>JARGCV010000027.1:6287500-7711250 GCA_034064705.1 Bothrops alternatus | reverse complement strand
TTTTACAGTAACAGATTAATTTCATTAATGTTTGAAAAGGGGCTACCAGTACAGCACATACTTCAAGAAAACCAAGAGTAAAATTTCAGAGACAGAAGCATTTGCAATGATTTGAAATCATCAAAATTTATTTTAATTGAATGGTTAACAAAGTGTACTTCTTGGGGACAAATGTTCAGAAATAAGCTTTCAATCTGATAATATCTTTTGGCATTACCTCCAGTTTCTTTATCCTCAACCAGAATTTCCAGTTTGAGAAGGCGCCATGGGACATCGGGATCATCTCCCATCACAGTTAAAGTAGCCTCAAATTCACCCTCCACACGAAACTTTACACGACCATTAGCTAAAAACAAATTCAATAAAATAAATAACAAAAAAAGATACCAAGCCAAAAAAAAAAAGAAAGAAAAACAGATTAAAAAGGGCAAAGAATAGTTTCCTTTAAACTGAGAAGGGTCAATAGAAAAGGCTGCTAAAAAGAAAGATTTGGGAAGAGGTATAGATGATTGCAGACATCACACTGAGACTGAGGACAATGTAATTCTTTTATAATGCCTAAATGGATCTTCTTTTCCTGTTGAATTACCTTCTTTCTTTACTAACTCTTATCTAATTTTGTTCCCTTTTAATTCCCTTACCACTGTAGATATCACTTCTCTTTAACCCACTTCCAACTTGTTTTGAAATTAAAATGAAAGCTAACCAAAACACAGGTCCTGATAATTAGAGTGGAATAATGTTGTTCTCCAAGATTATAGTTACTACTGAAGACACATATCCATATCCACTATTTGGTCAACTTAGACCAAGTTTGGATCCAAAAGCCTGCAGAGCCAATAAACAAATTCTGCTAGATGCATACATTGCTACTTTTCTAAGGCCATTAATCCTCAACCATTGTTTATTATATCCAATTTGTCTATTTTTAATTTTCATAAAGCTCATCAGCCGGCAATCAAGGAATGTAGGAACTTAACTTAGAAAGAAACATTTATTTTTGACATAAAATTTTAGAAAGAGAAAAGATATGAAAAAAGGTTCCCATATCCTTTAGTCATGATTCATTCTCCTGAATCTTTGGATGTTTCAGAGATTAAGTCCTGTATAGGATTAAGCCCATTTAATCATAAATAAATAATTTCAGTTCTTACCTACTGTAAGATTAGCCAGCTGTGGTGGAAGATCTGTGGTTACTAGTCGGTGACGGAGAATCTGATTTAACTGATGCAAGGTTGTTTGCTTTTCAATTTTTGTTATTGGATCAGGAGGAATTATTTTATCCTGTTGCAGATAAGTGAATTTTAAAATCATACCAATTTAACTTACTGTGCATTTCATTAGGAAACACAGCTAAAACTTCTAGGACAAACCTTGGCATTCATATAATAGGCTACTATTAGCCATGAGTCTACTGGGCTTAAAAAATGTACAATAATTTCATGCAATTTTGAAATGAACAAGTGAAATTCAGTGAACTATTATTAGAACCAATAAATACAGAAATTAGGATATTTTAATCTTGAGAGATTACAGAACTGTAAACCCAACTAAACTCATACAAAGTACATCATATCATAAAACTGAATCATTTAATAAGAAATTAATTAATCACAGTCAACATGATTAACAACTAAATAATAATAATAATGATTATTTAATAGAAGAATACTAATACACTCAAAGCAATAATCTTATTCAAATGCTTTCATAATTAAAAATGAAGCTACTTTAAACTATTCATCAACAATAACCAGAGCATATTGTTAAATCTAGCCTTAAGCCAACTTCTGGAGAAATTTACAAGCTACTATTTTATTTAGTTAATAAACAATTTATGCGGCTGCCCAACTTCTATACAGTAAATCTGGGCAGCTTACAACATTAAAATACTTTAAAAAAAATAAAACTACCTTATTTTTAAGTTGGCCTAATAATTTGATAGTGGGTAATTATCATGTATTCTAGCAAGGTGTCTTAAGATCAATAGGAAATATTTGGCATAATTTGTTCCAACTAATGTACATTTTAATAACTAAGTCTATTTCAAAAAGACTATATTCAGAAATGACACAAAGCTATGAAGAAAACTGCACTTGAGATAATGTGGGAGGGGCATTTAAAACAATTTAAAATTGCAGAGTAATTTACCCGTATACATGTTGGCAATCGTGGATATGACCCAGTTGTCAGCACATCGATAGCATATGGGATAGCAAAATTTGGCAGACGGGCATGAACCAAAGCATCTCGGGCTAGTGAGGCTAACCGATCAGCAGTGTCCACAAACAGAATAGCTTGTTGATCTAAAAAGCTTGATATCATCTGTTAAAAAATAATAATACATAGAAATAAATCCTTCTTGAATTATTTACTGTTAACTTATCTCTAAAGGCTCCTATGAAGCACAACTAATTATAAGTCATCTATTCCAAAAGCTAGCATTTATGATGAAATAAATATTGGCGTCGTTATAAGAAAATACATTACAATTAATGTTAATCTTATGCATTATATTTCTTAAGTAAATACACAAATCATATTAAGAAAGTGCAGTGGTTGGATGCACAAGATCATTCATTTGTGAGACAATTTGGGAATTAGTTACTGAAGAACCAAGGAAAAAGGAGGAGAAATAACAACCTATTAAAGAAATATCGGTATAGTTATCTAGCAGTATAGCTTGTCCAAGCAGCACTACTACTATTCATGTATGGTTTTATTTGTCTAAGAAATCAAGGAAGCCATTGCACAGAATTGTGACAGGTGACAAGCTTCACCACTTAACTGAGAAGGGTAGGGAACCCCATCCTGAGAAAACCCTAATTTCTATCAAAATAGACAGCCCAACCAGGAATATATGAGAGTTTGCCCAAGAGCCATGCTCAGGAATTCTGGGAGTTGAAGTCCACGAGTCATAAAAGAGCCAAGGTTGCCTACCCCTGGTCTAGTAAGTGGGAGCTGAAGTTGAAATCAGAAACAAAAGCCTAGATAAATCGATACTGTTGTGGTAACTTTATTAGAGTGCAGGTTGTCCTCGACGTACGACCACAATTGAGCCCAAAATGTCTGTTGCTCAGTGAAACATTTGTTAAGTGAGTTTTGCCCACAGGTTTACGGCTTTTCTTGCCACAGTTGTTAAGTGAATCACTGCAGTTATTAAGTTGGCAACACGGTAATTAAATGAACGTGGCTTCCCCACTGACTTTGTTTATAAAAGGTAATCACGTGAACCTGGGACACTGCAATTGTCATAAATATGAGTCAGTTGCCAAGTATCTGAATTTTGATCACATGACCATGGGGGTGCTGCAACAGTCGTAAGTGTGAAAAATGGTGATAAGTCACTTTTTCAGTGTTGTTGAAATGGTCACTAAATGAACTATTGTAAGTCAAGGACTACCTGTATATTTTTATTTTGCAGTTTTAATTATTGCACATTACCCTAGAATTTGTTTAAAGTGAAATTACAGACAAACATGTATATATTTAAGAGTAGATATAAACTACATGTGTCTGCAGCATCTGGTTATCAGGATAAAACAAACATCACTAAAGTTCCTGCCGTTACATGCATGCATGAAAGTCTGTGACAAACATACACAAGAGGAGGAGTTTGCAGCATGATATTATAGTGCTCAGTTCCTCACCTTTGCCAATACCTATGTTATTAATCTAAAAACTAGGGGGGAAAACTCTAAGAAAAAAATCATAGAGGCACAGGTCACTTGGGAACAATGAATGAATACTTCTTTTTACAGTCAACTAACTTAAAATAACTTCTACAATATCCAGATAAGATTAAAATATATAGCAGAAGAAAGTTATAAAAAAGCGATGGGAGATTAATTGCTACAAATGTTAAGGGGGAGGGATAATTTTGGCAACTGCTCCTTATTTGTTGGCACTCCTTATTTGTTGGCTATACAAAATTTTGCCACCTTACAGGTAATAGTAAAAACACAAATAAGAATTTATCAAGTTTATTGTTCAGATCACTATCAAATTCACAGAATAGCAGGACATACTTTAAGCACAATTTTAGACACATTTCTTAGAAATCATCAGATCTGCCTTCTAGCAAAAAAGATTGGAGGATAGTGGCAAGAAATGCCACTGCAATGATGTAAACAATATTAGAGTGGCAACATTTGGCTGGCCACAGATTCAGACTAGAAGCTAACAGGAGCCAGACTCAACTCATTTCCCATGCAATAGCCATGATTTTCTGTTTAAGAAGCATTCTATTTTAGTCATAACCTACAGAAAAAAAAGTCTAAAGCAAAGCCAGAGATCTGCAATTAATCCCAATAGTCTAGTTACAGGCTAAATGAAATTTATCCAAGATGTCAGAAAAGCCAAACTTACTTGGGGGCCCAATTGCAGGAAGGTGTTTGATAACTCTTGGGAATCTGAAGCACTGCACTGGGAAATTTGGATTTGACATTTCCAGAAAGGATCCTTTATTTAAATAACTAATTTCTAACTCACTTTAAAAAGAGATTAAGTCAGCCTAAGTATTTCAAGGGTGAGAAATAAGTAGGGATGTATCAGCATTACTAGGTAGACCAGACAGGAAACATCATCGAATGAACTAAAGTTACATTAATAAAATCTTGCAATTCTGAAAGTATTTCTCTTTTCTCCACTCCTTTACAGCCCATGAAAATTGAGAAGGGTCTCTTCTTAGTCTCTTGCCCCACCCACATTCCGCTGTGGGCTTAGCTACTATTATCTGACCATTCCCTTGGCTGCATCTTGTTCCCCTGTTTCCCAAGGTCAATCCCACATACAATTACAGGATGCACAACATTTGGAGATCTGAAAATGTTTTGGAACAACAGCATACGCATTTCAGAACCTCCTCAAAAATTAGCTGAAATCCAAAAACATCTGAAGGAAGTAGTATTTTCTTATCTATCTGTGACACCAGCTAAAATCTTTTTTTTAAAAAAAAATAATGGTCCATGGTATTTTAGGATTTGAAATATTGTTAACCAATATACCACAATTATCTTAGCTAGAAGAATTGTAGCAAGTATGTTGGAATACTCATGAGCAGGAAGAGTCATGTGGTAACTCAGTCAGCCAATGTGAAGAAAGTGCTACTGAGTCTGTGCAAAAGGGTATTGAGTTAGGAGCTGGATTTCCAGTCTCAGGTATGTCTCTGTATCTCTCTGTAAGAAGTCTTCATTTGTGCTATGTTGCTGTAAAGAAGAATGTATGGTATTGTAAATATTTTGATATAAATATAAAGAAGTTATTTTGAATCAGCTAAATGCAATCAACTGTGAGAGCTTCTGATTTATTTTTCACCAACAGAGAAATTAAAATTCTCTAACAGGTTATGGGCCCAGAGCTTACTAAGGACCGCATTGTAATTTAAAACTGGAAGAAACTGCCTGTGTTTAGAAAGTATAAAAACAAGGCAGAATTAGCAGAATGGCTGCAATGGAATTTAAGGAAAGCTCTGTACCTCGTTTGGGCCAGAAGAATTACATTGTGTGGGCTGCTAAAATGGAATGTTTGCTCAAAGCAAAAGAGCTGTGGTATATCGTAGAAAATCCACCACAAGTGTTTGCAGCTGCTGATCAGAAAAGTCATGATCAAACAATGGCTTATCTCATCTTGAATTTAGATGATGAACAATTTCTAAATGTTGCAAATTTAAAGACTGCAAAGGAGATTTGGTTGAAGTTGAGAGCTGTGCACGTGAATGTTTCTGCATGCAATATAGTGCAATTGTCAAGAAAACTTTACAGGGCCTGTTTGCAACCAGGTGAATCTGTGGAACAGCATTTAAATAAAATGCAAAGTTTATTTTTGGACTTAGAACAACGTGGGATTAAATTCCCTGAGTCCCAGAAGGTTTTATTGGTGTTGAACAATTTAGATAAAGCCTGGGACACAGTTTCTGCAATATTTGAGCGTAAAGAAGCACAAGACTTAAATTTTGAGGCTTTAAAGGCATGTTTGCTTAATGAAGAAGAAAAGCGCCATTTTAGGAACAGCCATGACGTGAAATTCCTGAGGAGGGAGTCCAGACTGCAAGTCTCCGGAGAAGAAACAAGCAGATGGGACCAAGTTGCATCAAAAGAGAGATTTTGCAAGCAGAAGGCTCAGCAAGAAAAGAATTGCTACATTTGTGGAACAAACACACATCTGAAAAGGAACTGTTTGCAGAGGAACAATTTGCAGCGAAGGACATTTGTGCAAGCAAAAAAGACTGATTTGCAAAAGAAACATTTTGGTGTTGCAAAAGTTTGCTATAGCAACAACAGAGACGAGTGGTTAATAGACAGTGGGGCAAGTCAAACAATTGTTAATGACTCTGAATTATTTTGCAGGTTTGTTCCAGTAGCACAAGAAGCTGTGGCTTTGGCAAATGGCCAGAAAGCAAAAGTCATCGGAAGAGGCGATGTAAAAATTCCATATTTGGAATCAAAGTTTACCAATGTGCTTTGTGTACCTGAGATGGAACATAATTTGTTAAGTGTGTCTAATTTAGACAAACAAGGTTTTGAGACCATTTTTGTAAATGGGAAGTGTCTCATCAAAAGGAATGGGAATATTTGTGCAGAAGGCATAAAGGAAGATAATCTATATGTATTGCAGGGACAAAAGGTTCAATGTTCCCATATATTTAAGAATGTTGCAGAGCATGATTCGTGCGTTCATCTTCTACATAGAAGACTTGGCCATGCAAGCTTTAAAGTTTTGCAGCGAATGCAAGAGTTTGCAGAAGGACTAAATTTGAAGAGAAGCAAAACGTATTTGGACTGTGCAGTATGCAAAGCATCGAAGTCAAAGGCATACCCAGTTAGTAAATATAGCACAAGACAAACAAAAAGAGCTCTAGAGCTGGTCCATGCAGATCTGGTGGGGCCTATGCAAGCCAGGTTAGGAGGAGCAAAATATGCACTGGTGGATGATTATAGTAGATATGCGTTTTGCTACTTACTTAGAGGTAAGACAGAGGTGCTACAACAATTCAAACAGTGGGTAAGTTTTGTAGAGAGAAGGTACAGACAACAAGTGTGTCAGTTGCAAACTGACAGAGGTACTGAATTTATGTCAACTAAATTCCAACAATGGTTGGGGCAGTTGGGGATAAGACACAGACGTACAAATCCTTACACAGCAGCAGAGAACGGTGTAGCTGAAAGAAGGAATGATGTTTTTCAAACAATAAAAGATTCATTATTAGAGGATTCTGGTATGAGCAGGTCATATTGGGGAGAAGCCATAGTGACTGCCAATTATATAGTTAACAGGCTGTGGAGTTCCTCCATTAATAATACTCCATATGCCGTTCTATATGGGAGAAAGCCATCAATGGCACATTTGAGAATTTTTGGAAGTACTGCATGGGTACATATTCTGAAAGCAATCAGAAGAAAGGGACAGCAAAAGGCAAGAAAGCTCAGGTTTGTGGGCTATGAGCCAGGATCAAAAGGATATCGTGTTAGCGATGGAAGTAAAAGAATTGTAATTTCAAGGTCTGCTAATTTTGCAGAACAAAATTGGGACAGAATTAATGCAAATTCTGGGTATGTCTCACTTAATGACGGTGATCTATTTAATGACAATAACTCATCTAATGATGGAAAAATGATTATTGAAGATGTCGATGTTCAGGGAGGAGAGGCTGAACAAGACATGAAGCCAGATAGACTTGAGACACAGGAGCAGTTATTACCACGTAGGTCAGAATGACGTAACAAAGAAATTTCGCCTGCAAGGTAAAGGTTTACAATGTGTGGTATGAGCCAAGAAGTTATAAAGAGGTGTTGGCATTACCATAAGCTGAACAAGAAAGATGGAAGGAGGCCATGGATAAAGAGATGAAATCCATGGGAGACCATGAAGTATTTAAATCAGTGACTTTGCCACAGGGAACCAAAGCTGTGGGTTGTAAGTGGGTATATAAGAAAAAGGTATTGCCAAATAATGATGTACAGTATAAGGCCAGGTTAGTGGCACAAGGTTTTTCACAATTAAAGAATGTGCACTACGATGAAGTATTTGCGCCAACTGTGAAAAGTGAGAGTATAAGATTAGTACTGGCATTGGCAGCGGCATATAAGCATAAAATCTGGCACTTTGATGTCACAACTGCATTCCTCAATGCTGAGTTACAGGAAGAAATTTATATGATCCAAGCACCAGGATATGAAATTGCAAAACCTAACATGGTGCATAAATTAAACAAGGCTATTTATGGGCTGAAGCAGTCAGCCAGAAACTGGAATATCTGTTTAGATACTGCTTTAAAGGGTCTTGGATTTAAAAGTTGCAAAGCTGATAATTATATATATACTGGACAGTTACAAAGGGGGAATTGTCTACTGTTATCATTTGTGGATGATCTTTGCTTCATCGCAAAGGATGCATCACAAGTCAAGGAATTTGCTGATAAATTAGGAAAGAAATTCGAATTAAAGAATTTGGGAAAAATAAAAAATTATCTCGGTGTAGAGATACAGAAAAATGAAAAAGGTGGTTATATTCTCAGTCAAAGGAGAAAAATTGAGCAGTTATTGGAAAAATATAATATGAAAGAAAGTAATACTGCTCCCACACCCATGAGTACGGATTTTTATAATCGTTTAAGTGAGGACAAAGGTGAAACCTGTGATCAAGAGATACATCACTCAGCAATAGGGAGTTTGTTATATCTATCACAGTGGTCCAGACCAGACATAGCTTGCGTAGTAAGCATTTTGAGTCGGTTTACTGCTGCACCTACAAAGTTACATTGGATGGGTGTACAAAAGGGTTCTCAGATATTTAAAGGGAACTATAAATTTGGGTCTTCAAATACAGATTACTGAGGAATTGAAATTAAAGTGTTATGTCGATAGTGACTATGCAAATGACATAAACACAAGGAAATCAAATTCTGGGATTATAATATTGTTTGGAGAGACTCTGATTGGATGGAAATCCAGAAAACCAATAACTGTTGCTATTTCAACAGCGGAAGCAGAGTTTATTGCTTTATCTGAATTGTGTTCTGAAGTAACATGGTATGTACAGTTGTTGCAAGATTTAAATATTAATGTAAAAGAATCTGTAAAGGTATTTGAAGAAGTGCTGCCTGTATAAAAATGGCAACTGGTGACAGGATGAAGAACAGAAGTAAATACGTAGGCATTAAGTATTGTTATGTCAGGGAAGCTGTAAAAGGAAAATTGATTAGTTTTACATCATTGTTCTTCTGAGGATAATTTGGCAGACATGATGACTAAACCATTGGGTGGTGTTCATTATGGAGAATGTATTAAGTCAATAGGTCTGATGTCTCTTCCTGTCATGAAGGGAGGAGTGTTGGAATATTCATGAGCAGGAAGAGTCATGTGGTAACTCAGTCAGCCAATGTGAAGAAAGTGCTACTGAGTCTGTGCAAAAGGTATTGAATTAGAAGCTGAATTTTCAGTCTCAGGTTTGTCTCTATATCTCTCTGTAAGAAGTCTTCATTTGTGCTATGTTGTGTAAAGAAGAATGTATGATATTTTAAATATTTTGATATAAATATAAAGAAGTTATTTTGAATCAGCTAAATGCAGTCAACTGTGAGAGCTTCTGATTTATTTTTCACCAACAGAGAAATTAAAATTATCTAACAAAGTATCTTGCTTCCATTATTTCATTGGGCATTACTCATGACACTCAAACTTACCGCACATTTTTCAACCTTCCCAGCATTATTTGCCCATTTTACCAAGGCTAATAATCGGACAAACAGCTGCCGTGTACGACTTGCAAACTGCACTATTTCTATTTTCCTGTAAAAAAACAACAACACAAAAGTTCATTTAGAAACTATGTAGTTAGTTTGAAAACGATTAAGATCAAAATCAGTTACAATAGCTCTAGAAGGAGATACTAAAAAATAATTATGACCAGATAAAATTAATGCTCATCACTGAACTGGGAATGTAGTTGCAGTAAAATAAAATAAGCATTTTAAGTTAAGGCACTGAAGACTGAATTATTAACAATATGTTAAAACTGTCTTATATATAAAAAAATTTTTTTATTTTATTCTCCATCTATTTATTTACAACTGTAGTGAAAATTTAGGTTTAGCAAACTGCTTTCAACAGTAATATCAGTTTGTCATGTATTCTATAATAAATCAAACCAAAAGGTTAGCTGCATCGTATCAATTATTTCATTTAAATTAGATTAGGTTAAATTTTAATCTAAATAATTCTCCTATATAAAAGCACAAATATCAAGAAAAGCACAAATATCAAGAAAATAAACACATCAAATCCATTACCACTACTGTGTTAGCTATGCCTGTTTCTCTGAACAGTTTCTGCGTGCAACTAGAATTGCTATTTCTCTTTAGGTACAAAGTAAAATCTTCAGGCTTAAGACAAAGCTTTTTCCGTAGTGCCACCACATCTCTTAAACTACGGTAGTTCCCCAGGAGACTTGATGAACATTTCATTATTAGTACTAAGATATAAGCAATTAAACTTTAAGCTGCATTTTTTTCATTTTCTTGATAATGCTGTTGTAAAGTTTAAATCCTCTTGGTTTTAAACAGAAATAATGAACGTATAAGATTATATATCACATTTTAGAGACTTTCTGGCATAAGTGGCTAATCAATGCTCCTACAGCATTGGAGTCCAAGGACATTTACTATTTAATTAAAACATGCCCTAAAGTACTAAATTAAAATGTAGGAACCAACTTCAAAACCGAATTACATCAAGTATTCACAGTGACATGTAATAAACAACTTTATTTTAACATATACTGATATGGACAGTATAATTTCAGGACAACATAGATACTGTACATTGAAACTCCTGCTACTGATGTAAAAAAGCACATTCTAATTATTAGCTAAGAACCTGTACAATCAAAAATAAAAAATGCCACTAACATGCAATATACATTTAAAGTATATGGGCTGCTTAAATAAGGATTTCACATGAAAATTATGAAAATGTAGTGTGGAATCACAGACATATCCAATTATAACATGGAATATGAGGAACATTTATAAAGGAGAACTTGAAATTGTCAAAGCAGAAATATAGCTTATCTGATTAATTGTTTTAGGAATGAGTAAGGTCAAATGGATTAGAATGAACTACAATACTTTATCTCAGATAATTAAATAAAATACTGTTCAAGACATGTGACCATATAGGTAGACCTTGATTTATGATCGTAATGGAGCCCCAAATTGTAAGTCATGATGGTTATAAGTTGAGGCACCTACATGACTGAACCTAGTTTAATGACTTTTTTGCAGCAGACATTAAACAAACACAAGGGACATTAAGTGGTTCTTAAGCAAATCAATGTCTTCCTGTAAATGTTTCTTTTTGCTGGAAACCAGTCAAAAAGGTCAGAAACGAGCAAAAATTGTTATAAATTTCCCCTCATGACCACAAATTGCTGCAACCAGCCATAAAGATGAGTCGGTTGCCAAGTGCCTGAAATGAGGTCATGTGACTGAGGGAGGTGTGCAGCCACTGGCACTCCAGGTCTGGGTCATAAGTAGCTTCTGGGGAGGTCCATTGTAATTTTGAATGGTTGCTAAATGACTGGTCATAAGCCAAGGACAACTATATAAAGCAGCGGTTCTCAACCTTTTTCAGGCTGCGACCCCGACCTGCACCGCGCATGCGCGGCGCGACGGCCTGCATTGCGCATGTGCGACGGCCTGCATCACGCATGTGCAGTGCTGCCCCCTGCGCCGGCTGAGGCGTAGGCCGCCGCCCATTCGGGACGGCGGCAGGCAGGTCCAGGTGCTCAGGTGCTCCTGGGCGGCTGCGGCGGCGACAGTGAAGGGCAACCATGGGCTGGGCCACCAGCTGGCCCAGCCCAAGGGAGGTAAGACACCCGCCGGGCCCCACGCGCGCCAAAAACCCTCCCTGCGCCCGCCGCTGCCCCGCTAGCCTTGCCTTCGCCGCCGCCCGTTTGGGGCGGTGGCAGCCAGGCCCAGGCGCTCTTGGGCAGCCGCAGCAGCGATGGCGCAGTGCGACCATGGGCTGGGCCACCAGCTGGCCCAGCCCAAGGAAGGTAAGCCACCTGCCAGGGCCCACGCGCGCCAAAAACCCTCCCTGTGCCCGCCAGCCTCCCACCTCCCACCCCTGGCCCTCTTTTACTTACAGTTTTAGTAGTTCTCAGCAGGGAGGGGTGGAAACTTCCAGAGAGCTCGCCTTCGCTGCAGACAACTTGTAGCACCGTTTGCAGACTGGGACTTTTGGCGGGCTCAGCCTGGACAATTCCTATTGGCTTTTGAAAGCCAATTGAATTAGACTCTATTCAAGAGAATCTATTCTATTGGCTTTCAAAAGCCAATAGAATAAGAGGGAGTAGCACAGCTAAGGAAAAGAGGGAAAAAATGGCATAGCACAGCTAAGGAAAAGGGGAAAAAAATGGCGGACTGCGTTGTTTGGCGACCCCTGTGAAATGGTCGTTCGACCCCAAATGGGGTTGCGACCCACAGGTTGAGAACCGCTAATATAAAGGAACCAAATAGCAAGGATACCCAAAACGATTGTTATAAAGTACATATTTGGCTATATTTACTGGATTCCTTCATTCAATAACTATTATTAAATGAATTAATCAGGGAATATATTTTATAGACACATAAACACACACACACAAAATGCAGTGGAGGAAGACAACCAGAATTCTATAATGTTAGATAAATACAATTCACTGGAGAATTAAATGGAAAACCAGTATTTTGTTAAGGAAGCTAAATGGACACTGACAGCAATAAAAATGTCCATAGAAGATGTATAAACCAACCCATGTAAAAAGCTATCTGAATCATTAAGGAAGAGCAGATGGTGGGTACAGTAACACTGATATGGTTGGGTTAAAGAGAACATCCAGTTGCTGATGTAGCTAATGATCTAGCTTGCTTAGCGTTCATAAACTACCAACATCTATTAATAGTCTTGTCAGCCTTGCTGAGAATATTTTTCAGTTTTATTCTTCTCATTATAGAATGGCCTCCCTCTGGAAAGATTTGTGCAACAAAGATATATTTGTTGTATATATAGCACTGACAATATGGAATGTCAGAATGTTGTCCAAGTAGAAATGTCATGAGTGAAACATTAACTTTTTGGCAATCAGCAAACTAGACTGGAATGGGTTATTTCCAATCAAGGGGTTATGGCATCTACTGAAGAAGAAAATAATTCAAGAAATTGAGTAGCATTATTAACAAAAAGGTGTTAAAGTCTATACTAGGATACAATTCCTACAATAACAGAATTATTTGAATTCAAGGCTAACCAATCAATAGTACAACAATCTACTCTAGCTCCAGCCACAGATGCAATAACTGTTCTATGATAATCTGCAAAACCATGTAAACGTAACACTAAAAAAGATATCAAACTAATTATAGGGGACTTGGATGTTAATGTTTTAAGTAGAATAGCATCTAAAATAAAGGAAAATGGTCTTATAGGAAATGAAACAGAAAACAGTATTCTGCCAAGAAATTCAACCCTCACAAAAAGCAACTTACTGGATTGGCAACACCCAATTGATTATATACTTTCCAAGTAAACATGGAAAAACTGTATTTAATCAGCAAAAATAACACAAAGTACTGATTATATTTTAGATCACCAACACCTTGTTGAAAATTAACCACATAAATTAAAATCATCAGCCCCAAAAAAATGATTTCAGCAATACTCTATATCAGAAGTCCCCAATCTTCTGGGCACCAGAGACCAGTTACATGGAGAAAGGTTTTTCTGCAGATCAGAGGGGGTGCGGTTTTGTGTGCTGCTGCATCCCGTGGATGGGGCTTTGCTTGTTTGTACAGACTTGTTGCAGCCCGGTACCGGTCCACGGACTGGGGGTTGGGGACCCCTGCTCTATATAATTAAGCAAGGAAGGTAAAGAATAAATGGATAGAGTTGACTTCCGGTTCCGGATTGTGACGATCCCGGTCGTGTTTGGAGACTCATCTCCACACCGGCCGTGTTTTCTTCACCAGTAGACCCCCTAGTGAGTCGAAAGTCGCCCTGCAGGGGCGACCACCAAGGAGGAGGCTTGCTGGTGACTGCGGGAGGGCGACAGCTTCTCCTGTGGCCCCAGCTATCTCCTTAGGGCCGACAGAGCAAAGATGGCCGATTACCCTGCTGCACCAGCCAAAAGTCACAGGAACAGCTAAGCGTTAAAGACCCACCGCGGATGATCCGGGTGAGACCCCTCCTGCTCCTCTCTTCACCCTATTTTGTCTTTTTCTCCCTGTAAAATCTTTGTTGGAATTATTTCCCTGTCTTGAAAAAGCAGCTTTTTTGTGTGTAGGAACAAAGGAGTTGAACAAAAGGATAGAATAAATAATCTTAATGATTACATTTTATTTTTTATCTACTTTGGGGTACAGAAAAAAAATCTTTTTTAGAGCTGCACTATTATTTTATAATGGAAGATTATTTCTTTTTCTACCTTTTTCTTTAAAAGACAGAAAAAAGGAAAAAAATAGGTGTCTGGGAACGATTTTTTAATCTACTTAGGACATCTAGTGGCGAAAAATTAACATCGCAACTGATTATTGTTTGGAGGAGGTGGATTTGTCCTTCAAACTACTCTTGAAGAGAAAAGATAAGCTGATGCAGCTGTGGGAATTGTGGGGGTGGGTATTGCTTACCTTTTATTAAATACAGCCTCCACTAAAAGAAAAAAGGGACTCACTTCAATTACTATTAAAATGGAGAAACCTCGTTCTCAATTAAACTGTAAACTTATATTGGAAAAGATTTATGAGGCTACTGAAGAAATGTGCGCTAAAATGAAAGAGATTACTACAGAATTAAGAGCCAGAAGCCTTACCCCAAATGCTCAAACTGACTTTCAGACTGCACCTGACCATTCTATAAATCAAAATACACCAGAAGAGGAATCAATTGAGATTAAAGAGGAATTTATTTTACCTTACAAACACTTCATCTACATCTTTGAGGATCAGAAGAACCAAGGACTGAGATTTGAACCTTTAAAGCAACAAAACTTTAAGGACAAGAGAAATAGATACTCAATCCAGAGGATGGGATGCTGTTTATTGACTCAAATTATATTAAAAGCAACACGGAGATGATCTATCGGCTGAAAGGGAAGCTTTGTTATGGAAACCTTCCTGGCACAAAAAGAAGGCCAGAATAAGACTGAAAAGAGAAACTTAAAATTATATGGGATGGATTAAAAGGCACTGTAGAACTATGGACTGATTTAAGGATTAAGATTTAGAGTTAGAAGTAAGAGAAAAATGGGTGATTACTAGAATATATATTTTAAATAGACTAAGAATGTATTTTTAGAATAATAGGTTTATTTGTATGAAAACTATTATGTAATGGAATGAAGAAAATCTTTTAGATCTGGATTGACTCAATAATTAATTGAACATGTTAAATTAGGATGATGATGTTTTTGTGTGATAATATGGGTGTTTTTAGGCATGATAATTACTTGGATGAAATTTGAATTTTGCCTAATAGCCTGAAATGATTTAAGGTTTGATATTACTTTGCTAGGTTAAAGAGATTGATTGATGGATGGATTATATATATATATATATATATATATATATATAGGGTAGACTAATATTTTATTTTATTCAGGATACATAGTGTGTAGTGGAAGAAGAAATAAACAAGATTTGTGATAAAATTAAGGATTTAAGAGATCAGAACTAGAATATATCTGAAAAGGATACCTGAAGTGATAATGTGTTTTGTTTAAGGTTAAATTTGACTATGGTAACTGTAAATTTATAAAGCTTAAAAACAGGTTTAGAATTTATAGAAATTTAATTTAGAAATGGATTATTTTAAATATATTATGCAATCTGAGGGAAATAGAGAGGGAATATTTAATGCATTGATTTGAATTATTCATATATGGCTTTATTGTTGGATGTTTGATTGCCCCAGCACCATGGTGTGTCTCGAGCACTTTGTTCTAAGAAATAAAAAAACAATAAAATTTGTTGTTAAAAAGAAAAGAATAAATGGATAGAGTTGATAGACAAGAACTCCAGACTAAAATTGTGGCACCATTAAAGACTAAGCACAAATCCCAAAATGTAAAGAACTAAAAAACAAAGGGCACCTTCCTATAGATTGAATATAGTAAAAAAAAGCAAAGAATAAAAGTCAACAAAGGGAAATTTACCCAACCAAATACTGTGTTCTAAAGAGGTGTAAGATAAGAAATTAAATTTAAGTAAGAAACAATTATTTAGGATAACAATTGAGTGAAAAAGCGAAGAGAAATTCACAGACCAAGGGTGTAGCGAAAGTGTGTCCGTGGTGTCACTGGCAACCATGATTAATGACAGAGACTGGAGCTTGTCTCGAGATGGAAGCCCCGACAGAAGCCGGGCCTCTACTTTTATTGCACATCAAAGGTTTCTACCCACAAATTGTCACCCTACTGATTTACAGCCAATCAACGTACACAAACAGTTAGAAACGTACACTTGGAAAACCCTGAGTTTTTCTCAGGAAACGAAACTCATTCCCTGCATCCTCCACCCCCCTAGTACAGCTATCAGCTGACAGCCTGTAAGGGGGGAGAGAGGGAAGCCCATCCACACAGAGAAGGATTTCTTAAAGGAGAATTGGACATTTATCGTAACACAAGGGACCCTTTAATGCAGAGGATCTCAACCTTTTTCAGGCCGAGACACAACCTGCGCCGCCCATGCGCAGCGCGGCCCTGACCTGCGCCGCGCATGCGCGGCACGACGGCCCGAACCGCGCATGCACGGCGCACGTGCGACGGCTTAAACTGCGCATGCATGGCGTGACAGACCGACCCGCGTATGCGCGGCACGCGCGACGGCCCAAACTGTGCATGCGCGGTGCGACGGGCTGAACCGCGCATGCGTGACACAACGGGCTGAACCGTGCATGTGCAGCGCGCGCGTGATGGGCCGAACCGCGCATGCGCAGCGCGACGGGCCGAATTAAGCATGCGCGGTGCGTGCGCGAAAGGCCGAACTGTGCATGCACGGCGCGACGGGCCAAACAGCGCATGCGCGGCGCGAGAGAGATTTCCAATCTGCAGAATTAACCCATTTAACAAATGGAATCTAGAAATAGCACTGCATGCACTTAGACAACATTATAGACTGAACACATACCCAGCACAGGTAGTCCTCGACTTAGAACAGTCTATTCAGTCAAAGTTATAATGGCAGTGAAAATATGACTTAGGAACATTTTTCACAACCAGTGCAGCATCCACATGCTCAGAATTCGGATGCTTGGCAACTAGTTCATATTTCTGATGGTTGCAGTGTTCCAGGGTCATGTGATCACATTTTGTGACCTTCTGACAAGCAAAGTCAATGGGGAAGCCAGATTCACTTATCAGCCGTGTTACTACCTTAACAACTGCAGTGATTCACTTAACAGCAGTGGCAAGAAAGGTCGTAAAATGGGGCAAAACTAATTACCTTGCTTAGCAACAGAAATTTTGGGCTCAAATGTAGTCATAAGTCGAAGACTACCTATATAAGGAAATCATTTAACTTTCACATGTTCGGCTAGCCACATACATAATTGTTTATGTTGTTTGTATATTGCTAATGAGAAAAATTGTAGAGAAGCAAAAGAGTGGGGGAAAGTCTTATTTACCTTCTATAATGAAATGCTACTTATACTGCCTGAAAATAAAACTAGCAACTGATTTTGCTATCAAAAAGTTATTTTGTGCCACCTATCAGATCAATTCTAAGTCTTCATCAAATGTGATTCTTTTAAAATAGTAATCTTTTACCAGTAGATTTTTACCTTGAAAGCTGCATAAACTTTTAAACATAGTAATATTTAAATAGAGGATAAGCACAAACCGACGTTACAATCTACAAGCAATACAAAACTGTAGTTAGGATTTTCTACTGTAAGCAAATAGATTGATCAGTTTATTTCCACAGACTCAAACTGTCATATGTGTAAAGCAGTCAAATGTATTTTGATTTTCTAACTTTGCATTAAAATATTGCTCTATAGCAGTGGTGGCGAACCTATGGCACGGGTGCCAGAGATGGCACTCAGAGCCCTCTCTGTGGGCACACGCGCCGTCGCCCCAGTCCTAGGCCTTTAGCTGGGTTTTATAAAACCTTTTCACTTTAGGCCTCTGCCACCATGTGCAAAAAAAAAAAAAAGAAGGTTCAATCAGTCAATTTCAATTTCTCCCGAAAAAAAAAGATCTTGCAAAGTTGAAATTGATTGATTGAACTTTTTAATCCCACCCAGTCTGCCGTTACCATAGCAGCCACGCTCACCCAATTGGCCACGCCCAGCCAATGGGCCACACCCACCTGGCACTCGACAATGCATAAGTGGGTTTTGGGTTGCAGTTTGGGCACTCAGTCTCTAAAAGGTTCGCCATCACTGCTCTATAGCAATATTTCTATAGTTCAACAAAATTCAACTATCTCTCATTGACTTGTAGAACATCATAACGATCATTACTCACCTCTCCATATCAGTTTTTCTTGGTAATCTGGTTTTAAAAAGGAAAAAAAATACTATGTCATAAATGATTGCAAGAATATTAAATTTTAGACTATAAAAAGTAGCCTCTTAGTATAGACATTGCCTTACATTCCAGAATATATGCAAATGCCAATGTACGTATTATGAGCCTACATTTTGAAACTTGATATTTAATTTTTTTACAAAAGAAATCTCAATTATACAAATAACAATACTTTCAGATAAGAATAACTATTAAAGCTTCAACAATAAATAACTCATTTCCCTCTGATGGCAATCTATTTGCCATACAAACACAGCATCTCTATGCAGAATATATAAAACTTAGAGAGAAGATATACTGTGCATCTTCACTGGATGAACACATATAGTATCTATCATGCATCCCATGTTAGAAAACACATGTATACACATTTATTAAATCTAAAATGTTTACACTATATAAAAGAACATTGTTTTAAACTTTATAGTAACTTAAACTGATGAAATATAACCCCAGTATGGGACCAGCAATTTAAATGCTTCGAATTCCTACTCCTAGTCTCCCAATAATTGTTTCACATAATATAAACCATATAATATAAACTTTTTACTGTGACGCTGAAATTTACATCAGAGCATAACAGACTGGGTCTGTTAGGCAGAGAAACTCGTTTTATTTTTTATTGTGAAAATCAGTTTTGTTACCAGACTCGGAAGCTTGCGCACCACTTACTGCGCTTTTCTCCATAACTTTAACTTAACATAGATTCCACCACCACCCCTCTCCAAAAAGAATAAGAAGTGTCTAAGCAGCAAGGATGTTCCCAAGCAAAGCCGGAGAATGAGATATTGCTGGGATACAGGACTCACAGATCGGCCAGGACAGTGAGCTCCGCATACGTCCGATGCAACAGAAAATCGATGAGAGTGCTGAGACGGTATCCAGGACTAGCTGCCGCGGTCGCAGTCCCTGGGGGCGGTGGGGCCGGAGCCGAAGCGGGTCCACCGCCCACCGGGACCAGCTGATGGCTCTCCAGTTGCACCGGCGCCATCGCTACAAAACAAGAAAGCAACCAATTCCCAACGCGCTACCAAGAGCCCTTTCGCACCCCAGCGATAGGCACCCGCTGGCAAAGCTTCAAATGTAGGAAAGTGCTCACAACGCACTTTTTTGCCCAGCCAGCGCCACGGCTGGCGACGGTGACACCGCCATTGCTAAAAGGGGCGGGGTTGAACACTGCACCGGAAGTGATCGGGAGAAAGTGACGGACAGGAAGGAAATAGTCCCGTCTGGGATATCATAGGCATCATAGATCGTTTCTCATTTTTTCCCCCCCTTTTGTTTTGTTTCACCAATAGTTCCAAGCTTCCGGGTTCAAAATCTTTGGTTTTGAACCAAAAGGGTCAAGAAGTGGGGAGCAACTAAAATCCAAGAACAAATCCATTTTAAGGTAGCAACGAAACCGTAATGTTGTATTATCATAAGACCGAGGTAAATTCAATTTTAACTTCTTGCATTATATAAGCCGTAAAGATCCCCCTCGACTCGAATTCGATTCCAGACTTCATGAAGACATCCTCCGTATGACTGGCAGACACGACTTGCAAAACTCCAACGGTTCATTAGAGGGCAGCAAAGAACTAGAGTGCGCTATCTCTTTGCGGTCAGCTGGTGGTCGTTTGGAATTTTGCGAGCCAATAGGTGGTGTTTTCTGCTGTGACTACAGTAAATTATTAGACATTAGGAGAAGCAATATATTGTGTCGGTATCAAATTAATTTACTGTAAGAAAGAGAGTGTGCTAGGGCTTGTTTTAAAAAATGTAGTCTCAACTGAAATAAAGTTAAGGTAAGATCTTTCAGAAATTAATCTTGCTTGAGGCCGCTAAATCTGGTCTACCAATTAATAATAGCAGAGATACAGAAAATTCTAACTCTGCTTTACATATTGGTCATTTCAGTGTCTGCTAGCCAGATATAGTAGCCTTAAGCAGAAGTAATTTCTGGATGGCAAAAATTTCTCTTTTGTTTCATTTACAATAAACTCAATCTAATTAAACTTATTTGTTTTTTAATCTTATGTCTTTAACTGAATTATTTGCTTACTTATTAGTTTAATATCCAACCTTTCATCTAGAACCGAAGATGGCGTTCATAATGTTCCTTCCAATAATTATTCTCCAAAGCAATTAAACTGTAAGTAGTAATAACCTATAAGTTATTGACTTAGTTTACATATCACCCTACATTATGGTTTGTAAAACAAGGTCTACTATATATAGCATACTAAGCGAAGGAAATAAGTAGATTGACTTCCTTAACTTGATCACAGCTAATACTAGTACAGTATTGGAAGAATTGAAGCATTCCGCACTGGTAATTTTTCACTCACCTTACTTACTTGATTGATTGATTGATTGATTGATTGATTGATTGAAAGCTGCATGACTCCAAAACAACAGCATATAACAATTTAAAAAGAATATATATATAAAAAGAAATGCATGAATGCCCATACACTCTCCGCTCTCCTCAACCATAAAATCAGACTCAGAATATCCTGGTGGTTCCACACAGGAATCTTAAAAACTCAAGTCTGAGCCAGCAAACACTTCCTTCCCATAAATAACACAAAGAAATGCAAAAAAAAGATATTACTACTAGTTAGCAGCATGCTGTCTCCCTGTCTTTACCTTGCCACTTTGATGTTTGCTGATGAAAGAACAACCAAGCAACTGACTACTGCTTGCTAAAGTGCTTGAAAGAGGGCATTGATGAGATATAACAGTAATGGGCAAACTGCCTATTCCTGAAATCTGCATAGATCAAGCAAAATTCAGAGTAGAACTTTTGCAACCTCAATATTATTCGGGCAGAAGAATCTGAAAGAATGCATGAAAGGCAATATACAATAACTGGGTAGGAAAGGTCATACCAACCACAATCTAAGTAGCTAATAATTGCAAGGCTGATTCCAGCCCTTGGCTGTTTCATCAGCATCAGCATCAGTGCTGCATTACAAATCATTTATATGGCAGAACCTGTATAAGAATAGCAGAACCTCTACTTAAATCTCAAATAGCTATCTATTATTTTGAGTTGCCTCCACCATGCTGGGGAAGCATTGAAGCTAAAATTAACTTTAAATGTCTTCTAAAAATAGTTAGAGGAGGATTGCACCATGGTTAGCAGGATGTACAGATGAATCTCATTAAACTTTTATCACAGCCATGACAATGTTAGAAAGTACCACAAAACACTGTGGACTTACATTAATAGGAAGTCTAAAAAGATGCATAAGTGGTATAACGAAGAAGTGGAAAAGGGTGTTTGACAAGCTCCTGCTCACAATGAAGAAAGCTTAATTCTCATTGTCTCGATCAGAAAGAGGTTAGATTGCAGAATCTTGAAAACTGATTATGGGCATTTTAGCATCCATTTATCAAGTAAGCTGCAAAGGTAGGGCCTCTTTGGTCCTTCTGACCCAGTTTATACCTGGGTCTTGATACAGAGAAGATTCTGCTACTCATTTGTCTGATAAGGAACTTAACAAATGTTCTGACCCTGAAATATTTTGCAAACTGCCATTCTCATTCCCAAGCATAGAAAATTCCATTGCACTGTGGGGGAGAAAAAAATGCATAGCTAAGAATGATTTCTGCAAAAAAAATTGGATGAGAGGAAGCTATTGTTTAATGCACATAGAGACAAAAATATAGTTACAAAGAATTGTAACTATATTTTAGATGTTTTTATGTGATAGAGATATATTGGAAGAGTGGAATTCAATCCTATCAATTGTAATATGCAAGAAAAATAATGAAAAAGAAGTAATATATACTGCGAGAATGGTAAGACTGCAGTTGTATATAACGTAAATGTTAAAATATGTAAGTGGCTTACTTTGCAACTTAATGTCTGTGTAAAGACGTGTGCTTCATAATTGGAAAAGTGCCATGTGAAATCACTGGCACCTCAATGGATTTGGTTATTAATGGATTGTTAATAATATTGTATTGTTGTGGTTTTTATTATTGTTTGTATCTTTATACCACCTAGAATATTTTTGGATTGCATTGGTAAATAAAACTCAATAAGTTCAGTAATTGATCTATACAAAAAGCAAGAATGCATTTGAAGCTAAGGGAGATTAATTTAATAAGTATATCCATGAAAGTGTTTGACAGAATTCTGATTATGATGGATATCAAGGACAAAATTTGGGAAGAGTAGTGTAGGAAGGAGATGTATGCAGATTAGATTTTTCTTTTTGTTCTTTGGCAGGTCACTGAGAAATGCGTGAACGTGAAGTTCATGTGATTTAGAGAATGTGTCTGATAGTGAATAGACTATTCAATTAATTGAATTATGGAAAATTTGCATCAATATGGAGTTTAAAGTTGGACTTTGAGTGTGATAAGAATGATATATGATACAAAAAAGTATGCATGAATATAAATGGAATGCTTAGTAAATAGTTCAACATCAGTAAAGGGTAAGATTATGTGATTTCCTTGATTATTTAATGAATTTATGAATATAAAAAATGGTGCAAGAAATGCTTCTGATGACATTCTGGGTCAAGAATATAATTAATATGCATATGATGGTATCTTATTGGTTATTGCTAGAGGAAGATATTTGCAAATGTCACAAGAGTGTAAGGGGTTAGATCAGTCTATATCAGAAGCAAAGACCCCGAGACCAATCGTTTTTATTGATAATACATTGGTATCAATTATTGCATCAACCTAAATGTCATATATGCTCAGCCTATTATGCTTGAGAATGAAGTATAAATTTTGGAGTTAGATTCCAAGAGAGAGATTAGATTGCATCTTGTAGTCTGCAGTTGTCAGATTTCTTCATTAACTGTTTTCTGCTCTTTGCTATAAACCTAACTTATCAAAAAGCTATGCCCTTAAATTACTGCCTGTAAGGCTTTTAGTTCCAGAATCAATCAGAGAAAACTTTTACAGATAAATTGTATGATATAGCAAGGAACATGGACATGAAAATGAACATAGCAGTGTTTTGTAGGGAATAACTATTCCCCACTGATAACTACTGTAACAAATCCTGCAGGCAACAATTCAGGGATACAGCTTTATATGTGTTGATTTTATTGCAGGCTGTAGAGAAAAGCCAATTAAATTCCAATAGTTCTGTAGTGTTCCCTCTGGTTCCATGGCACAGGTGAATTCCCACCAAATCCACCTCCTCTCCCCAAGTCAAGCAGCAGTTCCTATCTGCTAGGCAAGGAGTTTCATTTGCGTACTATCTTCCCTGCTATGTATGTCTCCTCCTAAAGTAGTTGGGAGTAATCTTTTCCATGACAACGTTATTCAAAATTTCTTGTCCTGGGGATTTAACATTCATGCTGTGGTTGCCTAATCAGGAATGGCTGGGAGGTTTCATATTTGCTATGACAACCTACACCAAATGTTATCCAGCCTCATTCATATAGCAGGCCATGCATTGGACTTGGTATTCTCTTTGGCTGGAGCTGGGGATCAAAAAGTGGAGGAATTGTTTGTAACTCTGTTTTCATTTTCTGAATATACTTGGAGAAATTCCTGTCTTTTGATAGTTCAATAATCTGTTAAAGCCCTGACCAATCTATAGAATACTGAGGTGGCTTACAGAGTTCACAATATTATTTGAAAGTGCCTTTTCTCTCTAGTAAGTCCCTTGATTTAATAGAGAACCAAGAATAATGGCATGTATGATTGTTGTTGTTGTTGTTGGTTGCAAAGTCATGTCTGACCCATCGCGACCCCAGGGACAATGTTCGTCCAGGCCTTCCTGCCCTCCACCATCTTCTAGAGCAGGGCTTTTCAACCAGTGGTATGGGTACCACCTGTGGTACATTGGCACCTGGCAGGTGGTACGCGACCATCCTAGAAAAATGGTAGCAGGGGAGGGGAATGAGCTGAACCGGTGGCTGAACCGCACAAGCCTGAGCGAGAGACGGCTGGAGCTGCGGGGCTGTCAGGGCTCAGCAGAAGTGCCAGGATCAGTGCCACTTTCCGGCTGATTGGTGCTTCTTCGGGGCTGTCAAGGCTCAGCGGTAGCGCCAAGATCAGCGCCAGGCTCCAGCTGGAGCTTGGCACTGATCCTGACGCTTTTGCTGAGCCCAGAAGAAGCGCCGATCAGCTGGAAAGCAGCACTGATCCTGACGCTTCTGCTGAGCCCAGAAGAAGCACCGATCAGCTGGAATGTTGCAGCCTCTCCAGGGTCTTTTGATTTACATTCAGATGCTTGGCAACTGATTCATATTTATGATGGTCACAGTGTCCCAGGGTTGTGTGAAGTGACCAAAACCTGCTGCAACCACCCAGCAAACGGGGGGGGGGGAATAAAAACCAAACACCCCCCACCCCACCCCCGCTGCCAATCCTCAACAGAAATGCTCACAACAATGAAAACCTCGGACAGGAGGAAGAGCGCCGCTGAGCATGCAGGCAGGTGTCTTGCTCAGCTGTGGCACTTTTTTCAGTGCCATTGTAACTTTGAACAGTCACTAAGCGAACTGTTGTAAGTCGAGGACTACCTGTACTTTATCACTTTTTTCCTTTTTTTTATCATCAAGTTTTTAACACCTTGCTAGGCGTCTGGTGGTACTTGAATGTTGCCGTATCCTAAAAGTGGTACAATGGGTGAAAAGGTTGAAAAGCCCTGTTCTAGAGCAGGGCTTTTCAACCTTTTCACCCATTGTACCACTTTTAGGATATGGCAACATCCAAGTACCAACAGTCGCCTAGCAAGGTGTCAAAAACTTGATGACCAAAAAAAAAAAAAAGGAAAAAAGTGATAAAGTACAGGTAGTCCTCGACTTACAACAGTTTGCTTAGTGACTGTTCGAAGTTACAGTGGCACTGAAAAAAGTGCCCCCCAAGGCACAGCCGAGCAAGACACCTGCCTGCCCACCCAGTGGCGCTCTTCCTCCTGTCCGAGGTTTCCATTGTTGTGAGCATTTCTGTTGAAGATTGGCAGCGGGGGTGGGGTGGGAGGTGTTTGGTTTTTGTTCCCCGTCTGCTGGGTGGTTGCCGCAGGTTTTGGTCACTTCACATGACCTTGGGGCACCGTGACCGTCATAAATATGAATCAGTTGCCAAGCATCTGAATGTAAATCACAAGACCCTGGAGATGCTGCAACATTCCAGTTGAGCAGCACTTCTTTTGGGCTCAGCAGAAGTGCCAGGATCAGTGCTGCTTGCCAGCTGATTGGTGCTTCTTCAGGGCTCAGCAGAAGCGTCAGGATCAGGGCTGAGCTCCAGCTGGAACCTGGCGCTGATCCTGATACTTCTGCTGAGCCCTGACAGCCCTGCAGCTCCAGCCATCTCTCGCTCAGGCTTGTATGGTGCTGCCACCGGATCAGCTCATTCCCTTCCCCCGCTACCACTTTTCTAGGATGGTCGCGTACCACCTGCCAGGTGCCAATGTACCACAGGTGGTACCCGTACCGCTGGTTGAAAAGCCCTGTTCTAGAGTCCATTTAAGCTCACGCCTACTGCTTACAAACTCTCATGTTGATTCAATTTAAACATGGAATAGTACTTCTTTTTAGGCCCATTCTCTTTGTGATAACTGGAAGCAATATCCATTATATCTAAAGCAGACCTGGGCATTTTAAAGCCTCCACAGACACACACAAACACACATACACACACACATCTGGCCCTTTGGCTATCCCTGTCTGGCCTGTGAGAGGTCAATCAGAAATTAGAATTCAAATGTAAATAAGATGTAACATGTATTCTTACCAGTAGAAGCTAATCAAAACCATATAATTTACTGCTTCTTATATAAAATGATAAAATATTGAGCAGAATTAGCTTCAGCTTATTAGTTCTGCTTTCCACAGCAGTCTATTTCTCATGTGGCTCTTTGGGAAAATTAATTGTCCACTTCTAGTTAAAGAGACCAGGCTGGTAATATTGTAATGGATAGCATTTCTTTTATTGAGCTTTTAAAGCATTAATTTTAATATTTGTAATTTATTTATCTTTTGATGATATTGTTTGGTCTACATTTTGTATTATACTACTGTAAGCTGCTAGTACTACCAACCATATAGAAAAATGAAGTATAGCCCATAAATAAATAAACTCTCATTTTTTAGCTCTTTTGCTAATATTCTATGTTGGAAGTATGAAAAAAATTAAATGCATAAATATTATGAGACTATTTCCTGCTATGCGGTAAGATTGTAGGGAAAAGAAAAAGATAAGTATTTCAAAACAAGTTGTGGTGGACATTTGAGACACTTTCCTTTGGAAAAAGGGTGGCAAGGGTTGTGATAAGAATTAAAAACTTTTGTTCTTAATAAAAGTTAAGACCAGTTAGTCAATAGGCAGCGTTAGGGGGAAAAATAAAAGAAGTTATTTCCTGTCATAATTCCAGATTATGGATCCAATTAAATGATCAGAGGTATACAAAATACTTTTTCATATATTGAATGCAGTAGTTAAAACAGGGCATTCATTTTATGCAATGTTATGCTGGTCAATGACTGAAATAAAAGATTCTGATTTTATTTGAGATATTCATTTTCATGTCTGATGGCCTTAATCATTATTTATTTAATGTAACTAGAATCAATGTTCTTCTCCATACCAGTTAATGGGGAATGCAACAATAACTGAGTTCTTATTATCTCTGGTTAGATATCTTGAAAATACAATAAGACTCTGGATTAAGTAGGACTTTAGTCTGATCTAGCAGAATTCTTATTGTATAGATCAGTGGCTCCCAAACTTTTCTATACCCTTAGAACGCTTCTGATATATTCTCGTACCCTTTACAAAAGTTCAAAATAACGGCAGTGAATTATGCATATACACTATAATTTTGAGAACCCAAGTTTTTGCACCCCCTGGTATATCGTCTCGTACCCCCAGGGGGTGCGAGCACCCCTGGTTGGGAATCCCTGGTATAGATGGATAGAAATAAAAAGTTAAATGTAAAAGAAATGCAAACATTGAATCTTTAAAGGCATTTTCATAAGAACTTGAACTGCAGTAGTTCCACTATTAAGTGATTTGCTATGTACCAGCATCCTTCATTTTAAAATGTTTCCAATTTTTATAAAACATCTACATCAAATAAATACATTCTGAAGAAAGTATATGGAATATTCATACATACAAAGTACTTTTTTTACATATAGAGGCTTTAGATACAGACTCTACATTTCATTTGAAAAATATTAGCATTAGTTTAAGTTTGCATCTTTCTAGTTTTATAGAAATGTTTTACAGTTTGCAGGAATGCAAACTAGACTTCTTGGCATCCACACATTTCATATTGTTTACTGTTTACTATCTCTATGCTTTTCCACTCCATTCAGACAAAGCAAGACTTTGTTTTTAAATAGATAGCAGAAATCTTTAAAAGAAAAGCTGTCTGGTTATTTTAAATATTTTGAAGACAGCAAGCATATACTTTTTATCTAAAATGAACTTAGGATACAGATAAGGAAAGAAGCATTCAATAACACTGGACAACAAAGACTGCTTCCTGAACACTTTTGGGTGTATTTTATAGATATTTGGCCGCTAATCACAAAAACATGTAATTTAACCTATCGTGTACCATTTTACAGAAATCTTCTGTTTTTACACAATGGCAATGTACATCTTTCAATACCTTTTGGCTATGCTGCACACCTTAAAAAACCATACAAAAACATGGAACTGTTATTGAAGCACATCCAGTACACCAAATACAACTGGAATATCTGTGGAGATAGTATAATAATAATAATAATAACAACAGCAATAACTGGAGCACCACTTGAACACCATTGGCATTGACAAATTCGCCATTAGTCAGTTGCAAAAGGCAGCCTTATTAGGAACTGTAATAACATCAAATATCCACATCTGCCTATCCCAGGTCATTAGTAAGGACTCAATAGGTAGACAAAAATGCCAAATCCAGTCTGAACATCTGGCTGACTGCGATGATCCTTAATAATAATGATGATGATGATGATGTTGGAAGGAACCTTGGAGGTCTTCTAGTCCAACCCCGTTCAGGCAGGAAACCCTATTCCATTTCAGACAGATGACTCCAGTCTCTTCTTAAAAACTTCCAGTGTTGGAGCATTCACAACTTCTTGAGGCAGGTTGTTCCATTGATTAATTGTTCTGTCAGGAAATTTCTCCTTAGTTCTAGGTTGCTTCTCTCCTTGATTAGTTTCCATCCATTGCTTCTTGTCCTGCCCTCAGGTGCTTTGGACAATAGCTTTGTGGCAATCCCTGAGATATTGGAACACTGCTATCATGTCACCCCTAGTCCTTCTCTACATTAGACATTCCCAATCCCAGTTCTTTATATGTTTTAGCCTCCAGCCCCCTAATAATCTTTGTTGCTCTTCTCTGTACTCTTTCTAGAGTCTCAAAATCCTTTTTACATCGTGGTGAGCAAAACTGGATGTAGTATTCCATAGTGGGTCTGCTGCTTGGAATGCAGCTTGGACATACCAAATACTGTTCTTACACATATGTGAAAGGGATATCCATGCAAGAATGTCACATTACACTTAAAAAGAAATGGCCACTATGAAATAATTTCATTCCAGGACAGAAAAACATGGCACATGAACAATTTGTTGACCCAGAAAATATATTTTTGTCTCAGCTTCACATAAAACTATTTGAGATAGTTATTTCCAAGAATAACTGATGCCAAGATTAAGGAAGGCATTTTTGTTGGTCTGCACATCAGATATATCATCAATGACAAACAGTTGAAAGATTTGTTACTAGGTTCAGAGAAAATCACCCGGAAAACTTTCAAGGATATTGTTGAGAATTTTCTTGGCAACTACAGACTACCAAACTAAGTTTAGATGGTTGACAAACTTCATACAACATACAATACCATGAAGTGCAATATGTCATTGAAGATTCATTTTCTGCATTCACACTTGGACTTTTTTCATGAAAATCTAGGTACAGATTGGTACAGGTTCTGCATGAAATAATGTAAAACATGCCCTGTATTTTAGTGAGGAATTACTTTCCAGTGACAACTGATGAGAATATAATTCTAAGCAGAAACCAAAAGAAAAAAAAAGTTCCAATCTTTCTTGATGTACATTTGTCTAAAAGGTGTTCCATTCTCAGTCTTAGCTCCTAGATGCTTCATGGATATGTCAATGCAGTTTCCTTTATAGCACCATTAAAATGATTTGCTTCTGCCTTCCTGTGAGATGTTTTTGCAACTTCCCAAGTTAGCCAATAATAAGTTTGATCCAGCACAAACCTGATGCTGCTTAGTTTTTGATATAATGTTATCACCTGGAGAACTATGAGTACTTTCAATAATAATCATAGAATATTGGAAAGGTGCATGTTTGTTTCTTAATTATGATTTGTATTTTTTATATATTTTATTAATTTTCTGTTATTACAGTTCCTTAGTGCTTAATAAACCTGTTGTTTGGGTTAATTTATTATGTTTAGTAACACCAATTAAGTTCTTACTCTCTGTCCCATTTTTCCAGCCATTGATAAAATAGGTTCCATGTTTGATAATATTCTGTATCTTCTTTTTCTTTAATTCTCAGTGTAAGTCTATCCATTCTCCAGCATGTGGATTACGAATCCACTACCGATGGTTTAAATCCAGCTCCGCTGCCCATAGACTAGGACCAAATGTCTTAGCTCCGCCTCCAACCGGGACTTCCTGTCCTCCAACCGAACTTCCTGTCTCCCAGTTTTTTCCTAGTCTTCAGCCCGTCAACAGCTCTTCGAGCTAGGCTCCTGAATAGGATCGAGTTTTAGCAAGTTAGGTTAAAGGTGTCTTTTTAAAAGATATTTGGAAAGGAAAGTTAGCTTAGAATCTTTTAGTCTCCAAGAACAATCAGCAGAAAGGATTCAAAGGAGCCGGTCCAGGGACCTCCCCACGGTCCTTCGGGACCACGCGGTGGGAGCAGGAAGGAGTATCGCTCCGGCACGGATCTACGGCCTGAATCCTCTCTGCAGAAGAAGATTTCCCCCCCGAGAGGCACCCCAGCTCCAGCGGAGACGAGGACTCCTGCGGAGGACGATCACAGGATTCCGTGACATCCAAATCGCAAGTGGGGTTTGCGGTGGGGGGGGAGGAAAGCGCCGCTGAGCCATTAGGCCAGCACTTGGCGCGGAGCCCCAGAGCGGCCGCGAGGGCAGCGAGTCGGGGGTCTTGGGCGGCCATTAAGGACCGCGTGGAAGGAGGCAGCCGCCATTTTGGGCCATTGGCCTCCGGATTTTGGCGCGAGGGGCCATTTTGGAAAAGGGGCGGTCCCATCCAAGGGCGGCAAGGGCGGCCATTTTTACGCAGGCCCGAGCCACCGGGGCAGGCCGGAGAGCCGAGCAAGGTGGGGGGGCTTTAGGCGCCGCAATTTATTGCAGACGGTGGGGACAACAGTCGCAGCCTTAAGCAACAGCAAGCCCAGCCACCCTAGAGCCTGCTGAGTCAGGCCGAGAAAGGGAGTTTTGGAAGTGTGTGAGTGATCTTGGGGGGTTTATTTCCTTTAAACCCCAGGGATAATCAACCTCGCAGACCTACCCAGAGAGAGTCTGCCTGCCTGTCTCCGCCAGTGCTTCTGTGCAGAAGGGGGCCTTGCCCCACCTGCCTGTGGAGCTAAGCCTCCCATTTACTCCCGCTTGTCTGGAGATTTCTGTAAGTCTCCCAGACGCACAATGGCAGACAGCGCGTCGCCTCAGGTGTACCAAGGCTCAAGCCCCTCCCCTCCCTCCCCAAAACGCAAGGCCATGGATCCGGAACTGGGGGGGGGCAAGAAGAAGGCAAAAACAAAGCACCTAAACAAAGAGCCATCGAAGGCAGCCGAGCGACAGGCCTTAAGACGGCACCAGGTGCTAGAGAGAGAATGTGCCAAGGCCCAGAGACTCCAGGCCAGAGAGACCGAACAGGCTGATTTTTCCCAATCCACACCTTCCACACCAGAGCATGCTGATCCCACAGACACGCAGAGGGAACAGGAAATCCCAGACCTACCAGGAGGGTGGTCTGAACAATTACAAGCATTTATGCAGAAGGCATTTGATAAGTTTATGACTACTAAACTTTCCTCTTCTCCTCAGGAGCACAGCAATCAGCCAGCACCCCCGCCTCGCAGGGGAGGCGTGTCCACCCCAACCTCCGAGGAATCTGAGTCCTCCTCACAGATTACAGAGGAGGAACCGGAGGACTGGGAAGCATCGGGACGCCAGCTGTCAGAGGATGAGGATGAGACCCCAGAACAGGCCCCAGCCTCAGGGCTGTTCAATTCAGCTGATTTCCGTTCACTCATGCTCAAGATCTGTTCCACCCTGTGCCTGTCAGCTAGGCCAAAGGTGACAAAACCCGCCTCCCCCGAGGAGGAGGAGGAAGGTAAGGTTCATCCGGTGTTACACCCACCTGCACCGGAGGAAATAAAGGTACCGTGTCCATTAGTATTCCGCACTGCGCTGGAAGCACAATGGGCCTCATTGGCAACCACACCATCTCCAAGTAGCACAGATAAAAAGATACTAAATGTATGCAATGCCTTAGCTTCCCTCATAGAGGTGCCCAAGGTGGATGAGCCACTAATATCTCTCTTTGCCTCATCCGCCATTCCAGGAGATATGGCGGAATCCATGAAGGCCGAGGACAAGAAATTCGAGTTTGCACTTCGCAAGACGCACAGCTCGTCAGCCTGGGCAATCAGATCCGCGCTCGCAGCCTCGCTGGCAGCCAGGGCTTCAATCTTGTGGCTTCAGGATCTGCAGGCAAGTCTAACACCAGACCAGGTACGTGCGCACCAAACACTAAACAAGCTGCTGATGGCGGCAGAGTACATGGCAGACACCACCCTGGCCTCTTCCAAGTATTCGGCCAGGGCCATAGGGTCAACAGTAGCCTCAAGAAGGCTCCTCTGGCTCAAAACATGGAAGACGGACCTCAAGTCTAAGTGGCGCCTAGCCACCGATAAATACTCAGGATCTAAGCTGTTTGGGGCCATCCTAGACCCGTATGTAATCGAGGACAAGAACAAGAGAAAGATCCTCGCCCACCCGTCCAAGGGGACGGATAGGCGACAAGAGTTCCGCAGGCAGGGGTTCCGTCAGAGCGGGACCGGCGAAGGGAGGCAGCCCTTTCGCGGGGGGCGGTCCTGGGATTGGCCCAGAAATCAGCGCCCCTCCTCATCGAGTCAGGAGCGCTTCCAGGACCGCCCGGCCGCAGGTAGGGGCCAATTCCCAAGACACAATGCCAGAGGCGGGGCGGGACGTCCCTACAGGCGCTCCAAGTGACGCCTGGGACAGCCCCATAGGGGGTCGCCTGGCGCTGTTCAAGGAAGTGTGGCAGTCCACCACAACAGACGCCTGGGTAAGGGACACCGTAACTCACGGCCTCGCCTTAGAGTTCTACGCTCCCCCCCCCGAGCCAATTCAGACGTTGCCCGGAGTCACGAAAACCCTCAAAAGCAAAACTTCTGAGAAAGGCCATAGAACATCTGATAGAGATAAGAGCCATAGAACCGGTTCCGGCAGGACAGGAAAGACAGGGGTTCTACTCCATCCTGTTCGTCGTACCCAAGACATCGGGGGGATGGAGGGCAATCCTAGATCTCAAGAGGTTAAACTACTTCATAACATACAGGAAGTTCAAAATGCAGTCCCTCAAATCCATTTTGGCCAGCATTCGAGAAGGGGATCAGTTATCATCCATAGACCTCACAGAGGCATACTTACACATACCAATAAGGCAGGAAGATCGCCAATTCCTACGTTTCTGCCACAAAGACAGACACTTTCAATACAGGGCCTTACCCTTCGGCCTCTCGTCAGCACCCAGGGTATTCACAAAGGTGCTGGCAGTGCTAGCAGCACACTTGCGCAGCCTACCGGTGCGGGTCCTATGTTACCTGGACGACATACTGATCCTGTCAAGGTCCCTACAAGCAGCCCACGCAGACTTGAGGGTCACGCTAAACACACTACAGGAACACGGCTTCTCCGTAAACTACAAAAAGAGCCATCTAACACCTTCCACACGCCTACAGCATTTAGGGGCGGTTATAGATTCAGAAGCGGGGTTAGTACACCTCTCACAGGACAGGCGGGACAGCGTTCGAAGGCTCGCACGCATCGTCCAGGGGAAGGGGTCAGCCACAATAGCACAACTATCTCAACTCCTAGGGAAAATGATATCCTGCCTGGGTATCGTTCCATGGGCCAGACTCCACTCCAGAGCGCTCCAATGGTTCCTTCTCCCCTACCAAAGGAAAAATCAGGCAGCATCCCTCCGAAGGGTCATTCTTCCCCCTCAGGTCCTATCATCCCTCCGATGGTGGACCTCAACCGCCACGGCCAAGGGAACGCTGTTCAGGGAACCAGACAGAATAACAGTCACCACCGACGCCAGCCAGTTTGGCTGGGGAGCTCACTTCCAGGATCAGATAGCTCAGGGCAGATGGACTCACAGGGACCGGGCCCTCAGCATCAACTGGCTCGAACTAAGAGCGATCCACTTAGCCCTCCTACAATTCGCGCCCTACCTGGAGGGAAGGCACGTGCTAGTCCTAACGGACAACGTGACGGCCAAAGCACACGTGAACAAGCAGGGAGGGACCAAATCCACAGCTCTCATGAAGGAGGCGCGAGAACTGGGACTTTGGGCAGAGTCGCATCTAGGGTCAATAAAAGCAGAACACATATCGGGGGAGGCAAACAGCCAAGCGGACTCTCTGAGCAGAGCCACGGTGAATCAAGCAGAGTGGAAACTGGACCCGAACCTGTTCGAGGCCATCTCGAACAGGTTCGGACGGCCACTAGTAGACCTGTTCGCGTCCCCCAAGAACAAGCAGCTCCCTCGCTTCATGTCCAGGTTCCCGACCCAGGGAGCAGAGGGAACGGATGCCCTCAGGTGCAGGTGGCCCCCGGGGCTGATGTACGCATTCCCTCCGCCTCCGTTGATACAGGCAGTCATCCGCAAGATCATCCTAGAAGGAGCGGAGGTGATCCTGATTGCCCCACATTGGCCACGTCGGCCTTGGTTCGCAGACCTTGTGGACCTGTCAATTTCATCAGCCTGGATAATACCTCCCCACCAGGTGTCGCTCAGCCAGGGGAAGCTGCAACACCCAGACCCACAATGGCTACAACTAGCCGCTTGGCACTTGAGAGGGAGGGTCTAGCAAGACAGTCCTTTTCGAAGGACGCCATAGAGATCATCCAGGCTGCCCGCCGGCCTTCCACTAACAGAGTGTATGAGGCAACGTGGAAGAGCTTTGTCAACTGGTGCGACAAGCAGAAGATAGACCCCTTAACGGCAACCATTCCCATCGTCATAGATTATCTCGTAGAAGGGGTTAAGAAGGGACTAGCCCTTAACACTATTCGCAGACAGGTGGCAGCCATACAAACCGTGATCTTCTGCGACAGCAGGGAGTCATTATCACAGCACCCGGCTGTAAAAGCCTTCATGAAAGGGTTAGCCGCAATACGACCCCCGGTGGTACACCGTTACCCGTCTTGGGATCTGCCTAAGGTGCTCCAGGCCCTAACATCTATTCCGTTCGAACCGCTGAGACTCTGCTCACTCCGTCATCTGACATGGAAGGTAGCCTTCCTGGTAGCCATCACATCGGCTAGGCGGATCTCGGAGTTGGGAGCCCTCTCGGTCCGAGCGGACCTGATGATCATCTCAGAGGACACTGTCACATTACGCCTAGATCCAGCCTTCATTCCAAAGGTCAACTCCTGGTTTCACAGAGCTCAGGAAATAGTATTACCAAGTTTCTGCCCAAATCCCTCTGACCCACGGGAGCGGCGATGGCACAACTTAGATGTGCGCAGGGCCTTACTCATTTATATCAAAAGGACATCTGCCTTCCGGAAATCAGAGTCGTTATTTGTCTCCTTCCAACCAACGACCATGGGTCACAGGGTTTCCTCATCAACCATTGGCAGGTGGATCAGGGCATGCATAGCAGAAGCTTACGGGGCACAGTCATTACAGGCCCCAACAGGAATAACGGCACACTCCACCAGGAGTGCGGCTACATCAGCGGCCTGGCACACGCAGGCACCGGTGGAGGAGATTTGTAGGGCGGCAACATGGGCGTCCCCGGTTTCCTTCATTAGAAGTTACAGGATAGATCGTTTCGCTGCGGCAGGGGCCTCTTTCGGGAGACGATCGCTGCAGCAGGTCATTGCCTCAAATGAGACCTCAGCCTAGACTCCCACCCGGGGGACATGGGAGGGCTTGGGTATGTCCCATCGGTAGTGGATTCGTAATCCACATGCTGGAGAAAGAGCGTTGTCTTACCTGAACGCTTCTTCTCAGCATGGGGATGGAGAATCCACACACCCTCCGCTAACAGTCTAGGCAGAATTTGAGTTACAGGAATATGAACAGGAGCCACGAGGACCAAACTACGTTGAAGGAGCTTCGCCGGTGAAAAAACTGGGAGACAGGAAGTTCGGTTGGAGGACAGGAAGTCCCGGTTGGAGGCGGAGCTAAGACATTTGGTCCTAGTCTATGGGCAGCGGAGCTGGATTTAAACCATCGGTAGTGGATTCTCCATCCCCATGCTGAGAAGAAGCGTTCAGGTAAGACAACGCTCTTTTCCGCACAGTCCAGTATTTTCTTAATTATCTCTTCCAATGGTGTTTCTTCATTTTTCCAGTGCTGTGCAAATACAATCCTTCGTTTATCAAGTTTTTCTGAAATTATGCCTAATAAAAAGATTTTGGGTTTAAAGTCTATGTGTTTCCCTAACAACTTTTCTAACCAAGTATGTATTTTTGTCCAAATTTTTTTTTTTACTTTAACACATGCCCACCACAAGTGATAATATGTACCAGGGTTTTGGTTACATTTCCAACATTTGCTAGGCATATTTTTAAACATTTTTGCTAACCTAATGGGTGATAAATGCCATCTATAAAACATTTTATACATGTTTTCTTTATACGAGGTTGCCATTGTCAATTTATAGTTTCTATCCCAAACATTTTGCCATTTTTCTAATTCTATATTATATCCAAAATTTTTCGCCCATAGTTTCTTTCACTTGTCTTCCATTTTCAAATTCAATTAAAAAAAAGGTTAATTTTTCATCAAAACTCAACATCTGGTCAAATGATGTCTGATCTTTATAAAAACCATATATTTTAACATCCTTATCATACCTCAGTTGCATTTGCAGTCAGGGCCACCATGCTAGATCAATACCCTGATCTTCTAATTCTTGTTTAGATTTTAATTTCCCATCTGTATTCAAAATATAATTGTATGTTAGAATTTTCTTAAATTTAATTAAGTTTGGGTGAACAAATGCTTCCATAGTTGATAGCCATCCTGAGATTTTCGTATTAATTTTGTGTTTTATCTTTTCCCATACATATAATAATGCATTTCTTATATAGTGGTTTTGGAAATATCTATGAATTTTACTCTTTTCATACCATAAAAATGCCATCCAAGTTGCAAGTCATGTCCTTCTAGATACAGCAATCTTTTATTCCTAAGGGTTATCCATTCTTTTAACCATGTTAAAATGCATGCTTGGTACTATAAGGTTCAATCCGGTAATCCAAATCCTCCATTTTCTTTAGCTTCTTGGAACATTTTCAGTTTGATTCTGGCTTTCCTTCCTTGCCAAATAAATTTCAAAATCAATGTATTCAAATCAATGTATTTCTCTATTTTTATAGATATTACTTGAAATAAGAAAAGGAATTTTGTAGATTTTTTTCATTTTTCCAGATCCAATTTTGTTTGATTTAGTAATTTTATGTAATTATCTTCTTTTATCATTGCACATCTTGCTGTTAAATATATTCCCAAGTTTTTAAGTTTCTTAACTATTTGAAAGTCTATTTTTTCTGAAAGTTGTTTTTTTGTTTATCTGTAAGTTTTTTAACTATAACTTTAGTTTTTTCTCTATTTTCAATCTTGCTATTTCTCCAAATTCTTCTATCCTTTTTCAATAGTTTAGACTAAGGTTATCTCCAGCGGTTCTTCTATAATCATCCGCAAACATTTGTAATTTATAGCTTTCCTTTTATCTCCATTCCTTTAATTTCTGGATCCTGTCTAATATTTCTATTATGAACTTCCAAAGTTAGTATAAATAACAATGGGGATAATGGACATCCTTGTCTAGTGCCTTTCTTTATATTAAAGTTTTCTGTATAATCCCCATTTACAATTACTTTTGCTGTTTATCGTATATTGTCTTAATAATCTTTATGAACTTTCTCCATAGTCCATGTAATTTAATTATTGTATCATAAATTGCCAATTGACATTGTCAAAAGCTTTTTGAGCATCTAAGAAAATTAGTGCCATTTGTTTTCCTGGGTGCATTTCATAGTATTCCAATGTACCTAAAATAATCCTTGTTTTTTATTTGTCTTTTTGGTAAAAATCCATTTTGATCTGAATGGAGAAATTCAGTCAGAAATCTTTTCAGTCTCTCTGCTATTATTGAAGTGAAAATTTTGTAATCCACATTTAATAATGATATTGGTCTATAATTTTTTATCTGTGTAAGGTCCAAGTCCTTTTTTGGTATTAAAAGTAAAAAAATTTCTGTCCATGTGTTTGGTAGTTTAGCCTCTAGCAATACCTCATTACAAACTTTTCATTGGTGAGCTTAATATATCTTGTAGACATTTATAGAACTCTGCAGGTAGCCCATCTATCCTGGAATTTTATCATTTTTTGTTTTTTTAAACTTCTATCAGTTCCATCATTGTGATTTTTTCATTTAGCATAGTTTTAAAGTTCTCTGGGATTTTTGGTAGGATAGTGTTTTCGATGTATTATATTTTTCCCCCGAGGGATTTCTTTTGTATCATATAGTTTTTCATAAAATTCTTTAACTATTTTATTATATCATTTTGAAATTGTAAGCTTCCCTTCTCATCCTGCAATTTATTTATCGGTTTCTTTTTTTAGTTTATAAGCGAGCCATCTTCCCGGCTTATTTGCATTTTTGAAGAAGTTTTGTTTTGTTCTTTTAATTTGTTGAGCCAATTTCTCTGATTCTGTTAAGTTTAGTTTGTGTTTTATTATCTCCATCTGTTTTTTCACAGATTTCTTTTGTGGATATATTTGTAATTCTAGTTCCAATTTCTTAAATTCTTCCCTTAAAACAGTTGTTTTTCTTTGTTCTTTTTAGCCAGATATGTTATAGCTAAACCTCTAGATTTGATTTGTATTTTTTCATGGTTTTGAATTGAAACTGGGATAAAATTACTGACTATAAACCCTAGGCTTTGTGCTTGTCTGCTAAGTTACCAAGCTTCTACCAGTTTATGGTCTTGTATTTCAGGAAGCCAACAAATGAAATGATAGTCATATGAAACAATGAGAAAAATGACAGAATAGATATAAACTGAAACTAGTTCTAAGGCTACCGGTAGTACTGAAGAGAATCAATATGGCTGGCTGTTCATGCATCCTTTTGAATCATACACCAATAATTGTGTTCTTGGAATACACCAAATCAAAACACCACTGTATAAACTAACGTGATTGTCTGGTTTTGGCTTGGTCATAATGGTTTGCAAATCATAGTTGATAGATGAAATGTTTTGCCTGATTACAGCCAGTATACAGCAGATTTTATCTTGAAATTTCAGAAACTATGCAGTAAATCATGCTTGACTCCAAGTAATTGACTCCTAAAGACCACGTAGATATTTAATGGACAGAAAAACAGTAAGAGTTATAATATTTCTGCATTATGCCGGTTTACCCAAATGGTTAATTTTCCCAACAGAGTAGCAAATATGTTTTCTCAGTCTTCCAAAGTACTTGAGAAAGACACAAACTCTTCTCATTTTTGTAGCATTTGTTTAGTCGTCTTCAATACCTTTCCCCAGATTTTATTCCAAGGATGACTGTAAGACTTAGTTCGTCTCATGACAGTAACAGTGCACAATGCGTGCTTCTCAAAGTGACAACAGAGCTAAAGTTTCAAGGGAAAATAGGCTAAGGCCTTTTCTACGAAACTCTGGAAGCCAATGCTATATCTGCCTTTTTCTCTTCAGCAGCTTGGCAGCCGAGCCTTCGTTCCCGCCCCACCCACGCGTCAGCCTTTGGCTGGCCCCTGGGACGGAGGGGAAAGGAAAGGGAGGTCCAATTCCGCCCCTCTCCTCTTCTCCCCTCCCGAAGACGAAAGTTGACGTCATTATCCGGGCTCTTCTCACCGCGGGTCACAATGGAGTCGAAACGGAGCTCAACCGAAACGAAACGGCCGGGCAGCCACCCGCTTCAGTGATTGCGGCCTGGCCTCGTTAACGCGGGCCCCGCTCGGCCGCCGTCGGCATCCAGCCCAGCCACCAACGCTGTCAGGCCCTTGGCCCCTCCCCCACCGGCTACACACGGCACACCAAGCAGACCCTGCCACTATACGGCGGCGACCCCAGCCTCACATAAAGCAAGGCGCGAGCGGGTGCTGCAGCTGCTGGTCCCTGCTCTGCTTTGGGCACGGAACGGGACTGTGGGAGTGATTGACTGACTGACAATCAGGAAAGGGAGGGAGTCACGCCGGCCGCCGCGAACGCTGTTTGGGTGGCGGGGCCGGCGCCGCCGCTGCGTTGACTCGGAGTCTGCGCTGCATATGCTGTGAGCCGAACCCTCCTAGAGCCGCCATATTGCCCGGGACTCAGACGCTCCGTCTTTGCTGGTGCTGCCGTGTCCGTCGCGACTTTGCTCCTAGGCGCAGCACGGGTTTCTTTTTCCTCTTCTAGAGGCAGTCTCGTAGGTTTCTCGCTGCTGGCCCTGCCAGTCCAGCTCCCCTTCCTCTCTCTGATTCCTATCCCCTTCTCCAGGGATTGAAGGTATCCGATTTCCCCGGATGAGGTAGAACAGCCCGGAGGCCTACCTCAGCCTAACGGAGCTACAGGACGAGAAAGAGCGTCAGCCCGCTTGGGCCTCGCAACGCCACGCCGGCTCTGTGGCGGTCGCCGAAAAGCTAGCGACGCAAAACTAAAAGGAGAATACAAGAAAAGGCCGCCCGGAAAGGAGGTTCAGTCAGGAAAGCGACACGGGACAGCTTCCTGCAAAGCGCGGCATAGGAAAGCCGGCTTCTCTAGCAGCCACCGCCGCTCGGATTTTCCTTGGAATGAGACGCAGCCCCGTTGGTTGCTGCGGCGGCGGCGGCGGCTTCTGCCGCCTGGGATGAGAAACTCTTCGGCCACACCCGCCGCAGCCTCCTCCTCCCTGCATCGCCAGCGGCAGCGGCGCCCGGGAGCAGAGCGGGCCTCGGCATTAGACCCAAGAGTAGCAGCAGGAAAAGGCGACGCTGTGTGGGGGTAAGCGAGTCGGGAAAGGGGCTGCTCCGTCGGGGAAAGGAAGGATCGTTCTGTGGGTAAGCAGGGGGTAAATTCCAGGAGGGGAATCTTTCGCTTGGTATCTCTCTCTTCATTCGTGAGTTAGCGTATCTTGGAGTGAGTAATGTCTGTTCGTGCGTGTGTCAGTGTCGTGGAGTATGGAGGGAAAATGGCTGACGACTCAGTCCTCATTCTTTCTGCCCGGCCTGAACTGGGCCTTGCAGGAGAATGGGGCGCGCACACCCCACATCCGCAGTCCCGGGAAGAAAGAGAGACAACCTGCAGAGCTGGCCGGCTGTTGGCCTGGCCCCTCCTTAAATAGCGAAGAAAACTGGCGAAGAAGGAGTTCCCGGTAGATCCTCCCGGCGTTTAGTTCCTTTTGATTCTCGTTCCACTTCATAGCAAACGCCATTATTGAGGTGGAGTGATTGGAATCGTGTGGGCCTAGTCCACGCCAGGAAATAAGGCTCTGCACAGGCTCTCTTCTTTCTTTCTAAATCCGGTCTCGGATGTTGCGGCCCAGCGGTTTCGTCTTCGTTGTAAACATTATTGTCATGGGTGCAGGTGGGCTGTGTCATGGCTGCGCTCTCTTGTTTCCAGTAAAGCTGTGATATTCTAGGATTTACCTTAGATATCAGTATCTGAAGTTTAAATTGAGTCTAGTTTGCTAATTTGAATGTATCTGAGTTTTATAATTTTTATTGGACAGAATCTACATTGTAAATATTGTCTGGAATTTTTTATATATGAGACTGATGAATCTAGTACAAGATATACGGTAAGAGACTAAACTGAGAAATTCAGAATCTCATAGGTATCTTTAAAGCAAATTGGCTTTAAAATTGGCTTTCCTGAGCAGGTAGAGTTCTTTTGTAAGATACTTGAAATTTTTAAGGTGGAATTTTATCTTTTAAAGAATTGGTGGAAGAATTCCCATTGATTTTAATACAGTGATTGTGGCTATAACAAACTCATAATAATAAAGTTGGAAGGGACCTTGGAGGTCATCTACTCCAACCCCCTGCTCAGGCAGGAAACCCTATACCATTACAGACATAATATTAACAAACTAATACTAAGTTTGCTACACAGTCCAGAATAGGTATTAAGTATGAATAGAAAAAAACATAGCTGTAATTATGTGAGGATTGCTAAGTCAAGCCTAATGAAACTCAGTGAACCTCTAATAAATATGTACGTGGTAGATTATAGTAATGGTAGATTATTCTCGTACTGAACTTTTTAAGATACTTTAAAGTTTTCCCAGTGCTGGGCTGTTCTGTCAGTATCTTAATTTTGCACAACATATCTTAAACTATGCTTCTGGTACAGATTGTTTGGATGGACTTATATGTTGATGAAATGTGAAATCAGGGGGTGTGGTTTCTATTATTTAGTGCATAATGATACATTTTATGTCTGTTTAGTTTTTTATGTAACTATAACTAGTCTTAGTGCAATGTAATATATGCTAGCATATATGTATTAATTGGTTTTCTGTTTTCCCATTTATATTATACTGAGTTGTGTTGCTACAAAAAACCTTTTGTCAGAATTGAATTCATCAGTACTATAAAAGTTGTAGGGCTATTAAAACCTGTTCCATTTCAGAAAATAAACAATTTGGAAATGGGTTGTAACAATTTTTATAATTCCTTAAATTGTTGAGGTATATGTTCTGTTATTTTTTTTAATAATGGAAAGGAAAATTGGCAAATGCAAACACCCTTTTTTACCAAAGTATTTCTACCTAAGAATGGCATAGTACTGAAATTTATGGATTGCTTTTAATATAATTAATAAAATCTGGAATAAGTTGCCATCCTATTTTTTCATATATTTATAAAACATATTACTAGCAAGTTTTCTGTTTAAACATGGAAACCACATTGATCTACAACTAGTGTTTTTCCTCCAAGTTAAAATGCTATGTATATTTGCTTAGAAGTATATTTCATTGAAATCAAGGGCAGTTGCTTATAATATTGCATAGGATGTACTGTAAAAGTAATATTATAGTGTCTTTTGGGTTACTTGATTTTCTTCCCTATGCCTTTCAAAAATATAGGTCATAAATCAATCACATAAAACTTTAAGTGACTCTTTGTAATTGGTTCACTTTTAGCTTGCTCACATTCAGCATATTTGAATATTTCTTAATATAATTTACTTTTTGAAAACTTAAAGTTTTAAAATATGTTTATGGAAATACTTTTACAAAAACAATTATGTTACAGTAATGCTCATTATGAAAAGGAAGGATGAGATAGAAACCCTAGGGGGAAAAGGTATAGAAGTTTTTCACTGTATTTAACTGTAAGAAAACGAGTTTTTCCAAAACTAACTTACATTTAAAATAGAATCAGCTTAAACTCACTCAAGAACAAACAAAAATGTGGAGGGAGATTCTAATCTTTGGGGATAAGAGATATTTTAAATTCTATCTTAAATTCAGGGTCATGTTTCTTTTAGGTAAATGTGTTAATCACTTTAAATATTCATTTCAAAACAGTGTTATAACAAGGCTATTATACCAAACATAATTGGGGAAATAAATTGTGTCAGGTGATTATCATGGTATTTATAGTCAAGAGTATAGCAATTGTTCTTTTGTGTGAGAGCTGGGAGCTAGCATTTAAAGTTTAAAAAATGTAGCAGATTTTGTTTCAAAAAAGTAACACTAAATTAAAATTATTTGAACTAAAAGCACTTCACTGGTAATTGGAAATATATTGAATAAACATATTTTAAAATCTGTTCTTGGAATAATCTAGGGTATTTGAAGTGCCTTCATAAAAATTATATATGATTTTCAAGCATAATACTTCATAATAATGAATGTTTTCTTTTGTATTTTATATCTTTGGAGTGCTTGTCAAATTCATAGGATTAGTTCATATCATATAGGTGAAAATCTGGAGTCCATGTAATCTTAGTATTTTCTAAAAAAAAGTCTTTATAAAAGTAGCATGTCTCTCTTTTACTGTGTATCAATTTGATTTTTCTTACTGTATTTATCTGTTTTGTTCTATTATTGCAGTTGTGTATATGTATTCAGTTTTTACAATTACCATTTCTCTAGTTGAGACCAGTGGGACTCAAGCTAATTGAGACGTGGATCCAAAACACCACTAGCTGGAAGTAAGTTTTTTTAATGTTATCATATATTAAGTTTAGATTGTGGCAATTATACACTTTGAATTAAAAATTCTTTGGTAATGGAACAACATCAAACCCATCAATATTTTTCTTTTTTCCACTCTTTGCGCTTGAATAAATTTTATTGATTTGGGCAAAGAACTCTTTATTATTTCAGATCTGCATGAAATAATAGTAACTACTTAGTAAACAGTTACCTAATAAAGGTAGTCCTCAACCTAGTCCCAGATGTACGACCACAATTGAGCCCAAAATTTCTGTTGCTAAGTGAAACATTTGTTAATTGAGTTTTGCCCCATTTTATGACCAATTTGCTATATTTGTTAAGTGAATCACTGCAGATATTAAGTTAGTAATACAGTTGTTAAATAAATCTGGCTTCCTCATTGACTTTGCTTGTCAGAACGTTGACTGCAGGGCACTGCAAGCATCATAAATATGAATCAGCTATCAAGCATCTGAATTCTGATTATGTGAACGTGGGGATGCTACAACGGTGGTAAGTGTGAAAAATGATCATAAGTCATTTTTTTCAGTGCCATTGTAACTTTGAACAGTTCATTAAATGAATTGCTAAGTCAAGGACTACCTGTATTTTTTAAAATGATGAGGTACCTACTACTTCATGCAGATTTGAAATAATAAAGAATGGAAGTTATATATGTAAGTAATTGCCTATCTTTAACAATATTAACATTTTTACATGTGTTACATACTTTGTTCTATAACATTGAAAGTCACACTGATTATTTTTTTATATATTTAATGATAAATGGCAGCAGATAAAAACTGCTGAACTATATGATCTGGTGTCCTGTCTGTACATTTGTTTTGGAATTATCTACATGGTGATTCATAGTTATATAAATGTAAATAACTTCATATTGTGTGTGTTCTACAGGAACTTGCACCTAGATTTTGAAATATCCACATTTTCATTGCATTGTTTTATCATTGTAAGGGTAACAGTAGTGCTATTGATGTACATAGGGTAGTGCAAAATATTTTTTCCTCTTCTGCCATGGCCTTTCTTTCTTAGCTTTTGACTTCTGTACCACCTTTCGTAGGTGATATAGAATTATAATATATCTAGCAATGTAGGTAGTCCTCAGCTTATGATCACAGTTGGGGCTGGAAATTCTGTTGCTAAGTATAGGAACCAGATTTATTTTTTGGCATAATAAATTGTTTTTAATCCAATATTTTATTTGCTGTACCCCAGACTTGGGTTTTTATACCATTTCTACCCATTATCTAACAATGCTGGGAATGGCCCATGTTTAAAAAGTTAAAATAAATATCTCCAAATAAATACCTCCTGTGATAGTGGAAAAATGGAGAGATCTTATTTTTTTCATGCTGTGACTACTTGAGAAGTTATTAGATTTATATCCCATCTTGGCAGAAATTTATCTATTTGAGTAATGTTTACTTGACCTTTTCTATTAGTTCTATTTTATTAAAGTTTCACACATTGTACTAAGTTATTGTTTACCTTAAAAAATGTTTTTAGGACACATTGTGGCTATTTTTGTACATATTGCACACTATAATCATAGGATTCCTAAAATACGTTAAGCCAAAATGCAACAAACTGCCATTGTTCTATTGCAATGTTACTGGTAGTAGCCCAACTACCTGTAACATTGCAGATTACAACCATTTGTTTAGTGACTGTTAAAGTTGGAATGGCACTGAAAAAAGTGACTTATAACTGTTTTTCACACTTATGGCTATTGCAGCTTTCACCTGATCATGTGATCAAAATTCAGACGCTTGGTAGCCGGCATATATTTATGACAGTTTCAATGTCATGGGATTATATGATTACCTTTTGCAACCTGACAAGCAAAGTTAATAGGGTAGCCAGATTCACTTAACAACCATGTTACTATCTTAAAAACTGCAGTTATTCACTTAACAATTGTGGCAAGAAAGGTCATAAAATGGGGCAAAATTCACTTTGGGTTCAATTGTGATCATAAATCAAGGACTACCTGTACAAACAGTTGTTGAAAAAGTCCTGTAATAGCATTGATGTTAAATTTATCTTTCAAATCTAGACTTTTTTCTGTGATTCCAAATCTTGTTTCGGTCTGTACTCAAAATGTTTTAGATGCATTTCACGAAATATTTAATTATTAATTTTATTTACCTTTAATAATGCAGGTATTGGTTTGTGTTTAGAATTTTTTCCAAATATTTACATACCTTGTTAACTTTATTGTTAGGTGTCTACAGAAGTCCAAGCCTATATGCAGAGTTCATAAAGATAGTGTAGATATCTTATCAAACTGATACTATGATATATGCTTTGCCTCTGTTAATCAGATCAGTGGTCTAAGTCGGGGTTCCCAACCTCCGGGTTGCAGCCCACTACCAGACCATGGCCTATTCAGAACCAGACTCCATGAATGGCGGGCCGGTATGCCACGTGCGTGTGTAGCTTGAGTTGCATGAGTAGTGGACCAGTGCGCGTGCACAGCTCAAATTATGCAAGTCGAGCTGGGCATATGTGCCAGCCCGCTGCTCGCGCAACTCAAGCTACACGCGCACGTGCATACTGGCCCACCGCAAAGTTGTAACTTTTGCACTACTGTTTTAGATGGTGTTAGATTTTGTTCTTATGCTGAAAGAGATGCAGAATGGTTGAAAAAAAAACTTTGAATATTATTTTGGGCCAAATACTCCTGCTTTTCAATTGACCTGCCCTGAAAATAGCATTACACTACTCAAATATAAAGAGTTAGGAGTAGTTTTAGTTCATATGCACATACTTTTGTTATATTTTGTGGTAACATATTCTAGATACCAGTGAATGCTATACTACTGCTCTACATTTCAATCCTGATAGAGGTTTTTAAAATATTTTTTAAACTTTTAATTCCCCCCCCCCAAATTTTAGACAAAACATACAGGCAAAAAACTGTTACCAGGGGTTAAATTGCCATTCAGTTTTAAAACTATATTAGATTCCCCCATTCTTCCAGGAGCTCTACACAACTCTCCTCCTTTTCCCCATAATAACTCTGTGAAGTGAGTGTTTAGTCCTTTGTTGTATAGTGAGCTTCCCTGGCTGAGAGTATACTTGAATTTGGGTATTCTGACTTTAGTCCCACACTTTAACTACTACTCAATGCAATTTATTAATTCTTGTTCTTACTCTCCTGATTATAATGATTTATTTATTTATAATGATTTATTTATTTATAATGATGGTTCATTTTCTTTCTCCCTTCCTGATACAGGAATGTTACTATGAATTGATTGTGTCATTTACTTGAGAGAATTATTCAGATTGAAAGATCCTTCATAATTTTGTACTGCACAATGCTACATTGTCTTCCTAACTGGTTTTGGTTTGTTTATTTGTTTAGCGTATGGCAGTGGTTGCAAACCTATGGCATGTGTGCCAGAGGCGGCACTCAGAGCTCTCTTTGTGGGCACGCGTGCCATGCCCCGGAGATGGCAACCGTCCCTCTTCAACCAGCCACCTGCTAATTCACCGAGGTCCCATGTGGACAGATGCATCCCAGCATGGCTGGTTTTCCTCCCCCCCCCATCCCTCCTGGCCATGCTCTCCTTTTCCCCGGCACTTCAATTCTCTCCACTGCTTGTCTCTCCCTCCTCCCCATCTCTGCCATTTGGCCATCATGCATTCTGCCCCTTCTGCTCCAGCTGATCTTTGCTGTCTTCTTCCTCCCACTGCTGACAAGGTATGCCTGATCTGGCCCTTCACAAGGCAGCGGCTGGCTGCACCAGGCCATTTTCCTAATGCTGCATGCAGCCTTGTTCAAATGGTGTGTGGCCTTTTTCACAAGGCTTTGGAAGGTTTCAGAACTTTGTGAGAAAGTTGTTATTTGTCCAAAACACATGCATCCTCAGGAAGAAGGCTTGGTGTGGCCAGCAGCTGCCTTGCAAAGGGCTAGGCTGGGCATGCCTTGTCAGCAGCAAGAAGATGACACAGTTAAAAGGGCAAAAATGGAGAACAGATAAAGGGGTGAGGGGGATTAAAGTGTCCCTATGGTCATGAGTACAGGCAGTCTTGCAAGCACTTGAATTTTGATCATGTGGCTGCAAGGGTGCTGCAGCGGCTATAACTTTGTGCACCAGACTTAACTATCATTCATTTAAGTCACCATAACTGAATGAGTGATCATTAGACTTGTAATTGCCTTTAACCAGATCTTTTTTGTGTGGCTTTTCTTGTTAGGTGTAGATTATAAGACTACTGCTCTTAAGTTCTGTGCAACTATTGACTTACCTCTATGTCTTAATACATGAATAATTGCTTGCAAAAGGACAAAGTACCAGTTCTTTTCCACATCAGAATGCCATAAAATTGTAGCAGAGATCTGGGTCAGTTGGCTGCTGTTTAAACACGAGAGACTAATAAAAAGAATGTAAGAATCTTGGTGGATTGGAACAGGTCTATACAGTCCAGCATTGTTTCCATATTGGCTGTCTGATGCCAACAGGATACTCACAAGGTATATACATTAGTGCAATATATAATTAAAGAGTGATTGAATATCTGAAGCTCAGTTTTTTCAGTTTTGAACTTTTTATAATCATAACTTATTCTATTCCATGTTCCATCAGTTGCAATTTTTCAAAAGTCCAAACAAAGATTTGCTTGAATGCTCTTGCATGTTTCTGTAATATACATTATTGTGCATATTTGCTTTAACATGCACATTTTAGTTTAGTAATGTTTGATTTGTGAATTGCATAATTGAGAAGATGAATTCACAGCATGTGAGTCTGGTGATATAAAAGAAAATATATAGGCATGTTAGCCAAAATTAAATAGACTATATTATGGCTGAACCTAGCTTTTGTGTCTTGTAACTCCTATCCTATAGAAACTTCTGATATCAGTATTATAAAACTAAGAGACAAGATTCTTCCTGTCTTTTTTATGCTATAGAAAGCTTTATACAATCACCCTTCTCCCATACATTCCTCTCTTCTAAGATAAAACTGCAAATATTACCATTTTTTTGTTAACAATATAGCTTTAGCTGCCCTTTTACACATTTTCAATTCTTGAATTTTTGAGACTCAAAATAAATGGTGTATGTTAAGATAAATTTTAAAATAAAAAAAAATAAAAACGTTATACTTAAGAATGTGAAAATTAATTTGGAGTGATTCAGAAATGAATATGGCAGGTTTGCTCATTTGGAGTTGCTGAAACTGAGATTTTTTAAGTTAAAATTGTAGACTTATAAAATTAAACTATATGCTATAGTGTTACAATAAGAAAACAATTCTGTAATTCAGATATGTTGTAGATATTACAGCAATGAAACTACAGGGATTAATAAGCTTTTCTGTTAAAAGAAAAATTGTTATAAAACATTTTTTCTATACAGTAAATTGCTACAATGTTTTGTGAACAGCAATATTGATTCTTTTTAGTTGCATGTTTGTTAAGCCCAGTTTTATATTAAGTTTATTAGAGACTGCCACTGAAGAGAGCAAACTACTTTAAAGGCCTTTACTTTTTTGATTAGTGTAAAAGTTGTTCAAATGGCATTTTTCTGGTCTTAGAATATTAGATGTTATACAATTGTATATCTGTACTAAATTGCATCTATTTCTAATACAGGTAGTCCTCAACGTAGCAACAGTTCATTTAATGACTGTTCAAAGTTACAACAGCACTGAAAAAGTACTTATGACCATTTTTCACTTAAGACCGTTGTAGCATCCCCATGATCTCGTGATCAAAATTCAGATGCTTGGCAACTGACATATTTATAATGGTTGCAGTGTCCCCAGGTCATGTGATCACATTTTGTGACCTGACAAAGTCAATGGGAATCCAGATTCACTTAACCATGTTATTAATTTAACAACTGCAGTGATTCCCTTAACAACTGTAGTAAGAAAGATCATAAAACAGCAAAATTCACTTAACAAATGTTTCACTTAGTAACAGAAATTTTGGGCTCAATTGTGGTCATAAGTTGGCATAGGAATAATCTCTTACATATATGTAAAGTTGTAACTTTATTTTGATTTGGTTAAAGTGTAGAAAAACATTAGATAAAAATATATTGATTAGTAAGATTTCTACGAATGTGATTTTCAGTATTCTCATAGCACCCATTCCTGTAACATATCAGTGACCATTATAGTTCATTTTCTTGTTGATTCTTTCCATAGACTTATTTTCCTTTATATTTCTGCTATTGCTCCTGATTTTAATTTAACATTAGGATGTCAGAGCATGCGCAGTCTTGTTCTGCAAGATAACCTAGGAGTAAACACAGTAAAAAGTGGTCTATATCAGGGATTCTTAACCTTTTTGAACGAATCGCCCCCTTGAGCCAATGAGGAAGTTGTCATCGCCCCCCTCTCCCAACATAACCTCTCAATCACAACATAGGAAATAATTCTTCAATTTATGCAAACACTTCTTTGTTTTCTTTAAAATTGTCATCAGGACATATCGATGCAAATAATTTATTTCCAGTCTTCTTCCCATATCTCCGATAGCCCAACAGATTAAAATGGAACGCCCACTGATAAAACTACTCATAACTTTAATTGATTTAGTCTGCCAGTGGCTCTTAAACTTTGCAATACTGCAGACCTCTAAAAATGTGAAATGAATTTATATAAACTTTCATTTCTCTCCCCCAGAATAAAGCTAATAATTTTGTGGATGTGAGGGCTGGGCAAGTTTTGAATATTCAGAGACTTTTAATAATTACATTTTAATCTATATATCACAGGGGTAGTCAAGCTACGTAGACCCACAACTGCTAGCTTGAAATGAGTGAAAATGAGAGATTTTCAGGGGGAGTGCTGGCTGTGTTTTCACTGTGCCTTTAGAGCAGACTGGGCGGATGGTCAAATCTTTCCTCTCCCTCCATCCCCCCTTCTTTCTCCAGGTGAGGAGAGAGAGAGAGAGGCACTTGCACTTCCTCTCTCTCTCTCTCCTCTCTTTTTCTTTTTTCTCTCTCCCTCTCTCTTTCCTCTCCCTCCCTCCCCCCTTCTTTCTCCAGGTGAGAGAGAGAGAGAAAAAAATGAAAGGCAGAGGACACTGAAGGGGCAGGAGGCAGCAGAAGACCACCTGTCACTGCTGGAGGCACCCAGCTCCGCTGCCTGCCGGGCTTGCGGGTACGCCCCGGCTCACGGTCACGTTGGCAGGCCGTCCCACGTGCCGCTGGTGTCCCCGGGCTTAAGTCGCGGGGCATCCGCGCAACACCCCATCAGCTGCGTCGCCAAACCTTCTCCTGCACCACTGGCATCCTCGGTCAGAACCAGGGCAACGATCCGCCTCCCGCCAGGACTAACGCTGGAGCCTCCTGTGCTGCCGGTAGGTCCATCGTGCTGGAGGAGCTGGGGCCACTCCGCACCGCGCGATGCTCCTGGCGATCCGTGACCCACCAGCATCGCCCAGGGAACGTTGCCCCCGCCAGCTGCCTCCCCAGCCGGGACTGCCGCCCCAGGGGGCAGCAGGAGGAAGAAGGGGAGGAGGAGGAGGGCAAGGAAGCCGGCGCCGGGCCCCAGGAGGAGGTGCTCCTGCGGGTCCGGCCAGGGCTCTTCTGCTGGTTGGAAAATGTCTCCCCCCTCCCTTTCCCCCCCATCTTCTATTCACCTCACATTCTTCGCCGACAAAGCAGCCAGCACTCCGGCGCACCTTCCCGGCCAACTGGGCCAACAGTCCCACGGCTGGGGATTGCAGGAACTGTTCTCTCTCGGGGTCGTGGCTTGTGGGAAGCTGAGGCTCTGGCGGGCTGCTTCCAGTGGGTATCCCAGGGATCCCCCACGTGGTTCCCCAGCCACATGTACCTGGGACGGGGCCAGCCAGGGAAACAGACTTCCTGGCTGCGCTTCTCCCAGGGGGCGGGGCACCCGGGCGCAGGGCCAATCAGGAGCCCTACGAGGGGGCAAATCTACATCAGAGAGAGAGAGAGAAGCACAAGTGCCTCTCTCTGTCTCTGTCTCTCCAAATGGCGGAGGAGGCTTGGAGCCACAGGAGCAGGCTCAAAAGTGTCCCCTAAACTTCTTGCTCTATCGCCCCCATATCGCGCCCTTTTCGTTCCTTCGCCTCCACATCGCCCCTTTTTGTTCCATCGCCCCCCTGAAAAATGAAATCACCCCTGGGGGGCGATATTGCCCAGGTTAAGAACCACTAGTCCCATGGTGGTTTATCTTACACTATCTACAACATCATACACCAGGAACAATATATGTGTTAATACAGCAGGAGCCAACAAACCACAATTAGAGCAGGAAATGGAAGAAAGAGAACACATCAGTAGAGCCTTCTCTTTATACAAAGGCTCTTAAAGAGACACAAACCCTGCTGAGTCATTCCCTTCATTACATCTTAAATCTTACATTACATAAGCTGGTTAGTTGTTAAATCAATACCTTGACATAGGATAATGAAATCTTTTGAAATGGGCTGTGTTATGCATTAGTGTTATGATGAGCAGTGAGAACTATTTCTAGAAAACATTTTAGCTGTTTTTCTTTTTCTCAAACACAAAGCAATACTTAAAGTGATTTAAATGTAACAATAGAACGAATATTAAAGTTGAAAAGTTTTTGTTCCTATATTGGAATTCTGTATATATCATTCATATATTCTATTTAAATTTAAAGGGAAAACATGAACCCATTTTTAAGTTCTAAATCTGTATTCTGAGTATGCCTAAAGTTATAAACATTTTAAAGAGCTATGAAATTATCAAATTTGATGAGTGTAATATCAGTGACATTGTAATTTGCAGTTATATAAAGTCTGAAATTTTGATACCTTTTAAAAAAAAATATAGCAGTGGAAAAATGTTCATGCTGTGTTACTACACTGACAGTATCATTATTGTACTGTATGTGTATCTGCTTTATACATAAAAATCCTAAGTTTTATTCAGGTTTTTTTGCAATGCAGGGTTAAGATAATCAACATTTTAAAGTTAAAAGTTTAAAAGCTATTAACATTTAATTTAATGTTATAATTGCATCTGTTAAGTAACTTGTAATAATGTGTTACACAGACATTTTTTAAATTATGTATGCAAATTAGTAATTCTTATGACTACATCATAGTGATGTAATTGCAATTGCTTGTAATCCAGTTTTTTAAAAATCATTTAAAATGTTAGAAAACAAAGATGTACTTTTGCCCTTTCGGTTCACAATAGACATTACTCTCAAGGCAGCCTGTGTAGTCAATATATGCAGGTAGTCTATTTTTCACCGTAATGATTTTAAGATGATCAATCAATCAAACGTTTTCCATTCACAGTCATCCACTTGTCATAGTATTGTAGAATTGATCTTACATACATTTTGAGTTTCTTCCATGAGCATAATGCTACTTGTGTGATATCCAAGAAAACCAAACAAGATAAATTAAATACTTACGAGTATTTTGTTGGTGGGGTTGAGTTTTGATGGGTCACAAATTATTGTAATATTTAGGATGTTTTTCACCCCTACCCTAGGAACCAATTTTTGTTCCCTTGGGGGTATTATTGCCCCATGACAATTTGTATGTTAAAATAGGTGCAGATGGCCTGTTAATTAGAAGAATGTCTTTATCTTTCCATTACAGAAAGTGAAAGATAGCAAGACTAGATGTGAATTACAGGAAGATTAGTTTGTTAAATATGTTAAGGTTTTTAGTTGAATTTTGATTGACGGGGTACAAGAAATGACAATGGTCATATACATGACTAAAGCTTGTCCTAAAATTAGACGAACTAAAAAACTTTCAAAGTCACTGCTAGCTTTAGTCATAATAAAGATTGCTGGGTCCTCAAAGGAGGCAGATTGCTAGCTTTAGTCATAATAAAGATTGCTGGGTCCTTAAAGGAGGCAGATAAGCAGTGAAAAGGAGGCTGCAGAAGGAGTGATACTTCTGCTTCAGCCACTGCTGCTGGCTGCAAGAGGTTGTGCAGAACTGGGAGAGAAGGAAGCTGGGCTAGCTGTGCACTTTCGGGTTTGCTTGCCATCCCACAAGGCAGGGTGGCTGGACCCAAAAACATATAGACGAAGGGGATAGCAAGGGGGAGTTGCAGCCCTCTCTGAAGTCGTAAGTATGGACAATTTACAAAGCACCCAAATGTTGGTCATGTGACCATGGGACGCTATAACAAGTATAATATTGGGGATTGGTCATAGGTCCTCTCAGTGCTGTTGTAATTTTGAACAGTTGCTAAACAAGTCATAATTTGATGATTGCCTTGATTTATACTTCATGACTAAACCAACACCTTTATTTCCTTATGTTTTCTTCAACTTGACAAAATCAGACTATTTTTTAAACAAGTTTTATTAATTTTCCAGTTTTACATCCAAGTATTTAGGAAGCAGCGTGGTGATTGGGTAATCAATAGTCCAGTAACAAGATCTTTTGTACATGTCTCAGGTTATATCATCAAAAATTCCCTCTCTATTTCCCTTGATTATAATATCACATTCAAATTAATACATTTCTAATTATAACTCGATCAATTAAAGCATTTATTAATATATTTTAACTTATACATATCCGTGTCCTATTTTTAAATTTTACCCATTTTCAATCACAGTATTCCAATTTAGCCTTTAATATCCATAATATTTAGATTTCGGGTAACCCAAATTTCCCTTATTTCATTACAAAATAATTGTCATATCTAAAATATACATATTGTTTACTTAAATACATTCTTACTTTATTTCACAAATAGATTCTATTTCTCATCCTAGTATCTCATCACTTATTAATAAAGTATCCTTTATTGTCTCAATCCAACTTCCGTATTATAATTCAAACTATATTCTAATGGCTAATTTTCATTTCCCTTATAAATCTAAATCCTAAATATTAAATCAATTAATAACTTTTAAAATCTCCTTAGCCCATTAAGTAAGATTTTAGGCTCTTCCATTATAAGTCAAAAAAGAAAAAAAAATCCCATTTTTTAAGTCTAACTCTAACTTTCTTTTTGTGCTAAGTAGGCTTCCATACCAGTGCCTTTAAATCCTCAGGTGGATCTCCCTTCATTCCTACACATGTTATTTGAATCAAGGGAGACCATCCAGTTATCAATTTTTCAAAGGAATTGGGCCCTTTATAATCATGGGATTGTTGAAGTAATAGTTCAAATTTCCATGTTTGGTTTAAAATATTTGTCGTCAGTTCAGTCTGGTCTTCTTCCGGTTTCATCTGGCTTGAGTAAGAGGTCATGTCCAATGTTGTGATTGTTGTTTGATTAGGTTATCTAGGTTCTCAATATGCTGTGGTTGTTGATCTTTAGCACCCTCCATCTTAGTGTTGCTTTCTTCGGTTTCTGTTGATTTTTGAATTGCAGATTTTTTAGTTGAAATCAGGATTTGACTATCAAAGTTTTCAGTAGATTGTACTTGTTGTTCTTTAAAGTCCTCCTTGATATTAATTTGTTTCTCTTCTGTTGCTTTTTGGATTGTAAGTTCATCAATTGAAATCTGAGCTTCTTTTTGTAAATTTAAGGTGGAACCTTTGTCTTTCAATCTGGAATTCATTAGCTCAGTAGCTTCAAGGATTTTTCAAGTATAAGTTTCTAGTTATGTTGTGGGTAGTATTCCTCCATTTCTATGGTGTTTACAGATAGTCCTTTAGTGGAGACTATTTTTGATTAAAGTCAGTGAATGTCCACCTCCACTATTCCTAGAAATTGTTTTCACCACCCAGCTGTTTCAAATTCTTATCTTTTAGTGCCAAGGACAAATCCAGGCAGTAAACAGGTCTCACAAAGAAATTCACTTGCTATACCAGGCTTCGCCACAAGATGTCCCCGATAGTATGGAAAGTCGTTTTCCAAACTTAAGTTAGGCTTTTATCCAGTTTAATTTTTTTTCCAACTTAACAAGTAGATAAGGTAATAGGTCCCCATAGAAATGGGAACTTTTTGGGACCTCAAATATCCAAAAAGTGCAAGTCCAGTTATTTAGTTGTTTAGTTTAGTTCTTCTTTTCTTTTCAAAGCTTTATTTTCCCAAAGTAGGCAGACGCCGCCATGTTAAAAGGGGGGAAGAAATTTGAAGAGGCTTTTATAGGAAGGTAGTTGGGATACAAGAAAGATAAGGCAAGGTCTCACCCAATTCCTTCGCGGTGCTTTCGTTGTGCTTTGTGATGATTTTGGCTTTCGGCTGGTATGGCCAAAGGAGCTGCCTCGGATCAAACGGAAGGGCTGTTGCCCTTCCGCAATCTGTCAAGGGTCCTCCTTATGGTCGCCCCTCCAGGGTGACTTTCAACCCTTTTCAGGGTCTCCCAATGAAGAAAAAACGGACGGCGGAGAGAGCGTTCCCCCTGCACGTCCGCCAGCACTGCGATCGCAAACTGGAAGCCCAAATCAGACTATTTTTGAGTGCCTAGGTATTCAACTTTTATTAAATGTTCAGTTACAATTATGGTCAGTTTGGATAAAGATGAGCAATGATTTTTATAAAAAAAAGTTCTTAAAATTTTAGGCCAGGAGTTTTCCAAAATTGATTAACTTGTTTCAAATTTTTCTAGTAAATATTTTACGTAAGAGCATTCCAAAAGATTGAATTGTAGAAATATTGTATGTATTTTTCAGAAAAGGGAATTCGGGGTACAATTTTTTAAATATGGGTTTTCAAGCCATTGTTTTAGTTTATATTTTTCTTTTTATTTTGGAATATTGAACTAAACATTGAAAATGTCCAAAATTCATATATATGTGTGTGTATGCATATGCATGGATTCTAGAAAATAAATGGAACTACTAATAGTTGCTATGATATAAATTAATAATATAACTAATAGTAATAGATACAACTAATAGATATAACTAATGGTACTATAATAGTAATAGATATAATTAATAGTAACTATGATATAAGTTTGAAGCAAAAGGGTTCAAGGTCTTAGGAGCCATGGTGGCACAGTGGTTAGAATGCAGTATTGCAGGCTAACTGCCCATAGTTAGGAGTGCAATCCTGACTGGTTCAATTCAGCTTCCATCCTTCCAAGGTCAGTAAACTGAGGACCCAGATAGTTGGGGGCAATATGCCGACATTTGTAAGCCATTTAGAGCAGAGGTCCCCAACATTTTGGGCACCAGGGACCGGTTTCAGGGAGACAGATTTTTCCACGGACTGGAGAGTGCAGGGTTTTGTGTGCTGCCTGCATCCTGTGGATGGGGCTTGTTTGTTTGGCCCAGTTGCTGGCATGTCACGGGCCGGTACTGGTCCACGGACCGGGAGTTGGGGACCCCTGATTTAGAGTATGTAGTAAGCATTGGGGTAGAATAGAAGTCTAAGTGCTATTGCTATTAAAGATTAATTCTGGATGTTTTTTTCTCTTATACCTTCTAATGGAAAATATTTGATTTAACAAAAATCAAAATGAAACTGATTTTTATGGACAAAAGTGATTGTACAAAATAAGAGATTTCTATAGAATTTATTTTCCGCATTTGCAAAGAAACTATAAAATAACATCCTTACAATGGTATCAATTCAATTTGTCTTTACAAAGCCAGAAAGTGTTAGATTTGTCTATTTTCCCCTTTAAAATTTTGAAAAGTTAATTGTTACTTTCTAATTGGAATCTTAAAGTATGATTTCTAAAGCCTCTTAAGACCTTGTTAGAAATAGGTACCGGTAAGTATCATTGTGGTTTGAAAGAAGGGTGAGAAACAAATTAGATAAACACATGCATAATAATATATAATTATACTTAAAGTTACCAAGGACAGTTCTTTTAGTTCCATTATAAGAGTTCCATGTAAAATTTTATGTATTTGGTATTTAACCATGATTTAGAGCAGAGGCCCCCAACTTTTTGGGCACCAGTAACCGGTTCTGTGGAGAAAGGTTTTTCCACAGACCGGAGGGTGCATGGTTTTGTATGCTACCTGCATCTCACAAATGGGGCTTTGCTTATTTGTGTGGACCGGTTGCTGGCATGCTGTAACCTGGTACTGATCCATGGACCGGGGGTTGGGGATCCATGTTTTACAGAACAGTGTTGTTGATGATATATGTTACAATTTTCTTTTGTTTTCTAAAAGAATTAGTACATAACGTCTTTGCTATGAAATGTTCAGATATATCTGCTCTTTTATTCTACTTCAGGATCCTCTAGAACAGCGATGGTGAACCTTTTAGAGACTGAGTGCCCAAAAATTGCCCTGCTCCCGGCCCGCACCCACTCTGTGGCCACTCCACTCCCTGCCCCTGCTCCACCTTCAACCCACCCACCACCTCCACGGCTCACTGCAGCATATTGGCCAGGCAGCCCTGCAGCGCCATGGTAGCCATGCCCTCTGCCTGCGCCCTGCAGCATGATCGCTTTGTCAGCTACAGTTTTAAATGCGACTCGAAGGGGCTTTTCTTCCTTTGAATTGCATGCTACATTCCTAAGATTCCTTCTCTTGCAGAAGATCGTATCCTTAGTTTATTGCTTTCAGTTATTTGCCTGCAGAAGGCTGTTAGTTCTGGTTCCAACTACTACTTTCAGTTTTCCTTCTGCGGCCGCCATTTTGGATCGACACGCGGTCCGTGGCCGTCTTAGTTTCGGTTTCCTCTTTCCCTTCTCAAGTTGGTTTTCTCCTTGACAATTTAAATTACTGCTTCTAGATTTCTCAATTGTTGCTTATTTCTGGCTATTAATTGGATTCTTCGTTTTAGTTTCGGTTTCTTCATTCCCTTCTCAAGTTGGTTTCTCTTTGACAATTAAATTATTGCTTCTAGATTTCTCAATTGTTTTTTTATCTCTGGCTATTAATTGGATTCTTCAGACTGTGCTGTGGGGGTGACCGATTCAGTCCCCACAGTGTGATTTCGCTGACAGCGCAATCCTTCTCGGGAAGGTGCCTTTATTTGGACAGAAGCACCCTGCAATTCAGAATAATTTTGTGCTTAAATAATTACTGCTTACCTCTCCCAGCCTTGAATTGTTCCATCTATCAGCTGGGCTCAGTTGACTACTCAATCACAGCCTGTTACCGCTGTCTGCATCTAGTTTGTATGTATGTACGTGGGAGAAAACCCGAAGAACCAAAGACCTACATATAGCCGCATCTCTTGCAGACCAGGACAGCTTCAACGATCTGCTGGAAAACTGCTGATCATTATGCCGGACAACACCGTTCCACAGGTTTCCACCTCCAATGGAAATAAGAAACACAAGTCACTCAGCCAAAAAGCGGCTGCAAAAATCAAGGCCAAAATCAAAGGGACCTCTAAGGCAGTCGAAAAGCAGGCTGGTAGTAGACATAGGGCAGTGGTTCTCAAACTATGGGTCGCGACCCCATTTGGGGTCGAACGACCGTTTCGCGGGGGTCGCCGGACACTGCGGTCCGCCATTTTTTTTTGAAATTTTTTGAATTTTTTTTATTTTTTCGTGCGTGCGCCGCGCACGCGTGGATTGGCCCGTTGCGTGCGCGTGCCGCGCATGCGCGGATCTGCCCGTCGCGGTCCGCCATTTTGGTTTTTTTTATTTTTTTATTTTTTTTTGGCGTGCGCGCGCCGTGCATGCGCGGATCGGCCCATTGCGTGCGCGTGCCACGCATGCGTGGATCCGCCCGTCGCGGTCTGCCATTTTGGGGGGTTTTTTTGAAAATTTTTTTGAATTTTTTTAAAAAAAATTTCGGCGTGCGCATGTGCGAATCGGCCCATCACGTGCGCGCGCCACACATGCGCAGATCCGCCTGTCGTGGTCCGCCATTTTTAAAAATTATTTATTTATTTATTGGCGCATGCGCGGATCGGCCCGGCCCGGGTCGGGGTCACGGCGCACATGGGCGGGGCAAGTGGGGTCTCAACCTGGAAAAGGTTGAGAACCACTGACATAGGGCGTTAGAAAGACAATTTTCCAAAGCCCAAAAGCGTGCAGCGGAGGATACGGGTTCCTCGACTCCTCCCACTTTTGCATCCGCAACGGGGGTCCAAGCCCCTCATCCTTTGTGCAGGCATTGTCCCCAGAACAGCTTCCAGGTCAAGGTACCTCATCCAGTTTCAGCCAGGATCACCTTTCTCTTTTCGAGCAGGATCTAAGAGTGCGGATCCAGGATCTGGTACCAACTGCTGAACTCACATCTCCCATAGCGGTGTGTGGAACTTCCGGCAGTGTCTCCCTTGTGGGTCCATCTGTGACTCCGTCGGCTTCATTCATTCCTATGGTGGCGGGGCTCCGCCCCCTGGAACAACCATCATTCACTGATCAACTCCAGGCCATGATTGATCAGGCAGTTGCTCAAGCTATGACGTCTTCAGCGCGTGCTCTATCTGACCTGGGATAGTCAAATCCCCTTACATCTGGGGGGACTTCTCGGTCCAGGGATTATCAGTACCCGGATCCAGCCTCGTCACCACCTTCCTGTGGGAGCGGGGTGTCCGACTATTCGGAGCAGGTCCTTGAGGAAGGTCTGTGGTCGGATGAGGAGACACACAGAGACACTCCTCCTTTGGTCGGCTTGTTCAACCCTACTTCTTTCCCTCCTCTCTTACGCAAGGCCTGTTCCACTGGAAAGATCGAACCAGTGAAACCCCAGGTTTCCGATCCGGCATCCGGTCAGGGTATTGGTCCACTGTTTTCAGAACCGGTCGTAAAACACCAGCAGATCCCTTGCCCTCCCATGTTTTTGAAAGCCATACAGGATCAATGGGGATCCCCTGGCACCTTTTCGGCCCTTGGGGGAATAGACCGTAAGCTTATATATACAGTGTCTACCCTCAATGATGCGCTGGTCAAATTCCAAGATTCCAGGGGATATGTCTGAGGCTCTTGAGGGCCAAGGACAAAAAATTCGAGGTTTCTTTACGCAGAACACACCAGGCTTTGGCGTGGGTGATAAGAGCTTCCACATCAAACTCCTTTTTCGCCAGGATTTCCCTGATCTGGCTACGCGAACTCCAGTCCAGAATATCCCCAGACGAGGTAAGGGTACACCAGGACGTGACCAAGTTGCGGGCAGCCCTAGAATATGGTGGACGTATCTCTGCCAGTGGCCAGATTTTCAGCCCGTGCCATAGCCTCCAACGTCGCCGCACGTAGGTTGTTCTGGATTAAGAACTGGGGTGCCGACACCAAACATAAATGGAGGGTGGCTGCTGCCCCATACCAGAGCGGTCGCCTCTTCGGGGAGGCACTCCTTACCTGGTGCAAAACAGGGAAAAGAAGAGAGTACTATATCACCTTTCCAAAAGAACAGGCAGGCGTTTTGTCCCATACAGCTGCCGTCCTTCCTTATGGTCAGGTTCAGATCCGGCCTCAGGGATCGTAACGCGGCCCTTTCCTGCAGGACCGGACCACTCCTTGGACCAGACCAGCTACAGAGACAGACCCAGGCAACAATTTCAGAACAAGCGGCCCTTTCGAGGTAGGGGATGTCGCCCCTTCCGCAGGTCAAAGTGACTCAGGGCAGGACCCTCCCCCTCCCATAGGCGGCAGACTGACTTATTTTTTCAAAAAATGGGCAGACACCACCACGGATTCTTGGGTTCTCACCACCATGAGGGACGGTCTATCTTTGGAATTCTTAACATCTCCCCCTCGATGCTTCATCACCTGCCCCTTATCGCAGAATCCGGTAAAGAGGGGTCTCATGAAGGAAGCCATTCAACATCTGTTAAACATAGAGGCCATAGAGCGGGTACCATCAGATGATCTTCATGGTTCCAAAGACCTCGGGTGGATGGAGGGTGATACTCAACCTAAAGGTCCTAAATTCGTACCTATCATATCGCAAGTTCAAGATGCAAATGCTCCAATCCATCTTGGGCAGCGTTCATTAGGGGGATTTCCTGACATCAATAGACCTTACAGAGGCATACCTGCACTTTCCCATTCACCTAGGTCACAGACAATTCCTCAGGTTCAGATATTCCAAACATCATTACTAATACAAGGTTCTACCATTCGGCCTGTCATCGGCTCCCAGAGCCTTTACCAAGGTCCTGGCGGTTCTTGCCGCAAACCTCAGGTCAGTTCCAATTCGTGTTCAGTGTTACTTGGACGACATCCTAATACAGTCGTCCTCAGCACCAAACGTGATGACGGACCTAGCACTAACGATCAAGACGCTTCAGGACCACGGCTTCTTAATCAACTTCCAAAAGAGCCACTTGATTCCAGTCAACCGCCTGTTACACTTAGGCGTGATAATAGACACCAACCTCAGTCAAGTATTCTTATCTCAGGAGCGTCAGGTCAGCATCCATACTCTGGTCCTCAAGGTCCTCAGAGAGCAATGGGTGACCCTGGCTTTGCTCTCCCAACTGTTGGGCAAACTGATTTCCTGCATTGCCATAGTGCCCTGGGCCAGGCTTCAAACAAGACAGCTCCAGTGGTTCCTGCTCCCCTACCAAAGATGGGGCATAAGCTCCTTTCCCCAGAGAGTCCGGCTCCCAGCACAGACGCTCAGATCCCTTCTCTGGTGGCTATCCCCGGCTTTATCCAAGGGCTCCCTTTTCAGAGAGCCTGTTCGTGTGACCTTAACCACGGACGCCAATTTGGTTGGGGGGGCACACCTCCAGCTTCAGTTCACCCAGGACTGGTGGTCTCAGCGGGACCTCAAACAAAGCATCAGTTGGTTGGAACTAAGGGCTATACATCTGGGATTTCGACATTTCCACAAAACGATTGCAGGGTGCCATGTGTTGGTTCTGATGGACAACTTGGTGGCAAAGGCCCATGTAAACCAGCAGGGCGGCACTCGATCTCGGGCCCTGATGTCCGAGGCCAGGTTAATGGGCTCATGGGCGGAGCGACATCTCCTTTCCCTGAAGGCGGAGCACATTTCAGGGGAGGCGAACCAGCAGGTGGATTACCTGAGCCGATTTACGGTATACCACTCAGAGTGGCGTCTACATCCCCGTCTCCTCCGGGAGATCATGCATCAGTTCGGTCAACCGAATGTCGACATGTTCACCTCCCCAGCGAACGCCCAACTTCCCCGGTTCTTCTCCCATTTCCCCTCTCAGGGGTCAGAGGGAGTAAATGCCCTCTGCAGTCCTTGGCGTGGGGGACTACTATATGCCTTCCCACCGTTTCCCCTGATTCCGGCAGTCATCAGAAAACTGTTACAGGGACTTCCAGTGGCACCGTTTGGCGTCGCTACAGCCTCCTTTGGAGGCTCCGTTTCCCGGGAACTGTCAAGCCGCAAAACAGCGATCATCAGCTGTTTTTTTGCGGTGGAAAAACCCCCCTTCGGGAGAAGAAGGGGTGAAGAGCATCGGGCGTGGGTTGAGCTCCTCTTAAAACCCCCTGAAAAGATTTCAGGGGGAAAAGAGTGAGAGCTCCCCAAGCGCTCGACGACGCTCCAGCCCGGGACGCTTCTGTCATTAGACAGAAAAAGCCGCCACGACCACCCCTGCGGAAGATAAGAATCTCAGAGTTAATGTGTACGCAGGCGGAGTGAACGCAGGAGATCGAAGGAATTCTTTAAGTTAAATATGCATAAGGGCACAACTATAGAAATGGTATGGGATGCAAGTAAAGCATATATGCATGGGATTTTAATAGATTTAAATAAGAGACATAGAGGTAAACAAGAGAAAACGGAAGGAGTTAGAAGAGGAAATAAGAAAGAAGGAACAGTTATTAATAAAGAGACCAGATGACAAAATTATTAAAGAGGGGATTAAGGTCCTACGGAAACAATTTGATTTGTTGATGGCAGACCAAGTTGCCAGGAATATACAATAGGCAAAGCATAATACGTTTTTTAATTCTAATAAGCCTGGCAGATGGCTGGCCTACATATTAAGGAAAAAACAAAAATCTCGAATAATTGAAAAAATAGAGTATAAAGGGAAAGAGGTGTTTCAACAAGAAATTATTAAGAAAGCTTTTTTAGAATTTTATTCTAGGTTATACGCTGAAGAGAAGGTACAAGAGAACGATATAGATATTTTTTTGCAAAATGAAAATGTATCAGCAATTAACAATGAACAAAGAGAAAGATTAAATATATTGATTACCTCAGAAGAAATAATTTCTGTGATTAAACAATTGAAATTGGGAAAATCTCCTGGGACCGATGGGTTAACGGCAGTTTATTATAAGCATCTTCAAATGGAAATGGTGGAACCTCTTAGAGAGTTATTTGTTAATATACAAAAAGGGGGTCAGGTTCCACCTTCATGGAAAACAGCCTATGTTTCTTTAATTCCCAAAGAGGGACGAGATAATCTTCAACCAGAAAATTTTAGACCTATTTCATTGTTGAATACGGATTATAAGATTTTTGCAAAAGTGATGGCTAATAGATTAATGACAGTTTTACAACAAACAATTCATACTGATCAAACTGGTTTTTTACAAGGGAGGCAGATGAAAACTAATGTGAGACAACTTATTAATATAATAGAATATTTGGAGAAGAATACTCAGGTGCCTGCAGTCCTTATGTTTTTGGATGCAGAAAAAGCATTTGATAGATTGAATTGGTTGTTTTTGAAAAAAATGATTGTTAGGATGCAAATAGGGGACCAGTTTATTAATTCAATATTGGCGATTTATCAGAAACAAACAGCCCAGGTTATTCTGAATGGGGAGTTAACAGATTTATTTAATATAGAGAAAGGTACTAGACAGGGATGTCCTTTATCCCCTTTGTTGTTTGTTTTAACTCTAGAGGTTTTATTGAATAGGATAAGAGGAGCTAAAGATTTAAAAGGTATAGAGATTAGACAACAAGACTATAGACTACGTGCCTTTGCAGATGATTTGGTTGTGACATTGACTCAACCAATACAGTCTGCCAAGAGATTGATGGAGATAATTAAAATTTATGGTAAGGTATCTAGATTTAAATTAAATATAGCTAAAACAAAGATGTTAGTTAAAAATTTAAATATTAATTTAAAACAGGTATTGGAAAGAATAACGGGATGTGAGATAGTTAAGAAAATTAAATACCTAGGAATTGATATTGAAGCCTCTAATGGAAAGTTATATAAAAATAATTATGAAGTTTTGTGGAGTAAGGTACAAATAGAATTGGAAAAATGGAAGAAACTACAATTATCTTTGTTGGGAAAAGATAGCTGCAGTTAAAATGAATGTATTACCCAAATTCTTATTTCTTTTTCAAATGATACCTATACTTAAAAAGGATACGAATTTGGAGGAGTGGCAGAAGGGCATTAATAGATTTATTTGGAATGGGAAGAAACCGAGGGTTAAATTAAAAATAATCCAGGATACAAGGGAAAGAGGTGGTTTGAAAATATAACTTGAAGTTATATTATGATGCAGCTGTTCTTGTAGCAATAAGTGATTGGGTTAATTTAACTAATGATAGAGTATTGAATATTGAATAGTACGATTTATTATATGGTTGGCATGCATATTTAGTGGACAGGAGTTTCAAAGAGCACCTACTGAGAAATGCTCTGTTGCGTGTCTGGAAAAAGTACCAGTATAAATTAAATGTTAAGATTCCTGTCTGGACAGTTCCCAGACACGCAATAGAGAATATAAATAGAGAACAATTATATGATGTGGTGCCATATGAGAAACTCCTGTTTAAAGAAGGGAATGTCTTACAATTGAAGTCTCTGAACACGTTAAGTGAGCAAGGAATAATTTTTACTTGGTTTCAATATTTACAACTGCAGACCAGATGGAAAAAAGATCAGAAGATTGGTTTATCTCAAATAGATGAAAATTTAATTAAACAAATTAGAGATCAAAGGGTAATGCATATTAAAAGATTGTATAATGTATTGATAGAAATTGATTTGGAAACTGAATTAGTTAAGGATTGTATCTAACTATTAAGCATTTATTGTTAAAATTATAAAATTAATAAAATATATTTAAAAAAAAGAAAACTGTTACAGGAACAAGCAGAGCTGATATTTGTGGTCCCACACTGGCCGAGGCGACCATGGTTCACGGATCTCATGAGCCTCTCCCTAGCTCCTCCATGGAGGATTCCTCCAGATCGGATAGTCCTTTTACAAGGGGGCATACGACACCCAGACCCGCAGAGGCTCCAGCTAGCCCCCTGGCATCTGAACACCAGTTCCTGACAGGTTCATACTCTTCAAGAGTGATCTCAATGATTCAGGCCTCTCGGCGGCCGGCAACAAATCGGACTTACGATGCCACTTGGAGGAACTTCTGTCACTAGTGTGACCAAAATAGTTTGTCCATTTCTTCTGTTACTATTCCGAGGATACTCAAATATCTCTTGGAGGGCATGGATAAGGGCCTAGCACCCAACACTATCCGTAGGCAGGTGGCGGTACTCTCCACGGTTTTCATCTGTGCCAATTCCGCGCCGTTGTCTCAACACCCGAGAGTTCGATCCTTTATCAAGGGGGTTACAAAGAGTAAGCCTCCTGTAGTACATCGTTACCCCACTTGGGAGTTGCCACGGGTACCACAGGCTCTTACAGGATCCCCCTTTGAACCCATCAGGTCTTGCACTCTGCGACACTTGTTCCTTAAGGTGGCCTTCTTAATTGCAGTTACATCGTCGAGGCGCGTTTCGGAATTAGCAGCTCTTTCCGTGAGGGAAGACCTCTGCACCTTTCACTAGGACAGAGTGGTCCTGCAGTTGGACCCCTCGTTCATTCCCAAGGTTAACACCTTATTTCATAGGGCACAAGAGATTGTGTTGCCCGACTTTTGCCCTAACCCATCACATGAATTGGAGCGGCAATGGCATTCTCATTAAGCGGACAGCTACCTTTCGTAGATCGGAGGCACTTTTTGTCTCTTTCCATCAGGCTTCTAGGGGTCAGAAGGTCTCTTCTTCTACCATTGCCAGGTGGATTAAGGCCTGTATCGCAGAGTCATACCAGGTACGCTCCTTGCCCATTTCAAGCCGTCTGACAGCACATTCCACGCGCAATCCCTCTACATCAGCTGTGTGGCATACTCCAGCGTCTGTCGTTGATATTTGTAAGACGGCAATGTGGTCTTCGCCTTCCCCCTTTATCCGACATTATAAGCTCGATAAATTTGCCTCTGCAGAGGCCTCCTTCGGCTGCCATGTCTTGTAACAGGTGGTTCAGGCAGCGGTGACACTCCATAGCCTGTTTGCCACAGTCTGCATCTAGTGGATTGGCTGTTACTGTTGGAGCCGCCACTGAGACACGTAGGATCCCGTCATTAAACAAATACCTAGCTTTGACAGTGGCCCATCACCTCTCTGATCATCGCTATTAGTGACGCGTGACATCTGTCACTAAGTGTGACTCCGAGCTTACCGGTGGACTTGGATCTCAGAGATCCACGTGTAGGCCAGTCCCACCTCGGTGGGCCATAGCTGTATCTCTTGCAGACCGTGACATTTTGGCATTCCACTGAAAACTCCTGAATTATAACGGCAGATAACACCGAACCATAGGCTTCCACCTCTGGTGGTCACACAAAGCGTAAATCATCCAATCAGCGGCTGCAAAAATTAAGGCTAAGACCAAGGCCAACCTAGACAAGAGAGCCTCCAAGGCGGCTGAAAAGCAGGCCGGCCACAGACATTGTGCCTTGGAGAGGCAATTTTCACGAGCTCAGAAATTGGCAGCGGAGATGGTCAGCTCACCCCGCCCCCTCTTGCACCGACATTGGATGGCTTACACATCGTGTCCCCTGTTCCTACATGGTCCCCAGAATGGAACGCTGCCCACGGTTCTGCACGTACTTTTGATAAGGACCACCTTTTCCTCTTCCAAGAGGAAATGAGATCTCGCGAACCCAATGTGGCACTAGAGGCCACCTTTGAACCTCCTGCTCCAGATAGGCCGTCCCTAACGGGCCAACTACAGGCCCCGACGGCTACATTTACCCCCACTGCAGCGGGGCTCCGGACAGTAGAGCAGCCATCCTTTACTGACCAACTGCAGGCTATTATCTCCCAGGCGGTCGCACAAGCGGTGGTGTCCACAGCGCACCCTCAGGCGTCCCTTGCTCCTATGACCTCCCTGACATCTCTGGATCTCTCGCGATCCAGCGATGGCTATTACTCGCACTCGCCTCCACGCTCAAGTGGGAGCGAGATCTCCGATTACGCGGAGTATGGCCATGCGGAAGGTCAGTGGTCAGACGATGAGGACATTTCTTTGGAGGTTCCTCCCCTTATAGGTTTGTTCAATCCTACGTTCTTCCCTTCTCTGTTCTGCAAGGCCTGCACCACCGGAAAGATTGGTCCAGAGCAGCTCTCGGTGCCTGAGCAGGTGTCTAGCCAGGACACCAGCCCATTGTTTTCAGAGCTGGTCGTTAAGCACCAACAGATCCCTTGCCCTCCGATGTTCTTGAAATCTGTATAAGGACAATGGGGATCGCCAGGCACCTTCTCCACCCTCAGCGGGATCGACCATAAACTGATAGATACGGTATCGACTCTGAATGAGGCGCTGGACGTGCCTGGAGTAGATGAATCCCTAACTCTCTTGTTTTCCGATTCCAAGATACCAGGGGACATGGCAGAGGCATTGAAAGCTGGGGACAAAAAATCCGAGGTTTCCCTCCGCAGGACACACCAGGCTTTGGCATGGGCAATAAGGGCGTCCACCTCAACGTCATTCTTCACCAGGATCTGTCTGATCTGGCTCCATGAACTCCAGACTAGAATTTCCCCAGAGGAGTTAAGGGTCCATCAGGATGTAACTAAAGGCGGTTTTGGAATATATGGCAGACGTGTTTCTTTAAGCGGCCAGATTCTTGGCCTGTGCCATAGCCTCCAACGTCGCTGCATGTTGGTTATTTTGGCTTAGGAATTGGAGAGCTGACACCAAACTTAAATGGCGAGTATCTGCCGCCCCATACCAGGGAGAGTGTCTCTTCGTTGAGGCCCTCACCCCACACCTAGTAGAGAACAGGGAAAAGCAGAGGGTTCTTTATCACCTCTCCAAAAGGTCGAGCCGACGATTCTTCCCGCATGGCCGCCGCCCCTCTTTTCAGTCGGGATCAGACTCGTCGTCGGGGAACATCTCCCGGCCCTTTCTAGCAGTGCCGGACCACTCCTTGGATAGGCCTGGCTACAGAGATAGACCCAGACAACAGGTCCAAACCAAGCGGCCCTTTCGGGGCAGGGGAGGCCATCCTTTCCGGAGACAGAAGTGACTCAAGGATCTCCCCTATAGGTGGCAGACTGACTTACTTTCTCCACCAATGGGAGACCACTACAACGGACGCTTGGGTGCTAAGCACCATCAGAGACGGACTGTCTCTGGAGTTCGTGACAAGACCTCCCCGACATTTCATTTCCTGCCCTCCGTCAAGGAACCCTGTATGGAAGGAACTTATGAAGAATGCCATTCAACATCTATTAAGCTTAAGGGCTATAGAGAGGGTGCCAGCAGACCAAATAGGTCCTAGCGGTACTCGCCGCACATCTCAGATCAGTACCGATCCACGTTCAATGTTACTTGGATGACATTCTAATTCAGTTGTCCTTCATTCTGAACTCCCAGGCGGACTTGGCCTTAACTGTAGAGATGCTACAGAACCACGGGTTCTTGGTCAACTTTCAAAAGAGCCACCTGATACCTTTCTCCTGGCATCCGGCGACGAATCGGATTTACGACGCCATGTGGAAACATTTTTGCCACTGGTGTGAAGGGAATCACTTGGTTCTCTTGGAGGTGACAATTCCACGGCTCTTGGACTATTCGTTGGAAGGCGTGGATAGGGGCTTAGCGCCCAACACTATTCACAGGCAGGTGGCGGCCCTCTCCACGGTATTCACCTGTGACAATTCGGCCCCATTGGCACAACACCCCAGGGTCTGCTCCTTTATCAAGGGGGTCACGAACAGCAAACCGCCCATAGTTTATCGGTACCCCACTTGGGAGTTATCGCGAGTCCTACAGGCCATTACCGAGTCACCTTTCGAGCACATCAGAACCTGCAACCTACGGTCCTTATCTCTCAAGGTGGCCTTCTTGGTTGCAGTTACCTCGGCTAGACGCATCTCAGAACTGGCAGCTCTTTCTGTCAGAGAGGACTTGTGCGTCTTTCACCAAGACAGAGTGGTTCTGCTGCTGGACCCCTCTTTCATTCCCAAAATTAACACCATGTTTCACAGGGCACAAGAAATCGTGTTACCGGACTTTGGTCCTAACCCGTCTCATGACTTGGAACGGGAATGGCATACTCTGGACGTCCACAGGGCATTGCATTATTACATCAAGTGGACAGCTGCCTTTCGCTGGTTAGAAGCCCTTTTTGTTTCATTCCAACCTGCCTCTAAAGGTCAGAAGGTCTCTTCTACTACCATTGGCAGGTGGATCAAGGCCTGTATTGCAAGGGCATATCAGACGCACTCCTTGCCGGTTCCAAGTCATCTGACAGTGCACTCCACCCCTAGTGCCGCTACATCTGCCGCATGGGCTACACAAGCGTCCATAGATTATATTTGCAGGGCGGCGACGTCCTCGCCTTCCCCTTTTGTGCAGCATTATAAGCTCGAGAAGTTTGCTTCTGCGGAGGCATCTTTTGGTTGCTGAGTGTTACAGCAGGTTGTGCCTGCGACGGCGACACAGGACCCATCTGTTTCCCGCCCATAGGGACTAGGGGGCTTTGGTAAGTCCCATTCGTGGATTCTCCATTCTTACATGCTGGAGAAGGGGCGTTGTCTTACCTGAACGCCTTTTCTCAGTATGAGGAATAGAGAATCCACCCCCATCCCTTAAATACACAGTCAGGTCCAGTGTCAGGGATCTGGGAGCCAACACATCATACAGTCATTAGCTTCGCCCTATTCGAAACTGGGGCAGGACCCAGCCCAGCAGGGTCCTGGCAACTTGACTGATTTGGTGTAATTAGGGCTGGAGGACACACTTAACCCATTCATGGATTTTCCATTCTTCATGCTGAGAAAAGGCGTTCAGGTAAGACAATGCCCCTTCTCTGGTGCCAGTCCAAAACTTGATATAAGTAGTCCTTACAACCATTCATTTAATGCAGTGGTTCTCAACCTTTTCTGGGGCTCGACCCTGGCCCGCATCGCGCATGCGCGGCGCGACGGCCTGCATCGCAAAGGGGGAAAAAATGGCCAACCCCAAAAAAATGGCCGACCAAAAAAATGGCAATTGCGCATGCGCGGCGTGACGGCCCGCATCGCAAAGGGGGAAAAATGGCCGACCAATTTTGTGACAGTTGCACTATCCCAGGGTCATGTGATCACCTTTTGCGGGCTTCTGACAAGAAAAGTCAATGGGGAAGCCAAATTGACTTAACCATCTGTATTACTAATTTAACAACTGTTGTGATTCACTTAACAATTGTGGCAAGAAAGGTCGTAAAATGTGGCAAAACTCACTTAACAACTGCCTTGCTTAGCAACATAAATTTTGAACTCAATTGTGGTTGTAAGTCAAGGACTACCTTCATTGCATGTACAAAGGAAAACAAATATCTTTTTAATTTAATCTTGAATCTCCAAAATTACTATTATTTGTAACAATAGAATAGTCTGAAATTTTGGGGAGGAAGTTTATCTTAGAAAATACACATAGTTCTCAATTAATGATGGTAACTTGGACTGAAACTGCCCTTGCTAAGTGATACAATCATAAAGTATAATCTCACATGATTACACTGCTTAGTGATAGTAGTTCCCGCAGTCTCCATTACACTGTTAATTGAGGATTTCACATGATTGCGGCTTCCAGCTGGCTCTCATATTGCCTTTGCTTGTGGGAAATCTTGATTGTGCCAGCAGGGAAGGTTGCAGATAGCATTCAGGTGATTGTGGGATGCTGTGATAGTCAGAAATCCAAACCATCTGCTGAGCGCTTGGATTGCAGTCATGTGACCACGAGGGCACTGTTCTGGCCAGAACTTTGAACACCAGTCATAACTACCTCTCATTCAGAACTGTTACAGGTTCAGACAGTTGTTGGAACTGTTAACAAGAATCACTTGTATAAGGAAGCAATTTATTTTCAGTTTTGTCTTTCTGATTTAAATGTTGGTTACAGTTTGTCTTTAGACTATTTTAGATTGTTCATATTAATAAATACTGAAATCATCTATAGGTAGTCTTTTGAGCTCCAAGCCAAACCAGTCCATCACTGTTGTAACATGTGATGGTCATAAATTGAGTCACCTATGTGACCAACCTGATTTTTACCACTTTTTTTTTTTGCAGCCATAAAACAAATACGGTAAATGCAAAGCAAACCAGTGATTCGGTATGGACACGGTTTTGCCCAAAAGGGAAAGTACATGCCAGTTTGGGGCAAAACCATTCTAAAATGTAGTCACATGTCTGCAGAAAGCTACAAATGGCTCTAAATGAGCCTGGTTGCTGAGCCCTCTAAATGCAGTCATGTGATTATGGGGTGAACAGCTATCAGAACCTTCAATCCAGGTTGTAAGTACCCTTAGAAATGTCTATAACTTTCAATGGTCGTGAAGTAACCAGTTGTAAGTAGAAGACTACTTGTCTGTATCCCTAAATTTGTTCTGTAGCTTTTGTTAAAATGCTCTGACATGGTAGGATGAGTGAATAGAGCTCAAAAAGTGCTGTAAACATCAGAATGTTTAGTTTTCACCATACTGTGGATTGGGGTGTACCAATTCAAATAAAATATTTATTAAATAATACTAATGTGCCATGCTCTATCTTATGATGATATCTTGCAGCATATATAGGAAGAGGATTGTGTCACTGGAGAGAATTTGAATACGCTTTAGTGCAGTCTAGTGTCTATTTTAAATACTTCTAGTAAACTTAAACTATTTGGTTTAATAGTTGAATATGGCTTGCTCAAATCTTGGCAATTGACTTATGTACAGTTGCCAAATGCCTGAATTGCGGTCACATGACCAGGGGGCAGTTGTCAGAACTTTGAATCTGGATCGTAAGTAGCCCTGGGGAGATTCATCATAAGTTGAGGATTACCTGTATTCTAAATGGGCAAAGTCTTCTTCAGGTTAAGGTAGTCTCCTGTGATTTCTTGGACACATCTGTGGAATTGTCTTGGCAACAGTGTGTGAGGGATTTGCTATTGCTTGCTTCTGAGGTTTTTTTGGTTTTGTTTTTTGACACCCTAATCTAGCATACAGTCCTAATATTTTCTGATGGTCTTGCATCTATGTATTACCTGATTTGGCCGTCGTTTAACATTTTAGATCAGCAGGACATATATTTTACTTACATATTATTTGAAATAGAGCCTTATCAGGAGAATCAATAAGGAACCACTAATTAAAATTAATCCAATATTGGCCTTGGATTAACATTTCTCAGTGTGTTCTGTGATAGCACAGTGTTGTTTTTACAATGCTAAATAATGTTTTCCTAAAACATAAAACAGACACTAGAGAAAAGAAAGATGGTTGGATCATGGAATTGAACTTTATGAATTCGTTTATTCTAATTGTTTAGTTATGGAGAAATATAATATTTCTTTGATTATTTGGGACTCTTGTTGGATTTTTAAAAAATAGAGAATGTTTTTCCTTGAATGACATTTTTATATCTCCAGGATAATATTTAAAATAACACAATATATTGAATTATCTTTCAGGTTATGCAATGGTCTCTGCAAGATGGCTTGTTCTTGAGTTGGAGCTTTTTAAAACAGATCTACGCTGGTACTTCAACTTTATTAAGCGGACTATAAATATTTCTCTCTCAACAACTACATAAGCAGACAAAATTGCAAAAATCTGCCCTGTGTCGAGTATGACAGCCACGACTCGTGGCTCTCCAGTAGGAGGGAATGACAGTCAGGGACAGGCTCCTGATGGACAGTCCCAGCCTCCTCTGCAGCAGAATCAGGTATGTTAAATATGGCTTTGCAAAGTACATGCATTCATTTGAATATAACAGTAGAGAATTCTAATTTAGAATTAATAATAGGGAGCCACTGTTGGATGCAAATATATATCCACTTGGCGACTGTTCTAAGTTACCCTAGTGCTAAATGAGTGGGGCTCAACAACAGATCCTAATACTTGCAGCATAGCTTTCCTGAGTCATACAATGATTTGGGCCTTTGGCAACTGGCTTACAGTTACAATGTTGCAGTGTCCCCTGGTCACCCGATTTCCATTTCCAGCCTTCACTGCTGGCTTCTGACAAGCAAAGTCAATGGGAAAGCTGTCAGGAGATCACAGATAGTAATCATGTATCTGTGGAGCACTTTGACAGCAAGGATTGGCCTAACAACAGCAACTGGGACTGCTAGAAGTGCTGTCATAAGTTGATGCAGTGATGTGACATCATTATGACCATGTCACTTATCAATGGAGTTCCTAGTCCCAAAAAACTTTGGTAAGTGAAAACGATCTATAATGTGATTTATTTTTAAAAAATTTTTACATATTAAGGTGCCTAAAAACAAGGCTCCAGAAATTCTGATTGGATTTGCTAATCAAATGTTTCTGTTTTCTATGACTGTGCTTTGTTCAATGCCAAAGTGAGAAAAGATGTGCAATTTAGCTGTTTAGTATAATCTAATCAGACTTACTCTATATCAGGGGTGACAAACTGCCAGCCAGCGGGCCAGACGCGTCACGCAGAAGCCCCACCCACCCCATTGCCGGCAATAGCAAAACTGTCCCGATACATTGCGCAACGTCACGTGATATTGCGAGTTTGACATGTCTGCTCTGTATGAAGAGTAACTGTATTAATGTTTTGATGAGCCTATAGTAAAAGTAATGCATTTAATGCACTGGGAAGATTGTTAGTGTTCCTGATAAAATGTATGCTTCTATGCCAGCGGTTCTCAACCTGTGGGTCGCGACCCCATTTGGGGTCGAACGACCATTTCACGGGGGTCGCCAAACAACGCAGTCCGCCATATTTTTTCCCCTTTTCCTTAGTTATGCTACTCCCGCTTATTCTATTGGCTTTTGAAAGCCAATAGAATAGAGTCTATTCAAGAGACTCTATTCTATTGGCGTTCAAAAGACAATATAAACTAAGGAAGTTTCGGTTTCGGAGCACGTGGCAGAAAGCGAGACAGAGAACAAGCAGCAGAAAGCGAGAGAGAACAAGCAAAAACAGTAAGTTTTGTCTCTGGCCTGCTGCTGAGCTTCTTCTGCTTGGCCGCCGGACACCCCAGCAGCCCCAGAACACCCTGTCCCCATTTCGTGCAATTTCGCAACCGGCCCACCGGCTACAAAATACCCCACGGCCGCCGGCGTTCCCGTAAGGCTCCTCCCCAGCCCATTGGCTCAGCCTCCTCCGGTCCGTCCTTCCTCACCTGTCCCACGTGGTGACCCAGCTGGTAGTTTTGGTGGCGTGGTCGATATCATAGTTGCGAGCTTCCTCCCAGCCTTTGGACAAAGGCAGCTTCTGTCAGGGCATTTTTTCCCGGCAGCAGGCGCAGCAGCGAAGAGACAGACCGAGGCCAGAGGCGAGCTAGGCTGGCTGCCTGCCGTCTGTCCTGCTCCCCTCTCCATCTGTTTGGCTGAGGACGTGGGGGGCAGCTGGGAGCCGCTGCCTTCCGTCCTGCTCGTCCTCGCCGCCCGTTCTGCTGAAGATGGGGGGCGGCTGGGAATTGCTGCCTGCCGTCCTGCTCCCCTCCCCATCTGTTTGGCTGAGGACGTGGGGGGGCAGCTGGGAACTGCTGCCTGCCATCCTGCTCCCCTCCCCATCTGTTTGGCTGAGGACGGGGGGGCGGCTGGGAACTGCTGCCTGCCATCCTGCTCCCCTCCCTATCTGTTTGGCTGAGGACGTGGGGGGGTGGCTGGGAACTGCTGCCTGCCGTCCTACTCCCCTCCCCATCTTTTTGGCTGAGGACGTGGGGGGGCGGCTGGGAACTGCTGCCTGCCATCCTGCTCCCCCTCCCTGTCCGTTTGGCACCGTCTTTCGCTCTCTCTCTCTCTTCACCTGGAGGGAGAGGGAGAGAGAGAGAAAGAAGAGAAAGAGGAAAGGAAGAGAAGAGAAAGACGAAAGAGGAATAGAGAGGAAAAAGAAAGATAGAGGAAAAAGAGAAAGAAAAAGGAAAGAGGGAGAGGAAAGAGAAAGAAAGAGGGGAAGAGGAAAGAGAAAAAAGATTGAGAAAAGAGGAAAGAGAAAGAGATGAAAGAAAGAGAAAGTTAGAGGAAAGAGAAAGAAAGAGGAAAGAGAAAGAGAGGAAAATAGAGGAAAGAGAAAGAAGAGAGAGAGGAAAAAGAAAGTTAGAGGAAAAAGAGAAAGGAAAGAGAAAAAGGAAGAGAGAGAAAGAGAAAGAGGGAGAGGAAAGAGAAAGGGGGAGAGGAAAGAGAAAAAGAGGAAAGAGAAAAGAGATTGAGAAAAGAGGAAAGAAAGAGAAAGTTAGAGGAAAGAGAGAAAGAAAGAGAAATAAGAGAGAGGAAAGAGAAAGGAAAGAGAAAGAGAGGAAAAAAGAGGAAAGAGAAAGAGAAGAGAGAGGAAAGAGAAAGTTAGAGGAAAGAAAGAAAAATAAGAGAAAGGAAAGAAAAAGAGAGGAAAGAGAGAAAGAAGAAAGAGAAAAAAGAGAAAGAGGAAAAAAGAGGAAAGAAAGAGAAGAAAAAGAGAGGAAAGAGAAGAGAGGAAAGAGGAAAGAGGGAGAGAGAGAGAAGAAAGAGGGGGAGAGGAAAGAGAAAAAAGATTGAGAAAAGAGAAAGGAAAGAGAAAAGAGAAAGGAAAGAGGATAAAAGAGAAAGAAGAGAAAGAGGAAAGAGGGAAAGAGAAAGAGAGGAAAGAAAAAGAGAGAGAGAGAGAGGAAAGTGACAGAGAAAGACCCTTTTGACATTTATTTATTTATTTATTTATTTATTTATTTATTTATTTATTTATTTATTTATTTATTAGACTTATAAGCCGCTCTTCTCCAGGGGACCCAGAGCGGCTTACAACATAGATAAATAACAATCGCATTTAATAAGTCTAATATAAATTAAATTAAGATGATCATAAAGTTAAAACAATACCCCAAATTTTTTAATAAAAAACATTCATCCAACATTCAACACCAATCATTCCCAGATCTGCCGACACAAATAAGTTTTTAATTCTTTTCGGAAGGCCAGAAGAGTGGGAGCGGTCCGAATCCCCGGAGGGAGCTGATTCCAGAGGGTAGGGGCCGCAACAGAGAAGGCTCTTCTCCTGGGGCCCGCCAGCCTACATTGACTGGTCGACGGGACCCGGAGAAGACCAACTCTGTGCTCTCTGACCGGTCGTTTAAAATGAAGATAACACTGCATATCTTTTTTTAACCTTTATTTTATATATACACACACAAAGACACACACACACACACACACACACACACACACACACACACACATTAAAGGTAAAAAAGGATATCTGCAGTGTTATCTTCATTTTAGATATCAAAAGGGTTTTGCGGCTCCCAGTGTTTTCGGTGGGAAACTGGTCCAAGTGGCTCTTTGAGTGTTTTGGGTTGCCTACCCCTGGGGTGGGTGGACTCCCACGTGCTATTAACTTTGTTAGCAAATGGGAGGGGGGGGTTGAACAAAGTTGCTTCATTTATTCATTTATTGCACAATAAAATTATTTGAAACCAACATTTTGTGCTATTCTAATGCACAACTGCACAAATATGCATGTAATCTCTGAGGAGGCTATCACATCTGGGCTACAAAAATTTTGTTAAAGCATTCTTGTTTGCTGATATTTATTTCCTTTCATAAATTGTTTTGATTCCTCCATTTATTGTTTAAAGTGGTTTAATACTTCCATTTATTTCCTTTTATTCCCTTAAAACTAGTTTGAATCTTCCATTTGTTGCCATTTTATTCTCTTAAAACTGATTTAATTGTTTTGTTTATTTCTGATCCATGAAACCTATAACCTCCACGCCATTTCTCACTTTTCTTATTCCTTTCTGCTTTGCTTTTTATTCCCTCTCTTTCATATACTTTCTTTTATCTTCGCTGAAAGAAAATCCCTCCAGGTCCCCACTATAATTTATGGTTCAAATGAAAGCAGCCTGTTCTTATTTATTATTTACTAACTTTCTGTAAATTTTCGTCCCACATTTAAAGGCAGGGTAAACATGCATTAAAATACATACAGTGGCGGCACAGCATTAATGGTGGCCGGGGCTGTCTTTCTTGCCACACCCACTTGGCCACGCCCCCCCGGCACCCGGCGATGTAGAAACAAAAATAATTTTATGGTTGGGGGTCACCACAACATGAGGAACTGTATTATGGGGTCGCAGCATTAGAAAGGTTGAGAACCACTGTTCTATGCTAACAGAAATAATTAATATAAGATAAACAGTATAAATCATATAACATAGTGAGGCAAGTGCTATTTCATATGTTAGCTAATACAGAGCCCCTAAAATGATCACACTTTTCAGCAATCAATATTAGAAAAGGGTAATCATTAAAATTTCATTGATTTTCAAAAGAAATAATGTTTTTTTTCTTATTTTATTTTTTTTTTAAATATATTTTATTAGTTTTTTTAATTTTTTCAGAAAGAAGAAACTACTCAAATCAAATCATAGTGTTAAAATAAACAATCATCCATAAACAAAACATAAGTACATTTTTCAATACATCTAATACTAATAACTCAACTGAAAATAATCATACCACACAATTAACATTACTGCTCGGTACCCCCACCACCACATCCCCCCCAACCCTAACCTTCCCCCCTCACTTACCAACTAACTACCTACTTTCCTCCCTCCTTCTCTACTTCTCTATACTCCACCCTCCTTACTCATCCCCCCTCTTACCAACTTTCTTTCTACTTTCTTTCTACTTTCCTCCCTCCTTCTCCATCTCTCTATAATGTTTTAAATAACAATTAAATTTAGTATCCTGTCAAAAAGATAAAATTGATATCTGTAGATACCATTACAGTAGCAGTCTATGGAGATTCTCAGTCACCCAGGTGCTAGTTATCCCAAAGATGTTTTTTCACAAGGCAACTGGACTTTTTAGTTTTTCTTTGAAGACGTTTCGCTTCTCATTCAAGAAGCTTCTTCAGCTCTGACTGGATGATGGGGAATGGAAGGATTTATACTCCTTGAAGAGAGCTGCTCGAAGAGAGCTGCTCGTTTGCATTCTTTTAGAGAGTCATTGAGGCCACCTGGAGGTTTATCTGTGTCGTCAGGGTCACCTGAGTAGTGCAAATGGCTGTGGAGCCTTCTTGGGACTGTTGAAAGGACTCTGCTGTAGACTGAAGATAGATGATGTCATATCCCAAAGCCCTAAACTCTTTCACAGGAATTCCACCCACTCACTGGATGGGTGGAATACCTGTGAAGGAATTTAGGGCTTTGGTTTCTACCTCTTCCATGTAGAGATTGGCCACAGTGTGGAACACAGGTGAACACTATGGTAGTCAGAGGTTATAAACATGCAAGATTGGAATAAAGTGAAAATAAAGACTGTACTTGTTACAGTGGAATCAGAGTGGCAATTGTATTTGTGTGATTGTAGGAAGAACAAGCAGGTAGGTCTGTCTGAGACCACAGTTGGAAATATTAGCACATGGTTAAGTTTTAATGCAATCTTGAATATAAAACCTAAATAAGAAGAAAACAGTAATCAACCTTCCTAACCTTTCTAGAACTTCAGTTTTAGTCATGTTTAAATGCTCATATGAATCTATAGACAAAAATGATGGAATTTGAATAGTTTATGGAAATCCATAGTTTCCATTTCAGACTTCTTCACCTGATTCTTCAAATGAGAATTCCCCAGCTACTCCCCCTGATGAACAGGGTCAAGGTGATGCCCCACCACAACTTGAAGATGAAGAACCTGCATTTCCACACACTGATTTGGCAAAATTGGATGACATGATCAACAGGTTATTTTTTTAATATTTTTGTAATTTTCAAAATTTCCAACAGTCGTGCAGTTAATTTCTATTGGCATTTTGGATGTATTTCAATGGCTTTTAAGCAAATACTCCCACTTCTTGTTTACCAACTACCTTTGTTATTGATTATTTGAAATATGACAAAAAGTAAAAAAAAAAATACTTTCCACCAATGTGTGCATTTATAACCAAATTTTATATTCTTGACAACAATGCATGCTGGAATAAGAGTAATGCTGGTGTAGCTATATGAGAACTTGATTTAAATGAAATGGCAGAAACCCAGTGATCTTCACAGCATCTATCTTCTCTCAGTATGTATTCATTTAACAACCTGCTTGTTGCAACAGAACTCAGTGGCTAAATAAAAGTGCACATAAAAACTCGAATTATTTACAAAGAACACTATTGAATTGTTTCAGACTTTTCCAAAGTGTATGACCCAGGTATTCGGGATACATGAGTGGGGAAAACCTAGATGTAATGTAAAATGAATTATATTCTTACGTTTTCCTAGACCTCGATGGGTTGTTCCTGTATTGCCCAAGGGAGAATTAGAAGTTCTTCTAGAAGCTGCTATTGAGCTTAGTAAAAAGGGTAAGTTGAAAAATAAATCATTAAGAAAAATGGATATAATTAATATTCCTGGCTACATTTTAAAATGGTTTATCTGTGTGAATTGGGAATTCTCTTAAACAGACGCTGCCTTAGTGCCTTTTAATTCCTGTTTCTTTGTAACAACTCAAAAACATTTAGTTTTTCTAGTCTACCTTCCATCCTCAGCTATTTGTGTTCTGATTATTTTTTTCTTCCAGGTTTTTAGATTTTTCACATTAAAAATCCTGTGGTATTAAGTATTTTAGATTTACTAAAGAAACTAGCATTTTTATGCAATTTTGATACAGTACAATAAATACCTAATGCTACAAAGGGCTTTAAATGGCTTTCTTTTGAAAAAGATTTTGAATGATCTGTTGTCGGTGTTTTGAGGACTGAATTTCCATTGAAATATTTTTATTATTTTTTTTTTACATAGGTCTTGATGTTAAAAGTGAGGCATGTCAACGATTTTTCCGAGATGGGTTAACAATTTCTTTCACAAAAATACTTACAGATGAGGCAGTGAGTGGCTGGAAATTTGAAATTCATGTAAGTTGGGCTTAGCTACTCATAAATATATGATAATAAGCTAATTCATTGTGCTAAAAAAGGTGATTTAATTTCCCAAGCCCCCTAGCTTCCTAAACCAGATTCCCAAATTTTTTGAATAGGGAAAAAACTTTTAATAGTAAACTTTTTGCAGTCTTCCTCATGATAGTAGTTTTATATATGTCCCCATGGGTTGAAGCTGTGGGGTATCAAAATGTACAGAAGGAAACTATGGGATGTAACATACACAGAGAGTCATTGTACAATACCATCGTACAGAGCAGCTGTGCCAAAATGAGGGCATTTACAGTAGCGGCCAAAATTGTGGAAACCTTTTGGGGAAAATGTACAGTAGAAATGTCACCTTTGGTTAAGTTTTCACCAATTTTTCTTCTAATTTCTTTATAACGGTAGCCTTGTTCACTTAATAATACTATTTTACATCACTTTCTGGGCAAACAGTCAACTCTTTGCACCATTACTTTAATTTTATTACGTTTTACAAGCTCACTAAATGAAAGGGAAAAAATCCAACCAACTTGATAGCGATCACATAACACACTGACAGATGTCCTCCTCTCAGCTTCAATACATGACATCAATAACTGAATCCTACTGTGATCTGATTGACTCATTGCCAAAACAAGATGACACCTGATTGGCTCTCTAAACACTCATGCTCATTGGCTACAATCAGATGAAGGAAAGCTACCTGATATCAACCTAAGCAAGTTGCGCTTCCTTTTTCTGGTTATTTGGCTATAACGTTTCAAAGAATACAAATAATTGAACGACCATTGTGCATTACATTCTTGATTAAATTATTTTTCCATTGATACATAATTTTATGATACTACACCAAAAAAAAGTGGTGTTATTAGCCGTCAAACCTCAAAAATACACTTTTCCCAAAAGGTTTCCACAATTTTGACCACTACTGTATAAGAAGCTTATAAGGATAGCAGGTAGGTGCAGTGAAAGTTCCTGAACCAGAATAGATGCACAGATACAAATAAAGGAATTTGGTTGCAGGCTTTGCTTTAAATCAGGGGTCCCCAGGCCATGGCCCACTACTGGGCCTTGAGCCATTCAGAACCAGGTCACAGGTGGACGAGCATGTGCAACCCCCACTTGCACGAGCAGTGGGCAAGTGCATGCTCGCACATTCCATTTGTGCGAGCGGCATGTACATGTGCCCACTGCTCGCACAAATGGAGTTACACTTGCCCACTGCTCACACACAGAACCATCCCCTCCCCGCTGCCGGGCCTCAAAACTGGAAAGTTTTGAGAAGATTGCTTTAAATGGTTCAAATATAGGCAGAGGCAGATAGGGAATTTTGCTATCAGTCAGTTTTGAGCAGTGCCTCAGATCTTTGGAAATTTGCCAGTAAAGAGTTTTCAGTAATCAGAGTTCAAAGCAGAAGACAGAAGCATCATTGGGCACAGTACAATATCATAGGTAGGTAATCAGCTGGTTGGGGTCCCAAGGAGCAGATTTTCCATAGGCATGAGCTCAGGTCACAGAGTTCTGAGTACCATTGCAATTTTTCTCAACAAGAGAAGTCAAGTTCCTTCCATTGCACATAGTGCTTTCTGGGTCTGGAAGGTCTTTCCGTTTCCTCATCCTGTGGAAGGGGACACAGCTGGTCCTGGTGATTGTTGAGTGGACTAGCCTCATGTCATTGAATATTAAAGCTTTCACAGGCTGAAATCCACTCAGCAGGCTCCTCTTGAGTCAGACCATGACATGAAGGGACAGTGTCACTAATGAGAAAAATCACGCATGTACTGTCTATGCCAGATGGTAGAGAAGTGTCATTGCTGACCAGGAGGGAAAAAAGGGTTGCCCTTGATCCGCTGGTGTTTTTCTTTTCAATTTTCTGCCTAGTGCAGCCTAGACATCTTTTGGTCAGTGGCTGTCAATAGAAGAGCAGTGTGACTGTGTTTTGTTTTATTTGCCATGTTTATTTACAGACCCCTTGTAAAAATTATGCAGTTCGACAGGGATCCATAGTCTGCAGTTTGGTAACTGTTAGTCTAAACCTAAAACACACTGCAGTGTAACATTGTGTTTATTATTGTAATAATATTAGTGGCAGAATTTGAATAAAAGGCAGCATATCTAAAATCATTTTCTTTTAAATAGAGATGTATCATTAACAACACCCATCGCCTTGTTGAACTCTGTGTGGCAAAGCTGGCCCAAGATTGGTTTCCTCTTCTTGAGCTTCTTGCAATGGCCTTAAATCCTCATTGCAAATTCCATCTTTATAATGGTACACGTCCCTCAGAAACTGTTCCTGCTGGAGCTCAGCTAGCTGAAGATGAACTTTATGCTCGTCCTCCAGACCCACGGTCACCAAAGGTATGCTGATTGAAATTGGAACTATAGGTGAATCTTTATTCAGACTTGTATAAAACCTCTAAAAAGTAATTTCATGAGATAAGGGAGAACTACAGAAACTGGATTATGGAACCTAACATAAATAGGATTTTTAAAGATAATCCTCCTGCCTTTGTTTCTGACAAAATAAAATAGTTATTCTGCCTTTAAAATGTCTTAATTAAAGACTGAATTTCAAGTGATACAATTTTTCAAATTTTCAAATTTCAATGAAGTTTAAAGGATAGTACTACGTAAAGGTAAAAGACCAATAATTTAAGAATATTGGCAATTAATTTTAATCAAATATGTTGAGCAACATCTTTGCGACATAAATATGTTTTGGTAGTAGAAATTACTTGGAGAAAACATTGTTTTGCAGGGTTGGCTAGTAGATCTCATCAACAAGTTTGGCACGTTAAATGGGTTTCAAATCCTACATGATCGTTTTATGAGTGGATCAGCATTGAATGTTCAGATTATTGCAGCTCTCATCAAGTAAGTTCTAAGGAAGTGTTTAGAATTTGTCACCTGAACAAGAATAACTCATTTTAATTCAAATATCTTTCTGTATACTGAATGATAAAGTTACTATTATATGCACACATTTCCACACTCCTCAAAATATAAAGAAGATTGCGCAGTTCTGAAATATAAGAACATGAGAATGCATAGTATTAATAACTAACTGGAGGTGGTTTATATTCCATACTGGATTTGACCCTATAGAAAACATTTTTTCTCTTAACAGATCAGAATAACGGGTTTTTTTTTTAACTATTCCCATTTGCTATCAAAAATAACCTTTGACTGTGAAACAGGTAATAAGAGGTAGATTCTATCATCTGGTTCTGATTAAAGTCATTGATGACTACAATTCAGATTACTAAACTGTTGTAAACCGTACCCCCCAAAAACTCTATCCTATTTGTTACCCTCATTGTTACATTTCAAAATTTCAAAATCTTTTTCAGTTTTTGATAGTATATGAAAACCTTTGTGTTGCAATTGTTACTACTTAAAGCAAAAGCTATATCTTATTGCACTGCAAAATTAAAAGAACCTTATTTTGTAATTCTGATGTAAATGCACTGTGTTTAGTTTGTTTCACAAAATTAATCAATTTCTTATTGGATTTGAACTTGTGTAATGTGTTGTAACCCAAGGGTCCCCACCCCTGGTCCATGGACCAGTATTGGGCCGTGGCATGCCAGCAACGGTCCGCACAAACAAGCAAAGCCCCATCTGCGGGATGCAGGCAACACACAAAACCATGCATCTTCCGGTCTGTGGAAAAACCTCTCTCTACGGAACCGGTCTCTGGTGCCAAAAAGGTTGGGGACCTCTGCTGTAACCAACTGATTGTAACCAACTGATTTCAGGTTTCATTCAGTGTTGAATGCCCTGGCATATCATAAAAGTTACTTGGAATTATTGTCTGAGTTATTATAAAGGTTCTATTGCCACTAACTCCAAGCAGGTGACTTACATCAGCACCAAAGTTGTAGTAACAAGATAAGGACAAAGTTAGTATAAATATTATAAGAACTAGCACTTAAAAACCCACTGCTCCATAGATGCAGTAAATGGTTCCAGCATAGAATTCTACTCCACCACATGGAATGTGCCCCTCCAGAGATTATATATTATACACGTATTATCTCAGTTTAGCTTCTATCTTTTTCTATTTTCTTTTCACATTTCATCCTTACCTAGCAAAAACACTGTGGATTATCTCTGCAGAAGAGATCAGAGATAGCTTCCCAGCTGTTTCCTAACTTCAGTCCTTATGCTCTCTCCAACACTTGCCACTGGATCCAAAGCTTCTTGCTGTTCTACTTTTTAAAACTTGGGTTGACGAACAGTAATTGTTACTTATATTAAGATTGTAATCAATCAGATTTACCCTGAAGTTGTAAATTCAGTTCTTATTTCATACACAAGAGGATTTTAATAGCTTATTTTTCAGTCAGTAATTTTGCTTTGATTAACTTTTGTGAAATAAATTATAAATATGGCTGCTTAACTTGCTTAACTTCAAACTAGTTTTTCCTTTACATTGATATTTTTCTTTCAGACCATTTGGACAGTGCTATGAGTTTTTAACACTGCATACAGTGAAGAAATACTTCCTTCCAATTATAGAAATGGTTCCACAGTTTTTAGAGAACTTAACTGATGATGAACTGAAGAAAGAAGCTAAGAATGAAGCCAAAAATGATGCTTTGTCAATGATAATAAAATCTCTGAAGAACTTAGCCTCAAGAGTTCCAGGACAAGAGGAAACAGTAAAAAACTTAGAAATATTTAGATTAAAAATGATACTTAGGTAAGATCTCTTCAGTTGTGTTAATGCTTTTTAGGAGTTGAATTATCTTGTTCTGCTCCCCTTAAAATGTTACTTTAACATTTCTTCATAGGTTATTACAAATTTCATCTTTCAATGGAAAAATGAATGCACTAAATGAAGTTAACAAAGTGATATCTAGTGTGTCATATTATACCCATCGACATGGCAGTCCTGAAGAGGAGGAATGGCTTACAGCAGAAAGAATGGCAGTAAGCTTATTTGCTTTAATTTAGTGGGAAAGTGTTTAAAGAAAATGCATCAATTTATTTATTTTATTTATCAAATTTATATAGCCACCCATCTCATGAGAACTGACTCTGGGTAGTATACAATAGTTATGAACATTACTTATATAAAAGCAAACATATGAAATATAAAAGTAAACATTAAAAAACTAAAAATTAATTAAAAGCAAAATATGTAGAAACCCAAGTAGAGAGAGAGAATAAATGTACCTCAGTAATGGAGCCATCTAAACATGTCTCAAGTTCCCTGGACCCCCAGACTTGGTGACATAACCAGATCTCAAGGGGCTTCCAGAATATCAAGGATAGAGTTAACCTAATTCACATTATATCTTGCTACATGCTTACATAGCAAAATTATACTGTCCTTAGTCATTGTGAAATCTGGGCTAGCCAGTTGAGTATGCTTGTTCTAGGAAGAAAAAGCTGATGAATATTATTAGGATTCCTTTTTTTCAAAGTATGGTTCCCATCCCCAAGAGTTTTATAATGCATTACTTCACTTATCTAAAGAAAACAAAGGGAAATGCATATATATTCTAATTGTATCCAACACATTCATGTTCTTGTGCTTAGGAATGGATCCAGCAAAACAATATTTTATCAATTGTGTTGAGAGATAGTCTACATCAACCTCAATATGTGGAAAAGTTAGAGAAAATTCTTCGTTTTGTCATCAAAGAAAAGGCCCTAACTTTGCAAGACCTTGACAACATTTGGGCTGCCCAGGTAAGAGTTAAATACTATCATCTTGTGTGAGACCATCTCTATTTTGTATGGCCATGTTTTGTCTATCTGTTGTACTACAATATTAAACATTTAATGCTTTTGTCACTGAATCATTGTCCTATCCCAGTGGTTGCGAACCTATGGCACCGGCGCCAGAGGCGGCACTCAGAACCCTCTCTGTGGGCACACGCGCCGTTGCCCCAGTCCAAAGCCTTCAGCTGGGTTTTATAAAACCTTTTCGCTTTAGGCCTCTGCCGCTGTGTGCAAAAAAAAAAAAAAGAGGTTCAATCAATGAGTCAATTTCAACTTCTCACGGGGAAAAAAAGACCTTGCAAAGTTGGAATTGATTGATTGAACTTTTTAGTCCCACCCTTTTAGTTACCACCACAGTCACGCCCACCCAATGGGCTACACCCACCCAATGGGCCACATCCACCCGGCACTCGACGATGCATAAGTGGGTTTTGGGTTGCAGTTTGGGCACTCGGTCTCTAAAAGGTTCACCATCACTATCCTATCCCTTTACAAGGGGGCAAAAAATTTAACTCTTTTCAAGTTACAAATAAACTACAAGTATTTTTAGTAATAGCTGTAGTTTAAATGGTTCAGTACAGATAGTCCATAAAATTGTAGTTTATTTGTAACTTGAAAAGAGTTAATTATTTTTTTTTGTCCCCTTGTAAAGGGACAGAAGAGCTTGTGGAAGATACTGTGCTTAGATTATGTTTCTTATTGTTGAGACAATTACAGTAGGGAACTGGTACATAGGGCAATATATCCACAATGCCTAAAGGGAAGGAGGGAAGGGAAGTTCTGGCAAAATTGAGAAGGCAAGTGGGATATGAAGTTCTGGGTGCTACGGAAGGGAAGGCAGGAAGCAGCCTTTCTTTATTCATCCCATAAAAAATCACCCTGAGATTCCTGCAGAATTTTTTTTTTTTTTGCTTAAATGCTTTGTTTTACTGAAATTGGACTGCTTTGAAGCTGTTCATAAAAAATTTGAAGCAATATGTATATTTTGTATCATGCACACTCCTACACTAATCTTAAGCATTGCAGTCTTTTCATTAAAACTCTTCTTTCACTTTCATTATCTCCATCTAGCAATTCATTGTCCAAATATTAATCTTTCTCACTCCAGTGACTCTAATTATATCTTTTAGCTCCTTCATGAACTTATAAGTATGCTTACAGATTATGTTTAAACTTTTTCCTGTCTTTTCTGATCTCATTTTCCTTTCTTTGCATGTATTCATGGAATGTACAGATAGTCCGCGACTTACAATAATTCATTCAGTGACCGTTCAAAGTTACAATGGCACTGAAAAAAGTGACTTACGATCATTTTTCACACTTACAATCTTTGTAGCATCTCCATGACCATGTGATCAAAATTCAGATGCTTGGCAACTGGTTCATACTTTTGACCGTTGCTGTATCCCAAGGTCATGTCATGTCATCTTTTGCAACCTTTTGACAAGCAAAATCAGTGGGGAAGCTGTATGCATTTAACAATCGTGTTTACTAACTTATCAACTGCAGTGATTCACTTAACAACTGTGGCAAGAAAGGCAAAACTGACTTAACAAATGTAACTTAACAGAAATTTTGGGCTCCATTGTGGTCATAAATTGAGGATTACCTATATATGTTTTAATAACCGTCACCTTTTCATCATTCCCAACTGAAGATCTCATGAAGCTTGGGCAATTTTATCTCACATTTTGTACTGAACTGCTTCCCAAGTACTTTCCAGTGAAAATTCAAGCATATCTCCGATGTTATGTAGTGAAGCAATATCTGTTACTTTTCTGTCATCACATTGCATATTCTAGCTTTCTTCCAGAAGTTAGGTGTAGGTTGCAATTCTTCAAAGGTTGCTTGTTGCTATTTTGTTCAAGCTGAGAGACATATAATGGAAGGAGCCATCCATTATTAAGCATTCTCATGTTTGTTTTCCCCCTCTTCGTTTATTTTGTAGCTTTTTGATGATAGCTTTTTAAAGCAGCAGGTACATCATAAGTTACCATACCAATCCTTGAATTTTAATCAGTTTACCTTAAAATGGTACTTTGTGATAGTAATGTTGCAACATGTTGTACTTTTTTTTACAAATAACAGAGAAACAACATTAATAATATTGCTTTTCAAGGCAGGAAAACATGAAGCCATTGTGAAAAATGTACACGATCTTCTTGCAAAATTGGCCTGGGATTTCTCTCCTGAACAGCTTGACCATTTGTTTGATTGCTTTAAGGTAATTAGTCTATTAATTTGCTATTCATTGAGCTCCTTTAAGTAGGATATATTAAATTTAAATTTATATTGATGTTAATAGGTTGTATCTGGCTCGATAGTAGTAACTGTGAAAGGGATCTTCTAGTCCTTAAATATGAGCCAACAATGTGCTGCAGCTGCTAAAAAAGCCAATGCAGTCTTAAAAATTTCCTGATGGAACAATCAGTGGAACGACTTGCCTCCAAAAGTTGTGGGTGCTCCAATACTGGAGATTTTTAAGAAGAGATTGGACTACGTTTGTCTCAAATGGTATAGGGTTCCTGCCTGACCAGGAAGTTGGACTAGAAGACCTCCAAGGTCCCTTCCAACTCTGTTATTCTGTTAAGCTTAATATAGTAAATAACCTTCAGATTCAGCTTTCTGAAATTTCTTTTACCAAGTCAAGTCCCCTTTGTTGTTTATAGTATTTGAAATTGTATGTTAAAATGTAGCAATTGTATTTCATTGATATTTTACAACAGGTATAAGAGACAGGTTGACATTTCTTTTCAAAAGATATAGTAGAATCAAATTAATTTTGTTAGAGAATTTTAATTTTTCTGTTAGCGAAAAAATAAATCGGAGGCTCTCACAGTTGACTGCATTTAGCTGATTCAAATAACCTTTTTATATTCATATCAAAATATTTACAATACCATACATTCTTCTTTACAGCAACATAGCTCAATGAAGACTTCTTACAGAGAGATATAGAGACAAACCAGAGCCTGAAAATTCAGCTCCTAACTCAGTACCCTTTTGCACAGACTCAGTAGCACTTTCTTCACATTGGCTGACTGAGTTACCACATGACTCTTCCTGCTCATGAATATTCCAACACTCCTCCCTTCATGTCAGGAAGAGACATCAGACCTATTGACTTAATACATTCTCCATAGTGAACACCACCCAATGGTTTAGTTTCCTTTTACAGCTTCCCTGACATTACAATACTTAATGTCTACATGTTTACGTCTGTTCTTCACCCTGTCACCAGTTGCCATTTTTATACAGGCAGCATTGTCTTCAAATACCTTTACAGATTCTTTTACATTAATATTTAAATCTTGCAACAACTGTATATACCATGTTAGGTTTTTGCAATTTCATATCCTGGTGCTTGGATCACATAAATTTCTTCCTCTAACTCAGCATTGAGGAATGCAGTTGTGATATCAAAGCGCCAGATTTTATGCTTATATGCCGCTGACAACGCCAGTGCTAATCTTGTACTCTCACTTTTCACAGTTGGCGCAAATACTTCCAATTTCACAATTCTTTAATTGTGAAAAATCTTGTGCCACTAACCTGGCCTTATATTGTACATCATTATTTGGCAATACCTTTTTCTTATATACCCACTTACAACCCACAGCTTTGGTTCCCTGTGGCAAAGTCACTGATTTAAATACTTCATGTTCTCCCCATGGATTTCATCTCTTTATCCATGGCCTCCTTCCATCTTTCTTGTTCAGCTTTTGGTAATGCCAACACTTCTTTTTAACTTCTTGGCTCATACCACACATTGCAAACCTTTACCTTGCTGGCAGAATACCTGTCAGGTGGAATTCCTTTATTACATCGCTCTGACCTACGTGGTATTAACTGCTCCTGTGTCTCATGTCTATCTGGCTTCATGTCTTGTTCAACCTCTCCTCCCTGAACATTGACACCTTCAATAATCATTTTTTTTATCATTAGATGAGTGATTGTCATTAAATAGATCACCGTCATTGAGTGAGACATACCCAGAATTTGCATTAATTCTGTCCCAATTTTGTTCTGCAAAATTAGCAGACCTTGAAATTACAATTCTTTTACTTCCATCGCTAAAGCGATATCCTTTTGACCCTGGCTCATAGCCCACAAACCTGAGCTTTCTTGCCTTTTGCTGTCCCTTTCTTCTGATTGCTTTCAGAATATGTACCCATACAGTACTTCCAAAAATTCTCAAATGTGGCAGTGATGGCTTTCTCCCATATAGAACGGCATATGGAGTATTATTAATGGAGGAACTCCACAGCCTGTTAACTATATAATTGGCAGTCACTATGGCTTCTCCCCAATATGACCTGCTCATACCAGAATCCTCTAATAATGAATCTTTTATTGTTTGCAAAACACCATTCCTTCTTTCAACTACACCGTTCTCTGCTGCTGTGTAAGGATTTGTACGTCTGTGTCTTATTCCCAACTGCCCCAATCATTGTTGGAATTTAGTTGACATAAATTCAGTACCTCTGTCAGTTTGCAACTGACACACTTGTTGTCTGTACCTTCTCTCTACAAAACTTACCCACTGTTTGAATTGTTGTAGCACCTCTGTCTTTCCTCTAAGTAAGTAGCAAAATAAATACCTCCTATAATCATGCACAATTACCAGTGCATATTTTGCTCCTCCCAACCTGGCTTGCATAGGTCCCACCAGATCTGCATGGACCAGCTCTAGAGCTCTTTTTGTCTGTCTTGTGCTATATTTACTAACTGGGTATGCCTTTGACTTCGATGCTTTGCATACTGCACAGTCCAAATATGTTTTGCTTCTCTTCAAATTTAGTCCTTCTGCAAACTCTTGCATTTGCTGAAAAACTTTAAAGCTTGCATGGCCAAGTCTTCTATGTAGAAGATAAACACACGAATCATGCTGTGCAACATTCTTAAATATATGGGAACATTGAACCTTTTGTCCCTGCAATACATATAGATTATCTTCCTTTATGCCTTCTGCACAAATATTCCCATTCCTTTTGATGAGACATTTCCCATTTACAAAAATGGTCTCAAAACCTTGTTTGTCTAAATTAGACACACTTAACAAATTATGTTCCATCTCAGGTACACAAAGCACATTGGTAAACTTTGATTCCAAATATGGAATTTTTACATCGCCTCTTCCGATGACTTTTGCTTTCTGGCCATTTGCCAAAGCCACAGCTTCTTGTCCTACTGGAACAAACCTGCAAAATAATTCAGAATCATTAACAATTGTTTGACTTGCCCCACTGTCTATTAACCACTCGTCTCTTTTGTTGCTAGAGCAAACTTTTGCAACACCAAAATGTTCCTTTTGCAAATCAGTCTTTTTTGCTTGGACAAATGTCCTTCGCTGCAAATTGTTCCTCTGCAAACAGTTCCTTTTCAGATGTGTCTTTGCTCCACAAATGTAGCAATTCTTTTCTTGCTGAGCCCTCTGCTTTCAAAAGCTGTCCTTTGATGCAACTTGGTCCCATCTGCTTGTTTCTTCTCTGGAGACTTGCAGTCTGGATCCCTTCCTCAGGACTTTCACCTCTATGTGGCAGTTTGAAATTGTGCTTTTCTTCTTCATTAAGCAAACATGCCTTTAAAGCCTCAAAATTTAAGTCTTGCTCTTCTTTACACTCAAATATCGCAGAAACTGTGTCCCAGGTCTTATCTAAACTGTTCAACACCAATAAAACCTTCTGGGACTCAGGGAATTTAATCCCACGTTGTTCTAAGTCCAAAAATAAACTTTGCATTTTATTTAAATGCTGTTCCACAGATTCACCTGGTGGCAAACAGGCCCTGTAAAGTTTTCTTGACAATTGCACTATATTGCATGCAGAAATATTCACATGCACAGCTCTCAACTTCAACCAAATCTCCTTTGTAGTCTTTAAATTTGCAACATTTAGAAATTGTTCATCATCTAAATTCAAGATGAGATAAGCCATTGCTTGATCATGACTTTTCTGATCAGCAGCTACAAACACTTGTGGTGGATTTTCTACGATATACCACAGCTCTTTTGCTTTGAGCAAACATTCCATTTCAGCAGCCCACACAATGTTATTCTTCTGGCCCAAACGAAGCACAGAGCTTTCCTTAAATTCCATTGCAGCCATTCTGCTAATTCTGCCTTCTTCTTATACTTTCTAAACACAGGCAGTTTCTTCCAGCTTTAAATTACAATGCGGTCCTTAGTAAGCTCTGGGCCCATAACCTGTTAGAGAATTTTAATTTCTCTGTTGGTGAAAAAATAAATCAGAAGCTCTCACAGTTGACTGCATTTAGCTGATTCAAAATAACTTCTTTATATTCATATCAAAATATTTACAATACCATACATTCTTCTTTACAGCAACATAGCTCAATGAAGACTTCTTACAGAGAGATACAGAGACAAACCTGAGACTGAAAATTCAGCTTCTAACTCAATACCTTTTGCACAGACTCAGTAGCACTTTCTTCACATTGGCTGACTGAGTTACCACATGACTCTTTCTGCTCATGAATATTCCAACAAATTTGCAGTAGACTTATGAAGAATTACAGTGGAATCCAATTTTCTTTTAAGAAGAACTTTATTCTCCTGTTACTTAAGTATAGTTTAGATTTCTTGAAATTTTTATGGGTAAAAATCAATGAGTTTCTTGCATTTTCTTGAAGAGTTGTATGTAAGATATGTTTGACTAATACTTTGCACTAAATGTGATTGGTATTGGAAAATACATTAAAATATTAAAAATTGGTATTCTACTTTTAAGACCATGAATTTGCTTTGATTTAGAAGAGCTGGAGAAGAAGCTTTCATTCAAATGAAATCTTTGAAAATTATTTTAAAGTAATTTAAGTCTTACTATTAATATTAACCAAATTGAAAGAAAGAAAAACGAACACCAGGATACAATAAACCAGACTGTTTAATGTAAACAAGCCTGTAGTTAAAAAGTCACTAAGCTTTCGTCGGCTAGACTGCCGACATTGTCAGAGTTGGAGTGAAAGGAGATCTGGGAGCTAGCTTATATAGCAGCCTGCCTGTGCGCCTGGCTTCTCGAGCGCGACATCAGCCCGTTGATTGTGCTCATCTGTAATGCGCTGACTTGCTCCCAATCTGGCAACCTGTCTCTGGCCCCGATGGTTGTTCTCGATCCTCAATCGCTCTTCTGGCACGCGTACAAGTGCCCAGGGGGTGGCTGTCAAAACACCTCTGTGCCTTGTCTCCCCTCCCATTTTGGGGCGATCTCGGATGTTTCTCAAGCTGCGATTCGGGCACACTGTCGGGCCATCATCCTCCCCCACCCCCAAGGCCTCTGTTATCCCACCCGTAACTCCCCTGCCCCAGTCCTGCGAAGGACAGCTGTTCAGGTGTTCCTTCTCTCCGCCTCCCCCCTCCCCCTCATTCCAGATACACACACACACACACACACACACACACACACACATACAGAACTGCCCCACGCAGCCTGCACCCGCTTACCTCAGGGTCCCCACAGCCAGGCCACTCCCCACTCGGCGACCTCCCACCGCCTGTTCAATGATCCTCCCACCTCTTCCATATCACTCCCCTTCTGCAAATTCTAAACATTGTTAATTTTTATTTTAATATTACAGTTTCTGAAAAGTTTTCTTAGTATTATAGGACTGTATTTTTAACTTTCCATTGATTTCTCTTTGGTTTTTAGGCAAGTTGGACAAATGCAAGTAAAAAACAACGTGAAAAGCTACTTGAGCTAATCCGACGTCTTGCAGAAGATGATAAAGATGGTGTGATGGCACACAAAGTACTAAATCTTCTATGGAATTTAGCACATAGTGATGATGTTCCAGTTGATATCATGGATCAAGCTCTCAGTGCCCACATTAAAATTTTAGATTACAGTTGTTCACAGGTAAGGATGAGTTGTTAGCCATTAACAATCAACTTGCTAATATTTCATTAAAAATGTTTATTTTCACAATCCTCTAAAGCAGGATTTTTCAAATTGTAGGTGAGTAATTCAAGGGAGATTTGCACTTAGTGGGTGCTTCCACACACACAGCTGGAATACTATAACAACGTGGTCCCAATCTGTCTGGGTGTCCTCATAGGACTATGGCTTTGTGTGCACAAGCTGATTAACCAGGGAACACTGACAAGTGTATGTGTTCTCTCCTCACTGCCCGTTTATGGAGAGTAGTAGATAGCGAGTTGTTTAGGTCAGCCAGGAAGGAAGGGTTGTTTCACCATTTACAGCACAAGGTAGCTCTGGTTTTACCACTGCAGTTTTATCAGTAGCTGTAAAGTGCTTGCAGATTGTTCATGCCTAATTTAAGAGAGGATGTGGAACTTAAGAGCAAAGGACCCTGCCAAGAGTACAGCAACCAGCCACTAATAATTCAACTTCACCATGCAGCAGAGCAGCCTGGCATTTCTTAGATTTCCTTTTAGGGGTTAGCATCCAGGACTCTTACCTGCACCCACACCCCACCAGCAAGCCATGGATTTCCTTCATAGGTTTTTGAGTCACAGTTCTATCTTGCACGTTAGGCAGCTTGGTTGTGTAGGTTGCTCGAGGTAAACTGCTGAATTCTGCAGATAATTTAGATGTGCGTGTGTGTACCTGTCCCACTAGCAGGTGAAGCAGGCAGGCAGGCAAACTGCAGAAGAAGCTAGAATATTTCCGAGCTGTATACAAGTGTCTGTGCAGAGGGCATCAGCTTATATGGAGGGCTTATATATATAGCCTGCTAGATTGGTCTGCAAAATTGGCAGGTAGAAGGGAAAATAATACATGAGAATATTGGAAGCAAGGAAGACCATTTGAGAGCTATAGAAACACAGGAAATGACATACGTTGATTTTTAGAGAATATTCAGAAACCTCAGCCCTTTCCTCATCCCCTTCCTTGCAGGACCTGTGATTATAAGGGCAGTTGTTGCAAGGGATGTAACATCAGTTAGTGTGGGCAATATGAGGTATAAAATAGTACGTGATGGTTCTTTGTGGATAATGGCTGCTCTTCTATTGCTCCTTTGTGTCTATGTTGTGGAGGATTGCTCTTGAATCGGGTCTAATTTAGTTTTGATTTAATCTTTTGGAGTGCTATAATTTCAGTGGCAACCTAGCTTTGAGCTTGCCAGTCTTCTCAAACTAGTGTTGATTATGGGAAAAACATCCCTCTATATCAGCGGTTCCCAACCTTTTCTATACCCCGCACCCCTAGAACGCTTCTGATATATTCTCGCACCCCTTACAAAAATAATATCTGGTTATGCATATACACTATAAATAAATGGTACATTGTTATAAAATTTCAGTCTTAGATCTTTGGGGCAGGAATAATAGCTGGCCCAAATTCTGACAAAACTTTAACTTTCCATGTACAAGCAGGATAAGGAAGCAACTTGATTTTATACTTATAGTTGGCATCTATTATTTAGAAGTAGGTTCTCTCTGCTTTTGCCCAGGATGATCTTATGTTTCTAGTTCATTTTTGGTCTATCTTTATCCTCATTCCTTCATGTTTATGCTTCCTTTTCTTTTCCTGAAGGATCGAGATACACAAAAAATACAGTGGATAGATCGTTTTATAGAAGAACTTCGCACAAATGACAAATGGGTCATTCCAGCCTTGAAACAAATTAGGGAAATTTGTAGTTTGTTTGGAGAAGCGCCACAAAACTTAAGGTGAGAAGTTAAGATAATTTTCTAGTAAATTGTAATAAAATCTAGTATAATGTATGTCAAGGTTCCAACTAATGGACCCAAACAAATCAGAACTCTGAGGCTTGAAGTTTCCTCAAAGAACATGTTTTTTAGATACATAATATCAGCATGGTCAAAAGTGAAACCAACTCTAAACTTTCTCCCCAGGAATTTAATGTAATTAAACATAACACTTTCCTTCCCCTATTATGATATTGATCACGCTACCCAGTGGTGAGATTCAGCCGGTTAGCACCACTTCGGGGTTAGCACCACTTCGGCAGAACCAGTAGCTAATTTTTTGTTGCTCAGGCCCAGAACAGACTTCCGGAAGCGGCATCCACACAGAGAACTGGTTGTTCACATATTTGAATCCCACCACTGACGCTACCCAATGAATGCAATTGGCAGGCTCTGTGACATTTCTTCTCTCCACCTTCCAGCACCTGTGGGAATGACCTTGGTTCCCACAGGATCATTCCATATTTAGTCTAGCAATCCTTTCAGTTTCTTTCCTTCCCTTCCTCTCAATTTGTATGGCAACTGAGAACGACAGATGGCTTCAGCCATGTTTGTTCCAGAAGTATGAATAGATTATGTATTTGTATTTCTTCAGTTATGTGGTAACAGGAAGTATTCCTGTAGAATGCATATAATTCCATGCAACAAACTTAAATAGGCAAGTTTAATTATTTTTTGTGAGCTGCCCATTCCTGCTTAAGATGGGCAGCCATATAAATCTTTTAAATAAAATAAATCAGTAAGTAATTAGTTTAGAAATATCACAGAATTTATCAAATTATTAGCTTCCTTCAAATGGTGACAAGAACATGACCTTTGAGAATTGCTAGGGGCAAAAGAAAGTCTAATGAAGGAGTCTCCAATCTTTTATTTCTTTGGCCTTTTCATGAAGTTTCAGATTGCTCATTGACACACACACACCCAAACATTTATTGTATGAAAATAATAATACTTTAAATAATATAATATAAATAATACTAAAACAATAATGGATAACCCCATTGACTCGTGGGAGTTGATGTTGACCATTTTGGAGAACTCTGGTCTAAGGAATTTGAAATAAGACTGTATTGGTAGGTTAAATCTTTGGATATGTTAAGATGAGAATTGTTAGTAAATTTGGTGTGCGGGATAAGAGAAATATTGAAGCTGAGTTGCCATTAATATTCATGTCAGCTATTTTAATAAATTATTTTAAAAGAGCAATTGAGAAAGAGTCATAATTAAGAAATAACATATTTATCTTCATTGCATGGTTTGGCAGTGTTTCAAGAATTAGGGATACAATTCAGTCCTTTGACCTACAGAGTACAAAGAACATATAGACAGTTCTCACTTCATAATGGTAATTGAAGCAGGAATTTTCATGGCTAACCAGCACAATATGATGTCTAATGACCACACCACTTAGTAATGGAAATTTTGCATTTCTGGTTTCCATTGTTAAGCGAAGCCTATGCAGTCATCAAATGAAATGTCATATGGTCAGTATTCATGACCTTCTGCTGGCTTCCCCATTGACTTTGTTGGAAGCCAGCAAAGAAGGTTACAAATGATGATCATGTGATCGTAGGACATTGTGACATTGTAAGTACGAGGACTTACATAAGTAACACTTGTTCAGTGCCACCATAAGTTTGAACGGTCACTGAATGAGTGATCATTAAGCAAGAACCATCTGTTCTCACCAGAAGAGAGGAATGGTCAAGATGTTTGATCCATAAAATTATCCCAAACAGCTAAGAATGGATTGAAATCACCCTGTTTATATTCTGCCACTGAATTTTTGTGATGTGGTTCTAGGGTTCTTAGGAGCTATCAACTATATTGGACGTACATCTTTCTTCTGTCAGAAAAAGCATTCATCTTCATATTGGATTTTAAATTAGTTAATTTTTGCTAGATGGCAAACTATGGTTCAGACGTTTTTCAAAAGAGATTGTATAGAGCAGGGGTCCCCAATCCCTGGTCTGTGGACCAGCACTGGTCCGCGGCATGCCAGAAATCGGTCCGCGCAAACAATCAAAACCCCATCCGCATGATGCAGCTAGTACATGAAACCACGCCCCCTCTGGTCCATGGAAAATCTCTCTTCATGGAACCAGTCCCTGGTGCCCAAAAGGTTGGGGACCTCTGGTTATAGAGAGCAATTTGCTGTTGAACAATTCATTAAGCTATGAAATAGTTCCATGACAGATTTTATGAAGAGAGTGACTTTAATATAAAGCTGTCGTTCCTGATGTTTATTCTGTTATGTATTGAATTTTAAATTGACTTGTTTTATGATTATTCAGTTTTGAATGGGATTTTAGTTTAAAAATGTAATACCATATGGACTGTCATTTACTTTCTATTAATAGTATTGAATGGAAATACATTAAATATTCACCTATAATTTGTATGTTTTTAATTGCAGTCAAACTCAGCGAGCCCCCCATGTATTTTATCGTCATGACTTAATCAATCAACTTCAGCACAATCATGCTCTAGTAACTTTAGTTGCAGAAAATCTTTCAGCATATATGGAAAGCATGCGACAGTATGCTAAAGGTGAGTTAAATTTTAAAGTTGTTTAGCTTATTAAAATATAAGCGTTTTCTCTCCTAAACATTGTTAGCTACTGAAGGCTAGCATTTTAATCTTAGAAATGTGAGATCAGCCACTTATAGAGGAACATGTAAAATCCATTTATAAACAAAAAGTGTTCAGGACATGGATTTGTTTTGCAAAAGTAAAATATTTTTCACAGTCTATTTCTATGCAGTTTATGAAACATTTTTAAATTGTATGTTAATAAATTTTGGCAAAGAATTTTTGACTAAGGTATAAAAGAATCATAAAGGGCATTGGTATGGCTATCTCAGTTGTTGCATATCTAAAAGATAAATGGTTCAGCAATACTAAAATGTTGGCAATTCTAAATGGATTTCCTTGGATACATTGGGACTTACTAATAATTAAACATGTGTAACATCTGTTTCTTTAAAAATTGCAGAGCATGGAGAATATGATCCACAAACTGTAAGGCCAGGAAGTAGATACAGTCATGTTCAAGAAGTCCAAGAGCGGTTGAACTTTTTACGGTTGGTTTAAGCATAGCTTGTGTTTTTTGGGGGGGGGGGGAGAGTAAAAACAAATGTTTTTTAAGCAGAGAAAATATATTTGTTTACTTAGGTGAAGAACTGTATTTTCTTATTGCAATATATGTAGCATAAGCAGATTCCGATTTGTAAAGATTATTACAGAAATATCCTTAGCAAGAGATTAGACTTCTTGCATCTTAATTTTGATCCTGCCAGCCTAATTCCATTCATTTACATTAAATATTGATACACCTACCCTTAACCTCTTTCAGATGCACCCATTTCAGATATATTGTTTTCACTAGAATTCCTGCAGTCAGAACAATTACTTTATAGCCAAGCTGCTCCAGAAGGATGGAAAAGGAAATAGTTCCTTTTTTAATAAATGGATCTTGATATTTCTTGATTCATCAAAGCAAATTTGAATAGCTAGTTGAATCCAGCAATTAGTAAATATTAAAGAGAAACTTGGCCTGTCAGGATTTGGAAAGAAATATCTTAAATGAAATTCACAGAGATACAGTTTATATGCCTGTCCAGATTTTCTTGTATTTATCCCCGTAATCTTTTACAGTGTCAAAGAATAGTAAATACAGTAATTTGCTTTTATGAATATATATTAAGAATAGTAATGTAAAAGTATGTAATGTACACATTATGTAATACTGCAAAATTATCTTTTTTTCTCTTGGAAATTTCAAAATTTTGGAATTTAGGTATACATGGTATTTATTTTTAAAGTATTCATGGGATTAATACATATTTCTAATGATTTGTTTCTTTGTTTTCTGCAAGATTTTTACTGAAGGATGGTCAGTTATGGCTCTGTGCTCCTCAGGCAAAACAAATATGGAAATGTTTAGCAGAAAATGCAGTCTATCTGTGTGATCGTGAAGCCTGTTTTAAATGGTATTCTAAACTAATGGGAGATGAACCGGACCTAGACCCTGACATTAATAAAGACTTTTTTGAAAACAATGTTCTTCAATTGGACCCTTCACTCTTAACAGAAAATGGAATGAAATGTTTTGAACGTTTCTTCAAAGCTGTGAACTGTCGGGAAGGAAAGTTAGTAGCAAAGAGACGAGCCTATATGATGGATGACTTGGAGTTAATAGGACTAGATTATCTTTGGAGAGTAAGTGTAAAAATATGCATCTATTCAAATTGAGACAGTCATTTACTTTCATTTAATAGTATTAATGGTATTGAAAAATACTATTTTTTTAAAGTAGGTAAATCAATAATTACATATAAGTGGAATAAAGAATCAACTCTGTTATTCTATTCTATTCCCAACAAATTTATCAACTATATAGCAAAACCTTGACTGTTGACATAATGGACTTTGTAGGAAATTTTCTTAAGTATTTTACTTAATTTATGTCATATAATTGTGGAGTTGATATAAATATCATTAAATCATTGTGACAAATTATTGCATATGTGATGTCATCACACAGATGAAATAATTTGTCAGAATGATATAAATTCTTTAAAAACATTTGAAAATAATGGTCAACCCCTTTTTCAGAGTACTCCATTAACAGCCCACAGAAAGATTTTATTATTTCCAAATTAGAGGGAAAAGATGCAATGACTACATCTTTTTAATAGGAAAAGTGAAGTGTCCCCATTGTTCTTAATTATTCTCCCACAGTTATTTAAGGTAATAGTAAATTCATACCAGTACTGCCTGGGAAATGGCAACATAACCAAAATGTAAACAAATAAAAATACTATTCCATTAACAAATCTAGGAGACCAAGATTTAACCATGTTTACAGTATTTACTTGGTATTGGCTTTTTAAGTAGTGAGTTGGCTTTCTAGAAGTTTTTGTGTAGCTTCTTATGAGAACACTGGATATAATCTAGATCAGGTCTTTTCAACCTTTTCACAGATTGTACCACTTTTAGGAGATGACAATATTTGAGTACCACCAGTGCTTAGCAAGGTGTCAAAAACTTGACTAAAAAAGGGGGAGGTTGGGTTTTACTGATTAGATTCATTTGTTGTTATAGAAATGGCTAGTTTATTATTAAAGTAAAAAGTTGAGGTTCAATGTTAATGCTTCCTTCTACTGTAACAGAGGAAGTATGTTCTTTTTCCCTTCTCCCCCTCACTTTTCCCCCCTTTTCCTCCCACTGTGTCCTACTATTTGCTTTTGTATTTTTGTATTTTATTCTATAATAAAATATTACAAACTGTAGAAAAAAAGTAAAAAAGTATCAGTTTTAATTTCTTCGGTGGCTAGTTCCTTTGCTGAATCACTTTCCCTTTGCACTGACAAATGTATGATCAATTTATCCATGTTTATTAATATGCACCACTACCAGCTAGTTCAGGGGTCTTCAAACTTGGCACTTTTAAGACTTGTGGACTTCCAACTCCCAGAATTCCTCAGCCCTCATGGCTGGTTGAAGAATTCTGGGAGTTGAAGTCCACAGGTCTTAAAGTTGCTAAGTTTGTAGACTCCTGAGCTAGCTGGTTGGCCCTTCTGAGCTCTTCCACAGTGTAGTAAGAATGCACCCCCCCAATCCCTTCCCTGTACCCTTAAAGACACAGGAATCAAGTGCAAAGCAAGAAAATAAACACAAACTCCGGGTTGTTGGTTTTTTTGTCTCTCTCTCTTTAAGCTGCCTCAGGTCACGTGTCACAATGTTGCAATTCTAGGCTGAAAGGCTCAGGCAATTGTGAAAAGCTTTAGCTTTAAATTAAGCCAGTTTACCTTCAAACAAAACTTTCTAAAAGCCACAGACAGACTCAGTTAAAGGGGGTAAAACTAATTACATTTGTTTAAAGGGATTAAACCTTTCCTGTTGTCTTTTTTCCCATTCCCCCACCCAAACCACGTTCTTTTATAGCCTCTCCTCCCCCCCCCTTTTTTTCTTCAGTTCACCTCCAGCTCCGAGCTGCTTCTGGAAGTGCCAATCAGCTGGAGCCCTGCCGGCTCCTGGGGCTTCTGCCAAGCCCAGACAGTCCTGCAGCTGCAGCTCTCCTTCAGGCTTAGCTCGCTTCAGCTCATTCCCCTCCCCTTCTATACTTGGCTAGCAATCATGTACCACTTGCCATGTGGCAAAGTACCACAAGTGGTACGCGTACCACTGGTTGAAAAGCCCTGATCTAGATTACCATACAATAGCATATTCTGGAAAAATCCACAGTACTTTCTGTATCATGCTACTCTAGCCGTTTTGTATATGGTCTGCAAATTTCTAGAAGTTAAAAACCAGAAGTGGTTTGTCATATTTTGGATGAAGTAACCTGTAATAGAACCAGAATCCTCCTACAATAACAGAAACTGCTATTTGGAGGGTTCTGAAAAATGGCATAAAACGTCAAGAATGAGCATAATAGTATGGACATTCCAAAGTTTTTAAGAACATTCCATTTCCAAAACAATAGGTTGGGCATATGCTATTTTAGATCATTTTAAATAGAATTAGTATACAAGGCTTCGTTGTACAATTTTAGTTTAATGTATGCTTTATGTTGCTGTTTAGGTTGTAATTCAAGGGAATGATGATATTGCCAGTCGAGCAATAGATCTGTTGAAGGAGATTTATACCAACCTTGGTCCAAGATTACAGGTTAATCAGGTAAAATATTACAGTAATTTATTTCTATAGAATGTTTTGTTGTAATTTCAGAAGAATAAAACCATTTTTTGTAAATAGTCATCCAAAGAGCCTAGCTCAGAAATAATCATTTCAAATTTCACATGGAATATTGCTTAATATAGACCTGGTTAATAATATATTATCAGCCTCCCCAAATGTGCTCTGACATAAGAAGATATATTTACCTAATTTGGGTGGTTCATAATTTTAATTATTTTAGAATAATGTAATGTTCTGTGGCAGGAAGGGTTGAACTAGTAAAGGCTGCTATTTTGACATTATTTTTTGTTAACTGGGCTAAAGCATTGATGTTCTGTCAGACTACATGACAGTTATGATTAATATTCTTTCTATTTGGGACAGTGCTTATACCGCTAGAATAAATACGTTTGGCTTGTTAATGAACTTTTACAAAATAGTTTTTGGAATTATAAAACTGGGAAAACCTGTACTTCTTCATGTAATTTTTTGAAGGTTTTTGTTTGTTTTTCATGTTATATATATATATATATATATATATATATATATATATATATATATATATATATATATATATATATATATATATATATATATATATATATATATATATATATATATATATATATATATATATATATATATATATATATATATATTTAATAATTGATAAATGATGGCTCTTTTGGTATTTGTACAGGTAGTTATCCATGAGGACTTTATTCAGTCCTGTTTTGATCGTTTGAAGGCATCCTATGATACTTTATGTGTTTTGGATGGAGATAAAGACAGTATTAATTGTGCAAGACAAGAAGCAATAAGAATGGTGCGAGTGTTGACTGTTTTAAGAGAGTATATAAATGAATGTGATAGTGATTACCATGAAGAACGAACAATTCTACCAATGTCAAGGTTTGTGGAAAAGTTTCCTGGGGTGCAATGATTGAATTATTAATTAGATGTGGTTTAAATTAGTTGTTATTATATAGGTATTACAGTAAAATACATATGTCTGAGTGCATATGCTTAGGATTGTGCTACTCAATTTATTTTCTCAATTATCTGAAGTCTTATCTAAATATAATAGTTTGTATGTGCAGTTCAACAGAATTATAAATGTCATGTTTATTATACTTCACATGTACAAGGAAAATATTATTTTTATCTGACTTACAAAATGAATAGCCATCCCTGTCAGAAGAATTTAGAAGTAAACACATTTTCTTATTAGCGAATTGTCAATGTTTTAAAAATAAGTAAGCATATTTATTAATGTTCTTAAATATCCAGGATAATTTTAACTAGAATTTCACTTCCCTGTATTTTCAGAGCTTTTCGTGGTAAGCACATGTCTCTGGTAGTTCGTTTTCCAAACCAAGGTCGTCAGGTGGAAGATTTGGATGTTTGGTCTCATACAAACGATACCATTGGTTCAGTCAGACGCTGCATTCTCAACCGTATTAAAGCCAACAGTGCACATACCAAAGTCGAATTATTTATTGGAGGCGAACTAGTTGATCCTGTAGATGATAGGAAATTAATTGGACAGTTGAATCTAAAAGATAAAACAGTAAGTACTAAGAAAAATTATATATTGATAAAATGTATGTCCATAACAATATAAATATAATCTGTAATGATAGAATTATGCATTAGTAAACTTGTGCACTTGTAGTTTAATACCTTCAGAAGCTTTTAAAAATAGTTATGCTTCACTACTTCATGCAGTTTATCAATTTACATCTGCATTTTACTCTGTCTGCAGTTAATTACAGCAAAGCTTACACAGATAAGTTCCAATATGCCTTCAAGCCCTGATAGTTCCTCTGATTCTTCTACGGGTTCTCCTGGTAACCATGGCAATCATTATAGTGATGGTCCAAATCCAGAAGTTGAAAGTTGCTTGCCTGGAGTTGTAAGTAAAAGAACATATCTAAATTTATAATGCTAGGCAAACATTTAAAATTTACGTCTTATGACAAGTTTTTATTTTTATTGTAGATTATGTCACTGCATCCTAGATACATCTCATTTCTTTGGCAAGTTGCAGACCTAGGCAGTAGTCTAAATATGCCATCCCTTAGAGATGGTGCACGTATCCTTATGAAATTAATGCCACCAGGTAATTTTTTTATTCTATAATTTTCAATTGAAATATATATTTGCTAATGGAAAGACCATAAAGAGTATATATAAAGTCTACACACCCTTCTTAAAATGCAAGGGTTTTGAGATGTAAAAAAAACCCAGACCAATATAAATCACTTCAGAATTTTTTTCCATCTTTAATACAACATATAAACTGTACAATTCAATTGAAAAATTGAAATCTTTCAGAGAGGGAAAAATAAAAAATACTTACAAAAATATGGTTGCATAAGTGTACGCACCCTTAAACTAATATTTTGTTAAAGCACACTTTGATTTTATGACAGCATTCAGTCTTTTGGGGTAGGAACCTATCAGCATGGCACATCTTGCCTTGGGAAACTTTAGCCACTCTTCCTTGCAGATGCACTCCATGCATTTGTTGGTGTATTTATTTATTTATTTAAATTTATATGGCTGCCCACTCACTCTCAGTGACTGGGGGCAGCTTACAAAAATTTAAAACCCAATATACAAACAATAAAAATAATCACCTACTCCCCTGGAAATAACAATCAGATGAGCCACTTGATGGGCTCCATCCCACTTTGGGTTCCCCAGGCTTGTTGGTAAAACAAGGTCTTCAGGGCTTTATGAAAGGGTGTCAAAGTGGGGGGCAATCTAATCTCTGCCGGGATGATGTTCCAAAGGGAGGGAGTCATCATGGAGAAGGTCTTTCTTCTGGGTCCTGCCAGTTGTACTTTCTTAGGAGAAGGGACCTGCAACATTCCCTGCCTCCCAGCTCTGGTGAGTTGAATAGATATGAAGGAATGGGAAAAGACGTTCCTTTAAATAACCTAGTCCCAAGCCATATAGGGCTTTAAAGGTGACAGCCAGCATCTTGAATTGTACCCAGAAGCAAATCGGCAGCCAATGCAGCCTCTCCTACAGGAGAGATAACACCTTCTGCACATCTAGGTATTCACAAATCACATGGGCTGCTGCATTTTGAACCAATTGGAGCTTCTGGATGCTTTTTAAGGGCAGCCCAGTATAGAGCACATTGCAATAGTCAAGATGGGAGGTGATTAGGGGATGAGTGACTGTGAAAGGTTGGTCCAAGAAAGAGTGTAACTGGTGCACAACTCGCATTTGCACAAAGGCCCTCTTGGCCACAACTGCCACTTTCTTGAGCAAGAGTCGTGAGTCCAGGAGAACCCCCAGATTATGCTCTGGGTCTGTCTGAGGCAATGTCACCCCATCTAAGACCAGTGTTGGCAATTCTTTACGGACCAAAGAACCTCAAACCCAGAGCCATTCAGTCTTAGCCAGATTTACTTTCAGCCTTTTACTCCCCATCCAGCCCTTAATAGCCTCCAAGTACTGCAAGAATAAGGTAACAGCATTGCTCAACTCGCCATGGTCTGAGACATATAGCTGGTTGTCCTCAGCATATTGATGATATCTCGGTCCATGGTGGTGGATGATCTCACCTAGGGGCTTCATGTAGCTGTTAATTAAACAGAAGCAGAGAGAGTACCGAGCCTTGCCGGACTCCACAAAGCAAGGGACAAAGGCTGGACCTCTTGCTTCCTATCAAAATCAACTCAGAACAGCCATAGAGGAAGGAATTGAAGCAAGACAACACAGATCCCCCATACACCCAACCCCTGAAACCGTTTCAAAAGGATAACATGGTTAATGGTATCGAAGGGCTCCTTAAAATACTGGGGCATCATCCCTTCTCACAGGGAAGCATTAATCCACCCACATGTCACCTCCTCGGAATCTTTCACAAGCCAAAAGGGACATGGATCTGAAATACAGGTGCTCGCGCTCATACTGCCTAGGATCCTGTCCACTTCCTCAGGAGCAATGGGGTGAAACTATTCCCAGATAACTGGGCAAAAAACAGATGCCTTCACATTGCCATCTAACTGGGAACAAAGCTGAGCAATTTTGTCTTCCAGAAAACCAGCAAATTCCTCACTGCACCCCTTCAGGTAGACCTTTGTATCCTCCTTTCCCAGGAGGAGATGGCTCACTTTAAAGAGGGTCGCTGGCCGATATATGCACATGCAGTTAGTGCAGAGAAGTACTTTATGCTTCACCACCTGAATTGCACGAGGTAGGCCTTAATAGCAGTTCTTACCTGTATTCGATTGTTCGTCCTCGTCTTCCACCAGTGGTGCTCTAGATGTCTCTTGATCCATTTCATCCCTCTCAGTTCCTTGAGGGCATTCCTGTCCACAGCCTTCATCAAATCATCCCACAGATTTTCAGTTGTATTCAGGTTTGGGCTCTGGCTGGTCCATTCTAAAACTTTGATCATCTTCTGGTGAAGCCATTATTTTGTTGATTTGAAAGTATGCTTTGGGTTATTGTAATGTTGAAAGGTGAAATTCATCTTCAGCGTTTTAGCAGAGGCCTGAAAGTTCTGTGCCAAAATTCACTGATACTTGGAATTGTTCATAATTCCCACCATCTTAAATCCCCAGTTCCAGCTGAAGAAAAGCAGACCCAAAGCATAATGCTGCTATCACCATGCTCCACTGGGCACGATGTACTTTTGATGTACAGTGGTGTTTTTGAGCCAAACATACTTTTTGGAATTGTGGCCAAAAAGTTCAGCCTTGGTCTCATCAGACCATAACACATTTGATGTAGGTTTTGGAAAATGTAGCTGGACATGGATGTTTTTATTGTAAGAAAAGGCTTCTGTCTTGCCAACCTATCCCACAGTCCAGACATTTGAAGGAGTTTGTTGTCACATGTAGTACACAATCAGTACTTGCCAGAAATTCCTGCAGCTCCTTTAATGTTGCTGTAGGTTTCTTGGCAGCCTCTCAGATCAGTTCTCTTCTTGTTTGTTTCATGAATTTTTTTTAAAAGAAATTTTATTGGTTTTTTTGGTTTTTGAGACAAAGTGCTTAAGACACACCGTGGTGTTAGGGTAGTCAAAAATCCAAAGACAAAACATATATACATAATTCAGTCAATGCATCTAGTATTCCCTCTCTTTTTCCCTTAGGTAACATGATTTATTTAAAATAGTCCAATTCTAGCTTAAATTTATTCAACCTATACCTGTTTTTAAAGCTTTATAAATTTACACTACCATAATCAAATTAACTTTAAGTACAAACATTATCAATTTGGGTATCCCTTTCAAATATATTCTTGTTCCTTAATTTTATCATAAATCTTATTTAATTCTTCTTCCACTAATACCCCTTAATTAAAATAAAATATTAATCTATCCTATACGTATCTAATCCCAATTAATCAATCTCTTTAAGCTGACAAAAGAAAATCAGACCTTAAATCATTTCAATCCATTAAACAGAATTCAAATTTCATCCAATTAATTGTCATAACTAATAACATCCATGTTATCAAACAAATCATCTTATTAGGTTAATTCAACGTTACATAATAATTTTCTTACAAGTAACCCTATCATCCTAAAAAGAGAACACACTCTTAATCCAGTTAATATATATTCCATTAATCACCCCTTTTTCTCTTACTTCTAACTCACAATCTTAATCCTTAAATCAACCCATAATTCTAGATTACCTTTAATCCATTACCTAAAAATATCTCCTTTTTAAACTAAAATATTGATCTATCCTAAACATATCTAATCCATCAATCAATCTCTTTAAGTTGACAAGATATATCAAACCTTAAATTATTTCAATTGATTGAGCATCAAACAAATCATCTTATTAGAAATAGTAATTTTCATATAGGTAAACCTTATATATCTTCCATTAGTCGCCCATTACTCTTACATCTAACTCATAATCTTAGTCCTTAAATCAATCCATAATTCTAGGTTGCCTTTAGTCCATTACATAAAGTTTTAACTTTCACTTTTTTCAGTCTTATTCTGGGCTTCTTCTTATGCCAAGTAGGTTTCCATAGCAGAGCTTCCCTTCCAGCTGATAAGTCTCTCTTTATTGTTTGTAGTATCATTTGGATCAGTGAAAACCATCTTGGCCTTTGCATTGGCCCTCTGATTCTCTTAACCATACAGTCTCGTTGCTTTAACATTTCAAGTCTCAGTCTTTGCTTTTTCTGGTCCTCAGCACCATAAGTGAATTGCTTATAAGGCAAAATCAATTTCTCTTTATTCTCAGTTAAGTCTTCTTCTTGTGTAATCTCTTTTATAGAATAATCAGATGTAGTCTGAAAGTCAATTTTGAAGTTTGAAGGAGAGATTCTGGCTCTTAATTCTGTAGTAAACTCTTTCATTGTAGCACATATTTCTTCTTTAGCCTCATAGATCTTTTCCAGAATAAGTTTACAATTTAAATGTGAATGCAACTCCATTTTAAAAATTGTTCAGCTGCATCAAATTATCTTTCTCTTGAAGAACAGTTTGAAGGCCAAAACCATCTCCTCTCCAAATAGACAACAATTACAATATTAGCTTTTAACCAGTAGATGTCCTCAGTGAGCTAAAAAATCTTTTTCAAAAGTCATTTCATTTTTTTCTCTTTCCCTTTTTTCTATTTTTTCAGGAAAAGGTAGAGGAAGAAATACTCAAAAAAGGCACAACAGCATAGACTGATAGTAGAATTCTTAAGAAAAAAAATTTCCCAATACCCCAAAACATATATTTAAAAAATGTAGTCTTTAAAATTTTGTTCTATTCTTTTTTTCACCTTTCTTCCCAAACATGTAGAAGCCGCCTTTCCAAGCCAGGGAAACAATTCCAACATGGCTCTTACAGGCAGAAAAAAGCAAAATAGCATAAAGAGAGGAACAAAAAAAAAAGATCTCACCCGGATTCACCACAGTGGGTTTTCAAGCTTAGCTGTTCTTTGACTTGCAGTTTCTAGCGGCTAAGTGATTGGCCATTTTACTGGCAATCTTCTTCTCCGTCAGCCCTCAGAGTTGGCCCGGATAGCTGGAGGAGCCGCCACTCCTCCACAACCGAGCGAAGCCTCTTCGACAGAAGTCGCACCCTCCAGGGCGACTTTAGACCCGCATAAGGGTCTACCGGCGGAAGGAAGCTGGCCGATGAGACAAGTCTCTTCGTGCGACTAGGAGCGCTGCAACCTGGAACCGGATGTCCGTTTCATGAATTTTTGAGGGACATCCCATTCTTAGTAATGTCACTGTTGTGCCATATTTTCCCCACTTGTTGATGACTGTCTTCATGATATAGCCAATACCTTGGGAATGTTTTGTACCTGTCTCCTGACTGATACCTTCCAACTATGAGAGATCTCTTTGATGCTTTGTAAGCTCTTTGCAAACCATGGCTTTGCCATAAGAGGCAACTGAGTAAATGTCAGAAAAATCCTACTAGAACAGCTGAATTTGATATGGGCTTGATCAGAGACACTTTAATTGATGGCAGGTGTATACCAAGTACTGTTTAATATGAGTTTGAATACTGTTGGTTAATTTTGAACACCCTATATCCCAATTTATAAGAAGGTGTGCACATTTATTGTAACCATGATATTGTAAGTTTTTTATTTTTATTGCCCTGAAAGATTTATTTTTCCATTGAAATGTGCAGCTTATATGTTGTATTAAAGGTAGAAAAATTCTAAAGTGATTTGTCTTGGTCTGATTTCTTTTTATATCTCCAAAACCTGACATTTTAACAGGAGTGTGCAGACATTTTATATCTACTGTATGCTTCCAAATTTACCACTACACAATAATCAATGTTATTTACTTAATTCTCATTAAAATTCAAAATTAGCATAGTACATAGTAGAAGTTTGCACTTAGATTCAAAATGGGAAACGTACTTTATGGATGACATAGTTGTTATATCTGACAGCAGCACCTTTAAAAAGCTGGTTTACTTGGGCCAGCACTGAAGTCATGTAGTTGTCATGATTCCGACAGATGCAATTCTTCAAAGAACCTTGAGGCATTGTTTACCTTAAGGAATCTTTAATCAACAGAGCATAGCTTCAGCTGCACGGTCAAGCCGAAATCTGGATTCCCCTCCCCTAAGCACACAGTATCAAAAGCACAGTTCCTCCCTCTAATTTTTCCAATTAGTTTGAGTTGTAAGCTTTCCCTCCTGTTTAACAATCTGCCAAATTCTTCTTTCAAAACAGTCTTGAGAGACATTCTTCCTCCTCCCCCCAGCATCAACTAATTCTAACTCTAAAAATAACACACAAGTTAAAGAAGCAAAGCTACATGTCCCTATGTTGTCAAGCCAGAACATCCGATGTTAGCAGCATTGACAGTAATCCTGAAAAATGTCGAAACATGTTTCAGAAATGTTTTGATGTTTGATTTCTGATGTAATTTCAGTGTATTTCAGTTTTAAAGATGTTTTGAGAAATCAATGTTTTTCTTAATATTTGGGGGGAAGAAATACTTTTAAATTTTGTTTTATGTATTTCAGATAATACTACTGTAGAGAAATTAAGAGCTATCTGTTTAGACCATGCAAAACTTGGTGACAGCAGCCTTAGTCCATCCCTTGATTCTCTGTTCTTTGGACCTTCTGCTTCACAAGTGCTATATCTTACAGAGGTTTGTGTAGAGTTAATATTTTAGCTAAGTGTAGAGCCAGCTTGGTTAGTAGTTAAAGCATCAAGGTAGAAACCAGAAGACCCGAAAGTCCTAGTCCCTCTTTGGACATAAAACTGGCTGGAGTGGCCTTGAACTAGTCACTTTCTCTCAACCTTAGGAAGGAGGCAATGGGAAACCACTTCTTGAAAAACCTTGCCAAGAAAACTGCAGACTTGTCCAGGCAGTTTCTGAGAATTGAACACATTTGAAAGAAGAAAAAAGTCATGTATTAATCCAGTCTTATTTTTCTAAAAAAAAATTGGTTGTGGTGTTCAGTCATTGTTTTAATGACTGAAATAAAGACGCTTGTAGTTATTTTGAGATACATTTTCCAGAAATGTACTATTTTTATACTACAGCTTTCCAAAAGTTTTTTTCTTACGTTACTTGAATCTAAGAAATGTCACTGGGTTCTCGTTTGGGGAATTGTGGATACCATTTGAGAAGGGGGAAGATATGTATTCCTTATGTTACTAATTTTGAGATTTTTAGACATGGAACATAGGGAAAACCTTCTGGGGTTTCTGGCCTAAGCATATAATAAAATTATTATATTGCTATGTATAAAAATGTGAAATCAAAAACTGCCAGTTCTTTAGCCAATGTTGACCTTCATATGCAATTCTTTCCAATAAACTAGTATGTCGTAGTGTATCAGTGCAGTATATGTGCAGATCAAGCAGTGTTGCCTTTTGCAATTGACAGATGGAAATTTTGTCAATTATATATTTACTAAATGCTGTCCAAGATTTTTTTGGTATGGTACCCAATGTGTCGATAACCACTGGGACCATCACAAGCCGTTTATGCCACAACCTTCAGTTTTTGGACCTTGATATTATTATCATCATATTAATGAATTATCACATTATTCTGATAAATATTAATAATTATACATTTCATACCCATCCTGCAGTCCAATTATTGATTTTTGAAAGCAATTTTACTAAAATGACATTTTTGTATCTTTTCTCTATATTTTCCAGGTAGTTTATGCCTTGTTAATGCCTGCCAATTCGCCTCTGGGAGAAGAAGCTACTGACTTTCAGTTCAATTTCTTAAAAAGTGGTGGTTTACCTCTGGTATTGAGTATGCTGACTAGAAATAATTTTCTGCCAAATGCAGATATGGAAACAAGAAGGGGGGCCTACCTAAATGCTTTAAAAATAGCAAAACTACTGCTGACTGCAATTGGTTATGGACACGTGAGAGCTGTGGCAGAAGCTTGTCAACCAGTTGTAGAGGGAACAAGCCCAATGTCACCGGTAACCATAATTATTTTTGTATAATTTTTATTAAGAAGTTTTTATATAACCAAACAAGAAAGGGTATATAAAAAATAGAAAAATAAAAGTGTTACAAACAATACAAATAAAGAAAAAAAGTTGACATAGCTTCCAATCATTAAAAAAAAAAACCTATGCAAATCCTATTCTTATTTACTTCTCACATTGGCATTTGAACCAAATAAATTTATCTAAGGCTTCTGGAAACTATGGGCTTCATTTCCTCTCCTTTGTCATTTTGTCAGCATTCATTATTTTCTGCATGAATGCTTCCTGCTGTTATCTTAAATTTGAAGTCATTGCTTGGACCTTTTGATCATATAAAGTCCATTTCTCCATCAGGAGCCATTTAATGATCACAATTGGTAAGGTGCCAGTGAAAGGATAGTAAAGAAGTACTTAGAGAATATCATAAGCTAAAAGTGAACATTTATATAGCTTAATCTGACCTGCATTCAAATCATCAATAACTATGCTGGCATTTAGGAAAATCATTAAGATCTGGTTATTTAAAAGCTGTTAGGGACTGGTAAAATGATAGATTCCTACACTTATATCCAGTGATTGGCTATTTACTGGTAGTGTGATGTCTCGGTGTGATGATGAATATAAAAGGTTTTCTTAATATTATTGTTTGGTTTATGCTACAAATTTTATATTTGTTTTATTCCAGTTTGCACTATTTTGAAAGCTGCTTAATGTCATGTTTGCATTGAGCATCATAGACTTGTAAATAGACAGACAGACAACTCAGGATTGATGGAGGAAAAGAAAGTGCAGGTAGTCCTTGTCTTACAACAGTTCATTTAGTGATAGTTCAAGGTTACAACAGCACTGAAAACAGTGACTTACTCAAAGATTTATAATAAAATATGGTATTAAAAGTTTGTATGAGATGAAATCTCTGATGTAGGAATTATCAGCACAGTTCTATTTTAATAAACTTCATATCATAAGGATAACTGAACATTCATATTAATATTTTTGGTTGTGTTTGCATAAAAGCAATGGAAAAAATGTTCTCGACATACTTTTACTGTTGGACAGAATATGTTCTCCATTTAATAATACTGAAAATAAATCATTGCAGATCAACCAGGCAACTCATGACCAGGCGGTGGTATTGCAAACTGCTCTGCAGAATATTCCCAATCCAACTTCAGAGTGCATGTTAAGAAATGTAGCAATACGCCTTACACAGCAAATATCTGACGAGGTTAGTATGGTTAAATATTGAACACTTCCAAACTCTTTGGCTTAAATCTATAGCCTGTTTCTGAACTATTTTGGGGTTTGGGGGGGGCAAAACATCGAAGAGCACATACAAGAGAGACTATAAGTGAATGGAGGGTCTTTGAATCCCATTTGCAGCCACCTAATCCTCAAGCAATTTTCTAGTGGACACTATGTTGTACAAATGTAAGCTGTACCTTCTTTCAGTTATATTTACTGTGAATTAATTTGTTGCAAATCATGAATATATAATGTGATTTGCAAGAAGCACATGTATTGTCCTCCTCAGTTTGAATTGTACCTAAGGCATTTTGTAAATCTCAGAGGGTGCTTATGGGAAGAGACAGCTGCAGATAGGATTTACATTTCTACCCTGTGTAATTGTAAAGAAAGTGCAAATGATGAGAAAGCTCTCTTTGAAGACTCTGGAAGTGGCTGCATGGATTCACTTTTAAACACAGAATGTGTGAAATGGTAGTGTTACTTATATTTGTCTTTCTGTTTTTAGGCTTCAAAGTTTATTCCTGATATTTGCGTTATTAGAGCAGTGCAAAAAATAGTATGGGCTTCGGGATGTGGATCAGTACAACTGGTGTTCAGCTCAAATGAAGATATTAGTAAAATTTATGAAAAGGTAAGAAAGCTGAACCAGCATTCAGTTCTAACTGGTTTTAATAGGAAGAACCAAACTAAGAAACGTCATGTGGTCTATTTACAAATAATAGACATTGTTATGGTTGTTTAGATTTTTTTTGTAGCTCTTCTAATTTTATCGGCATACTGTTAGAACTATAATGTCTTAGTAGAAAAATGTTTTATTTAAGATTGTTCAGAAAATATTTAATTTTGCAATTTGATAACTCTATATATAAAATTAAGACTATTTTGCCACAAAATTGCTTAATTCATTCTTTCTTTGTGTTTAACTAAATCTGTAGATGCACATAAAATTTGTATTTATATGCATATTTCACATGACATTTCATGTATTCCAGTGGGATTTCTTTTGGGCTATAAAATATTTGCAAGAAATACTTTTGTAAAATATTTTACGTAGAATAATTTTAATTAAAACAGATATTTACCTGTTGTTGTATAATCTGTGCCCTATGCTACATCTGAAAATAAATACAATCTGCCCAAAGAGATGCCTTAGATTTTTATTATTTTTAGTAAAGCTAAAGTAATACTTTGATTATAATTGTATAACTTCAGAAAAGAATTATGGCTGCTGCTTGTGGTGGATCTGGGCTAAATTCTGTGGCTTGAATTTTTGTAGTAAAGCTTAAGGATACAGTGCTGCTAATTTCTCCTCCTCTGAATGTGAAAGATTGTGGGGGAAAAGTATTCCTTTGAAAAACAGATTTATCTAATAAACACAAACTCCAGATAATTAATTAAAACCTCTTCTCTTAAAATGTTTGACTCTTGACAAAGTGCTAAAATTAGATTCAGACAATCACAAGCAGGCAATCGTGACCAGGTGTTGTATTTACTTCCTTCCTTGTGCAATTTTCATCAGCACCAATCACTTGTGTGTAATTTGAATTCCTATGAAATCTATTTCAATTCAGCATAGTTAGATTATTTTCTCAATGTACACTTTATCACCTCTTCAAATCTTTAATTCCATTTTCAGATTTGATTTTAGTTTACCATTAATGTTTTGTGATGTTAAGTAGTTTGTGTATTAAGTAGTATCCTTGGGCTTGAAGGAACAATTAAGAAAGTAATTGATCCCACTTTATCATATATGTGATGCTGCTTATTTCTGTTTTATTTTATAGACAAATGCAGGCAATGAACCAGATTCAGAAGATGAACAAGTTTGCTGTGAAGCACTTGAAGCGATGACACTTTGCTTTGCGTTGATTCCAACAGCCCTGGATGCACTAAGTAAAGAAAAAGCATGGCAGACATTTATCATTGATTTGTTATTGCATTGTCACAGCAAGTAAGTGATGTTAACATTTTATTTGTTTTATCAACTGCTCCCCAGTCAGTAGTATCCTTGAGGGCAGGCAGAATGACAGAAATCACATGGTGCCAATTCAGTTCCTTGTGACACCACATACACATGCAAAAGAGTGCTGTGGCATAATGCTGATGAAAGTAAGCTCATTGGACTCCCACTGCCTCTAGAAGCAATTGCAGATGATCATAGATGATCAGTATAGTATTATTATTATTATTATTATTATTTATTAATTTAATTTCTATGCCGCCCTATTCCGAAGAACTCAGGGCGGCTCACAACATGATAGAAATTACATTATATACATAAATATAAAAACCCTTAATTAAAAAAGAAACCAATCATTCCACAAACATACACTGGCTAGGGGCAAGGTGTTAGCTGCCCCAGGCCTGCCGGCAAAAGTGTGTTTTAAACAATTTACGAAAGGCGGAGAGGGTGGGGGCAACACGGATCTCCGGGGGAAGTTGGTTCCAGAGGGCCGGGGCCGCAACAGAGAAGGCTCTTCCCCTAGGTCCTGCCAGGCGACACTGGCTGACGGGACCTGGAGAAGGCCCAATCTGTGGGCCCTAACCGGCCGCTGGGATTCATGAGGCAGCAGACGGTCCCGTAAATAACCTGGTCCGATGCCATGTAGGGCTTTATAGGTCATAACCAACACTTTGAATTGGGTTCGGAGACCAATTGGCAGCCAATGCAGCTCGCGGAGTGATGCCGAAATGTGGGCATTTCTAGGCAAGCCCAACACTGCTCGCGCGGCTGCATTCAGTATGTTAGTAAGTAACGTATAGTAAGTATAGTATAGTACAGTACAGTACAGTATTGTAATTTGCATTTTATTTTATTGTTTTATTACTGGGTCCTAATTCTAAAGTGTTATATAATTTTATTTATATGCTGCTTAGGTGGACAATCTTCCTCTCCTTATCTCTTAATATTTATTGGATGCTATGACCTGAAGCTTGATTTCCCTATCCTGATCACAAGTATTTATTACTATGTAGTCACAAAAATTGTCAGATAAACTTCTTAGAGTAGTCTGCAAATTCAGACAATTCTTGAGTTATGACCATAATGGAATCTACCCCTTACGGACATAACTTGTGATAGTCATAAAGCAGGTTGGTCACTTGACCAATCTGATTTTTACATCCTTCTTTGCGGTAGCGGTTAAAAAAATTACGGTAATTGATAAATGAATCCATGATCATTAAAGGAACTACTGGTGTGCTATGGGCATGGTTTTGCTGAAAACTGGAAATAATACAGATTTTCAACAAAATCATTGTAAGAATTGGACATGTGACTGTGATATGCAGCAAATTGGCTGCCAAAGTGCAGTTGGGAGGGGGGGCCTGACCATAGGAATTTGGAATTTGGGTCATAATTTCACCCAAGGAGGTAGGTCCATTGGAACTTTGAAAGTCGCTAAGAGACTGGTCATAAGTTTTATATTAAAAGTAGATTGATAAAATCATAGGAAGCTAAATTTGCATAATCTCAAAAGTCTGTAGAAATAAGTCTCAAATGCTAGGACAATTATAGCATTTGCTTGTTTCCTGAACTATTACTCTTTGTATAATTTCATTTGTGAACAGTAATGTAGCCCTTTGTACAGATTAATTTGGATTTTATTTTTAAAAGGAAAAAAAGGGGTATTATTTTTATGCTGATTGCACTTAACTCCAGATTGTCACTGTGCAGTTACATTAAGCTAGCACAGAGAACAAATCTGAATATTATGAAATGCTATAGTAGTGTTGTCCTCTAGGAATAATTGTCTTCTCTCCATCAAAAGAAAATCAAAATAGCTGCAATGACTTATCCTTCTGCTCTAAATAACTAATCTGGATAGGCAAAATATTGAACATCATCAAAAGAAAATCAACACAACTGCACTAGGTTTTTTAATAAAGAGTTGTGAAATGGATTTTGATAATTAAGTGATTTATGAGTGTTGCTAGCAGTTACTGTTTGATGTTAAGTGCTTGGATATATTACAAGCTATTATAATCAAAAGTTGGGAGTATTTTCTAAGAGTTCAGGTTTGGGATTACTAGGAGGAAGAATTAAATTGATGTCCAAGTTTTTTTTTTAAATGCTAATGTAAAACATTTGAATATTTTACGTTACTATTATGTTTTATTCTGTCTTTATATAAATATAACACTGAAGATTACTTTCATTTCTAAAAGAGAGTCTTCCAAAATTTATGAGAAAGCCTGTTCATATATGTGTGACAAACATGAGACAAATAAAATACACATGTAATCCATTTTTATATTGGTTGCACAACCAGTCAAATATTTAGATTGCATTTGGCATTTTTATCCTTCCTGAGGCCCTGAGATAGGCAGGGGCTGGTGGTAGTGCTGCTGCTGGTGAAAAAGAAGAAAGTATAAATAGGTATACGCATTTGAGATAGATTTGCTTTGAATGTTTCCATCAGTAGAAGCAGTTTTGCCAGAAGGGAGAGGATGATTGCAGCCTCCCATGCTCTCTCAAAGTCTGCTCCAGAGGTTTCTCTGATGATCTGGATCGGATTTGCTGAGTATATAATGGGTATAATGGATTGCACCAAGGACAAAAAAGAGGGAGTAACAGTGGATTGCCCTTTATATAATTTTAAGATTAGTTTTATTTAAAATATCTGTATTAATCTCTTTTTTCTGGTTTAAATTTTTAGAACTGTTCGGCAAATGGCACAGGAGCAGTTCTTCTTAATGGCTACTCGATGTTGTATGGGACAACGACCTCTTCTTTTTTTTATAACTTTGTTATTTACTGTATTAGGGGTAAGACATTTTAAACTTTACCATTTGGATGCATATCGCAATAGTTATAGGCAATGATACATATTTAACTTCAGTTACCATACGTCCATATATTTTCTCAACATACTGTACATTAACAAATCAATATAGAAAAAGTCTTTATTCAAAAAAGGCAGATTTACTGGTATTCTGTAATCTCTAAATTGCCCTATCTTCTGGAAGATATACACAGAATGATAAACCCGTAAATGGACAGTTCTTCCATGCAAATTGTATTATGACTATATATTAGACATACGTAGGTAATTTGCTATGATATGGTACAGTTTTACCTAAAGCAGCCCTTCACTCGTTTTCTCTTTAATATTAAACTTACGTTTGAGTATGATTCAAATTTTCAGTATGTTAGAAATTTGTCCGTTTCGCTAGCTTCAATACGTTGATGTTAACAATTGTTTGTTGAGATATGCTTATGATTTTTTAATTAGTATATTGCTTAAAGATTAATATTAGTAGAACATAAGTAGAACATAAAATGCAACTGCTGAAAATAAACAATCTGTAGGAGTTTGGAAGGCCTCAAACTCCTACAGATTGTTCTCATTTAGTGACCAAATTGGGATCAGCAACTTGGTCATTAAGAGAAGTGATTGCTAAGTGAAACTTACTCTGCTTATGATCTTCAGCTTTCCTCTGCTTTATAGATATGCAAAAATTGTAAATGCAAGGACATAAAATGTGATAATGTGACTTAATATTGCAGAGATCATCTGACCTAAGCAAAATAGAGAGAAACAATAGCCTAGAAGTATGATTTATTAACAATGCTATTTTTATCAGTGGTTATTTTACTAATAAGTACTGGTAAAGAAGCTTGTGATCTGTTTTTCAAATAATGGTTTTACTGAGCTCTAGCTGATTGCACAGTCATAAGGAATTGGTTCCAGTATTTAAAGCAATAAATCAAGATATTTGTAAGAGCATGAAATATGCTTTGAGTTAGAACCTTAGGTCACATTTAGAAATTATACAACTATTTTTTCATGCATCAAGATATTCCTGAATTACATGCTAAGGAATATTTCCAAAGAGTTACGATACATTTGAAAACTATCTAGAATATGATGGAAAGAATGTGGCAGTAGAGGAAAATTTTGAAAATATAATATTTCTAACAGTGCAAACTGTTTCACAATACTTTAGAATGCAGATGCTTATTAAGTTATTCATCTCTAAATCTTAACTTATTTTATGTGAAACTTTTCTAAATTTAATTGATGCATTTGGATTTTAGATTTGATGTGGAAACATATACAAGAATTATGCTAATACATGCTACTTTATCATTGCTGCTTAGTTTCTCTTGATGGCAACAGCTACCCAGTGTTTCTTTAGCTTACAAATGAACCAGGAACTCTGGCTTGTTAACTTTATAAGCTAGACATAAATCAAGTGTGATTTGTCATAATTATGTCATTAGGAAAGGAGTAAGATTTCTATTTAGTGCTTCAGAAGTAACCATACATGTTCACGCTGATTTAATGGAATCTTGTTTATGAGGATGTCTGAACTGAACATAGATTTTAAGAAATATTCTGTGTTGTGGCTATTAATGAAAGTATATTTTCAACTATGTTGATATTTTCTTTCAGAGTACTGCAAGAGAACGTGCTAAACATTCAGGAGATTACTTTACTCTATTAAGACATCTTCTAAATTATGCTTACAATAGTAATATCAATGTGCCCAATGCTGAAGTTCTGCTTAATAATGAAATTGACTGGCTTAAAAGGATCAGGGTAAGGGTTTTTTTTCTTGTTGTTTTGTCACCATTTGTTATTTTTTTAAAATTTAAGTGTTAATTGCCCTGGATCCAAATGTGTAAAATAAAAAATGGGATAATAATTGTACTACATTAATTGATATGTGCTTCCTTAAAAATGTTGTTTGAAAATTCATGTGTCTGAGTATTCTCCTTCCTTAGGATGAAGTGAAAAGGACAGGAGAAACAGGTGTAGAAGAAACTATTCTAGAAGGTCATCTTGGAGTTACCAAAGAATTATTGGCATTCCAAACTCCTGAAAAAAAATATCACATTGGTTGTGAAAAAGGTGGTGCTAATCTCATCAAAGTAAGTTACTGCTGTACAAAACGTTGTAAAATTATAAAATAGCAAAGTGAAAAATATACAATTTATAATTTATAATAAATACCAGCATATTTACAAAAACGAAAACGATAACTTAAACTGATTGAATTTTGGAATCTTCAAAATATGTAGATCTATATTTAAATCATAGAAATTTTCTCTTGAGAGAAGGAAGGGAAAAAGTTTTATCCTTTCACAATTTTTATAAAGTTCTAAATAAAGTAAGTCATTGAATAAAGAGTCATTTATGTAACAGAGATAAATTTAACATGATGCACCATACATTAAAAAAAACCCACCTCATTTCATCTTGAGCATACTAGAATCCTAACTGAAATATGAATGGCTCAAGAAATCTGTATCAAATTAAAGGCAAGTAATTGCTCTGTGAAAATTAGGGTAAATCTCCCTGCCTGGAAATCCTTTATTCAAGTAACTGCTATTATTATCTGGCCTCTCAGCTGTGGCTAAATAGATTTGATAAACTGTTTATTAACACCCCCCTGGCATTTTTTAAATATATTTTTAAAAAATAATCTACAGCAGATATGTCAAACTTGTGGCGTCATGTGACGTCACGCGATGTATTGGCATTGTTTTGCCATTGCCAGCAATGGGGTGGGCGTGGCTTCCATGTGACACGTCCGGCCTATGGACCAGCAGTTTGACACTCCTGATCTATAGTCTTCTGAATGATTCATTATCGTTACATAATGGAGTTATGGAATTTAGGTTTTCTTGCTCTCTTGCAGGTAAATAATCCTCTCTTTTAAAAATCTAAGACAGTGTGACACTTAAGTAATGTTTCATCTGATCTGGATAGTTCCTAAATTAATCACAGATGTTTTATTTACTATTTTTCAGGAATTAATAGATGATTTCATCTTTCCCGCATCAAATGTTTACTTGCAATATATGAGAAATGGAGAATTACCCGCTGAGCAGGCAATACCTGTCTGTAGTTCCCCAGCTACCATTAATGCTGGATTTGAGCTGTTGGTAGCCTTAGCAGTGGGCTGTGTCCGTAACCTCAAACAAATAGTAGATACTTTGACTGAAATGTATTATATAGGCACTGCGATAACTAGTACGTACTATTTCACATTTTTCTATGAATTTTATATTCATATACTTTCATATATTTTCATAATTTGTTTGGGGAAAATGCTGGGTTGGTAAACTATTAGGCCCCTTTCTCTAAATTGCAGCCTTTGAGCATTTTAAAAATTTAGAAGATTGTTGGTCTTGAATGAGAAAAAATATATTCTGTTTCTTGCTTAAATCCAGAACTAACATTATTCTTTGAGATGACTGCTAGGTGGTATAATCATATTTCTAAAAGGAGTAGATAAAAAGTAAATCTGGTTAGGACTGGGCAGGTACTACATTCTTAGAGGCTTCAGTTCCAAATTGTTCTTAGAGCTTCTCCAAAGAGTCTCAGTGACTGGTTGTAGTGAATTTTGAATAATTGCAGTTGGAAAAGGAAACATCCAAGTATTGTTAGTCCCCCTGTGCTTGAGGAACCTAGAAACATTAATTTTTTGATCTTGTCCCAAGTCTTTGTTCAGTTTTGGCAAACTAATACATTGTTTTACAAATCTAGCAATTTCGCAAGTCATCTTAAAATAAGTTGGATATAAATTATTTAAAGGGGCCTTACTATATAGTTTTGTGCTTCCTTTGACTGGATTTTATTTTGTCTGTTTGTACTTAGGAAATAAGATGCTGAGGGATGTCATTAGTAACTTACACATTTTCATGTAAAATCCATTTATTAAGGGAATTGTATTTGAAATAAACTTGTTTTATGAATACAGTTTTAAGAAGTAGCAATTAGCCTACTAGCATATTTCAGATTACAAGCTGTTAATGGTCTAATATATTTAATTTGTCCTAGCGTGTGAAGCACTAACAGAATGGGAATATCTGCCGCCTGTTGGACCACGACCACCAAAGGGATTTGTAGGGCTTAAAAATGCTGGAGCCACTTGTTACATGAATTCTGTCATTCAGCAACTATATATGATTCCTGCCATCAGGAATGGAATTCTTGTAATTGATGGAACAGGCAGTGATGTAGATGATGACATGTCTGGAGATGAGAAACAAGATGAGGTAATAACTACGTTTTGCTTAATATATGATATTGCATCCAATTGTTCTTAGGTTTTTAACTACCAACAATTTTAAAAAGCATAGAAGCCACATTCTGTGCTTTTATGCTAGTTCTTAGTAATATCAGCAATTTTAAAAGCAGATATCCTATGTTACACAAGTGTGATGTTTTCTTGCTTTCTCAAATGCATTAAATGTTGCCTATCTTTTAAAACTCTTCTTAATTCATTATGCTCAAATCATTTATCTGCTCTTTAAAATACTTTCAATATTCTTTCTTTACCAAACAGTGACTTTTAAAATTTGACATCTTGAATGATATATATAAATTTCCTGAATTGCAAGCTACATTAATGTTTCAAAATACAATGTAAGATATTGAAGTGGCATTCAATACAGTATGGACACAACACACTTATGGATGTAAATCTGATTATAAAAAAAGATAAAAAGGGAAAGATATTGGAGATGACGGAGGAGCATGATTTTGGTCATGGAAAAATATAACAAGACATAATTAAGAGAATGTACAGTGATGACCTATGAACCTTCGCCATCCCCCTCCCACGTTTTTGCTTGAAAGGAGAAAAGACGTTTAATTACCATTTGTGGCAAACTCTCCTTACCTTTCCAGCCAGTCAACTGTTTGATCTTGATTTCAGGGATCAATATTTTAACAAATAATACTTTAGTGAATGAGTCTGAAGTACTTCTCATTGTATTCTGATTTGTCATTCTGCCTGAGATGGTTATGTCTACAAAAAAACATATGTTGCCTATTTGCAAATAGCAGTAGTAGAGCTGTTACACAGGGCAATTTCAGTAAAGTGCTAACTTAGTTGGATTATGGTCCAACTGATGTAGAAACTAGGAAACTCTTTGGTTCTCAGCTTTCCTTAGACATGAAAACCGAGCTGGATGACTTTGGGGCATTCACTCTCTCTCAGCCCAACGCACTTCACAGGATTATCGTTGTGGGGAAAGCATCAGCTCCATCATCGTGTGACAAAAGGGTAGTTCGTTATAAGTCCAGCTACAAAACTCTACTTTGCAATTGTCTTCATGTATGATTCTTTTTTTAAGAGCAACGTTGACCCACGAGATGAAGTATTTGGCTATCCCCATCCATATGAAGATAAACCAACTTCAAGTAAAACAGAAGACAGAAAAGAGTACAACATAGGTGTATTAAGACATCTCCAGGTCATATTTGGCCACTTAGCAGCTTCTAGATTACAGTACTATGTGCCAAGAGGATTTTGGAAACAGTTCAGGTAAATGGGAAATTAACTTTTGTTGAAATGTCTTCTGTGATATGTTAAAGCAGCATGCACTCATTAAGAGAATTTAATTATATTTCTGAATTGATAATAGTTTTATGTGAACCTTCTATGTAGAAAGCAAGCTAAAATTGCTCAAAGAAAAAAAAATTACTGGGTACTTTAGGGAAAATCTTGCTGTAGGTTGTTGATACAACAAAATGCAAACTAAAGCTTTAAATTCATGCGGGCTCCATCATAGAACAAAGATCCTTGAGTGTGAAATGAAGTTTTTGCATATAAGTTTAATGGAAAGCACAAAACATGAATGTTGACAATATTTTTGCCTCTTGAACTTTCTAACTGGCTGAATTCCTGTCTTTTTTATCTGTTCATGGGGAAACAAAATATCCAAATGGGGAATCTATACAGGTTAATAGATATGGAGTTTTTACTGTTAATTCTGGCAGTTATACCTTGGTGTTAGCAATTTTTCAGATTGAATTTAGAATACAAGGAATGCATTGTTTCCATTTAATCCAGGCTTTTATAGTGAATCAGTCTTGTCGAATATATAATAAATAAAATATGTTGCAAATAAAAATTAAAATGAGAGCAATGTGGATCAAACCAATAATAATTGATTTACCTAAAACTACTATTTGAAATATCACAGGTATTATTCTGAATTATAATTTCCTTGAAAAGATTCAATCTTATGTTCAAGGATAAAAGATACCTGAGCTATATTTTTATTTATTTATTTATCCAATTTATATGGCTGCCCATCTCAATGAATGACTCTTGGTGGCAAACAGAATTAAAATAGAATAGAAACAATAACAAACACTATAAACATTCAAAATACAAGAAATAACAAACCAAATCACTAACATAACCAAGAAACAGACCCCTGCCTGGGGATATAACGAAATCTTTAGGGCCAGGGTTGGGATCGTCCTAGTCCACAGAGGGAGAACATTCTGCAAGGTGTGCACTAATGGCAGAAAAGGCATGTCTTTTAGGCCCTGCCAACTGCCATTTTTTGGGCAATTTGAGACATACCCATCCTGCCTGACTGGATCAGATGAGTAGAAACAACTGGTGAGAGGTGGCCCCTGAAGTAACCTGGCCTTAAGCCATGAAGACTTTAAAAGATGACAACCAGCACCTTGAATTTTACCTAGAAGCACACTGACAACCAATGCAGCTCACAGAATAGCGATGTGACATGTGCAGAGTCACCAGCATCATTTACTACATTGAAGTAATCCAGATGAGAGGTCACTTTACCTATTTGAACATAATTACCTCACTAGATAACGCCCTTCTAAGGGTATCAAATAAGCAATGAGCAAATTCATGCCTGGCATTGTAGTGAATGACACCACCATTTTTTAGCTGATCATAATTTTCCTCTTTTGAAATATTTAAAAATAGGTAGCTAGGGAAATAGAAATGGAGTTCTCACAATAGCCATCTCCTATTCTTGAAATATGTCTAGAAATATTAGCCTTTGACATCTAACGTGGACACAATGGCATTTTTCTTGGGGAAAAAAAGGATGAAGTCAAGGAGCGCCATTCTAAGTCCTATCTCATTAATTATTTTAAGGACCACATTATCCCATAAATGAAAAGGTTGATTTGAGTGGTGACAGTAATTTAGTCCTCTTTGAAAATAAATAAGTATATAATTTGAAGATTGTTGTATATATATATAACATGCATCTTTTAACTTTCAAAGTTGAGATAAACAATTGTATTTATTTCTATGTAATGTTATTTGCCCAAAATCTGATTTTATTAAAAAAAAATCTTATTCTAGACTCTGGGGTGAACCTGTAAATCTGCGAGAACAACATGATGCTTTAGAATTTTTTAACTCTTTGGTGGATAGCCTAGATGAAGCTTTAAAAGCCTTAGGTCATCCAGCAATGTTAAGTAAAGTTTTGGGAGGATCCTTTGCCGATCAGAAAATCTGTCAAGGTTGCCCTCATAGGTATGTGTTTAGTTATCTAATAGGACATTATATATTATTGTATAAAATATGTACACTTCTTGTAATTAGCATTCTAAATGATGATTTGAAAACTGGTGATGTATAAATATTTCACACTGTAACTTTAATAAAAATAATGGAATATTTTAATTCCTTGAATTTACTTTTTCATATGAGTTCTATATTGCTAAACAGTTGAGAGTTAGTCCAGATCCAGTGGTTGATTTTGTTGATACTTTTTCATGCATCTTATGTAGCAATATAGACAGGAAGCCTTTACGGCTATCCTTGTCTGCCAATGATAAAACCATATTGAAAAGCCATATGTACAATAATAGTTTTTCTTTGGGCTTCCTGTTTTTAATTAAAAATCAAAATGGAAGCTTATTGTTGTCCTATTTAGTATCAGCTTGGGTTTATTTGTTCTTCCATATTCATTTGTTAGTAAATGTTACCTTTTTTCAACTTTTATTAATATATGTTTTATTCATAAAATTATGTTGCTTAATAATAAAAGATACTTATTCAATAATTCATTTAGCAAAATTAAATTATTTTGCTATCTTTACAGGTACGAATGTGAAGAATCTTTTACAACACTGAATGTAGATATTAGAAATCACCAAAATCTACTTGACTCTTTGGAACAATATGTCAAAGGAGACTTACTGGAAGGTGCAAATGCATATCACTGTGAAAAATGCAACAAGAAGGTAATTTTGGCATGTCTTGAGAATAATGCTCTAAATCTGTTTTAATTCAGCAGCAGCTGACATTGGTCAGTAAGAAAACAATTTAAATGTTTATTTTGTAAGAGAATCGAGAGCTCCTATTCATCATGCTTTAGTCAAAATTTAAGGATATTTCTTAGAACGATGATGCCAAGATCCCCAGGGCCATCACTTCCATAATCATGTTATTTCAAATGTGTTTACATGAGCAGAGAGTTGTTTATATCAGTTTGACTATAATTTTACTTAGAATTTGTTGTTTTTGGTAATTCACAGAAATAACTGTGTTTATTTCCTAGGTTGATACAGTGAAACGTTTGCTAATTAAAAAACTGCCTCCAGTTCTTGCCATCCAGCTAAAACGATTTGACTATGACTGGGAAAGGGAATGTGCAATCAAGTTTAATGATTATTTTGAGTTTCCACGTGAGTTGGATATGGAACCTTATACTGTGGCAGGAGTGGCTAAGTTAGAAGGGGATGATGTAAATCCTGAAAACCAACTAATACAGAATGAACAATCAGAAAATGAACATTCTGGAAGTACAAAATACAGACTAGTGGGTGTATTGGTGCACAGTGGTCAAGCCAGTGGTGGACATTATTACTCTTACATTATTCAAAGAAATGGAGGAGATGGTGAGAAAAACAGATGGTATAAATTTGATGATGGCGATGTAACTGAATGCAAAATGGACGATGATGAAGAAATGAAAAATCAGTGTTTTGGTGGAGAATACATGGGAGAAGTATTTGATCATATGATGAAACGGATGTCCTACAGACGACAGAAGAGGTGGTGGAATGCTTACATTCTTTTTTATGAACGTATGGACACAGTAGAAAAAGACAATGAACTCATAAAATATATTTCAGAACTTGCAATGACCACTAAACCCCATCAAATTAAAATGCCAACTGCAATTGAGCGGAGTGTGCGAAAACAAAATGTACAGTTCATGCATAACCGAATGCAGTACAGCCTGGAATATTTTCAGTTTGTAAAAAAATTACTGACATGTAACAGTGTCTACCTAAATCCCCCTCCGGGTAAGTTTTTGGATATTCCTAGTGAAAATTAATTACATAGCTATATAAAAAGAGAAAGTATTTAACATTTTTCAGATCCCTGGATTTCATTTTTAATAGTTTCAGTATAACTTACCATTCCCTTGAGATTAATTTTAAAATGTTTACTAAATTTATGTTCAATACACCGTTGACATCTTTCTTTTGATCATTATCTTCCATGTTCATCTTGGAAGACAAAAAACTAAATAAGATGCTTTAATTATTCTTAGAGAGCTGGTTAATATAGTGGTTGAGGCATCAAACTGGAAGCCAGAAAACTGAGTTCTTGTCCCATTTTACACACAAAGCCAGTGGGGTGACCTTGGGCCTATCACTCTCAGCCCTAGGAATGAACCAGTGGCAAACCACTTCCAAAAAACCTTGCCAGGAAAACTGCAGGGACTAATTTGGTAGTCATCAGGAGTCAAAACTGACTCAAATGCATGCACAAAGTATATTATAGGTATCAGGCAGTATTGCTGAAAAAAATCTTGAAGTTGATGAATTTAAGAAGAATTTTGAATCAGGCTGACTTTTTAGATTTCAATACTTAAGAATTCAGTTACAACATTCTAAAATTTTTTTTTTAGGACAAGATCATCTACTGCCCGAAGCAGAAGAAATTACAATGATAAGTGTTCAGCTTGCTGCTAGATTTCTGTTTACCACAGGATTTCACACAAAGAAAATAGTTCGTGGTCCTGCCAGTGATTGGTAAATTTTGACTTTTAAGAGTATTCATTGGTCATACCTTCAGTGTTTTAATGTAGTTCTCGTATGACAGTATTTTAATCCCTTATCAGTTAATACCATTTCAGTGCAAGGAAGAAGACATTGACAAATCACTTCTGGAAAACTTTGCCAGGAAAACTGCAGGGACTTCTCATGTCCAGAATCAGACATGATTGAAAAGAAGGGAAAAAATGGAGAGTAAAATAAAAAAAACTTCTAAAGTTAGGGTTAATATATGTTTTTTCTAATAATACATAATAAGGATTAGGATTTTTTCTGTCCTTCTTTCCAGAACCTTAGTATTCAACTTTGTTTTCCCATTAGCCTTGTCGCTCAGATCAGACTGAGATACACTAATAGGCTTTGAATTACCTAGTAGCCTTTATGGCTAATTGCAATAAAGAGCATGAATATTTTTGTTCATTACATAATAGCATCTGTCAGATGTGTGTTCTGCAACATAGACCAACAAGTTCCATACAGCAAGCATGTGCTTGACATGCCTCTTCTTGAGTGGCTAGAACGTGTGCTATTTACACATGTCTAGTTGTGAGATAAATGCTCTTTTCTTTTATTTGAACTACTGGCTAGTCAGTTGCATGTACTAACTCAGGATCCCTTGTTAGAGGGCATGTTTCTCAGCATTTGCAAATAGATTTTCATTATATTTGAAGTAAAAGATAGAGAAATAGAATAAATGAGGCTTTTCTTTTGTATAAATTACATCTTGAGAAGAGAGAATTTCCCTTGTCACTTTACACATAGAAATTCATTATATTAGGGCAGGTGAGAAATGGATACTTCCACAGTTTGTAAAGAACTTTTGTATATATCTCTCACCATTTGCCTTAATGAGTAAAAGGCTCATAAATACAGAATGATGAAGCAGTCTCCAATATCCTTAAAAGCAGGGACCCCGATCCACAGCCCGGTACTGGGCCGCAGCCCATTGGGAACTGGGCAGCACAAGGGGCGGGGGCGAACGCATGAGCATATGAAGCTCCATTTGTGCAAGGGAACACAAAACCATCCCCTCTTTCCCCCCTCCCTGCCGCTGCTGGTCTGCAGAGCCGGAAAGGTTGGGGGCTGCTGCCTTGAAGTATTTGGCACTGATCTCAGGATGATGGCTTTATCAGCACATTATATCTCATTTGTTCTGTGGCACAGTTATGGACACTGACAAGTCCTTTCCTTTGTACATCTCTGCATAGCGCCATTTAGTGTCAGTATACTTTACTCTTGAATTAATATTTTTGTTTTCGTAAAAATTATCCAGTGTATTTTTCTCAAGCATTTCTAAACATTTGGGTTCAGTAATAACAAAATCCTCTAGCAATTTGTAAACTATGTGGTTTGGCAATTAGTTTTACTACCTGAAATGTACTCAGTCTTGGTGAAGGATAGTGACACAATGCTTTATTCGTTGCTGGCCCACCCGACTGCTTCATCACCATAGAGTCAACTCTATCATCAGCCCAGTTCTTGTGCATGTATACAATTAATTTAACATTGTATGCATATATGCAGAGATATATGCCCAGACTCTAGAGTCATTTCGCATGGCATGGCATATGTCTGTCTGTCTGCCTGCCTTGCCTGCCTATCCATCCATCTATCCATCCATCATGTGAAAAACAAAGTACATCTCTTTGAGTTATATGGTTTTATGTATTAGGACATAATAAAATTCATTTGGGCCTTAGTGCTTCTTAAAAGTAGGTAAATACAACCTTATATGAACAATAACACATGACATATTACACAATGTCATCACTTGCTTTACAAAAAGAAACCAAAATGGAAAAGCCATATGTGAAAAACTAAGTACATAGGAATAAGGAGACTCAGTAGCAGCCAGGTGCTGCTAATCTAGTGTCCTTGATCAAATGATCATCCGCAAATGTGACTAAAAGCCGACGTTTTAGGAGTTTGGTGGTCTCCAGCATTGAAGTGTGTTAACACAACGCCAAAGAGGATAAACAACAGCAATGATCTTACAGAAGCAATTGTTGCTATCCATCAGTTTGGGGAAGGTTATAAGACCATTTCCAAACAATTTGAAGTCCATCATTCTACCATGAGAAAGATTATTGACAAGTGAAAAACACTCAAGACAGTTGCCAATCTTCTTAGGAATGCATATCCCAACCTAAGTTAGCATATTAAATGTTGAAGTTCATGAGAGTACAATTAGAAAAAGACTGAACAAGTATGGGTTGTTGGAAGGATGGCCAGGAGCAAGCCTCTTACCTCTAAAATAAACATGGCAGCATGGCTTACATTTGCAAAGTTGCATCTGAACAAATCACAAAACTTCTGGAACACTGTCCTTTGGACAGATGAGACCAATGTGGAAATGTTTGGCTCTCATGCTGAATGCTACGTTTGGCAAAAACCAAATACAGCTTATCAGCACCAACATCTCGTATCAACCATCAAGCATGGTGGCGGAAGGGTGATAATTTGGGCTTGTTTTGCAGCCACAGGACTTTGCAGTCATTGAGTCGACCGTAAACTCTTCTGTATACCAAAGTATACAATGTGAAGTCATCAGTCTGACAGTAAAGCTTGGCTGACATTGGGTCATGCAGCAGGACAATGATCCCAAGCACACCAGAAAATATACAACAGAATGGCTGAAAAAGAAAAGAATCAAGGTGTTGCAATGGCCCAGTCAAAGTCCAGACCTCAACCTAATTGAAATGCTGTGGTGAGACCTCAGGAGAGCTGTGCATCAACAAATGCACACAATCCTCAGTGAACTGAAGCAATATTATAAAGAGGTCTGGGCCAAAATTCCTCCACAACAGAATTCAGGAAACTATTACTTCATGTTATTGCTGCTAAAGGTGATTCTACAAGCTTTTGAGTCATAAGGTGTACTTAGTTTTTCACACATTACTTCTCCATTTTGGCTTTCTTTTTCTAAAGTAAATGATGACATGGTGTAATATGTTGAGTTGTTCATTGAAATTGAATTTACCTATTTTTAATACTGTTAGGGACTAGACATGATACCTAAAACCATATAACTCAAAGAGGGTGTACTTCCTTTTTCACGTGACTGTATCTATCTCATTTCTATACCACCCATCTTGCCTAAGTGACTTTGGGTGGTTTACAATAAAAACACTTAATTTCTGCATTGATTCCCACAACTTTGTCAAATCTTTATTCCTTTTCCTATGGCAGAGATGTTTCACAAGTTGTTAGGTGTCAGAATTTATCTCTTCTTTTCCTGCTGCATTTCATTTCTGGGCTTCGTGAATTGCAGCTTTGGAGCATTCTCCTCTGTCAGTTTCACCCCTTTCCTCTTGGCCATGAATGAAAGCTTGCTTCTCTCTGAGTGCTTTCAACAATGGGAATGCCATATTATTTTTATCTGCTATAACCTGAATAAATTGGAAAAGAACATGATTTCTATTTGTCAGTTCTCCTATCTGACCATCATTCAATTATATATTTCTAAATTATCTACTTCTATGTCTCTATATGTACTTCTCCCTGCATCTGAAAAAAATGTATTACTCTTTTTATTTTTAGCCCTAATTTTATTAGTATCTGTTTTATTTGTATTTGATTGATAGCATAATACAGGATTAATTTAAATTTGGCTGTGAAATAGCTCCCCTACATATTTTTCATGCAGCCTGTATCAACCAGTATAAACACACCCAGCAAAGAAAATTATTTTTGTTAATCCACTTTATTTGTAAAGGAACAGGTTTCTCATTAATCCATTTATGTGTAAATAATCCAATATCTGTCTATTCATAAATTCTCACCCATTATCATAATATGAAATCTGTGCTTTGTTCCGAATTTGTTTTCTACATAAGCCACAAATAGTTTTGAGTCTGCTGAACTTGTTATATAATAAAGTTGACTGCAGAGTACAGACTTAGCCCACCTGTCAATGAATGTTAAGAGACATTTATTACATTTGAAGTAAAAGATAGATTAAGCAATATATAGAATAAAAAAGCTGTACTTCCATCTAAACAACATTGAGAAGCATACACAGAATTTCTTTTATCACTTAAACCAGGGTTGTCAAACTGTCGGTCCATGGACCAGATGCGTCACGTCAAAACCGCGCCCACCCCATTGCTGGCAATGGGAAAAAAGTAGTGACACGTCACGTGACATCGCAAGTTTGACACCCGTGACTTAAACCCAGAGACTCATTTTATTAACAAGCCAGATGAGACCGACACTGAATGACTGTATAAAGAATCTTTCCCTTATATGTCTCTTGCCATTTGCTGTAGTGGTTCATAGATGTAAAAAAAAAAACCTAATATTTTAATTGCCATATGTTTCCAGCAGGATGTAGCCAAAGCTTTGTAACAATTAACAAAGATAGTAAGAATTTGCCATCATCAATTGACATGATCAGCAACTTGAATATTATCTGCTTCAAAATAAACTGCCTCTCATTTGAACAGCTGTAACTGGTGATAACCAGCTTTTTTAAGTATAAAAAATTGAAATGTGGCTCTTTTGAATTTGGTTCTAACCATGCCATCAGAGGTTCTGGGTTTGATTTCTTAAACAGAACAATAACCACAGTTAATGCAAGTTTGAAGAGTTTGAAGATGCTTAAAAAAATTCATTAAGTAGGATTTCTGGTTATTGTTAAACATAGTTAGCAAAGTGAATGTAACACAAGGAAACAGGAAAGGAACAGAAGAAGTTTGAAGGATTTTAGGAAAAGAAGCAAAAAATCTCTAATGGTTCAATCTTTCTATAATATTAATGCTATATCCTTGTTATATTTAGTATTCCTTAATAATATTGATTACTTTTATTATTAGCAACTATATTTCATTTGTATAATTCAATATTCTGGAAATGTGATATCTTTTAAATATTTTTTCAGGTATGATGCTTTGTGCATTCTTCTTCGTCACAGCAAGAATGTTCGTTTTTGGTTTGCACACAATGTACTTTTCAATGTTTCAAATCGCTTCTCTGAATATCTTTTGGAATGTCCTAGTGCTGAAGTAAGAGGAGCATTTGCAAAATTGATAGTATTTATTGCACACTTTTCATTACAAGATGGACCATGTCCTTCTCCTTTTGCTTCACCTGGACCTTCTAGTCAGGTATGCAACCAAAATGCAGTATGAAAAATCTAGTTTGTATACAATAGTATAATAACCTGTTTTTATATAAACCATCCTAGTTGGTTAACTATTTATGAATTCATGTTGCACTCTATGCAGTGCCTTATATAGGTAGTCCTCGACTTACAATTGTTCATTTAGTGACCATTCAAAGTTACAATGGCACTGAAAAAAGTGACTTATGGCTGCTTTTCACACTCAACAACTGTTGTAGCATCCTGATCAAAATTCAGATGCTTGGCAGCTGGCTCCTATTTGACGTTTGAAGTGTCCTGTGGTCACGTGATCCCCTTTTGCGAACTTCTGACAAGCAAAGTCAATGGGGAAGCCAAATTCACTTAACAATCAATCGTGTTACTAACTTAACAACTGCAGTGATTCACTTAACATCTGTGACAAGAAAGGTCATAAAGTGGGGCAAAATTCACTTAATGGGTTCAATTGTGGTTGTAAGTCAAGGATTACCTGTATTAACTTCCTGAATATTACTGGCGAGGGACACCTGCTTCATGCCTAGCTGATTTAGCTTGGAGATGAAGGGATAATCACTGAGTTGTGGGGAAAACGAGTCAGGACTATTACAGGCAGTCCTCGACATGCAACCACTCATTTAGTGACTATTCAAAGATACAAAGGCAGTGAAAAAAATGACTTTATATTTTTCACATTTACGACGGTGGCATTATCCCCATGGTCACATGATCAGAATTTGGGCACTTGGCATTGGAATGTGTTTATCACACTTGCAGTGTCCCGGGTCATGTAACCTTTGTAATCTTCCCAACCAGCTCCCAACAAGCAAAGTCAACGTGGGGGGGGGGAGGCCAAATATATTTAATGAACACACAATTCACTTAATAACTGCAGTGATTTCCTTAACTTGGCCAAAAGATCATAAAATGGAGCAAAACTCACTTAACAACTATGTTTAGCATGGGAATTTTGGGCTCAATTGTGATCGTACATCAAGGCATGTAGCTTGACTGCCTTGAGTTGACCAAATACACAAATATACATTTGATTTGTATTTATCTTCTGTTCATTTACTTTCCATTCTGTTAAATGATAAAAATAAACTATTAACACTTCAATTTCTGAAAGCATTCTTAATTTACAGCATTTTTGCACAACTGCCTGACACCTTTGAACAGTACGATCGATAGATAGATAGATAGATAGACAGACAGACAGACAGACAGACAGACAGACAGACAGACAGACAGACAGACAGATAGATAGATAGATAGATAGATAGATAGATAGATAGATAGATAGATAGATAGATTTAAAGATAAGATGTTATTATCATTGTGGTTGGTTGGCCAGTTAGCCAGATGTTTAGACTGAATTTGGCATTTTCTCTAACTATCAAGACTTTGCTAAGGACCAGGAATAATCAGAAGTTGTTTGATTATGGTTGGTCAGACAATATTATTTATCTACATTATCTGCATACAGTGTGCATCCATTACACTAGACATTCACAGCAGTATAAAATAGTTAATATTCACTTTCACTCCATTCTGATTTGAGATTTGTTCTTAGTCCAGTTGGTTTCTTAAAAAGATGTAATAAGACTGTAATTTATCTTAGTATTATTAGCCTATAAATTAAAAATTGCCTCATTTTTATAGGCATATGACAATTTAAGTTTGAGTGACCATTTGTTAAGAGCTGTGCTAAATCTTCTTAGAAGGGAAGTGTCTGAGCATGGACGTCATTTGCAGCAATATTTCAACTTGTTCGTGATGTATGCCAACTTAGGTAATTTTCTGTTTCTTTCTAAAAGCAATTAAACTAAATGTTCAGACAATTTCATTTGATTATGCCATATTATTCTCCGTTTCCTTTCCCTTTAAAATAATTTCATCTCATCTAAATGTTCATGCCAGTTTTTATATAGCTCATTGGGTGTTTCAGAAACTCTTTTTTACAGTGAAAACTGGGTTTTAAGTTATCTTCTGGAAATTCCCTCCAATTCTTCCATGAAAAAAATCAATAGGGAGGCTTCATTGGAATATGTATTACTAATATATATTTGAATCCAAGGCTAGAGGGAGTACTAATGTTTTCTAAACTTTAAAGGTGGAGTAAAAAGATATGTCAGAGCTGGAACGCTCCAAGTTGCATTGATTAAACAATGTCACCTATTGGGATCCTGGAAGCGCACCTTTTCTATAACAATGCCTGCCTTCTAGAATGAAATTTAGATGGCACCCACTCTTCTGGGATTTCAAAGGGCTTTAAAGTCCTGGCTCTTCACTCAAGCCTTCAGAGAGGACAATAGATGCTCCTTTCTGTTCCCCTCTGCCATGGTTGTATCTTTTGTCTCAAGCTGTTTTTATGACTTCTGTCTTCTTAATTTTTTATGTTTTAAGAATTATAAATCGCACAGTCGCTGTAAGTTGGGTGGAGTGGAGTATAAATTTAATTATGTGTGGGTACTCTGCAGTTAGATGTACAGTCTTAAGATTGATGGAAACTTAATTCAAATCCTAACCAAGGATCTAATAATAATATTCAATTTTTATGCAAGCACATTTGGTAAAATGCAAATAAACTGTTAACTGGATACTCTTTTTAATGAAGGCAAGGCAGAAAAGTCAGGTACGTGGAGAGAAAGGAATAAAGAATCTTGAACCTTCACATGTGGCCCTGGTCTTTTGCACTTGACACTCTATTATATCTTATTGAATGAGAAAGATTACTGGCTGTGATGAATAACTAGAAACTCTCTGGAAAGGTTGGGTTTTGGTTGATGTATCTAATTTCTTGACATATGCATGGATGTAATTTGCAATTGATTTCTTCTGGGATGTCTTCTTTGACATGGTACTCTAATTGATAGTTTTCAAATTTCCATGTAGTCCACATTCAAATGCTAATTAGATCTGATCATGCTTTTTTGGAATCTGCTAGGGTCCACTAGGTGTTGCTGTCTGGTTATATTCACATTTCTATTTTTCCCCAGACATGATCCAGTGATTGAATTATGATATGTATGATTTTTTGTAGATAATATTTTGATAAAATATAATGAGATTTCGAATGATTTTTCCCTTTTATCCTCTTTTCATTTAGGTGTAGCAGAGAAAACACAACTTTTAAAATTAAATGTCCCTGCAACATTTATGCTTGTGGCACTGGATGAAGGCCCAGGTCCTCCAATTAAATACCAGTATGCTGAATTGGGCAAACTATACACTGTGGTGTCCCAACTAATCCGCTGTTGTAATGTGGCATCACGAATGCAGTCTTCTATTAATGGTACTATTTTTGAGTTTATAAAAGAATGTATTTAGTATGAAACCTGTGTGATGGAATTTGGATAAACTTTGCTATATAATAATGAAAAACTTAAATAATGAAAAATTTAAATCAGCTGTTAATGCATAAGAAATTTCATTACTCTGTTACATCTTACTGAATATGTTATATCAATATTTTTATAGATTGATGTATATTCTGTACTGATAAAGAGGTGAGAGGGATCAGGCTCTGCGATGCTTTCTTCAGAATCAGCATGAATCAATTTGAAGTAGGAAATGGAACTTTTAGTTCCTAGATTTGATTGCATTGTACAACAGGGCTTTTGATGAAGGCTCCCACTCAAAAGCATGGGGTGCATTCTATCTTTAGAAGAAGTACTAACTTTTACTTTAACATCAGCTTCCTTGTGTTAATTTCAGTGTCATAATTTGAATTATGCTTTTAAAGAAAATTTTATTATTAAATTTGCTATTAGAATAGAAATCAATGCCAGTCATAGATAAAACTTCCTTTTACTGTTGTTCTAACAAAATTCTCAAGTAGCATGACCAAACACAGGTAGCGCCCCCCCCTCAGGTATGAACATTTATTTAGTGAGTTTTCACAAAAACTAATTAATTCAGAAAGGGTACTTATATTAGAAATTCAAAATTGTGACCAAAAAGAGGCCTCTGTAGTCATGTGACTTAGATTAAGGCTCTGCTGCAATCTGACTTGCCTGGGCCGTTTGGGCCTATAAGAAGCCGGAAGGTTGTGGTTTTTTTGTCCCTGGTCACATGGCCAAACAAGCCAATCTGGGGCTGGTTTGTTTTTGCTTTTGCTGCAATCTGCTATTGCCTGGGCTGGAGTGCTACGTAGAATTACTTCTGTAAGTATTTTTTTTAATTGTTACAAACAGTGAGCTTTTATTTTGGAGATTAGCATACGTTACTGTATTTTGTGGGTTTTAAATTTAAATTGCTTCCAGAAGTTGTGGGTGCCCCATCATTGGAAGCTTTTAAGAAGAGACTGGGTAGGCATTTATCAAAAAATACTGTACTCTCTTGTGAGAGCAGTGGGTTAGACTAGATGACCTCAAAGTCCATTCCATCTCTGTTACTATTACAAGCTGAGAGTTCTGCAGATCCCTCCCCCATCTCTCTCTGGTTGCCTGGCTGGAGACTCTTAAGCTGGCAAGTGGTTTTATTTAAAATTAAAAAAAAAAAAGCAATGGCTCCACAAACCCCCTTTGGGCAGCTGAAGATGCTTGAGCTGGCTAGCAGCATTTTTTTTTAAAAAAAAAAATAACTTTAATGGCTGCAAGTTCTGCTTGGAGGCAGTTTAATTCCTGAGCCAGCTCACGGGAAACAGCTGATCGGCGACTGGCAGGAAATCCTCCCAGTTCAGTTAACATGGCAGCTATCTGAGGAAATAGTAAGTCAGATCTTTGTTCATTTAAAAACCCATTTGATTTAATTAATGAATTTGATTTTAAAAATTTGTAAAATTGAGTCTTATTCATTTCACGAGTTTTTTTTTTTAATTACAAGCCTAATGGCCAGACTTCATTAGGTTCGTACCTTGAAAGCTACCTGTAGCTAGCTCCAATATGAGAATACTGCAGCACTAAGAAAAACAAAACCCACCACATTCTGGAATTACATTTTACACAGTCAACTGATGTTGATTATGTAGTTGCTACAGCTTCAGTTAGATATGTATCTTTGGTACAGTATTAGGTCTAGGTCAATCTTGGGATGATAATAATAATAGGAATAATAATAGAGTTGGGACCTCGGCGGTCCTCCAGTCCAACTCCCCGCTCAGGCAGGAAACCCTACAACATTTCAGGCAAATGGCCATCCAGTCTTTTCCTAAAAACTTCCAGTGTTTGAGTATTCACAACTTCTGGAGGCAGGTTGTTCCACTGATTAATTGTTCTAATTGTCAGGAAATTTCTTCCTTAATTCTAGGTTGCTTCTCTCTTTGGCTAGTTTCCATCCATTTTACAGCCTGCAGGCCACATCTGGTCCCTTTGGCTGTGTCTGTCTGACCAGCAGTGATGGTGGGTAGGGAGGCAGCAGGGGAGGAATGGCAGCCCTCCACAACTGTTCCAGTTGTGGCCCCTCGAGAAAATAAATTGCCCACCTGTGATCTATTCTAGGTGAACACCTATACAAGAGTTTTCTGTTAATCAGGAAATATGTATGTTTGTATGTTGGCATGGGTTTTAAAATTTAATGTTATTAATGTATTTCGGGAATTTATATCATTAAGCGCAAAAAATAAAGTACTGCATACTTTTTTTAGGTAATCCTCCACTTAGCAATCCATACGGTGACCCTAATTTATCACAACCAATAATGGCACTGCAGCAAAATGTAGCAGACATTTTGTTTGTGCGGACCAGTTACGTGAAAAAAATTATAGAAGATTGTAGTAATTCAGAAGAGACTATCAAACTACTTCGTTTCTGCTGTTGGGAAAATCCTCAGTTTTCATCTACAGTTCTCAGTGAATTACTTTGGCAGGTAAAAAGAAAATAAAAATGCAAAAAAATGTATCCCATGGAAATGGCTTTGTCATATCATTGTTAATGATATATGTACGATTTGATTCATATCCATTTATATTTGCATAAATATAAATATAAAAATTTGCACCCCATATCTCAGATATATTTCCAAGACAAAATGGCTCCAGCGTATTAAAGCAAGTAATTAATAACAGAATTGAAGTTTCTGAAGCAGCTCACAGGAATTGATTTGGTTTACCGGTATGTCTTTTGTTGCACTGAACTGTAAGAACCAATTTTTACTCTTGAAGAAACAACTTCAGTGCATAGGTAGCAATTCATAAATAGTTTTTAGGCAGTTTAATTCACACTATATAGCAAAACTCAACAGACAAAGGATTTTCCATGAGATAACCATATTTCCACAGTGGTTTACTTAATTTGTATAATGAAATTATTACATATATGTTATGCATTAAACGATACTTTTCATTGCATCTTCATGCACATGAGCTAAATTGCTGTAACAATGAACCTTTATATATAATGTACTATTGTAAATAATGGAGACCTTCTCTTTGCAGTCAGTCATTTAAATCAAGGTTTCACTGTACGGTCAAAACAAAAACCATATTTTAAATGTAGCTGCAGTTCTTGGTTTGGTATTGCAGTATGGTAGACTCACAAGTTGGTTCTTCTATATTTCATTTTAATTGCTTTTTAAAATCAGAAGCCATCGTCATGTATTAGTAGAACTAAAATATGAATGTGAGGGAAACAGAATTCCCCAAATTTTTGATGATGGATTTGATATTAACACGAACTAATCTAGTGGGAAAGCATAAAACTTTGGAAAATGCTTGTGTATTTTTTTGGTATTTTTGTTCTAATGAAGAACGTTCCTGGAATTCAATAATTGTTACACATACACACACACAAATGTTTACACATGGACATATACATACCTAAACTCACATAGAGGCACATGCAGATGAACAGTAATTAATCATTTAATTATAAAAGTTTATTTAAAAGCATTTTTTCAACAGTTTATGTTATGACCTAAAAAGGTTCATAATACTGATTCATGATACATACCATTGGTGATATATGCTTGAATTATCAGAAGTTGTATGTAAATATTTTCCTTTCAAGGTTGCATATTCTTACACATATGAACTTCGACCTTATTTGGATCTACTTCTCCAAATCTTACTAATTGAGGATTCTTGGCAGACTCACAGGTTAGCATTGGAGATTGTTGGTCTTTTCTTCCATTTGAAAATCTATTAGAAGCCTAAAACTAATTATTAACTTGCCTAACAAATGCAAATTCTACTTCTGTAACAATGTAAATTACGTATTTAACAAGAGATATTCAAGTGACAATGGGGCACACTATTGCCCCCCAAAAAGGACCAGTTAATAATTGGATGGGCTTTATTCAAAGTCAGACCAATTTTGTTATTTATAATTGAATGACAGATTTGAAATTTATGCATTTTTACTGGGGGGGATGTAATGGATAATTATATTTCTAAGACAAAATCTGTTTCTTCTTCCTCTTCATGGCATTTAAATATTTTATTGGTAAAGTATAACAACTAGAACATGTGACAAAGTGAAACTGAAAATATAACATTGCTAATATAATAATATACAAAAGAGTAATTAAACTAAAGATACATCCATAAAGTAGTAGCATAGAATTAGCTCAACCCTTTAACGTAGGGGTGTCAGACTCGCCACATCACGTGATGTGTCGCAACATATCGCAACTTTTCCCCTTGTTGGAGCTGTAATGGGTGTGGCTTCTGCGTGACACATGTGGCCCGAGGGCCAGCAGTTTAACACCCCTGCTTTAACATATTATTAAATCTAGCTATATCGATCGTGTAGTGCTCCATCTTCTCATTTTTAATAAGTGTACTATTTCAGTACAATGATATTTATATAATAGGTATTTAACATTCTTCTATTTAGATGCCTTAATGAATATAGATAAGTGACTATTCTATCAACATTAGTTACAGTTTCAGATATTAATATTACAAGCATTATGATTTTTGTTGCTGCTTAAGTTGGGCCTCTGCAATTATCTTCCAAGATATTCTGTGTTCTCTTTATTATATAACAGAAGTTTCTGATAATATTAAGAAAGTGATACTCATCCACTGTGTTTAATTACAAAGCTGTTTGCTATTTTTAAAAACAAATTACGGAAGAGTGGAGAAAGGTGGCTTTGATGAATCCTTCCTCCTTTTGTAGCTCAGAATATTAATTCAAAATTGTTGTGAAGAGGAATTAGCATAAATTTGCCTTTGCTGAATATCAGTTCTTTCTTTGTGAAATAATAACATTGGGTCTAGTTCAGAGGAGTAGTTGGAAAGGAATAAAACTACCTTTTTATAACAGACAGTTATATAGATTTTCAGTCTGTGAAATTCTGATCTTTTGATTTGTTTGGGTTCTCTAAGGATTCACAATGCACTTAAAGGAATTCCAGATGACCGTGATGGGCTATTTGATACCATTCAACGATCCAAGAACCATTATCAAAAAAGGGCTTACCAATGTATAAAGTGTATGGTGGCTCTCTTCAGCAACTGTCCTGTGGCATATCAAATTTTACAGGTAATTTGTCAACGCTGCTAACATTGGATGTTCTTGCTTTGACAATATATGAAGATGCAGCCAATTTCCCCTTAACTTGTGAGTTACTTTTAGAGTTAGAATTAGATGATGGGGGGGGGAGGAAAAATGCGAATGAGAATTAGTTAGACATAACAACAACATCTAGTAGAGTGTCTTTCAAGGTTGTTTGAAATAAGAGATGATAAGAAATGGGTTGGAGAACTGGAGGGAAGGTCTGCATTTCAAACTAATTGGAGAATGTGATTTATGACTGTTAATTAGAGGAGGGAATTTTGCTTTGATACTATATGTTATGGGGAGGAGAATTCAGATTTCAGCTTCAACCATGAATGTGCTGATGATGCCATGCAACTTGAATAAAGTTTCTTTAAGGTAAACAATGCCTCGAAGTTCTTTGAAGAGTTTCATCTGTCAGAACCATGATATAATTGCTTTGACATTTTTGTTTGTGTGGTGCTGATTGAGAAAAACATGGATTGATGGGGTTTTTTTGGAGGGTCACAGCTGAATTCCTAGCAGAATTAACTAGTTAAATCAAGTTATTATTTTAGTGAAATACAGTATCAATCCTACCTCCCCATAGAAAGACCATTTTTAGTATTTTTTTAATTCTCAGTCATGAGCAAGAAACAATATTATATTAAAAGCTGTATGGAATAGAAGAGTTGAAATAATTATTCAAATATAGAATTGACTTCATTTTATCTCTACAGAGTAATGGAGATTTGAAGAGAAAATGGACCTGGGCAGTAGAATGGCTTGGAGATGAGCTAGAACGTAGGCCTTACACTGGCAACCCACAGTATACATACAATAACTGGTCTCCACCAGTACAAAGTAATGAAACATCAAATGGTTACTTTCTGGAGAGATCTCACAGTGCAAGAATGACTCTTGCAAAGGCTTGTGAACTGTGCCCTGAAGAGGTGAGAAATCTAATGTTATTTTGAAATTAATTTATAACACAGATAATCTATCACAAAATTCTTAATAGAATTACAGCTTATATAATAGATACATGGATTGATATTTTGATATTACACTTTAATAGGAACTTTTAAAAAAATTATAGTTTCTTCTTGCAGTAAGTTAATGAAGTAATTTTGATTGGGTTAAATCTTGAAAAATAGCTGATGACTTGCATATTAACTTTGGATAAAAAATATTAATAATAAAGGCTCCATTATACCAAGATGTTATTTTCCCCTATTGAGGAAAAAATAAAGAGAAGTCACTAAATCTTATATTTCCATTATTTTCCAAGTTCTACTCTTAACTTTAAGCATCAGTTCTCTAAATTTGCAGATTTTGATTTCTTTGATTTCATCAAGATTTCAGCATACTACAAATTAAGCCATAGTGGAGTTCAAAGTTTTGAACTTCTATAAATCATAATATCAAACATGCATGCAATAGAAAAAGAAAAGGCATAAGAGAGCTTGTGACATTCGCATAAACCAGTAAGTTTCAGTTATTATCAAGCCCAGTTTTTATGTTCATGATTATTTTCTTTTCACAATAAAAACCCAGTTTACCATGGAGTTGTCCTGTATCACACACTTTTATTTAAAACATAAACAGCCAAAATCAGAGCAGTGAACTTAATATTCCATTGAAGGACTAACTCAGCAACCATTAGAAGTTCTGACCTGGCCCTTTGTTACTCCAGTGCTGCATATGCATAGTCAGTGTCAAAATAATCCATTTAAGCAAACATTTTACTTGTTAGTAATCAATAAATATTGAATTATACCTAGTTGTTTGAAGCTCACTAAAACAAGTAAATTGTATATTCTTGCTAGGATAGATGATAGGGCAGTGGTGGCGAACATATGGCACGGGTGCCTGAGGGGGCACTCAGAGCCCTCTCTGTGGGCACGCGCGCTGTCGCATCAGTCCTAGGCCTTCAGCTGGGTTTTATAAAACCTTTTCGCTTTAGGCTTTCCGTGTGCAAAAAAAAAAAAAAAAGGTTCAATCAGTCAATTTCACTTTCTCGTGGGAAAAAAAATCTTGCAAAGTTGGAATTGATTGATTGAACTTTTTAGTCCCACCCAGTCTGCCGTTACCACTGCAGCCACGCCCAGCCAATGGGCCACACCCAGCCAATGGGCCACACCCACCCAGCACCCGACAATGCATAAATGGTTTTGGGTTGCAGTTTGGGCACTCGGTCTCTAAAAGGTTCGCCATCACTGTGATAGGGCAATAGTTAAACAGGTGTGACTCCAATAGAACAGAGCCCTGCAAATATAGTGTGAAACAGAATTTTCTATTTTCTCCTTTATTAGGAATAGTATTGTACACTACGTAACCTCACAGTGAAGAAAATGTAGATGGCAAAAACATAAAACTAGTGGAATGATGTTTCTATGGGTCTTAGATTAGTGGCAAGTGGATTGCAGATGTTAATATACCAGAATGTTAAATACATACATATAAAATTTCCTTTGAGAGTGATACATACACAAAAATGGAATGACTTCATTCTATATTTGGTCATTTAAAAATTATTAGATCTATGAGTTAAAATGTCTGTACTGTGTAAGCTTAACAAATGTGTAGGAAAATAATCATTTTTAAATAAAAAAAGAAACATAAAGATTTTGCCAATGTCTTAATGGAGTGAATTTCATTTGTAGGAACCAGATGATCCAGATGCTCCTGATGAGCATGAATCTTCTCCACCAGAAGATGCTCCATTGTACCCCCATTCACCTGGCTCCCAATACCAACAGGTGAGCAGAGATGAATCTTAAAGAGAATTTGTTACTTCACTATATCATCAGTGAATGGCAGATCCACTTCTTTCTTTCTAATCACAGCCAGCCCAAAAAAATGACTTTGCATATAACATACTATGCAAACATTTGTTGATGCTTGCATGGCAATTTTACAAAGCAAATCTAAATGCTTCAAAATATCTAAAACTATACATTTTGCATGAAATGACTGCTAATAATAGTAGACAATTAGCACACCAAATGTTTTAGTCTATAATTCTCAAATCATTGATTATGTAAACTGTAGCTTACAGAAATTGCTGGTAAACATATGTTAGGTCCTGATTGCCAAACATAGTGCTGATGTCAGGGCCAGCTCTAGATACTTTGGTGCCCTAGGCCAGGGGTCCCCAACTCCCGGTCTGTGGACTGGCACCAGGCTGTGGCATGCCAGAAATTGGTCCGCACAAGCAAGCAAAGCCCCATCTGTGGGATGCAGGCAATACATGAAACCACGCCCCCTCCAGTCCACGGAAGAACCTCTCTACATGGAACCAGTTCCTGGTGCCCAAAATGTTGGAGACCTCTGCCCTAGGCAAAGTCATAATCTGGTGCCTCCTGGTTTGGCTCATCTTCCAGTTTTCTTAGGAATTTCAAAAAGGCACTTTCTTTTCTTCAAGTTTTTGAGATTTATACTTACGGTTTTTAGCCCCAGACATTTTTTTCCTTTTCTCCAACATTTCATCTGATTACACTAGGAAATTATACTAAATGTTCAAGTGTGTATTCAAGCTCACATAGTATGCCTTTACTTCTTTTTGCCTTTTTACTGTGTTTTTCAATTAAGTATCAGTAGGCTTATACCTTCTTAGTGTAGTGTTGGTCTCAGGCTAATGGTTATGCTTCAGTCAACACTTATCTGATTCTACAGTTCATTTGCAATGCTATCTAAAATAGTTCAAGAATAATTTGTGTGGTGGATTTTGAATTTTCAGTTTTTTTTTAACAGGCATGAAGAAAAGAAATTACATTAAATGCAAGCATATAAAATTAATCACTTGAATGTTATATGCTGCTAAAATACCATGCTATCTCTGCAAAATTAAAATCATGTTATTTGATATGAATTATGTGATAATAATTGCATTATTAGTTTTATTTTTATTAGCCCACTTGTTAAATTGATTAATAGTGGTTATTTGCCTTCATTTTGCTTTCTTTACTGATGTCTCTAGATGTAGACCCTATTGTCACAAAATTAACCATATTTTTTTTATTCATCACCTCCTTTATATGTAAATATATGATTTATTCTCAAGAGATTGTTTTTCTCTCTTTCAGACTTGCACATTAACTAATTTTTATTTCAATTTTAGGTTATAATTAATCCTAGTTTATATTATGATATACAAATTCTTTAAATTAATTTAGTTAATACATATGATGTAAATTATTTTACTATGTTTGACTCAAAGACTACTGTACCTTGGGGGCAAAAAATTAATGACAGTTTTTTTTAATAGATAATGCTACTACTTTCTCACCATTTCAGTCCTTAATATTCTTCTTCCTTCTTTCCCAAGCTGTTTGTTTGATAGCATCTTTCTTTTCCTTTAGATCTTGCATGTAGTTAAACAGTGAATCGACATTTTGGTTTCATTATAAATTGTATTTTTGTTAACAGATAAGTTCTCTAGACTGTTACAAACTAATCCACCAAGCAGCTATTTAAGTGAAGAAATTCAAATAATTCTTCTTAAACTGTATTTTCCTTCTTACAGAATAACCATGTGCATGGACAGCCATATACAGGCCCTGCAGCACACCATATGAACAATCCTCAGCGAACTGGCCAACGAGCACAAGAAAATTTTGAAGGCAGTGAAGAAGTTTCACCACCTCAGACAAAAGAATAGTGAAAATGCACACAATTAACTTGCTCCATCAAGACTGTGCACCCAGGCCTTACAGTCCAACTTTTCTCTGTGTCTGGCTGATATTTAGAAAAACTATTCCTAATCAACATGGGAGTGAAGAGTCTATTCACTGTCTTATCTGCAGAAAATTGCTGTCAATATATAACCTGCCTGCAGTGGAAAGTGTATAGTGTTTTGTAATAAATGGCCTGATGCTAATGTGTAAATGGCAAAGGTGTATATAGTATATTAATGTTTGACTGTTAATTCTTAAACAAGAAACTTTTTTTGTCTTGAATGAGACTCACAGATCTACAACAATTAATTTCTTGATATATCTGCTGCGCTCTACAACCAGTGTTGCCTGCCTAATGGCAGTTAGATCAACTCAACTCCTTACCCTTGCCCCACCCAAAAAGTAAGCCTCTTCATGTCAACCAGAAAAATACTTTCATATAATTCTTTGCCACTGGAGTCCATTTTACTATGAGCATCACAATGACTGGTAACCTTTTAATTCTTTGGTTGATGTGGAAAACTGGTGATATACCTTGTTTCTAGGTCTTTTTCCATTGCCTTTTCCATTCTGGTATTAAGTTAATCACTTGAAGCTATAGTTAAGCTGTAACATTTAGCATGGCTTCACACCAAGTTAGAATAGCCAGTGAGGAAAGAAAAATTCAGTTGTCCAAAATGACAACTGTTATTTAAACCCTTTTCTTCAGACACCTGGGTTATAAAACAGGAAGGGAGGGTTGGGCAAAGTGGCCGATGGTTTTCAGTTGCACATACGTTCCTCACATCTGATGTTTGACAGTTCTGTCTCTGGATGGGGTAAAAGAACACTTAGTTTTCAGTAATAGGAAATTAAAAGATTTAAAACAAATATGCAAATTTTGCTATGCCAGGATGCCTGGAGCATAACAGACTGTATTTGGTGTGCTTGTTTTGTTTCTTCAGTAGAGCTTATTTGATAAAACTTCCAATACTTTCCTTTATACTGCACTGCAGTGAAGTGGAAGTCAACAAAATCACACAATACTTGTAAGTGCCACTGCACCAAGTTAACTTGCTGATTTTCTGCTCATGCACAATTCTACTTGAAAGCAAGAATTGTCTTAGCTCTATATCCATTATAAGAGAAATCTTAACCTTAGGAGCAGGGTTTGATTATTAAAGTAAATAAACTACTGGTTAGTCAAATATAAACCCGAGGTATCTCTGTTCCAGAGTAAACATTTGTTTAAAGACTTCAAGGAACTCATCAGTAAATACTGTATTTAAATTAAAAATTGGTAACTTGAATGTGTGTAATTATTTTGGAACCTGTCAAAAAACCAAATACCCCTGCAAACAGATACAGCCCACCCTATACTATTTAAATATTTGCTGTTTTATTTTATAGAAATTATTTTGCTGAATTCACAAATAGAATTTGATTTAAGAAGACCATTTTTGTCCTGTGGTATGTGTGTGTGGTTTTTTTTTTTTTTAAACAGAATGCACAGGTAGTTGAATTCTGTGCACTATACTGAATTCTGAAACAAAAGTCACAGTGAGATTTGGTGGACAGAAATTTGATCCTTGACAAAGAATAAAAAAAGAAACCTGTCATAGTTTAGTAATGTGACTATCTTGTACTTTTTGTATGTTTTATATATACATATATATTTAATGAGCACAAGCTTCCTGGTATTTTTATTAAGTTAATACAAACAATGCTGCTTATCAAACTTAGGATTTATAGTTGAAATAAGTAAATTGAGGAAATCACAGACTTCTTTTGCATTTAGTATAACTAGAGTCTCAACACATTTTTATTCTAGGTAAAATGTTCACATTACCCTTCCAGGTTTGCTCGCAGATACTTGTTATGTTTTAATAGCATTTTCTTGGACTGGTTAACAACATTTGACTGAAGCTTTACCCATCTATTTGGGTAAATTTAGTACTAGCTTAAACAAAATAATACTCTGATTTTGTATGAGAACCTTAAACATTCCCTTGCTCCAACAGTTATTGTTAGATGTTGTTTCAAAAACTCTTTTTGCCTTCCAAAACAAAGCAGTTATTACTTCAGCCTGGGGGGGGGGGAGCAAGTGTGACACAATTGTGGAACTTACGTTCACAATGCTATATGTTTTTTACCCTCCATGGGGGAACATGTTTTAAAATGTTCAGCTTAGGGTTGTTATTAGTAAACTTTTACAGAAAACAGAGTATGGCTAGTTGGAAGTCAATGGATAGCAGAAACATGAGAATTCTTTTTTTAGACAAAATGTCAGATTTATTCTTTTTAAAATGTTCTACATAGTAATTTATGCTTCTACCAGTTACGGCAACAACTTCAAAACTGTAATTTTATTACCTCAGTATTGATGGCACACATTAGAACAAGTCCTCAAAGTGCCTAAATGTTTAATTTTACTTTTCCCCTTACTGAATTCTGCTTTTTTGTTTTTGTTTTTAACACCTAAGGAGAAACTGCTGTCTTCCATAAAAGTTATTCACCTATTGTTAATCTTACCTTTTTTTAAAATAATTCTAAGATTCAAACAAAAATAAGTTGAACAGCTATGGAGAAAAAATAGCAATTTTCTTACCAGAATGTATTTATAAAAATAGCTTTCATTTTTATAGGACCAATTCTGTATGTGTGTAATTCTTTTATCACTAAGCTCAGTGAATACTAAATGTTTTGTTTTAGTATTCTCACTGCTAAACTCTAACCTAATTAAGTATGCACGGCTGCCAGCTTGCTGTTTTTTTAATGTATTTTTCACTTTGAAAGATCTTTTGAATGCCAAAAGTCACAGGAGCCTCATTCATTAAAAAAACAAAACTAGATTCTAGTCTTTAGCAGTTTTGGGAAATAACGGTAAGCATGATTGCTATGTTCCCTGAAAACCAAGCAAGAAGTAAAAAAAATATCCAAAATAGAATTTTAAATCTCATAATTCTTAAATTGCATAATGTAGTTTCAGTTTTGAGAATTAGTTTTAGAAATGCATGTATTGATTTGATTTGCTTTTCAAACAGAATTAACTAGAAATAAACAATTATAAAGAATGTATATAGAGAGATACCTTTCTGAATGTCCTTTGTTCAGTAGTGAATTAAAAAGAGTAAGTAATTTAGTCAGTGTAGAGTTAGGAATAAACTAGTTTTTCTTCCCTCTTTTGGCACACTTTCTTATAGAAGCATACATGATCTTGCCACTGCCATACAGGCATCCTTAAATAAAGTTGCACTTTAAAAACAAGCTGCAAAATGTTTGTGTTAGGTTTCATGTTTCATGAAAAGCATATTCCCAAGGTGGAATAATCTGAAGAATTACCCCAATAACACTCCTGTGTGTCCCATTGGAGCTTGATTAAAATACTGTTTTGTTTTTCAGACAGTCCTAATGTTCATTGATCTCCATGTACTGTTTATAAAAAAAAATGGCAATATTACCAAATGTTATATGGCTAAATGTTTGTGCTATATAAAGTAGATTGTTATGGATATTGTTAACACAAATTGTGCTAGGGTTCACATTCTTAAAAACTATTTTACCAAAAAAAAAAAAACCAAGAAATTTCTGCAAGAAATAAATACTTCAGAAAAGTACAAACATTTTTCTCAATGGAGATTATGGCAAATTGGAGAAAAATATGACAGGACAGGTTCACACTTGTATGTGTACCATTTCATGATACTCATGTCAGGTGGTGATTTGTATGTTACTGAGTCATAAATCAAATGTTCTGGCTGAAACATTTGCAGTTTTGCAATGATTTCTTTTCTAAGAATGAACAAAGTTGACAGAAGAGGGCTTCTGTCTCTTCTAATAGTCTATCCTGAACTCAGGAAGAGTTTTCTCTATCTGAATTGAAACAGTTTTCTCCACTGTGTGATACTGTTCATCTTAAAGTTATCTTCTACCTCTAAGGAATTATTTGGGGGGAATGGGGAGGAGGTAGCTGAAATTTACTGTTTTCCATTTTCTTTCCTAATTAGTTTATCAGATCAAGGGAATTCTATCCCAATACAGTAAATAAAAGCAAGTTGCTACATGTTGATCTTGTGATGTAGATTTAGCCATAAATTTGGCTGTGGGTTCTATCAGCTTTCTTTGGTTGAAATCATTTAAAGAGAAGAAAAGCTTTTCCTTACGGATGAAATCTACACGTTCTTTCTTATTAGTTTCTCAACTTGCTTTCTATTTTTGAAATTAACTAGGTTTATTTATATCTCTTATTTGTCTAATTAAACATGACTACAGCATTAATATTGTTCATTACATTAAGCTATTTCTGGTACTTCCTGTTTCTTGAGGAATTTTACACTGAATTTCACTTTTTTTCCAAATCAAAACATTACATAAATTATGTATTGAAGTAGATTTGAATCAATGGCTTCCAGGTGCCTAAAAATAAATACTTTTAGGTTACTAAAAGTTATTATATTGGTGACTTGCTCTACTACAAAACATGTACTTAGGGACAGGCCTAACTACAAATCAGGTTTACCTGTTCGAATTTCATTTGCTTAGACCGCCTTAGAGCTCATTAGATAGCCTTTGGCAAGTTACTCTTTCAGTATCAGACTCTCTAATTGTACTATAGTTGTATGCAAAAGTGTATGCATGTTTGGTCAAGTCATAGTAAAGATGAAAACATTGAATTTTCAGCAAGACAGTGATCCAAAACACCTGATTCAGATTTGTTTAAGTAAAAAAAATGGAAATGGTCTTCAAGGTCAATCAAACAGTCTTCAAACAATTCTGAAGATTGTTTCTGATTTAGAAATGTTATGCGAGAGAGGGAGATAGGAATCAAAAGCAAAATAAGATTTCATTAACAACAAAACTGAAAGCTGCTAGTAATGAGCACTGATGAAGGGAATATACAGGCTGCAGTATTGACTATTTCTCATTCTGATTGTGTAAGCAATCACATAAAGAATAAATAAGCATTCAAGCCTTAGAGTAATGTGTTGAACTGTTACATGTAGAGGTATCAACTTCTGTTCATTTAATGATTCATCCAGTCTACATTTTGACCAAGGGTACCTAAACTGTAGCTAACTCTTAATTTCTGTCAGTGTAGTAACTCTTACCACCTGCATGCAGTTGGGTTTTCTGTGTTTTTATCTTCTGATTTTTAATCTTTCTGTCACAAGTGCTTTTTTTGGAACTAATTGCCTTCATGTATGTTCTACCCAATATCCCCTGGAAATACACTACTAAGGGCCAAGTCATTGATGGGTAGCAATTCCAATGGCTATAATGAAAATGAGTCTCAGTCATGGAGATGGGTTGTTGACTGACCCAAGCACAAATGTCAGATTGTATGCCAAGCAAATTATATATGTTTATTTTCTATAGATCTTTAATTCATTTTGCTTTTTCTTGACATAATAGTTCTAAAATTTATTACATAGCTTTTGTTGTTTCCCCCTCCTGCCAGTCACAATGATACAAAAAATATTTGTTTTATTTTATATGGCTTAATTTTCTGACCTCTTTAAAAAGAAAAATAATGTATTTTCAGGATTTTAGTATATTAATTTTGGGGACAAATTGGATGAAATTTTTACTGTTTTGCTTTTCTAAAATATTATCTTTTGGTAGTTCATCCTTTTGTTCTTTTTTTAAAATGCATCAGTTGCTCTTAGTGTAAACATCTAAATGTTCACTAAATTCATGGTGTACCTTCAAGTTTCTTCTCTTTTTTTTAATTTGAATGCTAAAGGATTCTGATTGTTCCTGCACATGTGCTTCCTGTATGCCTCTTTTTTTTTCTATACTGGCTTTCCTCTAACGATAATGCAATGTTGGTTAAGTTACCTTTTTTTCTAATTTCATGTCTTTTTTAATTTTAGAAAATAATGTGTGGCTTTCAGTACAGTATTATGGTTTGGCTGATTTCTTAAAATAGTAATTCAAACAATAACTGTTCTAAAGTAACTTAGCTACCGGTGCTTTCTTTATTGCAAGGCTAGCTTGAAAAAAATGGTAAAAGGTCATGGCTTCCGACTCTTATCTTACAAAAAGATTAGGCAAAACTAATCATTGCAGATTAATTATAGATGTGAAAAGGAAGTAGCAGAACAAGAAATGCTTTTACTGTTGTAAAAGTTATCTTTTAGAAAAGATTAACACCAAATCCTTAAATTTTAGCATCTCTTTCTACATAGTGTAATGCTTTGAATACAGAAATTGGCTTTGTCATCAAATAGGGGTGCTCTGATGCCAGAAGGGCTAATAGTCCAGTGGGTGTAAACTTGGATTCATTCTCCTGCTACAAGAGTTTCTATGATTAGTTACAAAGGACATAGGGGAATTAAGTAAAGAGCTGGAACTAAAATCCAATGAACATGGCTATGATTTCAGTACAAATATGATAACCTTTTCTTTCTTTGGATCTAATTATTCCAAATATATTGCAATATTTTTATTTTTAAATATTGAAACATTGTTATGTTTTCTTTTTTACCCTGGGAACCAAATGATGGAAAGCTAAATGCTTTGTCAGTAGTTCTTTTTTTAAATCTTTTTACCTGACAAATGATTTAAGCTCTGATATTTTGTTTTTGTATTTAAATATATTTTTTAAAAAAAAATAGCTAGATTTTATTAGTGTCTTAATAAATATTCTGTTTTCCTAACAGGCATAGGTTCTTGCAGCTATAGTAGATTGTTCAGATAATGCTGTCAATATTATTGACCAATAGTTCTAAAAAGTCTGAAACTTCGCTGTTTTGAGCATTGTAACTTCTAATTTGCAAGTAGCAAGTAATTTAATCCTCCAGATGTTAGTTATTCAATGGCAATTTGGGACAGGACCAGCTCAGTGAAGAATGTCAAGAGAAACATCTGGAGGGCCAGAGGGTCTGCAATGTATCTGGTGTACTACTTTGGTTCCCATGGAATGCAATTTCCCATTCCCCACCCTTCCTGTCCTTCCAGGTACTGTACTTCCAGATTCCACTTGGGAGCAGGAACTTGCATTGAGAAGGCAATTGCATTATCTCAGCACTGAGAGATGCTGTTTGGTTAAGGAAGGGACTAAAACATTTCTCACAAGTTAAGTTACAATTTTATGCTCATTCTTTTCATTAGCCCTGGTGGTGCAGTGGTTAGAATGCAGTACTGCAGGCTACTTCTGCTGACTCCCAGCTGCCAGCAGTTGACTCTGTCTTCCATCCTTCCGTCGGTAAAATGACCCAGATTGTTGGGGGCAATATGCTGACTCTAAACTGCTTAAAGAGGGCTGCAAATTGTGAAGTGGTATATAAGACTAAGTGCTATTGCTATTAGCAAACTAATATAAATACTTTGTGTAAGACAGTGGGGCTATATATTTCATTGTAAACAAAAGATAGCTTGTGTTTTAAATTGTATGTTCCCTCTGCAGTAAACTCTGTAACAAAAGCATATGAATTTCATTTGCACTTTTGAACAGTTTGCTGCTCTAGAATATTTTCTGCTTCATTATATTACTTATCATTTTAAATTTCCAGTTAAAGGGCTAAAGCACTATAGTGTATCTGCAAATACGTTATTGCAGGATACCTCTTTGCCTCACACATGCACATATACATAAGTCATAACGACATACAATTAGTGTAACTGTATAAGCACAAAGTAGTTAAAATTTTGCTAGCTGGGATAACACCACTTGAATCAGTTAAGTGATACCAAATCTATAACTGAAATATGTCCATTAATCCCCAAATGAGTCATCTTCTAAATTGATGAGGATTATAAAACTAGTCTAGATGATATTTGGTCTCTTGTAATTCTACAGCAGTCCTTTCCCAACTGATCCTTTCCAGACCGTAACTACAATTCTCAATTTCCTGACAAATTGAGACCATGCTGAGTGGGAACACAGAGCTGTAGGACAAATATATCTAGAACATAGATTGGATTGGATAAGATTGTCCTGAATTTTTTGAAGTGGACTTGGCAAGTTAAAGAGCTGAATGTTAGCTCTTGTGACTCCTTAGACACCGGGGCATGAAGAGATAGAAAATAATGAACTCTTCTTCAAAGTTCTAAAAACTTTTACATCTGCGGAAACTGAACAATTAATGGTAAGACCAATCTTCCATTATCAAATAAAATAGGTATGTAAAATGCTTGTAATTAATTTACATCGTTCTTAAGTTTGAATACTTATATATTATTACATTAATGCTATTAACTTCTAGGGGAGAAAATTGAGTGTGACCTTTAGAGAAATGCTGAGCAACAAAAAAGGGGTTAGATAGAGAAGAGATATAGCCTTTCTCTCCCCATTAGATCTTTATCCAAATCAGGTCTGGGGTTTATAAAGATTGTGCGGATTAATATCATCCAGAAAGGGGATATTTAAAAAGCCCAAGTATTCATCCATCTTCATCATTAATGAAAGTTAACTGTTTCTAAATCTGTTGATTTCAGAATGTCGACTTTAACCTTTGTATGTATTATAATTGGCACTTAGTGTTGCTAGAATTTATGCTTTGGATAGCTATCATGATGAAGCTAGGTTCTAAATGTGCCTTACAAATAGTTGCATCTTGTTTTATTTTGCAGCATTGCTGTTTGCAACATTAGAGGTGCAAAAACTAAAAAAAACATGAAACGTATGCTTTGATTTAATTTATTGCTATTAGGGACTGCAAACTGTTGCATGTGGATAACAACCATTTTCAATACAGTATTTGAATATGGCAGACTTGAATTCTAGGATGGCGGCTAGAAAAAAAGGCATGGAAAGAAGGCACCAAGATTACTGGGAATCCATGCCATGCAAGGGAAGAGAGGGAGAAGGTGCATCAGTCTTTTCCTACATGCCCTATAAGATTACTCTAGATTTTTTTTTTCTTCAGTCAAATTTCTGACCCACCTTGTGTTTGCTTAAGGTCCAAATACATTTCCCAGCTGCAACATAAGCTGGGAAGGGGAAGACAATGAATAAAAATGGATGGATGAGATTAAAAAAATTATAAGTAGTCCTCATTTACAACAGTTCATTTAGTGACCGTTTGAAGTTACAACAGCACTGAAAAAAGTGACATGGCTGTTTTTCACACGACCATTGTAGCATCCCCATGGTCACGTGATCAAAATTCAGATGCTTGTCAGCTGACTCATGTTTATGACAGTTGCAGTGTCCAGGGGTCATGTGATCACCCTTTACAACCTTTTGACAAGCAAAGTCAATGAGATAGCCAGATTCGCTTAGCAACCATGTTACTAACTTAATTTCTGCAGTGTGTTTCACTTAACAACTGAAGCAAGAAAGATCATAAAATGGGGCAAAATTCACTTAACTATTTCATTTAGCAACAGATATGCTGCGCTCAATTATGGCCGTAAGCCGAGGACTACCTGTATAGCACTGGAAGTCTTTGGAAGAGTACAGGTCAATCTGGTGGGCTTTTGTCCATAAATTCAAAATCTCATTCAGTGGCATCTTACTATGTCAGTCATGCGATACAAGAATTGCAGACTTCATGGCATCCACTAACCCCATCTTCAGGAAATATTTTTAAGACTTGATATCTACATAATTGCCTTTTAGTGCTTGCCTCAAATTTAGTGCCTTAAAATTAAAGATCTATTTCTATTTCTGCAAAGATGATAACACCCAGTTAATTCCTACCTCTTCCTTAAAAGAGACTATGTTGGACTTAGGTTTTGGAAATCTGAGACTTATAGCTTGGACTTGGAAATTTTTAAAAAAAAATATTCTAGAAGGGCAATGATGGAATGCATATGCATTTTTGCCCAGAAAATGATTTGGTACAAGGAGTCAGGTACATGCAAAAGAATCTCTTTTTTTACATAATTGCAGCTTTTTTGTTAACTTTAAATTATACAAAAGATTTAAAATTTGTAATGTTGATCTCAAAACTACAAATATTTTGAAATGTCCTCAGCTGAAATACTAATTAGTATTTACTTATTGTAGACTCAAAGTGCTTCAGATTTAAAACACACTGCTAAATAATAGTTCTACTCCTAAGGGTGTGTGTGTGTGTGTGAAAGAAGCTAGAAAGCATGTGGCTTTCTTATGGGAGAAAAATGGAGTTTCTCTTGTTTTAGAACTGGGAAATAAGGAAAAATTATGGAAATAAGCCTGTGCAGATTACGTTGGAATTGCCAAGGAAAGAGCATCGATATGTCTATAAACTTTTGTTTTATGTGATTGATTTGTAATATATTTCTTCCTTGTTCTTGGGTAGATTTACTTGTATGTATTTTGGTCTTTTGATTTCAAAATGGAGTCAAGAGGAAAAGGCCTTTCTCCTTATAATATAATAATAATAATAATAATAATAATAATAATAATAATAATAATAATAATAATAATAAAGTTGGAAGGGACCTTGGAGGTCATCTAGTCTAACCCCCTGCTCAGGCAGGAAACCCTATATCATTTCAGACAAATGTCTGTCCAATCTCTTCTTAAAGACTTCCAGTGTTGGAGCATTCACACCTTCTGGAGGCAGGTTGTTCCACTGATTGTTTTAACTGTCAGGAAGTTTTTCTTAGTTCTAGGTTGCTTCTCTCTTTGGTTAGTTCATGAAGTAGAACTAAGACGTGGGAAGGAGATGGTGTTCATACAGGTTACGTCTCCTCTAAGCAGAAGAAACTGTGTTCTTATCAGTTCCATGTTTATGTATCTGTGAATTTGTAATGTCTGTCTGCACCAAGAATTATTCCATTCTGTATGACATCCGTTGGACCTTGTGTTGTTCCTTGGTTCCCAAAAGAACTATTTCCTTAGGAGATGAAAAATAAGCTACCGGTAGTCTCCATCTTAAGAGTACTTATTTTCAGGAGAAATTTACCAACTGTAGAATAGGGATAGCTACTATACTAGAATAAATTTTAAAAGTACATAGCAGTTGTCTATACTGGTCACTTGATACCCCAATGTATCCTAAAAGATACTTTGGATACCCCAAAAGTAAATTAGACATTCTTATGTGCAGTAAATTAGTAATAAATGCAAAATGCTGATACAATAAGCAGCTGGAATTCACAAACTGTATCCATTATTCATTGTATATTACAAAGCTATAATATGACAAGTTTTTGAGTTTGGTATTTACAAGTATATAGAGAGCTACTTTTCTTACCAGCTTTTGCCCTTTAACAAAAGAAACTTTAAAAATTGCTTTACATCAAGGATCTACTCTGGTAGCAGGGTTTTTCTCTACAATATCTTGTCTACTTTAATATCTTGTTAAATGCTTCTTGTACAGTATGATACAATCTAGGCCTAGGCTCTCCTACAGCATTTGTGAGCTGAATGATCCTACCTATAGATGTCAGTCTCCCTCTCATCCAATTTCAGAATGTAGGATGTCTTACTGTGATTTATGTATTCTCCATAGATCCACATTTTGATGCATATATTAATTTCTTTAAAAAATTATACTGCCCAGGATCAGTACCTGGTATGATCAAATCACTCCTGAATGGCAGGGAATGAAGCTCAGCATTTTTTTTACTGACAATACCCATTGAGCCCAGAAGTAATCTTAACCTACTCACTGGCAGGCTGCTGGATTATAAACTCCTATACTGAAAGGCAAACAAGCCAGTCTTCCCGACTAGTTTCTAGCTTGGGCTCCCTTTCCCAAATTACCTAGAGAGTTGCTGGCTGGATATCTGTAATAAAAGTCCTGTCCTTTTTTTCAACATGCATCTAAATTTCACATTTCATAAATTTCACTGCAATAGTAATGCAAGCCCAAAAAGGAAAGGAGGAAGGCCACAGGATGTTTGTTAGCAGAGAGCTTCAATTCAGCATTGCTTAACTCACACCCTTGGACAGTTAAATTTTATCTATTTTATTAAAAATTAAATAAAACTGTGTGTGTGTGTGTTCTGAGGTTTTTGCGGGTGTTTGTATGTAGGTCTTTGTGCTCCTAGAAGCACGAAGCCGAAAACACCAGCCTGAAGATGACGAATGGGACTTTGTCGAAACATTGCCAAGACACTTCCAATTTTACGCGGGAGAAAACCCGAATAACCAAAGACCTATATATGTGTGTGTGTATATATGTATATATATGTATATGTATATATATATATAAAATCTGCTCTCTGCATTTAGACCCAAATTAAAGCACAATTGGGCTGTATAAAATCTACTGTACATATAGAATTGCTCTTTATTCTTCTACAATAATCGTGGATTGGAAGATATTTTAATGCAGTTTAGGTGCAACTGAATCTGTCCTTTTTCATCCATAGAAATATATTTGCTGGGTGAATCTGCAAAACCCCATTTTCCAGGGTAGGGAGACAAAAGATACAATTTTTAATATCCCAGGTCTTGGTACAAAGCAAATGGCCAATCAATTGGGCTCATGTATTCTTAAGGTGCGTTGGAAAATGACAAAATGACTGAATTATGGGGAAGTAGTAAGCTTGAACTATGGATTTTTGGTTGGTATCAATTACCGTAATGCAAGTTTTTCTGGCTAATCTAGTGGTAGAACTGTGGTCAGCCTAAGGATCCAACCAGACTGAAAGAGCTAAAACAAAATTTGTCTTGGTCTTAAGAAACTGTAGATATTGTGTTTGAAATGGAATGAAATAACCGTATATTTAACTATAAGATTTAGTTCTATATCTACATTAGAAACCCAACAGCACATTACTGAGACTTGACAAGCTATCGTAGAGTAATATGAACAACTTGGAACCTCTTTTTCTATGTTAGACCCTTAGCTATTTCTCTTCCTTGGCTAAAAATACAAAATTTCTTAAGCTAGGAAAAGCCACAGGCTGATTGCATCTCACCGGAGTGCACCAAGATGCGTTGTGACTGGTGGATGCATAATCTTTATTTACATACATTGATCAAACTGGAAATATCCCAAGGATCAGAAAAAGGAGACAGCCTATTAACCAGAAATTCAATAAGAAAGTGCATCTATTAGAGATTTATTAGCTCTTTGAATGTAATAGGCAAACTTTATGCTAGACAGCTGAATCAATAATTACTGGACCAGCTGGATTCTGAGGAAATCATTGGACTGAAACAAGCAGGATTTCAATTTGTATACAAATACATTGTTCCAAGTGAGATTTTGAAGGAGCACTTACTTAAGTTTACCAACTACAAAGAGACAGCAGCAGGACTTTATTCTGGCACTGACCTTGTTCCATTATTCGAGACACATTAATGCCACAGAGCCATGGAATGCTCACCACAAATAAATCAAGCAAATAGTATCTAAATGTTCAGTGCTGCTTTTTTTTTTTTTACCAGAGTAGTTCGTATCTCTGTCTTTAATCTTTCTGAGGCCAAAGCCCTGGCCCACATTTTATATGCAGGTTGGGCTTGATCTCTTAGTTAGGACCCTTTAGAATTCAAGCTACATTTCTCAAGTCCATCTTCCGTTTCTAAAAGCATACCCAACATAGCTCTCAGATCAGGATGCCATAAATTGGATATATAACATGACAGGATAGTAGTGTCATACTGGCTGAAGCGAGATTTTTCTTGTAATTAAATAAATTCAATTGGAATAACCAGATTTTAGTGACCATTCCAGCAATTTCCAAAAAGAACACACAAGTTTTACACTGAACTTATTAAATACCAATCAAGATATAATAAGAAACATACTCAAATACAGTTGTCTGCAGTGAAAACACAGTGATTATCTCACTGGATTAATATTATCTCACCTTTTAGCTGATATTTTAGTACGATACAGTTTCCTGGGTGGATTGTGACCCACTGCGTCTTGTTTTCCTTGTTTGGATGCTTCTCTGATCATAAATAAAGTCTAGTTTCTAGAACATAAGAGTGTTGGTACATCTATTTCTAAAATAATTCTCACACTCCATTTAATCTTTTTTAATCAGATGGCATTTATTTATGAATATAGCAAAGTGAAGAATTTAATTCTCCTTCTCTTGCACAGTCTTTGTCCCACGCAGTCTACCAGTACGTCGGGCTGCAATAAGACCAACTTTGCGACCAGCAGGAGCATCCCTCCTAATAGTCGAAGGCTTACCGATGTGCTGATGGTTACCACCACCGAACGGATGTTCAACAGGCTGGGAAAGAAAAGCAATCAAAGTCAAGGGCAGAAGGTGTTTCAAATATTAAAGGAACTTAATTAAAACTCCCATTAGGCAAATGACATTATTGCTAGCGTTACCAAACTGAAAGCAAAAGATTCTGAGAGCATCTTGTCCACTGCAAGCAAGCACCAGCATTAACAATTTTTAGGAAATGGTCCAAACTGCCGGTAGAGAACGTAATATCTCTTGCTCCCTGCTTTTAAAATATTGATAACTATGTATTAGCTTTGATCTAAATGTTGTATTATCATTTTATATTACACATTTTATTGTATTATATTACAATTTGGGAGTTTAAAATCTTGCAAATAATGTAGCAGGCATTATAGTGTATGGAAATCAACAAAAAATACTAGCTATGAGTAAAGACTTAAAATAAAATATGAACATCAACCTCACCATTAGGTTTGAGGGAAGAGACACATAACTAAGTCAAACACCAATCTTGCCTAGAATTCTATTATGAAAAATTCTTCTCTATTTTCCTCTTCCCTCATTCAATTTTTTGAAATCTTCTTTACCAAATAACCTCATTTAGAACTAGGAATGTGCATCAAAAGGGGCACCTTCTTTAAAAAGCGGTATCTTTTCTTGGCTCAAATAGTAACGGAGGAATCCCAAGAAAATATGCATTTGAGATGAGGTGCTGTGAATATAAAGATAAAACCAGGAACTTTTTTGGGAGGGGGGGGTTAATGGGGAAAAAATGGAACATTGATGTTATATGTCAGTGATGGCGAACCTTTTAGAGACCGAGTGCCCAAACTGCAACCCAAAACCCACTTATGCATCGTCGGGTGCCGGGTAGGTGTGGCCCATTGGCTGCGTGTGGCCCATTGGGTGGGCATGGCTGCAATGGTAATGGCACACTGGGTGGGACTAAAAAGTTCAATGAATCAATTCCAACTTTGCAAGATTTTTTTTTTCCTCGCGAGAAGTTGAAATTGACTGATTGAACCTTTTTTTTTTTTTTTGCACACGGCAGCGGAGGCCTAAAGCAAAAAGATTTTATAAAGCCCAGCTGAAGGCCTAGGACTGGGGCGATGGCACGCGTGCCTACAGAGAGGGCTCTGAGTGCCACCTCTGGCACCCGTGCCATAGGTTCGCCATCAGTTGATGGCAGCAAGATTATTTTATGCTTAAAAATGGAAGGACACATCAATCCCTACAATGGATGGATGGTTGCAAAAGCTGATGGAGTTAGCAGAGAAGGCTAAATTGACTGCTTTGATAAAAGAAAAAAAATACAATTACTTTTGTTTCTACTTGGAAACAGCTTCTGGACTTTGTGGTCAAGATGGGGAAAAAAAACTTTGATTTTGGGTTTTACTGATTAGATAGAACTGTTGCTATAGAAATGGCTAGTTTATACCATTATGTAAAAGTAAAAAGTTGAGCTTTGATGTTACTATCTTACTCTATTGCACCAAAGGAAGTTGGAAGTCAATGCCTTTTCTTTCTTTTTCCTTTTTCTACACTTTTCTCTTCCCTTTTCCCTCTCCTATTTTTCCTATTATTTGCTTTTGTATTTTTGTCTTTTATATTATAAACTATGGTAAAAAAAAGGATAAAATTGAAAAGTGAAAAAAAAGATGAGACATTTTAGTATGCAGAAGGTACTTAGGAAAGTTCTGCTCAAAAGTTCATTCCTTCCTCCCACCCACCCCCCGGAAATTGTTAGTAAAAGAGCTTTTGGGGTAGGATTGTCTAAAGAGCAGCTGCATGTGTAGATCACATTTTGTGCTGGAGACTAAGCTCAGATCATCTGCAAAGATATCACTAATTTTAATTGAAAAGCATTTAGGACCAACACAAAATTATGTACAGAAAGACTGAATGATTTCTCCAGTATATGTATCAACGCTGCTAACATCAGATGTTCTTGCTTTGACAACAGATGGAAATGCAGCCATTTTCTCTATTGCTTTTAGAATTAGATGCTGCTGGAAGGGGGAATAGGGATGAAAGTCCAGTTAAGTCATAACAATAACTTAATGGTGGGAACCCAAGGACATTGGGCCCAGAGCTGATAGTGTTTTCTGCTTCAAGCTAATTGGGGAATGTGATTTATGACTGTTTATTGGAGGAGGGAATTACACTTTGCTACTTTGTATCCAGGGGAGGGGAATTTAGTTTCTGGTTTCAACTATGTAGTGCCCATACTTTGTTTCTCGAATAAAAGATTCTTTAAGGTAAACAATGCCTCAAAGTTCTTTTGAAGTGTTTCATCTATCGGAACCATGACAATATGCATATCTTCCGAGGGTTGCTAACATGCAAACTCAAGAAAAGATGCAGCTTCATTAAAGAGATGTTGACAGGCAGTGTACAGATCCATGTCCCCTCCGAGACTCCTTTTCTTTTTAGGCAACGTTATCAATGTAGTAAATAGAAATAAAAGTGTATTAGCATGATAAATACAAAAACTACTTACGTTCATAGCCACACCACGGACTCGTGGCCAGCAATTTCTCTTTGCTTTGTATTTGTGGTAGGCCCGCCCAGCCTTCAAGATGGGTTTATCAATACGACCACCGCCAGCAACAATACCTACAAGAATATGAGCAGTACATTACTACAAAAGATCATCCCTGATGACATTTTTTGCAAATACTGAATTCAAAACCTACTTAGTTTGCCATATTAAATATCAGCATACTAAAATAACTTTTTGAAAAAAGAAATAACCATTACATTTTCATAACCTTTATAGTGCCAGGGCCATGCCATGCTGACCTAGTCTAAACTTCAGATATTACAGATTGCAACCATATATTTAGGTTCAGAAATCTTAGGGGTAATATTTACCAACAACGGCTCGATTTGCAGAAGAGATCACCTTCTTTGATCCAGAAGGCAGCTTCACTCTGGTTTTCTTTGTTTCCGGATTGTGGGAAATAACGGTGGCATAGTTTCCAGAAGCACGAGCTAGTTTCCCACGATCTCCAGGTTTCTCTTCAAGACAGCAGACAATGGTGCCTTCTGGCATTGTTCCAACAGGGAGGACATTGCCAATGTTGAGCTGAGCTGAAAGGGATGCATTTGCATGAATGAAAATGCTCTTTATAATAAAGTGACCTCTGGGTTACACAGGGAGAAGAACCATGCTAATCTACAGCAATAAAATAGTTGGCAAGTCTGGTAGCATCTTCAAGGCTAAGGGTGGAACCTTTTGACAACAGCAGATGCTCCTGACAGCTGATCCCTAACAAAGATGTTTGGCCTTGAAGGTCTGCCAGACCTTGTGTCTCTTTTCTATTTCATGCTTTTTTTCTCCAATACCAACTTTTCAAAGGATGCAGATGTTACAACAAATCATAAATGGTCACCAATTGTCTTTACTTACCTTTCTTGCCACAATAAACAAACTGTCCTGTGTGAATGCCCTCAGCTGCAATGAACAATTCTGTTCGTTTTTTGAACCTATATGGGTCGCGAAAAACAACTTTGGCAAGGGGAGCTCCTCGGCCAGGATCATGAATGATATCCTAGAAAAATATTAGAACTTGAGAAGTTTGAGAAGCCTATGGCTTCAAAAATGCAATACAAAATAAAACTTTACTTACAGAATTATTTACGTGCTCTTGCAGTTCAAAATGACATTTTTTTATACCCACAAAATAATATTGCAGGGCCACAGAACCGAGTACGTACTTCAAGTGCCCTGTATGTAATATCCACACTGCAATGATTATTTTAGAAAAGATGGGTATGCGTGCATGTGAAAAGTTTAGATATATTTTTATATTACTCACCCAGATGTTGTTTACTACCTTTAAGTAGGAATTTTAAATTCATATTTTAGTTCTTGTATGACACTCAAAACCTTTCAACCCAGCCATCACTTTAAAAAGCCTGAAGCCTCTGTTCACTTTGATTTTAAACAAACTATTTGTAAGTCTGTTCTCTTGGCATTGTTAGCTTTTTTTTATTAGTAAAAACTGTTTTTAAACTCTGTAGTTTGCCGCACAGCAATTCCACAACCTGATACTTGCCTTTACGATGCCCTTGATGTAGCCATGTCTTTCAGCAAAATCAACAGCCCTCAGCTTTGCTGCACCCTTTCTGTGTTTCACATGAGCCCTGAAAACGGAACCTGCACCTTTTCTTTGACCTCGTATTACACGGCCCATTGTGCACTGAAAAAGAATTGGAATCATGGTTATTTAGGATTTTTTTAAGAATAAACCCATCGTTTAATACAGTGGTTCTCAACCTTTTTCAGGTTGAGACCCCACTTGTGCCTCCCATGCGCGACGGAAAAAAAAAACAAAATGGCGGACCGCAGTGTCCAGCGACCCCCGCGAAACGGTCGTTCGACCCCAAATGGGATCGCGACCTATAGGTTGAGAACCGCTGGTTTAATACATACTGCAATGTCACATATCATTAAAATAAAAACTGTTAAGCTCCTGACAAGATCATAAATAAATCCACCTGTAGCCCTAGAAACTCAAGGGAAAAATATTAAGCCAGTTCTTTCAGTTTTATCTACCTTGTAGTGTTGTGGGGATAAAATTGAAGACTTAATCTGTAATAATATAAGCTACCTTGAGTTCCTGGGGAAAAAAATAGAATATACATTGGGTAAACAAATTAATATCAAAATGGTTAAACCGATTCTTTCAAGGCTATTTTTTGCTTTCCAATCAAGTTCCTACTGTACTGCCTGGGCTTTCCTGTTGTTTTCCTAAGTACTAATTGGTTCTAACTAACTTTCTTGAGATCAGCCAAATTCTGATCTTGCAGTGACAATATACCAATGTTAGCTAGCTTCAGTGCTATCCATAACTCAGTTTAAATGCTCTTTCCAGTTTTAAAAACAAATTTCAACAAATACAATATATGAACGTTTATTTTTCTGTTATCTTCATTTACAGTGATTAAATCGAACCTGAAAGAACTATGGTGCTTTTTAATCTGATCCATGTATCATTTAGGCATCCACTAAACCTCCATTTAAAAACATTCAGGGGGTTAAATCATCATTGGGGTTTTTTTTTTAATAGGCCTGATTCTGAGTAAGAAACGGGTAATTTTTGAGAGCATAATGAAAAGGCACTGTGGACAAATCAGCGAAAGCTGAACTCTGGGGTTCTTTTTCAGTTTTAACTTAAAAGTTCTTCGTCTGCGGTAGCAATATGAAAATACCTTAGAAGGGAATGTAAACGTCGATCAAAAGGGAAGAAATGATTTAATGAGCAGTGGGTCAATGGTGAACGATCGCGTAATACAGGGGTTCTCAACCTTGTCAACTTTAAGACTTGTGGACTTCAACTCCCAGAATTCCTCAGCCAGCTTTGCTGGCTGAGGAATTCTGGGAGTTGAAGTCCACAAGTCTTAAAGTTGACAAGGTTGAGAACCCCTGGCGTAATAGCTTAAAGTTGGAAAAGCTGACATGTTGTAAATTAAGGGCTTCAAAATCAGCTCGGAACCAGAATAAAAAAAAAAGGACGAGTGGACAATTAAACACATCAGAAAGAGAAACGCTCTTCGCCATATTTCTCCAGTTTTGCTCGTGGCCCAAGAGGACCGGCGCTCGCTTGCCGCGGAAACCCAAGGACTAGCTAGAGAGAGCCCGAAAATACCCGCCCTCCGCTCTGAAAGGGTCGGCAAGGTGGCAAGCCGGTTAATAACCCTCAGAGGCGGCCAGGGAGGGGCTCAGAGAGACCCGATGCAGACGGATACCCTCGGACCGTCTCCCCTACCCCGGAGAGAGCCTTACCTCTGCCGGAGCCTGCCCCAGGAAAAAGAAAGCGAGGGCGACGACGGCGCTACAAACTCCTTCCGGCCAAGACGGAACGCACGCGGACAGCCAAGGCATCTCCGTGCCTGCTGGGTAATGTAGTTCTGATACCCGGAAATCTGCATTCGGTCTTGCTTGGTCGTTCATGTTTTCCGGGGTGCGCTGCGTGCGTTCCGCTTGCGTTCCGCGCCGAGTGCTCGTCCTGTTTGCCTTTATGTCCCGTTGCACGACTTCCCTTATTTATTTATGTATGTATTTTTTTTAAATTCTTTTATTAAAACAATCAGCATTGAACATAAAATCTTAGTATGCATCAATCATCATAGCACCTGGTATACAACACTAAGTATTAATGTATTTAGTTTGTTCATTCAGTTTCGAAGCCGCCCGGTTCCACGCGTGCTCTGGGCAGCTTACGGATAAAGATTAAAAGAAAATAAAATATATCAAGGAAAAAAAGACAACTGCCCGGAGACCGAAACCCCGAGGCCAAAAGCAAAGGGGCTCGACCCCTATCCTAAACTGAGGCCGCAGGGTTACATACAACAGGTCATCATCTAGTTATCAATGCGCAGGAAAAAAAAAACACTCTTGAATTCACGATTATAGTATAATCAAATTGACTTAATTGTATAATTAATGAAATCAAATTTAGTTTTTGTTAACGGCCTTTTCAATGGCTTATTGGGTACATCCATTTCAATATTTGGGGAGAAGACAGATGGAATTGTTGGACTTAAAGCTCACGTCAGCCATACACTTCAGGTCTGTAATGGCTGTTAATGTTCCGAAGCAAGGTGGCTGTAAAAAAATTAAGAGAATAAAAATAATATTTATTAGGTAATAAAACCTTGGCAATTCCAAATTGAATAAAGTTGCTGATCTATGTTTGCAACTATCACTTTTATCTACACATTTTATGTCATACGACTTGTTCTTTAAACTCTTTTTTTAGGCTTTTAGTTCTGAATTAATGTATTTTGGGAAGATTTTGTCCTGAAAGGGAACATAAAAATAAGTATTGCTTCATTGGTTGGACAGTTGTCCCTTCATTAAAATCCCCTTTTCCAAAGCAATGCCTATACCAGATCCCTATACAAGAATGCATGCTCTCTGTATGTGGTGTGCTTGCTATAGGAAAATGCTCAGTTCTTGAGCTAATTTGGAATTCTATTCTTTTACCACCATTTGTAAAATTTGCCCAGTTTCCCACCATTACTGACGAGAGTCCCATAAACCTTACTGTTGCTTTTTATATCATAAGGTTATGATATAATCTAATTCTTTTCTGCATGGCATTAATCCTATGTTGAAATTACAAAGTGATCTTATCCCACTCAAGTACGCTAATGCTTTATAACATTCTAAAATATTACTGTTAGTGAGAGTGTTATGCCTGATGGATAATTTAACTAGATTTGCTATACAGGTCACATAATTTTATGTATAAATATCCTGATTTCCAATAACATGAGAAGTGAGTGTGTCTGTTTATTTACAATGTTAAATAAATAATAAATAACCTCAAACAGTAAAACTCAAAGTAAACAACAAAGCAAGATTGGGAAAAATAAACAGACTAATAAGAACTAATTCATGTTAAAGAAGAACACAGGTAATCAGTTTGAATGGTGGAATTTGTTTTTTTTACTGTTAAATGATCTAGGAATAGTATGTTCAAAAGTGTGGACCACCACAGAAAAGGCCTGGTGCCTACTAGTATCTCACAATCTATGTCTTTCCAGTGGAGAGAGAGGATTCTCAGCAGGCTCTGTCAAGATTTATATCGTAGGCTACGTGGGGAGATTCATCTTCTAAAGCAGCCACTAATGTAACCTATGATTAGTCCTCTCTTGCATAGCTAAGGTAGAAGGCAGTACTAGCTGATCTCATCAATCTCTCAAAAATTAAGTATTGGACCTAACTACCGGTAGTACAAGTGGGAGACTGCCAGGAAATATCAGCAATACAATAAGGTACACCGGGAAATGGAAAAACCATTGCAGAAGAAAATGTTTGGTATATTTTTTTCCAATAAAACAACATGGATGTGTCTTAGAGAGATCTGAAGGTTCAGAGGGATGGGTTTATCCCAATATATGCATGTATTCAGACTGCTAGAACCCCTTATCACTTTTTCATTAGATTTATGTGATTTGTCCACTTGCTGCAACATCCATTCAGCGATTGCAGTGATTCTATGATGACTTTGACACTTTCTTAAAGCTGCCTAGTTGTAATTATGATTTAGGCAATTGTAAGTTGATAAAATAAAGTTCCAAAATCTAATTCAAAAGGCTAAAAACAGTAAAGAAAGAGTGTAGCTATCAAAATATTAGGGCACTTGATATGGCCTTGCATAGGCAAGTGAAATGATTACTTATGGTGCTTCCAATTTTTAAAATCATACATTACAACAGAAAATCAATAAATACTGTCATAATTACACTGATTTTTTTTATTTTTCTGAGCTTTCTAAATGTGCTAAAATAACATTTTGAATAGGAATACTTTTTGCAAGGTTATCTGTGGAAGCCAAAAGGTTCATTTTAGCTGGCTGAAGGCATTTTGGGAGAAAGAAAAAGTATTAGGTATGTTCACCCCCTTGAGTTACATAGTAAAGGAAAGATAAAAACCTAATAAATAAACACTTTTTTTTAAAATACACTACTTGTGCAATTTGTACCATTGCACTCAAAAGTAAGCACCACTGAATGTAATGAAACTTTTTCAATAATAATGCATAAAAATGAAACTACACCCCGTAAATTTAATTCTGATTAAATTTTAAAAATTGCCAATAGTTGATTTATCTATTCAATTATTTATTTATTTCATTAAATGTATTGTAGCCATTCACTCCAAAAGACTCTGGGTGGCTTACAAAATCTAAGGTAAAACAATTAAAAACATAGATAAAATTGCCCAGACTAAAATCAGCCATTAAAATGCAGAAAGAGAATCTACCAACACACGTACATATTAAACCAGAGCTGAGACCAAAGATAAGTTTCTAGGGCTCTTTGGAACCGCAGGAGAATGTGTGCCAGCTGTATCTCTGGGGAGATGCTTATAGAGGTACAGGCCATGACAGAGAAAGCAGCTTCTTTGATCCCCAAAATGGTAACATTTAATAGAAGTGACTGGAAATGCATCCTTTTCCCAAACACAGTGGACAGCCAGAGAAAGAGGTCCCTCAGATAAGTAGGCCTTTATGAAGGACTTTAAAAGGTAACAACTACCGGTAGCATTTTGAATTAACTAAGAAGGCAACTGATAGCAATGTAGCCCATATAGCTATATGGTAACATATGAGCACAATAAGTGCCCATTACTGTTCATGCTGCTGCATTTTGAACCAGTTGTAAACTTTGAAAGGTCTTCAAAGACAACCTCATATAGAGCTCATTTCAGTGATCCAGCCACTAAGTGACGATATGGATGACAGTCTGCAGGGCCTAGTTGAAGAAAGATCTCAACTATCACACAAGATATACCTGTGGAAGGTTGGGTAGCCACATCTGCCACATGGTCTTTTATTTGGATCTCTGTGTTTTACAACAGAATGTTTAATTATAGTATAAACAATAAAAAGTAATACTGATTATACAATACAATATATTATTATCTCCATTCAAGATTCTTGGGGGCAGGGACAGGATGACTGTTATAAGGCACTCAATAAGGTTAAAATTTATCTAATTATTTTTTAAAACAAAAGTAGAAATATACATACAATATACTTTCTACAATCCCTAACTTAGATCGTTACAATTATTTTTATCAGATACTGCATTTTGCAAAAAGGTAGCAATCCATTGGCCTTGATAGTTTTATTTGGTCACTGCATCATGCTGTAGATATATTTTATTTATTTATATCCCGCCTTTATTATTTTTATAAGTAACCTCAAGGCGGTGAACATGCTCCTTTGACCTCTTACCTTCCCCACAATATGGGGAGGTAGGTTGGGCTAAGAGAGAATGACTGACAAAAGATCACCCAGCTGGCTTTCATGGGAAGTTAGGACTGAAACTTACTTTCCCTTGGTTTCTAGACCAGCACTGCTGACTAATTTTCATTTTTTAAAATTATTTTTATTATTATTTTTACCTTAAGGGAAATAATAATATATCGGAAGTATCTACAACCCTGGAAAACATGCAGTGAGAATCAGTTTTAAAAATCTTTTCGTTTTTAAAACAATTTTATTAAACTTATCAAAGTGTAAAATACAAATGAAAATGAAAATAGTGGAAAGGGGGGTAGGAAAAGGGGAAAGAAAGAAATGTAGGGTAAAGTGGAAATAAAGAAAGAAAAGCATTAAATGATACAGCCTCAACTTTTTACTTTTACATACTTAATATGTACTAGCCATTTTTATAACAACAAATTTATCTAATCAGCAAAACCCAAAGTCAACATTTCATTTTTCCCTCACAAAATCCGCAAGCAATTTTCAAATAGGAACAAAGACTGATATATTCTTTTCTTTGATTAAAGCAGTTAATCTAACCATCTATTTTCCATCAGTTTTTCCAAACATTCATCCATTTTGGGACTTAAATGTGAGCCATTTTTCCAAGTTCTCTCTCTCCTTTCATAGAGAGAATTCTGTTTATCAGAGTACTCTAATAAATGGCTATTAAATGATCTTCCGACTCAGTTGCTTATTGGACAGAGAGTACCAACGCAGAACCTAAGGTCAGATTTGGCTATCAATAGATTCACCATGATTAAAAAATATTATTTATTTATTTATTTATTTATTTTTGCGATTTCTATACCGCCCCCCTCCCGAAGGACTCGGGGCGGTGTACAGCCCAATTAAAAACATCAACATACAAAAAGTAAAATGATTAAAAATAGATTAAACAATTTGGCCCAGAAACATTTAAAACCCAATATATTATCTTAAAAGCTCGATCCCCTAAAACAATTATAACCTTGTTGGTACTGGAACTCCTATCCCAGGCCGGCTTGTCGAAAAAGATGTGTTTTTAATTCGCGACAGAAGGAACGCAATTCCGTCATTATACGGAGTTTGGGGGGGAGCTCATTCCAAAGCGTTGGAGCTCCCACAGAGAAGGCTCTCCCCCTGGGGGTCGCCAGCCGACATTGTCTGGCCGACGGCACCCTGAGGAGACCCACTCTGTGAGAGCGTACTGGACGGCAGGAGGTATTTGCTGGCAGAAGGCGGTCCTGTAAATATCCGGGTCCGATGCCATGGAGCGCTTTAAAGATGGTCACTAACACTTTGAAACGCACCCGGAAGGCCACCGGCAACCAGTGTAGCTCGCGCAGGAGCAGTGTTACATGGGAGCGCTATGACGCTCCGGTCACTACCCGCGCGGCTGCATTCTGGGCCAGCTGAAGCCTCCGGGTGCACCTCAAGGGGAGCCCCATGTAGAGAGCATTACAGTAGTCCAGCCTGGAAGTGATGAAGGCATGAGTAACTGCATAGCGAGTCCCGGTCTAGGAAGGGACGCAACTGGCGCACCAGGCGAACCTGATAGAACATCCTCCCGGCCACGGCCGTCAGATGGTCCTCTAAAGACAGCCGTGAATCCAGGAGGACTCCCAAATTGTGAGCCCTTTCCGCGGGGGCCACTGTTTCGCCCCCAACGGACAACGAAGGAATCAATTGACTAAACCGGGACGACGGTAGCCACAGCCACTCGGTCTTGGAAGGGTTGAGCTTAAGTCCGTTCTTCCCCATCCAGACCCGCACGGCCTCCAGGCACTTATTTGACTATAAGTCCACCAGCTTGTCTTGGCCTTCATTTCTTTTCTACAAAAGACTTCTTGAGGTAACATGCAAAGAAGTACCTTTACAGAGACCTTTTTTTATATTTCTTCCAAATCCTTAGGATGGTACATCTAACAAGGCAATTCTTAAAATCGACATTTATTTTAATCTTGTTATCCCATAAATAGGTGTGCTATCCAAATCTTTGTTTGTGGCCCTCTAATTCAAGTAGTCTCTTATTTTGGAGAGTCACACACTCTTTCATCCAAACCAAACAGCAAGCATTAAAGTACAATTTCAAACCTGGTAAAGCCTAACTTCCTCTTTCTTCAGCATATTGCAATACTTATATCTAATTCTCATTTTTTTCCTTGACATATAAATTTAAAAATGTCCTTTTGCTATTGTTTAAATTGAGTGCAAGTTGTCAAAAACTTGGTTTTTTAAAAGATTCTCACAAGATCCAGCTAAGTAAGGGGAAAACAGTGCTTATTTATCAGTTGCAAAATGCATCCTTAAAGAGGCTACAATGCTTGAATATAGAGTTAGGTCAGGGTGAAACATTTTAAAAATTATAAACAAATTATAAAGTATTAATATAATACATGTTTCTAAAATTTGAAAATGCAGTTAGTGGTCCAAATAGTTTTAATACCATTCAGAGAGTTAGATTTTAAATTGTCTTGTTTTTCCCTTCCTCATTTCCTTCTAGAATTCTTAAAATTTTTAATAGTAAGATTTAGCAAGCATAAAATAATAGAATATCCATAGAAATATGGAAAGCAACGGAAGTAAAAGCAGTAAAAGTTCTAACCAAACTCTGCCAGCAAATCTGGAGAATGCCACAGCGACCAACTGATTGGAAGAGATCTGTCAACTTACCTAAACCAAAAAAAGTGGTAATGTTTAAACTTAATATTCATTGTAATATTGCACAATGTCCTTAATTTCACATGCTAACAAAGTATTACTTTTAATCAGGGCTTTTTTTCTCATAGAACGCTCAGAACGGAGTTCCGGCACCTTTTTTGGATGGAACCTTGTAGGGTAGGCAAGGCGGGTTGTATGATGTGTGTGAGTTCCGGCACCTTTTTTTTTTTTTTTTAGAAAAAAAGCACTGCTTTTAATATCAAAACACATTACAGTTGTCTATGGAAAGGGACATGCAGATGTTTAAGCTGGTTTAGAAGAGACTAAGGAACAATGATATTATTTTTGATATATGCTAGATAACAGAAAAAGCCAAAATACCAAAAAAAATGTCAAATGAGCTTCATTGATTATAGAACTTTGTGTTATCCATGTCAAACCAATATCCTTAGGAAAACACATTGTTTTTCACTGAGAAAACTACAGTTTACACAGCATAGTAAGCCACAGTCCGGCTGGCAATAATCAAACAGATTAGTTCTCAATTGACAATAGAGTAAGAGAAAACTCTATACTCTTTTCTTATTAAATGTGTTTGTGTTAGAAAAAACATTGAGATACCATGAAGTATCTAAACCAGACATGTCAAACACAAGGCCCGGGGGCCGGATGCTGCCCGCAAAGTGGTTTCCTGTGGCCCCCTCTGCCTTGGCCCTGGCCCAGGCCGGCCGGGAGCCAATGTACAATTTTGTGGTGGCCATCTATGCTGAAATGCATTCAGTCTTAGCTCCACAAGGCTGTCTGGAAACAGTGAGAAACCAGCCTCTGCTGCTTTGGCCCTGCCCCCTGGGTGCATGCTGGGGGGTGTCACCCTTTGTGAGGAATGAAGAAATGCACCATCACCTGGAAGTGGCCAGCAAATGGCCCTCGCCTACTTCACCTATCCAGCTTGATGGGCTTTGGGGGAGGGGTTTCGGCAGGCAGCGGGGCACTCTCATCACAGCGCCAAGAGCTGAGCTAGGTGGCATGAATCTGATGAGAAGTGCAATGCTGCCTAGCCCCCAGTCTGCTCAGTTTCAGCAAGCAGCAAGGTGCAAAGCTGACGAGTTTCACACTGCCCGGCTCAATCTCTTGGCGCTGTGAGGAGAGTGCCCTGCTGCCTGCCAAGACCGGGCAGGCTGGGGGCTGGGCAGCATTGCGCAGGTAATGTTGACTCTCACGCTGCTCATGGCATCCCCTCCCCCAGAGACCACCAAGCCAGATATGTGAAGTAGGTGAGGGCCATGTGCTGGTCACTTCCAGGCGATGGTGCATTTCTTCATTCCTCACGAAGGTGACACCTCCCCAGCTGCGTTTCATGCCTATTTTTCTCCCTCATCTCAAATATTTTCCCACCACTCTGTACTTAGGAAGGAAGGAAGGAAGGAAGGAAGGAAGGAAGGAAGGAAGGAAGGAAGGGAGGGAGGGAGGGAGGGAGGGAGGGAGGGAGGGAGAGAGAGGGTATGAGGGAACTTCTGCCTTAGTCCTGCCCTGCTGCCCTTTTACCATCCCCTTGTCCCCTCCTCCTGGCCTATCCTGGCGGTCTCTCATCCTATTGCTAAGGAAGCTTTGGATACAAAGCTGGGCCTACTCCCACGGAGAGGGAATGGGCCTCCCTCTGACTTTGCCCTCGTACCCATCATAAGTAACCTGGCTAAGGAGAGCAAGCACAGCAGCAGCAGCCTTGAAGAGGAGATAAGTGCAGTTGGGCGCCCCCTTGGGGGAGTGGGGCTGGGCTTGGTGCTGCGGGTGCTCAAGGGCCAGGCTGGGCGTTTGACCTCTGCTGCTCTGGGCAGCCCAAACCACCATCCAGCCCCCCCATGGCCTGAGAGGAACAGTGAGGTTCCTCCAGTGGACCATGCCTTGGCACTTGCCCTGCCACCCCCTTCTGCCAGAGACCCTCAGATCTGTCCCACTCCTGCCCAGGCCCCCATAGGCACCCTTGACGCGAACAATATAGAGCTGGCCATGCCCACCCAGTAGGCCGCACTCACCCTGGCCACACCCAAGGGCAACTGCAATGCTGATGCGGTCCTCAATGAAATTGAGTTTGACACCCTTGATCTAAACCTACAAAAATCAGAACAATACAATGGTCTTTCCTATAGCACCAAATGGAAGCAAAAGTTGGATTTTGAAAAAATGGGGTAGAAATAGGTGCTTTTGAACTTTGGTGTTAAAGAAGAATCCTAAGAATATCCTGAATAGCTAAGAAAAGAAATGGATCATCGAAGAAATAAATCTAAATGCTCATTCAAGGCACAAATGACCAGGCTCAAATTATCCTATTTTGGACACTTTACATAAAGACCCAGCTCCTTTGAGAATTCTATAATACTGGGGAAGTTGAAAGAAAAGAGGATGACCACCAGCAAGATAGACAGATTTTATTAGAGTGGCAATGGATCCACCACTAGAAGATCTGGATGGCCAGATTAGAGACAGTAGTTCTATCTGTGTGTGCACCAAGAGTCAACTTGATAGTCACGTTCAGTTGAGGTCTTACAATACATTACATTTTTCTTAGACACTACTAAGGGACATCCTAAAAATGCAAAGTAGTGCTGCAGTGACTATATCTAGCCTCTATCCAAATTTAGAGTGCAGGAATAGTGGAAAGTAGAGTTGGCATTAGGTCTTGGGCTAGCATGGATATGCTGTGCCTACTGGAGTTTAAACTGTTCATCACAGTATATCTTCTGGTTTATATTGCTTTTTAAAAAATGTCTATGGAGATTCTCAATCATCCAGGTGCTTTTTCAAAAGGCAACTGGTCTTTGTTTTTCCTTGAAGATTTTCACTTTTTCAGTTCTGACTAAATGGTAGAGAATGAAAGGAATTACATTTCTTGTGATCATCTGGTTGTTAGCACTCTTTCTTTTTTATATAATATTTTATTGGTTTTCCAGTTTTACATTTGAGTATTTAGAAAGCAACATGGTGATTGGGTTAATCAATAGTTCAATAACAAAATATTTAGTACATATCTCAGGTTACATCATCAAATGTTTCTTCTCTGTTTCCCTTAACATTTGCTTTATCGTATTTAAGCTAGTAAATTTCTAATTGTATCAAACTCAGTGAAAATTTCATTATCACATTTATCAATACATTTTTGCTTATACATATCTTAATAGATCTTCATAAACAGTTCATATCCTGTTATTAAGTTTTACCTAATTTTTAATTACAGTATTCCAATTTGACCTTTAATATCCATAGTATTTGACTCTCGGGTAACCCAAATTTCTTTTGTCTCACTTCATAAAAAATATAATGTCTAAAATGCACATAATACTTATTTAAATATATTTTTATTCTATTTTGTAAATGTTTTCTATTTCTCCCCCTAGCACATCACTACCTAATAATAGAATATCCTTTGTTAGCTCAAGTCCATGATCTATATTATCTGGGCTAATCGATAGTTCAAACCTATTTCCTAATAGTTAGTTTTCATTTCCCTTGTAAGTCTAAGTCCTCAGTATTAAACAGATTAATCCCTTTTTTTTTACTATTTTCCAACTATTTTAAATCTAATAGTCAAATTTCCCCTTGTCTCAAAATCTCCCTTTAGCCCACTAATTGACAATTTAGAATCCTCTCTAATAAATCAAAAGACCCCAATTTTTGAACCTAATTCTAGCTTTCTCCTTTTGCCAACCAGGCTTCCATACCAAGGCTTTTAAATCATCAAATAGATCTTCCTTCATTCTTGTGTATGTTACTTGAATTAAAGGAGACCATCTAGTTACCAATTTTCTGGAAGAACTGGCCCATTTATAATCATTAAATTGTCGCCCTGATGGCCCAAATCCCATTTGCTCTGGTATAGTTGTCTTCAATTCGATCTGGTCTTCTTCTTTCTTGGATTTCTTCTGGTTTGTGTAGAAAGTCATTTCCATTTTTAAAGTTGTTGTTTCATTGTCTGGATTTTCGGTGAGCTATACTTGTTGATCTTTAAAGTCCTCCGCCTTGGTATTCACTTCTTCCACTTCTGTTGTTTTTTGGATTGTTGGTTCTTTAATTGCAATCAAGGTTTTCTTTGTACATCTGGGCTGGCACCTTGGTCTTTCAGATTAGATCTCATTGTCTCGCTGACTCTAAGAATAGTTTCAAATATAGATTTTAGCATAGCCAAGATTTTTTGCTGGCCTTCCTCCATTTCTGGCATAGTTGCTGTTTCTTAAACAAGAGTCAGTAAGTGTTCACCTCCACAGTTCCTAGAAACCAATTTCACTGCCCAGCTGTTCTCTCAGCTTTAAATCTCTCATAGATAATACCAAAGTCAGGTCTGAACTGTGAAAGTCTCTTTGTCAGAGATAATAACTAGCTGTACCAAGCTTCACCACAAGATGGTGAATCCGGGTGAGATCTTTCTTTTTCCCCCCTCTCTTTTGCTTTCTATTTTATTTTTATTTTTTTGCCTGTAAGAGCCCTGTTGGAACTATTTCCCTGGCTTGGAAAGGCAGCTTCTACGTGTCTGGGAAGAAAGGCGAACAAAAAGAATAGAACGAAGCTTCAAAAATTACGTTTTCTTTATATAAGTTTATTTTGGGGTACTGGAACAAAAACATTTTTTCCTAAGAACCTTATTATCAGCCTATGTTGGAATGTTTTTTTTAAATATTTTTTCCTCTATTTTTCCCTGAAAAAACAGAAGAAAAGGGATGAGGGAGGAAAAAAGAAAAAAAATTGAAATGAATGATATTTGAAAAAAGATTTTTTTAGCTTACTGAGGACATCTACTGGTTAAAAGCTAATATGGCAATTGGAGAGATGATTTCTTTATGAGAAAGTTAATTTGATGAAGTTGAACAACTTTTACAAAATGGAGCTACACTCACATTTAAACTGCAAACTTATTTTGGAAAAGATCTATGAGACCAAAGTGGAAATATGTGTTACAATGAAAGAACTTACTACAGAATTAAGAATTTCTTCTTCAAACTCTAAGATTGACTTTCAGACTATACCTGATTTTTCTACAAAACAGATTACACAAGGAGAGGACTTAACTGAAAATAAAGAGAACTTGATTTTGCCTTATAAACAATTTACTTATGATGCTGAGAACCAGGAAAAGCAAAGACTGGGACTTCAAATCTTAAAGCAACAAGTTCTCATGGTTAAGAAAATTAGAGGGCCAATGCAAAGATCAAGATGGCTCTTACTGATCCAAATACTACTACAAGCAATAAAAAAAGACTTATCAGCTGGAAGAGAAGCCTTGCTATGGAAACCCAGTTGGCATTTGAAAAAAACCTAGAAAAAGACTGAAAATTAAAGTGTTATGTAATGGACTAAAGGCAACCTAGAATTATGGACTGATTTAAGGACTAAGATTACGAGTCAGATGTGCGATTAATGGAAGATATATAAGACTTACCACCTATATGAAAATTACTGATGATTTGTTTGATGACTAATGAATTGAAATAATCTAAAGTTTGATGCTATGTGGTCAGTTTAAAGAGATTGATTGATGGATTAGACAGTTTTAGAATAGATTACTATTTCAACTTAAAAAGGAGACATTTTTTGGTAACGGATTAAAGGTAATTTAGAATTATGGATTGATTTTAAGATTAAGATGGTGAGTTAGAAGTAAGAGAAAAAGGGGTGATTAATGAAATATATATTAGATAGATTAAGACTATGTTTTTGTTTTCCTTTCCTTTCTTTTCTTTAGGACAATAGGGTTACTTGCAAGAAATTTTTTATGTAACTTTGAGTTAATCTAATAAAATGATTTGTTTGTTTGATATTATGGATGTTATTAGTTATGATAGATTATCATTTCAACTTAAAAAGGAGATATTTTTAGGTAATGGATTAAAAGTAATTCAGAATCATGGATTGATTTTAGGATTAAGATTGTGAGTTAGAAGTAAGAGAAAAAGGGACAATTAATGAAATATACATTAAATGGATTAAGAATACGTTTGTTCTTTTCTTTCTTTCTTTAGGACAATAGGGTTATTTGCAAGAAATTTATTATGTAAATTTGAGTTAACCAAATAAGATGATTTATTTGTTTGATAAGATGGGTGTTATTAGTTATGATAATTAATTGAATTCTGTTTAATGGATCGAAAGGACTTAAGGTTTGATTTTGTCTTGTTAGTAAAAAGAAATTGATTAATTTATAGACTAGATATGTATAGGATAGACTAATATTTTATTTTAATTAAGGGATATTAGTGGAAGAATTAAATGAAATTTATGGAAAAATTAAGGAACTAGAATATATTTGGAAGGGATACCCAAATTGATAAAGTTTATATTTAAAATTAAAATTAATTAATTATGGTAGTATAAATTTCTAAAAGTTTTAAAAACAGGTATAGGTTGATTAAATTCAAGCTAGACTGAACTACTGTAATAAGTTATGCTATCTAAGGGAATAAGAAAGGGAATACTAGATGTATTGATTGAAATATGTATAAATGTTTTGATTTTGGATGTTTGTTTGCCCTAACACCACGGTGTGCCTTGAGCATTTTTTTTCTGTAAAAATTAAAAAACCAATAAAATTTAAAAAAAAAAAGCTTCACCACAAGATGTCCCCGATAGCATTTAAAGTCTTTTTCAGATCCCGGGCTAGGTTCTTATCCAATTTAAATTCTTTTTTGCAAATAGAATAAAATAGCAGGTCCCAGTAAGAGTAGGAACTTTTGGGGTCCCCAAATTCCCAAAAGATATAAATCCAATTATATTAAGTTGTTCTTTTCAATGCTTTGTTTCCCCTGGGTAGTCAGACACCGCCATTGTAGAGGGAGGAGGAAAAAATTCCCTTCCCTTTCTTCTCACAGGGGGAAGAAATTTCAAGAAGCTTTTTACAGGAAAGTACTTGGGGTACAGAGAAGGTAAGATCTCACCCAATTCCTCCACGTTGCTTTGAAAGTGCTTGTTGATAAATTTGGCCTCAGCTGTCAGCAGCTTAGTGATGGGCCATGTTGATGGCCAATCTTTTCCCCGTCAGGTTGAAGAGCTGCCCCGGATCAAACGGGAGGGCTGCCGCCCTTCCGCAATCACTCGGGAGTCTTCTTCTCGTTTGTCGCCCGTACAGGGCGACTTCCGACCGTCCTCGGGGTCTCTGGCAGAAGAAAACCGAACGGTGGAGTGATCGCCCCAAACATCCGCCAACGCCGCAATCGCAAACTGGAAGCTGTTGTTAGCACTCTTTCTGAAAGTCATTGAGACCACTTGAAGGTTTATCTGTGCCCTCAGAGTCACCTGAATAGTGCAAATGGGTATGGAATCTTCTTGGAACTGCTGAAAGGACTGTGTTGTAAACATGAGATAGGTGGTGTCATATCCCTCCCCCATTGTTGAGAGAGGGCTGTTCAATCTTAATGTAGATGGCCTCTTTGACTCCTCTTTCAAACCATACATGTCTATCCAGAATGTGAACTTTATTTTTCTTCAAAAGAGTGATCTTAGTCTTTCAAATGCAGATGAACTGCTGAATCTTTCCTGATGGGTTTGTTCTCCTATGTTTTGCCATGTGTTTGTGAAGTAGTTGTTTTGTTTCTCCATTGTACAGATCAGTACATGTCTCACTGTATTGTACTACATATATCACATTGCTCAGTTTGTGTCTGGGTGTTTTATCCTTGGGGTGGACAAGCTTCTGTGTTAGTGTACTTTGGGGTTTCAAGTGTGTATGTATATTGGGTTGGTTGAAAATCCTCCTAAGCTTTTCAGATATTCCTGCAATGTATTCTAAAAATATTTTGTCTTTTTAAATGTTTAAAAGTTGGAAAGCAGATAAACAAACATATATACATGATTAAGGACTTTCATTTTAAAATTCATTTTTTATATCAAATAGTACACATTCAAAGTAAAATGAATGCAAGTAAAAGTAAGGCAAGTCTGCTCAGTGGCCAAAATGTTCTTGAAGGACATCCAGTCCAAGAGTTTATAATAATCTGGCATAGAATTTGCTGATAATGGGTAGATTAATTGAGCAGTAATTTGCAGGATAACCTGTATTATCTTCGTTTATTGGAAAAATGGTGGAATGAAGTCAATTACTAAGGATAGAAGAGTTATTTATAACTGTAAAAAGCGTGGCTAGCCCAACGCTTGGACTGTATGGGGTTTGTATTTTTAATGTTGTTCGGATTTGTTCAATTGTTTATATATATATGTTGTAAGCTGCTCCGAGTCTTCGGAGAGGAGCGGCATACAAATCCGAATAAATAAATAAATAAATAAACAAAATTTAGTTTTAAGAATTCTCTTAAAATTGGATATGTACGGCAGTTGGGTGCAGTGAAATACTGTAAATAAACTGAGATAATAGTGAGTCCAAGATTTGAGAGTGATGAAATTATCATTATAGAAGATAATTTTGACAGGGACTCAACAAACACACTGCCAAAATAGACATTTTTTGTTGGTCAGAGTCTGTGGAATCCTTGTCCAGTTCTTCAAAGCAAAGTTTTGCTCTCTCCCCCCCCCATCCCTTTAAATAATGGTCAGTCTTATTATGGATCAAAGTACTATATTATTACATCTCTCTGGTAAATACTGCAATTTGCTTAAAGGCACCCCATATGTTGATTTAATACATATAAGATATAATACCTCATAAATGACTGGAATAAATTAGCTCCTACTTCAACTAAGCATCCTTAAATTACCTACATTACTATACCATGGTACTATCATCCAAGTCAAAGGATGGTAACTACCTAGGTAACCTAGTCAACAAGGCTATATTCTTCCCCCACTATTGCTTCATTTTTATTTTATAACATATTTGAGTTGTTGCCAAGTCAGAATTCCATCCTCCATTCAATTGTTCCTTTTCTATTCTTCTTTGTGCTGTCCCTTATCCAAATAGTCCTCCAAAGATTTCTTAAAGCTATATTGCTTTATTGTACTATAGAACATCTTGAAATTTACTATTCCAAAAGAAAGGTCTTGATGTTTTCTAGGATGTATTGTAAGACTCCAGTTAGATGGATAACAGAGGGTAAACAAATTGAACATGTTAATTCTTGGATGTTCAATTTCAAACTTTTACCAGCTGGTCAATTCAGGCAAGAGTGCTGCTTAAAAAGCTCCTCTTTTATATTTTAAATTCATTGTTAAGTTCATAAATCAATTTGAAAATAACTATGGTCCATCCACGATTGAATTATTTGAATATGTTTTGGCTATCAATTGTGCATCTGTAAGGAAATTCCTAGCTTAGACATAATTTAATCAAAACTCTTAAAGTTATAATATGTTCCTCACTCAACTTCTAATGTTATTAAAATTAACCTGCATCTCCTTTTGGGGCTTGATGAAGCCCCAACTCAATAGTTTAGCTATAAAAACAATTCCTGATCCATCTCACCTCGCTTAACAGTTTGGCTCTACCCTAGAGAAAAATTAGCAATGACTTGGTATATAGTGGCCTTTCCTTGTTGGCAGTTTCTGCCCTTTGTCTGGATAAAATTGTGGCTGAATTACAGCAGAGGAATTGGGATTTACTGCATAATTGGCCTCCCCAAATCATATTAATAAAATTAATAGTTTTAATAATTTATATGTTCTCCACAGGAAACTTTATTCTGACATAAATGGTTTGTTACCATTAGGATGACAGTTAGCAAATATATTAACCTTTTGAATGAAAGTCAAGCCTGCTTGAGCTATGCATCATATCATTAAAATGTCCACTATATATCCAAATGGCAATTGAAGCTCATAGCTCCAACTGCCAATAACTATAATTGCTCCTGTAATTATGAGATTATCAGTTCTTTTATTTTCAGATATCTCTAAGGTTGCAAAATTATCAGTAATGTAGCTTTTAGAAGTTTCCTGGTAACTTATTCTGATTACTACCTGATTCAGGGTTTTATTTTATATAGTTTTATACTTCTATTTTATTTGTTGCATTTTGCCTTTATGATGGATGGGACTTGGACTATAACAGTGTTTTGAATTAGGTCAGTGGGTACCAAATGTTTTGAACTGTAGTAATAAACTGTTGTAAGGAATTTAAAGGACAGAATGCAGATAAACAATATTTCTTTATTAATCATACTTAGCAAACAGGCCTTTCCATATACTTCCCCCTCAATATATCGCAAATGACCAACGAAAAGGTTGTCAAATGAAGAAATGGTACTCATGGCTTCTAAAGTACCTCCAAACCTATTAAATCCAGAATACAAAATCCCCTAGTGGCAATCGTAGACCAAACTGTTGTATTTTATTCCTTGAACTGCCATTTCACAACACCAGAAGACTAAATGGAAAATAACCAACAACCAAAACAGCTTCTTAAAACCTAGACATTTATATAACTTGCGATAATGCAAAAAAAAGGGATTTTTATACAATTTATTTCTCCTTTCAGAACAAAGTTAAAGAACAAAGATAATGCTAGTAATGTTTGTAAAAAAAAAACACCTGAAAATCCTGATACCAATATTATCCTTTTATCCATAACATGGTATAAAATTGCCTGGAGTCTGAAAAATGGTTCTGAAAGATGAGTTGTAGCAGAAGAAAACTGAACCATTAAGCTTATTAAAGGTAACTTTTTCAGTTCTTTTTTTTCTGTCTGTATGCAGCTGTTATTGATGGATATAAGAAATGCAGCTAAGACTCTAACTCTTGCTATGGTTTCTGGGAAACTGTAGTTTCTACTTCACAAATAAGTGCATGAAATTCAGAGCATGAGTGAGTTAAAATTCAAGACACATTTTAAGACATGATCAGCTAAGCTGACTGTATCTCTGAGGTTCTTATGAGATTTATTCTCCACATTTCTCCCCATAATTCAGAAACTTTTGTTGGCTTACATAGATACATATGATACATAATTTTTCTAGTGAAAAAATAGTGTGGGAAGAATCCAGAGAAAGAAATATTTTGGGGAATATTAAGGGCAGAATATTGTATTTCCCCAAAGGATCTTAAAGGCAGAAAAGCAAGTTCAGTTTTTCTTAATAGCCCCAAGCAGAAACTCAGCAGAAACCAGCTTTTAGAAATGCAGATGTAATAATCCATTCAGGAAGGTTGGGGCAAGGAAGCTAGAACAGAGGTGTCAAACTACTGGCCCGCAGGCTGGATGTGTCACGCTAAAACTGTGCCCACATTACTGGCAATGGAAAAAAGTCGCAATATGTCGCAACATATCATGTGACATCATGAATTTGATGTCCATGAGCTAGAAGCTATGAGATTAGGAAGATAAAGACCTCTAAAATCTACATACCCCACACAAACTCTAAAAGATATGACCTTTGGGGACATAATAGGATTAACCCACCAATTCCAAAAGGGCACACTCAGACTCAGGTCAAAGTATATGACACAGAAAACAGGAACAGGAAACAACCTCAAGAGCCTCAGGGGGTATAAAAACCCACTACTCCCAGCAACATGTGGTCAGCTTTCCCAGAGCTATGCTTGTCTGGCTTTGCTCTTCAATAAACTCCAACTTTCTTTCTAAAGCAGTCTCCATTTTATTTATTCCCAGCTTGGACTGGACTCTGATGAAGACTTTTCATTCTACAATAGGATCCATGGGCAGAGCCCCCCCCCCTATTAGCAAACACGATTGAACACTTATTGTACAGAATTGCTGTTAATTCTTACTGGATTTATAGAAATGGTTATTTTCCAACTTGTCCCATTGGTCTCAACTAGACTGAGATAACTACTTTTTATTGTGATTGTCAGTTTGTTGCATTTTATGTCTTTTTAGTGACATCTTCTAATTTCTTTTTATCAAGTGGAATCTCATTTTACAAATATTTATTTATTATATTAAGGAATCACCCATCTCCCTCACAGAGGGACTTGGTGGTGTACAAATAAAACATTAAAAGCATAAAAACAGTATATAAAATTTAAGTGGCAAGCAATGTTACAAATACAATCAAATACAGTCATCTGGCTAGATTCTGAAGCAAGTTGTTCAGAAAACAGACTCAAGGTCAAATCAGATGGGAAAATACTAATCAGCACAGAACCAAGAAATACCTCTTGATAATAAAGACAACTGTAGCTTAGAATAAAAACGACCTCCTTTATGTATGATTTGTGATTATCAGGAATTAACTTCTTCATAGATTAATCTCAATTCTCATCAGCAATCCTAGTTATTTCAATGATAGTGAATAAAAGTCTCCCTGGAGACTTGATGAGCACAGCCTTAGCAATAATACTGAAGTTGTCTATCACTGCTGGGATTTTATTTTTGTCTTAGATTAGCAACAGCCCTTGTACTGCTTGATGGTCTTCTACCCAAATACTAATCTGGTTCAACCCTGCTTAACTAGCTGTTCAAGTCCTGTGACATAATGTAACCATGGCAGTATACAAATCCTGATGTTTTATCATGAATAAAGGCAAATATATGTGTCCCAGGATAATGTCGCAGGAGTCAATCTGGATCTGAGCTTTCAACTTGTGCTGGAGCCCATCTTCAGGAAACTTCTCTCTAGCAGTGTGTAACTAAACCTGTGGTCCTGGTGACCGGCCCAGATTGGATTCTGAATTTTTATCTTGAGTGGATTTTTTGCACATTACTGTAAAATTGGTAATATACATGTGGGCCTAGTTTAGGAGAAATAGTAGTATTTGGTTGTCCTCTTTGACTATCCCATATTTACTAGATATGCTAAACAGTGCTGATACAGCAGTGCATCTAAAAGAGAACTATTGTGCTTCTGCAGCCAATGTTGTCTGCTGTTCCGAGATTCAACTTCGCCCCAGAAAGCAAACTCTTTAACTTGAGAGAAAAAAAAAAAGATGCCATACATTATCGGGGGTGGGGTGGGGGACAGAAAAATGCCTCTTTGCTGCTATGTAACGGTCATCAGCATTTTTGCAGCCTAGATGAGACCTGGAAAAAATAGTACTTGAAAAACCGGCGAAGAGGAGGATGGCTTTAAAATATGTGTGGGTAACGGTGACGTGTTATCAAATCGGATTTACCCTTGATGAGGAACGCGGGAGCAGGCACAAAGCTCATTATCCCTTTATTGTTCGGCGATTCTGCGGGTCTGTGAGGAGGCGGGAGCAGTTATTACCCATCCTCGCTGTTGCCAGGGTACCGCTATTTAGGTCACACACAAGGCAGAAACGAGTCACATCATGCCTCCATGACATACTCATATACTCTCCTGCTGCTTTTTGCAATCCTCCAGACGTAAGCCTCAGGCCCCTCACAGAATTCCTCCCATCTCCCTTTCGGAGACCCAAGAGCTGCGCCACTGCAGCAGCGAAAGCCGCTCATACTCTAAGATGGCGGCTAGACTAAGCAGGGCTGTTCACGTGACCTAGGGAGACTGTTGCCAAGAGCAGACTTCTTTTGACAGAAATCTCGCGAGATCTGACAGGAACCGGTTGAACCACTAGAGTTTTTTATGAAACGAAAACAGAAGGGAGGGGGTGGCTAGAGGAGGGGGAATCTCGCGTGAATAGCGCCATAAACTTTGTGTAGGGAAGCCTCGCGGTACCATCTAACGCCTCCCGAATCGGAAGGAGTCCAGAACTTACTTTAGTTCTCGCGGTAGCCTTGGGATTTCTTCACCCTCCCCCCACCTCTTAATGCGGAGCGGAGAGTTCTCCCCGCGATACCTTTTGCAGCAAGCAGAGGTGGGGGGAGGGGATCGAAAGGAGGAAGAAGGGGCGTGGCTTGCGCGCTGAAGTCAGCACGGCGGCTGCGAGGGGGCGGAGGAATATATAAAGGCCCGGGTCGAACGGGGGGGGTGTTTCAGTTAGAGAAGCGATTCTAAGACGGAGGTGGGAGAACTGTTGTAGGCGAGGCGTGTATTACTTCTGGTGAATTCGAGTTTCTCTACGCGGAGCGGGACCTCCCGGAACGATCTCTCGTTATGAGTCATGTGGCAGTGGAAAATGCCCTCGGTCTAGATCAGCAGGTGAGGGAACTCAAAGGAAAAACAGACGGGTGGGCCCGGAGTAGCGAGGGCTTTTCGCCCCACCCCCCATTGGTGGCCGATCTGGCTTCGGGGCTCTCTCGTAGTCTTCAGCGCGTTCCTTTGCCCTTGTGATAACCCTACTATCTTCCCGCGCTCCACCAGCCCGGCACGGTTTCTATGCCGGCCTTCTGGTGGCGTATTTGACTGTGACGCAGTTCCTTTTTTGGAGGCCGCAATTTTGGCGGCTTGGGCTCGAGTCGTTGTAGGCCGAAAAAAAAAAGGAGCGGGGGGGGGTTGAAGGGCAAGGGAGAATCGCGCCGAGGCGTGAAGGATAGGGTGAAGCGCCCCTGGGCCGTGTAAGACAGGCCGGGCCTGTTCCGGGGCTTTGTGCGGCTCTGGCGAGTGTTACATCTGCCGGGCCCCCTGGTGGCGCTGGCTTCGAACTGCAGCGGGCGGGGGACCACGGCGGCCATCGAGCGATGACGAAATGGGGAGGACGGGGGAAGCGCGTGCGCGGTTCCCCAGCCGGGGAGCGGGAGCCACAGAACTACGGCTGCCGCTCTTGCTTCCTGTGTTGGGTGCGCGCGCACGCACGCACAGACGCGCGCCCCCATCTCCTTTGTCCTCGAGGCCCCTGTCGAAAAAAGGGAGAAAAGGGTGGTACCGCGCCTCGAAAGGCGGGTTCTCCTCCTCCTCCTCCTCCTCCTCCTTTACGTTGACTGCGGTCGGCTCCGCTCCTCGCTTCCATTCTTGCCCGTAGTCGAAGTGTTAAAAGAGAGCGGTGGCAGAGTATAAAGTCCCGCGGGCGGTGGGGGCTAGAACCAGTTCCCGAAATGGATCAAGGAGAGCCGGTCAGGGAAATCGGAGCAGGCGTCTGACGCTGCCGCCCGGATTAGCGGGCAGGCTAGGAAAGCGCAGTCGCCGTTCGCTGCGGCAGAGCTGGAATGCCGCGGCTGCGGCCTGAAAACGCAAAAAGAGCAGGCAGGAAACGACTCTCCCAGCTAGATCTGTCTGGCCCGGTCAGGCGGCCGCATCGTTGGCGATTTTTGAATTGAGGGTGTATTTAGACGAAGTTCAAAATCAACGTTTATACTTGGACAGGTTTATTTTAAAATAAAGAATTGATGTAGCTAATGCAACGTATAAAAGCTGCGATTTACTACGTAGGGCTCCTGTAGCATATCACTATTTAGAGTTAATGTGATTTTGCTCAAAAGAAATCAAAACTGCTGTAACGCATTTGAAGTGCGGTGGGAGAGGATTTGCTTCTGTGTGCATCAAAGAGTTTTAAATCTGGATAGGAGTTATTGGGAAACAATTGAAATGTTTAATTTCAATATAAAATACTCTGGTGGTACACCACTTTAATTGCCTACTCTATAAATAAAGTACTGAGAAAGCAAATGAATAAGTTTTAGATAAGTTTTTCTCCTTGGCTTTGATATTGCTATTGAAATTGCTTGATTTTTTTTTTGTGTGCGGAAGCTAAAACTTGGCAGGTTTTCATTTGAAAATGTAACTAATGATAACTTTTGTGTATTTTTAAGTTTGCTGGTCTAGACTTGAATTCCTCAGACTCTCAGAGTGGAGGAGGAACAGCAAGTAAGTACATAATTCAAGAATATTTTTCTAGAATTAATAGATCTTATGGGTGGCCTATCATTTCAGTAAAAATTAAGCTACTATTCTGATCCCACATCAGTATTTATATTTGTTATGCATCTTTAAGGTTAAGTAATGGTTTTTTAATCTTGCTGGACAGTTGAGGTTCAAAAGAAACATTAAGGACTACACGCTTCATAAATCCAGTGTTCGATCAACCTTCATTCAATTTCTGAATCCCATAACTTGTTGGAGCTTGTTGGAATGGAATATCACCTAACTGTGCTATCTTTATTCCTTTTATACTCCAAAGAACCACTATTGATTGAATTCAAGTACTGTACTTTTTAAGTTCTGACAATATTGGAATAAATAGGTTTCAAAGGAAATGATACAATATAAGCGTTAGTTTATTTTATGATTCTGAGGTAATCTGTTAATGGCAAAGTAGGTTATTACATAACTACACTTTATAAATTATGCTACTGTTTAGAAGGTTGTTCTGTATCTTAATAGCCAAGTAAAAGTTATAAACTAACAGCTTCCAATCATGAAAAGTAGAAGAACAATAATGTGATGGGTTGTTCTAGAAAACAGGTTTTTAAACTAACAAGTATTTTTTTCCCCCAGAAGGCCGGTACATTCCTCCTCATTTGCGGAATAGAGAAGCTTCAAAGCAGGGTATGTTTGTTGGTATAGATTTCAATTGTGAAGTAATATTGCTTTATTTAAACTTGATTCATAGGTAGATATGCATTAGGACACCCTAAAGCATTAAATATTAGTCAGAATCCTATACTACAGCTTGGAAGTGATACCTATGGTTATAAGTAGCAAGGAAGCACATAAAAAAAGAGTTGATTCGCACTAACTCAGTGATATTTTTTACAGTATGAAGGTTGCAAGAGAAAATTCAGCTTGAGTGTAATATTGTTGAGAGTTGCATTTTCACTTCATCAGTAAAGCTATTTAAGTAATAATACAATTTACTACAACCTGAACAATGATGATACTGGGCCAGCAGAAAATATTGTTTCTTCTGAAAGTTATGATGAAATTCATTGTCAATTAGTGATTCTAATGTGGAATGACGTAATTGATAATTATGATAGTTCAGATTGTAATTATGAAAGGATCCATTATGAAATGAAATATTTTGAAAACACTAGTAATAAAAGAAATGGAAGTAAGCAGAGATCCAGGCCTTTTCCAGTTTAGCGTGGGTGCTGTTCTTTCAAAAAGCCTGCTCACTTCTATAGGGTTAGAAATTTAAAACTTCATAGAAGGAAGTTTCTAAAGCTGTTAATTAGTTATTAAAAATATTCTGAGATAAAATTATAATGATCAAAAAGGTTGTAGAAATGATAATCAAATTTCTGAGTTTTCTCAAGAGGACCCATACTTCTGGAATTAAATCTTGTTAGATACTAAACCAATAAAAAGTAACATTTAATGCAAGCTTTGTTAGGTTTAGATATTTCCCTTTTTATCTTTTTTTTGTGATTTGCAAGAAAGTTGCTTACACCCAATTTTTGGGAGAGAGGATTACTTTAAGCTGACAATAGTGGGCAAAATATATCAAGTTTGTTTCTGTGTTAGTTGTAGTCTTGTGGCAGTTACGTTTAACAGATTTTTTTATTGATTCTTAACAGTTGATTTAGACCTATCTTCCATTTTTAAATTTAAAATTATAAGGATATGGTCATGTGGTCCAAATGAACTGTAGACCCTTAGGTCATTCACCTTTTTTTGAAAATTTTAGAAGACTTGAATGTACAGCTTTCTTTAATATGTTTCTCCCTTTGTTGAAACTAGAGCATTTTGGATGTTTCTTGTCTTCACTGTGGAACTTACTGTAAGCTAAACTTGATAGAATTTGAAAAATTGTTTTGACTTCCAGGATTTCCATAACCATAAATAGCTAATCTTAGTCTATGGGTAAAAAGTTAATAGACTTGAGAAACTTTTAAAATTGTGTGAGTTATGAACACATAACAAAGATTAACAAATTAGTGCATCTCCCACCTATTCTAGTATACAAGGAAAAAGTCATCTCATTAGAATGATTTTTAGTAATTTTCTAGAAGTTGTGTTCTTCATACATTTTGGCTTATACTGTAAATGTTGACTATGCTGATTGGGAGTGATGTTGGTTTAAAACATCTTGGGCCTTGTGGGAAGGTTCATGAAAGATTTGAAGTGGGCAGCAATTCTTGTTGCTTCACAGTGACATTCAAATTCATAAAAGTAATTTTTTTTCTTGTTAAAAGCAGAAAGTCTAACTGATCTCTTAGATGAAGGTGGGTAGCTGCTTGGGTTAATCTTCCCCAAAGGGATATTAACATGGTAATGGTACTTGAAAGCAGTTAAAGAGAAGATTCATAGTACTATTTCGAAAGTGAATAAAAACCAGCTTTTTACTGGACTGAAACATTCTTGGAAGTAGTGAGAAATGTTTATTTCTGACTGTCCTAAGCTGTTGATTGGCCAGCTCCTTCGTTTTTTTTTTTAAGCACTCTATGTTAGATGATAGGAGGGGGGTGTCCGTATTGGTCACAAAATTCAGAGACTTGCTTGTTCTTCTACTTGTCCAAATGTGAGCTCTACTGTCACCAAAGGTAAGCTGATATATTTGCAGAAATTTTACATTTCAGAATGATAAGATTGCCAAAAAGTTGTTGGGGACATTCCATAACATTGTTTTAATATGCTTTCGAACTGAACCATGGGAGTTTTCATGGCTCTTTTGCAGCATACAATATCCATAACTATACAGGAAACTACTATTCCAATTCGATGCCACCACCAAGAAGCTGTAAGTTGGTGTCAGGCTGGGGTGATTGTAAAGTTTGCCGTTTGGGAGCATGCCTCTAAGCAGTAACTTGCAGTTAACTAACAGTTTGAGCTTTTTTTTCAAGCACATTCTCAGGCATTCCTTCCTTGCCTCAATTTAATACGTTCCTCTATTGGTGTAACGATTAAGGAAACATGATTAAGACACAGGCAGCGAAGAAATGTTAAATTCTTTTGCTCCTTTCCAAGTTTAGTACTTTTTAGTAACACTGGTTTTTATTAAAAGCCTATAATTTAGCAAGTACCAGGATCCACTTTTGTAGACTTAGGGTTACAAGGTGAGAAAGTTATTTGTTCTTAAACAGGACACCAGCATAGTAACAAAAAGCTTGACATTCACTTTTATTAATTTTAAATCTAAGGTTATTAATGGCTATAGTTCTTTTTATGGCTACATGTACTAAAACTATTTAACATTTTCTTCACCAGCAATGCAGTTAAACTGTTTGTCAGTAGTGTAAATCTATTCCAAGTTTTAAAATAAAACACAGGTTTTCTGTTTAGTGGGCACGTTCATATAATGTTATACACTAACATAATGTGCTGAATCTTTCAAGGTAATTCAGCAGGTGGCTTAGTATTTTTCCCACTATTAACTGTAAGTATTTTATCTATGAACTGGATAAGTTTCTGAAAGATTTAGAAAGATCATAAATTTGAATAGCTTATTCAAAATACTGTAATAAAATTAATGGCAGATTTTAAAAGTAGAATTTGTTGGCATATTAAATACTGTCAGATATAATAGGACAAAGCTTGGGGAGCCCTGGACTAATGTGATCTTTTGAAGAGGAGAATAGTTCATAATGTCCAGTTTTCCTTAAACTTCCCTTTCTTAAAGAATTGGATTTGAGACTGGAGGCTGTGGAGAAACGGGGAGGCGCATCTCCTGTTCTGGTGTTTCCTGGCTTGTGAGGAAAAAATCCTTCAGCTCTAGTTGTAGCAAATACTTTATTTATATCCCCCACCCCGGGGAGCTTTTGCTACAAGCCTGGTTGCTCTTCATGGTCAGAGCTCTTCACATTTCCTATAGGAGATTAACCTGAGCGCGATTCTGAAACTTCAGAATGTTTGTAAAGATAAACCAGATAACTAACCTTTTACTAGAATGATGAGTTTTTCATGGGCTCATAAATGAAGGCAAATATATGCGTCCCAGGATAATGTTGCAGGATCCAATCTGTGTCTGTCACCGGGACCAGAGGGTTTAGTCTTCCGAGCTTTTGGACTCGTGCTCTGAGTCCAAAAGCTTAGAAGATTAAACCTTTGGTCCTTGGTGACCGACCCAGATTGGACTCTTTCATGAACTTTCTAATGATAGTTGCAGACTTCTAATGTACTGTACAAGCAGCTTTTTCTTAAAAAAAAACTGATCTGAAAAAATGTACATATTAGCATTGGCTAGTCAGAGTGGTGCTTTTTTAATTGCTGTGTGCTTAATAAATTGTATCTTTGAGCTTAGCACTGGACATTGAGGTTAGTGCTGGACTTGCTTCAAATTGACCAGTTTTTATTTAGGATGCGCTTCAACTTATTGCATGGCAGCAATATTGGTGTACAAGGTACATAGCGATAGTACAGTTATAGTTATGTTTTTAATATTCTTAAGAATGTTCAGCTACATAATTAAGTATCCATAAACTTTGCAGCTTTTGTGAACGTAGATGCAGAGAAACCTGCAATTTTAATTATTTGAGGGCAAGTTGCCCTTTTTAAAAACGAAAATTGCCCTTAAATGTAAATTTCTGGCAGCAAAAGTCACACTGTTACAGTGGAGCTTGCAAAAACTATTTGCTGGCACAAGTGACATTTAACACTTTAATTGTTTAACTTTTTATTCTCTGCTAAAGATTCCCCCAGCTGGGACTCTCGTGGAGGTAATGGCTATATGAATGGATATGATCGTGACAGCCGGATGAATGGCTACGATCGTGATCGCGATGTGTTTGGATCCAGAGGAGGATCTGGACGTGACGACAGAGGTGGGCGTGGGGACCTGTCGCTTCTATCCAACTCAGTGCTTAAATAGTGATTAAAAAATAGAGAGCTTAAGATAGGGCAAAGTATGAAGCTCATGAAACTTCTTACGGAAAATTCTTTGAATTTTCTTACCAAGCAGCTTTAATGGAGCTGCCCTCCTGAACAGAAATACAGCAGATATCATAGTTCTGAAATTTTAATGGGTCTTTAGAATCCTTGCCACAAAAAGTTGAAGATGATCAATTTGAATCCTGGAGTCAAAGCTTTTCACATCAGAGGTTTCTATTAATGACTTAGCAATATTAAAGCTACTGCCCAATAGTTGTTCCAATTACTGTCTTCTCCAGGTTTTACATGTCAAGGATGGTATACATTCTCAAAATCTTTCATTTGACTGTTTCTTCTTAACTGGTGTCAGTATGTGGGCAAATTCATGAAACTTGAAATGATCCAGTTTTCAAGCTGTTGTGAAATTGTGAAGTTTTAAATGACCATATGTTTAGTATGGTTGCCTAATGGTTGTACTCTAGAGATATGCCATAGGCTCATTCCTCATTGAACAAAAGTAAAAGTATCCAGGGTAGGTGGGTTTATTCAGCTTGAAAGGATCAACAGCTGCTGGATATTGAATACCAACCATTGCCTACAAAATTAACTATCTCTCTCTCTCTCTCTTTTTTTTTTTTTTTTTTGCTGTCAGTGCCATCTTAACTTGATGGCAGTATGACTTTGAACAAATACAGATGTTATCTTTGGAAGACTGGTGGCTACTTATTGATATTAATGGTTCTTTTCAATATATTTCTTTTCTCTTACCTGTAAATATCTTTGGAAATATTTCATAATTAATTGTATTTGTAGGATTTGATGGTGGATGGAATGCTGCCAGAGACAGGGATGCATATAGTAGCTTTGGTGCAAGAAGTGAACGTGGATCAGGAAAATCAAGTTACTTTACTGACCGTGGCAGCAATGGCTCAAGAGGAAGGTAACCACTTTGTTTAATCTTTTTTTAAAAAAAACTGCAAATCTTTACCATTGTCTGCAGAAATTTAGTTGTATTATAAGTTAGTTTTAATAAAATCATTTCACTAATCTGAATATGTTACTGGTCTGAATTGTTTGGTGCCAATAGCTAGGTGTCTGTGTGTTTGTTTTAATTAGAAAAAAAATACTCAGCATTTCCTATAAAATTGCTTTTGGCTAATAGATTAGGTCAAAAATTATGAAAAATTACTTTTGGTTTGCCATATCTAAAATCTTGCATGGGTACTTTTGTCCTTATATCCAAAGCCTGTTCTGTAACTCTTTGGTTTGGCTTGATTACAGAGTATCTTGATTTTTGTTTAAATTACTCTTGCATCCCCACTTTCCATCAGAGTGTTCAAGGCAGCATGCATGTTTCCTCCCTTTTTATCCTCATAAGAATCCTATGAAGTACTGGTAGATTGTACTGAATGAAGGAATGGCTTTAAGGTCATGAATGTCATGACTGAAAAGGGAGCTGAACCCAGAGTTTGGTATACAAGAGTTCCTAATTAATTACTAAGAATAGAGATGGAATAAATGCAGTCTGAATCGTTAAAATCCTTCTACTTAGTTGAATCTCCACAACTGATAGTGAGGAGCCGAAGGCAAAAGCTGCATCCCTCAAATCAGCATGATTCCCAAAACTTTCACATGTTGGTTTTTTAACATGACAGAAAACTGAAATTATTAATTTCTATAGTGGTGTTAATTAAACCTGATCTTTTTTGGATTATATCGTTTGTATGTTTCTGAAAAGCAAAATGGGCTTAAGCCTCAAATAATGCAATCTGCTTTAAATCAAATGTGAATATTTTAAAGCTGCCAACTTGCTAGGCTGCTTTAAAGGAGCCCGTACATGTGGATTTAATGCAATATTGTATGATGTTTAGATTTGAGGATCGTGGTGGAAGATGCAGTGATTTTGATGGCATTGGGAGTCGTGGTGATAGGAGTTCCTTTGGTGGTCGATTTGATCGTGGTGGAAACAGCCGTTGGTCTGATAAAAGTGATGAAGATGACTGGTCAAAACCACTTGCCCCAAGTGAACGTGTGGAACAGTGAGTATTAAAGGTTTACCTGGCAACTTTCAATGAAATATTCAATGCTATATGATACCGATAGACTTATTTTCATTCTAGGGAGCTGTTCGCTGGGGGGAATACAGGAATTAACTTTGAAAAATATGATGACATTCCAGTTGAGGCAACAGGCAACAACTGTCCTCCACACATTGAAAGTGTAAGTACTACAAGTTTCATAATGCATTTATTTGGTAACCTGTGCTAAAATTGTTAAATTTTCATATAGTAATAAATTAGTACTTTTTAATTGATTAATCCTTCAGAAAGGACATTGGTTCCATTTTTATGCTAGTAATTTTGTTTGGAAAGAGATTATGCCTTATAATTCTGTGTCTGATTCTTTTTAAACTTGGTCATCTTATTATGCCTTATTAACTGTTAATGAAGTGTAGGTGTGGGTCTTTATACTCAGATTATATTTGTAAATAGTACAGTATACATCTAGATTGTGTTAACACAGAAGTAATGCTAATGCCTAGGACTTACAGGCACTAAGGAAATTAGAAATTAGCATATATGCCTCATGTTGGGCTTGGTTATTATATAGAGTTAAACAGTTAGCTATGAGGTTTTTGCTAAATGAATTGAGAATGAAATACATTTTAAATATGCAGACAACTGGAGAAAGAAATAAGGAACTCTTACAAAGCTAATAATTGAAACAAATTAATTGATAGGTTAATGCACTACTAAAATACCAGTGCAGGTGGATTATTTTCAAAGGAATACTATAGAACTTAGGCTGTTGTAGATTTGCTGATGTTGCTTGGATAGAATAGAGAAGTCCTCAACGAAGAAGAACCACAATGAACAACCACAGTTGAGAACAATTTTTTTTTTTTTTTTGCTAATCCAGACAATTGTTAAGCAAGTTCTGCCTTATGGCCTTTTTGCCACGCTTGTTAAGTGAACCACGGCAGTTAAGTGAATCTGGCTTCCTCCTATTGCCTTTGCTTGTCGGAAGCCAGCTGGGAAGGTTGCAAATGGGGATCCCATGACCCCGGTACAATGCAGCTGTCATAAGTACATGCCAGTTGCCATGTGGCCCAAATTTTGATCATTGGACCAATGGCCGTAAGTGTGAAAAATGACTCTTTAACAAAGAGACTTGAGCTGATTGTGTAGCATAGTCCAATTATTTTTTAAAAAATAAATCCTGTTTTTCATACATTTTCTTCAATGGAAAGCAGATAACCAAAAAAAAAAATTGCATCCAGGAATTATAATTAGCTGAAAAAGCTGTTTGCTTCACTATCAAGCTTAGAACTGATTTTCTGTGAATACATTTGAATTGGTTTTTAGACGTCAAGCACTCAGCCACCTCAGAGTCAAATTCCTACGGAAGCTTTAAATCAAACAAGGCTCTATAATTCATAAGCAGGGGCAGTGGGTAAGGTGGAGTGCTGGCTATTAAGGTAGTTGGACTGATGTAGAATACTGCCTAATAACTGAAATACCTTTGCAGTTTAGCGATGTCGACATGGGGGAAATTATCATGGGGAACATAGAACTCACCCGCTACACTCGACCTACTCCTGTTCAGAAATATGCTATTCCTATCATCAAAGACAAAAGAGATCTGATGGCTTGTGCTCAGACAGGTAAGTCTGTCTATGTTATAGTTGCATGTTCTAAATAAAGTAAAAGTAAAATTTAGGAACTATGAAAGCCATGCTATGCAGATTTTGAAATTTTTCCTTTAGAAGCCTGGTTGATTATTGTATTTTGAAGTAAGGTTGTGTTGAATAAATGCTGAAAATGGGCCAATGCTCTTCTCCAAATGGAGGGGGGTTTGGGTAAATTGCAAAAATCTGCTGTTTTGCAATTGGCTGTAATTGGTTAACTACCACTAATTTGAGTTCACATGAAATATTTGGAATAAAAACCATTTGCAGCTAACACCGGTTTCTGTATAACTTAGGATATAACTTAGGATAATAAGCAATAATTGCTTAGTGGTTGAAATTGTTTTCAGAAATAAAAGGATTTTGCATTGCTAACAAATGTTAATGTATCTTTCTCTAGGTTCTGGGAAAACTGCTGCATTTCTTCTGCCCATATTGAGTCAGATATATACAGATGGCCCAGGTGATGCTTTGAGAGCCCTGAAGGCAAGTGTATGGTTTGCAGCATATAAATATCTATGAGTAACTCCCAGCAGTGTGCATTTCATCATGCTTTCTCCAGTTCTCAGTTCTGTGTTAATGTGGGCATTTGTGTATGGGAACGAACTCTTTTCTGTTTGGGAACGTAACTCACTCATTTGCCTGTGCAGGAGAAAGGCATGCACTACTTTTGTTTCAGCACAAAAATAGCTCTACAGAGCACAGGTAGGCCTTGACTTACAACCATTCATGTAGTGACTGTTCAGAGTTTTAACGGTATTGAAAAAAGTAATTTTTGATAGTTTTTTATACTTAAAAACTGTTGCAACATCCCCATGATCATGTGATTAAAACTTAGGTGGTTGGCATCTGGCATGTGTTTCGGACAACACTGTTCCAGAGTCATGTGATCACCCGTTGTAATCTTTCCAGCCAGCTTTTTACAAGCAAAGTCAATAGGGGAAGCCGAGTTTTCGCTTAACTGACAAAAGGTAAAATAAAATGCAACTCAGCTGCCTTGCATAGAAAAATTTGGACTCAATTGTGGTCGTATGTCAAGGATTATTAGTATTGCTGTTTAACTTCAAGGAAATAATCGGGCAGAATGAAATGGGCATAACATTGGGCTATATTTTCAGTGACATCTTGCTCTTTAACATTACAGGAAAATGGAAGATTTGGGCGACGTAAACAATATCCAATTTCATTAGTTTTGGCACCAACAAGGGAATTGGCAGTGCAAATATATGAAGAAGCTAGAAAGGTAAATATTACATGCCCCTGAGAGCTTATTAGCGGATCACAAGGCAAAGTTTTAGATCTGAAATTCTTGATTTTCTTCCCTCTAGTTCGCCTATCGTTCCAAAGTCCGTCCTTGTGTTGTATATGGTGGTGCTGACATTGGTCAACAGATACGTGACTTGGAACGTGGCTGCCATTTGCTTGTGGCAACTCCAGGCCGCCTTGTAGATATGATGGAGAGAGGAAAGATAGGCCTGGATTTCTGCAAGTAAGTAATACGGTTCTGTATGTTTATAAGATAAGTGTTGTAATATTGATAACCTTTGATACTCTGGAGCTTCCTTGTCAATATGGAATCATAGAACTCTTTATGTGCTACTATGTATTTTCTAGATACTTGGTTTTGGATGAAGCTGATCGTATGCTTGACATGGGTTTTGAGCCTCAGATTCGTCGTATTGTTGAACAAGATACTATGCCACTAAAGGGTGTCCGTCAGACAATGATGTTTAGTGCTACTTTTCCAAAGGAAATCCAGGTATTTATGATGTTCAACTTTCCATAAGATTCAACACATTAAAGGGAAACTGATAAACACACTGAAAGTACTTGTCTATGGCACGGGTGTCAAACTCATCACGTGACATGTCATGACTTTTTTTGCATTGCTGGAGCTGGGGTGGGCGCGGCCTCTGCATGATGCAACCGGCCCATGGGCCGGCGTTTTGACACGCTGGCCTATGGTAAACCCAAAGCTGGTGTTCAAAAGTCAACTGGACTTTCTTGTTTTTTTCCTTGAAAACCTTTCGTTTCTCATCTAAGAAGCTTCTTCAGTTCTGGCATGAGAATCAAAACGTTTTCAAGGAAAAAAACAAGAAAGTCCAGTTGACTTTGGAACAGCACCTTTGGGACAAGCATGACCTGGATGACTGAGAATCTATGGTAAACTTGTTAAAAAGAAATAAGCGGAGGTCTTAGATAGTTTTCCGTTGAAGAACTTGTCTATAGTTCCTATTGGGACACTTCTGTACACCCATACACCCGGAGCATCATGGCGCTCCCATGTAACATCGCTCCTGCGCGAGCTGCACTGGTTGCCGGTGGCCTTCCGGGTGCGTTTCAAGGTGTTAGTGACCATCTATAAAACGCTCCATGGCATCGGACCCGGATATTTACAGGACCGCCTTCTGCCAGCAAATACCTCCCGCCGTCCGGTACGCTCCCACAGAGTGGGTCTCCTCAGGGTGCCGTCAGCCAGACAATGTCGGCTGGCGACCCTCAGGGGGAGGGCCTTCTGTGTGGGAGCTCCAACGCTTTGGAACGAGCTCCTCCCCGAACTCCGTACGATGACGGAATTGCGTTCCTTCTGTCGCGAATTAAAAACACATCTTTTTCGACAAGCCGGCCTGGGATAGGAGCTCCGGTTCCAACAATGGCCATAATTGTTTTTAGGGGATTGAGTTTTTAGATTATGTATTGGGTTTTTAAATGATTGGGCCAAATTATTTAATTTATTTTTAATAATTTTACTTTTTGTATGTTGTTTTTAATTGGGCTGTACACCGCCCTGAGTCCTTCGGGAGGGGGGGCGGTATAAAAATCGTTAAATAAATAAATAAATATTTTTGTGGTGATTGATGAGCTATGGTTAGATGCGTATTTATGCTAATTAAGTGCTATTTTTTAGATGCTTGCTCGTGATTTCTTGGAGGAATATATTTTTCTGGCTGTTGGCCGCGTTGGCTCTACATCTGAGAACATCACACAGAAAGTAGTATGGGTGGAAGAGCCAGACAAACGGTCATTTCTGCTTGATCTCTTGAATGCCACAGGTAAAGACTGAGGAAGAATTCCAGCATAAATCTAATGTAACTCTGTGTTAGCTGAGGAGAAAAACTGCAGACTTTCCTTTCTATTTTCTCCTATAATTGATTTTTTTTACTTCAATCTGCCTGCAACTAGCTTGATTAGTAACTTTTTTTATTGCAATCATAGCACTAGTTTGTATCGCGTGGTGCTATATTGACCAGTAAACCATTAATTAATGAAATTCTTTGTGTATGCAGGCAAGGATTCCTTGACTTTGGTGTTTGTAGAGACTAAAAAGGGAGCTGATGCCCTGGAGAATTTCCTGTACCGTGAAGGATATGCTTGCACCAGTATCCATGGTGATCGCTCTCAGCGAGATAGAGAAGAAGCATTACATCAGTTCCGCTCTGGCAGAAGTCCCATCTTAGTTGCCACTGCAGTAAGGACATCTTTGGTTGTATAGCTTTGTGTGTCTTTTTAATTTTACCTTTGGGAATTCAGGGTTCCCTTCTTGTCTTCAATAGGTAGCGGCACGAGGATTGGATATTTCCAATGTTAAACATGTCATAAATTTTGATTTGCCAAGTGACATAGAAGAATATGTGCATCGCATTGGCCGTACGGGTCGTGTAGGAAATCTTGGTAAGAGGGCATTAATTCTGGTGGGGTTTGTGTAGTTGCTAAGATCTATATATATGCAGAAGTGCTAAATAATTTGAGAATGTAGCTGCTCAGAATTTTCCCAACCTCTACTGAAAAAAGCTTTTTCAAAATAATAATGGGCATTGATTAGGATGCAAGTACTTTTAAGGAGATCTCTGCCAATAAAGGCCTGTTGGAAAAGATCAGTATGTATTATTGAGTGAATTTGTAAGTTCCTTGTAAGGCGGTATATGAACTTGCGAATCTTGTTGCCAGGTTTGGAGAATTCCTAATGGAAATTGGCATTGGATAGCTTTATTGCATTTCTGAGAAATTTTCACATTGAAAAATATATTTGTTAAAAGAGTATCCCAGGTTTTGAATAACATCCCCGTTTAAATGCCTTTGGGTTTGACATGTTTTTACTTTCAGTGTTGTAAAACATGTACTGTAGAAGGAAAAGCTCATCAATGGCTTATCCTTCATACAAAAAGGGGAACAAATGTATCATAAATGCAATGATAAATTAACTGTTAACTAAGCTCATCATGAGTGGTTAGGAAGGACTATCTGCTTTTGTGTCAGTTTGAAAATAAGCACAGATAGCTGAAACTCTCATGTTTCCTTAACTTTTCTTTTAGGTCTTGCCACATCATTTTTTAATGACAGGAACGTAAATATCACAAAAGACTTGTTAGATCTACTTGTTGAAGCAAAGCAGGAAGTACCATCTTGGCTAGAAAACGCGGCATATGAGCAACTTCATAAGGGCGGAAGCAGCCGTGGACGTTCCAAAGGGTAACGTGAATGAATTTAAGTTTGAGAAACCTGCCTTCCATGTAGCTGGCTAGAGCTTCACTCAGTTTGACTGTTACATTAGGTTGGCAGCTGTGTTCCTGTGTTTTCAGGATGGGGGATTTTTGCTGTTCCAATATTCTTTTGCATTTTGCAGAAAAGTAGGGTGTGAAGGGGCTGTTTCACTGTTGAAAGACCAGAGAAAATAGTAGTAAATATGGTACTTGTTTGTTAGATTGATATTCCACTTTCTTTGTAGGAGCTCAGGGCAGCATGCATGGTGTTCCCTGCTTACCGCGTTAAGACTTTTTGGTTTGGGGAAATTAGATGCCAGTTCAGTTGAAATTCTGAAATAACATTCTGCAGAGAATGAATAATGGATAGCTTTAAAAAAAACAGTTGAAGAATTTGAGACAATAGCTATAACGAGCATGCTATAGCAAAATAGATACAGAATATAAGAATTAACTTTACTAGGGGGTTTATTTAATGGGATTTGTGGGTATTGTAAATACTGACTACCTTTTTGTTTTCCTTCAGCCGCTTCAGTGGAGGCTTTGGTGCCAGAGATTATCGAACAAGCAGCAGCAGCGGTGGTGGTGGGAGCAGTTGTTTTGGCAGCAGTCGTGCAAGTAGCGGTCGCAGTGGTGGTGGTGGTGGAGGTGGTGGTCACGGAGGTAGCAGAGGATTTGGAGGTAAATCTTTTGTGCTGTTTAGGTTGGGAATGAAAGGCAATAGAAGTTTTCTGTGTTAAAATGTCTTGTGAACATTTTCATTGTATCTTAAATTTCTCTCTTCTTTTGTCTTAATAGGTGGTTATGGCGGCTTCTATAACAGTGATGGATATGGAGGAAACTATAACTCTCAGGGGGTAGATTGGTGGGGCAACTGATCTGCTTGCTGAGGATTCTTACCAAACAAGCTAATATGGAAACCACATGTAACTTAGCCAGACTATACCTTGTGTAGCTTCAAGAACTCGCAGTACATTACCAGCTGTGATTCTCCACTGAATTTTTTTTAAGGGAGCTCAAGGTCACAAGAAGGAAAGGAACAGAAGCCCTACTTTGAAGAAGGTTTAAAGACTCCATTGTAGTCAGGATTAACTCCTCTACCCAATCCCACTCCCACTCCTAAACTGTATTTATAATTTTGTGACTGAGGATCATTTGTTAATGTACTGTGCCTTTAACTTTAGACAACTTTTTATTTTGATGTCCTGTTGGCTCAGTGATGCCCAAGATTATCAATTGTCTTTGCAAAATTATTCAACTTGGGCTTTATAAAAATCAAACCTTGGCACACAGGTGTGATACAACTTACAGGAATCATTGATTCATCCACTTTATCTGCAAAAACAAAAGAAAAAAACTTGTGCGGTGGCCTACATTAGGGCTTTGATACTTGGAGATTTGAAAAATAAAACATCTTGAAGCATATCAATGGAATTAGTTTCTAATGTGGCACAACTGTACAAAGTTAAAGTTGATTTGCTCACTCTATCCTGGATAGGTACTTCGAACCTGATTGTCTTTAAAAAGCCATTCCAGTCCTGATAATGAGGTGATGTATGGATTGCATGCATACAAGCACTGTTTTAAAAGTAAATGCAAGTAAACACAGCAATTCCAGTGTTTAGGCAGATTATTAATGTGAGCTAGCCAATAGAAGGCAGAACATTACAGGGAATGTTTAAAGGTCTGAACTTGAAATAGTTGTTAGGAGAATTCATCTACTTAGACGTTTCAAAATTGCCTGCCATATTAAGTTGAAATGGTAGAATGGCTGACCATAACAGTGAAGGTCCATTTTTTTAAAAGGGCCTGACTGATTTTTTTGGTCTTAACGCATGCTAGTGTTGATGTTTTTTGGTCAAGGGGGAATGAACAGGAAGAATTATGCAGCAGGCTTTATTTTAATGCAGATTCACATTACTCTGTTCAAGCTGCGTTGAAGTGTTAACTGGCTTACTGTAGACTTGTAAAATGGCTCCAGAAGAGTAACAGATTCTGAGATCACAAAGGTTGGAATGTACATAACTGCACAAGGTTCAATTCTGCTATCAAGTGCAGTTTTAGTCAGTTTTAGTTGCATAGGTTTCCATTGTATTTAGTCTTGTTATGCTGATCTGGCCAAAGATGAGTATTTCCAACAGTAAAAGGCCTCTGCCACTTAGCGTCTCTGAGATAACGTCTGTTGCCAGAGCTATTACCAACTCTTTCTCTAAGTGGCATAGGACAACAGCAAAATCTCCTAAAGTGCAATAGATCTTTTCAAGTGTATTGTGCCTTGTACTAAACTTTAAGTAGGTGCACTTGACAGTATTTGAAGTCATTTGTTATGGTGCTATTTCAATTAGTCTAGATTGAGGCCCTTGTACATTTTGCCCATAACTTTTTACAAAATACTTCTTTTATTGCACATTCAGAGAATTTTATATGTCTTGTGTGCGTGTCCTTAACTTCCAATCTTATTTTGTCTCTTGGGAGACTGAACGCAGCTTGGCTAAGGAGAAGGAACTAGATTCTAAAACTGGGACCATGGGAATAATGGTTGGGAAGAAAACTATTTGCACACGACAGATTTCTAGATACTTTTTGCTGCTAGTTTTGTGTAATATTTATTGAACATTTTTGACAAATATTTATTTTTGTAAGCCTAAAAGTGATTCTTTGAAAGTTTAAAGAAACTTGACCAAAAGACAGTACAAAAACACTGGCACTTGAATGTTGAATGTCACCGTATGCGTGAAATTATATATTTCGGGGTAGTGTGAGCTTTTAATGTTTAAGTCATATTAAACTCTTAAGTCAAATTAAGCAGACCCGGCATTAGCAGTGTAGCCATAACTTTCTGATAGTAAAACAAAAATTGGCAACTTTAAAATTAAACATGCCAAGGTTTTGATACACTTGTCTTAAGATATTAATGAAACACTTCAAAACACTGATGTGAAGTGTCCAGATTCTCAGATGTTCGTTGCGTGAGTTTTTGTTTAGTTGTGTGGTTTTTTTTTTTTCAGTGAATGTCTGGCACATTGCAATCCTCAAACATGTGGTTATCTTTGTTGTATTGGCATAATCAGTGACTTGTACATTCAGCAATAGCATTTTAGTGAGTTTTACAACCAGCAATATTCTTCAGTTGTGATAAAGATTCAGTCATATGCAAAGAATGGGTTTAAACTTGCTGAGTGTAAACAATATGAGCGTCAGGTCACTGTAGGTTTAGTAATTGCTTATTGTATTAGTTTAGATGCTAGCACTGCATGTGCTGTGCATTACTCTCAAATTTTAATAAAATAAAAGGTTGAAATGAATCCTGTGTAGTTTTGATTCTTACTAAAAGTGGAATGGAATGGTTTAACCATAGGAAAAAATAGATGGTTGGAAAAATTAATGATCCTGCTTCTCCTAATCTCTGACTACATCTGGGCACCATGAACTGAACTTTCGGGGGGGGGGGCTTTTGGTTTGGGGTAGACAGCCATTTATTGCCTTTTGGTATACTGTAATCCAAAACAGATCAGTTTCGACCTGAATAATAAAGTACGGTAATAGTGTTGGTTGCAACCTGTAGTATAATAATATAGTAGAAATGTATAATTCAGCAGTTACTTAACTATCACTCATCTAGTAAGCCACTTTTGGGACTGGGAGACTATATTTACATTAACCTCCATTTTAATATGCATCGGACCATTGAAGTAGAATTGTTTTGTAGGATTTGAGTATGTAAGAAGTGTTTGTGACATGACAGATGGAAGTTCAGGTCAACAAATGTGACCTGTAAAAACTTGTTACTCACTTTAGAAAAATAGTTGCCTGTCAGGTTTGAATGAGCATTTGGAGAAGGATAGCAGAGCAAGAAAATAGTAAAAATTTATTTACTGCTCAGCCCCCAGTAACAGGTGGTTTACAGCTTTTTCAAAATATCAAAAGCAAAATTGAGCACGAAGGGTAAAGATGACAGCATTATAGAATAAGGAAGACTGGTGTTCATACAACAACTTGGGAGATGTCAGCTAGCAGAAGACAATGAAAACTCCCTGATCAACAAATGGACAGACTGGGAAACAGCATCCATATATGCACTAGATTGCTTTGTTAATTTGTGCTTTATGTTTTGTCATTAGTTGCTTACTGAGAGGTGTGTCACTAAAAATAAAAAGGAAATGTTGGGTTGGCATTCAGACCATTGAGCCTTTAACGAAACAAACCGTATTTCACGCTGCTCGGGAAAATAAGGAAACAACCAGAACATGTTCTCTTCCGTACCAACATTCGGATAAGCAGGAATGAACCCCATAGAAAGCAAATTTTATTTATAATACAGTTAAAAACAAACATTGGATTTAACGTGACATTCCAGTAGATACATTCATATCAGATTATTCCACTTTTTACAATCCATTCTTCATCTCTACATATACATCTAAGATTTATATACAATACTTAAATAACACATTTCTATCTTAACATTCATCTTTAATCCCAACCGTCCTCTTCAAATTCCTCCAGCGGTAAAATTTGTCCTACGTTTCATAATAAACTGATCCACATTTATCTTTTAATATTGTGAGCCTGTCCATTTCTGCACATGCTAATATTTTATGTATTAACTCTTCCTCTGGGAATTCACTTGCTCTTCCATCTGCGCAAAAGCAAGCCTAGCCACAGTCAGGATGTATAGCAGCAGGTAGATTGTTCCCTTATCATATTTTGCTGTCATTATTCCCAACAAGAAGAGTTCCGGTTTTAACTCTAAGTCCAGTGTTAATATATCCCTCAACCAGTTTCGTGACCAATACAGGTAGTTCTTGAGTTGCAACTTAAACTAACAATGGCTCAAAATTACAATGACCTCAGAAAAAGTGGCTGATGAACTGTCCCCCACAGTCGTGTGATGACAACCGGCTTCTTAACGTGATTGGAATTGGTAACCTGAGTTGACTTCTGATAAGCAGTCAATTGGTGAAGCCAGATTTGCTGAATGACCACAATTCACCTAACTACTGGATAAAAATGGTCATAAAATTGGTTGCGATGTTATTTAACCATGTAGCTTAGCAACCAATATTCTGATTCTAATTGTGGCTGCTCTAATTGAGCTAGTGAGGAGAAAACCATATTACTGTCAACACTTGCAGGGCAAACTACAGTATATAAATAGCCAATCTCATGTCTCATTACCCAATTTCTAGTTGGGCAAGCAAGCAAACAAACCCAGACAGCATCAAGGACTCCACAATGCAAGCCTGACCAGCATAGATTCCACTGAAATGTTAGCCTACAATCATTCATGATTTAATTGTGTATCTGAGAGGTAACCTGGTGGGAGCTCTTGGAAAGATGTACTCCTGACTTCCAAGTGTGGCATTAACTGATTCTAGGATAGGGGCATGGATGTGGCTATAATAGATTTTTCGGGCTTTCAGAGATATCATGTAGTAAGTGTGCCACACCCTGATTCTGACATTAGCCTCTCCAGCAATAAGTGGGATTGCTGCTGGTATCAGCCTCTGCAGCATAGCAACTTCATACCAGAATGGTTTGGTTCCATAGCCAGGTTGGAAGTGGGGTTTCCTACATTTGGGAGACTTTAGCCTGCCTCCTGGAGTGGAATTGGAAGCAATTCAGCAATAATTAAGGAATGAAGAGCAAATTGCTGAAATAAAAAAATTATAAAGATGTAACTTCTCTCCTTTTCCCGGGCACGACCCACTGCATCGCTTCCTCAGATATCCAGCTCAGAGGCAGCTTCTCTGAACTGCTGGTGGTGGGCTGCGGAGCCCCAGAGTGCGCCGGTTGAGGGGCTGGCAGGCTGGCTGCTGACGGACACTGTCGGCCCCCATGTGCTCGCTGGCCTCTGTGCGTGGGCCAATAGTGTCAGGCAGCAGACGCCCCGGCCCCTGCCCTGCGACAATAGCATCCTCGCCTTACCTTGCCTCACTCCACAGGGTGAGCCTCCTACCCACCGCCCTACCTGCCAGATACTCCCTGGATCTCCCCCAACCCTGCCTGCACCCCATAGGTGTCCCTCCCTATGAGCAACATCAAGGGGACCACACCCACCCAGTTTGCCATGACCACCACAGCCACGCTTACCTGGTGGGACACGCCCACCTGGCATCCGGCAATAAGTGGGTTTTGGGTTGCAATTTGGGCACTCGGTCTCTAAATGGTTCGCCATCACTGCCCTATACCTTTTCAGACAAAATGGTTGTCCAGTCTCTTCGTAAAAACTTCCAGTGTTGGACCATTCACAACTTCTGGAATCAGGTTGTTCCACTGATTAATTGTTCTGTGAGGAAATTTCTCCTTAGTTCTAGGTTGCTTCTCTCTTTGATCAGTTTCCATCCATTGCTTCTTTTCCTGCCTTCAGGTGCTTTGGAGAATAACTGGACTCCCTCTTCTTTGTGCAACCCCTGCTATCATGTCATCCCTAGTCCTTCTCTTTATTAAACTAGACATACCCAATTCCAGCAACTGTTCTTTATACGTTTTAGCCTCCAGTCCCCTGATTATCTTTGTTGCTCTTCTCTGCACTCTTTCTAGAATCTCAACATCTTTTTTACATTGTGATGACTAAAACGATGCAGTATTCCAAGTGTGGCCTTAGCAAGTTATTATAAAGTGATATTAACACTTCACGTGATCTTGATTCTCTCCCTCTGTTAATGTAGCCTAGAACTATGTTGGCTTTTTTGGCAGCTACAGCACACCACTGGCTCATATTTAAGTGATTGTCCACTAGGACTCCGAGATCCCTCTCACAGTTGTTGTTGTTGTTGTTATTATTATTATTATTATTATTTAAATTTCTATGCCGCCCTATTCCGAGAACTAGTTATTACTATTGAGCAAGGTACCCCCTATACTATACCTGTACATTTGATTTTTCTTGCCTCACTTTTTTCACTATTGAATTTTATTTTGTTAGATAGCGCCCCTTGTTCAAGTCTGTGAAGATCCTTCTTTATCTTAAGCCTATCTTCTGGAGTGTTGGCTATTCCTGCCAGCTGGTGTTGTCTGCAAATTTGCTGAGTTCACCATCTATCCCCTCACCGAAATCATTGATGAACATGTTGAAGCGTCCTGGGCCTAAAAGAGAGCCTTGGGGTACCCCACTGCATACTTCCCTCTATGTGGATGCAGTCCATTGAGGACTACCCATTGAATGTGGTTGATCGGCCAGTTAAGAATCCATCTGGTGGTGATGCTGTCTAGCCCACATTTTTCTATTTGACTGTTGTAATTGGAGGACTACTTGTACATGTTCACCAAGCATATTTCCAGCAAAAGTTTCAGAAACTTTTATACATTCTAGACAGTTTTTCTAATGACATGTAGTAACAATTCCTCATTATATAAAAATTATCTTTAAGACTATAACATAAATTTCAGTCCTTTCAATCACATATTCTCCCGTTGATCCATATGTATGTTGTACATTCTTTCACTTATTCTTCTGTTTCATATTTCAATAAAATTTATACATTTTAGCAATAACATGATCACCATTTGTGCATAGTTCCATTTCAAATTCAACCTTACAATGTTCAAATGCACTACTATGTACTTTAAAACTTTTAAATAATTGTATATATTATATACTAAATCCATTGCCCATGTCACCATTGTTTCTTTAACCTGTTCCTCATGTAACTTATATTCCAACAAGTATTTATAAATATTTTTAATTTGTTTTTTCTCTGGGCCTAGCAGTATTTTATCTAACCCCGTGTCTTATCTGTTAATACCCTACTCTTGCTTATCCTTCATGTATCTTGCTTATATCTGGAGATAAGACCACCATTCCAAGGCTATTCCTTGTTGTCTTAACTCTTGTTTTTGTTTTAAGTGGCCTTCCTCTGTCAAGATGTCTTTGTATATAATAGCCTTATCTTTCCTATACAGATTGGGATATGTGACTGCCTTAAGTGGCGGTAACCAAACTGGAATCTTTGTGTAGTGCTGGCGTTTGACTATATTCCAGCTTTTTATTAGTTCTTTCCGAACCATATGTCTCAAAAAATACTGGTAGTTTCTGCTTTGCCTTATCCATATATGAGCATGCCAACCCTGCTTGAGATCGTAACCCTCTAAATGTAGACATCTTTTATTTTCTAAAGTAATCCAGTCTCTAATCCATGTCAGGGCTGCTGCTTTGTAATATAACTCCCAATTTGGGAAACCTAAACCTCCTCTCTCTTTGGCATCCTGTAATGCCTTTAATTTTATTCTTGCCTTCTTTCCTATCCACACAAATTCTAAGGTTAATTTATTCAACTCCTTGAAGAATTTCTTGTCTAATTGAATTGGAATGTTCTGAAACAGGAATATCATTTTAGGTAGGATGTTCATCTTCACTGCTGCAATTCTCCCAAGAAATGAGAGGTGTAAATTTTTCCAGCGATCTAAATCTACTTTTATATTCTTTACCATTTTGCCATAGTTATCTTCTTTAATTGATGAGCAATGTGCTGAAATAACTATCACAAGATATTTTAATTTAGAAACTATTTGTATACCTAATTTTTCTGCAAGGTTTCCTTTTTGTATATTAGTCATATTTTTTGCAATAATCTTTGTTTTATTTCTATTTATTTTCAAACCAGCCAAATCTCCATACTCTTCTAATATTTCAAATAGCTTCTGCCATGATTGTTCTGGGTCTTCTAGTATAAATGCTAAATCGTCTGCATAAGCTTGAAGTTTGTATATTTCCTTTTTGATCCTAAGTCCTTTAATCTGCTCTTCTTGTCTTACTGCTCTGGCTAACATTTCTAATGTGTATATGAATAACAATGGTGAGAGAAGACATCCTTGTCTTGTGCCTTTCTGGATATTAAATTTATCAGTGGCCTCTCCATTTATTATGATCTGGGCCTTTTGTTCAGAATATATTGCGGTTATCACGTTTAAAAAATTTCCCCCAGTATCCATTGATTTTAATTGTTGGATCATAAATAGCCAATTAACATTGTCAAAAGCCTTCTGTACATCAAGGAACAGAAGTGCCACTTGACGATCACTACGCGATTCATAAAATTCAAGGATGTCTAAAATTGTTCTAATATTCCGCTTGATTTGGTAGAAACCCATTTTGATCAGAATGTATAAAATCAATTAAGTAATTTTTAAATCTCTCTGCCATTACTGAGGCAAAAATTTTGTAATCAGAATTCAATAATGATATAGTTCTATAATTTTGTATCTGTGTTTTTCCCGCTTCTTCTTTTGGTATCAGTATTATGTTTGCCTCTGTCCAGGACTTAGGTATTCTAGCTTCAGTTAATATGGCATTAAAAACTTCTAGTAAGTATTAAGTACACTTTGTTGCTCTTTATATAGTTCTGCTGGTATTCCATCTGGGCCAGTCGCCCAGTCGATCAATGGCAGCAAGTATGGGAACGAAATAATAAAAGCACACTGGCGACATCATATAAAGAAAACCTTTATGAGATGGTTTACAGATGGCATTTGCCTCCAGCCAGATTAGCCAAAATGTATAATGGATACTCACCCATGTGCTGGAAGTGCAAAAAAGAAAAGGGCACATTTTTTCATGTATGGCGGACATGTAGAGAAGCACAGGTGTACTGGCTTATGGTCTGGGAATACATAATAGAAATGACTAAGCAAAGCATCCAATACAAACCTGAGACATTATTATTAGGAATATTAGGAAAAAACGTAAATAAAGGTGACACATATCTAATCATACACGTGATAACAGCGGCAAGGATTCTATTTGCTCAAAAGTGGTAAGCAATGGAAGCACCGAGTGGGGAAGCACTAATAAAATTATGTATTGCGCAGAATTAGATAAGATAACTAAAAGATTAAAAATCAGGAAGAAACGGAATTTTATCGGATCTGGAATAAATTCTACAAATGGAGGGAAAAAAGAATGGGGTCAACAGAAAAGATATAAGTAGAGGCAGATACTAGGAATGTATAGCTGTATATAGATTTATCATATGTATTTAATGTATAGTATGGACTGACAAGACGGAGATGTATATCTAAGACGATTTATCATGTTCAATGTTTTTAATCTTTTTTTCTTTTGTATTCAATAAAAAATTATTTTAAAAAAACTTTTAAATAATTGTACATTTTGAGCTGACCGCGGGAGGGCGGGGGGAGGAGGAGGGAGCTGGAGGAGGCCGGGCGCTGCTGAGGAGGTCGCAGAGACGCCGCCGCCGCCGCCGCCGCCGCCGCGATGCCCTCGGAGAAGAGCTTCAAGCAGCGACGCACCTTCGAACAAAGAGTAGAAGATGTCAGACTTATTCGTGAACAGCATCCAACAAAGATACCGGTAATTATCGAAAGATACAAAGGAGAGAAGCAGCTTCCCGTTCTGGACAAAACAAAGTTTCTGGTCCCAGATCATGTCAACATGAGTGAGCTTATCAAGATAATCAGACGGCGGCTGCAGCTGAATTCCAATCAAGCTTTCTTCTTACTGGTGAACGGACACAGCATGGTGAGCGTCTCCACACCCATTTCGGAGGCGTACGAAAGTGAAAAGGATGAAGACGGATTCTTGTATATGGTGTACGCCTCTCAGGAAACGTTTGGCATGAAATCCTCCATGTAAACCTTTGCCCCCCCCCCCGGCTTGTAGCCTAGCCTAGTTTTTATCCCCCCCCCACCCCTTTGCCCAGAAAAAAGAAAGGGATGTCGCGCCACTGATCTGCTCAGAGTAGTTGTGCTTTGCGGGATGTTCTTAACGTCCCTTCCTTTTGTTTGTAAATATTTAAGAGATGAGTGCCAGTGTTGGACAAGCAGCCCAGCTTTGTAGACCCGCTATACATTTGCACAGGCATACTTGCTTTCTAAAAGCCTCTGGAATTGGAGCAAGACCCTAACATGCATGTTGACAATAGTAATAATAATAAAAATGGTGTTACTGAAGTCATGGGAACTGGGGTAAATGTAAAATAGCCAACTGAAATACATCTGTGTGATATATCCTGTTAATTTATATTTTAGCTCCTAAAAACTGCTTCTCCTCAAAGGCAGGAGTTAAAAGTCTGCCTCTTTCATTTTCTTGGTGTTTGGAAAATCAGTGCACGTGGGGGGGGGAGAGAGAGAAAAAGGTTAATTCCCTGGTATTGCTACTTTAGACAATACCAGCAAAACACCAGATTGCTAATTATAACTATATGCCAAGCATAGCTTTAGTTTAGGAAATGTGTATTTTAAAAATTAGGTTATGTACTTAATAGTTACTCCAATATATTTGTATTCTGTCCTGCATCTTTTTTTCTTCTTTTAATCAAATCCGCCCATCTCGCCCTCCAAAAAAAGGGCTTCCCCATTATCCTTCAAATGGTAATAACAAGCAAGTGGTCAGATCAGGTGCAGGCAAAGGCAAGCCTTTTAGCCATCACCTTTGGGTGTCTTCATCTTTTCACCCGCCTAGTTCTTGAACTGGAACAGGTGGAACAAAGATCGAAACTGAGTTGCATCCGTACTGAAAACCTTGGCTTCCTTCCTTTTTAATTTCACACTGAACATAATTTCACTTTATTAAAGTCTAGACTGTATTTAAAATGACAAAAAAAATAATAATTGTACATTTGAAATCCATTGACATGAATGTCTATCTACCATCAGTTCTTTTGTTTTTCTTCTACATTCTCCTTGACAGAATTCTAACATATCAAACTAAATCAACCATGTTTCGTAATTTTCATAAAAAGCTTCCTGTGATGAGACCCACAAAGGTATTTTTAGGCATAATCTTAAGTTTATATCTGTTCCATATTCTCAATATAGCACATTTAACAAAAGGATTTTTAAAATTTACATAAACCTTAGTTTGATCATATCATAGATATCTATGCTACCCAAATCTTAAATCATGACCTCCTAACTCAAAAAGCTTTTGTTTCTTAGCAGCATCCATTCTTTCATTCAGACCAAACAGCAGGGTACAAAAGATAATTTCAAATTAGGTAAGCCCAGTCCTCTTTGCTGTAATGCTTTGTATTACATTTATTGTTTTCCCCCTTGCTAAACAAATTTGGCTATATCTTTCTGCCGTTGTTTAAATCAGCGGTGTCAAACTGCCGGCCCACAGACCGGATGCGTTATGCTGAAACCGCGCCCACCCCGTTGCTGGCAATGGAAAAAAAGTCATGATACATCGTGACACGTCACGTGACGTTGCAAGTTTGACACCCCTGGTTTAAATGATACATCAGATGTCAAAACAAAAATATTCTACGCAAGACATTAATCTCATCACAGAAATTCTCCCCAACAATGACAATTGTGTTTTCTTGCACTCTAAGGTATGTTTTTTATTTCATTCCAGGTCTTAACATAATTCTTTTGAAAAAGCATACAATTTATATTTCTCATATTAATACCCAAATATGTTATCTAATTCTCAACCTTGAAACCTATTTTATTCGATTCTATTTGAACTTGTGTCTTCATATTTTTTGTCAACATTCTTTGTCTTCTGTTTGTTAATCTTATAACTTGCATTTGCACCAAATTCTTTTTATTTCCTCATTAAAGTTTAAATTCCATTTACAATTTCCTTTGGGACAAATACAATGTCATCTGCAAAGCCTCTTAATTTTTAAATTTCTTTTTTTTAATCTTTACACCCTTAATCTTCTCCTCTTATGTCTCTGCTTAATATTTCTAAAGCTAAAATAAACAAAAGGAGACTGGACAAAAAAGTCCACTCTCTCTCTGTATCAAAAATTTTTTTAATACAACTTATTTTTCATTGTGCTGTTCAAAATATTCTAAAATATCCAACACTGTTCTTTTAACTGTCTTTTAGGTTAAAAACCCAGCTTGATCTTAATGTATAGGTTCTTGTGAAATTATTTTGAGTCTGTTAGGATCATTGTGAACAGTTTATAAACTGTAATTATATTGATCTATATCAATTCTCATCAAAGTCAAATCCTGTCCTTTGGATACTTGTGTTACATATGTTTGTAATTATGTAATTGACATCTCAGGCATCTTTCCTCCCTCTAAGGTAAAATTAATTGTATTGTGCAAAGATTGCAAGAGATTATCTTCAAAACATTTATAATAAGATACTGATCATCCATCTGGTCCCGGTACTTTTCCTAATTTATTTTTTATACTTTCAGAAACCTCTCATTGTTATAGGAATATTCACAATCTTTCATCGTTTCTCTGTAATCTTTGCTAATTTTATTTTTTTAAAATATTACTCTATTTTTTCCCCACAGGAATATCATATCCTTATAAAAATTAAAGAATATTGATGAAAAACCTTTTGTATTGCCATATTATTCATTATTACAGTATCTCCCTCTTGAAGTTTCACTACTGTTTTTTTCTTTTCTTAATTTATATGCCATTTTTCTGGTTTATTTTCAATTTTTTGTTTAATATAGCTAATTTTATTTCCATTTCTTTTATTGTTATTGACAACTGTTGCTATAAAGGTTGGTGAGAGATATTTGTCTTTCTTTTAGATTTCTTTAATTCTTCTTTTCTTTTTATTTCATCCAAGATAGGCTGTGCTTTCTCTTGTCCTTCTTTAAGTAAAACATTATATTGTATAGGATATCCTCTCACAAAAGCTTTGTTTGCATAACAAACCATTGTTAAATTTCATACTTTATTTATTTTCAAAAAACTCTTATCAGTTACTTTTTACCACCTTTCACACTTCTTTCTTTCTGTAGCAACATTTCATTTAGTCTCCATTTGAAAGTAATAACTGTCTTTTTATAAAGCAAACTCACAGGGCTATGGTCATAAAGAGTCTTTTGTAAAATCTCTACTTTAGCAGTCCTTGTAGTTAAATTCTTTGAAACCCAGATCATATCTATTCTTAAAAAAGATATATGTCTTTTTGAAAATTAAGAATATTCTTTAGAATTTCCATTTTTCTATCTTCATGCATCCACCAATCCTAAACTATCCATCATATCAAAAAAGGCATTTGGTAATTTACCTTGAGTAGTTTTGATATTTTTCTCAGATGTTTTATATAATTGTGGAAAAATTCTAGTTCCCCATCAAACTCCAATTTTCATAATAAAAATAATTAACTTCCCTATAAGTCTCTTATGAAACTTTGCTTTATCTTCATTTGGGGCATAAATTCCCAATAGTATAGACTTAACCCCATATAATTCAACTTCAGCTCCAACAAATCTACAAAGTTCATAAGTTAATAAAAAGTTTTCTATATTATAAATTAACATATAAAACAATTCTATTTCTTTTAGTTCTTGCTTTCTATCAAAGCTTTTATATCTTTCTTCCTGGTATGGGTTCTTGTAAGCAAATTATATCCTGTTTTCAATTTTATTAAAATGTATTATAATGTGAAATACAATGAACATAAGGATTTAAAGGGGGAAAGGGGTTGCAGGATAAAAAGAAGAGGCAAAGAAATAAAAAGCATTGATTATTGACTCTTTCAAAATACCTCAGCTTTTTGCTTTGCATTCAGTTACTGCAAGTCATTTCTTTAACTACAAAATTATCCCATCTTCAAACTGAAGTCAGAGTTTCATTTCTTTTATTTTGAGCATAAAGACTAGAAGCAATTGCCAGATGGAAACAAAATTGGATAGGATCTTTTCTTTGTTTAAAACAATTAACATAGCCGTCACAATCATCTCCATTATTTTTATCAATTTTGCCATTGTGAGAAACAGTACATCTTTCCATTTATGTTTATTGGATATTCTACACTGTCAGTATGAAGTGGGTGATGAGAATCAAAATGTAAATACTGATCTATGTGTGGGGTTTTTCTGTAAACTTCACTTTTACAATAGATGCAAATACCTCCTAAAGATTGGTCAAATGCATGCATCAGAACAGGCTATGTTGTCTACAGTGACCACATGATATATTAGGGGAACAATGACTATAAATAAATATTCAAGTGTATCTGAAAACATGCAAATTCTATACATTCCAGCTTCCCAATCTTACTCAGCTCCTGTTCAACTCATAATGTTTCTTCCCAGGTGATCTCCAGTTTCTCTCTACAGCAGATAAAAGGGGAATAATATAGGTGCTTCTTTTAAATTTAAGCTTTCAAACTTGATCAATTTAAAAAAGTGTCTTCCAATGCAAATTATGGACAAAGGCTCAACCACAGATATTTGTTTAGACAGCAAGAGGAGTGTTTTTCTCCTAAGACTTCTTCAGCTCTATCTCCAGTTCCTACTGCTATGATTGTCAAAGTCATAAGACTCAGCACCCAAACACTAATATTAAGCTTTCTCCTTTGTGCATTGTGTAAGAGGCACCAGAACTGAGGGCTTAAAAAAAAAAAGAGTCCTGCTAATGCAGCGATCCAACACTTGCCTGTTACTGCGGGGGTGGGGAGAAGGGGAGGAATAAAAACAGATGGATTTATCAGCAATCCAAGAGCTTTGTGGAACAAATTCTTCCATCTCCAGTAATCCCCTCCTGATACAGAGGATTTCCCTACCATTAAATGATAGCTTTTGAGAATGAGGGTAAAGCCCAGACAGTGAGAGACACAACACATCTGATGATAAAGGCTGGACAAAAGGTGGCACAGCTCTCATCTTGGCAGGTGAGCACATTTCATCTTTCTTGCAGAAATTCCACAAAAAGATGATTGATTGATGGTTGGGATCAGAGATATTCATTTCCGCACCATTTGTGCATATATTTCAGTACTGCCATTTTCCCCCAAACGATGCTTTTCCAGACTTCTTCTAGTTCTCATTTCTCAACAAGCATCGTAGACATAGGGAACTGAAATTCAGCGGAAGATAGCAACAAGCGGCTATAGGCTAGTTTTACCACGCATTCCACAGGCATATTTAATTGAGTGGAAATAAGAAAGGCTGCAGGGACCATTGTTTTCTGAAAAACCCATTTTCGGGCAGCAATCCAGGGAACAATCATACGGGAGTAGCCCCATTGAAACCAGCCCTTAATTCACCTCTGAATAAGTATGCAAAGTATTGAGATTTTAGGGAGGTTACAAGATCAGAAAACAAGCAAAACAAAATGGATAACGTGCATTTTAAAGAATTCTTTTAAAATCCAGAAGCAGAAGCAACCATTACAAAAGCATGAATGGTATATTTTTGTGCTTTTGTTTGTTTTTAGATTTGCAAGAACATTTGTCATGTCTGAGATGCCATAGTGAATAATCAGGGTAATGTTGGCCATCATTTTAAATGGTAAGTAACTTCTGATTCCAAGAGACTCCATAGATTTTTTTAAACACTAAAATCTAGTTCTTTTATTTCGAAAGCATTTATTATACATTTGTATGCCTTTTATTTTTGTTCGTGCCTCTGCAACCAAGAATATCTGACTACCAGCATTATCTTTAAAAAAAGAGCAAAAAAATCTATTCTGATACTTGGACATTCCTGACAAGAAATTGTATCCATCTATTACATTTTAGATTTTGGTCTGAAACATTTCATCTTCCACTGTACAACTTTCTGACAGTTCTGTCTCAAAGGATTTCACTTTTTCTGATTAGCAAAATGGATACTCGTGAGCTGATCAACAAACTACAAATACTGCAAATTTCTTGATATATTTAAGTAAAAGGGGAAAAAGGGGTTTTCTTGTTTGTTTGTATTAGTTTGACACCCCTGCCATAGATGATTAGTCTTCTTTAGGGGATAAGACTATGATGTCTTCCTGCGACATATAACAAGCTTCTTCTTTTAGTAGACAAATTTTTCTTGTGTCAGCATTAGAGAGGTGGGCCTGCAGTGTTAGATTCCAAGTGAAGTTGCTACCATTTTGCTAATGTTAATTCCAATTTTGCTATTGCAAAGCTTACTGGATGGATAGAATGAAATGTTGCTACAGAATAACAGAATCACCCAAATCACAGAGTTGGAAGGGATCTTGGAATTCTTTTAGTCCAACCCCTACTATGGCAGGAAACCTATTCAAGAGAAAGGAATTACTTGATAATTATTTCTGAATATAAAATACGCTATTATCCTGTAAAATAGCAGAGGCAATCAGTTTTGAATGTGGATTACATAAGATAGCATTTGACTTGTTCAGACAATGAATCAAATGTATTCCTGTCCCCTGGAACAAGAACCCTTGAAGATCAGACCAGGGCCCCATCTTGTCAGGATTATGTAATCTGCAATACTCAAATGGAGGCATTCAGGAAGCTCAGAACAAGAACAGGAAGGTGATTGATTGACTTCTCCCTCTGGAGCTTTCTAGAAGCAAGCATTTTGGATATGTTCCTTGTGATCAGAAGTGGTAAAAGTCGTAATTGTAGTCAATGGTAGCCCAAGTCTCCATGAATTTGTCTTTCAAAATATGTGGCCATTACATCTCATGGTCACAAATTTCACAGTAAAGTATACAATACTTCCTTGTATTGGTCCTGAATCTCTCCATATTTATTTGTAACAGAGGACTTCAAAATTTATTGTTGTGAAAAATGGCCAAAACCCCTTTTATCTTCATTTTCCATATCTTCCACGATTTTCTATCATGTGTCTCATGATCTACTTTCTCTTCAAATTAAAAATAGTATATAATTATTTCTGTTTTGACTGCCTAATAATGCTGGTTAGGATTGTGTGTTTTTTCCAGCTTTCCTTTGAAGTGCAGTGACCAAACTGAACACAGTGTTTCAAGAGCATTCTTATAGAAACCATTACCATATTGACTATTTTTAATTTGCTTCTTAACGATTCCAAGTATAGAATTTGAGCTATTGATCAGGATTCTAAAACCCATTTCCTTCCCAGTCACTGCAAAGTTTACACACATATGCACACAATAGGATTCGCTGAGTGGTAGTGCACCTGCTTTGTATGCAAAGAATTTCAGTCTCAGCAACTCAGTTTCACACAATTGCACGAAGCGTTAAATTGGGTTGGTTTTATTTTACATAGGATGTTATATGAATGTAATCATTGTCCCTTATTTAAGCTAACTATGGCTTTCTGTGATGCATTATCCCAGCCATTTTAACACAGTTCCATATATAACTTTGCCAATGTTTTTTTTAATGGCATAAATGGGGACTCAAACCTTTAAATATCGCTTGACCCAAGTTCTAATCAGCGCCACCCCACATCATTAAAGACAGTTGGAAGCCTAGAGAACCCCCAAATTCCTCATCTTTGGAATGTAATTAGACCAGTCACAAAACCATTGGTGAAAATTGTTTCTGCTCTAATATAAAAAATGTGCCTTGTGTAAAAGAAGTATTGTTTCTTTTTTGTTTTGCTCAACTGGAATCAAAATTGTAATTTAAGGACCCTAGCCTGGTTTGCATTTAAATAGACTTTCCATCTTGTATGAGATGCTTAGTGGATCATGGAAGGAGTATGTCATGCAAACAGGAAAACCTATTTATATAAACTACATAACCCAGTGCAGTTAGTTTCCTCATGATGCGTCCGGCCCTTGGGCCGGCAGTTTGACACCCCTGCCATAGATGATTAGTCTTCTTTAGGGGATAAGACTATGATGTCTTCCTGCGACATATAACAAGCTTCTTCTTTTAGTAGACAAATTTTTCTTGTGTCAGCATTAGAGAGGTGGGCCTGCAGTGTTAGATTCCAAGTGAAGTTGCTACCATTTTGCTAATGTTAATTCCAATTTTGCTATTGCAAAGCTTACTGGATGGATAGAATTTAATATCACCAGGTCCTCATTGTATAAAATCATCAAAGGATTTGTGAATAAGTCTTGGGAATAAACAACTCCTAATTTAAATTCTGTTAAAAATAAAGGGCAAAATGATAATGACTATGCAATGAACCAAATAATAATACTTCACTGTTTTCTAGTTTGCTTTTATAAAATTGAATGTACTATCTCTCTCTCTCTCTCTCTCTCTCTCTCTCTCTCTCTCTCTCTCTCTCTCTCTCTCTCTCTCTCTCTCTCTCTCTCTCTCTCTCTCTCTCTATCTATCTATCTATCTATCTATCTATCTATCAACAGTCTTCCAGACAAGGTTCCCATGATATTGTTTAAATATTGAAAAAGAGGTACATTATATAATTGAGAACTAAGATCCTTTTGGCCTTATGGCTAGTTATTTCACTTCGGCAAGAGACATGACTATTGTATTACATTGGGGATTCATTCCGTATTACCGCATATATCCTGCTGTGTTTTACTACTGAAAACCATGTAACTAATGGTGGGATTCAGCTGGTTCGCACCAGTTCGGCAAAACCGGTAGCTAATTTTTGCTGCATTCGGAGAACCGGCTGGCTTCCAGAAGTCCAGTCTAGGCCTCGGAGGCCTGGAGGATGCCTTCCAGGCGTAGAATGGCCCACCGGAAGTGCATGGATGCCACTTCCAGAAGCCTGTTCTAGGCTTTGGAGGCCCATGCCTGTATCGAATAAGAGAACTGGTTGTTCAGGTATTTGAATGCCACCACTGTATGTAACATATTGTTCATTAATAACTTATGAGGACATCTATTGAAAATTAAAGTTCCTGAAGTTAACTGTGCTGGAATCACCTTATATATTTAGCCATAACAAAACTTGCTTGATGTTGGATTTTTGTGATGTGAGAGCAATGCTTTTATCACATGGTTTATAATACATTGTGTGAATATGGCCCACATATTGCCTTTAAAAGGTAATATTTCTGCATTCTATTCATTTTCTTACCACAGCTGGTAAGTTAGCTTGCATATGGGCTCATGAAATGTTTTCCTGTATCCCAGACAAATAAAAATGGAGAAAGAGAAAATTACAAGAGGATGGAAAATTTTTTTACTTCTGTATATTAGATCAAATTGCTCTGCTGGAGTTATATTAAAGAATCAAAGAACAACTATTGTTCTTGATAAAGAATTTGTGATTGGGCCTGGATTCTAAGTTAAAGTGGAGGTTTTTATTTAGTTTTATTTTATTTTATTTATTTAGTATACTGCGTGAATCAATATTGCAATCTGTAAACCATAGTTTATAATTCTACATTTTTTGTGAATCAGAGAACCACATTGTGGTTTGTTTGAAATCATGGCTAGGCAAGTCATGGCTTTATCTGAGGTGTGAGACTAGCTTGCATAAATCAGAATTGTTTATGTTCATTCCACTATCATTAAAGTTTACTAATCTCTCTTTTCTCTTTCTTTCTTTGGGCATAATGATGGGACCCTTTTTTGCCAGTCTTGCTTTGCATCTGCCCTGTGCATTCAGTGTGGGCTTGTGTCCGTTCCTGTCCTGCCAGTTGTGTCTGCACTGAAGAGAAGAGTTGTGCCATTCTTTGTGACCGAACTGGCCTTGCACAGATCCCTAATGAGTTTCCTTGTGAAGCATATTCTATTAACTTGGATAAAAATAACATCAAATTCCTTGCTGAGAGGGCATTTGGTACCCTCCCAGCCCTAAAATCTCTCTCAATAAGCCATAACAACATATCCTTTATTACTCCTGGTGCTTTCAAAGGGCTTGCTAGCTTAACTGAGTTAAAAATGGCCCATAATGAATACATTCGTTATCTGCATACCAGGACTTTTATTTCTCTCCAGAGACTAGTCCGATTGGATTTAGCAGACTGCAATCTTTTCAACATTCCAGACAGGATTTTTATAGAACTTCCAGCTCTTCAAGAACTCTTCTTCTTTCAGAATAACTTCCGAAGGATCCCAGGAGCTATAAGAGGGATGGAGAATTTAACCCATGTTTATTTGGAGAAAAACAAGATAGAAGCAGTAGCATATAATTCACTTCTGGGCCTAATCCGGTTGAAATATCTCAATCTGGAAGTCAACAGAATAAATGTCATTCATAATAGAGCTTTTCAGGATTGCCAGAAACTGGAGTACCTTTATTTAAATGACAACTTTATCAGTGACCTCCCTGATAATTCCTTCGATGGTCTGCGGCATCTAAAGATGCTTAATCTTGGTGGTAACTTTTTCGAAATTGTCTCTAATACTTGGTTCCAGGATCAATCTGAACTGGAAGTTTTGTATTTGGACAGAAACTGGATCAGTTATATCGAGGAAGGTGCTTTTGAAAACCTCACGAGTTTAGTGTATTTGCACTTGAACAGTAACAATTTAACTACGCTGCCTTTCTTAGTCTTTCAACCAGTCTATCTCCTAGGAAGACTCTACCTTTTCCGGAACCCCTGGGAATGCGATTGCAAGATTGAGTGGCTGAAAGAGTGGATGGAGAATTATGGACTTGTGAGAGATATTCCTTGTACTTCCCCATCTTCAGTAGTTGGCCTTGACTTAATTGATGTTATTTTTGAGAAGACAGATGAAGGTTTATGTCTTGACCCAGAAGAATTAAACATCTCATCTTCTACCCCTCTTCCCATGCAAGAACTACAGTCAGCTACAGAGAATAAATTCAACAGTCTTATCTCAAAATTTCTACTCCAGAAGGGACTTTCAGAGGAGGCAGTAAACACCACGGAAGGTTTCAGCAACACTACTCTGTTAGATGACTTGATTAATAAAGCATCTTTAGGACAAGGAGAATGTAATATAAAACAAATATATTTTAATATTTGGGTATTCTTTGTATCTCAAGTGTTGTGGACCATATAGCCCAGAATTCTTTAAAATTAATTCAACTGTTTTTCTACTCAAACAATGGACCAAAAGAAGAAATTTGTGACATCAATACTATATTTAGAACTAAATTTAAAAATATCTTCTGGGCCCATATTTTAAAATAGATTCATATTCATAGCAATGACAGTTATTTCATATAGTTAAGAAATTAAAATGAGAGAAAACTGGAAGGTAATAAAGCCAGTTGTGTTTATTAAGGAAGTTCTGCAAAACACATCACAGGTTTCAGCAATATTACTCAGATATGGAAACAGTACTATAGTATTTAGAGGTTCTGAATGAAATGGAAGCCAAAAGAGGAGTAACTTCCCCTGGGTTTCAGAGACATTTGGTACCTGTTGTGGGAAATGATATATTGATTTAGATCAAACAATGTCAAATTCTCAGTTTCATTTTGTCATTTTAACTCTGCTTAAGAGGGAGGTTTGAACCCTGCAGTTAGGGCTGGAGGGCAATTTACTTCTTAATAAAAAAACTGATATTCATAGGGATTGATGCTAATAGAGACTATTTGTAGCTCAGAGTTGAATTGTTGATACGCTGAAGCATGGAAGATGTAACCTAGTTGGATAATGAAACATCTCCACGAAACAACCAAGCTCAGTGAACACCAAGGACCCCCCCAACAGGGATTGATACAGTAGTTGTCCAGTTTGTGACTGTCTTAAGCAGGTCCTCATATTTTTTTCTAGGAAAACTGCCAAAGGTATCTCTGTAATGCTTTAAAATAAGGAGCAAACTTATGCACTTACATTGTCTGTGTTACACTCTAGATCTCAGAAACTAAAAGGCATAATAAACAAACTGCAAACTCACTCATGTCCATTTGACTTTTCTTTGCCTGTGGGTGGCTTAGTATGAAGTATTGAATAAAGAGCTGTGGCTATTTAGAACACCGGCATATATCAAGTATGAATATTACTTTAATAAAAGCTTTAATTTTTTATTGTTGCTCATGGTTTCACATTTTATAGCTGTTAATGTAGCAATGCTCAAAAAAGGAATCAATATATGTAACATACAATGAGCTTTAAGCATCACTCTCCTTCCATAGAACATAATTGCATTGGTGCTTCCAATGGCCCCCAACCTTACTGGAGTTTAGGAAAGGTTGAAAATATGCTTCTTCTAGTGAGCTTTGGAGGTAGAGATGTTGTAAGGTTGTTCTTTCTTGTTTGTTCAGATTTTTATTAGTATGTCCTGGTATGTAAAACCATAGAACTCAAAGAGGGTGTACTTTCTTTTTCACATGACTGTATGTATAATTAATGTAAGAACTGAAATAATGCATGAACTGAAAAAGTGACTTAAAACAGAGCCTCAACTATGGATGTCTGATGTGCATTTCTATTTCCTTTTTAATCCCTAATTCTCTTTTCGCCTGCCTGAAATTGAGCATTATCTACTGTATCTTTCATGCCTTCCAAAATTGGCTAAATAGGTATGGGGCAGGAGGGAAGAGAAATGTGCTTGGTTGAACTCAGAATATCCAAGATCTAGCATGGTTTCTAAATAACTGAAGAATAATGACCCAATTCCTCCTTAAACAGCAGTACAGTGAGTGAAGATATTTTTCTAAATAACATGATCCTCCTGACCTAGCTGAAACTAGACCTAGACTCCCTCCTCCCCCTCCCCCCCAAAGTTTTCCACCTGGAAAGCCTTATCCATGAGAGCCTTCCCTAGCAGCCCCCTTCCAAGTGGAAATATTGCCAAAGCCATGCTCTTGAGTGGCAGAAACTGTAGCCGGTGTCTATTCGTTTCACTTCCAGCAGTGAAAAAATCTGATGAGCTTCATAGATGTGCCTTTGCCTCTCAACACAGGCTGTTCCTTAGATATTGTAAATGCCAAGCAATGCTCCCATTTCATCAGCTACCATTCAAGATCTTTTTGCACCCTCTAAACCACGTGCTGCATCCCCATATGTACTCCAAACAGATCTTTCCCCCCACTATTGTCAGAAACATTACCATTAACATAAATTTTGCTAGTTTCTCCTTGAGTCCACTTTCCAGCTTTGGAAGTGGATCTTGAAATGATTGACCATGATTTCTTACTGGCTTCCCCTTTGATTTGATTTGTAGGAAACTGTCAGAGAACACAAAAAATTGTGATCATGTGATCATAGCTCACTGCAACATCATAATTGCTAGCTGATTACCAAGCACTGGATCACAATAATATGACGGCAGGGATGCTGTGATGGCGAGAACAGGACAAAACTGCCACTTATTCAGTGCTGTCTTAAGTTTGAATGTTTGATGAACAAGTGGTTATTAAAGGAGGACCACCTATAGTCTGACACCAGCATGTACAGCTACTGAAAATGTTGTAAGAAACCTGCTCCTTCAACCTCAAGCTGCCAAAATTGCCATCCTCCAGCTTCTAGTTAGCTCATTATGCTTTCCATCCCACCCATCTCCTGTAGAAACACTTGGACTTTCTATAGCAGTACCAATAGGAGAGCCACTCCTTGGGCTCTGCTCAATTTCCATTAACGAATGATGTTGCAGAACTTGCTGGCAAACATACTGAGAAGAAGGCAATTCAGGAGTCTGTCATTACCCACCTCAAGTAATCCAACTGGAGTATGGTCCAATTCTACTAATCTAAGCCCTTCAGTTTTCGAAAACAAGCTAGCTATAAACTCTAGCTTTTCCTCTGATCTCACTAGACATGTTCCAGTATCACCGTCTGCTAAATGACACTTGCTCTTCCACTAGCCTCTTCAACTAATCTTTCTGAATGGCAGATTATATCTGAGGACTCAGTTTTCCTTTCATCCCTAGAGTGATGTTTTTTTGCTCCAGGAAATATGGAAGCTCAGTTCCCATAAAATTAAACAACTCTACAGCTATTTCCTTGAGAGTGACACCTGACCTGAAGGATGGCATACTCATGGGGCATGAACACACTTATTTCTTCCAAAGTGTTTGCAATTGTGTCACCCTTTACTCCCACTTTTCCTTAATATGCTGTCTTTGGCCACTGAGTTAAAAAGTATATTGTTAACCTGACTAGTAATCAATATATATATATATATATATCTTCCATCCTGGAGGCCTATTTCACAAATCAGCAGAATTTGGGACAGTTGTGAAGATTGGCTGTTAGAACTGACAGTGCAAAACCAGGCTGCCCTGCACCTTGGGGTGTGAAAACGGGCTGCTGCCATGTTGCAGGGCGCAAAAGTGGGTGCTGCTATGCCACAGGGTGCAGAAATGGGGCGCTGCGCCATGCAAGAATGGGGCAGGGCTACTGAATATTATGTGGGCACTAGCCCCACCCATTTGCATCATACGGATGCTTGCGGCCCTGGGCTTGCGCGCATGCATGTAAAATGCTTCCCCCTCCCTTTCCCTCTGGTCCGCCAACCGAGAAAAGTTGGTGACCTCTGTTTTAAATGATGATTAAATTAACCAATCAATCAGGGGAAAAATCAGCTTTTATTATAACCTTGCTAGCTATAGGCACCTTATTGATTCTTATAAGGCAACAAATAAACTAAACTTGCTGTTCACTTGTCACTAACAGCCATTTTCCTTTTTAATTACCTAAAACAATAAATGCAAAACGATGATAAAATCCATACTTTTAACATACTTTATAGAAATTTCAGCAGATGATTATAAGCTGTAAGAGGAGAGGGGAAAAATCATTGATGAATTTCATAAGATTCCTCACGTTTCCTGCAGATTGCAGCCAGGCCCCTCAGGTTTACAATAGGCCCCCTGAAATAAGGGCAATCATAATAAGCCTCTTAAATCCAATTGTTTCAATGGATCTATAAACTTTACTTTTTTAAAATCTCATCTTATAAAAACCCCTAAAGACATTTCTCATAGTATGGGAGCTGTGGTAGGTCTTTTTTTGAAAGCTAAATTCATTCTGAGATAAGGAATTATACATAATATTCCAAATACAGTTACATAACAGATTTATGTAAAGGTGTTTATGTAACTTTTGTTTTCATTTCTTCTCCTAAAAACCCACTTCTTTCTCTTTGCTGCTCCAACATTAAAAACAAAATAAAGCAAGCAAAACAAAATAAAACCAGCTAAGGAAGATGAGAAACTTAAGATCATCCTGGAGCTGAATCGGCATAGCACCATTTTCCTAATGAAGTTCTTGTTACAGTAATGATTTGTCTACCAGAATAAAGCATAAATAGCTGTACAAAACTTGCCAGTTTTTTTGCTCCATGAAGTAAAACAGATTTCTCCTATTTGGCATCCTGCCGATATATTTATTTATTAAATTTATATGCTGCCCATCTTGCCAATTGAGGCAACCCTGCATGGCTTACAATGTAAATGTCTCAGGTTACAAGTCCCATAATCCCCTATCAGAAAGGCAAATAGGGGTGGACCAAACAGGAAACACAATCAGATGAGCCAATTCTACTTTATTGTAAGGCGACATGAACAGAATATTGCAAATTTGAAAGAACAGTTCCCTCTCTGTCTGCTTTACATCCTGAGAAATTAGGGGTTTGTCTTCTGAGTCTCTTGCCTCACCCACTGTCCAGCTGACTTTCCTAGGCAGCATCTTTGGGCCCAGCTTCCCAAGAAAACTCCCACATACCATCATTACAGTAGTTGACGAATATATTTTTCACTCGGGTGCTGGCACTCAGATAAAGATTAGCCCAGCGCAGTCATGGCTGTTCCATATTTCAAAAATAAAAACGATCAGTCACATAATCTGCTAAAATAGCTAGTTGCACTCTGTGAAGATATGAACATCTTAGGGTTTTGAACTAGAAACACAAGTAGAGCTCTGAACAAAAATAATGCAATTCTGTTCTTTTCATTCAAAGCATTCTGGTACATTTTTTGCTGGTCAAAAATGATTCACTTGTGTTGTAAATAAACAAGATATGAATTAAAAATATTCAACATTTCTTTTAGCACCAAGGATACTTTATAGCCTTCTCCATTTTCCCCAAGAAATACACAAAAGCTTATTTACAATCATTTTCAAGAGGCCAATTATAAACATTAATGACTGAATCAAAATAGTGAAAAATTCAATAACCCAGTAACCAACTATTCCTATTCCTACCCCGATCTTCAAGAAAGGATCCAGAGGTGATCCAGGAAACTATAGACCAGTCAGTTTAACCTCAGTTCCAGGCAAACTGATGGAAACCATTATTAAAGATAAAATTACAGGGCACACAGAAAAACAGGCATTGCTGAAAGAAAATCAACATGGTTTCTGCAAAGGCAAATCATGTCTTACTAACTTGTTAGAATTCTTTGAGGGTGTAAATAAATACATAGATAAAGGGGCCCCAGTTGATATTGTATATCTTGACTTTCAAAAGGCTTTTGACAAAGTCCCTCACCAAAGGCTCCTAAAAAAGCTCTTCAGCCACGGAATTAGAGGACAGGTCTTGTCCTGGATTGGTAACTGGCTAAACTGTAGGAAGCAAAGGGTGGCAATAAATGGACAAGTCTCTGGATGGAAAGAAGTGAGAAGTGGTGTACCCCAAGGTTCAGTTTTGGGACCTTTACTTTTTAATTTATTCATCAATGATCTGTATGTAGAAGTAAATAGTGAGGTAGCAAAGTTTGCTGATGACACTAAATTGTTCCGGGTAGTGAAAAGTGAAACTGATTGTCGGGAGCTCCAGAAGGATCTCTCGAAATTGTGTGAGTGGGCAACAAAGTGGCAAATGCATTTTAACGTAAACAAGTGCAAAGTTATGCACATCGGGGCAAAGAACCCCAATTATACTTACCAACTGATGGGGACCAAACTTTCTGAGACAACCCAAGAAAGGGATCTTGGGGTTTTGGTGGACAGCTCAATGAAGATGTCAACCCAATGCGCAGCAGCAGTAAAAAAAGCAAATTCCATGCTTGGCATGATTAGGAAGGGAACCGAAAATAAGTCAGCAAGTGTTGTATTGCCTCTGTACAAATCGATGGTGAGACCACACTTGGAGTACTGTGTACAGTTCTGGTCACCGCACCTCAAGAAGGATATAATGGAACTGGAAAAGGTGCAAAAAAGGGCAACAAGAATGATCAAGGAAATGGAGCACCTCCCTTATGAAACCAGATTGCAACGCCTTGGTCTCTTCAGCCTTGAAAGACGGCGTTTAAGGGGTGACTTGATCGAAGTGTATAAAATCATGCATGGGATAGAAAAGGTGGATAGAGAAAAATTCTTTTCTCTATCACACAATACTAGGACAAGGGGGCACTCCCTAAAGCTCATAGGTAAGAAAGTGAGGACAAATAAAGGGAAATATTTCTTCACCCAGAGGGTCGTTGGTTTATGGAATTCACTTCCAGAAGGGGTCGTGACAGCTGTCAGCCTTGATAGCTTCAAGGCAGGGTTAGACAGATTCATGGATGCCAAGTGAATCGGTGGTTATTAAAATGGATGTCCATGTGCCGCCTCTATGTTGGTTGAGGCAGGCAGGATTCCCTTGGGTACCATTTGTTGGGGGTCAAGGGAAAGGGAGGGTTTTGCCTTCTCTTTCTGCTCAAGATCCCCATGTACAATTGGTGGGCCACTGTGTGACACAGAATGCTGGACTCGATGGGCTTTGGCCTGATTCAGCATGGCTCTTCTTATGTTCTTATTTCTTTTCTTAAGAATGATTTCTCTGGACAAATACTTTTTTCCTCTGTGAGCTATATTAAATTTTATTAGATATAGATGTAAATTTTAATATTTCTTATTCACACTGAAAACATCAGATATCTGGTATATTACCAATCAGAAGACTTATTCATGTTAAACCAATCTACCAATTTCCTCTCTCTTCTCTGACTTCCTTTTAAAAAGCCAGTGTTAAATCAACTTATTTCTAGACATCTTATCCAGAGGGTGAACTTAGAACTGTGCATATGCTCTGTGTATGTTACAGAAAATATGATTTCACAGTTCAGTTGTTAACAACTCTCACTCAGTATGACCAGAAAAAGGCTGTCAATCTGAAAATAGGACAACACTCGTATCAAGCATTAAATGTTTTCATGCATGAACCTCACTGCTTTTCTGAACTCTTTCCAGGCAATTATCTTATCCTCACAGTAATAAAGCAGAACTTTGACATTGAGGAGCTTATTGCATTGAGCACATTATGTAACTTCTATTTAGGAGGGACATGATCCACTCCTCTACAGGATTTTACTTGGAAATGAAGTTGCTATCTGAAATGTACAGGGGACAAGGGAGGTTCAGCAAGCATGACCGCTTTTGTCTGCTTAAATGGGGAGGGGGACACATTTGAATTTTTTTGAACTTGTGTTGTGGGCATTCTCCCATTTCTGGTGATAGATTATGCCTGAGGCTGTTTTCCTTTGCAGTCTGCAAACTTTTCATTTTTAAAAAAACTAAAATAATTTAAAAACAGAGTGAAGTGGGAGAAGGAGTTTAAAGAGGCCTTTTCCTACTGCAATTTATTTTGTATGACAATCCTTGTCCCCTTCATATCTCTATTTTACTTAACATAAGTATCTCTTCAAGTTTTCTTTTGCTCCCCTTGATTCATTTGTTGTAAACTTGCTTCCCAGTACAGGTATGCTATTTTTAGAAAGAGTTTTTGTGTTCTGGTTGACCCCTATTAATTAATTAATTAATTAAACTTATATGCTGTCCATTTGCTGGAGGTGATGGATTACAGACATACAGTTAAAATATACTATGAAACGTTACAACAATAAACGAGGACCTTAAATTTAAAATTCAGGTAAAATAAAACTGACCTAAATGGAGAGGAGAGCGAAGTGTGCATAAGGAGGGAGGTTATTTACTCTACCAGTCATCTCCAAAATGCCACACTGCCATTGGCCCAGGCTACTTGGCACAGCTATGTCTTCAAGGACTTTTGGAATGCTGAAAGGGCAGGCGGAGATCTCACCTCAGGGGACATGATGTTCCACAGGAGAGAGCCACAGCAGAAAAAGCTCTTCTTCCAGACCTCACTGGCCAAAATTCTTTAGCCAACAGAGTCTGCAGCATCCCTTTCTGGTGGCATGGATGGGTGGGCCAGTCCCATAGCTGGTTCCTCAGATAATCTGGACCCATGCCATGAAGGGTTTTAAAAGTTATAACAGCTAAACAATGCAGCTCATGGAACAGCAGTGTAACATGGGTCACCCTAGGGACCCTAAAAACTGCCTGCCCAGCTGCGTTTTGCACCAGCTGAAGCTTCTATATACTCTTCAAAGATAGCTCTATGTAGAATGAATTGCAGTAGTCCAGGCATGAGATGACTGAGTGCAGGGACTCCTGATCCAGGGAAGGGTGCAACTGGCATGTGATTCAAAATTTCTGCAAAGGCTATCCTAGCCACAACTGCCACCTGCTCATTGAGCAGAAGTCACGAGTCCAGGACAACCCCCATATTATGGACCGGATCTATTTGGAGCAGTACAACCCCATTAAAGTTCCGGAGCCAGAAGCTCCATACACTGAAGGCCACTTGGTCCTACCAGGGTTCAGTCAAAATTTCTTGTTTCCCATCCAGACCTCTGCAGCCTCCAGGCACCATGAGAGGGCAGCCACAGGATCGTTTGGGTGACCCGGGATGGAGTATCATCAGTGTACTGAAGTTACCTCATCCCATGGCAATTTCCAATCAATTTCCAATCAACAGAAACTTGTCCCTGAAGAGTGCACAAGTAAGATGAAGAAACAGAAACTAGGCTTTGTTCTTCATTTTAAGTTTTTTAAAAAGTTTTCTTATGAACTTTAAATATTCAAAATCTTTTAAAAACTATTATAATGAAGAATGCTTTTTTTGCAGATGAGTTTGTCAAGTGTGCCTACAGAGGTGCAGAACTCTGGTAGGACAGATGACAATAAGTAAAATGTGGGAAATAAAACATGGCTTTGTGTCAATGAGGGAGCATTCAGGTCAAATTTTGTTCTTCAGTAGGACATGGAAGATATCTACGAAAGTAAGGTCGTTTACGCACACAATAATAAACAGAATACTTTGTAAATGGTTCAAAATTGAGCAAGGAATAAGAAAATGATTTAACTTCCCCTAGGTTTTTCGTGCATTTATAGATTAACACCCAAGGAACACTTTGATGATGTTAGAAGTGAGGTAAAGAAAAAGAATATGTGTACATTTTATTTATGCGCAGATGAATGCTAAGAATTCAAATCATTTGCAGCAAAACTAAGATACTTATGTCAAGCAAGAATGATCAATGAAAATAGATGTCTGATCATGCTGAAGTGCTTTTTTCATATAGAGAACGTGAATTAAGATAGAATTGCAAATCAAAAATATGGAGTAAATAGGCCAATACAAGAAGGAAAACTAAGAAAATCTCAGATAAATGGAGCATATGGGACAATGAAAAAGAGATTAATAAGAAGTTTAAAGAACAAAAGGCAGGGTAGGAAGCATATGAATGTCATGGTGGCACAGATGATTTATAAGAACAGAATACAGAGATATAGTTGGTGTAAGATAAGATCTAGAATTCCTTTTTTTATATATTCTGGCTTTAATTTTTTGCTTATACTTTATTATACATAACACAGCATAGCCTATGATGTATGTATGTATGCATAGGATCCAGGAGACATTTGATGGCATACTTCAAAATGTAGCTATCTCCAATAACTGATATACTAAAAATGCATGATGATGATAATAATACACAATAGCTTGGAGGGCTAACCATGCTATTAGAATATAGAATAAGACAGAATCAGCCCCCTATTATATGGAAATTTACTCTCAGAATTCCTGAAAAATCAAAAGCTATTTGGATATTGAAAATATCCATTGTGACACAGATGTTAACAAAAACCATGAAAATAGATGACCAATTCATAAAATTGGTGAATACTGCAGATTTTAAGATTGAGAAGAAATTAAAATATCTGGGTATCACAAATATGAACTATATATTGTTTCATAATAACTATATTAAGACATGGAATGAAATTAAAAAGATAAGATGGGAAAAACTATAATCCTCATTGCTGGGGGGAATTTCTGATAAAAATGTTTTGCTTAGAATGATGTTTTTGTTTCAGATAATATCCATTTTGACAACTGATGCACCATTTAAACAGTGGCAAAAGGATACACCAACATTGTCTGGCAGGGGGCAACCCCCCCATATTAAATATAAGATATTACCAGACACAAAGAGGACAACTGGCTTTACCCGATTTGAAATTGTATTTTACAGTTTGCTCTTTGGTGTGGATGAGAGTGGTGTTATTGAGAAATAGAAGGCTTTTGGGGTTAGAAAGATATGAGATTTGGGTAGTGTGGATATTATAAGATAAGGTCAAGATTATTGTGGATTTTAATCATTATGTTAGACATGTCATAGTGAAAATATGGAAGAGTTAGAAATCTGAGTTGTGCCCGAAAATACCTCTGTGGCTCTCAGCACAAGAAACATTTTATAAACAAGAAATAATAGGCAAATACAAATGGCTAACTTATCCTGAGATATTAGAATTTTGTCAAGGGAAATAGAAAATAATATCAAGAGAAGAATTGATGGCAGAGGGACATAGTTGCCAATGGTTTTCTTATTTACAGTTATTAGAAGCATTTAAAGTAGACAAAAGAGTTTATGGTTTTAAACTGTTAAGACTGAGTTTGAAATGGAATTTTGTACAAATCATGAACATTTTATATTACTAAAATGTGTAAATGAAACAATGTATGATAAACTGGGCTAAAATTTTAGTGATGAGATACAGATGGAACAATGAGAAATTGCAATTGCAATGATTGAAATTTACACTATGTTATACTTTTACAAAATTTTTATAAAAGATAAAATTGTCCAGAATATATAAAGGTATTTCAAATTTATGTTGGAAATGTGAACAAGGGCTTTTATCATACTTGGTGGACATGTAAAAAAGCTAGAAAATTTGGGATCCAAATACATAAATATTTAGTGGGTGTTAAAGATTAATACACAACTGAGACCAAAGGTTTTTCTTTTAGGACTGATGGATAAAGAGTTGGAAAAAAGTCATGGATTTTTGATTTTGTACATGATAACTGCAGCAAGATTATTTTATGCACAAAGATGGAAAGATTCAACAATACCTACAATGGAAGGGATGGTTGGTGGAAATGATGGAACTCACTGACATGGCCAAATTGACTTTTTAGTCAAAGACAGTAGCAATAGTAATAGCACAACAAACTTGTATACCGCTTCACAATGCTTTATACACTAATGGTTTACAGAGTCAGCCTATTGGCCCAATAACCTGGGTCTCATTTTATTGATCTTGGAAGGATGGAAGGCTGAGTCAACCTTGAGTCAATCAAGATCAAAGGAATCAAACTCCTGGCAGTCAGCAGAATTAGTCACTGCGCCGCCCTGGCTCCTCTGCTTATTGCTGGAAATGGAATGGAAACCCTTTGTAGACTTTTTGTGTGAAACAGAAAAAAAATGAACTTATGACTTAGTTTGATGATTAGACAGTATAGATTATAGAAAGAAGAGAGTCATGTTGTAACTTTAGAGAGGTAAAATTGTAATTGCACTTCTAACTGCTGTTAAAAGTCAAAACCAATTCTTTGTATCATTCTTCTTTCTTTTCTATTTTTACTGTTTTCCTGTCTTGCATTTTTAGCTTTCTCTTTTTATTTTTTCTTTCTTACTTTACATTAGTTTGTATTTGTTTTTATCTTTTCTTAAAATACTGTGCATGAATGTATGTGGCTGTGTGTGTATATGAAAGAATCTACTATGTAACTCACATCCAATTCTCAATATTCAGGACTTTCTTAACACAATAAATTCTGGCGAGATAACAAAATATGTTTTTTTAATAAAGCATGTTTCTGCATAAAAATAAGAGCGAAATGACACATGATGTTATAGGGTAGTGTTTATATGCTATCTGGACCCTACATTGCTTCTAAAAAACAAACACCCTAAAAAGTTCACAGTTCCCGAATAGTTTATGTTTAGCTTTCAATTCAATATATTTTGTTCTGTATTTTCCAATATTAATACAGTAATAGTAGCAAGAGCAATCCTTTACAAATCACGGATATAATCCTACTTTATTAAAATTAATTTATGTTTGGTCATTATCATGGGAAGTGAACTTATACTGCAATGTTATGCTGGTGTTGTTATACATTAACGATACAAACATTTAGCACCTATTGTCAAATCCCTATTTTGTGCCCAAATATTTATCAAAATTAATAAGAGAACTGATAGTTTAGTATATTATATAAAACCAAAATAACAGAGGGAAGAAGACCTCCATGCAGATGTCGGGGTACAAAGAGAGAGTAAAAGAATCTTGAATGAACTCAGCGATTTAGGTCCTGGGATCAGTTCTCAAAAATAGTAGTGAAAACAAAAAACAATGTAACTCACTCCAATGGCTTTTTCAACAGTGTTACAGAGCCATATAAATCATATAATGACTATATGGGATGCTATAAATTATATAGATACACATTGATCAAATTACTAGGAACCTGATTAACAAGATATAATCAAGGGAAAATAATACCCCTTTTAAAAAAATATATGTAACATCCAGAAATTCATAAATAGCTTGCAAAGTGTACAGTAAGTTCAGAATATGTCACTGGAACAGAGGCAGATAAGCTTTCTGCCAATAAACATACACTTCTAAGTGCAAAATGACCACCTTGCTATTCTCTGCTCTAGTTTTGTTACTAATCAGCATTTCCTTTGATAACCTAATTACAACTGACTTGGAAATGCATACAATGTAATGTTAAAGTATGTATATATACGGTATATTATATGATTGTTGCAAAAGTGTTGTAAGAATCCTCTGAGTTTAGGTTTTTTTTTATTTGTAAATGTTTCTTCAGAGCTATAATCTTGAAGAAGTGAGGTTAGCTACTTGTGGCTATTGTGGCTATCCATCAAAATACATAAAAAAATTGCCAGAAAACTATATACAATCCTCACTTCTTCAAGATCACAGCAGTGAAGATGTTATCTTGGTAGGTAATGTAATGTGTGCAAATGAAAAATTTAGCTCAAAGGATTCTTACAACCTAACTTGGAAATAATATGGGGGAACAAGTTGCAATCTTAAAAACTCTGAAAGAACAATCTTTTGTTTTTTAAGAATGATAAGTATTGAGAACCTTAAATCATTCTCAAGGAATTTACATTAATAAATAATACTTCTGTAGTGCAATGTTGAAGATAACACTTTTCAAAAACATACTGGAATTTAATAACAAAAGCAAAGAATCCATATTAAATAATAAAAATGTAAAACAATCAGTCCAAGATACAGTAATACCAGTGATACATGGAGATTTGATTCACAAAGATATCACAAACTGGAATGGATAATGCACAATCTCCCTCTGTTATGATGGGGAACAGATGTTATCCTTGCTAAGACATTGGTTAGAGAAATCAGAATATAGCAATAACCCTGAGATGAATTCATGGTAAATTTGCTTATTAAGGCTCCATATCTAAGATTTAGGACTCTTCCACACATTGCCAAGATTGTATTTTTCCCGATCAGAGCATATAGCTCAGGGAGCCATGGCCATTTGGAAAATCCATTTTATCTGAACCATATATTTATTTTATTACAATGTGTTTTGGGAATATATACTTTTCAGCATGTATATAATACAAGCAAGTACTAAAAATGTGAATATATGAATGTATAAAGTGACCCTTATTTGCAGAATGAGCTTGCAATTAAAGCATGAATGTCAAATATCACAAAGATGAGAGAACTTTTTTCTAAATATCTACAAAAAATTGGCTGTTTTTTTTTAAGTAGTTGTAGAATCTTGTGATGAAATGAATGACTCAAGGCATTTAATTGTTGAACACATAAAATGAAGTATATTTAAAATAAAACTTTAAAAAATGGTCAGACTATAGAATCTGAAAAGAATTTACAGGGCTGCAGCAACTGAGTTTTTTTGGAACTGTTAATTTATCGCAAAGCCTAAGCTGGGTTTCTTTCATTGCACAGTATTTTCTCTTAAAATGTGTGCATTTTCAAAACAATTACATACATATTAAAAATCAGCATATTTGCTTAAACATAATTAAAACGGTAATACTCTCAGACAACACAGATCTGAAATGGCAAAACCAGTAATTTTTCCCCCTCCCATTTTTACAACAAATTAATTTGAGACAAAATTACAAACACATTTCACTACATGATTAATAAAAATTAGGATTTTTGTTTATAAAGTTGCCCAAAATGCAAGGGATGTGCATAGGTTTTACAGCTTAGTCATAATATTTTATTTGATTCCCTTGGGTATCTTCCCCCCATAAACGGAATGTACTTGGTTGTAGATTACAGTTTTTTCAACACAGATACATCAATGGCAGGAACGCTTGCAACTGTCCACATGCATTAAGAGTCAAGACCCAACTTCAAATCTCTATCCAGTTTTACAGAGTTCTTCAAAGAGACAGTATCACATTATCTGCATATTAAACCAAAATACTTCAAAAATGCTACCCTAAAAATGATTTTAAAAAGCAGGCCATTAGAATGTAAGTACTGATCTGGTTATGATTGGGCTAATAATTTCAAATAAATAAAGGAAAACTCAATCCAATTCACAAAACGAGACTCTAAAAGATGCAATGTTTCACCCCCAATTAAAGTAAAGATCATATTATTATTAAAATAGATTATAGAAAGCAGCATCTATTTTGTGCAGTTTTAGGGGCCTTTGAAATGAAAAGCTATGAGTTCCAAAAATATAACATTCCAAAGGATTGAATAATACATATATTTAAAGATACATTTTAATAAAATTTAGGCGAACTGATTAAAAAAGATACTGTCTCTTTAAATTATCATATTTTTTGCCTAGCTATAAGGACATGACAATAATTATAAATTTAGGTCACACTACATCTAGGTAGTCTCTAGGGGCCAAGACCTGTTGACATAAGGTCAATAACAAAGAGGTTCTTCCAAGTATGAGGTGGCTTCCAATAATGATCACATTCTTCTGGTAATTGGGTTTAATATATCCAGGAAACAGGAACCCATTGTGATGCTTTACAAACAAGCTCAATGGCTTCCTCCAGATGCCTGATTGTTTCATCAATTTCATTGTTGATAATTGTAAGGTCAAAGTAGTGTGCATATGTTCTCTGTAAGATTTCTGATTCCTTTTGCAAGCGTTGAAGAGATTCATCCTGCACAGTGATTAGGAAAAATGAAAGTAGAACAACTTTGTTATCTTGCAGTTATTGCTTACAAGGAAGCATATTTCCAAATGCATTTCTTATATAAAGATTCATTCATTTTGAAGCCCTTTGTAAGACATGCATTTGCGGTTTTGCTTTACTTTAAAAAAATTGAGCTGAACTTATTAAATTGCTTGGTTAAGTTATATAATATAAATTTATTTTCTTTGCGCAACTCAGCATTTGTTTAAATGGAAGAGATGAATGTGAGAATAGGGCGGCATAGAAATTAAATTAATAATAATAATAATAATAATAATAATTGGATAAACAAGGAGCAAGAGAGGAGTGATACCTTATTAATGAATCATGAGAGATTTATTTATTTATTATAGCTGACCATTTCAAATCATGATTCTGGGTGATGAACCATAAATAATCAAAATTGTTAAATCAGAATATAAAAAAGAAATCAAATATAAATAGTAGCCAAGAGATATTGTAATCTGTTAGTGTCAACATAATTCAGCATAAAACTTTGGCTTGTGACCAAAATAAACTACTTATTAACAATCTGGTTAATACAGAAGTGGCCAAAAGTATTGGTAACCCTCCACTTTTTTCTCCAAAAATTTGGATTTGCCCTGAAATAAGTTGAAACTGACACAAGTGAATTGCATTCATTGTTTTTATTCCATAATCTCTATGGGATGCTTTGCTTTTGATGTATGACTTAACATATTCTTGTAAATAATAAAATAAACTAATCAGATTAGCTGGAAGGACCTTTGAGGTCTTCTAGTCTAATCTCCTGCCCAAGGCAGAGTCCTCATACCATCTCAAGCAAATAGTTGTCCAATTTTTCCTTGAAAAACTCCAGTGACAGAGCATCCACAATTCCATGAGGTAACCACTCCACTGCTTAATACTTCTTACTGTCAGAAAATTCCTCCTTATCTATATCTCCCCTTGATGAGCTTTCACCCATTGCTTCTTGTCCTAACCTCAGGTGCTAAATAGATGCCCTCTATTGGAAGATTGGTATCATGTCTCCCCTCTGAGTTTTCTTGTTTAAACTAAATATAGCTACTTGCTTTAGCTACTCTTTATAGGATTTAGCCTCCAGATTCCTTATCATCTTTGTTGTTCTTCTCTGTACTCTTTTGAACTATGGTGGCCAGAACCGGATGTAATATTCCTAATATGGCCTCACCAATGAGGTATAGAGTGGTGCTATCACTTCTGGTGATCTTGATGCTATTCCTCTGTTGATGCAGCCTAACACTAGGTTTGTTTTGTTGGTAGCTGTAGCAGACTGCTGACTCATACTTAAGTGGTGGTCCATACTATGATATAACAGTTCTCATATATGTCATAAAACTGTGAAAGGATCATATTATCTATTGAGCTGTGTTAGAACTACTTATTACTTCATTTTACGCAAAATGTGATATACAGGTAGTTCTAGGGTTACAGCCACTAGTTCAGCACCATTCAAAGTTGTGATGGTGCTGAATGAGGGAGACTTATAACAAGTCTGCAAATCTGCAGCTATCGCAGTATCTGCGATCATAATCTGGGTTCTTGGGCTTGGCTTGCAATTACAACATTGCAGCAAGCCACTGTCATGTGATTGCGACTTCTGACATTCCTGCTGACTTCCCGCAAACAAAATCAATAGGGGAGTTGGCAGGAAGTCTCAAATTGCTCCTGCCACTTTTTTGATTGCCTGAAATCCAAAGTGCCTGCCCACGGCACCTCCCTATGGTACCCATGCAACTCGGACTGCTGGAATTGCCATTAGTAAGCAATATGGTTTATTTAATGTATGTCAGACTTTACAGCCACATTGCTTCATGATGGTAACTCTGGTCCCAATTGCCATTGTAACCCTACTTATATTATGCTGTAAAGAATTATTAAAAATGTGGAAATTCCTATCCTAAATCCAGCCTCAGTTAATTCTGTGGAAACTAGAATAGATTGGGAGCCGCAGAGTCTGTTATAAAATGGAAAGCTATATAAATGTTTTAAATAAATAAATACCATGGTGAAATTTTCAGAATTCAGTTAGTTTTTCTAGTGCTGAAAAAAGCAAGGAAACACTTACCTAGCTTCAGGTAATTACTCCTTACCAAATGAGAAACAGTCAATACTTCCTAATGTAGTGACTGGGGAGATCACCTGGACTAAAGATATTTGCATGGTGCCTAATGAGAAGTCATTTTCCCCTTGATTTATACATCATTCTCTCTGACATTGGTGAACTATAGATCTTATGATTAATGGAATTTCTTGCTTTGGGCTGTAATTCAACTGCAACTGAAGGCCTATATGTACACTACCAATTCCAGTTTTAAATTAAAAATATAAGAAAAATGTAAAAATAGCTATGGCATATAGGTTACATTTAACTGAAAACAACTTTCTTTATTGAAACAAAGTTAAAATAACAAAATCTACATAATACTGGTTCCTAGCTGGTTACTTACAGGCAATTTTCTGCACCATTTTGGCAGCTAGATAGAATCAGTACAAGTATAAGAAAAATGAGAAGAAAAGCAAAGCAAAGATAATAAGTGAAAAAAACAACAATAATGCAATCATATAGGATATGTCTGTAACAGTAATCCTCCTAACAATCTTTTATTTCAATTTATTTAGGTTTATGTATGTATGTGCTTTCTCTCTTGTAACTCTGGAATTGGCAATTTGTATTCATTTTGAAAACATAAAACTAAAATATGTAGAATTAACACATTTATGTAAATACCATTAGTTTTCATGCAGAATAAAAAGACAGTTTTAAATTCTAGGAAGTTCTACTTTTTATTTTTAAATTAAAGAAAATCTGATTATGGAACAACATAATCATTAGAGCTGGATAACATTTACTTCTGTATATTCAATCAGGGAATTATTACTATCCCTTTAAAGATATATTTTTTTGTAAAGAAAGCAGGAAGTAGATTTCTGAGCAGGGAAAATCTCTAGTAAGAAACTGGATGAATGTCCACTTTCACAGTCTAACGTCTGCTTGGTTAAACTATACAAAAATTAGCTGGTACAGACATGGCCTTAGAAAAACAAAATAAAAATTAAAATGAAGTATGACAGGTAAAGAGAAAGAAATATTTATGCAAATTATGTTGTAAAAAGAAAAACAAACAGACATGCTAAAAATACTGTATTTAAGACTTCCTTAAATTTGTATTATATTACATTCAATTACACTAGTATTTCGCTGTAAAAGGCTTACCTCATTAATGCCTGGCGTAATTGTAGGTGCAGCAATAAAAACAACAAAAGGAGCAAATTCTGCAGTTCTCAGGACCTTCAAGGCCTAAGTGAGTATAATATAGAATGGCATAAACTTTAATATAAAGTAACATATTCTTGTCCTTACTTCTAGTTCATATTGACCCATCGATCTTCTGACTCCTCTTATATGGCCAAAGCAAAGAAAGAAATGTCTTTCTTCATGTCAAAGACAATTGGAAAGAGAGCACTTTATAGCAGGCTAACATTTTGTCATCATACCCAATATGAAGGAAAATATTTTCTTCGTCTGATAAAATAGGCACATGAATGTTGTATCTACCTGAGGCTCTACATCAAGTATTGCAATTAATCCCTGTTCATGGATCTTCCGTATTGTTTCCAGTTTTGTCCCATACATTGCATCTTCATGGCTACCATATTCCAAATATTCGTTGTTGGAAATGTCCTGCATCATTTGGTCATGTGATACAAAGTAATAATTCTTTCCATTCTCTTCATCTTTCTTTGGTGGCCTGGTTGTATCTATAATTACAAAAGTTAGGCACAACAAACCCAGACTTTTTTCACATTCATCTATACTAAAAAAAAATAAACAGTGGGTAAGTATGTATAAATTATAGGTAATAGTTTAGCTATTCATTTTTGCAAAGACTATCAATTATTTATTTCTGCATTTGAATTTTTGTCTAAATCAATAAAAACAGGTAATAATCTTAAAACTGTGATAATGTGTGGGTTTTTTTTTTGAAAAAATCCTTTTTGAAAAAGATTGAGAGATCATTTTTATTTAAAAAAATGGCTTCTTTCCTATGACCATAATCATGATTTATTTACTTTGGCCACCTTAGTAATTCCCAATGACTCTGGGCTCTTAACAATCCATCTTACAAAATTTTTACTTACGTGGAATAGGGTATGCAAATCGGTCTGGATGTTTTGTAATTAGTGTATTTTTAATATGTCTTCTCCCAACACCATGTGCTCCTACATGAAAAAAATGATATTATTACAAAGAACTAAAAATATAATATATAATTCATTACTACAGGATCAACATTAAAATTACCTAATAAAACAAGTGTTTTCCTTTTGAATGCAGGCAATTTTACCACTTCTTCATAGGTGACAAGATCTAATTGATCGAACACTGTAACAGGAGGAAAAACAACAGATATAGAGGAAAAATGTCTGATATTTTTCATTTTTTAAATATTTTTATTACAATTTCACTAAATATTTTACTTAACAAGAATGTATTACAAATTACATGCTCAAGAATTTGTGCGTACACCATGCAAATAGGTACATTTTAAGTATTAGCATTTCTGAAAATTCCTAAGACTCTCCATAGTAATTATTGTAAGGAATGATAAACTAATAGATATGTGAGAATATCTATTTAATCAACAGTAAAGATTTAAATATATTTTATTAGCTTATAAAAATGAATTAAAGTCTGCCTTTAACAGTTTTATTGTAGTGTGTGTGTTTGTGTGTGTTAGCATTATGTCTTATAACGATTCTTCCAAGTATAATTATCAGAGTAAGTTTGAATAAAGTTGTCTTTGCAATTTAACATTTTATATTAGCACACTCTTGTGAATTTGGATAGTGATGGATAAACAAAGTAGTCTTATGGTAAATTATAAAGCCACCACAACAGAATCAATATGACCCTGGAAAAAAAATTCCTCAATTGCAATAGTTTAATAAATCTTATGTAAAAACCCTTCCCTTTCTATGCCAAGTAATGAAATATTGTTGTATTATAATAATGTAAATGAAATAAAAGTATTAACCAATTGTAATAATATATCTGAGTTTCTTAAGCAATGTAAGAGTGAATAAACTATTTTATTAAAAAGCATATTTTCAAAAAGACAGAAAGGGAAACAGGGAAGGAGTTAGTGTACCAACAATACTACTATTATTTATTTTAATTTATTACAATACAGTTTCATATTTAATATAGATTAAGAAGTCAGTCATCCAAACACCCCTGAAATTCTGCCAAGATATGTATTTCATGTACTGATGGAATATTTTACTATCTTCTGATATAGCAAATTTGGCATTTATGTTGTCAGAAATCTTCCTATTTATAACATAAATCATATAGCTATTACGATCTGAGTCTCTCCCAGTAAATATGGACATATATATGTTAATAAATAAAGAATAGCTACTATTGCTAAGAAAGATTGGGCTCTTCCGTGAAAAAAAAAATTAACTTCCATTAACTTCTACCTTTCTGAGCTGTATTTTTTTATCAGAATTAAAATAATATTTAACCGCATTTTTGTTTTCTACTTAAAGTAATCCTACTTAATATAGTTATTGATAAACATAAAACCCTAATAATTTCCTTAAGGAAAAATCTAGGTTGTATTTCCATGCTCATTGAATTTACAAAATGTATTACATACTAGATGAAAACTGGCTGGAATTTTAATTTTTTGGTATTTTTCAAGGCCACCTCTTAATAGTTAAAAGCATAATGTATAGTGAGAGTGCCTCAACACAAACAAGCAGAAAAAACATTCTAATAACCAAATGATCACATTAAATATTAATTCAGGTTTCTAGACAGAATTAAAAAAATGTACACATATTAGAGGAATACAAGGACACATTTACCAACTTTTAAACATTTCTACACTTCTAGGTAATAAAGGAGTTATTGAAGGGAAACAGTAAGAAGCAAATAAAAAGGCATTGTCACTTGACAGGTTACTTACATGCACAGAGGCCATTGGGATTAAGACAGCATGAAAAATGGACAGGGGTCATTGAAATATGGCTCGTAATATTAGTAAAATAAAAAGCATATGCACAAAATAAACTTCACCATGCAATATTCTAAACACAATGCAAATAAATCACTTTAAATGATAAGCATGTTTTAAAACCATTTGTTTTGTTGTAAATTGCTTTTAATTACATTAAAGGAAACATTTTATGCTTGTCTTAAGGTTGCGACATCAGAAAAATGATCCAAAATGAATTATTACATGCTATGATATGTAAATTTACTTCATAATTCCAAAATAATGTTGAGGTAATATGTAGTATTATTTAGGCATGATTTAATAAGAAGACATTTGCAAGATTTCTAAAATAATTAAGAAAAAAATGAAATCTGAGTATTTAGGAGAAAGTTGGAAATACTGTATATTTTTATTGTATGAAGAAATAAAATTTCATTGTTTGCTATATTGTTGGAAATACTGTATTTTATATTGTTATTGCCTAAACAAATGAAGAAATAAAACTTCACTGCATTACAATATACATTTTATAAATCTTTTAAATCAGCATTCATCTATGTGGAAGTTTTTTAAGAAATGGATTATTAAGAAAGTAGCAAGTTTCTTTTCTATTTTTTCCCCTCAATTTTTTTTGTTAGCTGAATCACAAGATTTATACTGAATGGAAAAAAAATAAGATATATGTTACTTTTTAAAATGCAATCATTTAAATTTTAAAAAACCCCAGTTTTCTAATGAGTGAGCTGTGTAAATCTATTGTAATTAACTGAATTATAGGGTTCCACAGATGTTATGTTACATAAGTTTGCTATTTTCATTAGAATGACAAAGGTTGTAGCTTATTAACACAAATGTGCAAAGTCATGATGCACATACAAAAGGTGCATCCAGAAAACAACTGAGAGCCGGTGCAATAGTGATATAACTCAGGTGAACTGTGAGCTACCTAGAACTGTTTGCTGCTGCAATCTGGATCAGCTGCAGCTTCTTGATGGTCTTCAAGGGGATCTCCATATAGACCGCATTGCAGTAAGCAAATTGGGAGATGACTAAGTCATAATGATTGTGAGTAAGACCTCCTGGTTTAATAATGGGCACAATTGGTGCATGAGATGACTTAATGCAAAGGCCCACCTCTTTAAAAGCAGCAGGAGCTATAAATCCAGGAGGACTCCCAAACTGCATCAATTTTGTCCAGAGACTGTTATCCTGTCCAGAGTCAGATATGCCAAACTTCCAGACCCTGGGGGACAAAAAACTACACGGATTGTTGCTAAGGTTGAATTGCAGTCAGTTTCTCCCTATCTAGGCTGGGGAGGGACCATGTTAAGAGACAGGACTAATTATTTGCCTGATCATAATGTAAGAGGTAGAGAAGAATTTAATATGATAGTTATAAATGGATTTACTTTGGTTATGAATTTATTCACTATGTGAATAAACTGCACATGTAGACTTAAATAGAATATTTGTATTTTATAAATTATTATAAATCCACATATCAATTCCTCTTTGCAGATTAAAATATTTTGACAGCTTTAGAAATGATATTGTATGGAAGAAGCACTATTAAATCTGTATGATTTCATTGAGAAAATATAATTCAATCATTCATCATCACAATGCAATAATCAATAGGCTTTATTAACAAATAATATCCTATGCAACAAGAGGCATTTTTATAGCAAGATATTTATTTGAATATTTAAAATATTTTAGATTATTGAACTCTACCTAGTCTTACATATCAAAGTAAAAGTACTTTTTAGTCCTTCTGGAATGAACTCGGGTGCTTTTTTCATTAAATTATGTAAGAATTATTTTTTCTCCCTTCCATTCAGTCTTGTCCTGGAATAAAGTCCCTGCAGCTTTCTTGGCAAGATTTTGTTTAAAACTGCTACTGACTCCTTCCTAGAGCTAAGAAAAAATGAATAGTCCCACATTACCCAGCTGGCTTTGTGCCTAAGGCAGAACTAGAACTCATAGTCATCTAGTTCCTAGTCTGATGCCTTAACCGCTATAATTATAACAATTGTAATTCTAAGTAAATTACTAGAAACTTCCAATAACCTTGATGAGAACAAACCTGTTTAGAACTCCATTGCAAGCAGATTTTCACTATTTAAAATCCTTTATAATAGTGACAAAAGTGAAGGAAATTTTATTTTATATATTAAAATGCATTGCAATTTCCTGACAGAAATGAAAAACGTATAACATTACAACACTATGCTATTGCATTCCATAAATCTGATTTATTGTATATAGGGACTGGATCCACAATAAATATGGTCAACAAACAAACCAAGGTTTGCTTAGTTGGCAATAAACAAGTTTGACACTATGGCTTCGTATGGACCTATTAGCTTATTGATTTAATAGCAATTATAATATTCCTTGAGTTTGTGCCATAGAGGGATAAGGCAAGAGTAATAGCAGAAGCAACACTATTTAAAAAAAAACTAATTATGATTGGGTTAAACAACCCATAAATACTTTACTCCCTTGAAAAACAACCTAGAACAGACATGTCAAACTTGCGATGTCACGTGACGTCGCACAACGTATTGGGATGGTTTTGCCATTGCCGGCACGGCTTCCGGATGACGTGTCTGGCCTGCGGGCTGGCAGTTTGACACCCCTGACCTAGAATGTTTATAGTTTGTTCAATTAATCATTATAAAAATCTATCATGGTTGTTATGCAAAAAAAACAGCCAATATGGTGATGAGATATTCTTTATTTTTTATGATTTTTCATATTCCCCATCCAAATTGATCATATATTTGATTTACTACATTGTCTTATAGTACCCACATACCTTGTGACTTTTAGAAAATTTAGGATAAGTCCATCCATAAATTAATTATTCTTGTCTACTCTGTGTAAGAAGATATTCTTTATAACATTACAGAAATAATACCATAAAGTTCTTAAATAGCCTAATAGAAGTGTTATGTATATTTTGATGTGTGTTACCTAGAGTATCTCCTGTGGAATGAAAAAAAAGGATAAAATCATCCCCATCAGTATCAGAAAGATTTTAGTGATACAATTAGTTTAAAAAATGTTCAAGATTAATTTCAGTGATGATTTTATTTGTATCAGAATATGAATGTAGCCTAAAATTGTTCATAAGGGAAATAATATAGACATTAGGGGATAATCAATCTTGTTTGGAACTGAAAAAATCATTTCTACTTCTACATTTTTGAAATTGGATGCAAAGTTATGCAAAGCATATGAACACTTGAATTATATCACTTACAATTGTCTTGACTAATCAGCATAGTATAATGTTAACGACTGTAACAATTTAAGTGGTACGCTGTATTTTTTATTTAAAATGAGATATTAAACAGGTTGGCAAATGTTCTTTTATTTTCTTTTAAGAGCTTTTACAATATAGCAAATAAGGTTGCCAATAGCTAAGACAGAATACAAATTATTAAAAATTGATTAGCAGTAAGCTTTTGGGATCAATTCAAAGTTACAGTTATTATCTTGAAAGCGTTCTACAATACAGCACTGGAATATACCATGTAATGCCTTGCGAGTAAGAAATCTCAATAGAAAAGAACATAGCTGAGGGTTGAAATGTAGCTCAGGGTTGAAATGTGGAATCCATGGTGTTCTTTGAGCTTGGTTGTTTGCTTGCAAACATTTCGTTACATGTTAATGAAGGTAGGTTATATCTTCAGTGCTACAAGGGAGTGGGGTTTGCTCTCTGTTTATATATAGTAACTTGCCTGTAAGTTTTGGTGAGGGTTTTGTTTTTTCCTTGATAGCTTCTTAATTAGGTTGTTGTTTACTGTTTGTCTCAATTAGTGACACCCCACTACAATGCCTTGAGAAAATCAACAAATCAAAAAAATCAAATCATAAATAATAAAGAATAAAAAAAACAAATTTACCGAAAAGTGGTGGATCATTCAATCCACTACAGCATAACCAATAAAAGCTATGAAAAGGATAACATTGCTATACATCAAAAACATTGCTGAAACAATGAACATATTATTACAACCACACGGCATCACCACTGCATACAAATCAACTAAAGCACTCCAAAACATATTAAGTTCAAAGAATCAGCAAAAAAGGAACCCTTTGGAACATACAGTTAAGGACTATAACAGCCATTATATAGATTAAACAGATAGAAGATTAGCAAAATGTATTCATGAACACGAGTTAGTAGTCAGTAGACACAATTAAAAACTTCTTAATTTCACATGGACAGACTTAATGACAGCTTTAAATGGGAAGCTGTGAGCATCCTAGAACAAGCTAAATCCCAAAACGCTAGGAAATTCCTGGAAGCCTGGAACTCAGACAAATCAGCCATCAACAGTCACATACAGATAAATAACATTTATACATCATTCAAAAGAGATAATAAATATGCTAAAGGAATACAAAAAGACTAGAATACTGTTTCACCAGCAATCAGCACCTAGGTAAGCAAGGATTAACATCAGGATTAACAGTAGATAATCATCATCAAGCTTCTGTATATAAACAGAGAGCAAATCCCACTCTCTTCCAGCACTGAAGATGTTACCTAGTCAAGTAAGGAAATGTCTGTACACAAACAACTAAACTCAGAGAATATCAAGAATTCCACAGTAATGAATCTGTCCACGTGGTCCTAAAGAACACCTGCTGAGAATACCCCCCAAGAGAAGAACATGGGAGTGAATAGGACAGCAGGCCTTTTTTGGAATAGCTGTCACCCTTTGGAAGATGTCCTCTCCCAGAAGGAATGTGTATCCCCATCTTTTTCAACTATTCAAAAGCAACTTAAAGCAATATTATTTCAACCCTAGCTGATTGAGTGATGACACTTTATAATGGGAATTTACATGGGAATTTTTTGATTGGATGATTATGTATTAAAATATGTATATATTCCAGAGTCCTTTTGACATGAGTAAATTATTAAAATTATTAAATGAGATTGGTCTGTATGATACTGTAAATGTACTGTTAATCTGTAGTGGCAGTGAGACTTTTAGCATACAGTGTTTCCCTGAAGAATGGGTTTTATATATTTTTTTGGACCAAAAGACCCATTAGGACTTATTTTCGGGGAATGTCTGACCCCTTTGTGGCTGCCCGCCCACTCCCTCCAACTGCTTGCCCGCAGCCACAATGGCGTACAGAGCTTCCCAGGGCAGCTGGGAAGTTGAAGGACTGGGCGGCATAAGCCTCCCCTGCCACCTCCCTCCGCCTGCCAGTCTTTTTCTTTTGCAAGCAGATGAAGCTTCCATTCTCTGTCAGTTCTCCATCTGGGCGAAAAGTGTTTTGGTGCCTATGGGGTGCTTGGAAACCGAGTGATCCAAGCGCCCCATAGGCGCCCAAACACTTTTTACCCAGAGGGTGACTGGAAGCGTTGTCTGCTTGTAAATGGTGCCCTTGGAAATGGAGCGGAATGATTGTCTCTGTTTCCAAGAGCCCCATAGGCACCAAAACACTTTTCGCCCAGACGGAGAACTACGGAGACTGGAAGCTTCATCTGCTTGCAAAAGGAAAGAGTGTGGCAGGTGGAGGGAGGCGGCAGGGGAGGCTCGCACTGCCTAGTCACGGCACAAGCCATGGGAGAGTTGGCAGAGGAGGTGGCAGCTACCGCTGGTCAAGCAATCTGCGGGGTAAAGCGGGGAGCAACCAGGACCAAAGAAATCTCCTCCAGTGGCAGATGTGGCTGTTGCACAGCGGCAGTGGAGCCTTTCACTGTCACTTCCCCCTGGGAGTGGGAGAGCTCTTAACTAGGGCTTATTTTTGGGTAGGGCTTATATTAGGTGCACACAAAAAATCAGGCTAAGGTTTATTTTCTGGGTGGGTCTTATCTTCATGGAAACATGGTAAGTTGATTAAGCTACCCTAACAAAGAATTGGGAAAAGAATTTTTTTATTATTATTATCTGACTTGCTTTAATCCTACAAGAAAATTTTTAAGGAAAAATTCACACACACAAAAAAATCCTGGCTTTTGAGCAAAGATGGAAGACTGAAGAGAGCTCGGTGGATAAGCCCGAGTTGACATTTCAGTGGAGCCAATGCAGATCAGCTCCTATGATCCTCTCTGGATCTAAGAGAGAGACATGAGATTGCCCAGTCCTTACAGTTGCTCCTCTTTCTAATGAAGAGATTATAAAACAGAGGGGAAATTCATTGTATTTGGACACTGAGTTGGGCTCAATTGTGGTCGTAAGTCAAGGACTACCTGTATAAGTTTCTTGTTTTCTTATAACTCCAATTCAGAAAACATTTTTCTTTCCCACACATATACATTTATTCTTTAAAAAATAATTTAAAAGTCTTAACATTCAGAGTCCAAAACGCCAACATTTTCCGAATCCTTAAATCTTCTATATGAAATAACAAAAAAATTCACCTCTTTTATTCATCACTTTCACAAAATTAAATGTTTCAAAGAAATTAGATACCTGCAGAGTGACAAAGCTGGAAATTTTAAGAATATGAACATTTATTTTTGCAATCTTTAAGAACACCTAACAAAAAGCAAGATAAAGTTTTAGCTATAAAAAGTTTTCTGAATTGGAGTTATAGGAAGACAAGAAACTTATACAAGTAGTCCTTGACTTACGACCACAATTGAGCCCAACTTAGTGTCCTTTGAAAGACATTCTTTTAGGTGATATTTGCCCCATTTTACAACCTTTCTTGCCACAGATGTTAAGTGAATCACTGTAGTTGTTAAACTAGTAACATGGCTGTCAAATGAATCTGGCTTTCCCATGGACTTTGCTTGTCAGAAGGTCGCAAAAGGTGATCTCATGACCCGGGACACTGCAACTTTCATAAGTATGTGTCAGTGGCTGAATTTTGGTCGTGAGTGTGAAAAATGATGGTAAGTCACTTTTTTCATTGCCGTTGTAACATCAAACGGTCACTAAATAAACTGTTCTATGGTGAGGACTACCTGCAATGGCATCTTTGAGGAATTGCGCAGGGTCCTGTGCTGTGAATTTGATTCAATCATTTTAGCTATGTTGTGCTTTCTTGAGAACAAGTTTATTCCTAAATGATGATATTACACAGCAAGATATGCAGCAAAATTTATTTGAGAAAAATATGAAATTAGAACTTGTCACCAGATAAAAAGAGAAAACTGGATGAGATTTTAAAAATTAAAAAATAAAAATGAATAATCTCAGAGAATAACTGGAATAATTTCCTTTTGTTAAATTTATAAAAGAGATTGTTTAAAGTGCTAAAGAAAGTTATAACAAGGATCGAGAACCATCTGAATGGATTACGGAGAAATTATTCCAGTTATTCTTTGGGATTATCATTTTGGGATTATCTCTGGAATTATTATAGTCTACCCTGTGTAGAAGAAAAAAGGACTAAAGTCCTTGAGCAGATATTAAATGGGATGTTGCAATTTTGAGTGCTTCTTTCTGGATATACTGATACTTAATTAGCAAAATGGGATATATTGGATTTGGTTACATTTAATATCATGCAAACATCTTTCCCCCCTATGATTATTTTACATAATCCTAACTTTATAGTACTTAAACTAGTTTAAACTGTTCATTTTAATTCGAAGTAAGGAGCTTTGGAGAATTTGTCTTTGTAAAGGAAAAATTATTTCTTTCTGTTATTTAAAATTTTAGTTTTTTGTTTATATTTTGGTACTGAGATTACTTAATATTTGTGAAATTGGACATGCTTATACCGGTAGTTTAGAGTGGAGAAGTGGAACTTTTGGAAAGCTGCATATTGGAGCTTATCCTTTAGTAAAGGAGAAATTACCTGTTTTTGTCATGTTAAACTTGGGGTTTATTTTGTTTATATTAAGATATTGGGAGCATTTTATGCCTTTATGGGATTTTGTTTATAATTAAGAGTCGAGCTATGGAATGTTTTTACGTATGGTAATTAATATTAAAATCTAAGATCTTTTGATGGAAACTGCAGTGAAGAAGGCATTACTTGATTTGCCTATTGTTAAAATATGGGTTCTGAAGAGTTTTATATTTATTATCTAAAAGGTGATTATGGGATTGTTTATACTTGCCATGAAGAGGGTGGGAAGTCACTTTCTTAAGGGGCTTTTCTACTTTTTCTTGCATTTTTCCTCTTTTTTCTTCTAGTTTGTATTATCTTTTACTATTAATAAACTTTAATAAAATTTGCTATTCAAAACTTTAATATTTTTAAAAGGAAAAAAAATCCTAGGAAACAAATATACATAGTCCTGGGAAGAATGCAGATGAGCAACTTGGAATAAGGAGTGATTCAGAACAAAAACATATTAAAAGGTGGGAAAAGCCACAGCATGGAAATACACGAGGAAGAATGGCAAAAATGAAGAATATTGATTCAAAATATTGCCTAAAATTTTTTTGGGGTGGGAAGACCTAGGCAAAATATTCTCCCTCTATCACTACTATTAATTATCTCTTAACAGGTGAGTAACTACAGAGCAGCTGTGGCCTTCATCTTTGCTGAAGTCACCATTTATATTAATAATACAATGCCTTCAACTGTACACACAGTATCAAAAAATAAAATAGACAAAGTAATTGATATTACCCTATAAGCAAATATAAGGTGAGGAAAAGGATCTATATTGCTTACCATGCTTACATTTTAATACATATATATTTGAATAGAACTCTGACACAGCTTTTCTAATATAAATTAATTAAGTAATACTTTTCTTGTGTAACAATACCTGTTTTTCTGTTTTCCAACTGTTCAAGTACTTCACAAAAAAAATAAATCACAAAATCTGCAAACTTTTGATATGTCCAATTCTCTTCATCAGACAAAAAAGTGAAAAAACCCCCGATTTGATTTAAAGTGATAAGGTCTTCATGGATGAAATTTAAATAAAATATATTTGCAAGTCTTCTGACACTTTCCACCTTTCATCTTCATTTTTACCATGTAGGCCTCATGACTTTATGTCTGGTAAAGAAAATTAGAAATCTCCAAAGTTTATGTTTCTTCTGGCAAATTTAGAACATTCCAGAAAGTAAACACTTCTGATTCTTCTTTCCCTTCCAGAAATAAATGAACACATCTTTCCAACCATATTTGTTATTGCATCTTTTTAAAAACTATCCATATAGATGGAGATACCAGGTGGGCAGCAAGTGGCAGGTAGCACTGTGGCCAGTAGCAAAAGCTGCAAATGCCCAGTGGGCACAAACATACACCCCCTTGGAGACTGATTCAATAGGGACCCCCATGTGGGTCTGAAAGTACCCTGGGGGTGCATTAGACCTGGGAGTGAATGTGTGTGTGTGTATGTATGTATGAGTTTGTTACCCACTTTCTTGAGTGATATCTGGGAAGCAGGAAAAAGCGATTGGAGCACCATCTTGCCAGTTAGTGGGAAAGACTGGCTAGGGTGATACAGTTGGATGGGAGTTGGATTAATGGCCTAAGGCTCCGGGCAGTACTAAGAGTGAAAGCTAAAGTGCTGTGGGTATTCTCCTCTATTCCTGGATCAATAGGAGGGTGGTTAGATCATATGAATGGATGGAGGGATCCTAAACCAGGGGAACCAGGCCAGAGTTGGGGGGGGTGAATGTATACTCTGGGGGTCTAGGACAGAACAGTACATTCAGATGGTGATGGGCACAAGGCATTTTGATGAGAGGCAGAGGGGTTGTTACTGGGGAAGATGCCCCTGGAGTTTAGTACCAGTGGTGCATTCTGGTCCTCTTTGCTTAGGCCCAGACCCTGGTCAACAGACCTACAAAGATCCAGGATTTCAGCTGTTGCTGCTTAATGCTAGGTCAATCAATAATAAAGCTCCCCTTATTTGTGACCTTATCAGGGAGGAGCAAGCTGACCTGGATTATCAAGATCTGACAGGGCCAGAAGGTGTGGTTCCCTTTTATGAAATGTGCCTCATGGGATTTCAGGTGTGACACAAGCCAAGAGTCCTGGGCAGGGGAGAGGGAGGCAGCAGTTGTCATTAGAGAGTCTGTTGGTGTGTTCCACAAGTTGCTGTAACCACAAGTAACCCTGTTTCTGAAGATAGACTCACATGATCAGCTAGGACTGTTGCTGCTGTACCAGCCTCCCTGCATTGTAGCAACCTCCCTGCCTGTCATTTCAGGGTTGGCAGTGGAGCTCTCAAGGTTTATGGTCTTAGGGGACTTCAATTTGCCATCCTTGAAGCTCCCCTCAGAAGCAGCTCAGAATTTCATGGCCACCATAACTTGGGAACACTGGACATGTTTTTTTTTATCAGTAGTAATGTGATCGAAGAGTGGAATTTTCCTTGTCCATCCTGTCATGGTCGGATTATGCCCAGATGACCTTGAGATTTTCCTATGCTACCCCCTTCTGCAAGGAGGCACAATCTATTTGATTGGTTCTGCCTCCAGCAACTGAGGGACCTGGTGAGATTTCAAATGGAGTTGGGGGTTGTTCCTGAGGTTCTTCCTGCCAAGGCCTGGCTGCTACTGGGAATAGTGAAGGCCTTAGGCAGTGACCCTGGCACTTCCTCTGGTTTACAGAAGAGTTGAACAGTTCAAGAGGCATTTAGAGCTCTGTTGAAGGAGGACTGAGTGAATGTGATTGATCACAAGTTAGAGCCTCTGTCGTGGCAATAAGAGCAGCAAAACATCACTATATCTCTGCTCTTATTGCATCTGCAAAGTGCTACCCAGCAGACTTGTTTAGGGTCATATATTTCCTTTTGGGTAAAAGGGACTCTGAGGCTCACCTTCAGGGCCATAGTGAGGAATTTTCAATGCATCTGGCAAATGAAATTGCACACATCTGTTCTCAGTTGGGAGATCAAGCATGATGCAGGTCCATTGGAGTTGCCTGGGAAATGTTCTTATCCAGTTATTGAAGAACAGTTTGATTCTGTTGGACCTAAGAAAGTGGGCAGGGGTCTCGGAATTTTTAAGTGTGACCACCCCTGACTTAGATACATGTTCCTCTTGGCTGTACGAGGCCACTTGGGAGGTGATATATATAGGTGGGTCTTAGTGATAATGAATGCATCCTTCAGTGAGGGAGTATTCCAGGCTTCTCAAGAAGCTATCGCTGGACTGTACCGTTCTGGATAACTTTAATCCAGCCTCTTATCTCTCCTTCTTAGTAAAGGTGATGGAGAAAGTAGTCACACTGCAGGTCCAGAGGATCCTGGATAAAACAGATTATGTGGACCACTTCTACTTATGTTTCAGGCCTAGATATGGGACTGAAATAGCATTGTTTGCACTTTTGGATGGCAAGAGAGGGATAGGGTTTGTGAATCCATCCTGGCTCTTGTTGACCTTCTGGTAACTTTTGATACCAGTGACCATGGTATCTTTTGGGGCTACCTTAAGGAGCTGGAGATGGGGGGGGGACACAGTTCTCTGTTGGTTCACCTTCTCTGAAATTGGTCCCAATCAGTTGGGGAGTTATAGGGAGCGAGAAGTCTAGCCTGCAGCCAATGTTTGAAAAGTATTGCTACCTTTTAACATCTACATGAAACTGCTGGGTGAGATAATCCATTATGTGGAATGACGTATCATTAAGTGATATTGTGGGCACCCTTTTATGGTGCTTGGAGGCTGATGGGAAACAACAGGCTTCAATTGAATCCTGATAAGTCTGAGTGGCTATGGGTAGAAGGCTTCTCTGTATCTGGGGGTTTAGCATCTTTGGTCCTGGATGAAGTTGAATTGTAACAGATGGACCAGTGGGTAAGACCTTTGCTCAACTTAAACCTAACCCTAACCCTTTCCTGGATTTAAAAGTCCTGCAGTCACTCATACCTTGGTCATAGGCTACTGCAATGCACTTTACGTAAGGCTATTCTTGAAGAGTATCTGGAAGCTACAACTGGTGCAGAATGTGATAATGTGAGCAAGCCTGGGTGCCTCTAGGGTTGCACATATCTCTGCTACACAAGCTGTATTGGGTGCCATTTTGCTTCCAAAATGGTATGGGAACAGGTTACCTGAGGAACTGTCATATTGTCATGTCTCATCGGATCAGGCAGGGAGGGTATGTTGCAGATTACATTGGTTAAAAAATTTCACTTAGCAGGATCCAAGAAGAGAGCCTTCTCTTCCATTGCCCCTGTCCTTTGGAACACCTTACCCTCAGAGGTGAGGTGGACCCCCATTCTTCTGATCTTCAGAAAGAGTGTTAAGACTTGGCTCTGCCAATTGGAATGGGGGTTGAAGAGTGTTAGGCAACCCTCAGGATGATTGGTGTTGTGAGGGTGTTCTTTCCACTTTTTAATTTTTCATATTATATAACCCTATGATTTAATTTTCTTTTTTATCTTTGTTTTTATTAATGCTTTCAAATTTTGTGACATGTTTGTACTGTAAACCACCCAGAGTTACTTAGATGAGATGGGCAGTATAGAAATGTGATGAATTAAATAAATAAATAATCAATCTGGAGGAAAAGAAAAACATTTTGCAAAACATTCTGCAATTTTCAAGGAATAAAAAAAATATATACAATTAAGAACGTTTAGCATATACAAACAGTATTATTTAAATCTCCAGTTACACGTTTAATTTAGTAGCAGTTCAGTTAATTTACAGAAATAAACTTCAAAAGGAGTGCTAACATGGTTGTCATTTTTTGATTTATTAATTAAAAATAATCCAAATCCAAATAATACAGAATAGGTTTAGAATATGTATAGTTTCATTTATATTTCAATTATATCAGAATATGCTCAAACTCTCAAGGAATTAAATAAAATAGTAAAATTAATGATTCTTTAATTCATCTGCATAATTATTAATAATGACCTTTAATTGCATATTCAAGTTGCAAACATATTCATGCACAAAATCTTAGGTTACCTATCATCTATTTTTTTTTTCAAAATACTGATTTTGCCCCAAAGGTAAATGTAAATAACTAACTAAATTTAGCTAATAATTACATTTCCTTTTTTGGCTAATGTGTTTGAACACATTGATTTTTTTTTTAACTAAATGTGTCACTCAGAAATTAACATTAATGTTTAAGAAGCTAATAGCGAAGCAATTTTAAGAACATCTGAGATAGATTTGTATTTTTCTCACCTGCATTGTGCTTTGCTAAATATTTGTCTTTGTACTGCTTCTTTTTCTTTCCAAACCAAGTACAGCTTGCCTGCTGCTCTTGCTTAGTCTTCTCCATAGCAATACAAGCTACTCGCCTTGCAAGTGAACAGGAAACAACTATCAGCTGTTACATTTAAGGTGACCTATTTTAATATTATTAATTCAGAAAATTATATCCCCTCCCTCTTTTTACTGATAGACAGATTAAAATATTTTCAAGGTTTCAAATGGGAATCTTAAATGAGTATTCTAAAAGTACAGAGCCCTTCTTTACTTGTGTAGCAGCCACTCAGGAGACTATAAAATTAGCTGCAGTGATTGAGAACTTTGCAGGATAGCAATAGCACTATAATAGTTCCTCCTTTTTAGCCATCTAAGAGGACAGGTTATAGTGGAATGTTCTCTAGTTTTCAATTTTTTTCTGGTGTCATGGCCAAAAACATAGATACATGAGAAAACTCCTGTGACAATATTCACACAGACATTCTCTCAATATAAGGACATGGCATCAAGACAGTAGATATGTTTGCTTTTACAAATAACCAGGGCATACTTTCCTAAATCAGGGACCAGGGAGGTAACTGAATTTGTGTACATTCATCGCTTCCACTAATATTCTAATGGACTTCTTGGCAGACTAAATTATCAACTGTGTTACCATGAAACTACTTTTAATAGCTAAAGTCAGAAATTCCCAGCCATTATAGAAACAGGCTACCAAAATAGAATCAAGATCCAGAGTGATTTATATTGTATAATGTAGTTCATCTGAAATCAAGCAGTTATGACCTAGAAGTGGTTTAAGATCAGTTTAATATTTGTTGTTGCTGGTTGTGATGTCGTGTCCGACCCATCACGACCCCATGGACAACGTTCCTCCAGGCCTTTCTGTCCTCTACCATCTTCTGGAGTCCATTTAAGTTCACGCCTACTGCTTCAGTGACTCCATCCAGCCACCTCATTCTCTGTCGTCCCTTTCTTCTATTGTCCTCAATCTTTCCCAGCATTAGGCTCTTCTCCAGTGAGTCCTTCCTTCTCATTAGGTGTAAAATAGTGTAACATAGCTAAAGGTAAAAATTTCCCCTGTCCAGTTGTGTCCAACTCTAAGGGACAATACTCATCTCTGTTTCTTAGCGGAGGGAGCCAGTGTTGTCCAAAGATGTTTCTGCGGTCATGTGGCCAGCCTGACATCACACCGCAATGCAGAGCATTTGTTACCTTCCTACCAAAATATTATCTGTTTATTTACTCGCATCTGCATATTTTTTGAATTGCTAGGTGGGCTAGCATAATATAAGTATTACCCAAATAAACCTATTGGGCTATCTCAATCATTGAGGCATGAGATTATTGGTGTGAGGATAAAATGAGGGGAGACACTCAATACTCAGAAAAAAGAATACATAAACAAAATACAGAAATTAACTGATGAGACAGTTTATTGCCTTTTTAGAGTTAGTGGATTCATTTCAGGTTGTCAAGTAGTAAGGGAGTTTCTCCAGAGAACAAAATTTAAAAATGACTTTAGTTATTAGTACTATGGCAGCACTCTCTTCATTGACCTCTATAAGACACTACATGTCAGTATAGTATATTGCTAAGGATTCTGAAGTATTAAGAAAAGAAACTAAAATACAAGAACTGTATATTTCAGGCCAAATTAAAAACAACGTAACTTTTTTGAAGTCCATTATAATGATAGTGATTGCAATGAAACAAATGCCATCTGATGAAACTTTTTGCATAGAAAATAAATTGTTATCTGGAATAGTTTACCACTTTTCTAAACCATCTGTAATCTTTTATACTCTACTTAACAAATCAACTTGGGGAAAGGAAGAATATTTTTCAACTATTGTGAGCTGGCTGTTTTTACTATGATAGTATCCAGGCAGAAATATTCTGTCACATTTATTTCAATTATTTTTTATCCTGTTTTATGTTATATATAAAGATGAGTGAAAAACAGTGGAAATAAAAATTCACCAACATAATAAGATTAAGAGAGACATTTGATGGGTATTGTCAGTGTATTATGTGAGTCTGAAACTGTTTCAGGAGTAATAGTTAAACTGAAAGAAGTTAGTGTGCTTGCAGATACAATGTCATATACAGGCAATCCTTGTTTAATGACCACTTGTTTAGCAACTGTTCAAAATTGTATTGCAACAGCACTAGGTAGACAATCCTCTTAGTGTAGTATTTTTGTAGTCACATGATTGCAATTCAGGCACCTGGCAGCCAGCTTAGAATTATAACAATTATAGTGTCCTGAGATCATGTGAATGCCGTTTGTGACCTTTACTGCCAACCTCTGATAAGGAAAGTCAAATCACAAATGGTGATCACATAGTCATGCCTAACAACTACATAGGATTCACCTAATATGGCAATTGGAATTGCCACAACTGATGTTGTAAGTTAGTGAAGTCATGTGATGTCACATTGTAAAACTGCGTTGCTTAGTGATGGAATTGCCAATCCCAATTACCTTTGTTAAATGAGGTCTAATCAATCTGGTGTTCATATTGGATTTTGTGAAAGATTAAATTAAACATTTTAGATTAAAAAATATCAACTGGGCTATGGGACAATAATAGCTGGATCATCTTCTTCCTTTCTTATTGTTTTAGGTAACTTTTGATAAGGCTGATAATTTTTTTCTTTATTTACACAGAAATTTTCAAGTATCCATCTCTACCTCCTCTTATCAGAGGCTGAAGGAATATGATTTTTTACTTAGGAAAACTGCCAGCTAAATTTCTATAGCAAGTGATCTAATGCAGGGGTACCCAACCCCTGGTCCGTGGACCAGTACCGGACTGTGACATGCCAGCAACTGGGCTGCACAAACAAGCAAAGCCACATCTGCGGGATGCAGGCAGCACACAAAACCATGCACCCTCCGGTCCGCAGAAAAACCTCTCTCCACAGAACCGGTCCTTGGTGCCCAAAAAGTTGGAGACCTCTGATCCAATGAATAGTTCATATTTACTTTATACAATTTATATGGCAACTATGTGTATGTATTTTCAGTAATAGTCTAACCAGTCAAGTTACCTAATTCAAGCATTCTTTTTATCAACCAATGACGCAAATATTTAAAATATTATTATTAAAAATTAAAGGAAAGTACATTCATGTTTACCAATTACCAAACAACATACCATTCCTGAAGCTCAGGAGAAGGAATTAGGCCTGCAGTTCCATTTTTTGAATTCTCGAGTTTACCCTGCCACCAATTGTGATCATCTTTGCTAATAATCTGGATAATATCGCCAACTCTAAATCTGATGCCAGCTTCCTTGCAGGGAATAAGATCATCCTTTGCTGGATCATATTCAAATTGTGCTCTTACATATATCTAAAAAACAATATTAGAGACAGAAACTATAATGTTAATATATGTCAACTTTAGATGTAATAGCTTGCATATATAGATTTATTTTCCTTTAGTTTTTCTTATGAGCAGCCTTTAAAATAGAATTGCAGAAGATCTGATTTTAGAGAAATGTGTGGCTATAGTTGAAAATATATATACAGCCAATATTCTGTCACATTTCAGGAAAATCCTCCAGTTATAGATCTATAAAACAGAAGCTGCAATTTTTGAGAGGTTTTCACAATAATCTAGGTGAAGCTTTTGGGGAGAAATGCAGGGAGAAAGAAGCAGAGACATCTGTTGCCTGAGCTAATTTCTGTTCGTGCACTAATGAATCTCACACACTTCCACACTAAATTAAAAAAAATGGACAATTTCACAGATATTAATAAACCAAGATCCAAAAATTACTTAGATTAGCAATTACACTGCAATTTTTTGGAACATAATGCTAAATATGAATATTTAAAACTACACATTTTATTGGTCACATTACTGTTTCATTTCAGTGGCTCATTTATAAAAATGGAGAAATATTAACCAAAATAGAGGTATAACAGAAAAACTACAATTAAAGAGTTATAGAATAATTTGTGCACTAATTTTATAAGAATTATGTTCATATGAACAACTAGGGGTGATCTTTTGCTTGCAAAAAGCAAGTGCAGGATTGTAGGAGTATGACTCTAAGCTGGGAGAAGAGTTCATCATTTTGTTTCTGTTCCATTAAAACAAAAAACTAATTTTAAAAAGGGGATCCAATAATAAATAAAGGGTGGCAGCCGGAAGTGCTTCCCTAGTTGTTTTTAATTCTGCAAGAAATAAAAACCAAATATGTATTTCCCCAACTACTGTATGCGTTTATGTGAAAGTAATTTTCAATAGCAAAAGTGCTAAAAGAGAATCCTCACAATTCTCCAATTTAAAAAAGGCTTTCCTGTAATTAATTAAATTTAAATACGTTAATAGGTATTAATGTGCGAATGTATTAATTAAATTACATTTAATTATACATCATTTGTATTTTCAGTTGGATCATAAATTACAATGTCAGGACAATAAAGCTACTGAAAAGCGACAATTAGTATAGATTTATTAAGACAAATATACCCACAATACATGATTCTTGGATAAGATCTAATGAATAGGAATACATGACAAAATAGCAAATCAAAATCACAAAATCAAATGAAATGAAATGAAATCTGATTAGAATGCTGATGCTGATAGATAACATGAAAGTGAATGGAGAAGCTGTTAGTAAGAAAAAAACAAATTAGTATCATAGGAGTACCACATGATAAATAGTGTGTGTGTTGATCAGCCATATGAATAAAACACAAAATGATAAAAGCTATAAAATCTAAATCAGCACATAATGGGATAAAAAAATTGAGATGGTAGGGAGAAAATGGCATGAAGCAACTAAATTATGAAAGCCTTCATAGAGAATAGCTATTCACCTGTCGTCCTTTTGGTTGTGTTGTTGATGGCAAGTCCTGCAGAATAAAGTCAACCCAGGAATAGTAATTTTTCATCTTACTTTGAAAATAGGTAACAGTTTTAATGTCAAAGCTATTTTAGAAGTATTAACAATAATCATGTTCAGAAAATGTCAAACCCAGATTGTTTAGCAGCAAGCCGAAGCAGATAAAATTTAAGCAGACAGAAAGTGTGCTTTTAATAAGTAATTCATCATCTTCAACACAAAAATTCCTTAAACAAAGGAAAGTAATTTTAATATTCAAACTGATGAGGCATTCATACTGATCAACATTGTAATTACAAATTGAAGTTAATATATTTATTTAAAATCTTGTTTTAATGGTATTACATAAGTTTACATGACTAAAATATATTTCTAAATGTATCCATTTTAGTATTTAACCAGGTTTTTTTTAAAATCAAAATGTAATTGCAATATTTTTAACAGTTTTTGGACTTCTCCAGAAGTTCTTAAAATGTTTAGTTAAGTGTTGACAGCAGAAATACAAAGAATATTTTTGAGGCAACATTTTTCTACAGATGCTTTTTAACATTTTACCATGTGTGTTCACAGAAAGAGAAAAAGTAAACAGCAGCGATATCAACAATGTTTACTAATATCTTTTTGCCTGAACATATGGTAAAAAGAACAGCACTTTGTGTTAAAGATGTGATGTTAATAGCTCAGCTTATAAATGCAGTTTAAAGACAGTTTCTTTTGCTTTTCATATCCAGGCAAGGCTCATATTTCACAAAATATGTGCACGTACCACAATAGCAGGGGACACACCAATTCGTTAACTCAGATAGCGGAAACCAATGTGGTAATCTAGAGAACTTTAATAATAACAATAGTAATAATGATGATGACGCCTAGGTCTTGAAAGCCTCAAATATCTGCTTTACTAATGTTTTGCTTAAAAACACAACTTTAAAGTTCAAAATGGAAATTATTCTTTTTGCTTAACTTTGAGCTAATCAGGATGAGAATAACACGAAGCATATTTCAAGATGATTAAAATATTTACCTGATGGTTGAATGCAACTCATTAAAGGGATTTTGATTAGAAAATTATATTACTGAATAAACACTTGAATGAGAGAAAATAGGGAATTCTACGTATTCTTCATTTTATAAATAGAACACAATTTTCCATTGAACATATAAAAAGAATGGTACATAAGCACCAACAAAACTGTAATGCTCTCTGTCTGGAATTGGAGGTCTTACCGAAATAGAATTGTTAATGCTGCTATGGCCATTAGCTGGGGACTGTCTGGATGTAGAGGGGGAATCTCTCTGAAATAAGACACAAGGTTCATTATCACATAACACTACATAGAGATATATTTTAATAAACAAATATTGATAGGTTTAAAATCAATTTTGCCTTATTCTTCTTAAGAAATAATCATATTTTAACTTACACGATATTCCTAAGAAGTCTATTTTTACATAATGTGAAACTGCTTATATATTAACTCTATTTTCTCTTAGTAGCAGAAACATTTTATTTTGATGATCATCTCTTCTGAAATGATTGCTTATGTAATGATAAAAAGTACAAAGATCTCACTGGCCTAATTATCATATAATGCAAAATCAGGTTTGTTAAACCACGTTCAAACAGTATAAACTATAGATCAGTGTTTCTCAACCTTGACAATTTTAAGGCATGTGGACTTCAACTCCCAGAATTCCACAGCCAGCCAGAATTCAACATCCTTTCCAGAAATAACATGTGAACTAAATTAGCATTTCAAGATTTGGTAGTGGAAACCATTAAGAAAAGTAGTATATATTCCTTTTAAAAAAAATAGTACTAATGATATTTTTAAAATACTTCATATGGCTTTGCCAAACATACAAACACATACACACACACACACACATCTTTGTAAAAAACTATTAGCTTCACTTGAAAACTATTGCAGCAAATAATTTGCATTATGAAAAATAAATATAGAACCAATGATTTTGCACTGCAATATTTGAAATTAGTACTATTTTTAAAGTTTATTTTTACTCCTTTAATATACCAAAGAGAAAAAAAGACGAAGAAAAATGAGGAAAGAACCTAAAAAGGAAGCAAGAACTTTTTGTATTACAGAAATAAAATTAACCAATCTAATTTTTAAACACATTAATAAACGTTGAGCATATTTATCGATCTTTCTTAATGAATTTGATAGCCAGCTCATATATAGAAAGTAAAGGCAATACTGGTGATCTCTAATTGTAAATCTGGAGTTACTCTGTATTTCTACTATTGAACTAACATCTATTTTATTACTGTCCAAACCGGATAAATCTGTAATTCATTTTGTAATGTTAGATACCATATTCTTGGTTATCAATTTAAAACTGATATTCACATCTTTAAACAATATTGCGCTTTTTAACACTACATTAATAAAGTTAAAGATATAATTAAAAACTGAGTAGTAGTAGTACCAGTGCTTTTTTTGTAAAAAAAAAAAAAAAAGGATGTCGGAACTTATGGACAACTACGGCTCCAGTCGAAAGCCCTTTACGGAACTGGGGGGGGGGAAGAGAAGAAACTGCTTTAGGGAGCAATTTTACGGCCTCCCAGCAGCCCGATTCGGAAAATGCCTCTGGAGCCCGAATTGGGCTGCTGGGGGGCGCGCAAAATTGCTCCGCAGCCATACCAGTACTTCCGCTGGCAGCTTAGAAGGAACTGGTTCTTCCATTAAAAAAAAAGGTGCTGGAATGTCGTTCCGTGTGTTCTATGACAAGAAAAGCCCTGAGTAGCACAGTTCTAAATAATTCCAGTACTGTCTCATCTGTTTATTTTCCAACATAATTATTACATAAGAGATTATGTTTAGCTAAATATAAATTAGAATCTTTTGCTGAATCATGTTGGTTCAGTCTTACGTTAAGATTGTAAGAAACACATCAATGTTCTTTTATTATTAAGGCTCAATTAATTATTATTAAAATTAAAAATGATAATTATTAATGACCCATGGCAGTTGATTTGTTAATGTGGGTTATTCTGATTTTTTAATTCAGAGTTCCTGCAAATAATTAATATCCAGTTTAGTGGTAGTCTTCCAATTATTTATAAAAATATTATAGACTTTGAACTCTTCAAGATAATTCCAATACTGATTATTTACTCAGGAGTTTTAGTCACTTCACCTGGGCCAAAGTGTGAAATCAAGAAAACTCTTAACTAAATATACTGCTATTTCACAATTTTAGATATTCCAAATTTATTGGCAATAAAGTAATCCACATTATCAGTATCTCTAATTTCTCATGATTTCATTCCCCCCCAAATACAGGACTATGCAAGAGGGTAAATTTATCATGTGAATAAGTATTGAAATTATACTTCCATCCTGGCATATTCAAATATATCTTGCATTCTTCAATGCAAGAAAATGCAATGGAATTAAAGCTAAAAATAGAGCCAAACCATATCAAATGGGCCACATAGTAACCGTGCCCATAATTATTTTTTTACTTGACCCTTAGATTGATATATAAATGATATATAAAAATATATATCCAAAAATTAAACTGAACTTGGAAAGATAATGCTCGCCTCAGCATCATGTGACAGCTGTAATTTAGCTAAAGAAAATCTAGGGGCTTGTCTTTCTTATTAAAAAACAATCAGTACCTTATCTGCTTGAAATAATACAAATTTATTAACATAGGAATACCTATATATCATTCTTGAAATAATTAGTTTACAGTATTTATTTCTCCACAAACGCTCAATGTATTTTTAATCATCTAATTATGTCAATTATTCAGCTTTGAAAAGATATACAGGTAGTCCTCAAATTACGATCATAATGGAGCCCAAAATTTCTATTGCTAAGTAGGACAGATGTTAAATGAATTTGGCCTCATTTTACCACCTTTCTTGCCACAGTTGTTAAGTGAATCCTGTTGTTAAATTAGTAATATAATTGTCAAGTGAATCTGGCTTCCCCATTAACAGGTTACAAAGGTGATCCCAAGATCCCAGGACTCTGCAACCATTATAAATATGAGTTGCCAAGTGTCTGAATGTTGATCATGTGACTATGGGGATACTGCAACAGTCGGAAGTGTGAAAAATGGTCATAAGTCACGTTTTCAATGCTGTTGTAACTTTGAACAGTCACTAAATCAATGTTTCTCAACCTCGACAACTAGAAGATGGGTGGACTTCAACTCCCAGAATTCCCCAGCCAGCTATACATTTGTACTATGCTGGCTAGGGAATTCTGGGAGTTGAAGTCCATCCATCTTCAAGTTGTCAAGGTTGAGAAACACTGCACTAAATGAACTGTTGTAAGTCAAAGATTACCTGTATTACATTTACAAATGAAGAAAATTTCCTTGGTATAACTATTCCCAAATATTTGAAAGAAATCAAAGCAATAATTAAATATCACAAAGTAACTTTTATTATAGATCTTTTTTTACAGAACAAAAGCAATGCAAATCTGAGAGCCACTTTGGTGCAGTGGTTAAGATGTTGGCTTAGAAACCAGAAGACTATGAACTCTATTCTCACTTTAGGCATGAAAGCCAATCATTCTCTCAGCCTAAGACACTTCTCAGGGTTATTGTTGCAGGGAAAAATAGGAGATAATAAATATTATGTATCTTTGCTATCTTGCATTATTTGAAAATAATAAAGGCAGGATTAAAAAAGGGAAAACAAATGAAAATGATAAATAAGAAAAAAGGGAAAGAAAGTAAAAGTAAGAAAGATACAAAGGAACAACTTCTGATTTACTTTAAAGCAATTGTAAATGCATCTTTTTTATCCTCTCTTTAAATATACGTCTCCCTTCTTTCATATTCTAGTCATCAAACTCATAAATCATCCTTTTATTTTTTTGTTTTCAGCAAAAAGTCAATAAAGGTTTCCACTCACTAACAAAGGTAGTTATTGTCTTTTCCCCAATCAAACAAGTCAATTTTGACATCTCTGCAAATTCTACTATCTTAACCAACCATTCCTCCATTGTATGTACTTCAGAGACTTTCAAATATCACAAATTAAAAAAAAAAATTAGGGGAGATCTGTATTGTACTGCCAGATCTGCAATGGTTGCAAATTATTTGCTGGTATTTAACTTTAAAGATCCAAAGTAGGATTTGATTTTCTGCAAAATCTCCTCCTGGCAGGAGAGGCCCTTTTAAAGAACCAGAAACTTGATTACTATATATAAATGAAAACTCCTTGTTTATGGAATATGCCATTCATTCTTACTATATGGTTATATAACTTCAATACTGTGAAAAAAAGAATGCAAATGATAATTCTGTTTTGAATGGCTTCATTCTGCTTTATTATCAAATTAAAGTTAAGTGTGAAGCATACTTTTAATAACTACATGAAAATTTTACAAGAGTTGAGTGCCTCACATATTTTAAGTGGATTGCCATATTGAATATTTTGTTAAATGTATTCTTTAAAATCACACAGGGATTCTTACACAAAATAATTAGATGTGGTATATAATAATGATCTTCACGTAGCAATTTAAAAATGGTTAATAATTAAAAAGCCTAACATAGCCATTGATTCTGGATAGTTTGTACTACCTGACCTAAAGCTTCTAGGTTTGAATCATGTTTCTTTCCTTCTACTACTTAAATAGCCCAGTGGTTGGGATGTGATTTCAGAAACATTTGTTTTTAATCTATACATATCTGTATTAACCAAACATATCCTTAACCCAATACCATAAAATATGGAATATTAGGTCTTGTTTAAAATTATTTTTAAATTTTTAAATTAAGCTTCTCTAACTTGTTAAAGGGAGCATGTTCTTTTTAATGTAACTTTTCATTACTGACTTTTAAGCATTTGTATTTGCTCTTAGCTTTTTCATCTAAACCAACTGGCAACATTAGATGTTTGTGACTGAAATATACTGACAATCTGGTTTCCAAGGTAGAATTCTGTACATTTTGGAAAACAATATACATAAATTGCATGAAATTGTTTTCTATTTCTAAGTAACAGTAAACAATTTCATGCAATTCATTTCAAATATTTTGCAACAAATAAGTCAACTGTTTTATTAATAATATTTCTATTTTGTCACTGTTCTGTCTAGCCCCTCTCAGCTCCCAGGAATACACTTAACGAGGTCGTTAAGACTTGGTCAATTAGCACAGTTCACAGGAAGGCAGTTCAAGGCAAACTGCTTTATTCAACAATTTAAACAGACACACTAGGAAACTCAGTTACAACTCACTGCGAACTCCCCCAGGTCACTCCTTGGGTAAACGTTGCTCGTGACTAAGGCTGAGGCTTCCGTTTCCCTGCTAATATAGCCTCCCACACGTCACGTCCCCTTCGCCTATCAGCCCGTCGGTATCTTGGATCAATCCAATTAGCTTCCTGTTCCACATCTGAGTCATCCTCCTCTGACTCAGCATGCATACCAAGCTCCTCGTTATCTGGCTCAGCTGCCGGGAGGGGAAAACACCCAGAAGGGCCTGCCGGTGCTGTGTCATCATCTGAGAAGTAACCAGCCTGGCCAGAGACACTTACAACAGTCACATATTGCATATAAACCTGTGAGAAAAGCTGGCTGAACACTGTGCCTAGAACAGTGATGGCGAATCTTTTAGAGTCCGAGTGCCCAAACTGCAACGCAAAACCCACTTATGCATTGTCAGGTGCCGGGTGGGTGGGGCCCATTGGGTGGGCATGGCTGCGGTGGTAATGGCAGATTGGGTAGGACTAAAAATTCAATCAATCAATTCCAACTTTGCAAGATCTTTTTTTCCCCGCGAGAAGTTGAAATTGACTGATTGATTGAACCTTTTTTTTTTTTTGCACACGGTGGCGGAGGCCTAAAACGAAAAGGTTTTATAAAACCCAGCTGAAGGCCTAGGACTGGGCGATGGTGCGTGTGCCCACAGAGAGGGCTCTGAGTGCCACTTCTGGCACCCATGCCATAGGTTCGCCACCCTGGCATAGAAGAAAGTACTTTTTTCTTCTAGGCACATACTCCTCAGCATGAGAAAATAAGATAAATTCTTTCAAGCAGTCATGCTAAAAACAAGGTATTAAGGCAACCAGAATGCTTACCTGCCATCTATCCATCCATCCAGTTTTTTTCTCAAATTTGTTTTCTATATGTATCTTTTTTTTGCCTTTTTCTCCTTGAACATTTAATTTAATGTAATTTAAACAATACAAAAGGTTAAAATCTGCACCCCCTGTTCAAAGGATTTTTAGATCACATCCTTTTCAACAAATATTTCATTACTGACCATATTCCATTTGTATTGTAGAAGATACAATGAAACTAATGCTTTATTTAAATATATTTCATTTAGATGAGAAGCAATTACAGATATTGGCTGAACTTGAGATTTATTTCAATCAGTTGGGAGCTGACTTTTGGCACATAGAAAATGAACTCATAATCCAGAGACTTATTGTTCAGCATCGGGAATATACTGTATATATAAGACTCCTAAGTATTTAGCATTCTGCATAATTAATACAGACCAATCATGGATGACTGTAATCAACATGGCTTCAATTTATTGTTATAATGTATGTATGTCTGCAAATGTATATTTTGTATATTTTTGTTTTTCTCTTTTGATAATTTTGTGTTTTTCCCCTTTTTCTTCATTTTTTGTATTTGTTAATAAAAATTGTTTAGGAAACATGCACATTATTTTCAGTCTTAAAATAATTCAAAAGCTTTCAGCAATATATTTTAATGAGTTATGATTCAATCAGTAACCCTTGACTTATGTCCATTCAGTGACCATTCCAAGTTATGATGGCACTAAACCAAGGAACCTACAACCTATGTCCAAAGTTACAATCATTGCAGAGCCCCTGCAGTCATGTGTTCAAAATTCAAGCGCTTGGCAGGCTGTCCACACTTAAACTGCAAAGGTACTTCATCTCCCACTACCAGCCTCTCTGATCTCTGCCCTTTTGGCCCTCACCTCCTTGCACTCTGCTACCCTAGCTGACTTTTGCCATCGTCTTGCTCCATCGCTGACTCCCAACAGCAGCTCCAGAGCCATGGGACAACATTGCATTGTTGGGCTGGGCCAGGCTTTGGCTTTATTTTGCAACTGAAGCCCAGCCCAGCCCAGCCCAGCCCAGCCCAGCCCAGGAGTGGATGCAGAGCAGCTTTCTGGTATGCTGCACTCTAGTGTTGCTTTTGGCTAATTTGTTTTCCCCACAGTTGAAAGCAGCCTAAGCCGGCCCAGGAGGATGGTGCAAAGGTCTTTCTGGTGCATTGTGGCTGTAGTGGTGGTGTTGCCTTTTCTTTTTTCTTTTTTTTAGCTGAGGTCCAGCTTGGCTAGACCAGACATACCTCGTCAACAGTGAGAGTAAGAAAATAGCGAACATCAGCTGGGGTGACAAAGCACAAGATGGCATGGTTCTTGGAGTGCAGGATAGTGAGATTGAGTGCAGCTGGGACTGGGCTAGAGAAGCTGTGGCTTCCCAGGATGTGGCAAGCAGCCCCAGAGTTGTGCAGTTCTCGGACTGCTTGCCATCCTGCAAGGCAAGGGTGCAGAGCAGCCAAGGGGCAGAGCTGGTGGTGGTGGGGTAATATAGGTGGTGGTGGGAGTTCGAGACACTTTCTTACCTTACTGAGTTGTGGAGCTGGAAGGGATCAAGCCTGGAATGGCTTGGCTTGGGGTGGATACTCAGTTAATAACCCATATTTCTAGGTTAATCATGGCAACTGGGATTGCTGGGATTCTGGTCACTAAGCATAAGCAATATGGTCATGTGACATTTTACTTTATAACTACATCGCTTAGTGATGAAAATTCTGGTCCCAATAGTGGTCCTAAGTCAAGGACTACCTGTATATGGAAGCCTGTTGTTAAAATATTGCTACTCAAATGCAAAGACCCCATATTCCAAATCATTGTTCCTTAATTGATACGAAAGAGCAAATTATGGGTTACAAAAACTAGGGGAAATGAAATTGAAATTCGCAAAGTAAGAAGTAAGAGGAAGTGTATGGTTGTTTTCCAAGTGGCAAACTAGAGCTGAATCATAAAGTGAAAAATTACTCTAATTAAGCTCTCACTCTGTGTGTTTGTATGAGTGTGTATATGAAGTAACACTTACATTTTATGCATCTTTACTTTAGTAACCAAAGAAAATTAATCAGAAATGAACAAAGGCTAGATAATCATATTTTATAATGTATCAAAGATTAAATTACAATATACATAAAGAAAATGGGCTATGATTTATGAAATGTTGACAGTTCATATAGTAGCCTCAGGAAAGACTTGTTCAAAATGTTAAAGAAAGTGAAGATTTCTCTACACACACACACACACACACACACACACACACACACACACACACACACGTGTCATAATTAAGTTTTGAAGTTAATAGTAGCTAATTATAGTACAGCAATATAAGTAAATAGCACTTCAAAAAAAGAATTTTATTTCCCTACATTTGTTAGAAATCTGAGATTGTTAAGAGTAATCTAAGTGAAAATAGGTATGTTAATAAAAAAAAATCAAATAAAATCATAGGAAAATATATGGGGAACTCTAGTTATATTCCTGCATTTTAATTTAAAATCTCCATTTATGCTACTGAATGTAAATTACCGGTAGTATAAATTACCATTTTTCAAAATTTCTGGCAATAAGTAGACTCTGAGCATGAGGATGTCTGAGAAACACATGAGATTAACATTAATCTTAAACAATATTCTTTTTATAAAAAAATGAATTGTCCAAATCTAAAACCTGCTATGAATAGTATAGTAGTATAGTATAGTATTTTTACTTGATACTATAATATTATTCATATTTTATCATCTCAATGCACTCAGATACACAAAACTGCTAAATCCACTTCCAAAATGCTCAGTCCAAGGATTTTATTTACAGCTTCAATTTACTGCCCATGCTCTGAATTAAAGCTTTTGGAGTTAATAAATATTTTAATAATTTTGGAAGATTCAATTGCTGGAGTTAAGAATGATCCTTCTATATCTTTCTGTATACAGCCATTTTTTTTAGTGCTACAACAAATATTGTCAAGAACATCTACAATATGACTCCAAAATGGCAGTCAGTGTGCGTAATAGAATGATGTATTTTTGCAGCATTCAAACAGCTCTTTTTTTTAAAAAAAAGTGTAAATATAAAAAATAAATTGCAAGTTCATTGCTTCGGTCATTACTGTGAGACCTGTGTTTGAGAAAGTTATACAGGTACCTATTTAATATAGTCTGCACTGTGAGTAGGGATAGCAAAATAACTTTTTTTTAATAGATAAAGGTGAAAGTTTGCCCTGTCCAGTCATTTCAGACTCTAGGAGGTGATGCTAATCTCCATTTCTTAGCCAAGGGAGCCAGCACTGTCCAAAGACATTTCCATGGTCATTTGGCCACCATGACTATATGCCGAGGCGCATGGAACATTGTTAGCTAATTTAAAACCCTGTTGCATAATTATTTGTGACTATTTACTCTTACTATCCAGTTAAACACATATCAAGATACTCATCTTACCTTCAATTTTAAAATAAATTAAAAAATGCCATGATTAGCTTCTTTACCAGATTAATCTATCCCTATCCATTAAAATGACTTTTTAATGGATAAGGATATTTGTGTAGGCATATTTGCATTTGTAGCTATATTGCATGTACTTCTGGCAAGGCAACTTTCAAAACGATAGAATTCTAGTTATTTTAAAAAGAAAAGTATATAAATGTGTGTATCTGTGCATTATGAATCTATACTGTATTTTATCAGAATCTATACAGAGGAACAGTTAATATATTTAAGCATGCAATATTTTAAAGTATGGCATCACTTACATAGTATTTCTCCCAGTGTGTTTGCTAAGTAGGAAAAACATCCTTTCTTAAAATGAATGTAAGCATAACAAATCTAACAAAGCATAATTTATACATCTATAGATTCTTAACCATAAACCACTCAAAAATAAACAACTGAAAACTTTTATATTGGTAATGAGGCAACAGAAGTTTTTGGTTTAATTGTCCTCCTGGAAAAGGTATTTCAAATAGTTTACAGTGAAGCAATAATATTTAGATGTTATGAAATTATAAAGCTTTAAAAGGTAATTTGTGTATATTTAAAATATAATTGCATTTAAATTTGTTTAAATTTGCTGTAGAGGGATGTCTTTAATTTATTACGGCAGCTTTTGAAGTTGCACATAACTAGATTATGAGCTGTTTCTAATATTTCATATTATGATGTTTTCTTTAAAAGTAATCTCTGGCTATTGGATTTTGTAAGGCTCTATTTCTATATCACAAAATTTTGCTCCATTAAATAGAATGAATAGAATTAATTTATTAAAATAGAATTAATTAACTTAAGATAAGGTAGTCCTCAACTAATGACCAGGTGTTTATTGACCATTCAAAATTATGATGGACCTCCCTAGAGCTACCTATGATCTGTTTTCAAAGTTACGATGGTTGCATCCCTCACAGTCATATTAGTGCATTTTGAATGCATAGCAACTTACTGCACTGACTTACAACTGCAAATCTGGGCTCAATTCAATTCATAAGTCAAGGACTACCTGTGCAGTGAATGCCTATTTCCTACACTAAAATAAACAGCAACACGTTATGGAATGTCCCAAGATTGCAAATATTCTCAAAAGTTTTAAGTGTGACAAAAAAATAGCATCAATAGCTCAGGTCAACTTCCTAATCTACCTTCAGATGTGTTGGCTATATCTTCCATAAACTTCTAGTTAAGAATAATGGCAGTTATAGTTCTAACATATTTGTTGGACACCCAATTAAGGAATGTTACTGATAGATTTGATGCATTTTTAACTAATTTATCTTTGGATGAAATAAAATTATGAGGCAAAACTGGCAGGAGACAAGTAACTACCACTATGTCAGCAAGACTAACTTTTACTGTATTTCTCAAAACTATCTTTTCTACCTTCTTGCTTCTGCTGTTAGGTTCTTCCTGCAACCTAAGAAAATTTTGCCTAGTAGATTCCTCTAATTCAATTTTTCCAAAACTGGCTCCTTCTAGGTGTCCTGGGCACATTTTCCATCAGTCCCATACAGCAGCAGTTCCCAACTTTTCTGGCTTTGCGGACTGACGGGGGGGAGGGGATGGTTCCGTGCATGCAGAGTGCAAGTGTGCGCACTTCCATCTGCGCAAGTCGTGGGCAGCATGCTGCTTGCGCAAATGGAGCTGTGCATGCATGCTCACTGCTCGCCTGCTGCTCGTGCATGAGGAGTGGTTTGTCTGCTGCTTCCGCAGCCCTGTTCCGAATCGGCTGTGGCCTGGCAGTACCATACAGCATATAAATTTGATTGGTCAAATGAGACGATGGGAGCTGTATTCCAATATATAAATATTTTGTCTGTGTAGCTTTCTCCCTCCTAAAATATTGGATCTTTGATGGATTATAATATTTCCTTTAGCCTGCAGACATAATATAGTTTACATTTATATGGCACTTTGACTGTTATTATTCATGCAAAAAGGTATGTTTTTCCAAGCCAGTAGATATCTAAACTTGTACTGGGTAGAGCTCTTATTAGTTCTTTTTCTAATATCACTATATTTGTATATGTGTACTTGTGTGTGTACATATGCACACATATGCACATATACATAAATCAGGGTCCATAAGTTAATCACAGTACATTTTATTAATATTTTTCCAGAAAAATATTGTTTTATTTAGGAATACTCAAAGGTCATCAAATAAGCAAGGAAGTGTTTAGAAGAAAATGGCAACCAATTGGAACATTTAATATAATTTATATAATAAATTATGGGGATCTAACTTTTGGTATATCCTGTATATGTGTGTTTTCATGATGGAATCTATATGCTGAAAATAAGTCCCACTAAAATGGACCTCTTTCTGAGGACAAGCCTTATTATTCCTTATTATTTCCAATATTCCTTATTATTTCCAATATCCCAGAAAATATGCAAATTATTTAATTAAAATGAATATGTATACATGCCTTTAAACAAAGCTGGTACTTTAAATGGGTTATAACTAGAGTGTAACATCACATTTCCAAGAAAATTATTTGCATTTCTTCTATTTTTCTTTTGCTTTTTCATGGAGAATCTGGTTTGTTGATCAAAATAATTTTAATAGTACTAATTAGCATTTGCCGTGTATGATCACATTAAATATTCAGCTTTTTCACTGGATGCATTCATTATTTTGATTTTTCTTTTTATTATTATTCCTCAATTTTAGCTTTGGCTCTTTAATCAATCTGAGTTTATTTTTAATATTAAAAATTCTGTCATATCATTGAATCTTTTCACCAGATCTTTTTATGAAACCATCAGAATTCATTGTCCAGATTTAAAAAATAATAATTTCAATTATCTTGCCTAGATGTGTTTGTTAGCTCCTGAAATATTATTCAAGCCTTATTCCACAACCTAATTATCATTATTGGTTTTGCTTTATTTTAGACATTTTTACATTTTTGGCTATTATGCAATATTTAATGAATTGATGTAATGAATATGAAATAGCAACAATACAGTAGGTGGATAGAACTACTCCTTTGTTCCGTTATCTTTGTTGTAAAATTGGTGTGTGTGATCTAACAGCACAGGCAGAAACAATTTCCCAGAAAGCAATAACATTCAGCCATAAGCAGGCAGTTAATTTTAAGACTGAGAAGAAAGCAAGTAATTCATTACCTCACATGAAGAAGATTGAGTGCGATAACTTGGCACAATCTTGAAGGTGATGCTGCCTCTCATTTCTCTCTGGTGAAAGTAAAGTATTTGTTGTTTCGCAAAACTCAAAATAATTAAGTGGAGCACTGAAAACCATCTAATATTTTAACAAAATCATAAAGCCTATGGGTTTATTTCCAAAATTTAGTCACCAGATATCAACAGGGATCTAAATACACTAAAAAAAAAAGTTCTGTATGAACCAAGCTGAAGTACTTGTATAATAAGATTAGTATTTTAGAACATATATTTTGTAGTAGCAAACTGGTTTTTTGTCTTTGAAGTTTTATCATGTTCCCTCTAATTTGTAGATACTTCAGCAACAAATACATTTAGCATTTTTAAATATAGTTGTTAACTACATGACACTTATTAAACATACTATATATAAGTCATTTGCTAAACTAAAGTACAAGCTTGATAATGAAATGGCATAAATAGTAAACTAAAATTTCCAACAAATTACCTTTTTTAAACAGAAACAAAACTACTGAAGACTATTTTTTTAATTCACATAACAACTCAACAAAACTTGCTGAAAGCAATCCATTATTCCTTTTGTGAAAAAAAAAAGTCAAATCAATCTGGATTCTAAGAATGTGATTATTTTATGAACAAATAAATGCATGTAGGAAAAACATAACAAAGATAATTAAATCAGATAAAAATGAAAGCTGCTTAACAGAATGCTCTGAAAATATTTTCCTTCCTGTTCCTTGGTATTACAATCTGGAGTATGTTCCAGAATGTTATAAATGAAAATAGAACTCCTGTACTCAACAAAATGTAAAGACTAATCTATGTAAAAAATAAACTCAACAAATATTAACCCAGATTCTACAATTGTAATCTAATTAAATAGTAAAGTGTTATTAAATATTTGTCAAACTTTACTCCTTTGTTAATGAACACTGATTGACTCTACTAACACAATCAGTTATTATTTTTATTCCTTTTTTCAAAATATTACTTGGAGTTCATGCCAATTTAAAGTAAGAGACAGGACCTGGTTCCTGGTTTATAAAAAAAAAAAGATATACAAAGGAAGAAGAGTTGGAACAAAAAAGAGAAAAGAAACATCCATTTTCCAGAATATTTCTTTACGTAGGCTTAAATTTAGTTTAATTTGGACTAATATTCTGTTAGTATTGCTTTTATAATTTTCTGGCTGCTGATGGAATAAGAATGTGCTAAACATTAACTCCTTTCAGGGAAAATCTAGGCATATTGTTCATAGCCAAACACAGTAACGGGTTCAAAGGAAATATTAAGGCTGTTTTTACCAAATTCCTGCTGGTGAGAACATGGGACTGCCCTTGAAGAGTATCCAGAAGCTTCAACTGATACAGAATGCAGGAATGTGGGCAATTTTGTGCAATATTTTTCAGTATTTTATACTTCTGCTCTGTGAGCTGTATTGGTTCTCACTTTACTAATTTAAGATGCTAGTTTTAACCTTTAAAGCCTTTCATGGAATGGGACTGGGCTATTTGAGGGACAGCCTCTTCCCAGTTATTTTAGCCTGCCCCAATAAATCAGGAGAAGTCATGCTGTGGTTACCAAAAGTTAAAGTTCTGGCAGGTCTCAAGAACAAGATTTCTTTGCCATGATGCTCACTTTATGGAACATTCCTCCCCCCAAAAAATGTTTTATTAGCTCCACCCATTTGATATTATGGAAGGCCCTCAAGACCAGGCTATGTCATTAGGCCTGATAGTTCCAGGGAACTGGAAGTATCTTAGATGGCTCCACTGATGAGGTGCCACTTTTATATTCTCTTTGCCTAGCAGTTTATATATTTGTTTTTATGTTATTTATTTCTTAATGTAGGTTTTTTACATTTTTTAAATATATGTCATTTTTATATTTGTGGCTTTTACCGAATTGTGTGATTTTGGTTAGAAGAGTGGTAATATAAATTTGATAAATACATCAGCCAAAATGGACTATGAGATAAAACTATGAACTAGTGACATACCGGTATTACTGCTAATGAGTCACACATCTCTAGAACACTGGTTTATCTTTTAATATAAATATTGCCAATATCAGATTTATGTTCCTGAAATTATTTTTCAGAGGTATAAAATGGAGTCTTTTAAAAAAAAGTTATATCACAGTTCTTAATTTTTAACTCAGCATGAGTATAATACAAACCATATTCATACATTGTCCATCTTGTTCTATTTGAAAAGTTAAATAAAACAAAAACGAAGAAGAGGACCAAAGCTACAGAGTTTCTTTCTATTTGAGAAAGGTTTGCAGAAAAACAAGCAATCTGAAAAAACAAGTTCCAAGTATTATTAATGCTAGAGGGTATGCATAGCTGTATTTTGAGTAATATTTTAAATTGCAGTGTTTTAGAGTTTCATATTAACTCATATTAAAAGTAAAATGAATCAGATAAAAACTTTTTACATGCTTACAAGCATTTTTTGAAGTTGTTCCACTGTTTGATTTGCCACACTAATTCCATTTATTTCCCGAATTTCATCCCCTACATGAAGTGTACCTACAGAAACAGTAAAACAAAATGCATTGAATCACAAACTATTCTATTATTTTTCACATATCATTTCATATGCATAATTAGATATTGTAAGCAATCAGAATTTCCTCAAACTATGTGGATAAAAAATCTTGTAAACTTAAAAAATTACTAGAAGTCTAGCTACATAATCACGAACATTTTCTGCTACATTCAATAGGAATATTCCCACTTAATTTTGAATAAAATTGTAGCTCTAATAAATAGAATCCACTCTTTTAACATGGAAAAGCAAGTACAGCAAATAGAGATGAGAACAGAGGTCTCTTATTTATTTACAATTTTATCATCTTTTGTAGACAAATACTATTTTCAAAATGGCTCATATCTATATTACAAAGACAGTTTCAGCCATTGTGTGTGTGTGTATGTGTATAATATCTTGATACTATCAGAAAAAAGTGGTAACATTTAACAGGTTTTTATTTCTTTTAAACTTTGACCAACAGCTTTGTTGGTAATAACTGATATTAAATAGGAATTAGGAAAAAGGCAAATAAGTTCTTATCTAGGCAATAATTGCAAAGAATTGGTGAATCATGAACAAGATATACTGAGAATAAAGCAAAAAAGAAAATACAGACTCCATAAGATATTGTTAATAAATGAAGGGACAGGAAGAAAGATGGGTGGTTTCTTTCTGAAGAAATATTAACTCAGGAATACCTACTCATATTATAAAAATGTTTTAAGATCTTGTTAAGACACATTTATTTCCTCTTTTTAAAAGTAAGAACTGAAATTATATGGTTAAAAAAAAAGTAAAGCATTGAAAATATAATTAGCGAAGTAGGAAAATATACTACCATGTTTCCCCGAAAATAAGACTAGGTCTTAGATTAATTTTTGGTCCAAAACCTGCATTAGGGCTTATTTTCAGGTGATGTGTTATTTTTTCATGTACAACAGATATATGAAACCCTTGGCCCATGGGATTGTGGGGCCCATATCTGGCCCGTGGGGCTGCCCAGAGATAGGCGGCAGGTGGGTGCCCCCCCAGCGCATGCACGGGAAGTGGTGAGTGCTCGGGGGCCGACAGTGTCTGGCAGCAGCCCGCAGCCTGCTGGCCCCTTGAGCTGCACCCTCTGGAGCTGCGCAGACCACGTAGCACAGGTGAATCTGAGTGCTGTAACCACTGTGCCAGCCCTCCAAACAGCAGGCAGAGAGAGAGGCATGGGGAGGCACATGATCCTGCCCACCGGATGCACCACGCGGCCCCGTCCACTCCATTCTGTCTGTCTTTGCTTGCCTGCACCCACGACGGAACAGGTAGCCATGCGGTGCATCTGGTGGGCCGGATCCCGTGCCTACCCCCCGTGGCGCTGCCTCTTGTTTAGAGGGCCAGCCTGGCAGTCGCAGCGCTCAGAATCACCTGTGCTGTGCAGGCTGTGCAACCCCAGAGTGCACTGGTCAAGGGGACAGTGGGCTGTGGCTGCTGCTGGACACTGTTGGCCCTCATGTGCTCACTGCCTCTTGTGTGTGTGCTGGGGGATGCCCGGCTAGGCTGGTCCAGGTTGAAGTAATGGGGGCGTCTCCTGTCATTTCCAGGGAGGCCCCCGCAGGCCAGTTATGGGCCCATTGCGGGCCGGATCTGGCCCACAGGCCTTGTATTTGACATGTCAGTGCTGTTGTAACTTTGAATGGTCACTAAATGAACTGTTGTAAGTCGAGGACTATCTGTATTTTGAGGTTTTTCTGGATCTTGTAAATTAAAGAATATATATGCTTTGTGTATGAAGGAATATATTAAAAACAGGACAGTATTTGTCAATGGAATTTTTTGTAAAATGAAACGATACATATTATTATAATGATACCTCTTACCAATTACATAAAAATCTGCTTTGATTATGGAATTGCAAGGCTTTTGACAATTTCTCTATTGGAAATAATGCTCTTACTGATGCAGTAGTTCACTTATTATCTTTTGATAACAAAATATTTTAACCATTTGTAAATTTTTGATTAAAATGTTAACTATGTGGGATAGTGGAAAAAGGTATATATATGAAAACAGTTTTCAGTTCAATGTGCAATAACATAGCTTTTATAGTATAAAGTAAACAAATTTCTTCTTGTTTTTAATTATGACTTTGAAAACCTTTATAGAATAGAATAGACATAGAAATTTGAGAGATTAAGGCAGAAGGTGGCCATGGTGGTCCCAGTGGTTATTAGCACACTGAGTACCATACCCAAAAAAGTCTTGATACCCACCTAGTACTTAGAAAATCTACACATTGACAAAATATTTATCTATCAATCACAACATGTTGCAATGCTTGGATCTTCACATATACTAGGCTGATACATTAGGACATCCTAGATTTTTTGGAAGAATTTAATGTACACGAAGGCCAACATCAGTTAAAGAACTGGCATCTGCGATTTCACATGTTTTGTGTAAATAATAATAATAATAATAATAATTTGTCTGTTAATGCTGCAAATAATTATTATACAGATAGCCACTGAACTTTTTCAATTGTGGAAATTGATGCACCAGTAATCTCTTGATTGCTTCTGGAAATATATGTTCCTCAAAAGCATATCTAAATTTAATTGAGGATATTCCAAATGTATAACAGTTGATGTTTAAAATTTCATTTTCCATCTTGTCTGCAAAGTTGGTAATCATCAAATCACTAACTAAAGAGTGGATTTTAACAAATACACTTTAATCATGGATAGCATTATTTCCTCTCTAATATTCTCTTTTTAAAATTGTCAAATCAAATACTCGAGCAGAATTGTTCCAAGTTGCCCAGAAAATAAGTTCAGAAGCAAATGAATTTAAATTACAAGGAAGTAGATTTTAGTAGTTGAACTCTCAAAATTAATGCTTAATGAAAAAGTTGTTCAGCAATGGAAGAGGCCTCAATTAAAATACATACCATAAATGATCTCAACAAACTAAACAGAGATTTTTAAGGCAAAATCTTGTCACATAATATTTTATTTATTTATTTTAGCAGGTTTACTCAGTGTTCATATCTTCATTCAGTCTTGGTCACTATTCTGGTGTTAAAAAAACACTGGCTTTGAGGATAAGGTTCCCATGTGTACTCTCATAATAAAAATGTACGTTTCTTGGAAATTTAATTATTTATACTCTAAATGCCAGGTAACTATATACTTTAGATGATATTGAGAATCTGTCCATTATAGGAAAACATTATTTGATTTTCTTTCCTTGTTGAACCATTGATAAGTGACTTGAGTAATAACAAGACTCAGTGATTCAAAATATTATATTATAGGCAATTTATGATTTTTGACACTAAATATTCAAATGTCATTTAGATTCCATGTCTGAAAATTTGGATAGTATCATATAAAATTTGTGTTCTTCATTAACTTTTATATTTATGTTACCTTGCCTGTGAATCATTCCTCCATGCATAATTCTTGCTACAATACAATGGTTCAATTCATTCATTTTTAAAGTGATTCCCTAGTAAAAGAAATAAAGTAATTTAGATAGTCACAATAAGATTGTTTAAGCATTGATCCAGTTTAAGCATTTTAACATTTGACCATGCAGTAATCAGATCTAACCTGTCTCAATTTACCACTATATCTATTAACATTTTATCTCAACTCACAAATCATATGCCCAGAAATTATATGCATACTTCTTTTATCATACCTCAAAGAAATACTTTAACTTTTTGCTCTTTAATAAATAACATTGTGAACTGTAGTACAGATATATTTTAAAAAGCTGTAAGTGCTTCCAGAGAAGTTATTCAAACACTAAGTGCCCTATGAATAATATGGGGCGTTGTCTTACCTGAACGCCTTTTCTCAGCATGGTGGTGTAGAATCCACTGGATTGGGTTATTTCAGCCTTCCTGCTCAGAGAGACTAAGAAAAAACTTTGGCCACGCCTTCCCCTGGGTGTGTCTCCCAGTTTTGACGAGGCGAGGTACCTAAGCTCTGACACCGTGGCTCCGAAAAAAGGTAAGGGAATGACAGAAAGGGGTGCCCTCCACGCAAGCCTAGCCACCTGTCCAAGGGAGGGTGTGGATTCTACACCACCATGCTGAGAAAAGGCGTTCAGGTAAGACAACGCCCCTTCTCCAGCATGGTGGATGTAGAATCCACTTGATTGGGACATACCAAAGCCCCCCATGTCCCTTAGGGTGGGAAGGTCTAGGCTGGCGTCTCCCTGGAGGCAACCACCTGTTGAAGGACCCGTCTGCAAAACGCGGCGTTGGCCGCGGCAAACCTGTCAATCTTGTAATGGGTAATGAATGAGGACGGGGACGACCAGGATGTCGCCCTACAAATCTCCTCTACAGAGGCCTGGGTAGACCAGGCCGCAGAGGTTGCTGCACTACGTGTGGAGTGAGCCGTGATACGTGCTGGGACGGGAAGCGACTGCGAGACGTAAGCCCTAGCAATGCAAGCCCTGATCCACCTGCCAATGGTGGCGGAGGATACCTTGCGGCCCATGACTGATGGCTGGAAGGAGACAAACAAGGCCTCCGACTTGCGGAAAGACCCGGTGCGCTTTATGTAAATGCGCAGGGCTCTGCGCACGTCCAGCTTGTGCCACTGGCGTTCTAGCCTATGGACCGGAGTAGGGCAGAAGCTGGGTAGTATGAGATCCAATGATCTGTGAAAACTGGTGTTAACCTTGGGGATGAATGAGGGGTCTAGTCTAAGGACCACTCTGTCTTGATGGAAGATACACAGGTCCTCCCGAACTGACAGAGCGGCTGAGGTAATGGCTATTAAGAAGGCCACCTTCAAGGAAAGGAAGTGTAGAGAGCATGATTGCAGGGGCTCGAAGGGAGCCGCCGTTAAGGCCTGTAATACTGTAGGTAGGTCTCAGGACGGGTATCTATGCACCGTAGGTGGACCGGAGTTTGCCGCCCCCATGAGCAGAGATCGCTGGGTGGTGAGAAAGGGGACCCCAATTGTCACAGGTGAGGACCGTGGATAAGGCCGCCACCTGTCTGCGGATGGTGTTGGTGGACAACCCCTTGGAAATGACATCTAGCAGATAGTCTAGGATGTTTGGGACAATTACCGAGAGGGGATCCAACCCCCGTGGGGAGCACCACTGGCAGAAATTTTGCCAGATTGCATCGTAGATCCTGTTTGTTGAGGGGCGTCTAGAGACTTGGATCATAGAGATCGCCTCTCGGGAATAAGCCTGCTTAGTTAGACACTCCCGCTCAAGTGCCAGGCGGCTAATTGCAGCCACTGAGGGTCTGGATGGCGGAGCTCCCCCTGAGACAGGGCCACTTGGTTCGGCGGGAGTCTCCATGGTGGAGACAGGGACAGATCCACTAGGTCTGCAAAACACGGGCGCCGAGGCCAGTATGGCGCAACCAGGATTACTTCCGCTTGCTCCAGTAGCAGCTTGCGGATGGTGGCCTGGATCAGGGGGAGGGGAGGGAAGGCATACAGCAGCCCCTCGGGCCACCTGCACCGCAGTGCGTCCGTCCCCTCGGCCCCTCTGGCCGGGAACCTGGTGAAGAACCGGGGGAGCTGGCCGTTGGCCCGGGAGGAAAAGAGATCCAGGCATGGCCTGCCGAGCCTGTTTTGCTATCGCTTCGAATATTCTGGTGTCCAGCCGCCACTCTGCGTGGTCCACGGTCACCCTGCTCAGCGAGTCTGCCTGTCGGTTTGCCTCCCTCGAAATGTGTTCCACCCTTATCGACCTCAGGTGGGTCTCTGCCCCAGCCCCAGCTCCCTGGCCTCCTGGAGGAGGGCCCAGGAATGTGTACCCCCCTGCTTGTTGACGTGGGCCTTGGCCGCCACGTTGTCCGTCAGGACTAGAACATGCTTGCCTGACACTAGGGGAGAGAAGTGGAGGAGGGCCAGATGGATGGCCCTTAGCTCTAGCCAGTTTATGTTTTGCTTGAGGTCCGCCCTGGACCACCGCCCCTGGGCCAACTGGGTTTGGAGGTGAGCACCCCAGCCGAACAGATTGGTGTCTGTGGTCAGGACTACCCTGGGGGGGGTTCCTTGAATACGGTCCCCTTGGACATGGCTGCGGAAGACCACCACTGGAGGGATGCGAGGATGTGGGGTGGAACCTGGACCTTCTGGGGAGAGGCACTGAGGTTTTGTTTCTGAAAGGGAAGGAGAAACCACTGGAGGGTCCTCGAGTGGAGTCTCGCCCACGGGACTATCCCCATGCAAGATACCATCTTTCCCAGGAGCTGGGACAACTGCACCAGAGGGACCCTCCTCGTGCCCCGGATCTGGGATATCAGTTTCCGGATGCTCTGCCGTCGCTCCTGGGATAGGTAGACCTTGTACCGTTCTGAGTCTATCAGAGCCCCCAGGTGGAGGAGTCACTTTGAGGGGGAAGTGTGGCTTTTCCCAAAGTTCACTGAGAACCCGTGGGACTGGAGTACCTGAATGGTGGTGAGCAGGTCTGCTTGCGCTGACTAAGGGATCTGGACTGGACGAGGATGTCATCCAGGTAGCACTGCACGCGCACCGGCATCATCCGAAGATGGGCGGCCAAGACCGCTAGTACCTTCGTGAAGACCCTTGGGGCTGAAGAGAGGCCAAACGGGAGGGCCCGGTACTGATAATGCCGGCGTGCGTAGCAGAAGCGCAGGAACCTGCGGTGATCCTGGGAGATTGGGATGTGGAGGTAGGCCTCTGTGAGGTCTATGGAGGAGAGAAGATCCCCCTTCCTGATGCCGGCCAGTATGGACCTTAGGGTCTGCATTTTGAACCGTCGGTACACTAGGAACCGGTTCAGACCCTTTAGGTCCAGGATCACCCTCCACCCTCCTGATGCCTTGGGGACCACGAACAAGATAGAGTAAAAACCTGTCCCAACCTGGTCCCCCGGTACGGGCTCTATGGCCCTGATGTCCAGGAGGTGTTTGATGGCGGTGGATACCAGCCGCGACTTGGAGGGATTTCGCGACACCGGGCACTGAAGGAAGCGATCATGCGGGATCGCCTCCAACTCGAGTGCCAGGCCCCGCCTGACGGTATCCCTGACTCAGGAGTCGGTGGTGGTCTGCTCCCAGACCTGATAAAAATGCTCTAGGCGCCCCCCTATTGGGGCCTCTCTGAGGGTGTCACTTGGATCGCCGGAAAGGGCAGCCCCCCACACCCCTGAAGGGACGCTTTGCCTGACCCTGACCCCTGGGTCCTGTATTTTGGCGGTCCTGCTGACGATCCTGCCTCTGGGGGAAGGAACGTGAACCTCTGGGCCCATCCCAGGACTGCCCTGGCCGAAAGGGCTGCCGCCACTCCCAAGAGCCCGAGGGGTGTGGAGGCTGTCTGCGGGAGTCCGGCTGCTGCCGCCTGTTAGACGTTTTGGAGGGATGGGCTATGACCTTGCGTTTGTCCCTCCCCTCGATCACATGTGGGTCAAGGATGGAGCCAAACAGGTCCTTGCCTACGTACCTGGATGTGGAGAGGTGCCACTTTGCCCTTAAATCTGCTCTCCACTGCTTTAACCACAGGAGCCTACGGGAGGCCACCGTGGCACCTATTGAATGGGCTGAACACTTAGCCGCGTGAAGGGAGGCGTCGGCCATATACTGTGAGGCCCCTACCAACTTGACGAGTGTCTGGTGCACTCTGACCTGCTCAGGAGGAACCGAGGCCTGAAGCTCCCAGAGCCACATGATGGACGCCCTGGCGAAGGAGGCTGAGGTAGCTGCCTCGATAGCCTGACTGGAAGCCTGGTGCGCTCTTCTGTATGCGAACTCGAATTTCTTGTCTTCCGCTGTCAGGAACTCTTCCATGTCCCCTGAGGCGGCCGAATTTGAGAATAGGGAAGTTAGAGGGGAATCCACCGTAGGGACGTCTCGCAGGAAAGCAAAAGACGGAGCCACGTTATATAGTTTCTTTTCCAGGGTGCTCTCCCTGGGAATAGTGGACAGGGAGGCCCACTGGGCCTCCACCGCATCCCGGAACACAAAGGGGCAGGGAATCTGCTTGTGTTCTACTACCTTCACCTTAAACAACGGGTTGGACTCCTTATCTGTTGAAGTAGAGGGGTTTTCCTCCTGAACAGAAGTTAAACTGGTAGTGGCGCACGCCTTTGACAGTAGAGATGTGAAGACCGATTGGTCAGAGGCAGGAGGCAGAGGCCTGATTGGGTTCTGCCTCTTCCTCCTCTGACATGGGGGTATCCGCTATGTCCGAGTCTTCGGACTCCCCCTCTCCCACCTGGGATGAGGATTCAGAGATAACTGAACCCAGTGCTGAGGTGCAGTCCTGCAGAGAGGGAGGACCAGTGGGAGGGGGTGGGACCTGAGAGGGAACCTGCGGGATCCTTGGTGAGGACATAAATTGCGTGAAGACGTGCTGCATAAAGGCTTGGAATTGGGCCCCTGGCCCCCAAGGGTCGCTCCAACCACCGCTGGAGCAAGAGCCACTTGGGGACCCTGCTGGGGAGGAGGGGAGGAGTGAGAGGGACCTGCCTGTTCGGTTGCCCCCAGAGGAGTAGCAATCCAGGTGACTTCCTGCACAGGTGCCTGGGGTGGCTCCAAGGTATTGCTATCCAGTGGGGCAGGGGGAACCGGATCAGCCCCACTGGATAGGAGCCGCTGTGCTTTGGAGAATTCCCTCTCCAGTGCCTGGTGTCTCGTCGAGGCCTCTCGCTCGGCTGACTTAGAGGTCTCCTTGGAAGTAAGGTGCTTCGTCTTAGCCTTTTTCTTACCCCCTGTATCCAATTCTGTGGATCTGCACTTTGATTGCGCAGGGGGAGCACCTGAGACCAGGGAAACCATCGGCGAGGAACTGTCTGCCATTGCCACTAACCAAGCCTGCAATAGGGTGTCTAGTGAGAAAAAGATTTTGGAATGGAGGCCGCAGAACAGTAGTCAGGGAAGAACGCAACCGCCCCTCATGGTGACTACAGACAATGAAGGCAGATCAGTCGGACAAGCTGTAATCCTGTCCGATAAGCCCAGTGGCTAAAGGCCACGGCTAGGAATAACAGGCGGCCTGGTAAAACCTTCATTCCTGCCGGGGCCTAGGTAACCAGGGCCCACAGGGTACTGCCTCCTCCACCAGAAGTGAAAGGGAAACAATTAGCTCCCAAACCAGGCAATAGGGCCAGAGGATAGGGCCCCTAGGTCTGGAGGTCTCTAAGAAAAAACTGGGAGACACACTCAGGGGAAGGCGTGGCCAAAGTTTTTTCTTAGTCTCTCTGAGCAGGAAGGCCGAAATAACCCAATCCAGTGGATTCTACATCCACCATGCTGGAGAATATAGATCTTCTTTTGAGAATGTGCAGGAGAGAAAAATTTCCATTGTTGATGGAGGAAACACTATTTAGGAGAAGGCAATATCTGGATATAATATACAGGATACTGAGAAGAAAGCCTTTAAATTTCAAAATTAAAATTATTTATTCATATAATTTGTATATTATTCCAACCTAATTGAATCAAGTTTTCCTGAGATAATCTATATTTATATATATTAAAAGCTTTTTTGGTACAAGCTTTTCTTTGGATATTAAGATTTTACTTCCAGGATTTTTAAAGTTAATGTTCCTTTCATTTGCTCAAGATAAATTTATAGTATTACAAAAGATAATTCATAAATTTGATATATGACTGGCTATATCTTACATGCTTATAAAATTAAATAACAAAATTTATCTATTTACCATTGGTTCATCTGTATTTTTTTGGAACTGAACCAATCGCACTCTTGTGACATTCTCCATGTCCATGTCTCCATTGATGCTTTCTGGAGAATCTCCATTTAAATACGGAGATGTGGGAGGTGGAGTAACTCTTAATGCTTCATCACTGTAAACTTCATGTGCCACTACATCATGAGTTTGGAGTAAGGCCTACACAATGAATATAATTTTCATTTTTGGTTATCTTTTGGTCTTAATTAAAGCATAAATTAAAACATCAAGCTATTCAACCTAGTTCAACCCAAACAGCATGTGTTATATCACTTTCAGTTTTCCTAACAGTAATGACAGTATACTAATATCTCAATTATACATGTGACAGGCATTTCCATATACTACTTACTCATGCAATCCTAGTCCACTTAAGATGCACAGAAAGGAAGTGTCCTTGAACAAAAAATTGCTGATTCTCCTCTCAGTATTTTACTCTCCTCTCAGTATTTTACTGAGTTTCATTGTGTGTTAAAATGGTCTCCAGAAATATGCAAGAGAATCCTTTCTTCCAAATGGATTCCTCGCCTATTTTCAGAGCATTCTTTGCTTCTGAAATGTAACAGTTCAAAAGGAAAGTATGCAGTGTCTAAAATCACAATGTCCACTTTGCAGAAGCTAACATTTTCATATTTACGTATGATAAAATTTCATCAAATATATTTTTAGTATTCAATTCAATTAAAATGTTAGTAATTCATTTTACTATTTATATTAATGTTTCAGGAGTTAATGTAATTTCTAATTTTGGATTGCAAAATTGTAAAAAATTTCCATGCCATGTATAGTCATGTAAACATAGTTCTCTCTTCATTTATGATTCTTCAGAAATATTTACAGTTAAAGTTGTGGATTTAATATAATATGTTGTTCATTTAGTAAAATTAGCATATACAAACTGGCATGATTCAGAATCAATACAAAAAGGACCTGATTTCCTGTCTGTAAAGGACGACTAAGCAAACTTTATTTTCTACAATTAAAGTTGAGTATATTGATAAAATAGAATAAAACTCTTAGACAAGAAGTCATGTTCCTCTTACTAGACAAAGTATCAGAAGATGAGTTCACTAAGTAAGAGTAGGCTGTCTTGAAAGGATTGACAAACAACTGTGGGGTAAAATAATTTAAGTAAGAATTGGCATTGCTATATAATGGAATACTATAAGACTGTATCATTAAACTGAAATCATTAAAAAATAAACTATCACTATGATATTCTTAATTAAGATTTTATTTCTAACAAAATTTAGAATCCATAATTGGATGACAGGTTGAGCCATCTAAAATATCTGTGGAAATTCCAGTAAAAGAGAGGCCTAGCTAATGTCAATATTGTTATCTTTTTGAATTTAGACACTTATTTTTCAAAGTTTATAAAATTACAGCATTTTTGTTTTAACATATTGTCATATTTGATTTACATATTACTTTGTTATAGGAAACTGAAGGATGCGTATAAATATTTTACATAATTTTAAAAACCTATAATATTTATTATGCATTTTTCTATACCCATAATTAATATATTGCTACTTCTATCCATCATCCACTGAAATTAATGGGAGATATCCATGCCAAAGATATTAGCTTCCTTAAGTCCAGTTCGGTGAACATTGGGACGGAAATAATTTAAATATATGAACGTTCAAAATTCATTCACTAAAATTCAATGAAAGGTTGTATACATTTCTGAGTAATTATCTACCCCTTCCCCAATTCTTATTACTTTCAACTAGTAATTTCTTTCGTGAATCTATTTTCCATGGGAAATATTAAAAAATGATATCATAACCATTAGTTACCATGAAATGAGGTTGAGTTAAAATACGTTTAAGTTCTTTTGCATCACTATTTTCTGGGTAACATGAAATTTCTTCCAATACCTGTCAAGCATAAGAGTAGATATATGAATAAACTTTAGTAACAATTAAAACTCATGTTTTTGAGTCATGAATTACAAAGAAAAAAGTCTGAAAGAAGGGATTTATTTTCACTTCCTACATCGACTTATACTGTAAGGAAGACTTTAATAAGACTTTAATAAGCTAATAAAAACAAAGCTACATCCATAGAAATAAATACAGTATATATAAACCAAAAATAGGCCATGCAAGTTGAGGCAGTTGTAATTTCATTCAATGATGATTGCAAATGAGAGGTGAGTATAGGGCAGTGATACATGGTAAATAAAAAAAATCTATGAGTAGATAGCTGAGGCAAAAGGGAATAAAGTTTGAAAGGGTAAACTAGGTATATGAAGAAAAAACTCAGGAAATGATAGGGAGAAGGGAAGTTTTTGTTCGTTTGGGTAATCCACTATCTCTTCACTTGTGAGACTATACTGTTACTTTGCAAGAAGTGACAAGAAATAAGGAAGTCAATATAAGTAACAGAGGTGGGAATGATTTCTCTGGTTCTAAGCACCTACTTTGTTAAAAATTATTCCTCTGAGTCGATATTGATTCCTAGCAACTATCTAGATTAGTCCCTGCAGTTTATTGGCCAAGGCTATTGTCTCTCTGCTACCGTTGAAAGGAAATATTAACCAGTTGCCAAGCATCCAAATTTTGATCATATGACCACGGGGATGCTGCAATGGTTGTTTAAGTGTGAAAAACAGTCATGAATCACTTTTTAAAGTAATGTAACTTTGAATGGTCACTAAATGAACTATTGTAAGTCAAGAACTATTGTAACAGGAGGCTATAGGTTCAGTGATACCCAAGAAATGGATGTCTAGAAATTTTTGCAAAGAATCTTGGACCCTTAGACATGAATATTTGTTTATCTGTTCAATTTGTTTCCTGTCTTTTATCTGGGAGATACTCAGATAATTTAAAAAACAATGAAACATAAAAATGTTAAATCGGCTGAAACAATGAAACTGTTAAATGATTTAATCTTCTTTTAAAAGAAAAAAAATAGAGGCTTACTACAACTACTGGGGGCTGTGTAAACACACAGACATATGCATGCATACATTTCATTTACAAATTTAAACTATTATTAAATTTATTAAATTATTACATTTAAACTATTTCTAAAATTACCTCTTTGGCTCTCTGTACAGCATCACTTGGTGGATTCCTGATTTGTGGTGAAGATTTTGTATTAATTTTGTCATAGAGCTGTAACAAAAATACATAACATAATATGACTATATTAAATAATTTTATCAGCTTATTTTATAAATGATTTCTGAAAATTTCACTTAAAACATCAACAACTGCTATGCTGTAAATCTAATTTTCTATAGATAACTGTAGAAAATATAACCATTTCTTTTTTTCAGATATTTAGCAACTTCTTGCCTGCTCATGATACTTCATATAAAGACACATCAGAAATAAGCAATGCTATTTAATCATATTTTCTTGCCAATAGCAATTTGTAATAATTTAAGATATTTACTGTAGAGTAAATGCATTTCTTAATATTACTATAGACTTCACTCTTGGCATATTTCCCTCAGCAAGATAACCAACTAAAATGAGGAAATTAAGGAAAGGTACTTGAGCTGCCACCATCTGCATTTTTGCTTGAGAGGATAAGTTGCATCCTGATTTTTTTAGTTCTGAAACTGCTGAATTTGCAAGTGACAGTTTTTCATTCTGTGGCCAGGGATTCATTCAATATACTCATCTTCTTTGGATATAGTTTAAAGAAATAAACTCGCCATGTCAGTAATGATGAGCCTAACCCTCACCTACAAAAGTTGTGCTAGGATGACACTTAAGTGGCAGATATTAATGTACAGTGTGCCTGTCAGCACTGTGGAGGTGCTGTGACTAGCTGTCACATATCAGATTCTGAATCACATAGAAATCAATGTATATGCAGTCACTGTGAAGGCCTGTGTACTGCAAACTATTTTCAAGATCTTTAAAACTTAACAGCAAAGGGACAATCTGAATATCCAGGGGAGGAAGGGAGGTATTGCCCAAAGGGTATAACCATGGGGTCCCTAAGGATTCCCTTGGCTATGGAACTATCAACAAGCTTGCTGTCACTGGGCATGTAGTTTTCATTGGGAGCAGGTGGTCCCATATATATGAAGGCCCTAATCCATTTAGGACTTTAAAGATGACTATTGGAATCTTGAATTGTAAAACATTCAATGTAGCTTCTATAATAGTGATGTTACATAGGTGAACAGAGGTATGCCTATAACTAGCTCGAGTTACTCTGATCTCCAGTTAATGCATACATTTAATTTAAAATGAATGTAGATTTATAGAAACATGTAAAATATTCTAAGTAATCTAATATATGTTTATTTTTAAGATTTTACATTATTTTAAGCAGGACACTTCTGAAATTATTGTCAATGTACATCTGCAGGCATCTGGTATTTATGCTACTTTTGTGAAAAAATGTTTGCAAAGCTTGCTCCATATTGGTTTCAGGGAATTACTGAAGAGATTATACTGAAAGGGAGCATTTTCTATCTCATCTGCAGTACCAAAAATATTGCTAAGAACTGCCCTAAGTTCAATTAGTTCGGTTTGATATTTCTTATTTGCTTTATTTTTTTGATTATAGCTAAAATTAAATAATCCTTTTTAAAGAGAAAAAAATACTTACATCTAGTAATGTATGAAGATGCTGATCCTGAAAAACACTATGCAGAAAGTCTAAGTCTTTTTCACTGCAATCTGTAAGTGCATGAATTTCTTCTAGGCTGTCTAACACCTGTGAAACTGCTCCTATTATTAAGCACAGGGAGAAAGAAGAAAGAAAAATATTTAGGACAAATCATCATGTTGATCATATTTCACTGCATTCATTGAATAAAATATGAATCTTTAATAATGCAGTCTTGTTTTCAATGAGGGTAATATTTAAAGAGCAATGTGTGAAATAAATTTAAATTTCGCTTTTAAACAAAAAAAATATGTTCAAAGGACAATGTTTAGTGCCTGCCAACTATAGAATGGATAACCTTGAATATGTAGATGATTTTAAAGAAAGAATTCAACAACCATTATGAAAACATCAGCTTCGTTCAGATAGACAGGAGGGGCTGAGGAAGAAGCTCAGATTGCCCTACTTTGATTCTCTTTAATATAAGAAAATATATTTTTTGTCAGACTTTCAAGATTCTGTTATTATATCCCATAATAATAAAGCAGAGTTGGTACTTTTACAGTGTCTTTTTTCCTGATTTCAAAGCTCTGACATCATATTTTGAATCTGATTGTATCTTTTTGAATAAAAATGCTATAAAAATGAGGCAGACAATTAGCAGTATCATGTACATACACATTTAAACACGTTGCAAAGCAAAACAAAAGCATCCCCTTGAAAAACTTTCAGAAGAGAATTCTTAATTTATAAATCCTAGTTATAAAACCAGGAGCTAGAAATTAACTTAGAAAACTAATCTGACTCTGCAAGCAATTTCATGTTGCATGACTGTATAATAAACCTACTGATGCTGATTATATCAATTTGGGAGTTCCAGATAGTAAAAACTGTGAAAACAGACCATAATTGGGGAAATTTCTCACTCTTATCTGAGAGATATTAATTTCAAAAATTTCAGAGAAAAGTTGAACTATACAATTTTGAAGGAAAATAAAAATTCAGAAGGATAGATGAGTCAGAAAACAGAGACATAATTGAAAAAAAATTTAAAGGTAATAAAGGGAATCTACACAAAACAATATGGCTACATCAGGAAGTTTCTAATGTGGTATGACTTAATTCTAAATCTCAAAACAAAACTTTGCTATATTAGGAGCCAAAACATTATCAAAGACAACTTAGGACCAATGTATATAACTATTAGAGTAATATACAGATTATTTTAAAAATAAATCTGCTTTTTTAGTTATTACGATTATCAATGGTTTCAATGTGATTGAGTTTCTCTTCTGAAATGGGTTTAAAAAATGGGGATTCAACCAATACTGGTAGTTGTTAAAAGGGGAAAGTAATTTTGCAATAACTGTAATTATTGTAAAGAAAAAAACTTGTTATATATTCAATATGGCTTAAATGAAATCAATTTTGATTATGAATAAATGTTTAATGACTTGGTTTACAGAAAAATACAAATTCAAGTGATGTCTGAGACCTGTAATATAACAGGTTTTTCCAATCCTATAGGGAGAAGCATCTGTGAATTTCTCTGAGTGTTTCGCCTACCCTACAAGGAGACTTCAATAAGGATTAGTTGAAATAATGGTAAAAGTGCGACTTGAAGCCCAGGATAAAGAAGATAATTAACAAACAACTTACTCTTTTAAATGAGTTTAAGTATCTAAGTGAAAATATTTTCATTTTTTCCCCACACTCATAAACTGTAATTTTGAGACATTTGAGAGAATGCAAGACTGCTAAAATAATGGAAATGATGTTCTTATACTTAGAAAACAGAGAACAGAAAATCCACAAAACTGGATGTAATATTATACTAAACCAAACAGGTTAAATGAGTTTTTATAAAACAAGACAATTGCTAGAAATCAAAACAGATTGATAAGGAGTAAATAATATCAAGTCAACCTTATTTCATCTTTTTTTTGGTAAGCATCACTGCATTATAGAAATACTACTGACACAGCATATCTTGATTTCATATCCTTTTCACAAGATTTCCTAACATTTTTCCTTAGATGTATCAAATTAATTGGGCAGTTGTAGTCAATTACAGTAATGCTTATTAATACCTCTGAACAGAGGTTTCAAACAGAATATATTATGAATTGCACGTCAACAGTGAAGAAACATAGAACTATTCCGAGATCTCAAATGGAAGACATATTGCCCATTTAAATAGAGATGATTCATATACTTCTGATGTAAAAATTGGTTGAGGAATAAATGTTGAAGATAGATCTTGCTAACATTCATGCCACTCATATAAAAGTTATTCATTCAAGACTATTATTAGATTTTTACAGACATGGAGATTTAGCATCAGTAATATGCCTTTTCTGACTGTAACTATTTTATTTTATGGTCAGTATATTTGAGTATATGTTTGAATGTGTCTCAGTTATGATCCTCTTGTTTCATCAAAGATCAAAGTCAGATCAAGGATATTTTAGATAGATATTGCACAATCTTTAGCATTACTGGTCAGTAATAAAAATTGAAGAATACTAATATTTTTAATGAAGCCTTTTAATTACATTTTGGCAAGAAAGCAAGTTAACTAACAGATGTATTGAATCATGAAATTATAAACACCAGAATATTGTTTATTTTTGCATATAAATACATTTATACAGGTTTTTGGGTTGTGTGAGTCTGTTCTTTTATCTATTCATCTATATACTGTTCTTATTTGTACAAATAACTCAATGCAACAAACATACCCAATACATCTTCCTCATCCTATTTTCCCCACAATATCAATCCTGTGAGGTAGGTTAGCTTGAAAGAGCGTGATTGACCCAAAGTCACCCAGCTGGCTTTCATGGCTAAGGCGGGACTTGAACTTATGCTCTCTTGCTTTCTAGCCTGGTGCCTTTTGTCATTTTTGCCATCTTTTACTACTTTATTTTGCCCAGAGTCTCTGGGCAAATGATATATAAATTTTATAAAAATACATAAAAATTGGGAGTTTCTATGAAAGTTACTCTGTAGTCAATGATATATGTATGTAGTAATTAAATAATTATATAATACTAATAATTAGAATTCAATGACAATTCCAATTTCTTTTAACTAGATCCACTGAATAACTTCACAATATGCAAAAAATGTCAAAGTAACATTTGACATTTATATTCCCTAAATCTCAAGATATGAATTATCAGAATATAAACTGGATATGTATATGGCTAGAAAAACAAGACTATTTTCCATAAAGATTTTTACATTTTTTTCTGGTGCCCTTAAAGATAGATGCTTTAAGAGGATCTATCATGAACAGATGTTGCAACCTTATTTGAAAAAGAATTCTTCCCTCAAACTAAACTTTTAAAACAAATATTTTTTACTGTACAGGTAGTCCTCAACTTACAACAGTTCATTTAGTGACCAAAGTTACAATGACATTGAAAAAAGTGACATGGTCATGTGATCAAAATTCGGATGCTTGGTAACTGGTTCATATTTATGACAGTTGCAGTGTCCCGGGATGATATAATGAGCTTTTGCGATTTTCTGGCAAACAAAATCAGTGGGAAAGTCAGATCCACTTAACAACCATGTTGCTAACTTAACAACTGCAATGATTCACTTAACAACTGTGGCAAGAAATGGGGCAAAACTTATTTAACAAATGTCTCACTTAGCAATATAAATTTTGGGCTCAATGTTGGTCGTAAGTTGAGGAGTACCTGTATTCATCTTCTACCATGAGCATATTGAAATAAAAATATACTGTATCTTTGTTCTTTAATTGCTTAGGTAGTATTAAAATAGGATATGTTAAGCAAGGAAAAAATCATGATTTAATTATGCAAAGCCAAACATAATAGCTAAATGCATAGCTTTAGAGGAAAACAAAGGATACCTACTTTCTGCAGCTAGAAGTCCTAGCAGGAAGGCAGCATTTGGACAAACAACAAATAGTATGAGGATTTCAAAACAATCGTAAAAGCTGCAACTAGGAGCATTAGCACAGCCGCAAAACACACACAAAAAACCCAAAAACAAAATAAAAACCTTCCACACATTACTAAATTAAAGGATTTACATTATATTTTCATAGTGCTGCACATCCAACTTTTTAGTAATTATTAGTTCTGAAATTTAAGGAAGTACAAAATACTTACTGCTTATTACATTATGTTTAAGTGAGGAAGCTCATTGATTTGTTATATAAACTGTTAACACAAATATATCAGATGTATATATTTTTAATAAATATAGATTGCAATTGTTAATAACTGTACTGAGGTCAATCTATTAAAATCAAAAATTATATATGAATAAGGCTGTGAAATTAAGGTTGGATTAATCATACATTTAATATTCTCAATTAATAATTAACAATCAACACTGCTTTTATTAAATTTGAAATTAAATTTCATGTTCTAAAAAACAAGTAGTGATAACCCCAGTAAACTTATGATAGCATTGTCATGGTTGGTAAATAGTAATTGCAGTACTGTGAATATAGTGTATGTATTCAGGTACAATATTGGAACTACAATGTGATGCAACCAACCAATTTTATTGTAATTATAGGAATATTATTTCATATATATATATATATGAAATTGCCACCTTGAACTTCATACCTATAGCTTATTTTCCACATTTTTATTATCAGTTAAAAGTTAACTAAATCCTATTCTTACAAAATAAAATAATGTTCTTCTTTCATTTCAGAAGCAAAGTACTATAAATATATATACATTTATGCAAAATAAACAGATAAAATAAAACCATAAATGTAGCTAAATAAATACTGAATCCATTAATATTTTCAGTAGCACTTATATCCTCTTCTAATTTCTTTAGAAAATGTTAAAATTTAAATGTCGACCGTTAGCAGTTAAATTCACAAGCAAAAAGGAGCTATACAGTACTTGTCTTTTCTTAAAATTATAATATTCGTTTACAGAAATTCTTCATGGATTGTAGCGCTGCATATTTTTACACTATATATAAACATAGTAGTTAACAATTCTAATAATGTAACTATTTTACATAAAAACTAAACATTTCACTCACTATAACATAGGACTTTTCTTTAGCATTTCCCTCCCAAAGATATTTTCTTTTTACTCCATACTAGATAATCAGAAATTAGGAGATAAAAACATATTTTCACTCTATTCATAAATAATCAAATGAATTATATTTTAACATTGGATTAGTAAATAAAAGAATGATGTAATAGATCAATTCTAAGCACAATTATTCTGGAGCTATCAGATCTGGGTTAGGGTGATTTCTAGATGGCAATAAAGAGATAAACTTCTGCCTGATCTTATGGCTATGGTGTAATCAGAAATCTTACTGTATTTAACAGCCTTAATTCCGGCCTATAAATTATATAGTCAAGATGGGCAACACAACCTGTAAACCCACCTACTTTAGCACATTAAGTCCAATCTTTTCTGCCCAGTCAGATTTGAAAAGAAAAATTATTTTCGCAGCAGAAGGGGGGAAACACCCTAGAAACCAAAGTGGAATAGTCTTCAACAGTGATTGCGTTGAGATGTAATGCGATTGCAGACTTAGATTATATTCTTTAATGCTTAATACTGCGTTTCCAACTTTGATTCTATAGGAACATTTATAAGGAAAGAACATTAACTTTTTATTATCCACTGACCCAGGCTTTTCATTCTGCCTTGCACTGATATGGAAAAAGAACAGGAGATTGAAACAGTTAATCTCACAGCTGGTTGGCATCTCTATGAATATGGTATCTCAGAGACAGTGTGAATTTTCAACTGGATAGTGGATTATTAATATAAAACTGCTCTGAAGGCTTTTTTTCTTAAATATCCCTAAAACTGGATATACTATATGGATTCCCCTTAATGTATGAGGACCTTATTTACTTTGAGTTAAACAAGCATCGAGAGAAGAGTTGTATATGGAAAAAGAGATAATATGTTCACATTACCAAATAAAGCAGAATCAGGATGTTTAAAATGATGTTTCTACTGACTTTTCCCTTAGTTTTCAATTTTGTTCGGCTACCAAGAGCAAGATGGTTAAAATATACATTCTGAAAATGTACCACATTTTATAAGCTTAGAAATACAGAAAGAATAAAAATATTGTATATACATAATTACTAATAATCATAATTACTAAAATGTATTTATATAGCTTTTCTGAATCTTCAAAGTATTTTAGCCCAGCTTGTAACATAACTAGATATTGCCCTCATAACTGCTGAAAGTATGGAGGCTGTGTTTAGGAGGCTTACTGAAAGTTTTCAAGTGAGTTCATGATAGAGACGAGATTTTTATTAAAGATTTCCAAGTCAATTATTGTCAGCTACAAGTCAGAATGTTAACACTGCATTCTACAAGTCAGAATTCTTAAAAAAAAAATTACTTTAGTTCAGCGGTTATCAACCTTTTTCAGGCTGTGACCCCGACCTGCGCCGCGCATGCGCGGCGCGACCCCAACATGCACTGCGCATGCGCGGCGGCCGGCATCGTGCATGCGCGGTGCTACCCCGCGCATGCGCGGTGCTGCCCCCTGCGCCGGCTGAGGGGAAAAGGGGGAAAAAATGGCAGACTGCGTTGTTTGGCGACCCCCGTGAAATGGTCGTTCGACCCCAAATGGGGTCGCGATCCACAGGTTGAGAACCGCTGCTTTAGTTAAACAAAAAATCTAAAGCAAAATCCAGGAGTTCACACGTCCCACTAGCGCATGTTATTTTAAAACAAGAAAGCAAAATCATGCCGGTAAATAAATAAAAAAAGGACTGATGAGCAAGTAGAAAACTACTAAATCTTATTTACATTGAAAAGACCAATCATCTGAAAATTTATAATATGTTGTGTGTGTGTATTAAATCTGAAAGAATATGAAAATGTGCCACTTTGATTGGATATATTAACTCTATACTGCAATACAATCACAAAATTACAGAATCCCAGAAGATTTGCAACCTTTTTTGTTGGCTTCCTACAAGCAAAGTAATAGGGAAGTTGATAGGTGGTGGCAAATGACAACCATGTAATGTCCTTCCTTAACAATGCCACAGGATTTGCTTAACAACAGCAACAGGAAGTGCTGGAATTTCTGTCACTAAGCAATGCAGTCACATTGTCAGGTCCCTCTAGATCTCTATCGGGATGCTGCCATTCTGATGGTAGGGGGGCTCTTTGGAGCTCATCTGTACTGTGCTTAGCTTTGCTTTGTTTACTCAGTTCCTCTTCACTTGATATCTTTCTGGGGAATGTAAGGGGGGGGAGGGAATTGCCCGAGGCCATCTGCTCCGCTTCACCATGGAAGAGATGCCTGGGAAACATCTTCTTATCACTGTCTCTGTCCAGAGTTCTCACAACATTTTAATACCTCTGGATTGGCTCCTATGGACTGGGCAGTTAGGAGGAGTTTTAAACTTTAGTGTGTAACCTAGTGAATTTGCGTGGCCTTTTCAGATCCTACCTGCCTTCTTTTGCTTTCTCTAATGCTCAATAAAAGATCCTGTTGTAATGATGCCAGTTTCATTAGTTCTGCTTTCTTGAGAGATTCAACTGAGGCAGGGCCTTACACACATGATGTCATGCTTTAAGACTGCATCACTTAGTGATGGTCCCAATTATCTTTGTTAAATGAGGACTAACTGTATTGGGAAATATCCACACTACCTAATTTTCCTGCTTTGTCAACTAAAGTTGTCAGCTATCTCTGAAGCCTATACTGGAGCTTTTACATGAAATGTACCGGTATTCACATAAACACTTGCATATACACGTATATACATGTATGCAATACAATAGTCAGAAAAATATGCATTCATTTATTAAATGTCTGTGCTGCCGATCTCACCAATAAAGCCAAGACAAAAAATAAATATTAACACATTTATGACTATTGACAAAAATTGCTTGGAAGAATGAAATCCTATTTGCAAAATAATTTATGTCATTGCTCTGTGTGTGTTTGTATATACACACATATAGTTAAATCATTCATACAAAGTACTGTCTTCACATAAATATATACAAATGTATATAAATGCACAAAGAAAAAACTGGAACAGCTCGGCTCAGCTAGCATAGTCAAATTAGTACCTTTATTATTTCCAACTACAAGTAATCCTTGACTTATGAGCACAGTTGAGCTTAGAATCTCAGTTGCTGAATGAAGCAGTTGTTAAATGAGATGTCACATGACTAATTCACTCAGCAACCACCATCCTGGCTCACCTATTTGCTGTTGTCAAACAACCATGTGGGTTCTTAAGTGGAGTGAAGGAGTGATTCAACAGGTTGGAGAGGCCCTGGGTTCATGGGTAGATGTAAACCTGCTGTGGGTCAGGAGACTTCAGTTGGTTCCAACCCAGGTAGCCACCCAGGGGAGCCTCAGATTGGTTGCAGGGGCTATACGTGCAAAGCTACTGTGTCCTTGTAGGCATTGGCCTGCTGCCAATCCAGCCAATCAGCCATTCAAGGGAGCCTTAGTTGGCTTCAGGGACTACTAAAAGACATTAAACTGTTGTGGCCCTAAATGTGGCTCAATTGCCGAGTACCCAAAATGCAGCATGCGACTGCGGGGGGGGGGGGGGCTTTAGGCCTGACCATAAGTACCTTTTGTGGGTCTGTTGTAAGTCAAGGACTACCTCCCTTTTCTTATCCCTCTAACAGGGTGAAAGATCACGGGAAAGGAAAAAAAAATAAGAATTTGCTTCAGTTGGGCTATAAGGGATAAAAAATGCAAAAGGGTAAAATAATACAGTTCATATTCCCCAAGTCCTCAAAAGTCTGCCTGCTATGTCTTCCTACATGATTTGCACCGAGACTTTTACAGAATAAAACTTTTCTGCTACTTCAAATATTCTCCAAACAACAATACAAGGATGGCTACAATTAAAGATACAGAAGAAAAAAAGAACAGTCAGAAATTACTTTCATTTTTCTTTTTTGCAATAGTACAAAGAATATTAAAAGAGTAAGAGAATTATCTTTATTTCTCGTGTGTTACAACAATTGACCAAGTTATCTTCTTTGGTAGTGGATTTGTCAATATTAATAATATAATGCAACTTTTAATAAGCAGAAACTCAAGAAGCATATTTGTATTTGTGTATATAAGTCTTTACTGTGCTTACATAGTTAATTGGATCTGTCTTCAAATTTTCAAAGATGTTAATATGGTTGGGGATTTGCACAACTCTAGACTGACTTCAGAACTGGTTTGGATATTTAAAATAATGATACATCAGTAAAAACATTGACCAAATTAGAACTAACAGCACTATTTAAACAAATAATTGAAAGCATGAATTAAACTGAACTCAAATAATTTAGTTGTCAAAATATAGTCAGTCCCTAGTTTATGTGCTATCCCAGTAATTTCTGCATTAAGTTTTTGTATAAATTGGACCACCATTTGCATAGTGTCCTATATATCATTTTTTGCATTGTCTATAGCAGGGGTGTCTAACTGCCGGCCCATGGGCCAGACGCATCATCCGAAAACCACGTCCACCCCATTGCCAGCAATGGCAAAACCATCCCGATATGTTGCACGACGTCACGAGTTTGATATGTTTGGTCTATAGGAAAAATTCTGTAAAGCCAAATTTATCTTAATGAGGTCTTACCTGGTTCTGGAAGCATCTGTAAAACTAAGTAACAGCTTAATATACTTTTGATAAAAGTACCTGAGGAGGTAGGGTCTTCTGAGAAATCTGGCAGTTCTTCAGGGGGGTCACCATAGAAGGAATTGAATTTGTGGCTTGATACTGCTGCTAGTACTGCACCCTAGATAAATAAAACTTGTTACTAATTGCACATCAATGTTATTTCAACAAATTTATCAATCACTTTAGATTAATATTCACCGCTGGAATTAATCAGAAGAATCTTAAGCTTTTCCATAATAAAATGGCTATTTCCAAATGGTGTGGAAATTTTCAACTGGACATACAGTTCTGAAAATATTTTACAGATGAATGGTCATCTGTAAAGAGACTTAGTGCCATGCATATGTCCAGGATAAAAGAAAAGCTTCTTTTCTTTGATCTTTTATAAAAGTATTATAGATTAGCATACATAAACTAATATTATACACAAATTGTTCACTGGAAGGCATATCTGCTTTGTCCTTGAAACTGATGGGAGTTTTTTCACTCTTAATAGTGAAAATTTTGAACACTCCTGTTCTCTACTGGACATATCTTTTAGTTGAGAATGAAACATTCAAAATTGTTTTTTCTTGTCTGATTAGTAACATGATTTTTCTGAAGGCAGAAGATGGAAAACAGAATTCACTTCCTGGACTTAATTCTTCTTAATAAACATAACAAATTACAAGATATATAAAATTGGAAGGAGCTTTTAGGGCATCAATTCTAACCCCATGCTCACTGCATAAAGCCTGATTGTTTAGCCTCTGCCTGAATAGATCTATTGAAAGTGAGTCTATCATCTCTCTGGGCAGTTTTTTCTAGAAAGTTTTTCTAACAGCCACTGGAACCTCTCTCTCTCCAATTTAAAGAAACTATCTTACATTTTGCATTCTGGAATGATTAATAACAGGTCCTGACCTTTTGTGTGATATCCTCTCCAGTATATGGACACTCTTCACAGGATTGCTCCTAGCTTATTAAACATCTTTGCAGCTTTTTTTCTGAACCTGTTTACATTTTTCTGAATCATTCTTAAAAATATCATGCCCAGAACTAGTTACAATATGTTATTTATAACATGATCAAACTAAAATTGTGGGACTATTACTTCCCATAATTTGGAAATTTTATTTATGTTGATGCAGTCTAAAATTTCACCTGCCCTGGTTACCTTACAGATTCATATTCAGGCTGCAGTTAACTATTATTCTAAAATCTTTTTCGCAAGTATTGTTACCAAGTATGAATACACCCTATTCATTTGTTAATTCCATTATTTTTAGCCCATTTCTCTGACCCAATTGTTTGTTTTGAATTTTATTCCTATTTTCAACATTCTGTCAAGGAGAGAAGCAACCTAGAACTAAGGAGAAACTTCCTGACAGTGAGAACAATTAATCAGTGGAACAACCTGCCTCCAGAAGCAGTGAATGCTCCAACACTGGAAGTTTTTAAGAAGAGACTGGACAGCCATTTGTCCGAAATGGTATAGGGTTTCCTGCCTAAGCAGGGGGTTGGAATAGGTGACCTCCAAGGTCCCTTCCAACTTTATTATTATTATTATTATTATTATTATTATTATTATTATTATTATTATTATTATTATTATTATTATTATTATTATTATAATATTTGCAGATGACAATGGTCATCTATTAATCTGATAACCAATTTCCTTTTTTTATCCAAGTCAGTTATAAAAAGGTAGAAACTAAATAATAAATGTGAAGCTGCAATCATGGTTCCAATAAGACAATCCAGCCTTCAAACTCAAGTATCTACCTGCTGAGCTATGCTGAGAATTAAAAAAAGAAATCTCTAATTAAAAAACATAAACAAAGAATGTGACATATAATAATGAAGTAGGACAAAAATTGTTCTCCAAATTTCTGTTAATATACTAAAAAAATAACCAAGAAGCTAGTCTGATTGAGATATGCAAAGCAATTCTTGAAAGGAAAGGAACAAGTATTAGTTTTCTATGACCTTTAGAAAGTTTTCACAAACTGGCAAAAGTACAGGTAAAGAATGGTATTATTTATTTTAAAAAATATGCCCACCATCACCTACTATTTTATGCAACTCAAAACAATAAATTTTCTCTGACAACTGTATATAAATAAGAAAGCATAATTAAGCTTAATTGTTTTATATGATTTTAATAATTTAAACTAGCTTAAAAATTATTTTTGGCATAAATAAAAAAGTGTGTCTTGATTACAAAAACATAGGATGTAAAAAGAAACCCTATTAGTCTAAAGAGATCTATTAATGCAGTTGTGTTTGTTTACCATGACCAGTCTGTTTTAGTTGACTGAATTAAAGAAGAAACTGCTCTGCAATGATATCTAAATTCTAACCAGTGACATTATCCTCTTAACTGAAGGAAGCCTAGCTCAAACAATATTGTCTCTATGTAAAAGTGATAACTAGGAAATAAATAATCCTTTGGTTTATCTCTGCCCAAATATATACTGCAGCAGCTGAAAACATTTGCTTGAGAGGATTTTTGATACTGTTTTTATGGTTAGTACCAAAAAAGGAAAGTATCTTTTATAACATTTATGAGGAAAAAGTATTGTATGAATGAATGTTAGCTGTGCTATGTGAAAATTCTAGAAAAACTAATGCTTATCTCAGTGTATGCTTTAGATTTATAGTTTTAAGTCCCAGCTGATTCAGATATTGCTATCAAAGATGCTTCTACATGTTATTTAAATATTTTATGAGAGATGTGTAGACGGGTAGCTTCTGAGGAAGTCAAAAACATTCATTATCTCTACTAATGTAAATAAAGGAAGAGAGCAACTCCATCAAGCCTTCTTTAATGTAGAATGTTCTATGCTCTAATCATTATATAAATGACCCCAGATTTGATATTTATAGAGAACAAAGAATACTTTCAAAGGGGAATTTTTCTCTTATCAAAGACAGAATCTCCATGGAGAATCAGATATGCAAGAGTATAGTCTTATATTAAAGGAGAGATGTATATGTAAAAAATCCATGACTTCTGAGACCACAAAACAACTTACTGAAAAGTATACATCAGTCACAAATATCTCTGCCAATTTTTGATTTCAAAAAATATATTGTATTTTTCAATTAAATAATGGGATTATGCAATGAATGTTCATATTTGATTTGGAAGAAGTATTGAGGAATACATGGAAACATAAATGTAGCATCCCAGACTCATTAAATCAGCTGGGTCCATTTCCAGGAGTGCACATAATTTTATTGTGATCATGGAAACAGATGTAGCTGCTTCGATAAACAGCAGACAAATGCTGGGTTCATATTCTTGTACATCCTGAAGTATCTATTCCAAATTGAATCCTAACACAGTATGATGTATTATTGCTACAAACCTGTATCATAAGTTTAACATAGGTGTGCTATTGTTCTTTTACCTTCAATTTTCTTCTTGCATTGAATTTTCTCAGCTGTTCCACAGTTTCTGGAAGATGAATCTTATATGCATAGCGATCACGCTCCTATAGACAGTAATGTAATTTTCTTATATTCAGTAGTATTTCACAAACATGAGACTAAAGCACTTTTTATATAAAATTCCAAATAAAATGAAAAATCAGTCTGCATTGTTTATAAATTATCTAACTACTTTTGATTTCAGAACACATAAAAAGCTGTTTGCAAACAAGATGGTATGAGATAGAATACTTGTCCTTCTGATTAGATATTGCTCTGCTTAGTGAATAGGTCTTGAGAATACATATTTATGGGTATCAAAGATTAGTAGCAGCCAACCATCATCTTATGGTTACAAATTTTGCCCAATGGGATTATCAGCACAGGTTTCCCTAGCTCCACACTAGGATTATGTTCTCCTAAAACATTTTATAAAGCGACTTCATATAAACAAGTTGTTGAATTGGTGGAAAAAAGAAAGGTGTAGGACACAGTGTCAAGGATATAGTCTTTTCTATAGCTGGATTTCTAATGAATATGCTTATCATGGCATACAAGATATGGAATGCATCATAACACTATGAATTTTATTAATGTTATGTTCTGTCTAGTATATTTGCCAAAGGCCAGAGATCTTTCACCAGCTTTGTTGCAACATAATTATGTCCAACTTTGTTTCAGTGTTAAATTCCTTCCCTTTTCATTTTGAACAACAGGATTGTATAAGATGTTGGTGGCTGTTTTGATCCCATAGTAACAGTAGTAGTTACTGCAGGTACAGTAGTAGTTATTGCAGGTATAGAAGAAAGTATGAGTAGTAGTTATCGCAGGCACAGAAGAAAGTATGAGAAAGATACACAATTAAAATGACTGCAGAAAATGTATGAGAAGTTTTGGTGCAAAAATGTTCAAGTAATTTTGGTAGAAAGAATTTTAATCTATTTCCAGATCTTTGGTGCAAATTGACTATGTTGGCTTAAATTTATATATTGTACATATATACATATGTATGTATATTCATATGCATTTATAAAGAGAATTATTGGATGTAATAGAGCAATTGAATAGTAAAAAAATCTGTTTAAAGAAAATTTATGTAAATTTGTAATTTTTAAAAGAATACCACTAAATAGAACAAGCTCCTAGAAATAATTCTTAAAGATGTTCTGGAATAACTCTCATCATGGAAATGTAGGACTATTTACTACTGTTTAGATATTTATGCCAACTGAAACTTTATTTATAAAGGATTGTCTGATTTGGTTAATACATTTAGTAATGATATACAAAACAAACTAAGTAACAAAAATCTTTGTAGATATTTATGGTGTGAACCTTTATTTGATTACTTTGCCTTTGAATTTTATATTGCTGAGTTCTAACATATAGTTAGTTATTTTAGTGATATCTTGGCTGAATGTTTTCCTAATATTTAATTTTACTGGTTTTCATTATTCCATTTTTGAATTGAGCTTTTTATGTCTTTTAGAAAGGTTTAATTTGTATATTTTAAATTAATAGAAAATGTGAATCAAAAGCAAATACTGGATTTAAATGTAAAATAATCTCTTAACATTCTTGCAAAAGTAATTATCTTAGTTTTTGAAAGGAATACTTTACTCTATTTTTTTTAAAAAAAGAAATAAACAAGAGTAAAGAACTCAGTGTATGTTTAAATAAAAAAGAGGGTTGAGGGTAAAATTATCAATACAGCTATCTATTCATTTACAATCTTCTGAATAGTTACAGTCCTCTCTGGGTCATTTTTGTAGCCTTTGGCCACAAATATATTTAATATCAATAATAAATGCCGCTTTTTTTTGGCATACTCCATCTGGTGTCTTAGTACAGTTTGAGGGGGGGGCTAAACTGGTACTTTTTTACTCAAATTTTTAATATTTTAAATATTTTAGTTTTAATGTCATTTTAAAATTTTAAGTGAATTGAGAATTGTATTTATGTATTCTAATAAGTTACCTAGAACAATGGATACTTATAGAATAAGTGCAATAAATTATTACATAAATTATTAATGGACTTGTAAGAATGTAATTCATGTTAGTAAATAAATATGTGAAAGGACTTTCGGATTTTTTAAGATTTTTGTTCTTCATACCTTCAGCCAAGGATGATTAAGTGCCTCATAAACAGTTATTCTTTCAGCTGGGTCAAGCATAAGCATACGCCGAACTAGATCTTTGGCACTTTCAGATATATGGCTCCACTGTCTGGGATTCATCTAAGGAAGAAAAAAAGTAATTTAAAACTAGGCACTATGGTAAAATTTTCACACCGTTTCTGAAGATTTTTTTTTGAAGGCAAATTATTTTCAAAATGTTTAATAAACAAAGAAAAACTATACCAGGTATTTCACGTTTGTACTTTTTCTAGCAACAATCTGTTGAAGTTAAAACCCCAGAAGTTAAATAAGCTGTCATTTAAAATAATAATTTACTTGTAGATCGAAAAAGACACATATTTAAAACATAACAAGAAATCACTGCAATGTCTTATTAGAATATTAAGCAAGATGTAATAAAATAGTGTCATTACTTGATATACCAGGTTTATGAGCACAATAATTTCTTGATTTCCACCAAAGAAATACAATCTACACTTTCACTATTACTGAATTAGGATCATTTACTAAGATAATATATTTTGGGTGAAATTAAACTAATATAAAAGATTAGCAAGTAAATTAATTGACAAAATTCACTGGTTTTGCAAAAATGGTATACAATTTCTTGCGAGAAAGTGAAATAGGTTTTGAAGTATTTCTAGCAGGACTTTGTTCCCTATGTTATCTTTCTGGTAAACTCGCAAGATTTGTTTTTCTCTCCATGCACATGTATACATAATCTGAACTAGACAGTGTTGTTCCTCTGTGTCATATAATATATGTGGGTATATGCATGATTCTGTATTTATTTATTTTTAGTGTATATTGTAGTGTATATTGGAGGCGATGCCCCTCTGAGAGCTGTATACAATGAAATTTCATTTTAATGTATACCAATTAGTGTACATTCAAAATGACAATAAAATTATTAGTCTATTCTATTCTATGCATACATACTGTATATAGATGATGTAGAACCTATAGAAATCAGATACAGAAGATTTGAGTCAACAAGGCTCAACTGAGACAATGGAATGAGAAATGCTAAAGATCTTATTCAAATGTGGTAGTTTACAATTATATTTGGCCAAGTAAATGACTTGCTACAAGATGGAGAGAAAGACTACAGAAAGATCTTGGTCCTAAATGGAACGAAATATACATATCTGTTGAAGTAATTGACTCTGGGAATTATGAGAACTAAATGTTTCTGGAGGTCACTGTTGGAAGAAAGATATCTAACAATCTCAATCTGAGAATAAGTACTAGATGATTTATGTAAGCTCCATAAAGAAAATAGTAAATTTGAAACTAGGTTTAACGTTAAACCAAAGCAAAATGAACATGGAGATGAAAAGTCAGAATTTTTGGCTTATTTGATATTATTTGGGGATTTAAAGGGTGGGCACAGGAGTAGTCACCTTCTCTCATTCCTATCTTCTCAAATCTCTCTCCAAAGGGCTGAAGTTGCTCCTGCAAATTGTGACTCTGGAATATAACAACAAGAACCCCATTTGCACCTTTGATTTTTAAAAAATTGCACTGGTTAAATGTAGCAGAATAATTTTGGGGGTGCTGGGAGTTGTATATTAGTTGTGAGACACTGGTGATCAATGCTATCCTATCCTATACCTAAAAATATTGGTATAAATTGAAAAAAATGTTTTTCATTGCCAAGTACAATCTGGAAAGTTTATTAAAAGCTTCAAAATGTGCATATAGGATTATTTTTTATTGGGTAAAATTTGCATGTAGGGAATGGAATAAATATACATATTTTAAAGAGTGAAATAAATATGCCAGGTATATAACTGAAATCAAAACAAAGTTATTACTGAGCAGTATAAAAGGTCAGGGAGTAGAACTTTCATTCGCAATTATTTTTGTGGCAGTAACTTTAAACAATGAACCACAATATGGAGCTGGGCAACGAGGGCCATTATCCATACAATTGTATAGGGATAAGTAGCAAAGAAGTTCAGATTTCCTTCAAAATTCAAGAAAACTACTAAAAATATCACCCAATTGCATACCTTAACCAATAGAGATCTCTGGAGCATTTTGCTTTTATTTATATACAGCTTTTACTTATATTGAACACCAAGAAGCAAATCCTCAACTGCCAATTACTGCTCCCCAAAGCAATGCCACTTTTAAAATGAAAATCTATAAACATTTTAAATACATGAGTATGTTAGGATTTTAATACCTGAGTATGTTAAGTTTAACACCTATATCAAGTTGTAGTATGGTCAATTTTGAAAGGCTAAGTAAGATTTGGGTCTAACTAATAATCACATGGGAGACCACTACAATATTCCAGGGCTGTAGGCTATATGGGAATCTGAAAAGAAAAACATTCTAGAAGAAAGTAATGGCAAACCAAGTGTCAAAGTTACGACGAATGAGACCAATAAATCAGTACCCTGAGGTAGGAAAGTTTCTCAAAGAACATGTTTATTGGATGCATAGCATCAGCATGGTCAAAAGTGAAACCAAATCTAAACTTTCCCTCCTAGAATCAAAGTAATACAATGTAATAATTCCCATCCCTCTACTAATGCTATCCAATAGAACAGCGGTTCTCAACCTTTTTCAGGTTGAGACCCCACTTGCGCCGCCCATGCGCGGCGCGACCCCAACCCGTGCATGCATGGCGTGACGGGCCGATCCGCGCATGTGCGCACGGCAGGCCGAACCACGCATGCGCGACGGGCCGAACCACGCATGCGCACGCAATTGGCCAATCCGCGCATGCATGGCGCGCGTGCGATGGCCTGATCCGCACATGCGCAGCACGCGGCAAACCGCGCATGCACGGTGCATGCACGACGGGCAAAAAAAAAGGCGGACCGCGGTCCGGCGACCCCCGCGAAATGGTCGTTCGACCCCAAATGGGGTCACAACCCATAGGTTGAGAACCGCTGTAATAGAATGACTCGGCGGGTTTTCTGACTAAATGATCCTCCCCTTCCACTAGGGTGTGGGAATGATCTTAGTTCCCATAAGATTTTCCCATGTTTAGGCTACCAGAAATACCTTTTCCCCCTCCCTTTCTTGTGGCAACCTAGAATGACAAAAATGGCTGTAGCCAGGTTTGTTGTAGAGTTGACAGTCAGACCCCCCCCCCCCAAGGAGAAAGCAATTCCTGTGAAAGAAACAGAAATAATAATTAAGAATCCTCCTTGCGCTGTTTCTCATAAAATCTCTGTATTAACCTTTCAGCCTTTACCTCCCCACTTTTCACCCATGCTGCTTCTGATAAAGGATACCCTTCCACTGCACCAAGTATTGCAACTTCACTTTTTATAATCTAGAATCAAGAATGTGTTTTATTTCATAGTGAGTCCCATCCTCTATCATAATGTGACCCAGTGCTTTTTTTGGAATTGGCCTTAATGTTGACTGCAATAAACTGCAATGGAAGACAGGGTGAGCCTTTCCTAACAATCATGGGAGTTTTAACACAAGTGTGATAGGATTGATAATTTATACTATAGGGAAAGGACTGAGGATCTTAGGTCCTAATTTCTTACTGGGTAATGTCAATTTTAGATACATAGTAGATAGATAAACTTTCTCCCCCACATAAAACGGTCTTGGAGACTTTGTATACTTTTGCAGCTTGAGTTAGGGCCCGCTTAATGTTTGTCCAAGCACTCTGCAGGGATATTATCCATTGATTTAAAGTTTGTGAGGTAGGGGGTTCCTGAGGGTACTCAGGCATAGGAACAAATTCCCTGCCAGTTGCTACTTTAAATGGGGAGAGTCTAGTGCTACTATGAACCATATTATTATATACTATTTCAGCAAAAGGCAGGAGATCTGCCCAGTTAGTCTGCTGATAATTGACATAGCATCTAAGGTATTGTTCCACCATTGTGTTCATACATTCAGCCGATCCATTCATGCTCGGATGAAAAGCGGAGGAGAGTCTCTGGGTTGACCCAATCAGTTTCACAAACACTCTCCAGAACTTTGCAGTGAATTGAACTCCCCTATCTGATATAATCCTCTTTTGGACTCCTTGGAGCCAGTAGATATGTTTCAAAAATAGCTTGGTTAGTTTTGGGGCAGTTCCACAAGCAATGAAGTGAGCCTGCTTTGAAAAGAGATCAATGACAGTCTAAATTACAGTACTCCCATTGCTTTTAGGCAATTCCACAATAAAATCCATTGCTATTTCTTCCCATGGTTAGGAAAGGTCTGCCACTTGTTTAACAGTCCAGGTGGCTTTCCAGGTTGTTTTTTCATGGCAGTACAAGTCGCACAGCTCTTCACATAACTCTCAATATCCTTTTTCATTCCGGACCATCAGAACTGCCGTCTCACTAGATGTAGAGTTTTCAGAAACCCAAAGTGGCCAGCTTGTTTAGCATCATGGTTCCTCTGGAGGGTTTGGATTCTTAGGATACTGGGAAGGTATAATTTAGACCCCTTCCAAGCCAGCCCAGCTCAATAAGTTAGTAGCTGTCTGTTGTCATTGAACCAGGGATCAGTTTTCAGTTCATCTTTAAGTTTCTAAATCAAGCGGCTGTCGGGTTCAACGGATCGTCCTTGGGCTTGATGCCTGATGGTTACTTGAGAGGCTTTTTGAGGTAAGGGAATAATTGCCTTAATTATTTCTTCATTGCAGCTTTTATATTGAGGCATTCTGGACAGTGCGTCAGCCAGGAAGTCCCCCCCCAGAATGTATTTTAGTGCAAAGTTAAAATGGTTGAAGTATTATGCCCATCGGACCTGTTTAGGGGATAATTTCTGTGGGGTCTTCAGTGGTTCTAATCACCTTGAACAGGAATTTCACTCCCCTCTAGAACAGCGGTTCTCAACCTGTGGGTCGTGACCCCATTTGGAGTCGAACGACCATTTCACGGGGGTCGCCAAACAACGCAGTCCATTTTTCCCCCTTTTCCTTAGCTGTGCTACGCCATTTTCCCCCTTTTCCTTAGCTGTGCTACTCCCTCTTATTCTATTGGCTTTTGAAAGTCAATAGAATAGACTCTCTTGAATAGAGTCTAATTCTATTGGCTTTCAAAAGCCAATAGGAATTGTCCAGGCTGTCTCCGCCCTGCTGAGCCCGCCAAAAGTCCCAGTCTGCAAACGGTGCTGCAAGTTGTCTGCAGCGAAGGCGAGCTCTCTGGAAGTTTCCACCCCTCCCTGCTGAGAACTACTAAAACTGTAAGTAAAAGAGGGCCAGGGGTGGGAGGGGGGAGGCCAGCGGGCGCAGGGAGGGTTTTTGGTGCACATGGGGCCCGGCGGGTGTCTTACCTCCCTTGGGCTGGGCCAGCTGGTGGCCCAGCCCGTGGTCGCCCTTCACTGTTGCCGCCGCAGCCGCCCGGGAGCACCTCAGCACCTGGGCCTGCCTGCCGCCGCCCCAAACGGGCGGTGGCCTACGCCTCGGCCGGCACAGGGGGCAGCACCGTGCATGCCGGGGTAGCACCGTGCATGCGCGATGCAGGTCGTCGCGCCGCCGGCGCAGGTCAGAGTCACAGCCTGAAAAAGGTTGAGAACCGCTGCTCTAGAAATTGCCAAGTGAGTAATGCCCATCTTACCACAACAGCTTCCTTCTCCCATATAGCCCATCACTTTTCCACGTCTGTGAGTTTCTTTGAGGTATAAGTGCATGGTTGTAAGTCCCCTTTGTCATTTCTCTGCAGAAGTACGGCACTTACAGCAACATAACTAGCATCCATCTGGATGATGAATTGCTTCTCTGTGTCGGGGTGTTTGAGGATTGGTTTTTTAATTGTTCAAATGCCACTTGGCATTCTATAGTTCATTTCAAACGTTGACTTGGGCAAAACTTTACCAGTTTTCAATAACTCAGTGATTGGTAAAGCTATTGTGGCAAAGGAAGGAATGAACTGCGGGTAAAAGTGTGCGAAACCCAAAAATCTCTGTAGGTGTTTGTGAGTCCTCGGAGGCTGCTATTCCAATACAGCCCTAGCTTTAGCAGGGTCCATCTCCACCCCTTCGTTGGAAATTCGATACCCTAAATAGTCAAGGTGGGATTGGTGAAATTCACATTTAGACAGCTTAGCATAGAGGTTTGCCTTTAAAAGTTTCTTGAGCATGTCACGGACCAATTTTACATGCCCCTCCATGGTTTCTGTGTAAATAAGGATGTCATCAAGGCAGACTAACACCCCCTTGTAGAGGTGATCATGTAGCACCTAATTGATCAGCTGCATAAATACAGCAGGGACCCCCGAAGGCCAAAAGGCATCACCTTGAATTGGAAACTTTCCAGGGGGCAATTGAAAGCTGTCTTCCACTCATCTCTTTTCCTGATTCTTACTCGATAATAAGCTTCTCTTAGGTCCAGCTTAATAAAGATCTTCCTTCTAGCTAGGTGGGCTAACATGTTCTTCATCAGGGGAAGAGGATACATATTTAAACAGCGTTTAATCCTTTAAAATCCACGCACAGTCCCAAAGAACCATCTTTCTTCTTGAATAGCACTGGAGCAGCTACTTGTGATTTGGCTGGCTCGATAAAACTCCTGGCTAGGTTCTTGTCTATATATTCCCTTAACCCGCTCACCTCTCTGGGGGTCATGGACAATTGGCAGTTCAGTGAGGGGGAAATATGTTGCAGTCCTCTTTGCTGAAAGCCCCTGCTAGGTCTCAGTATTCCACGGGAATGAGCGGGACCCCTGGCATTTGGTCCATGGTGGCTTTCAATGGCTCAATCAATTCCCCTTCTACCTTGGCGTCAGTTATTCTCTTTATTTGACTGGTCATTGAAGGTGGGAGGGGCCTCATCGCTAGCCTCAAGGTTCTCACCCCATTCTCCCACCAAATGGTGGGACGCCATTTGTCAAGCCATGCTAATCCCAGAATTAGTCTCGGTCATTTTTGGAATTACTACAAAGTAGATGATCTCCCAATGTTGACCCATCTCCAAACAGACCGGCTCAGTTAAATGAGTCACTGGGGAACCTCCCATCAAAGACCCATCTGCCTGCTCGAATTTCATGGCTTTGCGTAACAGCTTGGCACGGATTCTCATTTCAGTACAGTTGGGAAGCTGATCAGGCACCTTGTGCAGCCCAAGTCTATTAGGACATTTAAGTGCCCCTGTGTCCCAATCTTTGGCATGATAAGTTTGGCGGCAATGATGAAAGGTGGGAATGGGCTGACTTACCATCGGGTCGTTACTGTTGTTGTCATAAGGCGCTGGGAGCTGTAGGTGCTCAACCGGAGCTATTTCTCCTCCCTGGGTGGAAGGTGAGAGCTTGATGGCTTGATCTTGGCATGCCCAGTTCAACCTCTCCTGTCCTTTCTGGGGTATTTTTTCCGGCTTGGCAATAGTGGCAGATACACTTCTGCCCTGAGAGGCTGGAGCCAGGCAATCAGCAACCTGGTGACCCTGCTGGCCACACTATAGCACTTGATGGGAACTCCAGTGGGTGTCCAGAGCATGCTGGTTGCAGAAGCGGTCGATGGTTGTTGCCCAAATAGTCATTTTTCCTGGCTTCGGTTCAGTGGTGCTGGGTTTTCTGCAGTTGGCCAACTCGATATCCAGGGTCATGGCCACGCGATACCATTCAGAGTTGATCAGGAAACCCTGGTAGGTGCATGCTTGGAACAAATCCTGGTCCAGTGCCTCTTTGAAGTGGTGAACCAGCAATCGTTCTGGCCACTGTCTGATTCTACCTGCAATTTTCCAGAATTCTCGGATGTATTCTTTAGCTGGGTGACCTCTCTATCTCAGGCTGTGGATTTCTATCTCAGCTTGCAGGGCCTGGGATTCATCTTCAAATCTGGCTCTCAGCTGGCCACTGAACAGGTTTATGTCCCACGGCTTCAACGCTTACTCATTGTGTAGGCTAGTCACCCACTCAGCTGCTTCCCCCTCTATGTTTGCCGCTATTACTTCACCATCATGGAATCATCGGGGTATGCGGGTATCTGGTTCAGGAAAAAATACAGCTTCTCTGGATCTCCATTAAATGTGGGTTTGATGGGAGGTGGGACCACAGGCTGCTGACCCTAGTATGCAGGACGCAAGGCAGATCATTTATACTGGGGCTGAGCAGGTTGAACTTCTCCCTCAATCTTCTGACAGAATGGTTATGGATTGTTGTCAGTACTTCCATTCTCTAGAGCAGTGGTTCTTAACCTTTTTGAATGAATCGCCCCCTTGAGCCACTGCGGAAGTTGTCGTCGCCCCTCTTCCCCAACATAACCTCTCAATCACAACATAGGAAATAATTCTTCAATTTATGCAAACACTTTTTCTGTTTTCTTTAAAATTGTCATCAGGACATATTGATGCAAATAATTTATTTCCAGTCTTTTCCCCATATCTCAACTGTGTGAAAAATTTTGGTGCCACCCGTCACTTTATTCCCAAACTCTGTGATACATGTATTTCATTATTATCTTATTTATTCAAGACACTTAAATGTAATGACCACTGAAAACAAAATTCAATTGCAAGAAAGTGAAATGCCTGAAAAGAAAAACAGTAACATTTAATGATTGAATTACAAGTGAAATTTAAGATGCAAAAAGAAATATAAAAAGGGCATAAGAACAAACCACAATGCAGGAACTAAGAATTTCAAGACGAAAACTCTGAAACTAAATTGATTTGAGGAAAGTATATATAGTCATGCACATTCTAAAAAGAATTAAAAAGACACAAAGAAAATATAATATCGAACTGGAGTGCACGCTAAAAAAGTACAATACAAAGAGACACACAAAATGTTTTACAAATGAAGCCGAAAACTCAAACTGGAATGTGAAATCCAAAGCGCTCCCCCCTCCATCACTGCCCATTCTGGCCAATGGCGTGCCACTGTATGGGTAGAGGCTGCTGCGCAATGCACATGAAGATAAGCGATGCATATTCACATATGTACGGCATTCTGTACTGAAGCTAGCTGGAGGAACATTTGAAAACACAATTCAATCCACTAATAGTGAGCAATCTGATGTTTTTGTACGACAGATATACAGCGATTCACTGTACGAAAATGTCTCAAAAGTGTCCCCAAACCTCCTTGCTCCATCGCCCCCATATCACCCCCTTTTCGTTCCTTCGCCCCACGTCGCCCCTTTTCGTTACATCACCCCCCTGAAAAATATCGCACCCTTGGGGGGCGATATTGCCCAGGTTAAGAACCACTGCTCTAGAGCATACAGTTCAAACTTGCGATGTCACGTGACGTCACACAACGTATCGGGACTGTTTTGCCATTGCTGGCAATGGAATGGGTGCGACTTCCATGTGACGCTGCCAGCCTGTGGGCCGGCAGTTTGACACCCCTGCTCTAGAGTCTAGAGTCTAGACTCATCCCATCCTGCTGGTCAATTTGCCTTCCTCAACACAGGTGACAGAAGGCTGTGGGATGAAATCAGTGGGAGTTCAGCTGCAGCGGCTTTAGGAGTACTCCTGTGCTGGGGGGCTGCCTCTGCCCAACCGAGATCCCCAAGGGTCAGAGTCCCCTCCTGCTGCCCCAATCTCTCAGGCTGGGTTACATGGGTCTTCGGCCAAGTCCCAGCTACCAGTGCTCCACTCTCCGCCTGGACAGTAGCCTGCACTCTGGCAACAGGAGTCGCGCTGTGGTTAGCGGTCTGGTCTGCTCCTCTTTCTTCTCCATTCCTGATTCTTCTCTGAGTCTTTGCTGTCCTCCCAAAGACAATGGGCAGGTGACTGGGCCTCAGGACCCGAAGTAAAAAGGGTTTTTAATAGATTTGATTTAATGCCAAGGTTCCAACGAATGAGACCAAATAAATCAGAACTCTGAGGCAGGAAAATTCCTCCAAGAACATGTTTATTGGATGCATAGCATCGGCACAGTCAAAAGTGAAACCATATCTAAACTTTCCTCCTAGAATCAAAGTAGTACAATGTAACAATTCCCACCCCTCTACTAATAGTATCCAATAGAATGACTTGGCGGGCTTTCTGACTAAATGATCCTCCTCTTCCACTATGGTGTGGGAATAACCTCGGTTCCACAAGATCTGTTCATGTTTAGACTACCAAAAATACCTTTCGCCCCTCCTTTTCTTGTGGCAACCTAGAATGAGAAAAATGGCTGTAGCCAGGTTCATTGTAGAGCTGACACCAAGTTCATATTGTTCCAAAGAAAACAACGTATTTATATGTCTTTGAAGTAATAATGAAATAATTTTTCCTCTTAAGAATTTAAAGCAATTCAGACATAAAAGAAGCTATATTGTCAATGTAGATAAAAATGTCCTTTTTTCCCTAAACACTTACCTAATTCCTAAAAATTAAAAATTATTTTTCAACCCAGAGTTCTGGGATATTGGTAAGAATTTTAAAGGCTGCAGAAGTTACCACTGATTAAAACAAAACTTGTGTCCAATTGCAATAAATTTTCCTTCTCTTTGCTTTGCTTTCAAAATTTCTATTACATTGGATTCAAAACACAGTACCCAAGATGGCGAGGGCCTTGTAGAAGAAATGCAGCAATTAGCAAAACATGAATTAACCCAGCAAATTGGAAGAAAGCACTAGAAAGAAACTTAAATCACTCCATTTTGCCTCTCTTTGGTATAAAAGGAAAGGAAGAGAAAATGCCGTCAAGTTTTCAAGATTCTGTTATCATGGTCTACATTAACAAAGTAGACTTCCAGTATTTCTTAGGATCTCTGTTTTCTGACCTGTCTACCTTGAAGGGGTAGAACATACTATCAAAGAAAACAAGAGGCAGCAGATATTCAAAATCCAATTAGAAATGTACAAAAAAGAAAAAAGCAAAAAGCAAGGTTGTTGCATATTTAAGTAACAAAATGGATTAGTACATAATTGGAGAAAATATTCAGTTGAGCTTCTGACATTTGAGATTCTTAAAAATGGAACTAAAATGGAAAATATGTAAATTTTGATACCAAGTCTCTATTCATCATAATCTGACTACCAGACTTGGGGGCATGGCAGGGCATATGTTGAAAGGGACAGGGACCTATTATCTTTATGCTTTCTACTTTATCTTTCAGAGACAACTAGCTTACTACATTTGAAAGAGAATGCTTTGTATAAAAAACAGATAGCAAATACAAATACATGTCAGAAAATGTGATTGATGTTGTTCCCATGTTACCACAGACTTTATAACAAACCCAGTTTTAGCCTTATGTACTGTAGTCTATTTCCTTGCTTTGTTTTAACTACAGGGAATTTTTCAGTTGTTGTTTAAATATTTCTTAATAGTAAAACCCATACTTGTATTTGTATTTTAAGAGCTTTGTATACGTAAAAGTGTGTGGGAAGTACAATTCATGAAACTGGATTAGCATTTGCAAACATGTTTTTCAAATGAAAATTTCTAACTAAAACATTTTTCTTGAGATAAGTGCTTACCTTGTATTTTCCTTTGATAATGCCTTCAAACAATCTTTCCTTTGTACCATAAAAAGGTAAACAACCACTAAGCAGAATAAAAAGAATCACTCCACAGCCCCACACATCTACAGGCTTTCCATAAGGCTCTCTTTTTACTACTTCTGGAGCCATAAAATGAGGAGTTCCTACACGTCCTAAAATAAAATTAAAAATGTATTGTTTTTAAAGATGGCAGAGAAATACAAATCAAAAATTTACACTGCTTTTATTTTATCATATTTTATTGATTTAGTTATGTGATTTATTTGCAACCTCTGTTCTAGCAGGCCTCTAGATGGTGCACAGTTACTAACAATTATATAGCAACACAAGATCCAATAGCAGTATGCTCATGGTTGCACACTAATCAATCATAGTAATCAATCAATCAATCAATCAATCAATCAATCAATCAATCAATCAATCGATCGATCACCAAAGCCAGAGCAGCCAGCTTTTTGAAGGCTCTGAGAACCGAACCATCTTCATTTTGGGGGGCAACCCAAAATGTGATGTGTTAATACAGTTACAACTGAGACATCAGCACCCAAATATTCTTTCTTAATTCATCTTTTATAGCAGGCATGATAAACTGCCGGCCCGTGGGCCAGATGCATCATGCCAAAACCGCGCCCACCCCATTGCTGGCAATCGGGGAAAAGTCCCGATACGTCACGTGATGTCACGTGATGTCACAAGTTTGACATGCCTGTCTTATAGTAATAGTGACAGGAGACCACACCCACCTGCCATTTCAGAGTCCCACATCTGGACTACCAAGGCAATTTTTAAGGGGGAGAGGTCCTAACCTTTCCTTCTAGATGATGCAATTTCTTCGCAAAAATTCTTCTGCACTGATATGGAAACAATTTTAATCCCTCACTAATTTATATGCATATATATAAAACAGAAAGACAGATTGCACGTGAAGAAGAAAAAAGCATATTGTGACCATATGCCTTTTGTAGTTTGTGACTAAGTTATGAAATCCTGGCATGCAAGCCTGGAATCAATTCAGTGTAGAGGTAAAAACATCAGGCAATAACATTCTTTATCCATTGAAACTTTAGGACCATTTTCAAAAGTAGCTCTATTCACAGCAGTGCAAATGGAGAATTACTACACTTAGGAAAATCATCGCTAGATCATAGAAATCACAGGTGTGCAAAATATTTTCAATTGAAAAAACTTTCTGAGTTGAACAGAAAGTCAACTCTTTCTGTTTGACCTAACCAGAACGGTCCCATTTCCAGCTTAGAAGTTCTTCAGAAAAGTTTTGCTAGAGTTGAGAGAGCCCATTTGAAACTTGAAATCACCATTTCCAGTTCAAAATAGCTATTTCTACTTTGAAACTTCCTGCACACATTTAATAGTCACACGCACACATATATGCATGCACACGTTAAATTCTTCAAAAGCATAATTCCTGCGGTAGGAGGAGCTAATTTGTCTGTGAAACACTGGTTTTGTTTATTCTCAAAAGTTAATGTGTTTTGCTTAATCAGGCTAGAATAGGCAGTGCTATGTTGCAACAAAGACTTAAATTAAAGAAACTCACCTTTAAATAAAATATGAAACATATTTAATAAATTAATATATTATTTTATTTTCTATTTATTTTTCATTCTTTAGCATGGTTTACTTTGCAAATATTTAATGACTTTTTCTTAATTATCACTTGCAGAATATTCAAGTTACACAATTAGACTGTTCTCCATTTTCTTTTTTATAAACAAGCTGTAAACATTTAGTAAAAATGTTTACTAAACATGATATGAAATAGCCATTACTTACCTCCAGCAACAAGTCCTGATTCTCCTAATTGAATAGCAACCCCAAAACCACCAAGTTTTACTGGTGCTGAATTTTCCTTTGAAGCAAGTAGTACACAGTGTGGCTGAAATGAGAAAAATCACTCTGGTGTTTAATTAAAAACCATTTATTATGGCACCAGAATATATATGTACAATAGTCATTGGCCGGGTGTATCATGCATAGTTAAAATGGGCTCTTCAAGTCAGATGGCACTCAATATGCTAGTGAGGAATCTAAAAAACTTTTGGAGTACCAATGGTATTTAGAATGTGGCTAGATTAAAACCTTTGCAACAACCAGTTTCTTACTAGCATGGAGGAAAACAAAATCCAAAGCTGCAAAGAAGTAGGAATTACAGTGGTAACATGAAATATGAAAAAGTTGTGAACAGTGAAACAGGCAGTAAAAGATGACACAAAATGACATTTTAGGCATCAGTAAATTGAGATGGACTGGGATTGGATACTTTCAGTCAGAAGATCACACTATTTATTATTCAGGATATGAAAACAAATTACAATGGTGTTGTTATAAGTAGGAAAGGTATAGAAAGAAGAGTATTTGCTACAATGCAATCAATGATTCCATAATACCACTTAGCCTTCATGTATAATCCTTTAATACAACAATCATCCAAGTTTATGTTCCAATCATTGATGAGGAAGAGGAGGCGGCTGAGGAATTTTATGACTGAGTCCAATTTGAATCCAACAGAACATGCAAGCAAGATGCTTATGGTTGGAAGTGGAATGCAAAAATAGGAAATATTGAGGAAATATAGTTCGGTTGCATGGCTTAGGAAACTGAACTGAAACAGGAGAACAACTTATTCATTTCTGATATTCCAATGTTTTCTTCATAACGAACACTATCTTCAAAAAAAACCAACCCAAAACAATGTTGCAAATCACCAGATGAAGTACACAGAAATCAAACTGGCCATATGATAATTAAAAGGTGAAGAAGCTCAGTTATAGGATTAAAGACATGATAAAGTGCTGTTTCTGGAACAGATCATGAACTGCTCATGTGCACACTCCAGATGAAGTTAATGAAGTAGAAAGTAACCAACTTCCACAATATGAAAAAAATACTGGAAACAGTTGGAAACAATTACAGAAAACAAGGAAAGTCTTTCAAAAGATCTCCAAGCTCAGGAGGAGGTTCCATCCTCAATAAAAGCAGGGGTGTCAAACTGCCGGCCCTTAGGCCGGATGTGTCATGCTGAAACCATGCCCACCCCATTGCCGGCAATGGAAAAAAGTCGCAATACATCGCGACATGTCACATGACATTGCAAGTTTGACACCCGTGCTAAAGGATGCCTATGAATAAATAATAACTGATTCAAAGAGAAAAAAAAGATGGAAGGAATAAAGCGAAATTCTGTGTAGTAGAGCTGTCACTGTTCAAGATACCTTAGAAGACATTCTCTATCTACAAGAACCTCTAACAGCAGTCTGATCACCATCAAGGTGGAAGGGTACAGAAATTGATGGACTATCTACATCAGACATGTCAAACTCATGACGTCACGTGACATCGCGTGACGTATCGGAGATTTTTCCCCATTGCCGGCAATGGGGTGGGCGTGGTTTCCTCGTGATGTGTTCGGCCTGCAGGCCGGCAGTTTGACACCCCTGATCTATGTAGGTATATCAAGCAACTGAAGAAAAAACAGAAAAATTCTAATCAAACTTTAGAGAACATCAGTGGCCATCAAATTTGAAGACATCAATCTATATACTAAAAGCAAAGAAAGGAGACTTAACTGAGGGTGCAACCTATTGTACTGTATCATTAATTTTGCACGCTAGGAAAATAATGCTTAGGAACATCCAATGCAGATTAAACCGTACATGGAAAAGGATACATATATTCAAATTGGTTTCAGAAAGAGTCAAGATATAAGTGATATTATTGTTGATGCCACTGGATGACTGAAAAAGCTAAGGGTGCAAAAAAAGAATATGTACTTCTTTGGTTATAAAAAAAAGCCTTTGATTATGCTGACTATGAAACTGTGGTATGTCTTTAGACTAATGAGAATTTCAGAACATCTCATTCTTTTCAGGAGAAACCTATATGCAGGACAGAAAACCATAGTATGGATGGAACATAGAGAAACATGCTCCAGATTAGCAAAGGAATGACATAAGACCAAAGTAACAGGTATAGCAGCAAGCCTTAGAACTGACAATAAAAATATTGAAAAGATGGATACCTTCTGATTTTAGGATCAACTATCAACAATTGTTTATATTAACAGTTGATGGAGGACAGGGGGAGTCTGGTGTGCTGGGGTCCATGGGGTTGTGAACACGACTCAGCCACTGAACAACAACAATAATTAAATATAAAGAAATAAATTTCAATCTATGGTGAAGTGGCAATGAAAGCCTTGGAAAAGATAGTCAAATGCTATGATGTGTCTATATCTACAAAGATCACAATCATGCAGGAAACAGTTTTTCCCATGACACCCTACAGAAGAAAAAATTGGATTCTGAAGAAGCAGGATAAAAAGAGAATTGATACTTTTGAACCTGTAGGCTGGAGAAGACTATTAATAATAGCATGGATAGCCAAGAAAACAAAGAAATGGATTGTAGACTAAATCAATTTAAAGTTCTCACTTGAAGCACAAATTACAAGGCTCAAATTATCGTATTTTGAACAGATTATGCAAAGAACTAGCTCACTTGAGAAGTCTGTAATACTGAGAAAGATAGAAGAAAAGATAGGAAGAGGATGACCAGCAGCAAAATGGATGGACTGAATTACAATGGTGATGGATAAAGTATTGGAAGATATCTGTAGGACGGGTTGGGGACTGATCATCTTATAGTAGTTCTGTTTATGTGGTCACTAAGAATCAACACCAAGTAGATGATACATAATAATAAACAAAGTGGATTCTATTTATTTTAGTGGAGCTTACTCCCACATAAACAGGGAATGATTACATTAGACTGAAGAAAATTTGTTTATTTCTCAAGAATATCTTGTTCTGGCATGAACCCATTGGAAATTATTGAAAACCGGACTGAACATTATTAACAACACAACTTGCCCTCTTGTCTTCTGCATACAATATCATTTGCTATAATTTCTTTGAACATTGTATATAGTGGCATTTACAGTGATGGTTACTGGCTTCAAAATGGTATGACTGGGTGATCAAAACCCCACCCCCTTTTAATATGTGTCATGCCTTTGAAGTCAGTGACTGATGCTCCCGTTTTTATTATTTATTTTTGTAATAATCCAATTTTTCCTGTAATTATATTACATATTATTTATCTATATTCTTCATGCTTTTACATTTAAGCTGTAAATTATTTACCTCAATTTCTATACAGTACTTGTTTCGTAATTATAACTGCTATACATAGGTACAAAGTATATAGTTTTATATAGGTTATTCAACTATATTATACCCAAACATTATTTATAAATACAGATACAGATAACAGTAAACAGATAAAAAAATAGAATTACTGACTGCATCAGATCTGGATTCAATAATAGAACACACAAGGAAACAAACAGACCATTTATACAAAAACACATTTCTACCTCTCAGACTAAGGGTTGTGGAAAATGTTTTGAATTCAAACAGAGCTCAAAATCGGCATTTCAAATTCAAAATACTTCACATTCTAAATGTGAAGTGGCTATAGGAATTTCAAGGTTAAAAAAGAAAAAGAAAAAATGTAGTGTATGTAACTATATTACACTAAAATATATTCTATTATATTTTATGTGTGTGCACTTCTGAACTAAAATTTACCATATGAAATGATTCAATTGTTTTACTGATAATGTCTTGGTTTCTGACTATCCAAAATTCCAAATTAATAGGTGACCTTGACTGAGTAAAACAGATAAACTAAACAACAATAAATAATACAAATGCCAACATGGAAAATATTTATCTGTAATAATATAACTTACCTTCACATCCCTGTGAATTATATTATTATCATGACAATAACGCAGTGCTTCCAATATCTGTCTCATGTAATGACTGCAAAACCAAACATGCAAATAAGTTATAAGTACTGTAAAGAAAAAATAGGCACAAAATTCAAGTTGTTTGGGCACTATATTTTAGAAATTCAAAATCATCAGGGTCTTTATTTACATTATACGTAATTTGAAGCCTAAGGCTATAACATTTCTCTCCAGAAACAAGTTCTGTAAGAAAAAAATGCTTCTGAATAAGTATGCATGATGTTATTTATTGGTCAGACTATATTCAGAGTTCTCGGAGCAAGATATAATCTAAACAATTCAATTCAAACAATTCAAAATTCAACAGAACAATTTAATAAAAACATAAACATCCTTTTATAACAAAAGATTAAAGCTGAAATTAACGTAAGTTTCAATCATACTAAGATAGTTCAAAACAAGACATACACAAGCCAAAATAACAACATAAAGCTCTGGGGCAGGGGCCCCCAACCCTTGGTCCATGGACCAGTACCAGGCTGCGGCATGCCACCAACCGGTCCATACAAAGAAGAAAAGCCCCATCCACAGGATGCAGGCAGCACACAAAACCTCTTTGCCTTGGATCCATCCTCTTTATTTCAAATGGCGGGGAACTTGATGCTAACCAGTTGTAGAATGGAAGAAAAACTTGCTTATGTGTAATTTTAACTATTTGAACAGTCATCTGTGCATTAATAAAAATAGACAACTAGCAATAATCTTATTTTATAGAGGAAGAGCAAGTACCTCGTCAGAAGAGAAATTCAGATAAAAATATCTGGATAAAGACTGCATCTGCCCTGACTTAGTGTAATCGACATAATAATGACCTTTGCATAAATAAAGTGTAGAAGGAGTGCTTCAGATCCTTGGGAGAGTTTGGGGTAAAAAGATAATAGAAGAAATTAAAAATAGTCAAAGTCTAAAACTGGAAGAAAATATGCAATGTCAACTCATAACTAAGAAATCAAGATATGGCACACCAATGAGCAAGGAACTGATCGCTAACTCAGCATGCTCACGTGAATTCCATCAAATTGTTACATTAAGTGAACAAAACTAACAACAGAGATTCAGGATCATTTCATGAGAACTACTTACAGCAAGAACTACTTACTTACTTGAGAACTAGTGATTAACTTAAGGTAAAAATTGTGAAGGCTTTTCAAGAAGCATTCCATGCCTAAATGACAAAATATTGGATCATCATCCACTGGTAGGGGTACCACAAAATGTTTTTAAGTAAGTATGTGTGGGGATAAAAGCCAAATCTATGAATTTAATGACAGAAGAAATTGAAAAACTAAGTGCAGAGGAAAGAATCAAGTCATGTTCCCCATTGTTCAAAAAAAAATGGAAGAGACAAATGGTTAAAACAGTAGAATTTATCATTTCCCCATACACCTTGTGATAAATGGCTAGACACTCTAGTAATATGAAGTAAGTTCAGCTAATTTGGAGCAGAGAAGACTACAGTTGCAGCCAAAAATATTGGTGATCCTCAAGTTTTCCTCAAGGAATCTTGATTTGCCATGAAATAAGTTCATTTACAGAAGTAAATGACATCACCCATCCTTTATTCCATAGTCCATAGAGCAGACACTTTGCTTTTAATGTATAACTTCACATATTATTGCACATAATAAAACAAAGGAAAATGATATGTATATGGTGTTGAAAATAGAGATGCCAATATTATAATGCCTTTATATAAATCAATGGTGCGACTGTATCTCGAATATTGTGTGCAGTCCTGGTCTCTGTACCTCAAAATGGATATAGTAGAGCTACAGAAGATTCAGAGGAAAGCAATTAAAGTATTAAGGGGTGGGGCAGCTTCTCTATGTGGAAAGGTTGTGACACTTGGGGCTTTTTAGTCTAGAAAGGAGGTGAAAAAGACTGGACATTATTGAATTTTAACAATACTATGCATGGTATAAATAAAGTGGACAGGAAGTTATTTTCCCTTATCCAAAATACCAAACCAGACATTACCCAATATTATTGAATACTGGAGGAATCAGGACAGAAAAAATGATAATATGTAATTAAACTTTGCAATTCACTATCATAAAATGTGGTGCCGGCTGCCAGCTTGACTGACTTCCAAAAAGGTTGGACCAATTAATGGAAATAACGGGGGATCAATGGCTATTAGCTTAATAACAGTGTGATTGATTCTGAAAGCCATATCCTCTGAGAGTAGTAGGCTTCTTGTACAATTGATTACCCATTGTGAGAACAGATGACTGGACTAGATGCACCAGGGGTCTAATTCAACAAGTCACTGCTTATGTTCTCATATGAATTACATGTCAGGGAACTTTTGAGTCTGAAATCAGGAATTGATTTTCAGATCGTGCTTTCCAAGAAGACCAAACAACCTAGGAGGTCCCTATTATAGTAAAACAAAGGTGGGGCACTTGATTATATCACAGAATTTCCAGAAACCCAGATTTATCACATGAAAGGCTTCATGCCCATCCAGTCACTGAGCCAACAGTGCTTAATTTTACTACTAATCTGATACAGGACATGGTAATTTCAGATAATATCTGGGAGTTTATCATGAAGGCAGAATAAAAAATCCCATGAATGCCTATCCATAATACCTCAACAAAAAGAGATTTCTTGGTGGTTACACAAGAAATATGTCAAACTGTTCACAGAACAGTCAGGACTTACTAACTCGGCCATCTATACCATCGGCACAAGGCAGACTATATTAAGAGCATCACTCAGGATTCCCATGACAAAATCAGGCCACTGAGAAGATGATGAAGAGATGCAGGCAACAGAGTTAATTTGACTCTCTAAAAATGACTGGGCTTCCCAAGTTATCCTAATATCCAAGTGTAGAGAAGAAGTCAATTTCTGTAAGGACTATAGGGAGTTAAATAAAAAACCCGAATCAGATTACTTCTTTGTGGTTCACATCAAAGGCCTGCTGGTACAGCCAGGGACAACTAAGTACATTTCTTTTCTGGACCTGATGAGCAGATACCCTTGGCAAAAAGAGATAATGGTTTTGTTTCCGTTTAAATTCCAAAGACTGGACATTCCAAAAACTGGAAATAAGATGCTCACAGGTTTAAATTATTTTGCCATTGCACATTTAACATTTTCAGCCAACTGGGACAGCACCTTGAACATTAGAAGTAGTGTTAAGATCAGATTTTTGAACTTGCTATCAAGAAACGAAATGCCAAACTGGTCTAAACCAAATAGTCTTGCTGGAAGAATGAAAAAACTATGGGATCAGATAATCCTTGGAAGCTGAAGCACAGACAATCCATGATTGCTCTGTACGTATAAAGAAAATCATGTACTGTGCAATCTTTCCTGGGGCTAGCTAATTACTATCAAGTGTTTGTGCTCAAATACAGGGAAATTTTAACAGTGTTATATTCAGGATCTCCAAGGAATGGATATTTCACAACCAAATCTAGTGTGGTCTGACAAATTACAGATAGCATTTGAGCAGCATTAAATAGTAGATATCCTTCATTAACTTCAATTTTGGACAAAGTGATTGTGTTAACAACTGATGCCTCAGAGTGAATCACCACCTGGAGTTAGTACAGAGCAAGCTCCTCATTTGGTGGAATTTCTGAATATGAAACTACCCAAACTACTCATTGGACTGTGTTGGAGAAAGAATGTATATGCCCTTGAGAACTATATCACTATATGTAGGGCTAGGTTCACATGTTATTTTGAACTCAGAATTGACCCTGCAGCACTGAAATGGCTACAGGAAATTCAACAAAAGAAATGTGTATATTGTAGTTTCATCCTGCTGGTGTACAATTTTAAAATTGAGTATATGAAAGGGAAAAAAAACATAGTAGCAGAAATATTTAAGGAGGACAAGTACTCATATGGAAGAGTAGAGGATGATACCTAGTAATGGAGGATACTGTTTATTGAAATATTGACAGGTCCAAGCCCAAAGACAATATAGCGAAATCTTGACAGCAGAGCAACTTTTCCAGGGAGGAGACAGTACATTCCAGAGAGAAGCTCAAATTAAGAAACTGTGTAGTTCTGAGCTGGATTAGGCAGGGAGGGAAGAATCTCTCAGGATATATCTATTAGAGTACTGGGTTCCATCCTAGAATCTCTCAGGATATATCTATTAGGGTACTGGGTTCTATCTAGAATCTCTCAGGATATATCTAGGATACTGGGTTATAGTTTTAGTTTGGCAAAATTTTATCCATTAGGTGTAAGCAAACAAAATATTGGAAATCAATCAGATTTTACTATTTCGTCTTTGAGTTTGGTCTGTATAAAAGTAGACAATATCCCTCAATTAGATTCTCCTTTCCTATTCTTCTATACGAGTACTTGTCTTCCTTTAATCTTTCTGCCACTATGTTTACCTGCATTGAATACATGGATAATGGTTAGCTGAACTACTCCCTTTTCACTTGTGGCAAAAGAAAAAAAAATGGATTCCTTCTGAACACAGGCAGAAACTATAAATGAATGCTGGAAAAAAAAAACCTAGGGCTGTGTTTAATTTCTTTAGAAGCTTCTGAATTAACTTACTGGAATCCTCAGGGAAGCAAGAGGTCCAGAATTAAGAAAGAGAAAATATCTGTTTGCAAAAATTGCTACTCTAAATGTTTGACTAGGAATGCTGCTTGTAAGGTATCATCTTTGGGTTTTTTTTAACTAACCTTTTATACCTCTGTATAAGCTCAGTAATTGTATGTTTACTTCAGTCTTTTATGCATAGTCTCAGGTTATATATAAAGACATAACTCTCCTTTAGAATCCTTTAAAATTCATAATAATTGTTTTGAAACTTCCTTCAATACCTTTCTATAATTCCTGCAGAATGCTAATTTGTGTTGTAGAAGGGAAAATTCTTGTGGCCTGAGCAGAGCACTGTACCTTCTTCTATTAAATTTTCTTTTGTGCAGTTCTGGAGAGGGAGGAACAATTGTTGTTGTTATTGTTCAATCACTTCCCTGTCCTCCCGTCTCCTGGAGTTTGTCCAGATTCATGTTCATTGCTTCAATTACACTATCTATCTCATCCTCGGGCTGTTCCCTTCACCTTTGCCTTCAATCTTTCCCAACATCAGGGTCTTTTCCAATGAGTCCTCTCGTCTCATCTAATTTTTCATTTAAAACTTTTAAGTTGGCAAATATTTTTTTCAAAAATGTCCAAGAAGGCTCTAATGTTAAAAACATCTGAATCCCATCTCTCCTTTATATCTCTTTTGGGGGGCATTGTAGAGAATATATAATGTAAAATAGTCAAAGTACTTAATTTACTGTTGATTTGATTTTAATATAATACAAATCTCTCTTATAGCCAAGCTCCTCATCCTAGTGTAAACATTTTTTTTCAAGGACAGAGAAAATGGATATTCCATAACAAAGTTACCACAGAAGCAACTGAGATAATTCTCACAAGAGAGAGAGAGAGAGAGAGAAAAAGAGAAAAATCCTGTCTTTTTAAAAATAGAACTCAGCACTCAGCCAGGGTATTAACAATTAAACTTCAAAAACAGAGTCATGTCTAAAAACATAAGCAGCAACTAGAAAAGATGGAGACCCAACCCTCTGGCTGTACTGAGAATCGCAATCCTCTAAGGCAGCGGTTCTCAACCTATGGGTCGCGACCCCATTTGGGGTCGAATGACCGTTTTGCCGGGGTCGCCGGACACCGTGGTCCGCCATTTTGTTTGTCGCGCACGCGCCGTGCATGCACGGTTCAGGCCGTCGCGTGCGCGCACCACACATGCGCAGATTGGGCCGTCGCGCACGCGCTGTGCATGCGCAGATTGGCCCGTCGCGGTCCTCCATTTTGGGTTTTTTGTTTTTTTGTCGCGCGCATGCGCGGTTCGGGCCGTCGCACGCGCGCCGTGCATGCACGGATCGGCCCATCGCAGTCCGCCATTTTGTTTTTTTCCCGTCGCGCGCGCCGTGCATGCGCGGATCGGCCCGTCGCAGTCCACCATTTTTTTCCGTTGCGCACGCGCCGCAGCCCAACATGCGCACACGCGTGCGCCAGGATCACACCGTGCATGGGTGGGGCAAGTGGGGTCTCAACCTGGAAAAGGTTGAGAATCATTGCTCTAAGGCAAGTACTGGTAAGTACATGGTCATCTGATGGTCATTATGGGTCATTCCTAATTGCTCCCATTTAAATCTGGGGAGCATGCTGCCAAAGAACCGGTTTTGGCAGCAAAGTCAGCTGTCTGTCAGCAGGGAGGGAAAAAAAAAGCCCCACTGCCTTGTATATTCTTGCCACCTCTTCTTAATCTCTTCTGCTTCTTTTAGGTCTCTACCATTTTTGTCTTTTACCATGCCCATCTTTGCACGAAACATTCCCTTGATAATCTCCAATTTTATCTTTCTTGTCTCCAATCTTTCTAGTCTTTCCCATTCTATTATTTTCCTCTACAGGTAATCTTTGAGTTACAACAGTTCACTTAGCGACCGTTTGAAGTTATGATATACCCCTCCCCCAAGTGCTTACGACACAATCCTGAAGTTACGAATGTTGCAGCACCATGGCAATTGTTCACCCTTACGAATGAGCGCGGAAGCACTGCAGCATTCGCCCTGCCTATTCCCTGTGGATGGCCTGGCCTGTGGATATTCATCTTGCAAAGATCTAGTGAGCCCTCGGTTTCTTGGCCTGCTTTGGTGCTTCAGGTCTTTGGTGTGTTCGCAGAGAATGGAGGGCTAAAGTACTGCAAGATCATGCGAGATCAGTAGTGCAAGATCTTGCACTAATGATCTCACGTGATTTCACAGTACTTTAGGCCTCTGTTCTCTGCAAACGGAGGCTTGGATGAGATCTGCAGCAAAAAGCTTTGCAAACAGAGGGAAGGCCTGAAACACCAAAACCTTCCCTCCATTTGTAAAGCTTTTTGCCATCTTTGCAAAAAGCTTTTGCCGCCAAGAATGGAGGCCAGGTGGGCAGAAACAATCGAGATGGGACCTGGCTATCTGACGGTTTGGCTATCATGCAGATCTTTACAGTTAATAAACTGCATCTTGAATTTCACCTGAAAGCCAGCTGGTAAATAGTGAAGCAATGAAGTTATATGGGCATAACATGCTGCTTCCATCATTGCCTGCACGGCTGCATTCTGGACTAGCTGTAGCTTCTATATCATCATCAAAGGCAGCTCTACTAGACCTCATTACATTAATCCAGGGAGCAGGTAAGCATAACATGATTTACTGATTGAAGAGCTTTTTAGCCCAGGGGAGGATGTGCAAAAGATATTTATACAGAAATTAAAAAAAGTATTCTATTCCCCAACAATAAGTAACATAAATCCTATGAGTCCCTTTCCTGATACCTCTGGTTCCCCATCTCATCTTTGAATAATAAAGGGATTTTTTTCTAATTAAATAGAATTCCTCAATGGCAGAACTTCAAATGTACTGGAAAAGTTCTTAAAAATTCAGTGAGATATTCAGAGATGGATTTGCCTTGAGAGTAACTGACTGCATAGCACAGTTAAACATCAGGAGCTGACTACAGGAAATATTTTATGACATTTTGTTATGTCATAGAATACCTTATGATAATTTTTATGTCATAAATTGTTCTATAAATTTGCCAAATTTCAATTCCATAGTGTCATGTATCCCAGGTTTTGGATGCATTCTGTAAGTTATCTATGGGTACCTGGGTTAAAAAGGTTTTGCCCTATAATGAACTATTTTGTCCAGTTACAAATCTGAGAGTTTTTGTACTATATAGATTGGGCTGACTTGGTTATAGAAAACCAAATTGAAGTTTAAGCGTCTCGTGCAAGTGAGGGTAGAAAGGAACAATTTTCTCAGCATGCCTTCTGATAAATATTTTTTTTTGTGATTGGATATGTTTGTCATAGCAGCCATTTTTAGCAACCTCTCCCATGATAATCACTTTATAACAACATCCTAACATTTTTCAAAATTTCAGATATGTCCTTTTTTAAAAAAAATAATTATAATTATTCTAGGACACACTATCAATTCTCAAACACTGTTTGTTTATGGTCCCCCTATGAGCCTCATTTACCTCTCTAATCCCCATCATAGTCACACCTGGAAAAAAGCTACTTTACCATCTGTACTGTATCTTAGTCATATTGTATTGTACTATACAATATATCTTTATATTATAAAGATGAAGTATGCCGTAGCTAACGAAAACAACTCTATGCAACCATAATTGTGTAATAGCAAACAACATTCTTAAACACATAAAATGACTAACAGCAACATAAGGTCAGCTAGAAATACAGTATGACCCACTGGTGGCCCTTATGGTCCATATCTACTCTAGATTAGAATAGGGGTTCCCAACCCCTGGTCCGTGGACCGGCACCAGTCCATGGCATGCCAGAAACGGCTGCGTAAACAAGCAAAGCCCTATCTGTGGGATGCAGGCAGCCCACGAAACTAGTCTCCCTTTGGTCCATGGAAAAACCTCTCTCCAAAGAAGTGGTCCCTGGTGCTGAAATAGTTGAGAGCCACTGCTCTAGAACACTGAAAACATATATTGCTAAAGAAAATTAAAGGTTCTATCTAGAATCTATGAATGCATAAATAAAATTAAGAGAGCATAAACTCACAATATAAAACAGACAAAAAAACCCCTCCATGTTAGCATATCACAAAATTTAGCTATGAAATCAAAGGATTCAATCCCTCACCTGTTTAGTTAAATTTAATATAACATCTTTCATTGAATTAATATAATACAAATGAAATTACACAATTTGTTACTAAATGTAGTTTATCTATCTATCTACTTAGATGGTTTTAAAAGAGAACAGTCTCACATGAACTTGTCTATTACTGCAATAATTCATGATTATTTAATGAAACTCCTATGTTTAAAAATAATGTGCTTTTGAATATTGCTTGCTAGGAGGCAAACATGGCAGTGCTATTGGCTTCATCTCTTATAATTTTCTGCAAACTACAACTAGAAAAAGAAAACTGGAGTTAATCAAATCTAGATCAGATCCTAGCCTCTTATCCTCCTAATTTAAAAGTGCTTCACTTTGCCCTGATTAAGTTCTTTTGTTAGCTGGAGGTTTAGATGTTTAATTGATAATGATGAATATAATAGTAGTACAATTTAATTATAAACTTTTGAGACAACTTGTCACAAATATTTAAAATAACTGAGAGCTAAAATTAAAATACTATCTTTTTGCCTTTTTAAAACATTACGAGTTATAGTTTCTTTCCTCAACATGTACTAACTTTCTTAAAAAGAATACCGTATTGGCTTATTTAGCAATGGTTCACAGTTATAATGGTGATGAAAAAGTAACTTTGCAACCAATTGTCCTATTTACTATCTTTGTAGGTTCTTAAAGCAAAGGAAAGCTGAAGTAGGATTATAAGCATAGCTGCGGTTTTACTTAACAATTTAGTTGCTGGTCTCAGTTGTGGTCTCTAAACAAAGACTACCTATAAAGCTTTTCCAGACTGATTATCTTAATCCGTGCTGCTTATAGTATTAGCTATCAGACAAGTGTTAATTATTATTCATTTTTCTCAGCACAAAATTAAAATAAGAACACATACCTGGCTACGGCTTCACTGTACACAAAACCAGCATCTGCTCTCTTTACAATTTCAAAGCAGAGATCTGCACCATCCATACTGCATACAAAAAGTATTGAAAAAGTATTTATGAAACATGAAACTGACTTTCAAAGTAATGTTAATATTCAGAAATGTACATTGTTAGAAGACAAGAAAAACATACAGACTTTATAGTGCAATCACTAACCAGTGATTTCATCTCGAAACACAATACAATTTTGGAGAAACAGTCTCAAATAGGAAGAGTTACTGGCATTTCTAAATTCTTAAAATCAAAATTTCTGAAAAGTTTGGCTTTTCTCTTCTCAGACCCCCGGTCCCAAATGAATGGATATTGGGAATCGATTATTAACTTCCGTATGTATTCTCCCATATTAAAGGTGGGGTAAGTGTAAAGTAATATTTGGACTAGGAAGATATATATCACTGCATGATAGTGCACTATTTTGGTACTACTTCACATGATTGTAGTGAGATAAAAAAAGCCCTGAGTTCTTGGAATAATGATGGTTTAGAAGAGACATTATGGAACTGTTAGCCCTCTCATCCAAATTTATGTACAGAAACAGAATGAACATGTAATTGAATAACATCAAGAAGAACAGGTTAGGGTTCTGCCATTTACTGTTTCCAAAATCACCTGGAAGGCTGCGATCATTGCTCTCAGTTTGTGCCACCTGAGATAACTGCTTCATTTAGTCAATGACAAAGCTGTTTGAACTTAATAAATTGCAGTATTGGTAAAATATGATGCAAAATAAAAGATCCACAGTAATAGGTAATATTGCCTACAAGATTATCTTGGTAATTACAGAGACATACAATTAATCCTTGATTGACAACCATTTATTCAGTGACCGTTCAAAGTTACAGTGACGTTAAAATGTGAGCATTTTTCAGACGTATCACTGTTGCAGCACCCCCATGGTCACATGATCAAAATTTGGACGCTTGGCAGCTGTCACGTATTTGTATGGTTGAAGTGTCCTGGGGTCACATGATCATCTTTCTCCAAAAAATAGTGAAGAAATAATTCCAGAATGAAAATTAGGATATACATTTAATAAACAAACAAACATTTCTAACTGTCTGTGTCATATTAATAGTTAAAATTCCCATGTATTTTTTGGAGGAAAGTATTTTAAAATCAATGCTGCTCCAAAACTGATACATCCTTGGAGAGGAGCGCCATAAAAATTTAATAAATAAATAAATAAATAAATAAATATTTAGATAACAAATATTGCTAAATATTTTAAACAGACTGATAAGATACAAAAATATTCTTATGGGATAGTTCCCTGGATTTTCTTTTTCAAATTACATATTGTATATGAAGGCAGAGATTTTAATTTCCTCAATGTAAACTTAAACAGGGCTTATATTCTGATTACTAGTGCTCTGTGGAATCTCAATAATCCATCTTAAAAATGATTATTGGCACTTTTAGAAAGTTATTACTTGATACTCTTAATATCCTGGCACTTTACTCCAGTGGAAAGATTCTCCTATACCTAATTGTGACTAGCTGCAAGACATGTTTGTATCTTACATATGAGCTGGCCTTTTATCAAAGTTGTAGAAATGTATGGACTTCCAGTTGGGCAAAAAATGGCGACTTGAGCACTTCTTCAGTAACGAGAGATAACACCAAAGTTGATTGAGATTCAGAAGGGATCCCAAAATCTGAAGTTTTCCAGATGCAGGGAGAAACTTAAAATGGACCCATTTATTCTCCATGTGATCATTCCTTGCAAGAAGACCACAAAACAGTGATTTTGCGGTTCCTAGTAACTTGTATGGCTGATCTTACATCAGGTTCCAGGCTGTGATATAGTTGGAAGAAAAATGAAAACTGACCTCCTCCAATTTCTAAAGCACTTTTTTTTAGTTGTTAATAGAAGAGAAGCTTTCTTTAGGGATAGATGTGTATTTCTTTCGGAGCTTTTCAGCATTTAGTTGGCTACAATTTGAAAATTTAACTTTGATATTGAGTTGATTGGTACAGTAAAAAAAAACCCGAAGTGTTTGGAACATGGGAAGTTTTGATTTTTTTCTCTTAAAATGTAAGGGTATTTATTAATGGGTGTTTAAAACTTACTTTGACAAACCTGCACCTATGGAACTGAAGTTTGGAATTTCTGTGGTGGTTGATCATGAGAATGCTGCTTGTTTTAATACCTAGCCCTCTGCTGATTGAAAAGGAATTGTGAATAATATAAACTGAGAAATTTCAATTTCTTTTTCTATTTCCAGAGATGCAACTCATTTTTTTTTTACCCAGCTAGTTTGTACATTAGTTTGGACACAAGGTGGTGTTGTAACTTATTTTTTCTATGGGTTTCAAAATTGAAAAGAAGGTCAAATACTTGGGAGTTACAGCAACAAATACAAATTGTATGTTGTTTCAGAATAACAATGTTAAGGTATACAAGAATATTAAAAAGAATTTACTTAAGTGGGGTAAACTTCAATTGTCATTGTTAGAATTTCATTTATTAAAATGAATGTGTTACCCAAGATGTTATTCCAGACACAAACCAAGACAGACTCTGGATACATCATTTAAACAATGGCAAAAAGATATTTCTGATAGCAAAAGTATATTTCTAAGTTTGTATACACACACACACACACACACACATATACACACACACACACACAATGTGTGTGTGTGTGTAAAAGAGGAGGAGAATTTACTGCTTTTTTTCTTTCTTTCAACACCTAGCCAGGTATATTTCCAAGTTTGTACAGAAGAACAAGAAACCAAGAATTAAATACAAAGAAGCTAAAGAGAAAGGTGGACAAGCTCTGCCCATTTGAAAACTGTAGTTTGCCCCCTTGCTGTTTGATATGGATGAACGTCTCAATGATTCTGAGGAATAGGAGGCTATTGGGAGTTAAAAAGACATGATTTGAGTTTTTCAAACACACACAATAGGGAGTGTGTGTGTGTGTAAAAGGGGAGAAGAATTTACTGCTTTTTTTTCTTCCAACACCTAGCCAGGGTGGATCCTACATGTTAAATGTTAAATTTAACTGACCACTTTTTCTTTTCTTTTTTTGTACACTATTTTTTTCCCTTTTTTCTTTTTTGTTGTTAGAGTTGAATCTATGCTTTTGTTTTGTTTCATTTTGCTTGCTTTTTTGTTTTACATTTTATTCTATATGATAAAACAATAAATAAATATATAAAAAAGACACTATTTGAGATCTGGGCATCACAGCTATTTATGGTATTACAAAGAAGTTAATATAGATTTTCAAAATCATTTTGTTGAGTGTGCCATCGTGAAAGTTTGGAATAGATATAATGCAAGACTGACTCCCAAAATTCCTTTATAATTGCCACCAAACAGGCATTTTTTAGAAGAGAAATGATAATCACACAAGCTAGGTGACATACGCTCATGTATTGACTCTGAAGAACCTAAATTAACCATAGATGAAATGGAAAGAGAAAATCATATTTATCAATGGTTTGTCTATGCTTAGTTAACAGAAAGATTTAAAGTGGATAAGAAATTTGTTTTTAACCAACAAGAAAACTGTTTTAAATTGGATTTATATACTAATGATGAAGATGTGAATGCTAAGTTGTATAAATTATTCTTAAAAATGAATATAGGGGATGGGCAAGAAACTTTGGTTATAATCTAATGGTTGATCAATGGGAGAATACGTTAAATAAAGGACTAAAATTTACATTGAATTATAACTTGAAAGATCAATTTTATATGATATATCATTGGCATTTAACGTCTGATAAATTGTCAAAGATGCATAAGGATATATCAAATGTATATTGGAAATGTGAACCATCTAAAGAAACTTTTTATCAAAACTGGTGGGCATGCAAGAAAACTAAGATGTATTGGAATCAGATATATATTCTAATAGACAATTCTTAAAGTGAATGTACAACTGAAGCTGGAGACTTTTCTTTCAGGTTTGATGAACAAACAGTTAAGTAGATTAAAAGACAAAAGAAGTGGTGTGTGTTATGGTGTGTATTATGGTTTGCAAGGAGAAATAGTGACATATTATAGCAAATGTTAGTATAAACTATTTTTAACTACAGATTGGTTTCAATTAGTGAGGTTAACAAATCCCATGAAATAATTATATTATTTGAATTCACACTTTTCAAAGTGATCTTTCTAGAGAAAATATGAAAATTGGTTCCAGCTTGAGAGATAACTTTTAGACACAAATTTAATAGTATATTAATGAAATATTACAGAAATGAATAAAAAATATACTTATACTTTAATTTTATGGTTAACAAAGTCATAGCAATTATAGAAAGCAAAGTAAAAACAAAAAAAATCTAAATATCGTTCCTAAAGATAAGCATACAGTGACAAAAAACACCTTTATTGTCTCTCAAATATTTTAGCAGCATAGACCAAACTGTTTTCTTTTAAACTTCATACAAATACTGGTAGATGCAAAGTGATGTATTTACATTTCTGCAAATTTGCATGCTTTGATCAACATTAGGGTCAGTATCCATAATGTTTGGTTTTCTCAAAAGATATCTTCAAATTCCTTGAGAATGAATTCACTTGCACATTATTTTCTTTTGACAATATCTTACTTTCCTTATAGACTAGCCTTAATTGCCTATGCATTAACCTCACATAAATTGAAATTTGAATTGCATTAAACATGACCTGGCTACCTGTATTCCTTTTCCTTATTTCATATTTTCAGGTTTTTTAGTTTTCTTACCATATTCTGCACTCGTTCTGAAAATCTTTGAAAACCTAGCTTTGATCCCCAACCTAGGCTTGGGATGATTATCAAGCCTCTATTGTTTTTCTGCTCTGTGGGTTAGTTTTTTTCTGGATATTCAGTCTCATCTCGTCTTTATTTGTTGTTACTTTTAAAATGTAAGCTGGGATTTGGGTTGCTGGAATGGAATGGGATAGGATAGGATAGGATAAGATAAAAGGCAAAGAAAACACGATATAAAAGTGTATCTTTTCCTTAGTATAGTATTCAGTACTAATTTAAAGAACATTATTCACTTCCCTAACTGATCACATTATTCTCCTTGGCTAGACATAACAATAGTAGTTACAATTTGAACAGAATATGCAAATAACTATTACACATAATACACATACTTATTTATGCACACATACACACGTACAAATTACAATGTGAAAAACCATACTTGGCATTCTAGAAGAACTGAAAATCTCAACAAAAATATGAGGAATTTAAAACTTACAATTCAAAAACCATATATAGCATTCCATCAGAACTGTAGGTCTCCAAAAGTTCAACAATGTGAGGATGTTTCAGCATGTGACAGATACTTGCTTCCCTCTTCAGATCTGTTTGAAGACAGTAATTTCTGTATCATTAAATATTATAACAAAGTAACAAGAATGATATATTCCTAATTAAATTCTTATAATTAAATATTTCCTGTAACATTGGTTTTAAATGTTTACAAAAGCTTTGACAATTGAATATTAACTATATAGTTATTTTATGGCAACTCAATACGTAATACACAATGGCATAATATAAATATTAACTAGCACATTCCCACTTTTTTGGGGAATAGTACCATAAAATTATATATCAATAGAAAGATAATTTAATCAAGAAAGTAATGCAACATAGTTTGTTCAATTATCTGTACTGTATTGTATGAAAAGTTATAGCCAAATAAATTTTGTCCACTATTGTAACCATATAGCTTGTTCTAAGGATTTTTACAGCAAATTGTTAATATTTCTCAAATATTCTCATCATTAAGAAGAAATTCAGAAGACAAACCTATCTCTAGAGAAGCAGGAAAAAAAATAAACTATTATCAGTCGTGGCCAAAATTGTGGAAACCCTTTGGGAAAAATGTACAGTAGAAATGCCACCTTTGGTTAAGTTTCCACCAATTTTTCTTCTAATTTCTTTTATAACTGTAGCCTTGTTCACTTAATAATACTATTTTACATCGCTTTCTGGGCAACCAGTCAACTCTTTGCACCATTACTTTAATTTTATTACATTTTACAAGCTCACTAAATGAAAGAAAAAAAACCCCAACAAACTTGATAGCGATCACATAACACACTGACAAATGTCCTCCTCTCAGCTTCAATACCTGAAATCAATAACTGAATCCTACTGTGATCTGATTGGCTCATTGCCAAAACAAGATGACACCTGATTGGCTCTCTAAACACTCATGCTCATTGGCTACAATCAGATGAAGGAAAGCTACCTGATATTAACCTAAGCAAGTTGTGCTTCCTTTTTCTGGTTATTTGGCTATAACTTTTTATAGAATACAGTACAGATAATTGAACAAACTATGTTGCATTACACTCTTGATTATATTATCTTTCCATTGATATATAATTTTATGATACTACTCCAAACAAAAGTGGTGTTATTAGCCATCAAATCTCAAAAATAATTTTCCCCAAAAGGTTTCCATAATTTTGGCCATTACTGTAGGCTAGTACTGAATGAGTCTAGAGCAAGATTGAATAGGAGTGCAGCCAGCACACAATCTATTTTATTCCATTGAAAATAGCAAATGCAATTGATATATCACTGTTGTGAAGAATCTGTCCTATCATTCCACTGTAGAGTAGTAGAATCAACTTCACAAGTTTCCTTAGGCATGAAGACAGAATAAGAAGCTTGTTTGCTTGATGCACTTCTCCTGAACTTGCCTCATGGCAAATATCACGACTGCTATATTCCTTTCTGGCCCAAAGCCATAGTGCACCTTTGGCAGGCTCCTTTCTGAGACAAGTCTGTTCAGAAGAATGAAGGGAAAGATCTTGTCTGCAAAGGATAGCACTAAGGTACCTCTATATTTTTTGCAGTCTGATTTGCTTCCCTTATTTTTATAGATAACCACAATGAGGGCATACAGAAGCCATCAGGAATATCCTTTATGGATCAAATGAGGGAGGCAGGTCTATGGCATCCAAGATTGGCTGTTGGGGAATCTACTATAAGAAATTATGACAATTCTGGATAATCTATTGATCAGGTTAGAAAAGTAGATGGCCCAGTGGTTTTTTAGTCCTTCCTGGTCTTTCATCAATCTTGGCCCATTAGATTACAGCAAGTGGGAGCATCCTGATTTAGAAGAACCATACATTGGCTTAATGGACTAAAGCAGGGCTTGTCAACCGGTGGTACACGTACCACTGGTGGCACACGACCATCTGGCTGGTGGTACGTGGCGTCGCCTTCCTCCCCCCGCCTTTCTCCTTCCGCTCCACTCCTTTCCACCTCACTTGTTTGTGGAAAATATGCTGCTTGGTGGCAGCCTGCACGAACTCTACCGAATGTGCCCTGCAGGAGGCGCATGAAGAGTGCAGGCACAGAGCAAGGCCCCGCACTCCCTAGGAACTCATTGTGCAGCTACCAAATTGACTTCTTCTCGTGCACGCAGGTCAGCGAAGGGGAGGCCACTGCAGCGCCACACTCCTGCGCCTGTCAGCTGGTGACCCCCCCAAACTTGCGCTTGTCAGCTGGGAGGTCTGGCGACGGCTGCCGGTCTCCTTTGCCACCCCACACATCGTCCTTGACCCCTCCCCCTGCCCATTCATGTCGAGCCCGCCGGGGCTTGACAGGAAGAGAGGGAGGGAAAGAGGAAGGAACTCCTCCTCCTCTCCTAAGGTTCAAAGCATGATCAGCTTCCCAAGGGCGCCACAATCCTCATGAATGCGGGGGGAGAAGCAAAGGGGGCAAGAAAGCTCACGGCGGGCTCAAAGGAGAAACTCTCAGCATCGGAGACGAGAAACTTCCCCACAAACCCAGAGGAAGGGGTGGAGAAAAGGAGCCCCCTTTGGGAGGAAACTGCCACCTTCTTCTCCTTGGCTTTGCGCTCTCCTGTTCCTCAGCAGCCGGGCTGCCAAGCCTTTGCTGGCTGGAACTCCGCGTTTGTTTTGTTTTTTACTTCTCGCCTTCTCTTGTTTCTGCCGTACCTCCTTGGCGCTCCTGGGAATGGGGTGGGCGGAAGAAAGCTTGGCTAGGCTAGGCAAAGAAAAGCCATGGAGCCACGAGCTCAGATCGCAGGCAGTCCGGGGAAGGGAGTGAAGAATAGGAAGGGAATTGGGAGAGAGGAAATGCCAAACTTGTCCTTGCCTCTCCCAAGGACCTCCTGCGCCACCTCACAGGAATCTCACCCGGTTTCAGATCTACGCTGCAAAAGTTTTTCTCGCGCATAGGAGAGAGGAAAAACAATTGCGGAACACTCGGGAATCCCTTGCAAGGCACCATGTACCCTGGTGCTTATTTCCTAACGCCTTCCCCCGGTGTTTTCTGCTCCATCCTGAATTCGCCTCCCTTCCACTCTCCTTACATCTATGGTTTTAATACAGCCCTAAGTCTGTCTCGCTTTCCACACCCCCTAAAATTCTTCATTCAGAAGAATCAAAAGGCGTGAATTAGTGTGTGCTCAGAAACGCCGATTCTGCCCCCCTGCACTCTCACTCGCACAAGCGAGCTGGGCAAGAGCCCAGGATCTGGGCTAATCCGCGCTTCTGCAGAGCAGCCCAGAAGCGCAGATCAGCTGTAGCTGCTTTCCTGGGCTCCTGCCCAGCTCACTTGCTCATGCTTTGCTGGAAAACATGCCGCTTGCTAAGTTAGCAGAAGCGCCAGGATCAGCGCCAGGCTACAGCTGATTCGCGCTTCTTCTAAATTAACAAGCAGCATGTTTTCCAGCGAAGCATGAGCAAGTGAGCTGGGCAGGAGCCCAGGATCGGGGCGCTCAGCTACAGCTGATCTGCGCTTCTACAGAGCAGCCCAGAAGCGAAGATCAGCTGTAGCTGCTCTCCTGGACTCCTCCCCAGCAAACTTGCTCGAGCTTTGCTGGAAAACATGCCGCTTGCTAATTTAGCAGAAGCACGAATCAGCTGTATTCCGGTGCTGATCCTGCCGCTTCTGCTAACTTAGCAAGTTGCATGTTTTCCGGCGAAGCGTGGGCAAGTGAGCTGGGCGGAGCTCTCCTCTGCCTCTGCCTGTGCAGACAGGTTTGGCATGCCACAATGGCCACTGGCAGCACAGCCACCAGGCACGCTGGCCGCCTGTCCCCCTCCCCTTGTCCCTTCCTGGGCACGGAAGGGGGGAGGAAGGAAGGGACAAATAGGGAGTGAAGTAAGGGACAATGAGAGAGGGAAGGAAGGAACAATGGAAGGGAGGGAAGGAGGGACAAAGAGGGAGGTGAAGGAAAGGAAGGAAAGAAGGAAGGGACAATGGGAAAGAGGGAGGGAAGGAGGAAGAGACTAAGGGAGGTGAAGGAAAGGAAGGAAAGAAAGAAGGGACAATGGGAGAGAAGGGAGGGAAGGAAGGCAGGCACCCACCCCAGTCCCATCCCAGAGACCCACGGATTCCCCTCCTCACAGGCACCCTGCAACCTGAGTGATCAGCTGGCCACATGACCTGGGACACTGTGAACTTCATAAGTATGAATCAGTTGTCAAGCATCCGAATGTAAATCACATGACCCTGGGGATGCTGCAACAATCATAAGTGTGAAAAATGATCAGAATTCGCTTTTTCAGTGCTGTTGTAACTTCAAACAGTCACTAAGCAAATTGTTGTAAGTCGAGGACTACCTATACTTTCCCATTTTTCCTCTTTTTTTTGGTCAAGTTTTTGATACCCCCCCCGGCCAGCTGGATGGGGGGTTGGGGGTCACCACAACATGAGGAACTGTATTAAAGGGTCGCGGTATTAGGAAGGTTGAGAACCAGTGCTCTAGGGTTTTTTTTTCCTGTCTTCAACCAGATACCTACTAAGATGCTGATGAAGGACCTTTTAAAAATGTGATATTTCCATGGCCTTCATAAGAACTTTTTTTAAAAAGAATTTTATTGGTTTTTTAATTTTTACAGAAAAAAAAATGCTCAAGGTACACCGTGGTGTTAGGGCAAACAAACATCCAAAACCAAAACATTTATACATATTTCAATCAATGCATCTAGTATTCCCTCTCTTATTCCCTTAAATAGCATAACTTATTAAAAGTAGTTCAATCTAGCTTAAATTCAATCAACCTACACCTGTTTTTAAAACTTTTAGACATTTATACTACCATAGTCAAATTAACTTTAAATGTAAACCTTATCAATTTGGGTATCCCTTCCAAATATATTCTAGTTCCTTAATTTTTTCATAAATTTCATTTAATTCTTCCACTAATATCCCTTAATTAGAATAAAGTATTAGTCTATCCTATACATATCTAGTCTATCAATTAATCAATTTCTTTTTACTAACAAAAAAAATCAAACCTTAAGTCCTTTCAATCCATTAAACAGAATTCAATTATCATAACTAATAACATCCATCTTATCAAACAAACAAATCATCTTATTTAATTAACTCAAATTTACATAATAAATTTCTTGCAAGTAATCCTATTGTCCTAAAGAAAGAAAAGAAAAAAGAAAAAAACATATTCTTAATCCATTTAATATATATTTCATTAATCACCCCTTTTTCCTCTTACTTCTAACTCAATCTTAATCCTAAACTCAATCCATGATTCTGAATTACCTTTAATCCATTACCTAAAAATATCTCCTTTTTAAGTTGAAATGATAATCTATCATAACTAATAATATCAAACAGACAAATCATTTTATTAGATTAAGTCAAAGTTACATAAAAAATTTCTTGCAAGTAACCCTATTATCCTAAAGAAAAGAAGAAAAAACAAAAACATAATCTTAATCTATTTAATATATATTTCATTAATCACCCCTTTTTCTCTTACTTCTAATTCACCATCTTAATCTTAAAATCAATCCATAATTCTAAATTACCTTTAATCCATTACCAAAAAATATCTCCTTTTTAAATTGAAATAGTAATCTATTCTAAAACTGTCTAATCCATCAATCAATCTCTTTAAACTGACCACATAGCATCAAACTTTAGATTATTTCAATTCATTAGTCATCAGACAAATAAATCATCAGTAATTTTCATATAGGTAAGTCTTACATATCTTCCATTAATTGCACATCTAACTCATAATCTTAGTCCTTAAATCAGTCCATAATTCTAGGTTGCCTTTAGTCCATTACATAACTTTAATTTTCAGTCTTCTTTTTTAGTCTTATTCTAGGTTTTTTCAAATGCCAAGTGGGTTTCAATAGCAAGGCTTCTCTTCCAGCTGATAAGTCTTTTTCTATTGCTTGTAGTGGTATTTGGATCAGTAAGAGCCATCTTGATCTTTGCATTGGCCCTCTGATTTTCTTAACCATGAGAACTTGTTGCTTTAAGATTTGAAGTCCCAGTCTTTGCTTTTCCTGGTTCTCAGCATCATAAGTAAATTGTTTATAAGGCAAAATCAAGTTCTCTTTATTTTCAGTTAAGTCCTCTCCTTGTGTAATCTGTTTTGTAGAAAAATCAGGTATAGTCTGAAATTCAATTTTGGAGTTTGAAGAAGAAATTCTAGTTCTTAATTCTGTAGTAAATTCTTTCATTGTAACACATATTTCCACTTTGGTCTCATAGATCTTTTTCAAAATAAGTTTGCAATTTAAATGTGAGTGTAGCTCCATTTTGTAAAAGTTGTTCAACTTCATCAGATTAACTTTCTCATAAAGAACTCATCTCCTCTCCAATTGCCATATTAGCTTTTAACCAGTAGATGTCCTCAGTAAGCTAAAAAATCTTTTTTCAAATATCCCTTTTCTTCTGTTTTTTTCAGGGAAAAATAGAGGAAGAAATATTAAAAAAAACACACCAACATAGGCTGATAATAAAGTTCTTAGGAAAAAAATATTTTTGTTCCAGTACCCCAAAATAAACTTATATATAAAAAACATAGTTTTTGAAACTTCGTTCTATTCTTTTTGTTCGCCTTTCTTCCCAGTCATGTAAAAGCTGCCTTTCCAAGCCAGGGAAATAGTTCCAACAGGGCTCTTACAGGCAAAAAAAAGAAAAAAAGAAAAAGAAAACAAAAGAGAGGAAAAAAAAGAAAGATCTCACCCAGATTCACCACGGTGGGTTCAAACCTTAGCTGTTTGTGACTTGCGGTTTCTTGCAGCTAGGTGATTGGCCATTTTACTGGCCGATCTTCTTCTCCGTCGGCCCTCAGAGTCTGGACCCGGACAGCTGGAGGAGCCGCCGCTCCTTCGCGGCCAAGCAAAGCCCCCTCGACAGAAGTCACACCCTCCAGGGTGACTTTAGACCCGCATAAGAGTCTACCGACGGGGGGAGGCTAGCCGACAAGGAGACGAGTCTCCTTGTACGACTAGAGGCACCACGACCCGGAACCAGAAGTCCATAAGAACTTTTAATAGTGCGCTGGAAGGTTCGAGATGCCACTCTTAATTTGCATATTTTTACTTGTGCAGAAGGGGAAGAAACAGATCCTTCAAGGTCGGCTTTCTACTGAGATAATACTGAGAAATAGTTCTATTAAAAGCCTACCCCTGATTTGCCTGCTTACTTTTTCACTTCCAGAGGGAACATTTGGAGCCTGCATTCCAATTTTTACCGATCAATGACCAAAATAAAGGACAGCCCTATTCTACTGGGGTAAACTTAGAACAAGAAGCTTAGAATAAGTATACCTGCTGGGCGAATGGTGGTACTCGGATATGGCCTTATCCGAAAAGTGGTACAATGGGTGAAAAGGTTGTAAAGCCCTGGACTAAAGAACTCTTGGCTGGCTGCATGGCTGGGGAATTTTGATAGTTGAAGTCCACACAACTTAGAGTTACCCCAATTGAAGAACACTGCTCTAGTAATATCCATGTTTGCATAGCATTCTGCCTGCTCAGTCTTCCTCTGTCATCACTTATCCTGCATTTCTCACATTTCCATTTGTGCTTTGGACAGCAGGTGCTTAAACTTGTCTGTGTTTGAAACAGATATAGGTCATTCTGCCTGTTGGCATAGACCTTCTTCTTGACTTGGAGGGTTGCTAAAATGATCTCCTGGTTTTCACCAAAGTCTTGATATCTGAGTTCTGAATCCAAGTACAGTTGTTGCAGTCTTATGATGACATCTTTAAACTGAATCCACTTTTCAGAACTGTTTCCTATAAGTGGTAAATCTCCAGAGAGTTTTTCATTAAATAAATCTTAGAAGCATTGGACTTTGTCTGAGTCTTGTATTCTGCTGATGATGAATGACTTTGATACTTAACAGGAAAAAAAGCTGTTACCACACAGATATATATTATATACAGGAAAGCAAAGAGGCATGAAAACTAAAACACTCTATGTTGTATTTTTGCAGACATAACCAAGATAGAAAACTGCCAAAGGATAGAGCCCTTTGAAAGATCTAACCCAGTGATAGGAAGCCCTCAACCAGAAGGTTATGATAGTTGTGTTCTTCTGATGTTCATCCTTAACAAGTATCATTCAGTAGTATATGATCTCTGTATTTAAAGATTTCATATATAGTAGTTAGCAACAGTAGCAGTTACTGTTAGTCTCAATTGCTCCAATAATCATTTATAATTACAGGTAGTCCTTGAGTTACAAATATAATGGAGCCTGCTCATTCTATTCATAACTTGAAAATCTGTGGGAGTGAATCTCATACCTTGAATGCGATTCACTCCCTGCTTTCGTCCATGCATTTGCTAATTGTTTCTGGGTGGCAGAAAAGACCTCTGACACCCGGATCGGGCCTCTGGAGGCACGTGGAAGTATCCCCTGACCTCAGATCCGGGTGGCAGCAGCCTGGAAAATGCCTCTGATGCCTGGATCCAGCTTCTGGAGGCATGCGGAAGCGTACCCCTGCTTCGGTTCTGTTCTCTGTTGCAGAGAACAGAGGCCTAAAGTATTATAAGACCACGCGAGATCAGTAGCATGAGATCTCGCGCCACAGATCTTGCGTGATCTTTTGTTACTTTAGGCCTCCATTCTCTTGACGCACCCAAGGCCTCGAGCAGCCAAGAAAGTGAAGGATCTTGATCTTCGCAGGGTGAGTATTGAAGGCCTAGTGCCTAGGGAGACCCGGGGTGGAAGGGAATAACCAGGGTGAATGTTGCAGTTCCACCGTGGTCGTTCGTAAGGGTGAACGACTGCCGTGGTGCGGCAACATTCATAATGTCAGGATTTGCTCATAAGCACTAGGGGGCGCTTATTGTGTAACTTCGCTAAGGGAATGTTCGCAACTCGGAGATTATCTGTATCTACACTAGACTTTACTGTATGTTTTGGTAAAATGATTTTGTTCCCAGGTTTAAGTTGTTACATGGAAGATAAAGTATATTACATTCACTTTCTTCATACCATGCATTAACTTTCTAAGTAGTATATGATATATAAGCATATCTTCCTAAATTGTACTTAGAAAAACCTGCAGGTTCTCCTCTCATACAAAAGGCAGTCTTACCCCTTGGTATTTGTGGAGATCCTTTTTGAGTTAGGGCATAATTGGAAAAAAAAATCCCAATTTTCTCTAATAAAACAACATAAAAACCTGACAATATTTAAAAAAAACATTAATAAAATATGTAAATAAAAAGTTAATGAATCTATTAAGACAAGTGCACATTCATTCCAATCCTTTGTTTCTCCAAACTGTTGTATCAACAGAGCATTCCAGTTTGCATAGAAAATTGATTCTCATGTAAAAGAGAAAAGATTTGTCTTAATACTAGCAAATTTCAGGTTTTTTTTTAATCAAAAGACTTTCAAGAAGATTTTTTAAAAAGTTCATTCTCAGAATAAGACTACTGAATGTAGTGGTAAGTTAAAATAAGACTGAATAGGCAAAGAGCCTTTTTGATTTCTCTTGTTTTTCTTACTTCTCTTGCTACAATATGAACTATTTAGGAGACAAAGCCAGAATATATAACTGTTTTACTATGTTCATGATTTAGTCTTTCTTCACCTCTTTTCTGATGATTGTCAGACCTAAGAAATTCCAGGTTTCTTAAGGTCTTCAGCTTATACTTTTTATAGTAAAATTTAAATTATTTCTATTATATTATTATTCAGTTATTGTTCAGTTAATAAGCAAAACTATTATATAATTATACTTTACATGCAATAAGTATATCAAACAATCATTTAGAGACTAAGCATACTATACAGATAGTCCCTGAGGTACGAACCTAATGGAGCCTGGCCATTAGGCTCGTATGTCAAAAATCAGACTTAATTTTACAAATTTTTAAAATCAAATTAATTAATTAAATCAAATGGGTTGTTAAATGAATGAAGCTCTGACTTACTATTTCCTCAGATAGCTGCCATGCTAACTGAACTGGGAGGGTTTCCTGCCAGCTGCCGATCAGCTGTTTCCAGTGAGCTGGCTCAGGAACTAAATTGCCTCCAAGCAGGGCTTGCAAGCCATCAGTTATTTAAAAACAAAAAACAAAACTGCTGCTAGCCAGCTCAAGCGTCTTCAGCTATCCAGAGAGGGATGGGGGTTGGGGCTGCTGCTTTAATAAAAACCACTAGCTTAAGAGCCAGCCAGGCAACCAGAGGGAGATGGGGGAGGGATCTGCAGAACTCTCAGCTTGCAATAATAACAGATGAAACGGACCTTGAGGTCAGCTAGTCTAACCCAATGTAATCACAAGAGTGTATATTTGATAAATGGCTATCCAGTCTCTTCTTAAAAGCTTCTAGTGATAGGGCACCCACAACTTCTGGAGGCAATTTAAATTTAAAACCTACAAACTACAGTAATATATGCTAATTTCCAAAATAAAAGCTCAATAGTTTGCAAACAAAATAATTTACAAAGTACAGTACTTAAAAAGCATAGCAATTCCCAAACTGCTTGCAAACAAATATTTTAAAATACTTAAAGAAGAAATTGTAGCACTCCAGTCAGTAGCAGATTGCAGCAAAAGCAAAAATTGGTGCCGGCTTGGCTCTTGTTTGGCCATGTGACCAGGGACAAAGCAACAACAACAACCCCTTCCGGCTTCTTGTAGCCCCGAACGGCCCAGGCAAGTCACAGAGATAAAAATGGCCACCGCTGCAGTAGAGACTAAAATCAAGTCACATGTCTACAGAGGCCTCTTCTTGGTCGCAGTTTTGAATTTCTAAAGAAGTACCCTTTCTGAATTAACTCGTTTTTGTGAAAACTTACTAAATAAATGCTTGTACCTGGGGGATTACCTGTACATAATTTTATGTACTCAATGTAGCAAAGAAAATCATCCTCAGTAAGCATTGTTATTCCAATTATGTTGTTCAAATTCTAAGAATCTACACAATAGAAATGGCTTTTTATATAAAGTTGAAGGTTTTATTAACTATTCATCATGTTTTCTGACTTTTTGGGCCTAGTAAATTACAATTAGTAGAACCGTGGCTTCCAAGCAGAAATCTTATCTTAAGAATCCCGTATAGTACCACAGAAGAGAATGGTTTGACTGTCTAAATATAAATAGTTAAAATATAAATAGCTGTGATTTGTAGTTCTTTAAAATATAATATAATGATTATTAATTTTGTTGAGAAATAATAATATTCAATAGCTGTGTCATGACATAATTTAAAAACACAATTGTATCAACACTTCCCTCTGACCATGGCATACACAGAACTAAGTTAATCACTGGATTCCCCAAATGTTCCATTAGTAAGAGAATGCACACATATAAGCACACATATATTAAAAGTATTTTTTACATTTAATTTTTAAAGTGTAAACAAATGCCGAATATAGAACAGCAATAAACAAGATACAGGCTCTAACAATCTTTTTTTAAAAAAAACAACAACATTTTATTGCAGCAAAAAAAGGCAGAGCTTAGAGCTTTAAATTAGTAGCACATCTATATATAATTATTTAGTAAAAATATTTTTCAATTTGCCCAGAACAGTTTACTCCTTTGATTTCTTTATTAAATAATTGATCTGAGTGAAATAATATAGATCAGAGGTCCCCAACCTTTTGGGCATCAGGGACCGGTTCTGTGGAGAGAAGTTTTTCCGCAGACTGGAGGGTGCATGGGTTTGTGTGCTGCCTGCATCCCGCAGATGGGGCTTTGCTTGTTTGTGCAGACCTCTTGGTGGCATGCTGCGGCCCGGTACTGGTCCATGGACCGGGGGTTGGTGACCAGATATAGATAATGGACTCAAGATAACAGTATTAATCACTTTCATTTTCTTTAATTCGTCAATACTTGCAGAAAATACCTGTAATTGACGTATTTTTCAAACAGAGCATTTGTTTGGGGTAAAAAATCCCAATAAAATTCTGGGACATAATTGTCAGAAAGATAATAAAAGAGAATAAAACACTGTATGGTAACAAATGATTTTTTTTTACCTTCAGTACTTAAGCCTGGACTTGAAGTGAATTTTGCTACATCGACAATCTTGACAGCAAACTGTTGCCCAGTTTCTCTGTTGATACATCGCCGCACAACACTGAATGGACCCCTAGAAAGAACAACATTGCTTAATTAATTTAAACATTCAGAAATCTCTTTTTTCCTTACAACTTTATTATTTTTCATTTCTGATTTAGTTTTCATTGAATTGGCATTTCAAGAGGTATAAATTGTTACAAAATAATTTTGTTTTGTTAAAACTTTTATTTAGAGAACTACAGCACTTATCAAATGTTCTTTGCTTTTAAAATAAATGAAAAACCCATATAGTTGGCATTTTAATCCTACACTGCTTTGTAATGTATCAGTAACACAAGTAAATTTAAATAAGAAAAAAATGACATAACACAAATCTATTTAACAATAAACTGGAATTTCATGAAAACAGTCATATGAGGAGGAATATAGATCAGTAGGATTAAAAAAGAGATTGCTGAAAATTATAAATGTGTAACATTCTGATAAGGGATTTTTTTTTTAAACCACTTCTAGCGGGGAAATGGTGGCTTGAGCAGCTCCTTCAGAACTGTAGATGAGGCAACAATTGAATTGGGGCCCAGGCAAGATCCCTGTAAATTGAAGAATTCTCCAGAATCAAAAGGAATCCCAGAAATTGATGTATTTGTCCTCCAGACAACTGTTCTGTGAAAGGGAGGTTTTTAAATTCAGCTGGTGAGTCAAATGGCTGGGAGGCAGGTTCTTACAGCAACTTCAAAGCTGTAGCACAGTGGTTCTCAACCTTTTTCAGGCCGCGACCCCGACCTGTCAAGCGCCGCACATGCGTGGTGCTACCCCCTGCACCGCACATACGTGGTGCTACCCCTGTGCCGCGCATGCGCAGTGCTGCCCCCTGCGCCGGCCGAGACGTAGGCCGCCGCCCGTTTGGGGTGGCAGCAGGCAGGCCCAGGCGCTCCTGGGTGGCCGCGCCAGCGATGGCACAGGGCGACCACGGGCTGCCGGGCCCCACGCATGCCAAAAACCCTCCCTGCGCCCGCCGGCCTACCACCTCCCACCCCTGGCCCTCTTTTACTTACAGTTTTAGTAGTTGCTCAGCAGGGAGGGGTGGAAACTTCCAGACTGCTTGCCTTTGCTGCAGACAACTTGCAGCACCGTTTGCAGACTGGGACTTTTGGCGGGCTCAGCAGGGCGGAGACAGCCTGGACAATTCTTATTGGCTTTTGAAAGCCAATAGAATTACTCTATTCAAGAGAGTCCATTCTATTGGCTTTTAAAAGCCAATAGAATAAGAGGGAGTAGCACAGCTAAGGAACAGGGGACAAATGGTGGACTGCGTTGTTTGGCGACCCCTGTGAAATGGTCATTCGACCCCAAAGGGGGTCGCGACCCACAGGTTGAGAACCGCTGCTGTAGCACAACAGAAGAAAAAGCGGACACTATAATTGACACCCCATTTTTAAATCACTTTATTATAATTTATTATTCTTACAGTTTAAGAGAGCCTTAGTCTAGATATAATTAATATTTCCTTTTGGAGATTTTCAGTATTTTTAGTACTATAATTTAATATTATTTTCACTATTATAAAAAAGCTGATATGGGTATTGGGAGTTGTTTGTCTAGCAAAAAGATGAAGGTTTGGATTATCAGCTGTTTTCTAAAGAAACAAAAAAATATTTTATGGATGATTAAAATTTACTGTTTGGGATTTTATATGTAAGGTACCAGATCTTGGAATTTTTAAATGTAGACTTTTGTGGGAACATTGTGTTTTTTTTTCTATTGACCTTGTGCTGACTAGTGTGGCTTTACAAATAAAAGCAGTGGGAGAAGTTTCCCTTGAACTTCCATCCCCTTTATTCTATTTCCAGTGAGGCTGTTAGCTGCCATTCATTTTCTGGACACTAGAGTGTGCTATTAACTATGGCTAGGAAAAGATCACAATTGTGTAGGTTTGAACAGCAGAATGTTTGCAAGAAACCTATATAGGAAAAAAAAGGATGTAAAATATTTGAAATATAAGACTTTGGGTGTAGAATTTGTATTAGCAGATTTGAAAAAGACTAGCGGACTTGTTTTGTATATTAAACCACAATTGAAACCATATTTTTGTTGTCTTGCGAATATGGTGCATATGTTGCAATTAATAGAAGTAGAGATGCATGGAATGCATAATTCATAATTAAGCAAAAATCAAGAACAAGGGGGAATAATCTCAAACTAACAGAAGTTCAAAAATAATGTTAGAAAGTATTACGTCATAGAAGGTGTAGTGGAAGCTTTGAACCAACTGCCAGCAGAAGTAGTGAGTAAATAATCAGTAACTGAATTTAAACTTGCTTGGGATAAACACACGTCCATCATGTGACAAAAATTAAAAGTAAATAAAAATAATTAATTAATTAAAAAGAAAATGAAAAGCAAATAAACTCAGAGACTTGATGAACCACTGGGTCAGTTTTCTATGCTATTATTGTTGGAAGGAGTGTGATGGATGAGCAGCTAAAGACACTTGAACTGGAAAGCTGACAGCCCGGATTCAAGACCCAAGCGCCGCCCAATGGCATGAGCTCCTGTTTCTGCCCCAGCTCCTGCCCACCTAGCAGTTCAAAAGTATGCAAGATGCAAATAGGTTAATAGATACCATTTCATAATTTTGGTTGCCTTTAGTCCATTACATAATACTTTAACTTTCACTTTTTTTCAGTCTTATTCTGGGTTTCTTCTTATGCCAAGTAGGTTTCCATAGCAAAGCTTCTCTTCCAGCTGATAAGTCTCTCTTTATTGCCTGTAGTGTCATTTGGATCAGTGAGAACCATCTTGGCCTCTGCATTGGTCCTCTGACTCTCTTAACCATAAAGTCTCGTTGCTTTAACATTTCAAGTCTCAGTCTTTGCTTCCGGTCCTCAGCACCATAAATGACTTGCTTATAAGGCAAAATCAGTCAAGTCCTCTTCTTGTGTAATTTGTTTTATAGAAGAATCAGGTGTAGTCTGAAAGTTAATTTTGAAGTTTCAAGGAGAGATTCTGGCTCTTAATTCTATAGTAAACTCTTTTATTGTAGCACATATTTCTTCTTTGGCCTCACGGATCTTTTCCAGAATAAGTTTACAATTTAAAATTGTTCAGCTGCATCAAATTATCTTTCTCTTGAAGAACAGTTTAAAGCCAAAATCATCTCCTCTCCAGATAGACAACAAATACAATATTAGCTTTTAACCAGTAGATGTCCTCAGTAAGCTAAAAAATCTTTTTCAAGTCATTTTTTCTTTTTCCTTTTTTCTATTTTTTCAGGAAAAAGTGGAGGAAGAAATACTAAAAAAAAGCAGAACAGCATAGATTGATAGTAGAATTCTTAGAAAAAAACTTTTTTCCAGTACCCTAAAACTTATATAAAGAAAAAACGTAGTCTTTGAAGTTTTGTTCTATTCTTTTGTTCGCCTTTCTTCCCAAATATAGAAGCTGCCTTTCCAAGCCAGGGAAATAGTTCCAAGAGGGCTCTTACAGGCAGAAAGAAGCAAAAAGGCATAAAGAGAGGAGGGGAAAAAAAGATCTCACCCAGATGCACCACGGTGGGTTTTCAAGCTTAGCTGTTCTTTGACTTGCGGTTACTAGCGGCTAAGTGATCGGCCATTTTACTGGCTGATCTTCTCCATCGGTCCTCAGAGTCAGCCCGGACAGCTGGAGGAGCCACCGCTCCTCCGCAGCCGAGCAAAGCCTCTTCAACAGAAGTTGCACCCTCTAGGTCTACTGGCGGAGGGAGGCTAGCTGACGAGGAGATAAGTCTCTTCATGCGACTAGGAGCCCCGCAACCCGGAACCGGAAGTTTAAGGACTAAGATTATGAGTTAGATGTAAGGGAAGGGGCGTTGGTCTTACCCGAATGCCTTTTCTCAGCATGAAGACGTATAATCCACTCGTGATTATATGTGATAATCCACGGGTGATTAACGGAAGATACACTAAGGTTATCTATATGAAAATTATTATCTCTAATAAGATGATTTATCTGCTTGATGCTTAATTAATTGAAATAATTTAAGGTTTGATGTTATCTTGTCATCTTAAAGAGATTGATTGATGGATTAGATAGGTCTAGGATAGATCAATATTTTAGCTAAAAGAGGAGATATTTTTAGGAAATAGATTAAAGAATTATGGGTTGATTTCAGGATTAAGATTGTTAGTTAGAAGTAAGAGAAAAAGGGGTGATTAATGGAATATATATTAACTGGATTAAGAGTGTGTTCTCTTTTTAGGATGATAGGGTTACTTGTAAGAAAATTATTATGTAATGTTGAGTGAATCTAATAAGATGATTTGATTGTTTGATAACACGGATCTTATTAGTTATGACAATTAACTGGATGTAATTTGAATTTTGTTTAATAGATTGAAATGATTTAAGGTCTGATTTTTTTTCTGTCAGTTTAAAGAGATCGATTAATTGATGGACTAGATATGTATAGGATATTAATATGTTATTTTAATTAAGGGATATTAGTGGAAGAAGAATTAAATAAGATCTATGATAAAATCAAGAAACTAGAATATATTTGGAAGAGATACCCGAATTGATAATGTTTGTACTTAAAGTTAATTTGATTATGATAGTGTAAATTTTTAAAGCTTTAAAAACAGGTATAGGTTGAATAAATTTAAGCTAGAATTGGACTATTTTAAATAAATTATGTTACTTAAGGGAAAAAGAGAGGGAATATTAGATGTATTGACTGAATTATGTATATATATGTTTTGTCTTTGGATGTTTAACTGCCCTAACACCACGGTGTGTCTTGAGCATTTTGTTTGAAAAACTGAAAAACCAATAAAATTTCTTCCTAAAAAAAAATAGATACAATTTCGGTGTAAAGGTAACAGTGTTCCATGAACATGACCATGGAAAATATCTTTGGACAACGCTGGCTCCCTCGTCCAAGAAATGGAGATAAGCACTGCGCCTAGAATTAGACATGACTGGACAGGGAAATCTTTACCTATAATTGTTGGACTTATGTGTCAAATGACAATAAAAAGACCCCCCCAATATCTAATGCAGCAGTTCTCAACCTATGGGTCGCGACCCCATTTGGGGTCGAACGACCGTTTCATGGGGGTCGCTGGACACCGCGGTCCGCCATTTTTTGCCCGTCGCGAGCGAGCCGCGCATGCGCGGATCGGCCCGTCACGCCGCGCATGCGCAGATCGTCCCGTCGTGCCGCACATGCGCGGATCGGCCCGTCACGCGCACGCCACGCATGCGTGGGTCGGCTCATCGCACGCGCGGGTCGGCCCATCACGCGCGGCGCAGGTCAGAGTCGCGCCACGCATGGGCAGCGCAAGTGGGGTCTCAACCTGAAAAAGGTTGAGAACCACTGATCTAATGGATCAACTGTCACCGCTCTTGTATGGAATGGCCTTTCCATAGCTTCCCTTCAGGCAGGGGAATTAAGCTGAAGTACCAAAGACTTTCTTTCTTTTTCTTTTTTTTACTTAATGGACAATATGATGCTAATAAGACTGTTGAGATAAAAGAATGGAAATTCTAGAGAATGTTTTTTTTTCAGAAAGACATAAATTGATTTGATATGGATTTCAAAGAGTTTGGTGAACAAGATTGCTATTCTACTTAAGAACTTTTCTGATCACAATCTGAAAACCTCTGATTATGTAATTAATTACATAAGAGAAAATTTATAACTTTTAGATGGAGTTTAAATAAAGAATTACAAAAAGAAATTAAAAGAATTTTTTATAACAATTTTGATAAAGGTATTGATTTAAAAACTGTTTGGGATACTAGTAAACCTGTAATTACAGGTTACTTTATGCAATATAATTGTGAGTTAAAAAACAAATTCAAGAAAAAAATGAGAATATATTAGAGGAAATTAAAAGGAAAGAGGATGAATTACAGAAGGGACCAACATATTCTGCTATTTTATATGAAATTAAACTTTTACATCAACAATTATCTATGTTAACTGTGACAGAAATAGAGATTAAATTATATTATGTGAAGCATAATAAAACTGAATTTGTAAATAAACCATGGAAATGGCAGGCATATAAATTGATGAAGAAAACTATATTAAAGATTAAGGAAGGCAATACTGCATTAAGAGATAATGTGAGTTATTTAGAAATCCATTATTTCTATTCAAATTTGTATAAAAGACAGGAAATTTCCCTGAAAATATTGCTGAATATTTGAAGAAACGGAATTTACCAAAACTTTTTCAATCACCAAAATAAATTATGAATAGCCCCATTACAACTTTTGAAATATCAGAAACCATTGAAAAAACAAAATAGGGAGCACCTGGGCTTGATGGATTACTTAATTCATATTATAAATGTTTTGAAAATAAACTTTTCTCATTTTTTCTCTTGCAACCTTGTATATTTTTTGTTTAGTACTTTTCTTTTGGGTGGTTAATTATATTTGATTTTTAAAAAACTAATAAACTATGGAATAGTATTTAGTGGAATGTTTAATGATTTTATTAATGGTATGGATGAAGAGACTGAAATATGAATATGACACAAAACTAGAAAGAGTAGTTAACACCTTAGAAGGGAAATAAAATATTCAAAAAGAATTAGCAGAGATTGAATACTAAGCTAGTATGAAATGGATGAATCTTAAGAGAGAAAAATGTAAATTGTGGCTTTGGGGAGAAAAAAAAGTAAGGAAACATACAGGGGATGAGAAACCTGTCTTAAAACTAGTACATGTGAAAAGAATCTTGTATTCTAAAACAGAGGTCCCCAACCTTTTTCGGTTGGCAGATCGGAGGGAAAGGGAGGGGGAAGCATTTTACGTGCATGCACAAACGGGGCCACGAGCACTGCAAATAGGGCCCACATGACACTTGCTAGTCTGCTGTTTTTGCAGCGTGGGTGCTAGCACTGCTCCATTTTTGCAGCATGGCACCCCGTTTTTGCCACACGCTGCCCCGTTTTCACTGCGGTGGTAGCAGTGTGTGCACATGTGCGCAATGGCCAGCCTGTTCCGTGGCCCTGTGCCAGCGGGTCACGACCCAATAGTGGACTGCAGCCCACAAGTTGGGGACCCCTGTTCTAAAAGATCCCTAAGTTAAGCATGAACCAACAGCATGTGTATACTTAAAACCAAATGCTACTTTAGGATGTATTAACAGAAAAATAGAATCAAATAATAGGAAGTAATTGTCCATCTGTTTTCTGGTTTTGTAAGGTAGTTTCTTGGAATACTGTACCCCTTCCTGGGCATTGAAATCTAAAAAATGTATTTGCCAAATTGGAGTGAATTCAGAGGAAGGAAACCAAGATGGCATGTTGAATAATGGGAAAAAAATGGATATGTTTAGCTGTGGAAGGAAGATTGAAGGGAAGTATGAGATAGTGATAGTAATATTTGGACAACTAAACATTTGTCATATATAGGACATTTTCTATTATCCCAAACAGGAGGAATAGAACCAATTATTAGCTACAAAGAAGTACATTCAGGCTACACATGAGGAGCAACTTCCTGACTGTATGAGCTGTCAGTTAATGGAACAGATTTACCACATGAAGCATGTTTCTCTTCACAGGCAGTCTTCAAACAAATGCTTAATAGCCATCTGTCCAAAAAGCTTTAGTAAAATTTGCACTGAATAAGGTGTTGAACTAGATAATTTCTCATGTCCCTTCAAATTCCATGGCTCTATTTTTCTAATGTATCTTAAAACTGATAAAAATCTAACAGTGTAATTTAAGAAAAAGATCTTTTGGGTGTATCAGAATTATGACATGAAAACCATCTCTCATTTGCAACTTTTGAAATAGTTAAATCATACAAAAATGCATTTTTGGAGCCTCCTCTGTCCTGATTCTTTGAGAATACTATGGAAATTAGTTAAGGTCCCCCCAAAAATCTATGATGTAATTTCTCTTCATTTAATAGTGGGACATTTACCTGCCTAACCCTAAATGATTTCTTTAAATTCTATCACTGCATTTAAAAAAACCAACCCAATATTAATATGACCATGCATTATTGAAGACTATAATTTCATATTGTTGTAAAGTTTGGCTATATATTCAAAGATGCTGCTAATCTTTAATATGGTTTGAAATTATTTTGTTACTCATTCTCTCTTCTGTACCTTCTGAATCAAATATTGAAGTCAAACAAGACTGTCTATCACCTTGGTGGCGAACCTGTGGCACGCGTTCCACAGGTGGCACGCAGAGCCCTCTCTGTGGGCATGCGCACTGTCGCCCCAGTCCTAGGCCTTCAGCTGGGTTTTATACAACCTTTTCGCTTTAGGCCTCTGCTGCTGTGTGCAAAAAAAAAAAGATTCAATAAATCAATCAATTTCAACTTCTCGTGGGGAAAAAAAGATCTCGCAAAGTTGGAATTGATTGATTAAACTTTTTAGTCCCACCCAGTCTGCCGTTACCACTGCAGCCACGCCCACCCAAAAGGCCACGCCCACCCGGCACCCGATGATACATAAGTGGGTTTTGGTTTGCAGTTTGGGCACTCAGTTTCTAAAAGGTTCGTCATCACTGGTCTATCAGCTTCCAGAGCTAGCAGACAATCAACAACTGTGGCAGTTTCAAGACATAATGACCTGAGCAGGTGAGACCCAAATTCAGATGAGGGGCCAGGTTCTGTCAGATACCTAGGCCTCAAACACAATGAATAGTTAGAAAGAACTGAGCAAAAGCAATTACCAGTCTTCTTGAAAAGAGAGGGCAACACTCCTAATCAAGACACATAAGGACCGGAAGCTATAAAAGAGCAGTCTCCAAATCTTTGTCTTCCAATGGAAACAACTTTAGCCCTACCGTGTTTCCCTGAAAGTGACCTACCCTGAAAATAAACCCCAACTTGATTTTTGGGGGTGGGCCTAATATAAACCTCAAAAATAAGCCCTATTTTTGGGGTGAGGCGCACTCCTAAAAATCAAGCTAGGATGAGGGTGGGGAGTGGAGCTGCCCCACGCACCCACTGCAGCCAGGCCTGATTTGACACCTACCTCGCCAGCCCACTTCTTCTGCGGTGCCCCCTGGCCTGCATTTTGCTGTTATAGGCTTTCCGGAAAGACCTATGCAGCCGAGAACCAAGAACTACAGTGAAAGCCAGGCCGGGGGATGCCACGCATGTCAATCCGGAGCTCCATTTTCAGCTATTGAGGCATTTTCTTCATCTGCAGAAGAAGTGGGCTGGCTGCATGAGGGTATTGGTGTCACTGCCGTGAGGCGAGACCATGGAAAAAATAACACCTGGTGCCTCTTTTGGAGGCAAAACAAAACAAGACCGGGTCTTATTTTTGGGGAAACACAGTATGTCTTGTTTCTCTTGCTCACTGTATTATATTAGGTCAGCTTATGGAATTCTCTGATGCTCAGTTTATGGGCTGTTATGGACATCTCATAAGGCTGTCCCTTTTTTCTGACAGGCAGATTGATACAGCTTAGATTACAAGGCAAGTTATGGGCTGTTTGAACTTTCTAAATCAATAAGACTATCTATATACTACTGAAATATTCCTGTCTTAACTTTTAACTGGGTGAAACACTGCACCATAGGGCAAAACATTTAACTGAAGCTACCTCAGATAGGCTAACTTATAAAATGCTTTCAAATCTGGGACACAAGATTCTCATGGAATTAAAATTTGCTAAGTTTTATAAAATATTTATGATACAATACAAAATGTGATAAAACATTTTTGGTGGTCAATTGTTGACTGACTATGCCATATAGTTCAAAACGATCTTTCAAGGCAGATTATCTCTGAATATCTCCCTAAATTTTTAAGAACTTTGCCAATATATTAGATGCTCTACCATTGTTGAACTTTGTAGAGAAGGTCACAAGTTGCTTGGATAAGGAAATATCTCTGAAATGATGACACAACTGGTCATCACAACAAATTGTCCAGTAAACTCTTAAAGACTTGAATTTGCCTGACTGAATTGGATGGTTCAGGACATATTTCTGAGTAGTGTTTGGATAGAAAACTGCTAGAATATAACATGTACGCTGTGAATTTTATAATGGACAAAAGGTAGGATCTAAACATATGAAATAAAATAAAGTATGCACTTAATTAATTTGCTTCTATATTTTTTCTACTTTCAACATTTGTTTTTTCCTGTATTTTTGGGAGGAAAAGATACATGATTTATTATAGATACTGTATCAGAATTTATTTTGCTTACATGCTGTCCATTCTTGAAGGCGTTAAGAATCTTTGTAAGAAGCTTATCAATGTCAACATACAAAATAAAATAACATCAGAAAATCCTCAATACACAAAAAAATAAAAAATAAAAATGACAGGAAAATAACAACCAACTAATAAAAATGCCAGGGTCTTGCAACCCCGCCTGCAAATTACAACCTCATGTGCAAAACACAATCCCATTCCATTCCCATTCTGTTCCATTCCAGGAGGGACAGAGCTATCTAAGTTGTTGTAGGCAGAGAGTGTGGAATGTAGAAGTATGGAAACAGCTATTAAAAATGATCACTTCTGAAGCCCCAACAAGTGACAGTTCCAGAGGGAAGGGACCTGGAGGGCAATTACTTTGATTAAGTTGGAGGGTCAGATGAAAAGACAAGACACTCCATCTAATATTCAGGCCCAGACCCATACAAGACTTTAAAGATAAGAACTAGCACCTTGAATTTTACCTGGTAACAAATGCAGGTCCCAAAGCAGGGGGATCCTGAACATATAAGAAGATACCAATCACTATCCGAGCTGCTAAATTCTATACCAACAGTAGTTTCTGAATGTTGTTCAAGGGTAGTTCTCAGACATTTGGGGTAGACCTGATGAGGAAGCAGGCTCTACTGGAAAAACTGAACAACAAGAACAGAATCAAGTCTGCTCGTGTTTTATTTCGTGTCTCTTACATCCCAATGAATCAAGGAGAAGCCTGCTTGAGTATTATTCCCCAGGATTTAAGGAATGTTTCAGCTCTCTTTGCTTACGTTCTTGCCTATTTCCCCCAGAGTGATCTCCCTGGTTTTCTTTAGCAGGCCCTTGTAAAATCTATTACTGTTGTTCAAACTGTAAAAGAATGTGAATGAACAGAACTTTCCCAATCTAGGAAAAATTGCAACTGGCACATAACTATTCTTTAAGCAGAAGTTATGAATCTAGAATTCCCAAACTGAAGGCCACTTCTGTGTGGGGGAATAGAATCCCATTTATAACGCAAAGAGAATTTCCTTGTAATCCTGAGGCCACAAACCCAAAGGCATTCCATTTGGTAAGGATTCACATGAAATCTGTCCTTAGCCACCTAGACTAGATACCACAGCCTTCAGGTAACTGATCAGCACTTCTTCCATTCAGCCCAGGAATGAGATATCTAGCTACCAAGTAATCTCAACTCTGAATTGTATATGGAAGCCTATTGGCAGTCAGAGGGGCATCTATAGTACTGATGCTGCACAAGTCTGATAGCTTTTACCTACTCAAACTAGAGGGCTGCATTCTATGGCAATCACAGCTTCAGCGTAGTTTAAAAGCAACCTAGGGATAAAGCATACTGCAATAACTGATACAGTTATAATAAGGGCATCATGATTCAGAAAAGGTTGCAACTATCTTAGCCTTTACCTCTACTGGTCAATCTAGCAGTAGCTATTAGTTTGGGAGGACTACCAAGTCACATATCTGTCTCCTCAGGGGAACTATCTCTATAGTTCAAAAGTGCTAAGTGGTTTCTGAACAAACAGAACCTCCATCTTGCAGAGATTCAACTTCATGCAGACCCTATAACTATATTGTTTCCATACATCAGACCAGGTTTTCTATCATCTCGTCAAAACAGTCAAGAGATGGCCATATATAATTGGATATCATCAGCATACTGGTGATAATTGCACAATACTTATAGGTATTAAATAATGCAGGAGAAAGACAAATCTTGCCACAACCATAAATAGTTAAACCATTTGGATAATCCTACTAATAGTGCTCTTTTCTGAGTGGTACCACTGCAAAACCATGCCAATTTTCAACCTTTGCGGGTGATTCATGACCAATAATGTTAATGGCCATCAAGGGGTCTAAAATTACCAGAGAAGTCAGTAGACACCTCCCCCCAATGTCCTAATGCAGGTAACCCATTAGGATGGCCAAGGTGAATTCTATCTTGGCCATTATTGAAATGGATCTATATAATCTTCCTCTAATGTATTTGGCACTCCACCTTCCTCTCAAGAACCCTTGGTAAAAAATAGCAGACTATAGACTAGACAATAATTGCCAAGATCTGCTAGTTTCAGGGAGGATCCTTTTGAGAGTGATGGCACCAGAGTTCCCATCAAGATATCTGCCATTTCATCTCTTGGAGCTCTTCAGTTAATCAAAGGGCTCTACCATGTTTTCTTGAAAGTGGAATGATTTCGTGGAATGATTGGTTTCTTTTTTTCTTTTCTTTTTTTTAACTTAAGGGTTTTTTTTAACTTAAGGGTTTTTTATATGTATATAATGTAATTTCTATTATGCTGTGAGCCGCCCTGAGTTCTCCGGAATAGGGCGGCATAGAAATTAAAGTAATAAATAAATAAATAAATAAGGCCTACCCTGAAAATAAGCCCTAGCTTGATTTTGGGGGGTGGGCCTAATATAAGCCCTACCCCCAAAATAAGCCCTAGTTTGGGGGTGAGGCACACATTTAAAAATCAATCGAGGGTGTGGATCTGTCCTCTGCACCCATTTACCTTGTAGCCAGGCCTCTCCTCGCCGGCCCACTTCTTCTGCGGCATCTTCTACAGCCAGGCCTGCATTTGTCAGTCATAGGCTTTTCCGGAAGGCCTGTGCAGCCAAGAGCTGAGCTAAGGATTCAATCCATAGCTTGGTTCTGCAAGACCTATGTAGCTGAGGACTGAGCTATGGATTGAATCCAAAGCTCGGTACTCAGCTGCATAGGCCTTCCAGAAAGGCCTGAATGCAAAATGCAGGCCGGAATGCAGCTGCAAAATGCAGCTGCTCCTTCAGCCCTAGAAGAAATGGACCGGTTGGGCAGGGCTGTCGGTGCCAGAGGTAAGACATCCCCCAAAAATAAGTCCTGGTGCCTCTTTTGGAGGCAAAAAATAAAATAAAATAAAATTAAGACCGGTCTTATTTTCGGAGAAATATGGTAGGCATTGTTTCACAGGGAGGAGTGCTAAAGTATAATTTTGTAGTGCATATTCCAGAGTCAAATCAAGCAAGTCCTTAATTAGATCACGCAACAGATTGCTAGGATGTATCAGGCAACTGAGATGAACTATGATAATTGACTGACCAATGAGGAGTCACATCACAGCTACAGTGATCTAATGATGATGGCAAAAATCTTGATCTTATATCCTTCAGTTTCAGGGTACTAATAAACTGCTCAGAGATATAAATCTAATGATCTGTGCATGTTAGGCTGAGATTATCTGAGTCTAATCCATTGTTATATGATGACCATGAGCTCCTGAACTTTCCCAAAGCATCAAGATTAAAATATTTTAGGACCAAAAGTGAAGAATAGTCCACAATCACCCCACCCCCAAGCTTCAAGGACTAGATACAGACCCTGTCATGCAGTGTGGGCAATATACAACATGGATCTCTATACTGTCCCTCTGTCCAATGTCATAAGCAGAGATTCACTCTTTCCCTTAATATATTAATATGTATTTTCAGTTACTCTACACCAGTCATTCCAAAGTGTGTAGAACTGATCTGAAACATTTTAATATTGATATAGAATATTTTGTTACATTAGGTTACTGCGATTAGAAAAGATATGTATACATTCTAAAGGTAATTATAAAACAATTTTATTATTAGTTGCCCTTTCAGATTTTAAAAAAACAACAGCCTTCAAGCAATATTGCTATTCCGACGTTAATGTGGACATTTTTCAAAATTTTGCTCGTTATTTTTCTTTCTCTTTTAAAGTAACAGTCATTAAAAATTAAAGAGGAAAACTAAAAAAAAAACCCTTAGTTCACAAGTCTCATGAATGAGGGCTATATAGAACATGGAGTTGTGAAAGACTAATATATGCATTATGATTTTCTCACAATGCTGTCTGACCACCCTGTCAAAAGGTTATATATATATATATCTTATATGTATGCATCTTGTATGAAAGTCATACTGAGTCCTCATCCCCAAGAATTCTTCTGAAGATTTTTTTTCTAACTGGGGAATACAGTTGAACTGCTGCAATACAGTTAAACTGTCAATAACTTAAGGAGATTGATGTACACATTCAAAACAGCGTGGTTTTCCAATTTATTAAATTTATTCTTAAATTCTCATGCATATTTCGTATTAAGAGATCTATACTCCAGGAAAACATGCATTTGGGTTCAAGACGTTTGATAGTATATGAATTTTTTCCTAGATAAAATGTGATGATGCCAAATTAGAAATAGCCATGCGTAAAATCTAAATTCTTTTATAGAATTCATTTATAGAATTGAAATCTAATAAGAGAGATGTAATTGTTCCATAATTCTTAGTAAAAGGAAGAACTAATTAATTGGATCACTTCTGAAGATTTACTCCTAGTTCTGTTACATAAAATCTTAAAACCTGCTGTTTTCTGTATCCAAAAATTGACTTTGGAAACAGCAATTGTCAAATAAAGCTTGCCAAGTGATTTAAGTTTTGATGGAGAATTTATTAATTCAATAAATTTATTCCAGATGTATTTAAAACACATAAGATATTGTTGTCCAGAGAAAACCAACAGATTTGTAAGCCAAATCAAACTCTGTTTAAATTTCAATTAAATTTTAAAATATGCTATTTTTATCATTTCCTTATTATAGGCTTCCCACAAGTCTGATTAACTATTGAAGTAGAGCTGAAGAAGTTTCTTGGATGAGAAGCAAAATGTCTTCAAAGAAAAACAAGAAAGTCCAATTGCCTCGTGAAAAAGGATCTTTGGGATAGCTATGACCTGGATGACTGAGAATCTCCATATGATATGGAAGTAGAAGGAACTCTGGTATGATCCAGCATAAAGAACTTGATGAAACCTAAATAATTTGATACTTAGGCATCTAGCGAGAATTTGATACTGAGGCATCCAGCAAAAGCTGAACAAAGTTCTCCATCAATTTATCTAGGATAATTTTTTAGTGTGTAGAGACTTTAAGACTTATCAGTAGGGGCACTACTTCCAAATAAATTTCTGAATGAAAATAATATGACATAGTTGAGTTTTGGTTATTAAACAGTTATAATAACATTACAAAATGTTTAACTTTGAGAAAGATGTATCAAACAAACAAATGAAGAGCACTCAATATACAATATTATAATACTATGTAGGAGATAGGGTAAAGGCACACAGAAAAGGAAATGGTCAGATAGGAATGTGGAGCAAGACAAAAGTCTCAAAAGAAACTCTCCCTAGTTTTTGGGGCTGCAAAGGAGACAGGAGGAGAGAAGTACTTTCAGACTTGCAAGATTCTGTTAGTATAGCTTTACAATAAAGTAGAATTATCTCATCTGGATGTGCTTTGTATCGGTGCAACACCTGCAGCAGGTAGATGCACAGAACATGAACTTGCAACAGCTGGGACAGAATCTGCCTCAACCCACAGCTGTACAACTTGTGGCTCAGCCAACACTCCTGCATTCCTATGGGAGTTTGCCAAAGAAGTTTGGATGGAACCAGAATCAATTCTAGACATTCACCATTCAATGTGAAATGTTTATGGCAGGCAGGCTGATGGAATTGCCTACTAATTGCACCAAAGTGACTTTTGCGCTAAGCTTACTGAAGAAAACAGTAGCCGAGTGGGAACATTCCTGAGGGGACCAATCCAGTGCTGGACAACTATGAGGATTTCATGCATAAATTCAGAGGACGCTTTAAGAATCCTATACAATTCATCACTGCTAGTTGAGAGAACCAAAAGCTCACGCAGAGACAGAGAAGATCATACATTTCAACTTGAAGTCAGTTGCTGGAAATGTAGAATGGAATGGCAGCATTGACTGACCAGTTCACAGAAGGGCTGGCTGAAGATCTGACAAGTGAGTTGGTGCTGCAAAGCACCCCAAATAACCTGGAAGAGCTTTATAAATGTTGCTTAGTAATAAATATTTGACTGGAACAGTTAAGGCAGGGAAGAAACAGTAAAAGGGGCATTATCTTACCTGAACGCCTTTTCTCAGCATGGAGATGGAGAATCCACCAATGGGTTAGCTCTGTCTTCCTGCCCATTAGACTAAGTCAGCCAAACTTGCCACGCCCGTCCTGGACCAGGACACACCCAGTCTTGATGATGGCAAAAGCCACTGACAATAGTCCGATGTGTTGGCTCCCAGACCCCTAACATTGGACCTGACGGATCCTAAGGGGTGGGAGTGGATTCTCCATCGCCATGCTGAGAAAAGGCGTTCAGGTAAGACAATGCCCCTTCCCCAGCATAGGAGATGGAGAATCCACCAATGGGACATATCAAAGCCTCACTGTCCCTATGGGAGGGAAGCAGTCAGGACCGGTGTCTCGTCCCTAGGTACCACTTGTTGGAAGACCCTCCGACCAAAGGAGGTGTCCACAGGGGCAAACATGTCCAGCTTATAATGCCTCACAAATGGGGAAGGCGAAGACCATGTCGCTGCCCTACAAACGTCCTCGATGCACGCCCGTGTGGCTCATGCCGTGGAGGTCGCAGCACTGCGAGTTGAATGTGCCGTAACATGACTTGGAACTGACAAGGAATGCAACTGGTACGCTCCCATGATGCAAGCACTGATCCACCTGCCTATAGTTGAGGCAGAAACCTTTTGTCCCATAGAGGAATGGTGAAAGAAAATGAAGAGTGCTTCAGACTTGCGGAAGGTCACCGTTCGCTTGATATAGTCGTGTAACGCCCTGCGGATGTCCAGTGTGTGCCATTGTCATTCCAAATCATGAGATGGATTAGGGCAAAAATCTGGCAATACAATCTCCTGGGCCCTATGAAAAAAAGTCATGATCTTGGGAATGAAGGTAAGGTCCAAGCGAAGGAACACCTGGTTCTGATAGTGCCGCAAGCTCAGAGATTCACCTGGCTGATGTGATAGCGATCAGGAAGGCGACCTTGAGAGATAAGGACCGCAGAGCACAAGTTATGATAGGCTCAAACAGCGGCTTGGTGAGGGCCTGTAGGACCCACAGCAACTCCCAACAGGGATACCTATGAACCACGGGCGGCTTTGTATTGGTGGCGCCCTTGAGAAAGGACCGTATCCTGGGATGTTGGGCCAGAGGCACCGAATTGGCATAGGTAAGTAAGGTGGATAGGACCACAACCTGCCTACGGATGGTATTAAGCGCCAAGCCCTTATCGAGACCTTCGAGTAAATAATCCAATATCTTTGGAATAGTCATGTCCGAGGAAGCCAGTTGGTGTCTCTTGCACCAATGGCAGAAATTCTTCCATGTGGAGTCATAGATGCAATTCGTGGCCAGTCATCGGGAGGCCTGAATCATGGATATCACGCCTGATGAATAGGATTCCCGAGTTAGGATCCGGCATTCAAGTGCCAGGTGGTTAACTGCAGCCACTGGGGTTCTGGATGTTGTAGAACTCCGTGGCTGAGTGTTATGCGACCTGGGGGAATCCTCCATGGGGGAGAGCTGGAGAGATTCACGAGGTCGGCGAACCACAGCCTCTGTGGCCCATATGGGGCCACGAGTATCACTTCCGCCCACTCCTGCAGCATTTTACGAATGGCTGCCGGGATCAGAGGGAGAGGGGGAAATGCGTAGAGCAGACCCCATGGCCATGGACCTCGGAGAGCATCCGCTCTCTTCGCCCCTGAAGATGGGAATCGGAAGAAGAATCTCAGGAGTTGAGAGTTTGCCGGAGAAGCAAACAAGTCTAGGACTGATTGGCCGAATCTCTCCAATATCTCTCTGAAGAGGTCCGGATGCAGGCGCCATTCAGAATGATCCATGGTCGACCTGTTTAAAAACTCAGCCTGTCGATTTGCCTCCCCAGAGATGCGCTCGGCCCTGAGGGAAAAAAGGTTGGTCTCTGCCCAGGAGCCCAACAACTGGGCCTCGGCCATGAGGGACCTGGACCAGGTGCCCCCTTGCCGGTTCACATGGGCTTTTGCCGCCACATTGTCCATGAGGACTAGCACGTGTTGCCTTGCAACCCTGTTGCAGAAGTGGCGGAGAGCCAGGTGTATGGCTCTGAGCTCCAACCAATTGATATTGTGTCTCAGGTCTCCTCGGGACCATCATCCCTGAGCCGACTGAGATTGGAGGTGCGCTCCCCAGCCAAACAGACTGGCGTCTGTCATAAGTGTGCGCCGGATGGGTTCCTTGAAGAATGATCCTCTGGCTACCGCTGTGAGGACCATCAACAGAGGGACCGTAGGGTCTGAGATGGAACCCTCACCCATTGGTTGGAGGAGCTGGTGCCCAATCTTTGAAAAGGGAGCAAGAACCACTGGAGGTCCCTGGAGTGCAGTCTGGCCCAAGGCACTATTGCGATGCACGATATCATATTTTCCAGCAACTGGAAAAGCATGGCCAGTGTCACCACGTGCTCCCTGCGGACATTGAGGACCAGGGCTTGGATGCTGTCCTCATGTTCCCAAGACAGGTGGACCTGGCAATGGTCTGTGTCTATGACCGCCTCTAGGTGTAGGAGTCGGGTTGAGGGAACTGTCTGACTCTTTTGAAAGTTCACTGAGAACCTGTGTTGCTGGAGGACCTTGATCGACAATGTCAGGTCTGACTGGGCGGCCGGGAGGGAGGACGACTAGATGAGAATGTTGTCCAGATAGCACTGAATGCGTACTGGTACCAGTCTCAAGTGTGCGACGAGCACTGCTAGGATTTTGGTAAACACCTTTGGAGCTGACGAGAGGCCAAACGGCAGGGCATTGTACGGGTAATGCTGGCCCATACAACAGAACCTGAGGAATTGCCGGTGGTCAAGGGGGATGGGGATATGGATATGCTTCCATGAGGTCTATGGATGCCAGGAAATCCCCGCTCCTTATGCTGCCCAAGATGGACTAGAGTGTTTGCATCTTGAATTTCTGGTACGCAATATGGGAGTTCAGACCCTTGAGGTCGAGAATCGTCCTCCATCCTCCCGAGATTTTGGAAACCACAAAGATGGAATAAAATCCCTACCCTCCTGACCAGCCGGCACTGGTTCTATGGCTCTTATCTCCAAGAGCTGTCAAATGGCCTCTTGTATAAGGCCCTTTTTGATGGGTTCCTTGATTGTGGGCAAGAAATGAAGTGCCCTGGTGGGGTGGACACAAATTCTAGGGACAGACCGTATCGGATGGTTTGGAGGACCCAGGAGTCTGTGGTGGTGACTTCCCACTGGTGGGCAAAGAGAGTTAGTCTGTCACATATGGGAGGTGCGGACCGAGAGTCACTTGGACCTTCTAAAAGGGTGACCCCCCCAAAAGGGCCGCTTGCCCTGATATTGCTGCCTGGGTCTGGAGCCCGATCTGTCAGCCGGGTGGTCTTGTCTGGCCGTGAAGGGGGGGCTGAGTGGAACCCGAGCTTGTCCCTGACCAAAATGACTGCCTGCGGGCATACGGGCTAGCATGCCTGTCAGCCCGTCTGCTAAGGTGGGTCATCACCTTCCGCTTATCCTTATTCTCGGTCAAAGGTGCTAGGGCCTCTCCAAATAGATGTCCTCCAATAAGGGGCTGCAGGCAAACGCCACTTGGATTTGGTGTCAGCCTGCCAATGCTTGAGCTACAGTAGTCGTCGTGCTGTGACATTGGAGGCTAATCAAGACTATTGCTGGATAGTCAGTAAGACCAGGCTGATTTTGCAGCACACAGTCTCTTTGCAGTTAACAAATCAAAGATAACACAGAGTTCATAATGTGCTGTGTAACTGTTTCCTTGCAAGTGCTCATCATTTTGGGAACAGAGTACCTTCCGCTACATGATCCAGATGCAAGTTGGGCACAAAGGACACTCCCATTTCCCACTCTTAAGTACCACCTGTTCTCCCTCCTTTTAAGCAGTGCTTAAAAACAGTGCAAGTTTACTCCTTCCCCACTCCAATGCAGAACAATGGAGGGTTGGACTACCAGAAAAATATTCAGAATCTACAGATATATTTGAGGAAGAAAATACAGCTATGCTATCTCTGCCTATCCCTTAGCATGTGATTGCACCACTAATTTATCCCTTAGCATGTGATTGCACCACTAATTTGGAACTAATAGCCCAAATCCCACTAAGAAACAATATCCCATGTTTACCTTAAAATTAGTCTTTCTCAAGGAATATTTGGATGTCAACAGTGGCATGAGGGGGGGGTTGAGCACACGTACATGTGCACTGCCCAGCTACTCATGGGATCTGGTAGCCAAGAGGCCTTGACCCATTAGTGGGCCACGGACCATAGGTTGGGGACCTCTGTACTGAATAGTCTACAAAAGGCATGAATCTATACAAAATTAGACTTGAGAACTGCTCACAACCTAGTCAGAATGAAGGAAGGACACAAATATTTGATACAAGATAGGGCAAGTTCAAAGACACAGTGATGCCTTTCAGCTTGGTAAACTGTGGAGATTCATGAATGAAATACTTTCAGATATTTTAGATAAGTTTGTGGTGGTGTACTTAGATGACATCTTGGTTTATTCCAAAGATCCCTCTTTACATGTCATCCATACAGGAATATACTGCAAAAAGTATGGGACAACAAGCTCTTTGTCAAGGTAGAAAAAAATGTGTATTTGACTTGCTTCAATTAGACCAGGTTTTGCATAATGCACAATCTACCCCTCAGCATATTTTTTCTCCCACTCTGATTTTTACGTCTCCTATATTCCAGTATCCCCAAATTTCCAGATGCCCTCTCATGTAAACCAGAGTATAATATGTCTTACTCAACACCCCCCCCCACACACACTGCAATGATGCTCCAGCCATGTCACACTCTAAACCAGACCAACATGAAAAGCTGGGATCAGGAAAATAGACTGTTAGGTCATAGTAACAATAGGATGCATATGCCAGGCTGTGGATAGATGACCTCCAGGAAATCCAACAAGATATTTTTGTGCCTTTCACAGTAGAAGGAAGGCAGCTATTGCACAATAGATGTTTATATTCCCCTCTTCTCAAAACAGTAAGACATGGGGGATGTTTTAAACATAACAGATTTCTCAGGGGCTTTGTGGCTACAGGTCCATGAAAACATTAAATATACAAATATTTTACTTCATGTTTGGATGTATCTTATAGATTTTTGGCTGCTAATCATGAAAATAATCTGTAATTTAGTATCATGTGTCATTTCATAGAAATATTCTGTTTTTGCAATTTCTTATACATATTTAAGTTGACTAATTTTTGCTTGCGTTATAAGATGCTTTGTGTATCTCATGCATGTTCAGACATACACCCAGGGCATATTACATACAATTTGTGGCACTAGTAGAGTTTGAGCATGGCTAGGATGGATGATCCTGCCTGCAAAGGCTATAAAAGCAGCTTGCACACAGATGCTAACAATTTTGTTGATATCCCTTTCCGTGTATTTTGATGCAATTTGAAGGCATAGCATTGTCTATCTACCTATAATTTACATAATAAGTAAGCCAATTAGATTGGCTACAGGATGATTTGTGACAGCAGAAATGTCTCACCAATTTCAGAACATCCGTGATACATTTTGCTACATTTGTAGTGAGTACATGATTAAGCTTCAAAGATACACCATGACCGGACTGGGACTGGTTCAGAAAGTATATGAACTGTACTTTGGTTGTAAGATCAATGACCAAGACAAGACCTGGCTCCTCACATTTGTTATACAGGTGTATAACAGAGCTCCGAAGGAATCGCCAGCTAAAAACAAGCCCTCTATCTTGCACGGATCAGCTGGAACGGAGCTACAGTTGCTTTGGTGATCCAGAGGGCTGAAATTTAGCTCGTAGGGAGACTGCAAGGCTCGCTGGAGCTGAAAACTGCAGTAATCTGCAAAAGAATGATCCTGCGAAATTTGGAGCCAAATTGAATGAAGGAATAATTTGGAAATTGATAGAATTTGAAAATACTAAACTCGATTAACTTACTGATCAGTCTAATACAACCTAGTCTAAACTGAGGAACCAAATCAATTGCATCCTACTGAGCTGAGACTAAGTCAAAAACTGGGAAGGCACAGCCCAGAAGGAGGCGTGGCTAATGTTCTGACTTAGTCTCAACTGAGCAGGAAGGCTGAGATTACCCACCGATGGATTATACACCACCATGCTGAGAAAAGGCGTTCAGGTAAGACAACGCCCCTTCCCAGGTGTTTTGCACTTCCTGTGGGACAGCTGCTTTGGCCTTTCCCAACCTGACCTGGAGAATTTTCTCTTTTGTTTTGCTGCTGCTTTCTTCTATACTTTTTCCCACACAATTGCATTTGCAGAAGGAGGAAGAAACTGCTATTGGTATTTCATCCTCTTATACACTTGAATCAAAGAGAGAAAGACTTTAGTTTTATAATGAAGGAATTTCTTAATGTTTTTGAATTTTATTTATTATATGAGTTAAAAGATTTGACTGAAATTTCTTGGCGTGTTTTAAGAGTAAATTGCAGACATACTATCAGGTCCTGCAACTATATTCAGTTTCAACATTTTAAACTGCCTCTTTGGTCTCATCTTTAGTTAAGAACTTTTTTTTGTTGATTTGTAATTTTTTAAGTAGTATATTATTAAAATATTCTTTAATCTTTCTCCTATAAATTATCTGTTTATAGTTGTCTATAATCTGAAATATTATTTCACAAATTGTTGTATCATCTTTTCCTTATAAAAACATTTTTGATTCCACCCCAAATAAGTTCTTTTAACCTTTACATTAAATAATTGGTAGTCTTGAAATTTGACTTATTGCCTTTTTCAAAATATTTCTGCTTGATAAAATTTAGCTCCTTGTAAGTTGCTTTTATTTCTAATAAAACTAGTTGATTCTTGTTAGAGAATTCTAATTTCTCTGTTGGTGAAAAAATAAATCAGAAGCTCTCACAGTTGACTGCATTTAGCTGATTCAAAATAACTTCTTTATATTTATATCAAAATATTTACAATACCATACATTCTTCTTTACAGTAACATAGCTTAATGAAGACTTCTTACAGAGAGATACAGAGACAAACCTGAGACTGAAAATTTAGCTCCTAGCTCAATACCTTTTGCACAGACTCAGTAGCACTTTCTTAACATTGGCTGACTGAGTTACCACATAACTCTTCCTGCTCATGAATATTCCAACACTCCTCCCTTCATGACAGGAAGAGACATCAGATCTACTGACTTAATACATTCTCCATAGTGAACACCACCCAATGTAACTTTGTAGGTGCAGCAGTAAAATGACTCAAAATACTTACTGCGCAAGCTATGTCTGGTCTGGACCACTGTGATAGATATAACAAACTCCCTATTGCTGAGTGATATATCTCTTGATCACAGATTTCACCTTTGTCCGCACTTAAACTATTATAAAAATCCGTACTCATGGGTGTGGGAGCAGTATTGCAATTTTTCATATTATATTTTTCCAATAACTACTCAATTTTTCTCCTTTGACTGAGAATATAACCACCTTTTTCATTTTTCTGTATCTCTACACCGAGATAATTTTTTATTTCTCCCAAATTCTTTAATTCAAATTTCTTTCCTAATTTATCAGCAAATTCCTTGACTTGTGATGCATCCTTTGCGATGAAGCAAAGATCATCCACAAATGATAACAGTAGACAACTCTCTCCTTGTAACTGTCCAGTATATATACAATTATCAGCTCTGCAACTTTTAAATCCAAGACCCTTTAAAGCAGTATCTAAACAGATATTCCAGTTTCTGGCTGACTGCTTCAGCCCATAAATAGCCTTGTTTAATTTATACACCATGTTAGGTTTTGCAATTTCATATCCTGGTGCTTGGATCATATAAATTTCTTCCTCTAACTCAGCATTGAGGAATGCAGTTGTGACATCAAAGTGCCAGATTTTATGCTTATATGCCGCTGCCAACGCCAGTGCTAATCTTATACTCTCACTTTTCACAGTTGGCACAAATACTTCATTGTAGTGCACATTCTTTAATTGTGAAAAACCTTGTGCCACTAACCTGGCTTTATACTGTACATCATTATTTGGCAATACCTTTTTCTTATATACCCACTTACAACCCACAGCTTTGGTTCCCTGTGGCAAAGTCACTGATTTAAATACTTCATGGTCTCCCATGGATTTCATCTCTTTATCCATGGCCTCCTTCCATCTTTCTTGTTCAGCTTTTGGTAATGCCAACACCTCTTTATAACTTCTTGGCTCATACCACACATTGCAAACCTTTACCTTGCTGGCAGAATACCTGTCAGGCGGAATTCCTTTGTTACATCGCTCTGACCTACGTGGTATTAACTGCTCCTGTGTCTCAAGTCTTTCTGGTTTCATGTCTTGTTCAACCTCTCCTCCCTGAACATTGACATCTTCAATAATCATTTTTCCATCATTAGATGAGTTATTGTCATTAAATAAATCACCATCATTAAGTGAGACATACCCAGAATTTGCATTAATTCTGTCCCAATTTTGTTCTGCAAAATTAGCAGACCTTGACATTACAATTCTTTTACTTCCATCGCTAAAGCGATATCCTTTTGACCCTGGCTCATAGCCCACAAACCTGAGCTTTCTTGCCTTTTGCTGTCCCTTTCTTCTGATTGCTTTCGGAATATGTACCCATGCAGTACTTCCAAAAATTCTCAAATGTGCCAGTGATGGCTTTCTCCCATACAGAATGGCATATGGAGTATTATTAATGGAGGAACTCCAAAGCCTGTTAACTATATAATTGGCAGTCAATATGGCTTCTCCCCAATATGACCTGTTCATACCAGAATCCTCTAATAATGAATCTTTCATTGTTTGCAAAACACCATTCCTTCTTTCAGCTATACCGTTCTCTGCTGCTGTGTAAGGATTTGTACGTCTGTGTCTTATCCCCAACTGCCCCAATCATTGTTGGAATTTAGTTGACATAAATTCAGTACCTCTGTCAGTTTGCAACTGACACACTTATTGTCTGTACCTTCTCTCTACAAAACTTACCCACTGTTTGAATTGTTGTAGCACCTCTGTCTTACCTCTAAGCAAGTAGCAAAAGGAATACCTGCTATAATCATCAACAATTACCAGGGCATATTTTGCTCCTCCCAAACTGGCTTGCATAGGTCCCACCAGATCTGCATGGACCAGCTCTAGAACTCTTTTTGTTTGTCTTGTGCTATATTTACTAACTAGGAATGCCTTTGACTTCGATACTTTGCATACTGCACAGTCCAAATGTTTTGCATCCCTTCAAATTTAGCCCTTTTGCAAACTCTTGCATTTGCTGCAAAACTTTAAAGCTTGCATGGCCAAGTCTTCTATGTAGAAGGTGAACGCACAAATCATGCTCTGCAACATTTTTAAATATATGGGAACATTGAACCTTTTGTCCCTGCAATACATATAGATTATCTTCCTTTATGCCTTCTGCACAAATATTCCCATTCCTTTTGATGAGACATTTCCCATTTACAAAAATGATCTCAAAACCTTGTTTGTCTAAATTAGACACACGTAACAAATTATGTTCCATCTCAGGAACACAAAGCACATTGGTAAACTTTGATTCCAAATATGGAATTTTTACATTGCCTCTTCCGATGACTTTTGCTTTCTGGCCATTTGCCAAAGCCACAGCTTCTTGTGCTACTGGAACAAACCTGCAAAATAATTCAGAGTCATTAACAATTGTTTGACTTGCCCCACTATCTATTAGCCACTTGTCTCTGTTGTTGCTATAGCAAACCTTTGCAACACCAAAATGTTCCTTTTGCAAATCAGTCCTTTTTGCTTGCACAAATGTCCTTCGCTGCAAATTGTTCCTCTGCAAACAGTTCTTTTTCAGATGTGTGTTTGCTCCACAAATGTAGCAATTCTTTTCTTGCTGAGCCCTCTGCTTGCAAAATCTCTCTTTTGATGCAACTTGGTCCCATCTGTTCCTTGTTTCTTCTCTGGAGACTTGCAGTCTGGACCCCCTCCTCAGGAATTTCACCTCCTCATGGCTGTTCCTAAAATGTTGCTTTTCTTCTTCATTAAGCAAACATGCCTTTAAAGCCTCAAAATTTAATTCTTGCTCTTCTTTATGCTCAAATATCGCAGAAACTGTGTCCCAGGTTTTATCTAAACTGTTCAACACCAATAAAACCTTCTGGGACTCAGGGAATTTAATCCCACGTTGTTCTAAGTCCAAAAATAAACTTTGCATTTTATTTAAGTGCTGTTCCACAGATTCACCTGGTTGCAAATAGGCCCTGTAAAGTTTTCTTGACAATTGCACTATATTGCATGCAGAAACATTCACGTGCACAGCTCTCAACTTCAACCAAATCTCCTTTGCAGTCTTTAAATTTGCAACATTTAGAAATTGTTCATCATCTTAATTCATGATGAGATAAGCTATTGCTCGATCATGACTTTTCTAATCAGCAGCTGCAAACACTTGTGGTGGACTTTCTACGATATACCAAAGCTCTTTTGCTTTGAGCAAACATTCCATTTTAGCAGCCCACACAATGTAATTCTTCTGGCCCAAAACGAGGCACAGAGTTTTCCTTAAATTCCACTGCAGCCATTCTGCTAATTCTGCCTTGTTCTTATACTTTCTAAACACAGGCAATTTCTTCTAGCTTTAAATTACAATGCAGCCCTTAGTAAACTCTGGGCCCATAACCTGTTAGAGAATTTTAATTTCTCTGTTGGTGAAAAAATAAATCAGAAGCTGTCACAGTTGACTGCATTTAGCTGATTCAAAACAACCTCTTTATATTTATATCAAAATATTTACAATACCATACATTCTTTACAGCAACATAGCTTAATGAAGACTTCTTACAGAGAGATACAGAGACAAACCTGAGACTGAAAATTCAGCTCCTGACTCAATACCCTTTTGCACAGACTCAGTAGCATTTTCTTCACATTGGCTGAGTTACCACATGACTCTTCCTGCTCATGAATATTCCAACAATTCTAATTATTTCAAATCATTCAACAATACACCTTGGTTTTCATGATTTTTTTAAAATGGATTTTAGGGAGAAAGCAAAACTCTCACAAAAGCTTTAACTAGCATCTCATACTGCATATAAGGAAAGAGTTTTGACTGATTTGGAAGAATCCCTTTAGTTTCCTGGTAATAGATCAGTTTAATAACTTGCTATAATAATAATAATTCATTGTGAGCCAGACGTTTATTTACATGATCTATGTAATTAGGAGTTCCTACCTCCATGTCTATGAGGCTAGTTGAGAATAAATTAGAAACTCAATATAAGTTTATTTTTGAGTAAGTTTTATGAGCTAAAAAGTAATACTTATACTTTCTCTCTTTAAGGTGTTTACATCTCTACACATCCAGGAGATATAGCATATGTATGTATGTATGTATGTATGTATGTATATACATATATACATACACATACATACATATATATATATATGTATGTTTTCGTATGTGTGTGTATATATATATACATATGCATGCTAAAACATTTTAAGGGAGTTTGCTGGATTTTCTTCACTGGATTTTTCTTTCTTTTCAATGTTTGGGTAAAACTTTTTTTAAAAGCTTATATATGGGTTGAATACATTTTGCACTAATGTAAAGGTAATATGTATGGCACGGTTATTGATAGTTTTGATGGTGATTCCATTTTTAAAATTTGTATTTAGCAATTTTCTCATTATTTGGCTATATTACTAAATCATTTTTAAGTTGTCCATGCTTTTGATTGATCACACAGTCAGCCAGATGTTTAGATGAGATTAGATATTTTTGGCACTTCCCAAGGAACTGGGTTAGACAGACATAAATATTAAAGGTAATGTTACAAATGTAAGTTGGTTTGAATAAAGCTTTTGCAATTAACTGATGGTGATTTTATCATTATTAAGATTGGTTGTATATTATTATTTAGTCACAATAATGTGAAATCACAGCTACCAGTTGTTTAGCCACTATTATTATTACCATACATGTTGGGTTTTCCCAATAGCCTAGCCCCACCCTTACACGATCCCCCCTTTCTAATATAAGTGTTGTGTAGTTCTTGATAATCTAGATTAAAATGAAACTGTTTTAAGAACCTGAATTCTCAAAGTGACTACTGCATACATAGTACATAAGATAGTAAGATAACCTTTATTGTCATTTTTTTTTTACTGTGAGCACACTGGCCCTCATTAAAAATGAAATTATGTTGCCTGCTCTCAAAAGTATATATCTACCCATATAACACATAACACACATATACACATGTGCTCTATCTATCTATCTACACACACACACACACACACACACACATAAAACAGGTCATGAAGAGGATGTGTAGCGTCTCAGAAATCCTGCAAACCTTGCTCAAGTATCACTTATATCTATGTCCTGGATAGAAGGAAATGAACTACCAACATCTTTTCTGCCATCCTCACCACTCTGCACTGTCTTCCTGTCTGAAGCAGCAATGCTTCCAAACCAGACAATAATGCAATATGACAGGATAATCTCTATCGTCCCTCTATAGAAAGTGGTAAGGACAGGGGAAGGAAGATGTACTTTTCTCATGCAATGCAGAAAATGCAGGCACTAGTCTGCTTCACCAGTGTCTCACTTTTGAGTGATCAAGTTAGCCTACTTGTTATCTGCATACCCAGAAATTTGATGCTGCTGACCATCTCTATAGGTAAATCATTAATACACGGAGGTGTGTGGCTGTGACTGCCTTTTCTGAAATCGACAATGATTTCTTTAATTTTTCCTACATTTAAAAAGAGGCTGTTTTTGTTACACCAGTTCACCAAACCCTCTACTTCCTTGCAGTAAGCACCCTCATTGTCATCTTGAATAAGGCCCACAACTACGGTATTGTATCATCTGCATACTTCACAATATTATTGGTGGCAAACCTAGCACAACAGTCATGGGTCAACAGGGTGAACAAAAGCATACTTAGGACACAGCCCTGAGGAGAATCTGTCCTCAAGAAAATGGTGTTAGAAATATTAGTCCCAACTTGTACATACTGGGCTTATCAATAAGAAAATCAAGAATCCAGTTGCACAAAGGACTATTATAGCCTAAAAGGCCCAATATGTCTACTAGATGCTGAGGAATGACTGTATTAAATGCTAAACTGAAGTTGACAAACAGCAATCACAAATGAGTGTTTCTTTCCTCTAAGTGTGCCAAGCTTAAATTAGGTTTAGGTAAAAGAAGTATTCATACACAGAATGTAAAGTTTCAAAAAGCTGCACTATCTCTGCCACATTATATGCTTGATTTTGGGGTTGAATTTTTAAGTATTCCCATTTTTCTCATTTGTTGTAGGATTGCTAGCCCAATTTTGGTATCATGTTGTATAATATAGCAGACTGGGCAGCTGCTGTTATATAATGGGAATTTTAAAAAAGGATAAAGATTCATACATGTTCACATTTATTACTTTAATTTAAAGTGGGGGGGAGAGAAAAGGGTATATAAATTACATTAAATATATACTATGGAATCCACTTTTTATGCATAAAGTTAAACCTGAGTTAAGACTAAGTCAAAAACTGGGAAGGTCCAGCCCAGAAGGAGGCGTGGCAGATTTCTGACTTAGTCTCAACTGAGCAGGAAGGCTGAGATTACCACCGGTGGATTCTACACTCATGCTGGAGAACACTGAGTACCTATCAATCCAAGATAGTAAATTTTAAACCTGTTCTGAATACATATATACTTATATTATTTTTCAGTGTTATGCAAGTTCAGACAAAGAGTAAGAAGACATGTGGTAAAGAAATCCAAGGCAGGAGATAAAGAGAGAGATAAGTACTGTAAAAAGCAAAAACTCTTAAAAAAGATTTTTATCTATATATTTTTTAATTCTGTGAATCATTCTTGCTTCAAAAAATATCCATGCATGAAATGTTGCCTTCCATTCTTTAAACACACAATAAAGTAAACAAAATGTAATAAACATTTTTTCTAATTTTCACCAACACTTCAAAAGTCAAAAGGACTGGAAAATATAATATACATTTTATAATCAACACCATATAAATAATATTTTGTTTTCTATGATAGATTTACAAGTTAAGACCACCTTCCCTCTTTTCTGTCCATAAATGTTTTGACCCCAATCATTCAAAAGCTAAGTGCACTGTTAATTAAGCTATTAGACTCAGAATATTTTCAAGCACAACTATATTCACCTTTCTTTCATTAAGACAAATTTTATGTCTAGAATGCTTCAGTATCAGAGCAAGTGCCTTTTCTTGTTCAGCTCTCAAAGCATTGAGCACATTATAGCATATAGGGCAGCGGTTCTCAACCTATGGGTCGCGACCCCATTTGGGGTCGAATGACCGTTTCGCGGGGGTCGCCAAACACCACGGTCCGCTATTTGTTTGCGCCGTGCGCGCGCCGTGCATGCGCGGTTGGCCCGTCGCGCGCGCTGCGCATGCGTGGTTTGGGCCATCGCGCACGTGCCGCGCATGCATGGATCGGCCCGTTGCGCCACGCATGCGCGGATCGGCCTGTCGCGCCACGCATGTGCGGTTTGGGCCGTTGCGCGCGTGCCACGCATGCACGGATTGGCCCGTCGCGCGCCGCGCATGCGCGGTTTGGGTCGTTGCGCGCGCGCCACACATGCACAGATTGGCCCATTGCGCGCGCATGTGCGGATCAGCCCGTTGTGCGCGCACCACGCATGCGCATGTGCGGATCAGCCCGTTGTGCGCGCGCCGCGCATGCGCAGATTGGCCCATCTCGCGTGCATGCGCGGATCGGTCCATCGCGCCATGCGTGCACGCCACGGGTCGGGGTCGCGCCGCGCATGGGCGGCGCAAGTGGGGTCTCAACCTGAAAAAGGTTGAGAACCGCTGATATTGGGCTTTATAAGTAACAACCAGCACATTACAACTACTGATAATGGATCCTTCTGAGTAGAACACAAGATGCTGGTTGTTACTTATAAAGTCCTATACAGCTTGGTACTGAATACCTACAGGATCACTTTCTGAAATTGACCTACCCAACCCAGGGATTCTGTGGAAAAACTGCAGCAATCCTATTTCCATTGCATACACAGGTATGCAAGTGAAATAGGACTGCATATACAGGTAGTCCTTGAGATATCACAGGTACTTAACGAACATTCAAAATTACAACACACTCCAAAACTACATACAACTCTGTTTCAAGGTTATAATAGCTGCAGCATTTCCATGGTTATTTGTCCTTACAACAGACAATGGGGCTGCTGTAGCTCATCCCAACTCTCTTCCCCCCAATCTTGTTCTGATGAAATCCTGCAGTGTTTGGGCCTGAGCTCCATGCCTCCTGGAAGCAGCTGTCATTTTCAGTGCTCCAACAATTCCTTGCAGAAATGGCAGCTGCTTTCAGAGCTTTCTGCTTTGATAAGCTGGCTATTGAGAGACTACAAACCCTCTCCTGGCTCTTGCCAGGGTTTCAGAAACCAGATCATGCATGCTTTAATTCCCTCTCAGAAAACCATGTTTCTTCAATAAAAAAAAAGCTGGGACAGACTTCAGCCTTCTTATCTTTATCCCCACCAATCAGGTGCTGAAACTACCCCCCCTTCCAATTTCTATCCTTTAAAAAAATACCTTACCTTACTCCTGGCGGAAGAGTAGAGGAAAGGAAGCAAACAAGCAAAGAAAATCTTCCTGCAGCTTTTTATCTTGAGTACCAGAAGATATTTATCTCATAAAGTTTAGGCTAAAGCACAACTTGTGCAAACAGACAGAAGCCGGATCCTTGCAAACGTTTTTGTGATTTGAATTACTGACTCTGGAACCCAGCTAGGGCTCAAGGGAAAGTTTTGGGAAGCTTGTCCTAAAGCTGCAGTCTTAGCCTGCAGGGTTTGGTTTCCCAAAGCCTAGCAAGAGTCAGGAGGGGGTTTCTAGTCTCTTGATAGCTAGCTAATTGGAGCAGAAAGCTCTGGTCAGGGCACCTATGAGAAGGGGTGTTGTCTTACCTGAATGCCTTTTCTCAGCATGATGATGTAGAATCCACCGGTGGGTAATCTCAGCCTTCCTGCTCAGATGAGACTAAGTCAGAGCTTTAGCCACGCCTCCCTCTGGGTGTATCTTCCAGTTATTGATGAGGCAAAGTATCCTGACAAAGTCTGGCACAATGGCTCTGATAATCCTGACACCTGCCTAGACTGCCTTAAAGGGAGGGTGTGGATTCTACATCATCATGCTGAGAAAAGGCGTTCAGGTAAGACAACGCCCCTTCTCCAGCATGATGAATGTAGAATCCACCGGTGGGACATACCAAAGCTTCTCATGTCCCTATGGGGAGGGAAAAGTCTAGGCTTGTATCCCGAGAAGAAACTACTTGTTGTAGAACCCGCCTTCCAAACGCAGCATCCGCCACCACAAACCTATCAATCTTGTAATGCTTAACAAAGGAGGACGGGGAGGACGTCGCTGCCCTACAGATCTCCTCGACCGAAGCCTGGGTAGACCAGGCTGCTGATGCAGCAGTGCTGTGCGTTGAGTGAGCCGTGATGTGTGCAGGAAGTGACTGAGAAAGATAGGCCCGAGCAATACATGCTCTGATCCACTTGCCAATGGTCGAAGAGGAGACCTTCTGACCCATGGCAGAGGGCTGGAAAGACACGAACAAGGCCTCCGACTTGCGAAAAGCCGAGGTTCACTTGACATAGTGGCACAGAGCCCTGCGTACATCCAACTTATGCCACTGTCATTCCAAACTATGTGATGGATTAGGATAAAAATCTGGAAGAACCAGAACTTGGGACCTATGAAACTGAGTGTTGACCTTCGGAATGAAGGAAGGGTCCAATCTGAGGACCACCCTATCCTCAAAAACCATACACAAATCACTCCTAACTGATAGTGTGGCCAATTCCGAAATCCGTCTGGCCGATGTGATGGCTACTAAGAATGCCACTTTCAAAGAAAGAAAATGAAGAGAACAAGACCTAAGAGGTTCGAACGGAGGAGAGGTTAAAGCCTGTAACACCCTGGTCAGATCCCAAGATGGATATTGATGCACCACAGGTGGTCTAGCATTAACCGCCCCTTTCAGAACGGCACTAACAGCCGAGTGTTGTGATAAGGGAGCCGAGTTGTCACAGGTAAGAACCGTTGACAAAGCCGCAACCTGCCTATGGATGGTGCTAGGTGATAAACTTTTATTCATACCTTCCAACAGATACTCCAATATGATAGGAATGGTGACCGATAGCGGCCTGAGCCGTTGCTTAGTACACCACGTGCAGAAACTCCTCCACATGGCGTCATAAATACTATTAGTCGAGGGGCGCCTTGAGGCCTGAATCATTGAGATCACCCCGGATGAATAGGATTTCCTAGCTAAACTTTCCCACTCAAGTGCCAGGCGGTCAATTGAAGCCACTGTGGGCCCGGATGTTGAAGGTGCCCTTGACTGAGAGCCACTCAGTCCAGGGGAATCCTCCACGGTGGCGAGAGTGAGAGATCCACAAGGTCGGCAAACCACGGACGCTGTGGCCAATGTGGAGCAATTAAGATTAACTCCGCCCATTCCTGAATCAGTTTGCGGATGGTTGCCTGTAACAACGGGAGGGGAGGAAAAGCATAAAGCAGGCCCCCCGGCCACTTGCACCGAAGGGCGTCCGTTCCCCCTGCCCCCCGTGTCGGGAACCTGGTGAAGAACCTGGGAAGTTGGGTGTTCATTGGGGAGGCAAAGAGATCCAGGAGTGGGAGACCAAACCTGATCGAGATTTCTCGGAACAGCGCCGGATCCAAACGCCACTCCGAGTGGTCTACTGTGACCCTGCTCAGGGAATCTGCTTGTTGATTTGCCTCCCCGATATGTGTTCCACCCTGATGGAAGCCAGGGTGGACTCCACCCACAGACCTAAATCTAAGGCCTCCTGCATAAGTGACCAGGACCGGGTCCCTCCCTGTTTGTTGACGTAAGCCTTGGTTGCCATGTTGTCTGTCAGAATCAGGATGTGCTTTCCCCTCACTAGAGGAGCAAACCGACAGAGTGCTAAGTGTATGGCTCTGAGTTCGAGCCAATTTATTTTGTGAGCAAGATCCGACCGGGACCACTGTCCCTGAGCCAGATGAGTCTGAATATGGGCACCCCAACCGAACAGACTGGCGTCTGTGTCAAGGTGAGTCTGAGGGGCTCCTTGAAAATGGTCCCCTTGGTCATTGCTGATGAAGTCCACCATAGAAGAGATAATCGTGTGTGGTAGGAACCCTGACCTTTCTGGTGGACGCGCTGAGGTTCTGTTTCTGGAAGGGAAGGAGGAACCACTGAAGGTGTCTGGAGTGAAGTCTAGCCCACGGAACGATCCCCATGCAAGAAACCATCTTTCCCAGGAGTTGAGACAGTTGAACCAGAGGCACTGCTTTCTCTCTCCGGACCTGGTGTACGAGCTTTCGGATACTGACCCAACGCTCCTGTGAAAGATAAACCTTGCAGAGATCTGAATCTATAATCGCCCCTAGATGAAGTATGCGCTTTGTGGGGACCGTGTGGCTTATTTTGAAGTTCACGGAGAACCCGTGAACCTGAAGAGTGTGTATCGTGGTTTCCAGGTCTGACTGAGCCGACTGGAAGGAATTGGGACTGCACTAGGATATCGTCTAGATAGCATGGCACGCACACCGGCATCATTCTGAGGTGGGCCGCCAATACTGCCAGAATCTTTGTGAAAACCCTTGGGGCTGAAGCGAGACCAAAGGGAAGGGCCCTGTATTGGTAATACCGGTGCGCGTAACAAAACCGAAGGAACCTGCGGTGTTCTGGACGAATCAGGACGTGTAAGTATGCCTCTGTTAGATCTATGGAGGAGAGAAAATCCCCTCTTCTGAGGCTGGCCAGAATGGACTTTAGGGACTGCATCTTGAACCTTCTGTAGGTCAAGAAGTAATTCAGTCCCTTTAAGTCCAGTATCGCCCTCCATCCCCCTGAGGCCTTGGGGACCACGAACAGAATGGAGTAAAACCCTTCTCCTTCCTGTTCCTGTGGCAACGGTTCTATGGCTTTGATTTCTATCAAATGGGAGATGGCCATGGCTACTAATTCTGCCTTGTTTATATTTCGTGAAACTGGGCACTGTATGAAGCGATCTAGAGGAGATGAATAAAACTCTAGAGTGAGACCGTGTCTTATGGTCTCTCTGACCCAAGAGTCAGTGGTGGTGACCTCCCAAATGTCGCTGAACAGTGCCAAGCGACCCCCTATGGGGAAGTCCTCCATGGTGTCACTTGGACCACCTATAGGGATGGCCCCCCGAGCCCCAAAAGGGACGTTTGGACTGGAATTGGCCCTTGGCTCCAATGTTCTGGCGGTCCTGTTGGCGGTCCTGTTGACGATCCTGCCTGGGTGGAAAGGATTGTGAGCCTCTGGGCCAATCCCAGGACTGCCCGGTCCGAAAGGGCTGCCTCCACTCCCAGGAACCACTGGGATGGAAAACCTGTCTGCAAAACTCCTGCTGGGGCTGCCTATCCGACCTCTTGGAGGGGTGTACCAGGATCTTACGTTTGTCCTTGCCCTCAATGATGTGTGGTTCAAGAATTGAACCGAATAAATGTGTACCACTGTACTTGGCCGTCGACAGACGCCACTTAGACTTTAAGTCAGTCTGCCACTGTTTCAGCCACAGTAGTCTACGAGAGGCAACTGTGGCCGCAATGGACCTGGCGGATTATCTGGCCGAATGAAGCGAAGTGTCTGCCATGTACTCTGAAGCTGCTATTAGCTTCCCAAGTGTCTGATGTGTCCGAACCTGATCAGGGGGAACAAGCACCTGGAGTTCGCGGAGCCACATGATTGATGCCCTAGCAAAAAAGGAAGATGAAGTCACAGCCTTGATCGCCCATGCCAAGGACTGATGACCTTGGCGAAGCGAGAACTCGAACTTCTTGTCCTCCGCCTTCAGGGCCTCAGCCATATCTCCTGGAATAGCAGATGTGGAAAACAAAGAAGTTAGAGGAGTGTCCACAGAAGGCACCTCTAGGAGGGAAGCAAATTAAGAAGAAACATTGTACAGCTTCTTCTCTGTACTGTTGGGAGTAGGTAAAGTAGCCAGAGATGACCACTGTTTCTCCACCATAGTACGAAAGACATGTGGACAAGGAATCTGCTTTTCGTCCACCACCTGTTTTGCGAACAAGGGGTTAGACTCTTGGCTAGTGGAAGTGGAAGGTTTCTCTTCCTGTACCGAAGTGAGGTTGGCGTGGTACAGGCCTTCATAAGTACAGACCTGAAAAGCGAAGGGTCAAAAAGGCCCGAAGTTGGCGCCTGTTCAGGCGCTGCCTTCTCATCCTCCGACATGGGCGTCTCTGCTATTTCCGCCTAGCTAGGAGGAAGTCTCAGAGATGCCAGAGTCGGGGACTGTGATACGTCCCACTTGAGAAGATATGGATGGGGGCGGTGGTGGTTGCAAGGGTCGGTGACTCCTAGAGGATGACATAAATTGCGTAAAAGCATGCTGCATGAATGCCTGGAACTGTTCTGACCAAATCTCCCGTTGGTCCATAGAACAGACCCCAGCCTCAGTTGAAGTATACATGGCTTCAGGACCTTGTTGTGCAGATGAGGATGAGGAGCGAGGGGGACCAACCTGTTCAATTTTCCCCTGAGGAGACCATGCCTGAGAGGCATCATGAGAAGGCGCAAATGGTGGCTCAAATGGGGAAGTGTCCAATGGAACAGGGGGAACCACTTCAGTTTCACTGGACATGAGCCTCTGTGCTTTGGAAAATTCCCTCTCCAGCGCCTGATGTCTCCTCGAGGCCTCTCACTCAGCTGCCTTGGAGGTCTCCTTGGTGGAATAGTGTTTTGTTTTGGCTTTTTTCTTGCCCCCCCCCACGTCCAAATCAGTAGACCTGTGCTTTGTTTGTGCGGGGGGAACACTAGAGCCTTGTGATGCCTGGGGCGAGGAACTGTCTGCCATTGTAGTCTTGATAATCCAGGTAGGAGATATCCAGAAATGGGGGGAGCCCAAACAGGCAGATCTAGTGTCAGAGATGGAAAAAACGATCCTCGCTCTGAACAGCAATGGCAAAGACAGCCAGACAGTTCCCTAGAACTGCCTGAGTAGGCCTTGTGGCACAGTGCCACAGACTAATTGGAACAGGTGGATTTGAATAAAATTCCCCTTCGCTCACTCACCAAAATGATGAAGGATATGAACTGAATCTGACTGGGTAGTTGGAACAACAATACCAATACAGTGAGGGGAAAACCTCCCTCCTTCCGATCACTCCTGTGATCCTCCTGATAACGCAACAAGTTATCCTTGTTAAAATGCTTCCCCCCAGTGCAGGCCTGATATAGCAAGGCCGAGATAACCTTAAAGGCAGATCCCAATAGAACTCCGAGGAACACGAGGCCCCTGCAAAATGGCGTCCACGCCTTAAAAGGCGCTCAAAATGAGGCTGCGCCCAGAACACGTGTTCAAACTGGCAGCCGCACCCTGAACATGCGGTTAAAATGGCGGCCGCGCCTGTTCAGTACCTCCTAAAAATGGCTGCCATGCCAAAAATGGGGAAGAGAAGGCAATAAGGTGCCTTGCTGGGGAAAGCCCTTTAAGAAACAGGCAATCTAAATAACACCCTCTTCCCCCCACTCGCCAAAGGCACTTGCGGTTTGGTCGCACAGCCTCCGCTGCGATCCGAATTCGGCTGCTGCTAATAGAATCCTTGTGGCCTCGATGACGATGGAAGGGAAAACCTTCCGGTTTGCCTGAGCTCCAAAGAATCTCCGTTCACCGCAAGCCAACTGGCTGGCTGATCCGCGCTGCCGCTGATCCTCTCGATCAGAGCTAAAACTCCACCTGAGAATGGTCTGGAGCCTCCTCCACAGAAGCCTGTTAGGCTCGAAGCCAAAAGGCCTGAGAACTATTTTAATGCCAAATTTGCCAATTTAAGTTCAAATTAATTGAGAAATAAACCACTTCAATTTAGAGAACTGTAGAATGAAATAAATCAATTAAATTATCAATTAACCTAGTCTAACTGAGGAGCCAAAAGATGTGCACCTTACTGAGCTGAGACTAAGTCAATAACTGGGAGACACACCCAGAGGGAGGCGTGGCTAAAGTTCTGACTTAGTCTCATCTGAGCAGGAAGGCTAAGATTACCCACTGATGGATTCTACATTCATCATGCTGGAGAAGGAATGGGAGCAGCAAAATGCACCCAGCATTTCCCTTCATTGTTTCTTGTGACGAGACAGCTGTGTGGTGTGCCTGCACGTGAGCCACCTAGGAACAGGAAGTGGAGCATGGGGATCTTGGGATGGAAAAGGCCTTGGGAGGCCTGAGGCAGGTGAACTTGTGCCCCAACCCGAGCTACACTTAACAACCTGTACGGTCATTTAACAAATGCACTGGGGAAAGCGAGGATGGCTGGTTGTTACTTGAGGCAGTTCATTTAACATTTGTCCTAACTTCCTATCTTGATGGGCAGGCTCCATTATTGATTTTTATTTTATTCGGATTTGTATGCCGCTCCTCTCCGAAGACAGTTGTAACTTGAAGACTACCTGTATAACACGGATTCTTTTAGGCACTGTTTTTCTGTGGCAACTCCTACAATATGGAACAGTTTCCTATTAAATATTAAAATAACTCCTGCAGTACTGATCTTCTACAATGATGAAGTCATTCCAGAGTGTCTGATAAACAATGATGCCTGGGCAAAAAAAAAAATATACATTTGATTTTTTTTAAAAAAAAAATATTACTGTGGATGTTTTAACTTTTTGTTTGCATTTACCACAGTAAATTTCTGACTCTCTGGTGTTTTTGCATATTAAAATAAAAAAGGGGGATGCTTTCCATTATATGAATTCTGAGAGGAGCTTAAAAGGAAACTCCTATTCACAAAATAGCCTTTTAAAGAAATAGTTCAAATTTTCCCTGTTAAACAAACTTTAATGTCACTTTGTGTAAGTTGGGCAGCTGTATAAATAAGTAAAATAAATAAATAAATACTAGGCCCCAAAATGTTTCAACTACTTGAAAACTTTCAACTGCATCAAGAAAACAGGTCATATTGGATTAAACAGGGTTTTATTTTCTTTTAATAGAAGTCGACAAAGTAAAGATTTGAGAGAATAGTTTAGATACATCAGGTTACATGATACTGAGATGTGCACATCAAAGCTCTCAACCTTAACCCAAGCAAATATACAAAGAGATAAAGGATGAGAGAACTGAGGCAAAAATAAAACTGCAAAATCTGGGGGAGGGAGGGGAGGGAATCTTCAAGCAGCATTAAAAATATAAAGCTTAAACTCCTGTTAATTTTACCTTACTGTGTGTCCAATTCTCCCAGGTTTTTTGTGACTTGGTCCTCAGTCAGACAATATCTTTTCTAAGGTTTTTCCTTCTCAGAATTTCAGACAACACTACTCAGTTACAAAGACACTTCTAACGTTTTCTTCCTAAATTCCTCCATACTACCTCTCATTGGAAATACTACAGAATACCAATATAGTGAAGAAGCGTTGACTTACCTGAACGTCTTTTCTCTGCATGGGGGGATGGAGAATCCACCTATGGGTTGTCTTAGCCTGCTACCCAATCACAGACTAGGTCTGAAATTTAGCTCCGCCTCCTGGCTTCCTTCCCCAGTTTTTGACAGGCGAAGCTCCTCATCAGATCGGACCGTGTAGCTCCATTTCAGTATCCTGTAAGAGAAAACTCCTGCCTAGACCAGTTAGAGGAGGGTGTAGATTCTCCATCCCCCCATGCAGAGAAAAGACGTTCAGGTAAGTCAACGCTTCTTCTCCTGCATGGGTGGATTCCGAATCCACCTATGGGACGTACCCAAGCCCTCATGAGTCCCCCTGGGTGGGGGTCTAGGCTATCTCTTACTGGAATTCTACTATCTGCTGCAGGGCCCTCCTGCCAAACGAGCCCTCTGCTGCGGCAAATTGATCAATCTTGTAATTTTTGACAAAGGAAGACGGAGAGGCCCACGTGGCCGCTCTGCAAATTTCTTCCAGTGGCGCCTGGGTACGCCAGGCTGCCGATGTGGCCGCGCTCCTTGTGGAGTGGGCCGTGATGTTGTTTGGTACCTGCAGTTCCAATGATTCATAGGCCCTAGCTATGCATGCCCTGATCCATCTTCCAATGGTCGAGGAAGATATCTTCAGACCCTTGGACGAAGGATGGTAGGACACGAATAATGCCTCTGACCTCCTGAAGGACGCTGTCCTGTTGACATAGTGACGCAGAACCCTGCGCACGTCCAGTGTATGCCATCTCCTCTCTTCAGGGCGTGTGGGATTAGGACAGAAGTCCGGAAGGACCAGGTCCTGAGACCTGTGAAAACACGTGTTGACCTTAGGAATGAAGGTTGGGTCCAACCGCAGTATCACCCTGCCTTCTGCAAAGGTAATCAGGTCCGGTCGAACCGAGAGGGCTCCCAGCTCCGAGATCCTTCTTGCCGAGGTGATTGCCACTAGAAAGGCCACTTTCAGCGTCAGGAAACGGAGTGAGCTATCCCTCAGGGGTTCGAAAAAAGCCTCAGTTAGCGCCTGTAGGACCTTATGTAGGTCCCAGGACGGGAAGCGGTGCACTACGGGTGGCCTTCTTACGGCCTCCCCCTTTAGAAAAGCGCTTACCGCAGGATGTTGTGACAGGGGTCCCCGGTCCTCACAGACCAGTACCGTCTGTAGAGCTGCTACCTGTCTGCGGATGGTGTTGGTTGCTAAACCCCTAACCATGCCATCCCACAAGTACTCTAGAATGTCGGGGATGGTGACGGTTAGAGGACTTAGCCCCTTACTGCTGCACCAGGATGAGAAATTTCTCCAGGTGGCATCGTAGATCCTGTTTGTGGATGGCCGGCGGGCATCCTGGATGACCGAGATGACGTGCTCTGAGAAGGCCTGCCTACTCAGTCCCTCCCGCTCAAGTGCCAAGCGGCTAGTTGTAGCCACTGCGGGTCTGGGTGTTGGAGTTTCCCTTGGCTCAGGGACACCCGGTTCGGAGGGAGTTTCCACACTGGCGAGAGCGACAGATCTACCAAGTCTGCAAACCACGGACGCCTCGGCCAGTACGGAGCAATTAGTATCACCTCCGCTTGTTCTATTATCAGCTTGCGGATGGTTGCCTGTATTAGAGGTGGAGGGGGGAAGGCATAAAGTAGCCCCTGAGGCCATCTGCATCTGAGGGCGTCCGTTCCCTCCGCTCCCCGGGTCTGGAACCTGGAAAAGAAACGGTGAGTCTGTGTGTTTGTTGGTGATGCGAATAGGTCCAGGCAGGGCCTTCCGAATCTGTCCGAGATCTCCCTGAACAGTTCCGGGGCCAGCCTCCATTCCGCGTGATCTACCGTGGCTCTGCTGAGGGAGTCTGCCTGATGGTTCGCCTCCCCTGATATGTGTTCCGCCTTTAGTGAGGCTAGGTGCTGTTCTGCCCAAAGACCCAGCCCCTTTGCCTCCTTCATGAGGGCCACTGACCTGGTCCCGCCCTGCTTGTTTACATGCGCTTTTGCTGTTACGTTGTCCGTCAGGACTAGCACGTGCTTCCCTGTCAGGTGAGCTGAGAATTTGCGCAGGGCCAGGTGGATGGCCCTCAGCTCGAGCCAATTGATCCTGTGATGTAAGTCCCCTGGACTCCACCTCCCCTGGGCTATCTTGTCCAATGAGTGGGCCCCCCACCCGAACAGACTTGCGTCGGTTGTGACTGTGATCCTGTCGGGTTCCCTGAGTGGGGTGCCCCTGCTGAGGGCGCCTGACCTCCACCACCTGAGGGATGCTATGACTTGGGGTGGCACCCTGATTCTCCTGAGCGACGCGCTCTGGTTCTGTCTCTGGTGGGGGAGCAGAAGCCATTGGAGACTTCTGGAGTGGAGCCTTGCCCACGGGACAATTCCCAGGCATGAGATCATCTTTCCCAGGAGCTGAGAGTTGTACTATGGTGGCCACTCTTTTTTGAGCCACCAGACGCGCAAGCTTCTGTAAACTCTCCTGACGCTCCGGTGAAAGATATACCATGCCCTGCTCTGAGTCTATGATGGCTCCCAGATGAAGGAGCCTCCTCGATGGAGTGAGCTGGCTTTTCTTGTGATTTACTGAGAAGCCATGGGTCTGGAGGGTGTCTATGGTAATCTCGATGTCTGTCAGGGCTGCCTGGTGTGAGCCCGACAGGATCAGGATGTCGTCCAAGTAGCATTGGACCCTTACCGGAATCATGCGTAGATGCGCTCCCAGTGCCGCCAGTACCTTCGTGAACACTCGGGGTGCTGAGGACAGGCCGAATGGTAGGGCCCTGTACTGGTAGTGTCGTCCCCTGTAACAGAATCTGAGAAACCTTCTGTGATCCGGCCTTATCGGGATGTGTAGGTAGGCCTCTGTGAGGTCTATGGATGACAGCATGTCTCCTCTCCGAATGCTGGCCAGGATGGATCTGAGGGACTGCATCTTGAATTTCCTGTATACTACATAGCGGTTGAGACGTTTGAGGTCGAGGATGGCTCTCCAATCCCCAGATGACTTTGGTACCAGGAACAGGATGGAGTAGTATCCCCGGCCCTCCTGTTCCGGAGGAACTGCCTCTATGGCTCTTATGTCCCCCAGGTGTTCTATGGCCTGATCTAGAAGACCCGCCTTGGTCCTGTTGCGTGACAACGGGCACCTTATGAAGTGATCTGGTGGAGTGGAGTAAAATTCTATTGCTAGACCCTGGGACACTGTCTCCCTGACCCAGGCGTCCGTTGTGCGTCTGCCACGCTTCGCTGAACAGCGTCAGACGACCCCCTATGGGGCTGTCCCGAACGTCATTTGGAGCGTCTGTAAGGACGACCTCCCCCCCTCTAAAGGAGCGTTTGGAAGGTTGACCCCTGCCAGAGGCTGGACGATCCTGGCCGCGCTCCTGCCTGTACGGGAAGGTGCGCGCGTTTCTGGGCCCGTCCCAGGACCGTCCTCCCTGAAAGGGCTGCCTCCATTCTCCACCCCCGTTTTGCCGGGGGCCCTGTCTGCGGAATTCCTGTCCTCCCCTGTCTGACCTCTTCGAGGGATGCGCTAGCACCTTTCTTTTGGTCTTGTCCTCAATCACGTAAGGATCCAGGATCGCACCGAATAGTTTCGATCCTGAATACTTAGCTGTGGCGAGGCGCCATTTGGATTTCAGGTCTGTTTTCCAATTTTTAAGCCATGCTAGTCTCCTAACTGCTACTGTACCTGCGATGGCTCTGGCCGAATATCGTGAGGCATACAGGGTGGCGTCCGCCATGAATTCCGCTGTCATGCGTAGCTTTGTCAGGGTCTGTCGTATGCGTACCTGCTCTGGCGGAATGCTCGCCTGGAGTTCCCGCAGCCACCTGATCGACGCCCTGGAGAAGACAGAAGCAGTAGAATCGGCCCTAATGGCCCAGGCTGATGAGTGGTGTACTCTGCGGAGAGAGAGTTCTGCCTTCCTCTCCTCTGCCTTCATTGCCTCTGACATGTCTCCTGGGATGGCTGAGGAAGCAAACAGATATATTAGTGGTTCATCGACCTGTGGCACCTCTATAAGTGATGCCAGTGGGCTACAAACATTAAACATCTTCTTTTCCACACCGCTAGGTGCGGGTATGGCCCCCAAGTTGGCCCACTGGGCCCGTACTGATGACCTGAAAACCTTGGTACAAGGTACCTGTATTACCTCTGACACCGGTGAATACATTAGTGGGTCCTTGGCGTCCTCCTCTTCTGAGGAGGGTGGCCTGACCTCCTTTGTCTTAGCTGGCATGTCGAGCGCCGCACATACTTTTGGCAAGAGGGAATGGAAGAATGTGTGGTCGAATAGACCTGGGGCCTGTGCTGTCTGTTGTTCTGTCTCCTCAGTTCCTGACAGCATGGCTCCCTCGTCTTCCCATTCCCCTTGCTCCTCATCTGACGCCTGTGGAGAAAACTCAAGACGCGTCAGAGTCCTGGAACATTACATTCCTCCCCCGGGGGGCGTGTCTCCGTGGCTTGCGAGCCTTTGGAGGGGGAGACTCACTCCTAGACGGTCGGAGATGTTTCAGGGTTTCCTGTAAGAGGGAGTGAAGCTGAGAAAAACACTTACCCGACCTCGTTCTCTTCCTACCTCTGTGCCCAGCCTCCTCCTGGCTGGTTGTGGGTTCAGAGTGTGCTGGTGATGAGGGCACCGATATAGGGGACAGGTCTTCATCCGTTCCTCCCCTGGGGGTCCATTCCCTGGACCCCTGCTCTGCTTCCGAAGGCCCAATGGAGCTGGGAGTCTCCAGGAGTGCCAGGTCTGTTCTCTCTGTTCCTATGGCCCTGCGCTGAGCCTTGGCAAACTCCTTCTCCAAGGCCTGGTGTCTCCTTATGGCCTGATGCTCCACTTTCTTCGATGGCTCAGTTAGGTGCTTCGTTTTGGCCTTCTTCTTGCCCCCCCCCCGTTCCTCCGTTCGGCGTGGCGGCGACAGGGGGGGCGCTGAGCCTTGGGCCGGGGTGCCCTCAGCCATGGCCATGCTCAAGCTGGGACTATGTCCCGGTAGCTAGGCAGGCGAGGCCGGAGTCGGCAGTGCTTAAGGGAGGCCTTCCCTAGCCTGCGCGACGGTAGCGAGGGGAAGGACGGCGGCTCGCGAATCCTCCGCCTCTCTGCTGGACCATCCTGCTTCCCCCTGTGCTGTCTGGTGCCGGTGCTGGTAGGGCTTTGCACGCAGCGCACCTCCGGAATAAAGGGAAACCTCCCTTCCTAACCCTCCGGCCGCAACTGACCGGCTTAGGGTGACAGACCAGCGGTTCCACTCACTCGTTGTCCGCCGGCAAAAAGGCTTCCCTGGGTCTAGGCCTCAGAAGGAAAAGAACAAAGGGTGCCCGCACGCCCCCCTTCTTGAAGGGGGTATTTTCGCGCCTTGCGGAGAGCACCAATCCCCAGGCGCGGCCGGCCGGGGACCACCCCCTTTCCAATATGGCGATTCGCGCCAGTGGCTGGGACCTCCCCCTAACCAAGATGGCCGCCGCGCCAATTTTCCGGTCGGAGCTCAGTGCTCCCGACCATGCGGAGCCTCGTTTTAAAGGCTCCGGTCTACCCGCTCCGATTTGAGAGCGGTCTGTCTATTTGCCGCCTCCGGCGGCCTCCTCCCCGTCCCCACTTGCGTTTGGTAGGGGCGCTCCTTCGCCCTTCTGCGTCGACGATCGAGCCTCGGCTTCCTTCGACGTCTGTGGGGTCCTGGTCGTCCTCTGGAGGCAGTCCAGGAGTCCGGAGATATTTCCCCCCGCGGCTCCCGATCTCCCGAGGCCCCAGGCCTAGGCGGCCTCCTGACAATCCCGGGGCGAGGATGAAGGATCCCAAAGAACCCCGTCGAAAAATCAGGTAACTTTCAGACTAAAAATTCTAAATTTCGTATTTCCAATAGCTAAAGAAAAAAATACTACTAGAGCTAACTAAAAAAATTAAAGTTTACCAGTCCTTTAAACCGAAAAAACCTTTTCTTCCTGGAGCTACCGGGAAGAGCTGTTCTTGGGCTTCAGACTAGGAAAAAACTGGGGAAGGAAGCCAGGAGGCGGAGCTAAATTTCGGACCTAGTCTGTGATTGGGTAGCAGGCTAAGACAACCCATAGGTGGATTCGGAATCCACCCATGCAGGAGAACAGCTAGCTTATAAGACAAAAACTTGGGGCTGGGAGGGATCAAGCCTGGAATGGTTTGAATTAAGAGTTGGGCCCTTGCCTAATGACCAGTGAAATTTGCTTAATAATAGCAATGATGAGTGCCAAGACTGTTGTCACTAAATGACACAATCATATGACATGTTTGGCACATGATTATATATGAGTAATTTAGTTTACCATATATTCATACCAGATGAATTAACAAAGAGAGTAGCAGATAAATAAAAGGAAAACTATCACAACATGATTGGGGTCAAAACATCTGTGGACAGAAAAGAGGGAAGGCTATTAGCCAGTCCCCTTTATACAACTATAGAAATCAAAACAAAATGGGATAAAAGAGGCACTCCTGAAAAAGATAAGGAATCATCTCAACTAATGGATCTTCAACTAACTTCAACACCAGATAAGGATAAAGAATTAGGTGCAGAGGCTCAACTAGTGCAGAGTATTGATATTTTTCAACCTTTGGTTGCTGAGAGGCCTAAGGAACAAAGATACACACGTGAGGCTATCAAGATTATGGATCAAAGAGAAATAGCAAAATCAACTTATTCAAAACAAGTTGCATCGACATCTTCGGAAGCCATGGGAGCAAGGCCTAAGAGGAGGGAGGAAGTGGCTTTGGCTTTGCAGAAGCTTTCTCAAAAAGGTCATGTCAAATAAATATTTGACATGGAATGTGAATGGTTTAAATTCTCCACAGAAGAGGAAGAAGATATTTCATTATTTGAAGCAATGTAAAAATGATGTAATCTGTCTACAAGAAACTCATATTAGAATTTCTGATCAGAAATATTTGATAAATAATAGGCTGGGTACACATTTTGTGGCAGCATCTTCAGAGAAGAAAAATGGAATTGTTATTTATGTTAAGAATCATATAAAAGCTAAATTAATAGAAGCAGATATTAAAGGTAGATTTTTAGCTATTGAAATTTTACAAGATGGGAAGAAAGTTCTCTTGATGGGTGTATATGCTCCAAACCAGCAACAAGGTACATTTTATAAGTTATTACATAAAAAATTAATACAATTGGATTATAGATCTTGTATTTTGATGGGAGATTGGAATGGTATTCTTGATGTTGGTTTGGATAAGAAAAAGATCTCATCTGTTCCCCAATCGCGTTCTGTTTTGCCCAAATCGTTTTTTGATATTAAAGATGACTTTAATTTGTCAGACATATGGAGAGAAAGACATGGTAGGGATCAAGAGTTTACTTTCTTTTCTGATAGACATCAATCATTTTCTAGAATTGATTTTATTTTAACTACTAGTGATTTTATATTAAGTTTAAAGAAGGTAAAAATTTTACCTAATGTGTTGTCAGATCATAACCCGGTTATGATGGAATTAAACACTGGTCAGTTTACTAGAAGATCTTGGAGAATTAATGAAAATTTGTTTAAATATGAGGCAAATGTGGAAGAATGTAAAAAGGCTATGAAGGAATTTTTTATGTTAAATATGAATAGGGAAATGGCAATAGAAACTCTCTGGGACTCTAGTAAGGCTCATATACGCGGAATTTTAATTGAGCTAAATGCAAGGCATAGACGTGGACAAGAGGGAAAAAAGGAGAGTGTTAGAAGCGGAAATAAAGAAAAAGGAGTTATTATTAATAAAGAAACCAGATGATAGTAATATTAAAGAAGGGTTAAAGATTTTACGGAAACAATTTGATATGTTGATGGCTGACCAAGTTGCCAGGAATTTGCAATATGTTAAACACAATACATTTTTTAACACTAATAAACCTGGCAGATGGTTGGCTTACACATTAAGGAAAAAACAAAAATCCCGTATAATTGAGAAGGTAGAATATAAGGGGCAAGAAGTATTTCAACAAGAAACTATCAAAAAAGCTTTCCTAGAATTCTACACTAAATTATATTCTGAAGAGAAGGTTCAAGAGAAAGAGATAGATGCCTTTTTAGAAAATCAAAATGTTTTGAAAGTAACATTGGATCAAAGAGACAGATTAAACGCATTGATTACATCAGAAGAAATTATTACTGCAATTAAGCAACTGAAAATGGGAAAATCTCCTGGAACTGATGGTTTTACAGCGATCTATTATAAGTCTTTACAGGAAGAAATGGTTATATCTATGAGAGAACTATTTGTAAACATTCAAGAGGGGGGTCGGGTACCACCTTCATGGAAAACGGCTTATATCTCCTTGATTCCTAAAGAGGGTAAAGATAATGTTAAAGTGGAGAATTTTAGACCTATTTCTTTGTTAAATACTGACTACAAGATTTTTGCAAAAATTTTGGTTAATAGATTAATGACAGTTTTAACTCAAATAATTCATCCGGATCAAACTGGTTTTTTACAAGGGCGACAGATGAAAACTAATGTTAGACAACTTGTTAATATACTAGAACATCTGGATAAACATATTCAGGTGCCGGCAGTTCTTATGTTTTTGGATGCGGAAAAAGCCTTCGATAGATTGAACTGGTTGTTTTTGAAAAGACTTATAGTTAAGATGGGAATGGGGGACCAGTTTATCAATTCTATATTAGCAGTATATCAGAAACAAACAGGGCAGATTATTGTGAATGGCCAATTAACAGATTTATTCAATATAGAGAAAGGCACCAGGCAGGGTTGTCCCCTATCCCCTTTACTGTTTGTGTTAACTTTAGAGGTTTTATTGAATAAGATCAGAGCTTCAGATGATTTAAAAGGAGTTCAGATTAGGCAACATGATTATAGATTATGCGCTTTTGCAGATGATTTACTTGTGACATTAACGCAACCAATACAGTCAGCTCAGAGGTTGATGGAAATTATACAAAGTTATGGAAGAGTATCAGGTTTTAAACTAAATATATCCAAGACAAAAATGCTGGTTAAAAATTTAGGTGATAAATTAAAACAGGATTTGGAAAGAATAACGGGGTGTGAGATAGTTAAGAAAGTTAAATATTTAGGAATTTATATTGAAGCATCAAATGGGAAATTGTATAAGAATAATTATGAATCCTTATGGAGAACAGTACAATTAGAGTTGGAGAACTGGAAAAAATTACAATTATCAATGTTGGGAAGGATTGCTGCAGTTAAAATGAATGTATTGCCGAAATTTTTATTTCTATTTCAAATGTTACCAATACTTAAAAAGGATGGGAATTTGGAGGAGTGGCAGAAAGGTATTAATAGATTTATTTGGAATGGCAAGAAACCAAGGGTTAAACTAAAAATTATTCAAGATATAAGAGAAAGAGGTGGTTTGAAAGTGCCTAACTTTAAGCTATATTATTATGCAGCAGTTTTAGTAGCAATAAGTGATTGGGTTAATGTAACTAACGAAAGAATATTGAATATAGAAGGGTACGGATTATTGTATGGGTTTCATGCGTATTTAATTTATGAAAAAAAGTTGGATAGGGGTTTTAAAGAACATTTACTGAGAAATTCACTGTTGCGTGTCTGGAAAAAGTATTCTTATAAGTTAAATGGTAAAATTCCTTTATGGACAATTCCCAGGCATGCAATAGAGAGTATAAATAGACAACAAATTCAGGATGTGGTACCCTATGAGAAGTTCTTAATTAAAGAAGGGAATAGCTTAGAATTGAAATCACTAGATAGATTAAGGGAAGAAGGAATAGCTCTTAATTGGTATTCATATATGCAACTTCAGGCTAGATGCCAAAAAGATATTAAAATGGGTTTTTCTTTAAAGGATGGAAAACTAATTCAACAAGTTAGAGATCAAAGAAGTATGCATATTAAAAGAATATATGATGTTTTAATTGAAATTGATTCTGGAAATGAACTAATTAAAGATTGTATGATTAAATGGGAAGGTAATTTTGGACATCCAATTACGATGGAAATCTGGAAAAGGATATGGGTGAAAAATGTAAAATTTACACAAGCTCAGCATTTAAGAGAAAATTTTTATAAAATGTTTTATAGATGGCATTTAGATCCAAAAAAATTATCACTTATGTATCCAAATATGCAACCTAAATGTTGGAGATGTGATTTTATGGATGCTACTTATTTTCATATCTGGTGGACTTGTAAAAAAATTAAGGCTTTTTGGATAAAAATATGGTGGATTCTCCAAAATATATTGAAAAAGCGTATTGAATTTTCACCACAGTTATTTTTATTAGGTATTATAAAAGACTGTACCACCGTAGAGACTAAATTGATTTTGAACTTGATTACGGCGGCAAGACTGTTGGTGGGTCAATATTGGAAGACATCGGAAACACCATCTATTGAAGAATGGACATTAAAAGTTATGAATTTGGCTGAAATGGCAAAGATATCTGCATATTTGAAAGACCACTCAAATGAACAATTTTTGATGGACTGGAAAAAATGGATAGATTATATACAGAAGAAATATCAATTGAAGGAATTATATTTGTTTTATAGTTAAATAATTACGTATAAGTAGTTTAGGGGGGTTTCTTGCGTTTTTACCCTGTATTCACTTTGGGAAGCCTGGGGGGGAGGGGGGAGGGTATTAATAATAGTTATTTTATATTTTTTCAACTGTTTTGGGGAGTTTTTTTTCTTTTCTTTTCTCTTTTTAGGTGGTAAGGGGTTGCTCGGGTGGCCTCCGGGCACCACATTGGTTGGAAGAAGAGGGAGGAGTGAAAGTCAGGCAGGTAGGAAGAAGGTATGAGGGAGAGTGTAGGTGGGAGGAGAGGATGGAATTGGAGAAAGGTTAAAGTAGGTTGTTAGAGGGAAGAAGAGTGGGTTAGTTTTGATTTAGAAGGATGTGGTGGGGAGGGGGTACCGAGCAGTTTTGTTTGATTGTTTGCAAATTGTATGTATATAATTGTTTACAGTTGAACTGTTATTTCATTTTTTGTTAAAAATCTTATAAAAAACCAGTAAAAATATTTATAAAAAAATAAATAAAAATAAAATATAATTAGTCTGACACAGCTTACTGCTATGAAATCCATGTTGACTTCTAAAAACTTTTTAAAGTTTTTAGAAGTCAACAAGTTTTTGTAAATGTTTTAAGTTGTTTATAATCTGCCTAGAATATTCTTTGGTATTGATGTCAGACAAGCTCATCTGTGTTTCCACAAGAACTACCTTTCCCCTTTTGAAGACTGAAAAAAATTTGGTCTTCTTCAATCACTATTGTCCCGTTTTCCAACTTTCTCAAACATAATGAATCTTTAGTCTGATCATCAACAAGTCTCTTAAGAATACTTGGATGCAACTCATTCAACCTTAATATCTGCACTCATTCAAGAATAGCAGGTAAGTCTAATTATAGATACTAATCATAACTCTATAAGACAATCTTATTGAGTAAATTCCAACTGTATTTTAAACGAAAAATACACATAGGTAAAATCAGAAATATTGGGGACACTCCAGAACATACTGTAACATTTAGGTAATCATTATAGTAATTCACTATAATCATGGTTACTAATATATATAGATGTAAGAGTAGAGCCAAAAATTACAGGTAATCTTCAGTTTACAATCATTTTTTCATTGACCACTTAGTTATGGCAACACTGAAAAATGGACATATAGCTGGTCGTCAAATTTCTAGCCAATGGAGAACATCCATGGCATATGATTGCAATGCAGGTGCTGATACTCCTGGTGTGTAATTACAACATTGCAGGAATCACATGATCACTTCTCTACCAGCTTTCCCACAAGCAAAGAAAAGTATGCAATGTGGAAGGATTGTGCTTTTCCTCCTGCCCACAGCATTGCTTACTCTTATGTAGCTCCCTCCAGCCTCTGCAATTTGTACCCTCTGCCACTCCCAATGACACTTCTTACCTAGACTTCCTGCTTCTTTCTATTTGATGTCCCATGCATCTTTAGGTTGATGGAAACTGGGATTGCTGTTGCTAAGTGATGCAGTCATGTGATGCTGTGCTTTGTGACTGCATTGCTTATTGATGGCAATCCTGGTCCCAATTATCACTATAACCCAAAGGCTATCTGTACTTGTCAAAAATCTAGGCTTAAACTGAAACTTTTCTTCCCTGGCTATATGTAAGAAAAATCTTTTTTGAAATAGAACACTATGTCAAAATATTATCCACTATTTAAGAGTGGTATTTAGAAGTTTACACTAAATATTATATTTTTTAAAAATAACTTTTTATGTGCCTTCAACTCTTGGTGTCGGCCTGGATTAGTTCCTGAATTTTTCTTGGCAAGATTTTAGAAATGGTTTGCCATTGCCTGCTTTCTAGAGCTAAGGGAGAGTAACTGGCCCAAAGTCTCTCAGCTGGCTTTGCTAAGGTGTGACTAGAACTTATGCTCCCCTGGCTTCTAGCCTATTGTCTTTAATCACTACACCAAACTGGCTACCCAAAATAAGTACAGGTAGTCCTTGGCTTATCACAGCACTTGGGACCATAATTGCTGTTGTTAAATGGCATGGTCAAAGCACAACATCACATGACTATGCTGATTAGTTATGGTAAATCCAGCAATACTGGTTGCATTGTTAAGCATGACCTCACATGACTGCAACTTCTGATTTCTTGCTGGCTTTCCCATTGACTTTGGCTGGCAGGAATGCTGGAAACTGCAATCTTGTGACCAGGGGATGCTATGACAGATGGGACTCTTAAGTACCAGACATACCATCACTCAGTGCCATTGTAATGTGGAATGGAGGCTTAATCAATGGTTGTAAACTGAAACTATATATAGGTATAATCTGCATACTGACAGCTGGGGGAATATCAATTTAAGAAAAGGGGCACTGCCTTACCTGAACGCCTTTTCTCAGCATGGTGGTGTAGAATCCACTGATTGGGTTATTTCAGCCTTCTTGCTCAGAGAGACTAAGTCAGAGCTTTAGTCACGCCTCCCTCTGGGAGTGGCTCCCCAGTTTTGACGAGGCGAAGTATCCTGACGAAAACTGACGCAATGACTCCAAAAATAAAAAAGATAACAACACACAAGCCTAGACACTTTAAAAAAGGAGAAGGTGTGGATTCTACACCACCATGCTGAGAAAAGGCGTTCAGGTACGACAACGCCCCTTCTCCAGCATGGTGGATGTAGAATCCACTGATTGGGACATACCAAAGCCTCCCATGTCCCTAAGGGAGGGAAGGTCTAGGCTGGTGTCTCCCTAGAGGAAACAACCTGTTGAAGAACCCGTCTGCCAAACGCGGCGTCCACTGCAGCAAACCTATCAATCTTATAATGAGTGATGAAAGAAGACAGAGACGACCAAGACGCCGCCCTGCAAATCTCTTCTACAGAAGTCTGGGTAGACCAGGCCGCAGATGTCGCTGCACTGCGTGTCGAGTGAGCTGTAATACGTGCAGGAACTGGGAGTGACTGGGAAACATAGGGCCTAGCAATGCAAGCCCTAATCCATCTACCAATGGTGGAAGAAGAGACCTTCCTGCCCATGGCAGAGGGCTGAAAGGAGACAAAAAAGGCCTCCAACTTGCGAAAGGCCGAAGTACGCTTGATGTAAAGACGCAAAGCCCTGCATACATCCAGCTTGTGCCACTGTCGTTCTAGACGATGAGAAGGATTGGGACAGAAACTTGGAAGGACTAGATCCAAGGATATGTGAAAACCAGTGTTCACCTTGGGAATAAAGGAGGGGTCTAATCTAAGGACCACCCTGTCCTCATGGAAAGTACAGAGATCGTCTCTGACTGAGAGTGCAGCCAATTCCGAAATCCTCCTGGCCGATGTGATGGCAACTAAAAATGCCACCTCCAAGGAAAGAAAATGCAGAGAGCAAGACTTGAGAGGCTCGAATGGAGAAGTGGTTAAGGCCTGCAATACAGTAGGTAAATCCCAAGATGGATACCGATGTACTGTGGGAGGACCAGAATTGGCCACCCCTTTGAGAAAGGCGGTGATAGCTGGGTGTTGTGAAAGTGGACTCAGATTGTCACAGGTGAGAACCGTGGACAAAGCCGCAACCTGCCTACGGATGATGTTGGTGGACAACCCTTTGGAAATGCCCTCCAGCAGATAATCCAAAATATTGGGAACAGTAACTGAAAGAGGGTCGAGTTTGTGTGTGATGCACCACTGGCAGAAATTTCTCCACGTGGCGTCATAGATCCGATTTGTCGAAGGGCGTCTAGAGGCCTGGATCATAGAGATCACTCCCGAGGAATAGGCCTGCTTAGCTAAACTCATCCTGCTGAGCCTGAGACTAAGTCAAAACTGGGGAGCCATGCCCAGAGGGAGGCGTGACTAAAGCTCTGACTTAGTCTCTCTGAGCAGGAAGGCTGAAATAACCCAATCAGTGGATTCCAAATCCACCATGCTGGAGAAAAAAATCCATATTCACTCTCTCTGTGTTCAAGTCATCTTCTGTTAATTATTTCTTTAAAAAGTAATTAAGTTCTAGTCCCATTTTAGGCATGAAAGCCAGCTGGGTAACTTGAACCAGTCATTCTCTCTCAGCCCAACCTACCTAACAGGGTGGTTGTTGTGGGGAAAATAGGAAAAGGAAAGTGTGTGGGATACATCTTGAGTTATTTGTAAAAATAATAAAGACAAGATATAAATAATAAATAAAAATAAAAAATTCAAATACTTATCAACATATTATCTCCTTCCGAGGCATGCATGTCAAATCTCATTCACAATTCCATTTGCAATATGCCGCCTTAGAAAGTATAAACCCAGTTATCTCTTTTCAATATCAAAGCACACTCTTGGAATATGTACCTCTAATTACATGAGGATCCCTTGCCTGAAACTTTGCTAATTCATCTGGCATACAAGTTTCATTAAAGGGTCAAAGGCTACAATGTATACAGTGGTACTTTGGTACACAACTGCTTTGAAACTCATTGAATTTTATACTCAACACATTTTGATGTGAGAATTTTGTCCCGATAATCATCGTTTATTTGGTACTCAACGCACAGGCTAGAACTTGTCAGTGTCGGCTGCCTTGTGACACACTACATTATTCATTATGGGGAAAAATTGTTTGGTACTCATTGTTTTTGGTATTAATTGCACCTCCCAGAACCAATTAATGGTGACTACTGAGGTATGACTGTATTCATATTAACTGCCCCAGAAACTCAATATCCAGCTGCCCCATCCCCTTCTTTACCAATATAAAGTACTTCAGAAATCTCAGTACTTTCCTATACAACTTAAAAAGGATATGACACATGTTTCTTGCATCATCCATGCCTGAATTAAAAATGAGTGTTATTATTCTGTAAAATGAGGTTATTTTATTCTGGGTGCAGACCAAATTCCTACAATAGAATAATAAAGTTGGAAGAGACCTAGCTCCACCCTTTGCCCAGTATACATCCATCATATCATCCCAGACAAATGGTTGTCCAATATTTTTGATGAATGTAGCCACTTAATGAACTGAGATTAGTTTGCATGTATGTGGCGGAATGTCTATGCTTGAATTTCCTTTAACATTAACTATGAATGAGAACTATTGAGAATTACTCTGAAATGGAGGAAACAGCAGAAAATAATGATTATGGGGTTTTGATAATAAAAAAATACCTTTATATATTATATTTTTAAATATAAATTTATTTTAAAATTGTAAAATAAATTATTTATCTTTATAAACAAATCAAGTGGCAAATATATCTAATATTCCTTACTTCTCTTATTTTCCCCACAACAAAAAACCCTGTGTTGGGGTGAGAATGAATGACTGATCCAAGATCACCTCACAATATCCTGGCCTCTAGCCCGGAGTCAGTATGCTACAAAGAGTCAGTCCGGATTTGGTATCATATAAATAGCAATTCCAATAGCATTTAGACTTATATACCACCCCATAGTACTTTAAAGCTCTCTCTGAGCTTTTTACAAATGTCAGCATACTGCCCCCAACAATCTGGGTCCTCATTTTTCTGACTTCGAAAGGATGGAAAGCTGAATCAACCTTCAGCTGGTCAGGATCGAACTCCTGGCTACGAGCAGAGTTAGCATGCAATACCACATTATTTCATTATGCACAATAACAACTTAGAGACAGAGAAGCATACTTAAATTCTACGCAGTTTATTTAAAATATTTATACACCTATCCATTTTGTATCAAACTTTGGATGGTTCACAACCAAGGGATAAACCACAGCTATGTACAATAAAAATGTTAAAATCAAGACAATTAAAATCAAAGACATTAAAATCAACAATATTAAAACCAAAAGAAAGAAGCCTGACACTATAACTGAACACAGCCCATCCTATCCTACTGCTTGGAGGAAAAGCAAGCTTGTAAGTGCTCCTTGGGTGATTGGTGCCTGCAAAATTTCAGTGAGAAGGCCGTTCCATAGGGCAGCAGCTGCCAAGGAAAAGGCATGCTTCCTTGGTTCCATTAGAGGGCAAAATTTAAGGGAAGAGACTCAGAATGTGCCCACTCTATCCAATGTGGTAGGATGGGCAAATATTCTTAGGGAGAGGTGGTTCTCTCTAAACGACTTGTCCAATAATTGTGGATAGGATTACAGCTGCTATCCTTTGCCTATTCCCTAACCCATTATTATTTTTATATGAGTTATGCATCAATTTAAGCAATGTACTGAGGAAGAATTTAATCTCAGCATCTGGTTAGATAACTGTACCATTAATGCCAAGCCAGGTATTTCTACAAAGAAAATCACAGATTATTTTAGCTTTAGTGTTTTAGCTGTATTACAATCTTCCCCAAAAGAATATCCAAAAATGTCGGGTTTTTTTTTTCATTTATAGGAATCCTTTTATGAATACAACAGTCTCTAACGTATTGAACACCTCTCTTACAAAAGTAGATTATAGGTAATATTTGACTTATGACTATTTTTTCTGCAATTATTGAAGTTATGATGAAACTGAATAAAGGGACTTACAACCCATGCCTGAAGCTATGGCTATTGCAGCACTTCCACAGTCATATTATCAAAATTTGGGCCTGCCCGCATTTACAATCACAAGGGTATTTTAATTCCTGCACCCAACTATCTTCTCCCTCCATCTCTGTCCATTTGGATATCCTGCATTCTGCAACATATTTCTAGTGCCCCTACCATTGCTCCCACTGCCTGCAGCTGGCCTTTGCCATTTTTTTCTTTTTGCTGGTGGCTGGGCACGGGGACAGGTCTGGGATGCATGAAGCGAGGGTGTGGAGAGATGGTACCGGTTCCTTGGGAAAAAGTGGAGGCTGTGTGGGAAGTGCTGTTGAAGTTAGTGGTCAGATTGAAAGAGAGGGACAGGGGCTTCCAGGAAGTGCAGTGCATGTACTGCAGCTTATATTGCAAGTGTTTCTGAAAAATGAGCCAGTGGGCTTTAGCAAGAAGGGCAGCAAAGTCCAGTGCTTACCCACAGATCCTTTCTTTGCTCCCAGCAAAGCCTTCTTCCTCCAAAGTCAATGAAATTCAAGGGGCTGGGGGGAAATGTGCTACCTGAGGCACGCACATAGAATAGTCTAACTCACAGGTCAGCAACCTGCGGCTCTAGAGCCGCATGTGGCTCTTGGAGCCTTCCCCTGCGGCTCCCAGCCTCCTCTGCCATTTGCAGAGAGACAGAGACAGAGAGAGGCACTTCACTTCCCTTCTCTCTCTCTCTCTCTCTCTCTCTCTCTCTCTCTCTCTCTCTCTCTCTCTCTCTCTCTCTCTCTCTCTGTGTGTGTGTGTGTAAAAGAGAGTGGACTCACGGTGTTCTCCGAGGAGCTGAAAAACTTATTCGGCTGAGCTCCTCCCTTTGCTGCATCTCTGCAGGAAGCAGGAAACAGGAAGGGCAGGAGAGAGCTAGCTAGCCCAGCTATGCTGACTCAGGAATTCTGGGAGTTGAAGTCCATGAGTCATAAAAGAGCCGAGGTTGCCTACCCCTGAGCTTGTTGGAGAACAGCTTGAAGCCAGCTTGCCAGGTAAGCAGAAGATCGGAGAGAGGGAGAGAGAGAGAGGGGGGAGAGGAGAGAGACACACACACGGAGAGAGACCCTTTTGACATCTAAAATGAAGATAACACTGCATATATTCTTTTTTACCTTTATGATCGGCGCCGGGATTAGCCCCCCCCCCGCGATCCCCGCGAGCCCTGTACGGAGGGGGGGATGCGCGAACGGCAAAGGGTGAGGGGACCCCCCTCCCCTTTGCCCCCCCTTCCGCCCTCCCCCGCACCAACCGAAGGGTACTTACGGTTCCGAGGTCCCTTCAGCTGGCCCACGCTCGATTTGGATGAGGGAGGGAGGAAGAGAGGAGAAGCCCAGTGGGGGAGAATGGGAGAAAGAGCCCCCTCCCCCGCTTACTTGTAGTTTGCCTTCCTTATGGGGAGGCTAGGAGCCCAAGCTCCCAACCCCTGCTTAAGCCTAATTATTTCTAAATCCTGCTTAAGCCTGAGTAATTTTCTAAACCTGCTTAACTAATGAAGAATCCACCAATAGGTGACTGTATCTGCCTAGGAGCCACGCTTCATGTCCTTCGTGGGCGAGATCAAGTCAAATCTGGGGATAAGGTCCAGGAAGGGGCGTGGCAGCTTTGGCTGACTTGATCTGATTGGGCAGGAATACAGTCATAACCCATTGGTGGATTCTCCATCTCCCAGTGCTGGAGAAAAAAGGATATGTGCAGTGTTAGCTTCATTTTAGATATCAAAAGGGTTTTGCAGCTCCCAGTGTTTTGTTTTTGGTGGGAAACGGGTCCAAGTGGCTCTTTGAGTGTTTTGGGTTGCCTACCCCGGTCTAACCAATCAGGAGAGCGGTGTGTGATGCCAGCCAATCAAGGAAAGACACTTGAAAGTTCTCCCCAACCCTACCATGTGAGAGCGATCCGCAGGTGTTTTGAGTTCAGCATTGCAGAGAAGAAAATTTATTTGCTGAACACAAAATCTTTGCATCAATCCTATAGCCTCTTTTAGTATTTTGTATCTTGTTCCCTCCAGTATTCTTTGGGAATACCAACTGAGAAAAACAAAGGAATTTCCCAATGTGTGTGGCACACACTGTGGTAGCAATCACATGGCAGGTGGGGAATGAGGACAGACTTTTAAATGTTGATTGAGGAGTGCAAGAGAAGCCTGACTGTTTAGGAATCCCAGTGCCAGGGTATGTGAGCAGGCATCTTTGCAGATATGGCCCTGGATGGCATGCAAAAGGAGCCTGGCTACTTAGATATGCAGTTCAAGAGATTTCCCCTGCCCCTTTGACAAACTATATACCATTATCACTTTTATCTTTGTATTTTGCTCTTTTTTGTTATTATTAAAAAGCAATACAATAAAGCTACCTACCATGACAATCCTATAGGACCTATAGACACAAATCTGCTGAGAACAACATAATATACAATATTTCTCTTTCTAGAAAAGATACTTTTCCATTATCCAAATTTTATGAATAATTTCCAAATTCCAGCTGTACAAAATAAAAAACATATACTGGATTAATATAGTTCAATACCTTCCATTTTATTCCATTTATAAAAGTAAAGGTTTCCCCTGTCCAGTCAATTCTGATTCTAGAGGTGGTACTCATCAGTGTTGTCCGAAGACATTTCTGTGGTCATGTGGCCAGCATGAGTATACACTAAGGTGCCCGGAATGGTGTTACCGTCTCATTGAATTGGTACTTGTTTGTCTATTAGCACCTGCATGCGTTCGAACTACTAGGTGGACAGAAGCTGGGGCAAGAACGGGGGCTGACCTCATTGCATGGTACTTAGGTCTTGGATCCAGGATGTCAGCTTTCCAGCTGACAAGCTCAGCATTTTAACCACTGACTCTTGGCGCCTCCTATTCTATTTATACCACCTGCCAACATGCAGAGAAATATAAATTAATTATCAGTATTCTATCTCATATTGAAATAAACTTGCTTGGTATCTGAAGACAAAATCTCACTACAATGCTTTATGATGTGTAGATGTTAGCACAATATAGAATGATGACCCATAAGAATTCTCAAATTCAAATCTCCTTATGCAAGCAAGTTCACCATAAAATTATGCAAGCCACTTTCATATATAATGTGGGGATGATATCAACTGCTCTCATAACTAGTAAGATAAAGTTACATGTGTTGCCTGCTTGAACTGCACTATATTTGAGTCTTCTATTTGAACAAACCTACATGAAAAAGGGGAAGGTTACTCAACAACAACTACATTAAGAGCAACCTCTTGCTTCTTGTTAGATTGCAAAATAGCCTTCACGTCTATTATAAGTTCATTTTCATACCAGTACATGTTCTATCAGTATGATTTACAGGAGAAATTAGACATGAACAGAAAAAAAACACAAATTATTTCAAGGAAACACAGTACTGTAAAACAATATTTAATTATATAGAGGGCACTGAATACGTTCTGTAAAAATAAATTCTTGGTAGCCTAAAATCAAGAGCACACATTAACCATATTAAAGTAATCCTTCTCAATCAGATGTTTTGCTTCATTAGCAATATATTGTCAAAGACAGGGGTTCTCAACCTTGGCAACTTCAAGACTTGTGGACTTCAACTCCCAGAATTCCTCAGTCAGCAAAGCTGGCTGAGGAATTCTGGGAGTTGAAGTCCACAAGTCTTGAAGTTGCCAAGGTTGAGAACCCCTGGTCAAAGACAAAAGATACTATTCTATAGTATAACTGGGCATTCAAACAGAAAAAAACTGCTATAAAAACTCACTGCTAAAATTCTAGTTGCAATATTCTAACTGTAAATTTAAAGACATTAAGAATACTATATGAACACTTTATTGATTAGTCTTTCAACCATAGCATCAAAGAATACCAACAAAGAATGTAAACACAATTAAACTATATTCATTGTGTCAATAAAGTATGTAAGAATCCTTCTCAAATGCTGAGGTTGTGTTTACTCTAGTAATGGTGTATGTTCTAAGCCCCAAACTTCAGCTCCTGTATAGTTGTGCTTAAGAGTTTATGAATCCTTTTGACATTTTGATATTTCTGCATAAATGACCTAAAATAATTGTTCTCCACACTTCCTAAAACTGGATTAAGAGAACTCAATTAAACAAATAAGTCTAAAACATTACACTTGTTCATTGGTTTATTGAAGAAAATGAATCTACATATTCTCAATAAATCAATGAACATGTACAATTTTTGATCATGAATGTGAGGGAGAAAATATTTTAGATTTTTAAATTTTAAAAATTGCCATTTGGAATAAGGGGCAGCTGACACATTGGACTGATCTCCCTTCTTTTGGCAATCCTGTCATTTTTTGTGGTTCATGGAGTTATAGGAGTTGAAGTGAGGGAAGTGCTGCTGGTGCTCAACAAATGATGAGCTTGACCGAACATGAATAGATTACTAAGGCAGTCATGACTGAAAGGATCTTCACACAGCTTTTGTGTTGTACATTAATTTTGCCTGTTCCTAGATTGGACTAGGATTAGGTTGTATTCCTAGTCACTCATGTTCTAGTCATCTACAAATTGGACTACTGTAATATGCTCTATATGGGGCTGTCCTTCTTGAGTATCTAAGTTTCAACTACTGTGTTTCCTGGAAAGTAAGACTCAGCCAAAAAGTAAACCCTAGCTTGATTTTTGGGGGTGGGCCTAATATAAGCCCTACTCCAAAAATAAGCCCTAGTTTTGGGGTGAGACACACATCTAAAAATCAAGCTAGGGCGGGGATAGGGGGCGAAGCTGCCCCATACACCCTGCAGCCACTTACCTTACTAGTAGGATTGCCGCAGCCAGGCCTCCCATGCCCCAACACTTGTCAAGCCGTGTGGCTTGTCACACCAGTGCCGCTGCTCCCGGCAGGAGGCTGCACAGCGCTTTGGGCCATTGCTGCTGCTCGCAGGACGCTGCATAGTGCTTTGTGCCATTTCTGCTGCTCATGGCAAGAAGCCTCACGGCACTTTGTACCATTTCCTCTGTTCGCAGGATGCTGCATGGTGCTTTGTGCCGTTTCTGCTCCTCCCAGCAGGACACCGCATGGTGCTTTGCGCTGTTTCTGCTGCTCGCAAGAAGCCACATGGTGCTTCAGGATCGTGTCGCGAGCAGCAGAAACGGCCCAAGCACCGTGCAGCTTCTTGCCGTGAGCAGCAGCTATGGCCCAAAGCGCTGTGCAATCTCCTGCCCTGAATAGCAGAAATGGCCCAAAGCGCTGTGTGTCTTTTTGCCGCGAGCAGAAATGGCGCAAAACACCATGCAGCGTCCTGCTGGGAGGAGCATAAATGATGCAATGTGCCACATGGCGTCCAGCCACAGGTAGCAAGCGGCCACAGAAGTCAAGCAGTGGCGCGACACGTGTCAGGGTGTGGGAGGCCTGGCTGTGGTGGTCCTAAGGTAAGACATTCTCCGAAATTAAGACCTAGTTCCTCTTTTGGAGGCAAAAAAAATATAAGACCGGGTCTTAATTTCGAGGAAACATGGTAGTAGAAAATGCAGTGTTATAGGTAGTTATCTGGGCTTCCAGAACAACACATCTCACCTCTGCTCCACAAACTGCATTGGCTGCCAGTTTGCATCTGGGTCCAATTCAAGATGCTGGTGTTAACTTTGGAAGACCTTCATTGCATGGGACCAGATTATCTGACTGAGCATCTCTTACCAATTACATCAGCTTTTGCCATTAGATCTGTCAGAGAAGGCATGTTGTGGGTACCATCTGTTAGGGACTTACATTTGATGGGTCCCAGGAGATGGGCCTTCTCTGCTCTAGAGACTGCTTTATGGAACATTCTCCCTCCATGCCCACAAAATTGGTTTATGTCCATCTTTGTTAATGTTCCAGAAGTCTCTCAAAACCTGGTTTTGTCATCAGGCCTGGGGATCCCAGGTTAAAAAGTAACATTCTAAGATAGTCCCACTATTGTAGTTGATAAACTTACCTTCTTCCCTGCCTGTGGTTTGTATATTTTAATTTCAATCTTGAAATTTCACCAAAATACTTGATGCCTCTTACCTTTTTCTCAGAAGTTTCATCTAAAATACAATCCTCGTAGCATTAAAAGCTAAGTGTATTATGTAATATATAAAAATAGATAAATCTGAATACAGGCTATCCTTTGTTTAGCAAGTGCCTCACAGAGTTATGATGATGATAAAGTAATTTTGCAATCAATCTTTGCAATTATGATATCTGCAAATCTATAAAGCAAAAGGCTGAAGAAAGATCATAAACATAGTTGGTGTTTCATTTAGCGACCACTTCACTTATAATGATCAAATTGTCAATCCCAATTGTGGTCACTAAGCAAGAACTACATGTACTAAATATATCATTCAACCTGTGAAATTCTAACACAGACCAATTTAATACCAGCAATGTTAAAATTTAAATCATTATCTTTTACATTTTGTAAACTGTACTCAAAAGGATCCTCTGGTTACGTTTCTGAGTTAACCTGAAAGTCCAGCTATGCAAGACTTTGCAATCTTTCTGGACAGATTATTAATAAATGGTTGGCGATAAAGTATTTAGCAAAAGGCTTTAATGTCCAGTTTCCGAATACAGATCAAAAAGAAAGATCCCAGACTGAGATCTTGCAAGATTTCACTGATTGCTTCTTTTAAGGTAAAAGAATTGTTTAGCCAACAAGACTGCTAGCTCTAAAGTTAAGAGTCTATGATTCTGGTGAGATATAAGCTTGATAAATCTTAAGTATGAACACTGGCATGTAAAATGCAAGAATATTTTTCCTTTGAAGGGAAAAAAAAGGCTTAACTACAGAAACTGTGATACATTTTAAAACTTTCCAATGAAGTTGGCAATATGTATATTCATTAATTCAATATATGCTAAATATATACAGAGGAGACTAGTTTGGAAAAAGATAAGCCTGGTTTTAAACTCAGAGAAAGCAACATCAATAACTTGCACTACGTTGGTTAATACTAGTCTCCTGAAAATGCAAATAATTTGGATGTTCTAATAATAAAAGTCAAGGCACATAATGAAAAATTGGGAATGTGATTAAATCTAAAGTAATGACCATAGGTACTACAATCAAACTTAGAACCAACAATAAAATGGTGGATAATTTCTGCCTTTGAGGATTGACTGGAACAGTCAAGGAACCAGCAGTCAAAAAATACCTGTCTGTCAGTCAGGCGCAAGACACCAAGAACCAGGATAGAGTTCAAAAGCACTCTGCATTTATTCCATGCAACCTATAAACAAGAATCTCATCTACTAATGGTCAAGGCAAACTGGCACCAGATAAAAGTCAATGGACTTCAAGGGGGGGGGGGGCTGGACTTAGGTCTCTTTCAGGGGTGTAGGACTCCAGACTGATGATACGTTCGATCCCACCCTCAGCCACTGGCTGGTCATCTGCTACACAGACTCCCACTTGGTAGGGAAGCAATAAAGGCCTTGCAAAAGATATTCAGATGCTGTGACATGTCATGCAAAAACTTGCAAAAATCTTTCCTGTGAAGCTTCATGGCAGTGAAAGTTGAGCTCTGAAGAAACTATATGGAAAGAATAGTGATACTTTTGAATTTTAATGTTGCAGAAGACTCCTGACATGATGATAGATAAAAACAAACAAATGAATTGTGGAACAAATTAATACCAAGTTTTCATTTGTGGCACAAATGACCAGGCTCAAATTATCATATTTTGGACACAGTATGCAGGGTGAGATGGGTAGCAATCAATCAATACTACCTCCCTGGAAAAGTCTATAATATTACTGGCACAGATGGAAGGGAAGAGTAAAGTGAATGGATTCAATTACAACAGCGATGGATACTATTTTACTGTTGTAAAATTTAAAGAAGCAGGTTTGGGACAGATCATCATGATGAAACATCTACCTATATGAATGTGAATAGTTAACACTAACTTGATGGCACATTAGAACATAAAACAGAATAATAGGATTGGAAAGGACCTTGATGGTCCATGGCAGGAGATCCTATACCATTCTGGACTTTCTTTGGGTTTTATGGAATGGATACGTGTTATCATGAAAAGAATAACAGAGGAACAGAATAACAAAATTGGAAAGGATCCCGGGTGTCCTCCAGTCCACCCCACACCCCAAGCAGGAGATCCTATACTATTTCAGGTAAATGGCTGTCTAAACTCTTCTTAAATACTTTCAATATTGGATCACCCACAACTTCTCGAGGCAAGTCATTTCACTGATTAATTGTTCTGTCAGGAAATTTCTCCTTAATTCTAGGTTGCTTCTCTCCTTGATTAATTTCTATTTATTGCTTCTTGTCCTTCCTGCAGGTGCTTTGGAGAATAGCTTGACTCTCTCTTGTTTGTGGCAGCCCCTCAAATATTGGAATACTGCTATCAGGTCACCGGTCCTTCTTTTTCACTAGACTAGATGTACCCAATTCCTGCAACCGTTTTTCATATTTTTAGCCTCCAACCCCCTAATCATCTTTGCTGCTCTTCTCTACACCCTTTCTAGAGTCTCAACATCTTTTTTATATTGTAGTGACCAAAACTGGATGCAATATTCCAAGTGTGGTCTTATCAAGGCATTACAAAGTGGTACTAACATTTCACGTGATCTTGGTTCTGTCCTTCTCTTAATGCAGTCTAGAACTATATTGGATTTTTTGGCTGCTGTAGAACACTGCTGTCTCATATTTAAGTGGTTGCCTACTAGAACTCCAAGATCCCTCTTGCAATTATTGCTATTGAGCCAGGTTTCACCTATTCTATACCTGTGCATTGGTTCTTTATGAATATGAAGTGGCTATCTAAAACAAAAATTCCTCCAATTCTAGTATTGTATGAGCACTTACTAACATTAAACAGAGTTTGAGCATTACCATAAATTAGCAGATAATTCTTTTAATTGCCAGCTAAAATGATATGTGTGAGGGAAAATTCTACTATGTGAGGTTATACTGTGGTTAAAAGCATGGCTCATCACTTAAACAAAAGTACTAGAAAGTTATTCATAAGGTAAATTAATATACCAAGCCTAATTCTATATCAGAAGATATTACATTAAAAATTATCCAGAAAGGTATATAAGTAAGTATGCCAAACAAATTATGGCAGGTGATAAATCCAAATCAGGAAAACATTAAACTACTTCTATTTTTAATTTCTAGTTGATTGTTGAGAACCAAACAGTTCTGAAAATCCTACCAAGAAAGATGCAGGGACTTGTCCAGGCAGTCACCAGGATTCAAAACAAAACAACTAACAGCAGATTATGAAATACCACAATGGGAGGCGATATCTGTAGTTATTACAAAAATTCTATGACCTCTATTAAATGAATAAATAGGTATTTTGAGCACAAATCTGTTTCCAAATTGATCAGAATAACTAATATTGCATTCAAAACAAAATGTTTCAATACAAGTAAGGTTCTAAATTCAGGCAAGAAAAACCAAATGTACAGGTATAGTATAGGGGGTACCTTGCTGAATAGTAGTAACTGTGAGAGGGATCTCGGAGTCCTAGTGGACAATCATTTAAATATGAGCCAGCAGTGTGCTGCAGCTGCCAAAAAAGCCAACACAGTGCTAGGCTGCATTAACAGAGGGATAGAATCAAGATCACGTGAAGTATTAATACCACTTTACAATGCCTTGGTAAGGCCACACTTGGAATACTGCATCCAGTTTTGGTCACTACGATGTAAAAAAGATGTTGAGACTCTAGAAAGAGTACAGAGAAGAGCAACAAAGATGATTAGGGGACTGGAGGCTAAAACATATAAGGTTGATGGATTTGGGTATGTCTAGTTTAACGAAGAGAAGGGCGAGGGGGACATGATAGCAGTGTTCCAATATCTCAGGGGCTGCCATAAAGAAGAGGGAGTCAAGCTATTTTCCAAAGTGCCTGAAGGCAGGACAAGAAGCAACGGGTGGAACCTAACCAAAGAAAGAAGCAACCTAGAACTAAGGAGAAACTTCCTGACAGTTAGAACAATTAACCAGTGGAACAACCTGCCTCCAGAAGCGGTGAATGTGCCAACATTGGAAGTTTTTAAGAAGAAACTGGACAGCCATTTGTCAGAAATGGTATAGGGTTTCCTGCCTGAGCAGGCAGTTGGACTAGATGACCTCCAAGGTCCCTTCCAACTTTTATTATTATTATTATTATTATTATTATTATTGTTGTTGTTGTTGTTGTTATTGTTATTATTATAATGTTCAGATTCAAAATATTTAAGATAACTGGGACCAGAATTTCCATTGCTAAATAAGACAGTTTTAAGTTAAGTCGTACTTTACTTGTTGGAAGCTGGCTAAGATAGTTGAAAATGGTGATCACATAACCCTGGGACAATGCAATAATCTAAGTACATGCCTGTTGCCAAGCATCTATATTTTGATCAAACGGTAGTGGGGATGCTATGATGGTCATGTGCAAAATCATGAATAATTTTTTTCAGTGCCACAGTAATTTAAAATGGTTGCTAACCAAATGGCTGTAAATGGAGGCCTATCTGTATTTCTCTTTATATTTCCAAAACACATACATAAGAATTCTACTAGAATTAACAATGCTTTTTAAAAATGTCACTTAGGGTCAGACTATGAAGGTTTGCAACCCTAATAATTATTTTAGATTTTGTATACTATTACTACGAGGCAATGATAAATAGTACCATCACATGAAGTATACTAAGGACATATAAAAGTGACTAGAGAAATTACTTACTATTCCCACAGGAGTAGGGAATTAAAAATCACAGTGATTTTTTTTTACACAATGTTTTCTATCTCCTGACACAACAGCATTATCTAGAATTCCAAGCCATTGATATTACTTATGATTCCATTATAAGTAACAAGATCAATACTTGCAAATTATGTTCTGGCTGTTTATAAGATGTGCAATCCTTAACTAAAATCAGTAGTATACTTCTGGTCAGATTAGCCATTTCATTTATAGAATTTGTCTCTTGCATTGATGAAACAACTTGTTTGTTCTTTCCTACCCCAAAACTGTTCAGACTTCTATTCAAGATTGCCAGTGTAACTCTGGAATTAGAAACAAGAAAAAAAAATCCAAAAATCACATTTTTGACATTTTAGCCCACATCTATAGATTTATTTGCCTAAGTTTAATAAATAATAATAAACTCCATGTAGAAGTTAAAAAGTGGGTAGAGGGGATCAAAACAGAATTTTGAGACATCTCAAAATTCAGCTACCATAAGGTTGCCCAGAAATCCTCCAATAACTATCATCATATTGAGAGAAACAACCACTATCATACTGGGCATCAAATCCCAATCTGGAAACAATTTTAAAACAGATACTATGACTACAAGGCCCCAACAGGGCCAAACTCTTCACTATCTAATCCCTGTATCAATAATCCACTAAGACAGTTTCTTCCCAAAACTCAGTTCTGAACCAATCCTGGAATGCTAATCTAAAACTGCCTGGAGTTAATAGGCTATCATTTACTCTAAAGTCATATTTAAAAATTATATAATACAATCTGAGCAAGCAAATTTCAAGGCTACAGAATTTAAATTTGGCTTTCATATAAGCAATTTCACAATTATTCCTATAGTACAGTTTGGGCAACCCTACAGTTATTATTATACTTATTATATCTAGTTGGGCCATTTCTGGCAGATTTCAGAAGCCACAAATTGTAAGGATTCAAAAGTTAAGTTTATTTCAGCTCTCCAAGTAGCTTGTCCATTTCTCCATTACCAGTAATGCAAGACAGTTATGTAAGTAAAAATGCTAATAGGCTGGAGATTTTATTTATGAAAACTAAGAAAGACTGAGATTTCAGAATCAGCAATGCTTTCATGGTCTTTTCTCTGCGGCAGAGGAATATATATTATGGTCTTATTAAGTTAGATGAGTGTTATAATAAATAACTTCTGAAATAATTATTTTAAAGTCTTGCAAAGTAATAAAACATTATACTGAGAATTGGTCTCTGTGTATTCTGCACTTTAAAAATTTAAATCTACATTTATTTTGGATTCAGTAACCTGTAAAAATGTTTTATAACAGATGAAACAATTTTAAAAGTGAGAGCTAGGCAGACAATGAACATGAATGAAAAGTAGTATTCTTCACAATTACACTATGACACACATATATGCATATTCTAGGATAAGAATACTTATTAGACATAGTCTTTCTAAGCACTCTATGCAGTTCATAAGTTATATATCAATAATGCTTCAATATCTAGCTAAAATTTCCAAAGATCATAAAAAGAATTAAGTCTGAAAAATGTGGTTTGCAGTCACAAAACACACCAAATTATTTTTTAATCCTAGTTTAAGGATTGGTTTGCCAAACATTAACCACTAAGGCATTTTTTTTTACTTTAAATCATTATTGTGCTGATGCCTGATAGCCAACTAATATTTGTGCAGACTGCCACTTCCCACTTTCTAATTATTTGAAATAATTTAAAAAGGCTGATGATAGCTGGATCTTGATCAGAATCCCCGCTCCCCCATTCTCATTGTCTAAAGTAATGTTACTTTTGGGAAGAGGTTAAAAACAAAAATGGAACAACTAAGTTATCTTTTCAAAAGCACTCTATTTGGTGGCTGTATCCCATATTATTTCCTGAAGAATTGATGGATACTGTACTTACCATAAACTACCTCTTAATGCAGGTTCACATGACATATGAGACCATTAGCAGTCTAAAACAAACCACAATTACAAACTGTGACCAAGGAGGAATATTTAAAGCACATTGTTATTCATAATTTGGGTACAGATGACACAATTCTTGAGTATTTTGTATGAATATAATCTCTGATTATTTTAAGGGTACCTTAATATTGGTTTACTCAATATTAAATCTAACATTTCTTCATTCATCCCATTTGCACTTCATATAATATTTCACAGTGAAGCATCAATTAATTTAGCATATAGAGAACAAGAAATAATATATGAGAAAAACTTGATAGAATAAAAAAATTGTTTCTTCCAAAAATAAGGAGCTACCACTAAAAAGCCCTGTTCCAGGTCAATTTAATCGGAAAATCCTTACAATAATTACATGCAGGATAGAAAAAATGCACAAACTGATATTGAATCTGTAAGGTCAAGAGGTGTAAGATTGCAGATATATATTACCATGATCTCAACATTATACCTAGGTAAAAAAGTTTATATATATATATATATATATATATATATAATGTGTGGCAAATATTTTATTACTTTTAATTTATTTTGCAAAGAAAAAAAATGTCATAATTATGAAAAATGCGTGAATATTTGACCAAAATTTCTAAGCTCATGCTAAATTATGAGTTTCTCTTCTCATAAAGTTGTTAAAAATTAAAAGCGAGACTCTATCCATATATTGTATAACAAAGTAAAAACTAAGTGTTTGGTGTTAGGTGTAACAACACATTAAATACACCCAACTGTATAAAGCAAACAAGACACAACACTTTCATGAAAATAAGTCTAAACAAAATTATGTTAAAGTTATTTTTTCACACTAAATCTCTGAATTTAAACAAACATTACAGTAAAAACAGAACATAAGTTAAAAGCTACTTTATCAAATCATAATAGGAACAAAACCATCTAACTTGTAAAACATCCACTTACAATAAGGGAAGTTATTCTCATGCATAATAAATAAATAAATAAATAAATAAATAAATTTCCATTTAACTTTCCTTTTTAGTGACATTTCACATGATTGAACAAAAGAACAAGCTCTCCAAACCAACAAGCAGGTATTGAGGGAGGGTGAAACAGGCAGACTGAGCTACATTATTTCACTACCATAATTAACTGCACTTTTCATTTCTAGAATAAAAACTTCGGCTGCCATTTTCAAACAACCTATCAAATTGGACATTCAAAATATACAGCAGAGGCATTTTAGCAACTGTTGCAGCTTCACTTTTGGGTGAGCAGTGAACATGAATTTTAAAAGTTGATTAATGAGTAAGAAGGCCAATATCTCCTGCAGTCATTATTTTGAGACAGAACTAGAAACTGACCATTACCTACCGGTATGTGCCAATTCCTTGCCAATGAGATGAATATTATGCAGCAAAGAGCAAGGAAGTATCTGACATTAGGGACACTACAAAAAAAGCAGGGCGGAGGACCCAGTCCCATCTTTCCTTGTCTACCCTCCAGGTAAGCAAGTTGTCACATACATTTGCACAAACATTAAAGCAGAGCAAAACCGGATTTTCTGCAACATCAGACCTCACTAAGGATTTAACTGTGGCGAATGAAAGAATAAGCCAGACCAAAAAAAAAAAAATCCCAACACATCATGTCACCTCTCCTATCGTGTGAAATCGCGTGGGCGCCACGATGAAGCTACTCGTCATATCATTCCGTTCCAGCAACGAGGATCTGGCCTCTTCCTTTCCTCGGATAAGACACGGCGGCGGCGGCGCAACTCAGGTGGGAACGGAACCGAGCATCTCTTCCCCCACCTCTTTCCTCCCTCCCGTCGGGGAGGAGGCTTTGCAGCCGATTGCTGCTTCGGTCGCCTCAGTCTCTCCCAGCTCCCGGCCCATTTGCCACCCCCCCACCAGCCCCCCCCCGGCCACTTACTTGCCGATCACCTCGCACAGCTCATACACATCCTCGAACAGCACGTCGTCGTCGGCCATGGTCCAGATAGGGGAGAATTATCCTTGCAGGCGGCCGAGGCGGGAGGGGGCGCGGGCAAGATCCCCTCCGCGCTCCCCGCACAACACGCCGCCGCCGCCGCCGCCGCCGCCAATCAACACACCACGTTAAATCCCGTCCTTTTAACACCGAACAGCTCAAATCCGTCCCGGAGGTTCCAATGGCTACGCCGAAAATTTCACCAGCTGCCGCCGCTCCCCGTTCCTTTCTCCTCTGGGCCTCAGCCACCCGCCTGCCTGCCTCTCTCTCCGCTGCCGCCTCTCGCTACCGCCGCCAGGTCGTCACCTTTTTCCCACCCCCTCCGTCGCGAGCCTTTTTTTTTTCCTAGGGCCTCGGAGATTAAATGAAGCAGGCAAAGGCTATCCAGCCAGAGGGGTGGAGCAGCAACCATGGAAGGGATGGATACAAAAATGAACCGGCCGAGGGCAGAGACGCCTCATTCGCTCCCCTCCCCCCACTGGTGCACACTCACACACGAAGGGGACAGAACGAGAGCGCGCGGGAGGGGAGGGGAAGGGAAGGGAGAGGCAGACGCGGCTCCGACCACGCGCCGACGACAGCGACAAGTCATTTAACGAAGGGCGCGCGCGCGCGCGCCGTTCCTGTCCCAGTCGCCACCTTTTTGATCAGTCACGCAACCGCCCAGAGCAAGCGCGCGCACCCTTCCTTACAGAGGGCGAGGGGGGGGGTCCCTCACCCGCTCTTCCTCCTCCCTCTTTTTCTTCTGCACAAAGCCACTCCCACAAGTAGCTCAAAAAAATACTCGTTTGGCGTAAGGAGGCGAAAAGTGGTGGTTCTGCGCAGACGCAAATGCTTTGACGTCATAGAGCAGCAAGGGTGGGGGGAAGAGCGGATAATGTTACTATCCTTTTCTCAAGCGGATGGGTTTTTCTCGTTAGCAGTTTTCGAGGCAAGGCTTCGAGATTGAAGTGGCGTCCTATAAACTAAGATGAAGAAACGAGTATGGCTTCTTCGGATGTACTGATATCGGATAGTAAGGCATAGGAAGAAAGAGCAGATCTCCGTCACAGTGCTTTTGGGTGTTTCTCTTTTTAATGATAGTCGACTGTAGTTTTTTGCGAGAGCAGCAAGTCCTTTTGCTTACGCGAGAAACTAAACTAAAGGAAGCTCCGAAAGGAAAAAAATAGCAAAATTAGTTGTTCCTGTATAACCAAAATTCCTGATTGCAAGTTGTTCTGTTTAATTCTTTTCTGTTCTGGTGCATTTTCCCCTGTTCCTTAATTTGATTAGGAATTAATATTTTAAAAGTACGGTAGGGAAATAGCATTGCTGAATCGACAGGCATGTGCAGTTAGGAAAGTGGGAAAAACTGTTAAAACTACAAGTAGAAATTCTGGTTTATGCATTCACTGTCCTATTCCAATTTGGATCACCCACTTCCAGATGGGAAATCACTTGGATATCCTTGGCTACAGAGTGATTTATTATGTGCCATCAAGTCTTAGCGACCACATATATTTCTTCCATGACAATCTGTTCCTAACCTAATATTTTCAGGTCTTCCAATGGTGCACCCATCACCACTGTAAATGTCCATCCACATTTGCTGCTCGTTCTCTTCTGGCTTTCCCAGCATAAAATGTTCTTCTTGAATTAGGTCTTTGCATAATGTGTTCACGGGTGCACCCTTGAGGTGCACCCGGAGGCTTGCACCCCTTGAGGTGCACCCGCAGGCTTGCACCCCTTGAGGTGCACCCGGAGGTGTACCCGGAGGCTTCAGCTGGCCCAGAATGCAGCCGCGCGGGTAGTGACCGGAGCGTCATGGCGCTCCCATGTAACACCGCTCCTGCGTGAGCTGCACTGGTTGCCAGTGGCCTTCTGGGTGCGTTTCAAGGTGTTAGTGACCATCTTTAAAGCGCTCCATGGCATCGGACCCGGATATCTACAGGACCGCCTTCTGCCAGCAAATACCTCCCGCCGTCCAGTACGCTCCCACAGAGTGGGTCTCCTCAGGGTGCCGTCGGCCAGACAATGTCGGTTGGCGACCCCCAGGGGGAGAGCCTTCTCTGTGGGAGCTCCAACGCTTTGGAACGAGCTCCCCCCCCGAACTCTGCACGATGACGGAATTGCGCTCCTTCCGTCGAGAATTAAAAACACATCTTTTTAGACAAGCCGGCCTGGGATAGTAGCTCCGGTACCAACAAGGCCATAATTGTTTTTAGGGGATTGAGTTTTTAAGATTATGTATTGGGTTTTTAAATGATTGGGCCAAATTATTTTATTCTATTTTTAATAATTTTACTTTTTGTATGTTGATGTTTTTTAATTGGGCTGTACACCGCCCCGAGTCCTTCGGGAGGGTGGCGGTATAGAAATCACAAAAATAAATAAATAAATAAATAAAATTTAAACTTAGTCAATTGTGCCTTGAGTGAAAAGTCTGTGTTCATTTGCTTGACAATCCATGTGTTTGTTTCTTGGCTGTACACAATATTCTCAGGAGCATTCTCCAACACCAACTTTAAAAGAATCAATACTTTTCCTATCCTGCTTCTTCAAAGTCCAACTTTCACTTCTATAGAGTGTCACAGGGTATACCATGAATTGTAATATTCTGATTTTTGTAGCTATAGTATTTAAATATCTTTTACAAGGCCTTCAGGATTGCTTCACCAAGTGCTAGTCTTTGTTGTACAGGAAGTCCTCGACTTACAACAGTTTACTGGACGTTCGAAGTTTACAACGGCACTGAAAAAAAATGATTTATGAACATTTTTCACACTTAGGACCATTGCAGCATTCCCCTCAGTCATGTGATCAAAATTCAGATGCTTGGCAACTGGCTCACATTTATGACGGTTGCACTGTCCTGAGGTCATTCCAGCACCTTTTGCGACCTGACTGGCAAAATCAATGGAGAATCCAGATTCATTTAACAATGTTAAATGTTATTAATGTAATAACTGCAGTGATTCACTTGTGGCAAGGAAGGTTGTAAAAATGGGACAAAACTCATCACAAATGTCTCACTTAGCAACATACATCGTAGGGTCAATTGTCATAAGTCGAGGACTACCTTTATTTCTTGACTGCTAGCTCCTGTACTGTTGATGGTTGATCCTAAAAGGCAGCTATCTACTATGTCTTCCTTATCAGTTCTAATAGATATAGAGAAGAAGGGGGGACGGGCAGATAAGCCCATTCTGTATTGTTGCACAAGAGCAACATCCACATTGCATCAACTAGAAATCAGGCTTGATTCAAGAATGCATACACCTAATGGCTGATATTGTACTGTCAGTAGTCCTGAACTTACAACCACAATTGGAATTATTTATTATTAATTTGACTTCTATGCCGCCCTATTCCGGAGAACCCAGGGCGGCTCACAACATAATAGAAATCAACATTTAAAAATACATATATATATAAAAACTCCTTAATTTAAAAAAACCAATCATTCAACATACACACAGACATACACTGGCTTGGGGCAAGATGTTAACTGCCCCGGGCCTGCCGGCAGAGGTGTGTTTTAAGTAGTTTACGAAAGGCGGAGAGGGTGGGGGCGACACGGATCTCCAGGGGAAGTTGGTTCCAGAGGGCCGGGGCCGCAACAGAGAAGGCTCTTCCCCTAGGCCCCGCCAGGTGACACTGTCTGGCTGACGGGACCTTGAGAAGGCCGACTCTGTGGGCCCTAACCGGCTGCTGGGATTCATGGGGCAGCAAACGGTCCCGTAAGTAACCTGGTCCGATGAATTCTGATCGCTAAATGATGATGTTGTTAAGGAAGTCATCATGTGATAGGATCTCATTTTACAACCATTTTTAACCACATTTGTTCAGCAGATCACTGCAGTCATTAAGGGAATCTGGCTTCCTCAACTGACTTTGCTTGTCAAAAGCTGGCTGGGAAGGTTGCAAATCATGACCATGTGATTGCAACATTTTCTAATAATTCATAAATGCAAGTCAATTGCCAAGGACCCAAATTGAGACTACATGACCGCAGGGATAGTGCAGTGGTCATAACTTTATAAGTCATTTTTTCTGAGGCAATTATACCTTTGAACCATTCATTGTTAAATAAATGGTTACAAGTCAAGTACTCCTGTATGTGCGAAAATGATTATGAGCACCAAAATTTAGAATATGGAATATAGAGTATTGTTAGAGAGTATAGAATTCAAGGATTAGACAAAAAAATTGTTATTCAAATGAGCCTGATAATGCTGTATTAGTCTGTATGGACTAATCCAGTGTAAGACAATTTCTATTATCACAATTGAAACAAATATGTGTGTTGCATGGTAGTCTTGATTTATGTATTGTATTAAGCCATGGTTTAGTTACGATTGATTAAATAAAACAATTGGCTAGATTCACAAAGCACTCTAAACCCATACGTGATAATTTACAGACCGCATTAGAAAGAAGCAAGCCACAAAATAGTTTTTGGCAATATAGAAATATAGGCAGAGCTTTGTACAAAAGATATCAGAAAGTATGGGAAGAGGATAATTCAGAGACATTGGGAATGTTTCACATATTTAAGTTTATTAAGCCATTATTTACTGAATAAACAGTTATCCTCTCATAAAGGATGGATCTATGCTGCATTTTAAGGCAGGGTTCTCTCAACCCTGTGAGTCAGGACAATTTTGGGAATTGCAAGCAATAGAGAAATTCACATAAAAAATAAGTAAGACCTACTTTGCCTGTATAAACCTGCAGTTGTACCACAAAGTTTGGGAACCATACAGCTGATATGTATTAAAGGTGGTATATTTGTGTTTTGTCAGTGCTGACAACAATGAATCATTGGTTTTATTCTAGGAAAGGGAATGTGCAAGGCCACCATGTACAAGGCGTACGTGTACAAGTTTACATGTACAATGTACAAGGTGCATAGAAGTCTACTTCTGTAACAGCAACCTTTCTACTTCTTTAATTTCTGCATCATAAGTTCCCCTTTTTGATCCTGAGCATATGTCAGTTCATTGCATATACTGTATCTCCTATTTGGTCCAGTTACAGAATAAACCAGATGCGGTGTGTGTGTCCATAGCCATTCTGAAGCACCTTTTCAATTTCAAACTCAAACCCAAATTCTGCATCTGGCAATTTTATTTTATCTTAGAAAGTAATTTCTAGTTTGGACCTACTAGCTTTCAACAAAGAGCATCAGCTTTCTGATAGTAAAATTGAGTTTTAATCGTGCTTATGACATACTGGCTGAAATCTGGCAAAACAAACTAGCACTGTCATTATTTAGCAGGAAATGTTGCAGATGGACCTGGGAACCATGGAGCCTTGTAACTTATTTGGCATCTACTCTTGCTTAAAAAGTGTTATGTGAAGTATCATTTGGAAGAGCAATGATGAACAACTGAGGTCCAATATTAATGATCCATCTGGTGATGATCATAGTATATGAAAGATAACTTAGAATGTAAGAGGAGTTTATAAATTTCATTTGTTAAAGAAAAATAGTTCACGCTGTGTATTAATAAAAGTATGAAAAAAGATACAGCAGATTGGAAACCAATTGGTCTGATTTTTGTGGAGAATAGTGGAAAGAAAAGGAAGAACTGGTCCTGTATATAAAATATTATTAGAGTAATATCTCAGCAAAAAGAGGAAGTGGACATGAAGAAGATATAGAATCTTCTTAGAACTGAATAAAAATAATTAATTTACTGTTTGTCATGTGCAGTTACAGTAAGGTAGAATATAAAAAGATGCTTGGTGAAATGATGTGGCAAAGAACAAAAATTAGATAAATATATTGAGTAATAATTACAAAGTACAAGGAATAGTTAAGATTAAATGAGGTAGAGAAAATGCAGACAATTTTTAATGAAAGATCAAATTTTTGGGGAGACAATTGAAGTGGGCTAACCAAAGTGTCTCCAACGGAATAAATAGAATTTAAAAATAAAGGTGATAAAATTATTTAAACTGAACCAAAGTGGGGCAATACTGCAAGGAATATTTTAGATGTTTATATGGAAATGTTAGTGATATGTTGAAATATAAATCTAAATATCCAAAAGAATGATAAAGAGGAAGGTATAAATATTGAGATAATCTTGAAAAACAATAAGGTGGCAGGTATATGGACATAAGTGGAAAAACATTGAAGTATTTTATTTACTTAATCTTCAATTGTTATAATCTGTCACAATCCAAGAGTAGCTAAGGTGTGGTTTGCTTATGGGAATAGTTTATCAAACACCTGTGCATTTGTGACAATTGAGGAAAAAATGCTGCCAATGTGCCAGTATACACAGGGAAATGTTGCTAAAGTGAATGTTTAAACCAAGGGTAGGCAACCTTGGCTCTTTTATGACTCTTTGGGGGAGGAGCAGGATTATTAGTTTTAATCTTGTAATATTTAATTTGAATTTTATGTAAATTGTAATTCATTTTGAATCTATAAAAATAGAATACAAATTTAACAAATCATATCATGTTTGTGGTACATCTGGTTAAATATAATGTGCAAACCAGGCCCTTAAAGTATGTTTTTCTTATTATCAACTACTTAAATTTGTTATAGAATAGAAAAGTAATCACCTAATTTATGTAGTTCTGCCTAATATATACCTGTATCAACCCACAGAACATGGCTGTAGCAGTATTATTTATTCCTTTTATTATCTTCTTTACTCCCTCCTTTTATTGGTACTATTCCTATTATTATTATTATTATCATCATCGTCGTCGTCGTCGGTCGCCTTGCAAGTACACTAAGTGCTCCTGTACCAGAGACAAATTCCTTATGTGTCTACACATACTTGGCCAAATAAAGTATTCAATTTGATTCAAAATATTTCAAGGAAATATGCTACCCTAGGTCTCTAGAGCATTGGCTAGGAGAGCCTAAATTTTGCAGTTTGAAGGGCTCTGTAGGAGTTCTTATAACATTTTTGCTGTGGGAGATGCATAGTAATCTTTGGTAGGATTTTTGTTCTTTGCAGATTATGTTATTAAATAAAAAGCTTTAAATCTTATTATAATTTCTGTGTTTTACAATCTTGTCTGTTGCAGAATAGATTTGAATATTCAAAAAAGGTTATTGCATTCCTTGTATTGGGCTACATATTAGAATATAAATAGTAATATTTTATTTATTTATTAAATTTATATGCCACCCATCTCACTATCCCAAGTGATTTCAATACTGCACATAAGTCTTCACATGGAAACTTAGAGCCTAAATGAGAAATGAATCCATGAAATATTATTTTTCAAAAATAAAAAATCAAATAAAGCAAGCAAAATAAAAGGAACCGAACTAGTCACTTTTCACCTATAACTATTGAAAGTACATACAAATAAAAACTGGTGTGCTGCCTCTGAAATATATGGTTTGGGCACATGCAAGATTCTTGTAGAAAGGGCTAATATTTAAGTGGTGTATTGATAATGTCATTTTAATAGTTAAATTACACTGAGCTGGCATGCAGATTATACCTCTTGACATTCAAGTAAAAATTGATGGGTTTAATGCTGGCAACTGTTGCTGCTCTCTATAGGTAGTCTTTGATGTATAACTAGTTGCTTAGCAACTGTTTGAAGTTATGGCAGACCTCCCAAAAGTTATTTATTGCCCCCCCCAGTTGTTCACCTTTATGACCAACTGCAGGGATCCTGCAGCATCCCTCTCCTATTGCCCCTCATCATCTAATCAGATCCCTGTAGACCTTGGGCCTGTTTTCCACCCCAATGGATCCCGTACCTTCCTCCTCACCCCGTGTCACCTATCACACAGAGAAGCAGCTCAGAAAATGGTAGCTGCTACCAGGACCACAATGCACAGCCCAGCAACAAAGCAGTTTGCTTTGCTTCCCTAACCCAAGCTCCAGACAGCTTCAAAAGGTAAGTGTGCGATGGGTGACACATATTCCATTTAATGACCCACACAGTCATTTAATGACCCGGAAGAGCAGGGTTGGGGGGGTCATGAGTGCTTCACTTATCATGGCTTCTGACTATAATGGACAGACTCCATAACGGTCGAGAGTTGGGAACTATCTATTATTAATATGGCATTTTCATCTGGGCTTAACTTACCCATTTTTTATTTGCACCACTTACTAAACCCACAAACTAAGTATATTAGTTTAGTTATTGGGTTTGTATAACTGACCTAAAACATGTTTTTATAAGTCAGTGTTCTATCCAAACCTAAGCAATGAATATTTTTATAATATTGAAAACCTGAGCTAATTTAGTGCTTGAAGATGCATAATGTGGTGCTTGTTGACGTTAGTATTGTGCAGAGAAATAAATTATTTCTGGTCCAAAAATGGCTAATATTGGGATGTATTCAGCTGGTATTGGGATAAAAATTATTCTGCATATAGCATTCATTATCAAGAACTGTTCAACGTGGAATTCTAAGAGATCTTTGAAATCAGAATAGCCACTGATCTTACTAGTCTTGTCAGTTTCTCTTTCAGAATTATTCCTGTTACATTTTCAATCAAATCTTTCTTGTTCAGCAAGGTAAGTCATTCTCATATTTACCATTACCATCAATATTTTAATTATCTCTGGTTATATTAAAACTATTAATTATCCAATCTGATTAGCTACTACAGCAATCATTTCCTCATAGAATATGAAAATAACTTAAGTATTGAATATACCTAGGAATATTGGACTAAACTAAATCTGGACCATTCTATAATTCTATAATTCTTTCTAATTAAATGTTGGTTAATTAGCTTTTGAAAGACATATTGTCAGCATGTTAATGCCTTGGACTCATATACTGTTATGTATCACAATAGATGGCATGTATTTAATCAAAGATAAGTTTATATAATGTTCCTGGACTTGAGATTCATGGATTTGTTGCTAATACTATACACATTAATATAAACAATTTAAATACTGTGGACTGAACAAAACATACAAAAAGGTACTTCACACACACTGGTACATGCACTGAAAGCACTCATCCTTAAAGCAGTAAAACATCTGGAAGGCCAAAATGTTGTAGGGTTTCTCAAGTTGAGTCTTCATTATGTAACTACTCTGCTTTTTTGGGAATCCCTGCAGAAGCATATCTGTGCATGCATGTGCAGACAACCTAGGGAAAGTCTCAAAACAATGCTGAGCGAAATACAACCTGTGTGTGTAATGTTACTTTGTGAATCATATCCTTATTAAATGCTAAGCAAAACATGCAAACTTTTCACAAAAATGCAAAGAACATATTTGAGGAAAGGGAATTTTAAGAACACACTCACTTCTTTGGAGTCATGTAGTCTTTTCCCATGTCCTTTATTTCTGATGAGACAGTCCACTTAATGTTCTCTGCGAAACTTGGAGTAGCTAATTCTTTAGTAGCTTCTAATTTGGTACAAAGGAAGCCGATTTTCCTAACAAAACAGGTTTGGCAAGCAACTCAAAGTTTTTTCATAGCTTCACAGTAAGGGAGGAACCTGACTCTCCACCTACACTTTAGGATTGTCATTCCCAGGTTCCACCCATTCAATTGATTTTAAAATGAAACTCTTGGAATTTTGGAATAACTACTCTTAATATTTCCTAATCTTAGGAATGCAATCTTTAAAACCTCAAACTGCCACTGTGAATCCTTAATAAGAACATATTATTGAAGAACGGAGAAAAAAATTACGACTGGAACTTCTCAAGAGAATCCCTTTTTGTAGTGCTATTGTTTCCCTTTGGAATTACAAAATAAAGTCAAATGTGCCAAGCTGAATTCCAAGCCTTGCACTTATTAGCACAGTAGACTCCACTTTTTTGATTTGGTAGGCATACTTGAACACTCAGAACATGTGAATACTATCACAAAATGGCTGCTAGGGAGAGGCTTGCCCATTCACAAATAGCTGCCAACAAGGACATAGCCTCCTAAATTTGTGATTGTAATTGAAGTAGCCTATATGTTTGTTTGATTGAATAAATAAAAAATATAAAAATTCACCAGTAATTTATCAAAATTGTACTTGTCACCAAATCTACACCTATGCCATACAGAACATTGTCAACTATCTCTCTCTTTTTTTATTTTTATTTTATTATTTTTTCACCATACACCAAAACAAACTTAAAATACATAAACATAAATCTTTTCATTTAACAGAACAGTGCTATACATTTTAACCATTCTTTACATCTTATTTACATTTTATTTACATCAATAATTATATCTTTTTCTTTCTCTGTTCTAGCCAATTATAACATTTATTCCAAATTTCATAAGATTCTGTTGCCTCCTTGTCTTTTAACTCTAATGTAAGTTTGTTCATTTCTGCGCATTCCAAGATTTTGTATACAATCATGTCATTTGTGGGTGTATTTTCACTCTTCCAACATTGAGCATATGGTATACGAGCTTCAGTCAATATGTGTATAATGATGTGTTGGAGTTGTTTTTCAATCTTTAAATTTATTATGCCCAAAAGAAATGATTCTGGTTTAAAGTCCATTTGTATCTCAGTTATCTCCTGTATCCAATCTCTTATTCATCAAGTATTTGTCAACTATCTCTCTGATGGTTACCTGAGCATCAACAATTAATGCATGTTTTATTCCCAACATTATCATCAGATTCTCTGTATATACGAGTGCTCAGATCCATAATAAATATCATTGTAGCCTTTGGAAGCAACTTTATGCATATATATATTCATTAATCTTGATTTATACAAAGCAGGATTGTAAAACTTGATCCTACTGAATGGAAATTTTGTCCTGCAATACTTTAGGTGTTGATATAAACTTTAGATTTAGATGCTGTATTTAAGACTGCTATATTGTTTAGCATAAATGAGATTTCTCTCAAAAGATACTTGCAAAATTCTATGGTGTAGAAGGTATATATGCAGTAGAATATTTTAAAAATCCACCATTTGTTAATAATGTTTTGAATGGAGACATATTCCAAAGTCTTTAAAGTGAAAACCAAGATATCACATTATAATTGAAATTAAAAATAGCCCAAACATTTTGCATGAAGCTGTATGAGGATTTACAAACAACATGACCTATATGAGCAATTCTGTAATATTTTTTACTTAAATTTATGAAACCGCTTTATTTGATCGATATAAAATATGCTCCAAAATCTTTTATAATCAATGAAAGCGTTCCTTGTTTGATAATCATCTATGAGCTCATCCTTGTGTTTCTCTACCTGGGACAAACATATCTCTGTAAGCATGTTTAAATTACATCCTCACAATTTTACTGTTGTCTCATTCCTAGTGCAGTGTGAACACAGCTTAAAGTTATATTTAGCTATTATAATTTTAAAGTAAAGGTAGTGCTTGACTTATTACCGTAATTGAGCCAGAAACTACAATTGTAAGTCATTGCAATCATAAGTTGAGGCATCATATGACTGGATCTGATTTTTTGATGTTTTTGCAGCAGTCAGTAAGTGAGCCAATTTTTCTCAATGGAAAAAAATAATATAAATTGCAGTCATGTCACTATAGGATGCTGCAAATGGTTATAAAGCTGAATCAGTTGCCAAATGCCCAAAATGTGATGGGGGGGGGATATGGCATCATAGTAAAAAATGGGTCATAAAAAGCTTTTGGGGGGTATTAAGTGGCCAATCATAAGTTCAGAACTAGTTGTTATGTTTTCCTTCTTCTGATGCAATTTTTGTTGAGAACACAACCTAGAATACTTGGTTTTGTCTACATTGACTTTTTTGCATCTATAAACTATTAAGCATTAGTCAGTCTTTTAGAATCAGACACAGTTGAACATAAAGCATTATTATACAGCATGCCCTCTGTTGGAAAGTTTTCATTATTCTCTCAGTTTAGTCTTCCCTTCTTCATTAATAGTTAAGCTGATGTGTAAGAATGGATCCACAAAGTTCTTTTTCTGATCCCATCTCTTTGGATAGAGAAGTCAAATGGTTGTTTACTTCCTCCCTTCTTATTTAACTTTTATGTTAATAATATTGTAATAGCCATGAAGTCACGAAGCTTTCATTCACTTAGTGCACGGATCGGCAACCGCGGCTCCGGAGCTGCATGTGGCTCTTTGAGCCTTCTCCTGTGGCTCCCAGCCTCCTCCACCATTTGCAGACAGAGAGAGAGAGAGACAGAGAGAGGCACTTGTGCTCCCCCCCTCTCTGTATAAAAGAGAGTGGCCTCACCCGGTTCTCCGATGAGCTGACAAGCTTATTGGGTGGGACTCCTGCCTTGACTGCATCTCTGAAGGAAGCAGGAAGCAGGAAGGGCAGGAGAGAGCTAGTCCAATAAGAATGTGTATCAGCTTGTTGGAGAACAGCTTGAAGCCAGCTTGCCAGGTGAACAGAAGACTGGAGAGAGGGAGGGGGGAGAGAGAGAGAGGGAAAGAGAGAGGGAGAAAGAGAGAGGGGGAGAGGGGGAGAGGAAAGAGGGAGAGAAAGAGAGAGAAAGAAAGGGAGAGGAAAGAGAAAGAGAGAAAGAAAGAGGGAGAGGAAAGAAAAAGGGAGGGAGAAGAGAGGGAGAGAGAAAAAGGGAGAGAGGGAGAGGAAAGAGAAAGAGGGAGAGAAAAAGGGAGAGAGAGAAAGAAGAGGGGGAGAAAGGGAGAGGAGAGAGGGAGAGAGAGAGAACTCATGCACAGCGCCCTCTATTTCTTTTTAATTAAACTCTTCAATCAAGCTCCCCCTCTTGTGCGCACGCGCGTGAGTTTTGCAACTCCCAGTGTTTTCTTTTCTGTGGGAAACGGGTCCAAGTGGCTTTTTGAGTGTTTATGGTTGCTGACCCCTGACTTAGTGGATAGAAAATATCAATTTTTATATACAGTATGTTGACAACAATGCTCTCATTTCCTGTATCAAGACTGGCTTTAGAAGATAAAAGGCCAGATAGATTAACATGGAATAAAGGTGGTATTTTTTGATAGAAGCACTGTTAAACAAAATGGATGGTCAGTGCCTACCAAATTAAGCAATGCACCTCTTTTAAATATCTAGACATAACCTTTCATAAATCCCCTGTATGTAAGAAACATATTTATTCAGCATTCTAGCAACTGTCCAATGAACAGTGGGGTCTATTCTGAAAGTTCCTATTCCAAAGAAGGACAACTGGTAGTCCTGCACTTACATGTTCCAGGTGAAGTGGCTGCCCAGATATTATATGGAACTGAGATCTAGAGGTGGGACGAGATGGTTATTGCCAACTTTGGAAGTAATCCACAACAATTTCATAAAGAAGATTTGCATGCTCTCTCTCTCTCTCTCTCTCTCTCTCTCTCTCTTTCTCTCTCTCTCTCTCTCTCTCTCTCTCTCTCTCTCTCTCTCTCTCTCTCACACACACACACACACACACACACCGCTACTTATCTAAGGATGGAAGTAGAACTATCCATCACTATCAGAATAGATCTTGCATTGCTGGATCAGTATAACAAACTATAAAGCTTTCAAGAATCCCACTTTGCCAAAGTTTTTTTTTCTGCATTACATAGCTGGGAATCAATAGGGCACCTTTTTGTACCTATTTTACAAAATATTCCCTATCCTTTAGGGGGAACTCACTCCTTGGAAGAGAGAAAATGTTAAGAGAGAAATATTTTGAAAGAGATGCCAATAACAATGCTATTACAATATAGCTCTCCAAATGTACATCTTGGTTTCACCACTATAAAAACATAGAAGACTCTCCCAGTTTCTGGTTAATATTAGTAGTACAGCAATATAATATTAATAGCAGCTTTTACATCTTTTCATTTGGAGACAATCCTTTGGGATATTTTGAAGGGAGATTTTGTAAGGGGTCTATTGAACAGGATATTTGTCCCTGTGGTGCTGCTCAAGTGGAAGATATTATTCACTATGCCACGGTTCCCAACCTTTTGTATACTCTGCACCCTAGAACACTTCTGATATATTCTCACACTCCTAACCATTCAAAATAATGGCAATGAATTATGCATATACACTATAATTTTGAAACTTCTAAACCCAAGTTTTCGCACCCCCTGGAATATCATCTCGCACCCCCAGGGGGTAGGAGCACCCCTGGCTGGGAATCCCTGCACTATGCCTTCCACTGCCCCATTTACAATGAAATTGAATTATCTTCTTGCAGACCTGTTTCCAACTGTTAGTAATCAGGTTGCTATTTTTGCTTTGTCATCATTTAAACTCAGAAAGTTATTAACTGTAGCTCTGGCCTTATCTTCCCTTGACCTCTTTGTAACTAACACTCTTTATTGAGAGGTTCTTTGAGCTCCAAAGACACCTCATTTCGAACAAGAGCTATACATATTCTTCTTTGTTGGTACCCCTTTTATTATTCTTTTATTTTATTGCTTCGTTGTTTTATCATGTTTTATGCTATGTCACAGGGAAGGGTATTTTTAAAACACAGAAACTGAAACTAAATTGAAAGTATTAACAATGAAGTTCATTCGTAAGACTTTGTGTATAATCTACCTGAAAACTCCAGGTTCATGTGGCTGGCAGCAAGGTGAGATAAGAGTGGAAAAATAGTGCCCCCTCAAGCCCCACAGAGGTCCAGCATTATTGTGTTTTGAGCTTTCTTACAGCTGAGCTAGAAGAATATTGGTTAAGTTACCCAAAGAGAACACTGTCATCGGAACACTGGGATACAGTACTGAAGGGTAGCAAAGCCTCTTGTAGAAAGTCCAGAGAAGAGGAACAATATTAGTTGTTTGCTGTTCTAAACTAGGTCTTCTGGAGCTATGGGAATATACATTTTGAAAAATGTCATGTCAATTATGTCTTCAAAGTATAGAAGAGTGTGGAGATGCTCTTGAAGAAGGAATTCAATAGGTCTTAAGTAAACACCAGCTTATCCCCTAAGAAAGGAGTGAGTGAGTGAGAAACTCAAAGCTGCTGTATATTGATTTCTTGGGGTATAAGATAGTGAGATGGAATCTCTGTTAGGCTTTCAAGATTCTGTAATTATAACCTGCATTTTTAAAGTAGACTTCCGGTAGTTTTTGTGGTGTCTGCTTCCTGATCTGGTCTACCTCAAAGTGTTGACAGAAGGTAATGGAAATTTGACAATGAAGTCAATTACTTAAATCTGGTGGGAGAGACTGGACTGGCATCTACTGGAAGTTCTCTAGCTGTGGATTCCCTGCATCAAATAGAATAATTTACTAAGTAGCCCAACACATCCTTTTCAGTTTTGTAAGGGAAACTTCAAAAGCACTCATACATTGTGATGTGTTATGACTGAGTCCACATCCTGCACTAGATTAGACTAAAATGAGAGTTGTTTGCAGGTCAGTGCTTGGTGGACAATCAGTCACTGTCTTAGCATGTTGTATGAACTAAAATGTCATATGAATACATAATGTTGAGTAAAGCATAGCAGATTGTTTTATTAACCTGGATTTGTGAATAAGCGTCTTGTGTGAATCCAGTCAAAGTGCAATAACAACATTTTATCAGATAAATAACAATTTCCTTCTGATTTACACCTGAACATATTATATGAACTTTTTTATGGGTTACCCCAGTGGGGACTTTCTCTGTCAAATGCAGTTTATAAGCCTCACTGAGGCAAATAATCCAAGAAAGATATTTCCTAAATTGTCCTGCAAAAACTCTTACAAAATTCTATCCAGACTTCCACAGATCTGAATAGTAACCATCTTCACTAAAACTAATGTTCACTAATGTTTGGTTTCTGGGTTTGAAATGGTTGATTCACATTTTTAGAAGTGGTCTAATGATATTAGCCATCCTGGAAGTTTTCTGAGCAAAAATGCTCCTGTTCCAAATTTAGCAGACTTGTATTAAGTTCCTCATGTACTGATTACTTGTTGAATGACTGCTTAAAGTTATACTGGAATTAAAAAAACACACCAATTTTGTGACCATCCTGTGGTCACACAGTTGCCATTCAGGCTTTTCATAATCAGCACAGATTTACAACTGTCACAGCATTCCACAATCATTTGATCACCATTTGCATGCTTCACAACTAACAAGCTGAGCTAATGGAAAATATGCAAGTAAAATTGTAAGTCATGGTTATGTGATGTTTCATTTAACAATGGCAGTAATTCACTTAATGATCAAATGGGAAGTGATGTAAATCGATCCTGGCCATATGATCTTCTGCTTAGCAACTGTGATGCTTTGCAAAAGGAGTTGCCAGTCCTAACTGTGGTCATTAAGTATGACTACTTGTATTTCCAACTGATGATGATGAAGATGAAGGAACTGCATCTACATGGAGGGAAGTGTGTAGTGGGATGCCCCAGGGCTCTGTTCTGGGCCAAATGCTCTTCAACATCTTCATCAATGATTTGGATGAGGGGATGGGGAACTCATCAAATTTGCAGATGACACCAAGCTAGCAGGAATAGCCAACACTCCAGAAGATAGGCTTAAGATACAGAAGGATCTGGACAGACTTGAACATTGAGTGCTATCTAATGAAATGAAATTCAATGGTGAAAAAAGTAAGGTTCTACATTTAGGCAAGAAAAACCAAATGCACAGGTATAGTATAGGGGGTACCTTGCTCAATAGTAACAACTGTGAGAGGGATCTTGGAGTCCTAGTGGACAATCACTTAAATATGAGCCAGCAGTGTGCTGCAGCTGCCAAAAAAGCCAACACAGTGCTAGGCTGCATTAATAGAGGGATAGAATCAAGATCACGTGAAATGTTAATACCACTTTACAATGCCTTGGTAAGGCCACACTTGGAATACTGCATCCAGTTTTGGTCACCACGATGTAAAAAAGATGTTGAAACTTTGGAAAGAGTACAGAGAAAAGAAACAAAGATGATTAGGGGCCTGGAGGCTAAAACATATAAGGAACGCTTGCTGGAATTAGGTATGTCTAGTCTAATGAAGAGAAGGATGAGGGATGACATGATAGCAGTGTTCCAATATCTCAGGGGTTGCCACAAAGAAGAGGGAGTCAAGCTATTCTCCAAAGCACCTGAAGACAGAACAAGAAGCAACAGATGGAAACTAACCAAAGAGAGAAGCAACCGAGAATTAAGGAGAAATTTCCTGACAGAATAATTAATCAATGGAACAACCTGCCTCCAGAAGCTGTAAATGCTCCAACATTGGAAGTTTTTAAGAAGAGACTGGACAGCCATTTGTCTGAAATGGTATAGGGTTTCCTGCCTGAGCAGGGGGTTGGACTAGATGACCTCCAAGGTCCCTTCCAACTTTATCATTATCATTATCGAGGAGGAGGAGGAGGAGGAGGAAAAATCTATGTATATGACTGCCCATCTTGCATTCATGACTCTGGGAGATGGACATAGAAATAAAAACCAAGAAAGCAATATTTTTTTTAAAAAAATGAGACAATAATAGTACAGTGGTACCTAAAGCACTCAATATTATATATTTCAAACCCAACAATTTTTACTTTGAATTGCTTCATGCAATAAATTTCATTTACATAATATATTTTATACACACTCTACACTCGTACAGACATTCTGAAAAGTAAACATTCTAGTAAACTAAATTAGAATGTATATCAGTCTACAGTATACATTTCTTATTCTTTTTCAAATCTCTTTACTGCACAGCAGCTTAACTGAACTGCTGCTCAGTAGTTAGTTAAAATGAAACAATGTAAATTTTGAAATTTCTAATACACATTAATACTATCTCAAAATTGCAGTATGTCAGAAAAATGGCTTGTAAAGTTTAATACGTCTTGCAACAAAAAATAAGTAGCTGACGTCATATTGTTTAGAGTGATGTTTGCTAATTTAATTCAAATATCTTTTATGAAAGTTGCCTTTTAGAAACAGATGTCAGATTTTGCTTACAACTGGTAATTCAAATTTTTCTATTGATAGGATCACTGCTAAAAGTGTCTTCACATTCAGCAATATTGGATTGAATCTCAATATTATTTTCATTGTGCATAGCTGCTGATTAAATTCTTTGCAAATGAAAGAATTAATTTGGTGTGCCTTGCTATAAGAGTCCAGTGCTGATAGGTTGCATTGTCTTCAGTAAGAAAGTTGTTTAATATATTAGTATTTTATAGACTTGATATTTAGGAAAAGGTTCTATTCTGTCAGTGGAGATACCTAGTGATTTTACTATCTTCCTTTCAATTTCAGTATTCTTTTCATATATAAACTCATAAGTTCTGGAATATTTTCCTATGCATATCCACCATCTCTTTTAAGTCATGTCCATAGCAATTTCCAAACTCTAAATTATCAGTGTTAAAAATAGAGGTTATACAATAATCTGATATGAATAATTTTAATAATAGGAGTATTTCAATGATTACTTATATTGTTTTCATTAAGTCCTCTATAAATTCTCAAGCAAATACCTTCAGTTACGAGTGACTTACAATAATTTAATGTGTCACTGAGATATTTATTAAAGAAATGGTTTTCTGCTCTTAATGGTGGAGTGATAAATTTACTATTTATCTGATAGTCTACTCTACTGTATTTCAGAAGCCTTGAGCTGTTTTCACAAATAATTATTTATATTTAGAAAAGAGAGCAAATGGTGCTCAGGAAGACAGGAAATGGGGCACTTCCAGTCTTCCTTTATTAAATTGGTTCTTAATTGTGCTCACTTTTTTTTTCTCCTTTACTGGAACAAAGCAACTCTGCCTACACCCCAGATCTGTGTTTAGATGCCATGCTAACCTTTATTGCTTTACTTTGATCTATTGACAAGCTCATATGTAACATTAACTGACAAATAAAACAAATTTTATCTTAATATAATGTGAAAAGCCAAATTTAAATGTACATCTTAGAGAAAGAGAGAAAACAGTTCAATAACAAGCGAGAATAAGCTGCATTTTGTATATTTCTTTTCAGTGCTAGGATTGTATCTTTCCCTTTATACCCATAAAGTAATACTGCTACAAAACCCCATTCTATACACATAAACCTAATTTCTTTGTATCACAGCTATATGACAAATGGAGAAAATTTAACATGAGCTGGGTAGGATAAAGTATACCGAATTAGCTAGAAAACTTCTCATAATTATAGGCAGTCCTGAACTTATGATTACAGTTGGGACAGGCACTTCCATTGCTACGTGATGTGGTCATTGAGTCACACCCAATTTACAACTTTCCTTTGTCACAGCCATTAAAGTGAATCACCACAGTTGTTAAAAGAATTACACAGTCATTATGTGAATCCAACTTCCCCCAATGACTTTGCTTGCTAGAAGCCAGCAGGGAAGGTCACAATCACTTGTACATCATTTGCTGCAACCAGCATTAATACATGCTGCTTGCCAAATGCCTGAATTTTGATCATATGACTTCAGGGATGCAGTCATAAATGCAAGGTCTGTTTGTAAGTTGCTTTTTTCAGTGTTGTTTTAACATTGAATAGTCATAAGTTGAGGAGTGTTTCCAACTGGAAAAGGCATACTAGTAGCTGCAATTATAGATGGAGCTGCTATTGCTGGAATTCTGTCCAAATCACAGTAATGTTTACTTTCATGATTATGTTCCTACATGCACTGTCACAGTAAGAAAATGCAAAAATTATCAATATTTGTCTAGATCTTATTGCCATCAAAAGAGACAAATCTAGCACTGATGATGTTACGTAGTTAGGGTAATGAAATGTCTGCAAGAAAATAAGCAAGCTCAGAGAGCACCAAGAACCCCTCAGAGACAAATCTGGTTTTTTTCCTGTTCATAATTGTCCTAAAGCATTTTTTTTAAATTCCAGGAAATATTCCTTTATTTGCATTTTCTGTCAGGAATTCCCAGTTCATTGTCCCAGAAAAAGAACTGACAGAAGAATAGTGTCCATGCTGAAATACCTCTTTAGGAATTATTACTTCAGAGCCTAAAGTGGCTCATTCGCAATAGCTCTAAGATGCTGAGGACAGTGGGCTCAAGAATGTGGGGAGGATCATACTTAAGACTCTCCAGTTCAGACTTCCAGTTAGGCATCGCAGTGTGATGGATGCAGGAAGACTGGGCTCCGTCTTCCACATTCAATTTCGCTCTGCTGGAGACCCTAAAAAGGGTAGAAAGTCGCCCTAGAGAGGCGATGAAAAAGGAGGAGACCCTCATCAATCGCGGAGGGGCCCTTTCATTGGATCTCAGGAAGCCCTCCAAACTGGTGGGGGAAAGACTGGCTACATTTGTGTGGCCAGTCAGAAGCTGTTGACAATCGAAGATAAGCACCAACTAGCAATTTTTGAGCAATGTGGATGGAACTGGGTGAGACTTTATCATCTTTTTAGGACCTTAATACTACTTTCCTGGGGAAAAGAATGACCAAAGCAAAGAATCCTTCCCAATGAGAGACGGAAGGGAAGTTTTTGCCCCGCTCCCTCAGGTAAAGAAAAATGGTGAATTAATTGCTTTGGGAGAAAATAGAGAAAATTACAAGATCAATTTGGAATTAATACAGATGTATAGCTTTGAAATTTGGGGACTAAAAGTACCTTTGAGACTTTTTTTTAGAAAAGATATTTGAAAGTCTGCAATATAGGCTTGGATTTGGAAAGCTGGAAGATGGTGTCAATGACATCTAGTGGCGAATCATGGCACTACAATTTATTATGCTTAAAGGAAACTTGGCTTGAAGCCCAGACTTAGATAAGATTCTTTGTTGTTCCTAGAAACTTTCATTTTTGCAGACTGCAGATGGGAAAAGGGAAAAAAAACCTCTTTGGCTGCTTACCTGTGTTGGGTACCCTATTGGACTATAAAGACTACATACAAAAACAAAATGGATTTTCCATACTTAGCCTCAAATGGTAAAAAAAACAATCTTTAACACTTGTCTCTGAAGCCCCCAGCTTGATATACCAACAAGAAAATGTTAATGAATCTCAGAAAGAAATTCTTTCTATGTTGCAATCAATCCAAGAGATGATTGTTTTATTTCATGATGAGACTAAAAATAACGCAAATGAGATAAAAGTACAATTTTCTAACCTAAACTTACAAATCCAGACAATGACTACAAAGAAGGAACCCAGAAAACAGAAGGAAAATTAGAAGAAACGGATCCAAAGATGGAGGACCTAAAGGAAGGAATTAACAGACAGATGCAGGCAAATGAAAAATTAGAAAATGCAGTGATAACACTGGAAATGGAAAAGATATCTTACTTGTCAAGTTCTCAGAACACATTTGAGGATAAGGAAGAAGAGCTGATCGAATGGATGATAAAGCTATTAGGAGAAATGCTGAATATTGACAAACAAAAATTGAAAAGAAAAACTGAAGGAGAAGGATGGAGGCTGTTTAATATAAATGAGTTGAGCGTTCTTCCAAAAATATTTCAATCAAATTCTCTTCCTCATTCCAAATAATATATACAAAAACAGAGGAAGAATTACTTGATAATTCAAATGCACTGAGTTGGAAAGTTATTTGGCAAAGAAAGAAAGCTAGAGTAAGACTGAAGAAACTAGAGGTTTTGACCTATCAGTTGGGATATTCTACTATTAAACAGATGTTTGAATATGGTTAAGAAAATAGATAACTGTTAGAAATAAAAGTATTATTATACTTAGAAAGATAGGATTTGTAACTAGAATATTATACTTTGTTATGAGTTGGGAAATATGAAAATTCTACAAGGGTTTGAATAAGGGAAGCTTTTGGTTACCCAAATATAATTTATTATGAGAAAATTATAAGTGCTAGAGATATTGTGAACATTGTTGGGAAACTAAAATTTTTAAAAAGCGGGAAAAACAGGATATTGATTGAACAAATGCATTTTAAGTGCAAATACAATTGAGATATGTTCTGGCTAGAAAAGATATTATAGACTGACACTATCTATATTATGTATAATACCAGAAAAATGTGATGAAGATGTCTATATTTAATTGTAAATGTATTAACAGTAACTAGAATTGTATTTGCCCAGTGTGGAAAAATTCATACCACCAGAAGAAGAGAGGATCAAGGAAGCACTGGATGGTGTAGTATTGGAACTAGACTGAGAAAGTTAATATGTATCACTGAATTACCAATGGACCCAGACAGCACATTGTTTATTAAGTACTTGTGATTGTAAAATTAGAAAATTAATAAAATATTTATTTTTTAAAAAAAGACTCTCCAGTTCAGACTGGGAGATTTAAGAGATTGAAACTAATTCCCCATAACAGTCTTAAGTCATATTACCAATGGCAATCTGTGGGAGAAATCAAATGTTTATGTGCATGTTTTTGATAGCGTAAATTAGAAAATTGGTAATTATACATCTTAATTATAATTAAAATTAGTTGGCTAATATTTGACTTCCAAATTTTATTGCTAGAGAAATCTAGAAATCTGTAAGTATCCCTGTTTAAAGTATATGTAATCATTTCTTTATACCTGCATTTCCTAGACCTCATATTGTCATCATGATTCATCACCATCTTGTCTATTCATTGCGGGATGAAGGCCTCTTCCGCATGTTTCCAACCAATACGGTCCTGAGATTTCTTTTGCTAATTGGGCCCCCAGTACTTGCTGATGTCTTTGATCCATCTGGTTTTAGATCTCTTTCGTGGATGCTTTTTATCAAGTGGGATCCATTCTATGATAGCCTTTGTCCATCTGCCATCAGTTCTTTTTGCTATGTGACCAGCCCATTTCCATTTCTATTATTTTACTCTCTTGATGATATCGTATACTTTTGTTTGTTCTCTAATCCATGTGTGGGTCTTTCTATCTTGTCTTGTAATGCCCAGCATGTATTTTTCCATGGATCTTTGCAACACTCTTAGCTTTTGTGTCGATTGTGAGGTTAGTGTCCATGTTTCACTGGCATATGTTAGAGCAGGTAGCACACATTGATCGATAACTTTTCAGGCATAGGGGGAGGCTGTTCTTGAAAATTATGCTTAGCTTGCCAAATGCATGCCAACCACATTTAACACACTGTTCAATTTCCTTTATTTTATCACCTTCCATTGAGATCCATTGGCCAAAGTATATATAGTAGTCTACTATGTCTAATTGTTCTCCAGATATAAAAATTATTCTTTCTTTGGTGAATTTATTAAATATAACCTGGCTCTTTTTCAGATTTATTTTTAAGCCAAACAGTTCTGCTTTGTGGAGCTCTTGTATGTGTCTTTGTAGCTCTTATGGGTCTTGTGAGAAGACATCTGCAAATCTTATGTGATCTGCAAATCTTATGTGATTTAAATAGATGCCACTGATTTTTATTCCATCTTTTGCCCAGTGTAGTTTGCAAAATACTTCTTCAAGGCAGGCTGAGAAAAGGATAGGTGATATTGTATCGCCTTATTTACACCTCGTTCAATGTTGATTTCCACTTTAAGATCATTAAGGAAATTGTCACCATTGTTTTTTCATATATTGATTGTAGTAAGTTTATGTAAGCAGCATCTACGCCTTAATTGAGCAATGCCTTAATTATTGCTTGCTTGAATACTGAGTCAAACACCTTTTTGGAGTCAATGAAGCCCATGCACAGAGGCATGGTGTACTTGTTGCGCCTTTCCATGACTTGCTGAACAACCTTGATATGATCCATTGTGCTGTGGTCACTTCTGAACCCTGCTTGCTGCTTGCTGCTTTGGCTTGCATCATTTAATGTTCTCAATATTCTTTTTGCTATTATCCTGGGGAAAACCTTGTAGATGACTGAAAGAAGGATTATTGGGTGATAGTTCTTTAAATCATTTTTGGTTCTTTTCTTGTGTATAAGAATCATTTCAGTATTCTCCCATGCATTGGGTACTTTTTTCTTCTTTGAGGCATCTTGAGTATAGTTTTGCTAGTATCTTGTGTAAATTGTGACCACCAACTTTCAGCATTTCAACCCTAACAGTCATTTCCTGAAGCTTTGCCATTTTTCACTGATTTTATGATACTTCCTCCACTAGAATATCTAGCATTTCTTTTTTTCCTGGGTGTTGTTACATTTGAATGATCTTGATCTTTGTATATATTTGAATAGAATTTTCCAATTATTTCTAATCTTTCCTGTCTTGTTCTACAATCAGAGCCATCTTCATGTTTTAATGCAAAAATCTTCTTTCTTGTATTTATAAGTTTGCATTTTGCTCTATTAATCCCTTTGTTTCCTTCAATTGCCTTTTTCACAAGTTTCACGTTAAACTGACATGTTTCTTCTTGGATATGTTTTCTTATGGTCTTGCAAAGTTCAATGTACTCCAGTTTATTAGTGAAATTTCTGGTATTCTTCATTGTCCATCATTTTTTCATTAAATCAATAGTTTTATCGGACATAGAAAGTGTTTTTCCAGTGGTGCAATAGATATAGCAGATTCAAGGGTGTTTTTCACTATTTGTTCATTTTGCTCCATAATGTTCATCTCTTCCAAATCTTGCAATAGAGCAAAGTGATTTGATAGATTAAACTCAAAATCGCTGTTCTCCTTCAACAGTTTATCACTCTTGGTTTTTTGTTTTTTGTGATGTCTTTATAATTTTCATACACTCTTTTCAACGGTCTATCTTATACCGTTCTATGGTCACTTCCAACGTTAAAACGATTGATGACAGAATAATTGCAGAATATAGTTTTATCACTTGACATGATGTGGTCAATTTCACTTGTGTACCCTGATGGATTCTCCCATGTCCATTTTCTACTACCGGTAGCTTTTTTCTTGTAAAATGAGTTCATGATATAAATTTCCTGTGGCCTCTATTATCTCATTCACTACTTTCATGCAGGCCAGTCACTTTTTTTCCAGGTATTGTTCTTCCTATTCTTGCATTAAAGTCACCCATTGTTATTTTGTATTGGCATTTTTCTTTGTCTTGAAGGTGGACCACATCGTTGTAAAACTCTTTGACCTCATCATCATTACTGCTTATTGTTGGCGCGTAAGCTTGAATGGTTTGAAGCTTGTATTGTTTATTCAGTTGAATGATGCATTGGGCTACTCTGTCTGATATACTTTCAAATTTTACTACAGAATCTTTCAGCTTTTGGTTGATAAGAAAACCAACTCTGCCACATCATCCATCTTCAGTACATCTAGTGTAGAGTAAATGCCCAATCCTATCAAGTTCAATAAATTTTTTCCTTGTCGTCGTGTTTCACATAATCCAACAATATCCCAATGCATATGATTTCATTTACACACACAAGCCCTTTTGCCTCGTCAAGGCCCCGATCATAGAAGGAGAGGACCTCAGATATATTTCCTTAATAAAATTTATAAGAGGTATTGGGGCAAGGGTAGAATCTTAAATGATCAATTATCTTTTTCCACAATCAGAAGCATTTGTCTCCCCAAGTGTAATGATTTATAGTGCTGTCTGTGGTCATTCCAGACATTTTATTGCTGCTATAATCATTCACTTTAGTGGCTGTATATAAATCAATAACATTCAGCTGACTGTTCCTGAAAAATAAAAATTAACCCAACGGGAAGAGATAGTGAATTCTTAAACATTTATTCTGAGATCTTTATTTGTTTTTACTAGATAACAATTATATAACAAAATTACCTATGACCATGTAAAATTACCATGATCATGTAAAGATATCATAAAGTATCTTAATGTTTAAGGATGTTATAAACCCCCCATGACCTTTAAAACATAAGTTTGTAATTTTTTTACATTTATTTATTTATTATAATTATTTTTACAAATAACTCAAGGCAGCATACATATTCAATATACCTTCTTCCTATTTTCCCCACAACAACAATCCTGTGAGATAGGTTGGGCTGAGAGAGAATGACTTGCCCAGCTGGTAAGTCATGCCTAATGAAGGACTTGAACTCACAGTCTTCTGCTTTTTAGCCTGGTGCCTAAACCACTAGACCAAATGGGCTCTTACTGTGTTTCCCCCAAAATAAGGCCTATCTTGAAAATAAACCCTAGTTTGATTTTTACATGTGTGCCTAATATAAGCTCTACACCAAAAATAAGCCTAGTTAAGACCCCACCCATTCTATCCCACTGTCTGGTTGTACAAGGTGGGGTGAGACACATGTGTAAAAATCAAGCTAGGGTGGGGGTGGGGGATGGAATTGCCCCATGCGCCCTGCACAGATTTACCTCATGGCCCTTGCAGCCAGGCCTCCCATGCCCCGACACCTGTCTTGCCTTGTGACGGTGGTACCAGCAGCAGCTCCATCCAGCAGGCCCTTGCATGGCCGCTGCCCCACTTCTTCTGGTTGCTAGTGGCTGCTCATGACGTCCTGCTGCAAGCAGCCACGACAAGTGTTGGGACATGGGTGGCCTGGCTGCAGCAGTCTTGAAGTAATCAGGATAGATATCCCCCCCCCAAAATAAGACCTAGTGCCTCTTTTGGAGGAAAAAAAAGAAGACCGGGTCTTATTTTTGGGGAAACACGATAGACAAGATATACAGATATATATATAGATGTTAATACTATGCTCTATACCCTATATAATTATATAGAATTACTAAATAAACTTGGACCATCAACAGCATCTTCTGCAAGATTATCTAATTCTAATTCTAATTCTAATTCTAATTCTAATTCTAATTCTAATTCTAATTCTAATTCTAATTCTAATTCTAATTCTAATTCTAATTCTAATTCTAATTCTAATTCTAATTCTAATTCTAATTCTAATTCTAATTCTAATTCTAATTCTAATAATAATAATAATAATAATAATAATAATAATAATAATAATAATATTGGAAAGGACCTTGGAGATCTTCTAGTCCAACCCCCTGCTCAGGCAGGAAACCCTATACCATTTTGGACAAATGGCTGTCCAGTCTCTTCTTAAAAACTTCCTGTGTTGGAGCATTCACTGCTTCTGGAGGCAGGTTGTTCCATTGGTTAATTGTTCTAACTGTCAGGAAGTTTCTCCTTAGTTCCAGGTTGCTTCTCTCCTTGATTAATTTCCATCCATTGCTTCTTGTCCTGCCTTCAGGCGCTTTGGAGAATAGCTTGATTCCCTCTTCTTTGTGGCAACCCCTGAGATATTGGAACACTGCTATCATGTCCCCCCTCGTCCTTCTCTTCATTAGACTAGACCTACCCAATTCCAGCAACTGTTCCCTATATGTTTTAGTCTCCAGTACCCTAATCATCTTTGTTGCTCTTCTCTGTACTTTTTCTAGAGTCTCAACATCTTTTTTATCTTTTCTATATCACACCATTTTCACCAGGGTGATTGAAACGGCTTGGCTGAAAGTGAGGATGTATTACCAAAATATGAGAGAGGGAAGGAGAGAGGGAGGGAGGGAGGGAGGGGGAGAGAGAGAGAGAGAGAGAGAGAGAGAGAGAGAGAGAGAGAGAGAGAGAGAGAGAGAGAGAGAGAGAGAGAGAGAGAGAGAGAGAGAGAGAGAGCTTCCTGTCCATAAGAAAGGGCTGTCCTGCCTGTTGCCTATCTTGTTGCCTATCAAGCATTTTGATACTAGGTCTCATATTTAGTATACATCAGTTGCTGGAATTCTTTTCAGAGGATGTCTAGCTTTTCCACAATAAAATTACTAACCAGAAATTTCTGAATTCTTGTGTGCTTTTTTAATTGGCTCTCATATAATTTGGTGGGAGAAGTCTGACAGGAAGATAAATGTTTTTATACCATTTTCAAAGTATTAGAACCTTGAAATCATCTAATGAAGTATACTTAAGCTGTGAAATTCCACAGAAAGTAATAATGATCATCAATTTGAACATCTTTAAATGACTTTAGCGACCAGTTCATGGACGATGGGAATACCAGTAGCTATTAGTCATAATACTATAAAATATGTTCATTAACAAAGAAGATTCTTCGTTACTCTTGATACCGCTTGCTAGGAACATGAATGGCAAAATGTTTTTTACTTGTATATTAGAATAGAATAGAGCTGGAAGGGACATTGAAGATCTTCTAGTCCAGCTTCCTTCTCCAGCAGGAGAACCTATACCATTTCAGACAAGTGACTGTCTAGCCTCTTTTTTAAAAATCTCCAGTGATGGAGTGTCCACGATTTCTGGGGGCAAGCTATTCCACTGGTTAATTGTCCTCACTGTCAGGAAGTTTCTCCTTAATTCCAGGTTGCTTCTCTCTTTGATCAGTTTCCAACCATTGTTTCTTGTCCTGCCCTCTGGTGCTTTGCAGAATAATTTGATCCCTTCTTCTTTGTGGCAGCCCATCAAATACTGGAATACTATCATGTCACCCCTTTTTCTTCTTTCCTTTAGACTAGCCAAACCCAATTCCTGCAGCCATTCTTTGTATGTTTTAGTCTCCAGGCCTTTGATCATTTTAGTTGCTCTTTTCTGAATTTTTTCCAAATTCTCAACATCTTTTTTGTGATATGGTGACCAAAATTGGCTGCAGTATTCCAGGTGTGGTCTCACTAGGGTTTTATAAAGCAGTATTAATACCTCGAGTGCTCTTGATTCTATGCCTCTGTTTATACAACCCAGGATTGTATTAGCTATTTTGGTTGCTGCTGCACACTGCTGGCTCATCGTTCACTAGGACTCCAAGGTCCCTCTCACAGATACTGTTTTAAGCCAGGTCTTGCCCAATCTGTACTTGTACCTTTGATTTTTCCTGCCTAAATGTAAAATTTTGCCTTTCTCCACATTGAAACTCATTTTGTTGGATAGGGCCCATTGTTCAAGTTTGTCAATATCTTTTTGGAACCTAAGTTTGTCTTCTGGGGTGTTGGCTACTCCTGCCAGTTTGGTGTCATCTGCAAATTTGATGACTTCAATTCTCTCATCTAAGACATTGATGAAGATATTGAAGATTACTGGGCCTAAGACGGAACCTTGTGGTACCCCACTGCTTACTTCTCTCCATGTGGATGTAGTGCCGTTGAGGACTACTTGTTGAGTATGGTTTGCCAGCCAGATACAGATCCATCTGGTGGTGATGTTGTCTATTCCACCTTTTTCTAATTTATGAATGAGTAGGTTGTGGTCTACTTTATCAAATCCCTTACTGAAGTCTAAGTATACTACATCCACAGTATTTTGCTGGTCTATTAGTCACTTTGTCAAAGAATGAAATAAGATTGGTTTGGCATGATCTGTTTTAAACAAACCCGTGCTGCCTACTAGTTATAACCTTGTTTGCTTCTAGTTGTTTGCAGATCTGTTTTTTTATTATCTTTTCTAGGATTTTCCGAGGTATTGATGTTTATTGGTCTGTAGTCAGTGCTTTTTTTGTAAAAAAAAAAAGGTGCTGGAACTCACACACATCATACAACCCACCTTGCCTACCCTACAAGGTTCCATCCAAAAAAGGTACCGGAACTCTGTTCTGGGTGTTCTATGACAAAAAAAAGCCCTATCTGTAGTTTCTTGGGTCTGTTTTTTTCTCTTTCTTGAATATGGGAACCACATCAGCCATTTTCCAATCCTCACGTACTTCCCCGGTGCTCCAGGATTTATGAAAGATATGGTGCAATCGTTCTGAAATAACATCTGCCAGCTCCTTCAGAACTCTGAATGTAATCTGTCAGGCCCTGGTGATTTATATTCGTCAAGGTTGGATAGATGTTCTCTTATCATTTTTCTGCTTATTTTAATTTTTGTTTCTAATTTCTCTTTTGCAGTGGTTTTTTTGGTATGTCAGGCTGTAGTTTCTTTTTGTGTGAAGACTGATGCAAAGTACAAGTTAAGCAGCTCTGCTTTATCCCTATTGCCTGTTATTTCCTTGCCATTTTCTCTCTTTGATGCACCTACCTCTTCTTCAGAAGAGAATTGAAGACTTATCTCTTCAATCAAGCCGGCCTGGCCTAGAGCTCCTCAGGTTTTTATGAAATTTAAATTACCGTAAGTAGTTAGGGTTTTAGTATGGGATTTTAATTTGGTTTTTAGTACAGCCTAGGTTATTTAATTCTGTTTTAAATATTTATTATTGTTACGTTTTAAATTTGGCTGTAAACCGCCCCGAGTCCTACGGGAGAGGGGCGATATAAAAGTCTACAAAATAAATAAATAAATAAATACAGTTTCCTTGGCTTTTTTCTTGTTGTTAATATGTTGGAAGAAACTTTTTTTATTATCCATGATTTCTGTTGCAAGTCTTTGTTCGTTCTGAGCCTTTGCTTTCCTGACTTCATCTTTGCATGTTCTGGCTGTCTGCTGATAATTGGCCTTATATTATGTGCCCCTCTTTCCATTTTTTGCAGTTGTCCTTTTTGTCTTTCAGTTTGTTGAAGAGATCTTTGTGCAGCCATGCTGGTTTCTTCTTGAATTTCTTGTTTTTCTTTTTCAGTGGTATTGTGTTGGTCTGGGCTTTTATGATTGCATTTTTCAGAGTTTCCCACTTTTGAATGTCTCATAGACATTGCAGGAAGGGAAAGCTGAATTATATATGATTTGAGTCTGACCAGTGTGACTCTTAATAATAAATTTGCAGTGTAATATGGAGATCTGTTAAAATAAATTCAAGTTTATAACTTTATAAACTTAAATTAGGAAGCAATAGAGTGCCAATACATTAATATGCATATACATACACCCTTAGAGTTTAAATTAGAACTGAACATTGGTATTCAGAATAAAAATATTCTCATTTATACTTTTGAAGCAGGAAAATTGCTTAGGTTGTTATTCGGAGCAACTAAAAGCTGTAACTTATACTTGAAAGCTTAAGACTTAACAAATGAAATTGCTTTTGCTTTGTTTTATTAGCAGTTTAAATAAAAGAGAGAAAAAGGAATGCTGCTGTTTTTTGTGTCTTTGTGGTGGGAATTATGAAAAAACAGCTGCCCTGGGAGATTTAAATACTTACATTAGAATATTATTTAAAAAACATATACACACATCTATAAATAACAGCAAATCCACAACTAAATACATCAGGTTATACATTGATGTTATAGGTATATAATTTATGGAACACTGCTGAAACACATAAAGCCTTATGATATCTGGCATGAGAATCCTTCTTATTCTGCTGCTGGAAAGCAAACTACCAGTAAAAAAAGGATCACAACATATAATCTGTTCCGTCACATCCCTTTACTATCCCCAAATACTGTTGCATTGCTAAATATTTGTCAAGTTGAGATTTTTATATCATGCCACAAATAAACCTTGCAGATGGTATAATGTTCAATTTTACTGTGTGGCAGATATGCATGGAATTTTATAGAGAACATTATAAAATTAAAGCAAGATAAGCCACATCATTTTATAGGCTTTAATTTGCACATGCACACGTGTGCACACACACACATAAAGTATATATGTATGTTTGTATGTATGAAGTAGCAGAAATCCTCATAAAATATGGACTTTTACTGCAACTTCCATATCAGCCTTGTTTAATCCAGTTCATTGAACTTTGCATACAGCTCCTTCTATCATCATTTCCTCATATGAGCATGTTTTTAAAATTATTAATATTTTAAAATATTTTTATAGTAACAGAAAAGGAACAGAGCACAAGACAATTATGATACAAATACATACATTCTCAAAAAAGGCATTAAAGTATTAAAAATTGAAGAAAAAATTGTAAGTTAACAATTAAAATTCTGTATTTATATAATCTAAATATTATTCAAGTGTGTATTTATTTATTTCTAATACATTTATATAACTATCTTTATTCACCTACTGCATTTTGTATAAATGAGTTCCATATTTCACTGGACTTGACCATAAAAATCTATATCTGCAGTAGAGGCAATCTGCTCATAGGTGACAAGTGAAATCAGATTTTCAATCCATTGAGTAAATGGGACCATATATTTATCTTTTCAATGCTCAATATTAGTCTTTTGTAGTAAAAAGTATGGAGAATTCATTTATGTTGTCCAGTTGTCAAATTCCATGTAATATTCAAGAGAATATTTTCCTCTGAAAATTTCAGCTTTTGTCACATAGTCTTTATCTAGTCCAATACTTTCTGTCAAAACTTTGTAAGAACAACCATTGTAAAAACATTTGTTTTAAAGAAGTATTAACCTTATTACCTCTCCAACAAAATTCTGTCTTGATCAGTCCTTCTCTATAGAAATATAGTATAATCCAATAAATTCTAAATATTAATTTTTTTGTTATATAAGTTGTACTTGAGGTTCATTGACACTCTTGCTATAGAAATTAAGATGCTCTCCCATTATCTAGGGTATATGAGAACCTCAGCATCCACATATCAGATTGATTTATTGATAACAATTATTTATAAATACTAATAGTATTTTTTAGGTTTAAAAGATTTAACAAGTTGTTTCTCAGAAGCTAAAAATACTGCTGGTCCAAATAATGTTGTTAACAAACATTGTAACTGTAAATGTTGCCACTGGATCTGACAGATGAAATTTATCTCTTAGCACAGTATACTCTATGTTAAAAATTCATGATCCTCTATGAATTGATCCAAAGATAGTATTCCCATTTTCATCCAATTTATTTATTAAACTTTTTATTTATTAAATTTTTCCCCATCGCCATCTTTTTCCCAATTTTTAAAATTGTGTTTCCCAATAAAGTCAATTTAGCATAGGAAAATCTTCTTTTATTAGCATCACATTCTATAACTTAAAGTAATGACATTATTTTTTTCCAGCTACTAGAATTCTAGTGCATTTTAATCTCAGTACTGCCCATCTAATTAAAAGTGCTATATATGTATATTCCAAAGTTGCCCAGTTTTGAAAACTGACACCAATGTTTGGCTTCACAGTATATAATACTTGACAGTAGGCAAGCATGACATAGCTCCAGATTAATTGGTAATTGCATTTGAACATGTTGAGAGATGGCAGCTTAATGAGCATGGCTATGCCTATCTCTTGCTAATAGTGAATAGGATAGGTGTATGTTACAGTTATCCCAATGAACTATAAATAATTCATGGTTAATGCTTTCAGTTTTATAACTTAATAGACCTTTCATACCTGAACAACAAATATAAAAATTATTATAAACAAATTCCTGCCACTGAATCATCAGAACAGAACAAAACAAAAACTTTAACATGCAACATTTTGTCTTTAGTTTTTATAATATTTAAAGAAAGCACACAGAGAGAATACGTGCTGTATAAGAAAATGTTCCAGTCCATCAGTGAAATCTTGCTGGAAGGAAATTTAGATTTTTTTTTCTTTGCTGAAAATAAAGAGAATGATCATGAATATGATAGGAATATTATGAATGTGACTCATTTAAGCAGGTTAGCTATGTGTTTTTACCTTAAGCATTCATGTGTGCATATCTGACACAGCTTGACCTCCATTAGCTCTGCAAGTAGGTTCCACGTTTATTTTCAGAATAGATAACAAGTTATAGTACAGTAAATATGCTGTGACAAAATCACAATTTTTTTTGCTGTTATGAATTCTTCTAACTCAGATGGCACCAATTCGTTAATACAATAGTATACAAAGTACTTTTTCCACTACAGACAAAGGAGAAGGGATGATTTCATGTGTTAAACAAATTAGTATGTGAATTCTTAGTTAATTATTAATACAATAATACTTTGTTGTTGCATTTAGTTTCTGAGGTTCTTGGTTATTTAATAATTTACTGAGAATTTTTTCTGAGAACAAATCTGCACTTTCTGCTTCTTCCATTACCAGTGCAGGAATAGATGACATCACCCTCCTACCATTTCCAGCACTTTGCAAATATATTCAACACCCATATTTTCTAGCTTTGTTTCAAGACTGCTGTTTTCTGACTAAGTCAGCTTAAACCCTTCAGAGTGGATGGTCTCCAGCAATTACTTTTGACCTACTAGCAGCCCCAGTTGCTATCAGTTGCATTACCTGATATTCCCTCTCCACTCCAGCAGTAGTAGTTGCTGCCCTGGGTAGATGTTTTATCTTTGGTTATCTATTTTCTATGTTGGTTGACACTTGCGTTCTTAAAATAATCTTGTGATTAATGGCCTCTTAAGTCAATGAACTATCCTCAGCCCTAGAATCCTATGCTCCACTCAACCCTTTACTCTCTAAGCATCTATTCAGTTTCTGCCCAAGCTGAATGAAACACGCTATCCTTGCTTTGTCACCCATCCCCAAAATACTGAAAAACTTTCTTTTCTCTTTCATAAACACAAAGGTTGCAATGTAGGAAAGTTATTTCTTTGTTTCTGTGAAGCAGAACTTATTAGTTCTTCCTTGTTACAAAGTTTCTAGAACCTTTGTTTTGATTCTTCTAGCTGAGCAACCATGGAATTGTAAGAGGAAAAAAAAGAAAAGAAAAAGAAAGGGTCTGTATTAGTGTCAGAAGAGTTAATATCGGAAATGGGGTGAAGGCATCCATGGATACAACATTTGAGAAAACAAATCAGGTCATGTCTATGGATATTCTCAGTCATATGCACTATTCAGGTGATCCTGAGGGCACAGACAAACCTCCAAATGACCTCAACAACTCTCAGAAAGAGTGCTAACAACCAGATGACTGCAAGGAATATAAATCCTTCCATCCTCCAGCATTCAGTCAAAACTGAAGAAGCTTTTTGGATGAGAAGTGAAATATCTTCAAGGAAAAACAAAGTCCAGTTGCCTTTTGAAAAAAGACCTTTGGGAAAAGCATGTCATAGGGATTAGGGTTGTTATGGGGAAAATAGGCAAGAGATAAGTTTGCTATCTTGAATTGACCAATTTTTTTTAAAAGACAGGAACAATTCCTAAAAAGAGAAGGTAGGCCCTGAAAGAACAGTCCACAAAGGAATCAGTCAATGCATTAGTGAAAAAAACAAGGAGCAGGAGAACAACCAATCAGATCTTGTGGTGGCCATATAGATAGTCTTCAACTTATTACCAATTGGGACCGTAATCTTAGTTATTGAGCAAAGTGGTCATTGAAAGAGATGCCCACTTGACAGTTTCAATGACCACAATCCCAGTTTTCCCAGTTGCTCTTGTTAAGCAATTGTGCAAGTCATTAATGGATGGAACAAAAGAGCTACCTGCTGAAGGAGGGCAGGCAGCTCCCCTCTATGCACAGAATGGAACTCCTGTGGCAGAATGCAGACACACAACCTGGATCCCAAAGAACTGAGCTTCATTTCTGCAGCCTACTGCAGGAGTTCTCCCCTGTGTGTGTGGAAGGGAACCTCTGTGGCAGGCTACAGAAAGAAGCTTGGATACCAAAGATTCAAACTTCATTTTTACAGTCAACCAGAGGTGTTTGTCTCCCTTCTGTGCACAGAAAAGAATTGCACCAGTGTGCTGCAGAAACAGAGCTTTGATCTTCAGAATATGACCTCTATTTTTGCAGTCCTTTGGAGGAGTTCCCCTCCTCTCTGAGCCTGGAAAGTAACACTTTCAAAGGGCTGCAAAAATGGAGCTCAAATCTTTAGGATCTGCCCTCCGATTATGCAGCCCTTTGGAGGTGTTCCCTCCCCCTCTATGTGCTAAGAGGAAGTCCTACAAAGGACTGCAGAAATGGAGCTCAGATCTTCAGGATATGACCTCCATTTCTGCAGCACTCTGTGGTTGCAGAAAATTGGCTTAAGAGACAGTTGGGAGCAGCAGGGGAGACAAGCAGCATCATTCACAGGGTGTAATTTGCTCTAAAAGTGTAGATGTAATACTAAGCATTGAGAGGAACCTGAGAAGGTAACTACTGCCTTGCAGCTCTGTTTGCAGGAACAAGTCTTTTGAAGGCATACCCAGCTGTAAACCCTTCTGGATTGCATTATTTGCTCCTTTGGTATAAAATGTATGCTATCCTGGAGCAGAGGGGTCACTATCAAATATGTGTCTCAAAGTTGCTCCTTGATCTCTCAGTGTTGTTGAATTTGTTAGTGACAGTTATATTAACTATAGCTTAGTGTGCCAATTGAGATCCAATTTAAGTCAATCAGACTGGGTTGCATCCCATCTTGATTGTCACAATATGCTTTACTTGGCCCTGTCCTCGGACAGTTTCTGGAAATAACACTTAGTATAAAATTCAGCAGCTAAGTTGTTAATGGTACAAGGTATGGGAATCATGTGATGCCCATACAGAAAGATTTATATTGGTTGCCAGTTACTGCATTCAATTTAAGTGCAACTATTGACTTTCAAATCCTAAATGGCATCAGTCTAGCTGCAGGGATGCAGCTCTTCCTATGAACTTGCCTAGTTATTTATTTAGAAATCATACTTATGCTGTAGATCATCTAACTTAGGGGTGTCAAATTGCAGGCCCACGGGCTGGATGCACCATGGTGAAACTGCACCCACCCCATTGCCGGCAATGGAAAAAAAGTCGTGATACATTGCGACGCATCACGTGATGTTGCGAGTTTGACACCCCTGATCTAACTCATAATAGCTCTGGACAGTTTATTAATTAATAATAACATTCAATACAATAAAAAATAGCAGAAAGGCAATGATATTCAATAGGAGAGATTATTTTGAAGATGTTTCCCTTCTTCTGCCAGGGGTGAGGCTCTGGAATGCACTCCCCAGAGAGATGCATTTGCATCCATTCTCCAGAAGTCTCTCTCTTCCATCAAACATTTAGTTATTGCATACATTAATTTTAATGATACTGATTTTAATTTTACCTCTGATTCTAATTGCACTGTTATTTTTTTTAATATATAAAATTCTTTTATTAAAACAATCAACATTGAACATAAAAACATATTGTGCAGCATTCATCATGGCACCTGATATACAATACTAAGTATTAGTCATTGAAAACGTCTGAGTTAGTAAGCCTTGTTCCACCCCTCGCGTCTAGCCTCAACTATACTCCTGTTACACTTTGTTTGATTGGTGTTTCTCTTATCTGGTTCCATATTAATGTGATCAACATTAAACCAAAGATCCTATTGCTAAACAATCATCCTAGCACTGTTATTATTTTTATACTTTACAAGTGTATATTGTTGTAAACTGATGAGTGTCAAATTGATAGAAAGATAGAGTGCCATATTAACAAAAAATGTAACAATAATCAGATTTCCCAATGTTAGCCAAAATTAAGTTGTTCAGTTATAACAAAACTGGCTGGAAGTTCTGGAACTGTTGTCCCAGTATATTTAAGGAATAGGAGGGTTTGGAAAGGTGTTCAGTTTCATCAGATTTTGATATCAGATCTTGTCAATGATGATGAACTATATAGCCTTCTCTCTGGGCTTTACTAATGGATCTAGGACAACTTGGCACTGCCACCTCACCACAGCCAACTTGCTGTGGGATAATTTGCCATAGCTAACTCACCATGGGACAACTTGATTCAGGACTTTGATTCATATCAAAGAAATGATAGAATCATTAAAAATGATTGAAAAGGAGGCACAAAATGAAATGTGAATGACAAAAGTTAATTTTTTTAAATTATTGCAAATACTTAAATTGAATTGTTGAATTGTCCTGCAGTGAGTTGGCCCAAGGCAAGTTGGCCATGGTGAGTTGTCCCACAGTGAGTTGGCCATGGACAGTTGTCCTGCAATGAATTGGCTGCAGCAAGTTGGCTGCAGCAAGTTGTCCCATTTTGTTCACAAATAGAAGAACTTTCTCCCCAGGTTTGTCAGACTTTTTACTCCATTTGGGGGGTAAATTGTTCATGTTGGGGCATTAAAGAAATCCATCTTTTGTAGAATGTTGGCTGAAATTGCTCTTCAATACTTTTTCCTCCCTTCTTAGGAGAAGATACATCTCAGGGTCTTATGCAGATTTGCACAATTAAGGAGACAATGGCAAGAAAGTGTTCACCTTTCTTTCTTGATCCAGAGGGAATGAAAAAAGTTGCAGCTACTTTCTCTTAATTGGAGTTTATTAAGCTCCAGTAATTCCAGCTGTCACTAATTATAATAGTTGCAAATCTTGCAAAATGAGTCAATGAGAATTCCACTCAATGTCCTATATTGCTGGATGTATTTGTAAATAAACTAACTTGGTAAACTAGCTTGCTTTTGATTTCTTCATTTTAATATTCATTTTAGCTTTCTTGGGAGATATTTTCCCCACTAAACATCAGATTCATTTGGAGAATGAGTATTTTATTAACAAAAATACCTGAGGGTTTAAGAATCATGTACTGTATCTTCTTACAGTTTTACATCCGTGATATTTGGCATTCTCCACTGCTGAATTCTAGCAATGGCCCATTAAAAAGTAATCATTTTCACAAATCCTTTGTGCCTGGAAAATCCAAGAGCCTTTTTAAGAGTCATATTGACTGATCTGAAGTACATTCCTAATTTCGAGTTTTAGTGAAATCCATTAAAAAAGAGTGTCTCCCTTAAATATTCATTTTCAAACATCAAAATATCTACATTTTCTTATAGACTTTTATTAATACATGTAGATTTTAAAAACCCTCTTGAATTGAAATTTGATAATCATCTAATCAAGGATATTTTTTCAAATGGTGCCATGATGTCTTATATTGTGTTTTCAGTTTTACCTGAATGCTAACAATACCATTTTTGTGTAGATTGCTAGGAAGATGATAATAACAAATAGGACTATCTATTCCTGATTTTCTGTACTTATATGTGAATTAGTATGCATTATCTATTTGACTGTCCATGCGTCCATATTTTCATATACTACCTATCTACTATTCTAGTTAATAGCCTTATGTGTGTTCTACATCTATTTGTGTGTCAATTACCTACATTTATATGCTTATCTATTCTTATTAAGTACAGTTTGTCCAAAAAAGATACTTCTGAGAAATACTGAAGTATCCTGAGTTTTTGGAAAATCAAAAGTACTTCTTACAAATGTATATTTAGAAGTATTGATACAGAGAGGGAGACAGAGAGGGAGCAAATTTTTAGTTCTCAAAAATCAAATAATGTTTTCCATTATGTTTTTAATGATTTTTGAAATGTCATAGTATATTTTGACAGCTTATTGTGTTATGATTTTTGGTGTAGGGGTAGGAATGTCTCAATTTTATATTTAATAAACTGATTTTAAGAAATGCTCTGCCTACTTCAGTATGATGTATCATGAAAATCAATTCCTTATTTATAAAGTTTATTAGTTACCTCACAGATAATGCTCAGAGTAACCCACAATAAAAATACAAATCAAATCCATATGAATTTTTTTTAAAGTGCAGTAAAACTGCAGTCTATTAAAACTCCAGGTATTGAACCAAAATCATGAGAACATTTTCTACTGTTATAAAATAACCTACTTTAAAAATTAGAAAGGAAATGAAAATAAATATATTAAGGAACCAAGATCCCAATTTTGGAGAATACTGCTCTGTTCAAAATTAAATGTTAATAAAATAAAAAAATGAGACATGCTGTAAAAGACTATGAGATGCAAAAATATTTTAAAAGCAACAATGATATAAATATAACCACATCTTATATTTAGGTTAAGTCATTCTGACACTTCACATGGAACAGAGTTGGTTGTCTCCAATAATTTTATTAGACATGTTGCTATATTTTGCTTTCAAAATATTGCACCTTTCATAAATGCAGGTTTCCTACAGTGTATCTTTGCACAACAATTTGCTTTTTGAGGTGAAACCAAGTACAGTTTTTTTAAAAATTAGGATTTTGCAAAGTGTTCCAAGGTTTGTAGTGGTATTTCCAAATCTGAAGCTGTAATGCTTCTTCTGAAAATCAAGACTGATAAGGATAGCTTGTCTCTCCAACATACACTTCTGTAGTAGGAATGTTAAAATTTATTGAGATATCTAACAGAGAAAGATAGGATGTTTCATATGCAAACAAAAGACACTAATTCTATTTTAAAGCAACAAAATGGTGCTGAGTGCTCTGAGAAATTATATGATTAGCTGTGAGGTGCTAAAAAAAATGAACACATCGACTACAAGGAGGATTGTCTCAGATGCTGAGGGTCCTAAATATCCAGGGTCCCTTAATTTTCCACCATGCACAGCTGCTTTACTGGAATCCCTATCAGGATTGCTCCTTTGCTTTGCGGTCTTCTGGCTTTCCAGTGTTCTTCAGGACTGAGGCCCATGGCTCCCAATTCTAGGTTAGCATTCTTTATGTCAGCACTGAGACTAGTAGGGACTGTATTTTTTCTTTCTCTAATGGTATGGAGCTTTTCTTGTTTTGTAAGTTGATAGTTCAATAGTCTGTTCATTTTCCAAGGAAGATAACATGTTCAAGTGTGGTCTGCCAACATCCTGGATGTATTTCGTAACAAAGGCAGATCTGAAGAAAAGGCCACTAGATTGGATTGGACTGAACTATGGACAGTCCAGAATTATACTGCTAGCCAGTAATTACAACCAAATATTTATTAAGAGATAGTTGTCCCTTCTGGGTAATATGTATGAGAACAAATAATATTGGAAAGAATAATTATAACTCTATCATCAAGATCTAGAAAGTATCCAATCTAATTTTGTGTGTCATTTGAAATTTGAAAGGCATTCTTTCTATTGCTTTATTCAGATATTTAAAAAAAATTGCTAAAGGACACAGAGTCAAGAGGTAGGGTTACCAGAAGTCCAGAAAAGACTTTTTCCCTTTTGTCCTCATGTCCTTCAACTGGCAGGCATAGCCTTAAAACCAAACCATTTCTGGCATTTTGAGTATCTAGCAAGCTTTTCTTTTCTTAGCTGCTGTTCTCCATGGCACAGTGCTTCTCTAATAAGTGCTAACCACACGTTAACAAGGTTCATTCTGTGACCTTAATTAGTTGATTAGTAGCCTCATGGTTTGCATGCTTCCTGAAATTTAGTTCTTAATCGGTTACTTACTAAGACTTGCTTCACAATGAATTCAAGCATTGAAAAACCAGTCTTTCCCATGCTAATAAAAATAATTTCATATACTTTGGGGGGGGGCAAGGGGATTTTTTCACTGTAATTTTTGTTGCAGATGCCAAGAAAGTTAAACAGTGTGTCCTCTTTTCCTCTCATTTGTCCTCCTTTCACACTGTCTATGCCCTCCTTTGCCTGTACAGATACTGGTAGTTCTGTCAAGGGCTGAACAGTGTACCACTTCATTCACTGATGCAAAATTGCAGGATGGTAGAACTATTGAAGAATGTTGTCTGAGTACATTTTTAAAGTCATTTTCTTGTTTTTTTTTATTATTCTAGGACACAAAACTGGTTTACAAATTAGAAAAAAAAAATGAAATAGCCTCAGAGAAGGACAATAGAAATAGTCAGGAAAATAGGCTGAAAGGATAGTAAAGCAGTTGGTTATGTTTTATCTTAAAGGGAAAACAATGACAAACTTCAGATACTGAAATGACTGAAAAAAGTTATTCGCGCAAACACACACTTTTTCTGAGTATCTACACATACAGGTAAGAATGACATTTTGGTAATACCAGGCTCTAATTCCTTAAATTGTCATCTATCTATCTATCTATCTCATTCTTACAGGCAGGGACAATAGAAGCCCACTGCCAAACTTTGGAGCTTCTTTTAGATTGGCATCTGGTTTGTGGGCACATGTCATAGAATTTTGTTGTGTGACTTCCAATACCTCAGCTTGCATCTTTAATTGTTGGAACAAACCAACATTAAACAAACTTTACTGATCTTTGGTCACGCCCTAGAACAGCTGCTATTAACAGGGACCTGTTTGTCACTGTACACACTGCGCAAACTCTTAATTTGTTTTATCCAGTTATCTCATTTTCACATAAAGGTTATTAAAAACCCAAGCTTAGAAGGATGCCATAAATAGATATTTGTAAGATATGATGATTTGAAACAATAGATTTTTACCCTGCTACCAGTATGAATTATTACATTTTTCCCCATGATATTATTTCTAGTCACTGAGACTGGAAAAGGAGTATGAAATAACTGTAGTCTAGTTATAGCAGCTGTGTAGTTTCTAATTTTGTTGTTTGTACTTGGGCGTTAATCTAAGCAGACAGCTTTACAATTATGTCAAAAAATGCAGTTTCCTAGACACATTAAACCTTTTATTATTCAGCACATATAAAACATGATCAGGTGCAAACATATCCATTTACATTTGTTCTTTAGTGACATTTCAGTTAGAAGACTCCTTACAGAAGCCCATGGGAGAAGGGTATGGTATGGATTTTAAGAAAATATAGATATTACACTACATATTGTTATGTGTTTCCTTTGAAGTAGTAGTTGTTTTATGAGCTTGGGAATCCTTATTCCCTGTTTCCTTATTTCAAGTATTTTTTTGTGTAAAATAGAAATTGCTTCCAAGTACTTATTTAACTGTGTAAAATGCCTACACCCATGTAAATGCAGCACTCTTTTTCTTAAATGTCCCATTCCCTTACAAAGTACCGTATGTATTGGAGTGTCCCAATCCCTTACAAAGTATATATTGTGATAAATAGGATGAAGAGACTTGAACTAAAAGTGCAACATGTTGAAGGATGCTGAACTTGCCCAGATGCCTTTTTCCCTTAGGACAATTGACCTCTAGTGTTCAATAAATGTAGCTGACAGAAAAAATACCCTATGAATTATACTGCCTATAATGCAGAGATCTCAAAACTGGGCATATTTGAAATTTTGGGAGAATAGCATGGGCATTGTTACAAAATGGTAGCCATCACAGCCACTCTATTTAGAATTTAGAATATAAACCCAAATTGTATTGCTTTGGGGAACCCGCCCCCCGTTCATTCTGTTGTGCTACTCTCTTTCAACATTCTCACTTCTTTTTGTGAATCTCATAAAATCCATCAAATCACAGCTTTCTCAATCTTTCCCATCCTCTCAGCTCATCATTCCTTTTTCATATAGTTATCATTCATTCAAATATTCATTCATACATTTCTCATCGATTCTACTAAACCACTCCAATTTACTTTTTTTTGTACTCGTCACCCACTTTTGTATTCGATCCCTATTTCAATAGCATCCATTCATTCTTGACGCAATCTCTTCTTGCTTTATTGTGTACAGTTCTTAAGTAAACAATTCCTACCGTATTCAACCTACATTTATGTTTATCATAAAATACCCTATGCTCACTTCCATACAGTATAACAAAATTCTACAGTAGAAGCAGGCATTTTACAGGAATGTTTCCTTCTATCAATAAATGTCTGTTCTTTGCCAGACACTATCCACTATTTTTCTACTTGCATCTGCATGTCTTAACATTTCTTCATCCATTTCGCCATCTCTAATACTCTATAAAGGTACAGAAATTCATCTACTTACTCTAACCTTTCACTCTTTATATATAACTTGAAAAGATTTACTCTATTTCCTGTCAAACATAACTAACTTGGTCTTTGATATATGCATGTTTAGGACTATACTGACATCATACCATATACCATATAGTAAAAGCTATTTAGATTCTCAGCCAGCAACATAGTATGTGGGAGATGACCAGGCTGAGCCCAAGGGAGGGATCAAACATGTCATCAATCTTGAGTCCCTTCGTGTCCACGAGAGATCTAAGTTCAGCCCTCCATGAATTTCTTTGACTCTTATCTACTGCCAATTTGCTTTGGCTGTTAATAGTTCAGATTCTTGTAGAGAGCTTACGCTTGCAATAAATCTTTATACCCATTTGAACTGTCTGGATCTTCTTATTTTCCTGGTGCTTGACATAGTATCTGTCACTGGTCTATGCTCTGCCCACCCACTTGCTTGCCTGCCCCACTGGCTCTCTCTTCGGCCACCCATGGTGAGCTGTCCTTATGGTGATATGGACCATATGGAGCTTTCCTGTGGTGACTGGGCAACGGTGAGTTGGCAGAGGTGACTTTGTGGTGGTGAGTTGGCTGTGCCAAATTGTCCTAGACCTAAGAAAGAGATGCAAGTATTTGAACCTTGGTTTATTATAACTTGGGATTATATTTCACAGACAGCTGTTGGAATTACATCATAATGGCTTTATTAATTTTTCTAGAATAAACTACTTGTGAGAAGTTATTGTATCCTTGATGCCTGTTTATCTGTTTATCTTGATGCCTGTTTATCTGTTTATAGTAAGGTTCAAGAGATTATACAGTAATATCATTTGCTTACAAAAGGACACACATATTCACACTTTTAATATTACCACAAACATTCTTTATATATGTATCTATAAATACATTAAACTAGTAGGTGGTTATCATACATCTTTGTCTGCTATCTGCTCAATATTAACCATTTGCTAAGTATTCCATTAAATTACATATGCTTAGAGTCATCATAAACAGCTTTTATTGTATTCAGCAACTGTGTTCCATATTTATGCAAAATATTCTATTAATAATACATAAGGACTCATAGCATGTACTTATGATACATCATAGTATCATACTATTATACACTTTTGCTAAACCAATACATGCAGTAAAATTTCTCCCACATATACAGTATGTTTCTCAATAGACTTCTGAAGAGCACAAAAAATGGTCTGCATACCTGTTGCCCAATACAAAGTTTCATTGTACATGCTTCATACCTAAGGTTAAAAATAGAGTATCCCCACATTTAAATGGCTCTAACAGTCACAGTTGCTAAGTCTTGGTAGAATTGAGTTGGGTTTTCTCCGTTTGGACCCATACAGCTTCCAGTAACTGGGACAAGATGTCAACAACCTCACTTGACCTGTTTGGAATTGAAGATGTTAAACAGAGTAAGAATCGAGTTCTGTGGCATTCTACAAAAGAGGTGCCTAAGGACTTACCACTCCCTCCAACCAATGCTAACTGAAACCATCACAGAGGAAGGGGGAGAGCTACTATAACATGGTGTTTCCTATATCCAAATGCTGAAGATGATACAGACAGTTTCTGTGGTCAACAATATTGAAAACTGCTGAGAGATGGTGCACAATGGTGATAACTTGTAGGCTGAAACCCAGCTGAAATGGTTAGGTCAGTGATGGCGAACCTTTTAGAGACCGAGTGCCCAAACTGCAACCCAAACCCCACTTATTTATCACTGTGTGCCAGGTGGGTGTGGCCCACTGGGTGGGTGTGGCTGTGGCGGTCATAGCAGATTGGGTGGGTGTGGCCAAGGTGGGCATGGTCACCTCAGTGTTGCTCGTGGGGAAGGACACCTGTGTGGGCTGGGCAGGGTTGGGGGAAATCTGGGGGGTCTCTGGCAGGTGGGGCGGTGGGCAGAAGGTTCATCCTGCAGGGTGAGGCGAGGCAAGGCAAGGCAGGGTGGGGGTGCCATTGTCACAGGACAAGGTGAAGCAGGGGCCAGGGCGGCTGCTGCCTGACACCATTGCCCCCCACACACAGAGGCCAATGAGCAGGACGGACAGTATCTGTCAACAGCCACAGCCTGCTGACCGCTCAACTGGTGCACTCTGGGGCTCTGCAGCCCACTGCCAGCAGTTCAGAGAAGCCACCTCTGAGCTGGACGGATAGCCAACAGCTGAGGAGGTGATGCAGTGGGTCGTACCTGGGAAAAGGAGAGCATGCGAGGCCAGGAGGGATGGGACGAAGGGGAGGTAAACCAGTGTAGGACCACGTAGTACCTCAGTGAGTTAGTGGGTGGCTGGTTGAAGAGGGATGGTTGCCATCTCCGGGGCATGGCGCACGTGCCCACAGAGAGGGCTCAGAGTGCCGCCTCTGGCACGTGTGCCATAGGTTCGCACCACTGGGCTAGGTAATCTAAATGGATCTGGCCATCAGGCCATCCCACTTGTTCAGGCAGGGAAAGTATGCTACAGACACTGATGATCAAATAATTTCAACTAGTGAGATCTAGGAAGCTCTAGGAAGAGGACTTTTTCTGCTGCTGCCCTGGCATTGTGGAACATCTTGCCCTTGGATCTCTTGGCCCCCAATCTGTTGGCCTTCTGGAAAGGGGTCAAAACATGGCTGTGTGGCCTTGCATCGAGGACACAGGGCCCACACAACCATAGGGCTAGCTGACCCCATGAGAACCTCCCCTACCTGTACTAACAGCTGCTAATCTCCCATCTTGAAATACTTCATCTTTTGAAATTTTTTATAATGTTGCTTTATAATTTTAATTTTTTAAATCCTAAATTATTCTGATTTTAATGTTTAATTTTATTGATTAAATTATACACTGCCCAGAGACAGGCAGTTAAGAAGTACAAAATATAATAAACAAACAAACAAACAAATAAATAAACCTGCTTCCCCAGGGTTCTCTGCAGCTGCAGACTAAACACTAAAAAGGGAAGACTGGAGATGAGATGATAGTTATTTAAAACTCATCCCAGATCACACCATAAAATTGGGCATTCAGTTCAATCAGAATCCAAGCTGGAATGGATCTAAGTTGGAATGGATCCACAAGATAGCCAGAATTTTCTATCAGTGACTTTGTAAGTGATCTTGGGTCTATTTCTTGCCCAGCATGGACTGGATTACTCTATATAGGGCCACTGGACTATTAGGCACGATAAGAGTGGAAAAATATTTTGTTGTCATCGTTGCCATGAGCTAGCCTTTAATATAAATCCTTGCCCATATTCTGTCAGACTTGCTTCAATCTTCCTTCAGCAATGCTCCAGGAATGTCTTCTGGTGCTTCGTTTCCTGGGGTTCTTCAGGTAAACCAAGGTATACCCCAGGATCAGTGCATAACAGAGACTAAATATGTAGTCCATATTAGGCCTCAAAAAAGATCTAGTTAAGGCCACTGAAGGAAGTTAGCCCAGAGAAGGAAATATTAAAAGGGCAGAAAAATATATTTTTCTTCAAAAGGATTTTTTAAAAACCAAACCTGGCCCCAAATCTATCTCTCTGCCCCATACGAATGCAGATGTAGAACCACCAGAAAGCTGAAGCCAGGGCACTCAAGAAGACAAAGAGAAGATCTGCATGCCCCACCCAAACTCTAGGAGTGATTAACCCCATCACCTGGCAAGCAGGATATGATAATAGGATTAAACCACAGATATCAAGTCCTAGAAAAACACTCAGAAATAGCTTCAAGGTTCATGCCACAGGAACAGGAAACTATTCCAAAGGCTAGAGGGGGTATAAAAACCTACTGCCCATGTGCTCAAGGTCTCTTTCCTCTCTGCTCCTTGCAAGGACCATCTTTCTGCTTCTTCAATAAACTGTAACCTTCTTCCCAAAGCAGTCGCCATTTTGCTTATTTATCCCGGCTTGGATGAATCAGGATGAAGACTTACTTCTAACAATTTGGCCCCCAGATGGGACTCCAAGCTAACCTCTCCAATGGACTGAGACTGGTAAGCCCTATCTTGCTGGCAGCAGACCCCCTTGTGTCTGTGGATGTGTCTCCCAGGCTTTGCCCATGTGGAGCCGAGGTAGTAAAGGGAGTTTTGAGAGTTTGCGCTCAAGGGCTGCTTTGGAAAGAAGGTGAAGGTGAGTACCTCTAAATTTTAAGTTTAAAGCCCAGGGGGACAAAGGAATGTGTGTATTTCTGTTTGTGTGAGTGAGAAGACTTTTTTTCCCCAATCACAGTTGGATTTTGCTCCTTCTAGTCTTTCCTAGCTGCGGAAAGGATCTGTTTAATTGGCAGAACCTGGAAAGCATGGGGGTTTGGTCACAGCACAGAACCTTTTGTTAGGGAAAAGGGAGAGGCTGTGTGAAAATGAAATGGAATGAATGAATGAAAGAATTGGATTTGGGCAACTAGCTGGTAAGGCCCTGTAAGCAAAGCAAAGTTAGGAAATTAAGCCCCAAGAAGGGAGCGGCCACCTACCTCTGAGAGCAAGCAGAGGTGCCCGCGGACATTGAAGGTCCAGGTGTCCGTAAATGGTGAGAAGCCGGCCGGTCGAAGAGTAGCCCATACCTTCTAACGAGGAAACCGGAAGGTCTCTGCAGACCCATTTTTGGTCTGAAAACGCGGCAGGATCCCTCAGAGGAGCCTTCCCACGAACTCTGAGAGGGATCCAGAGTGCTCCGTGAGTCCCATTTTTTTTCCAGACTCACAAAATCCGTGGTGGTTGGAAAGAAGTCTCACAAGGAGGCTTCGACTGTTGGCTTCGACTGTCTGCAAGTTTTGTCAGGAATCGATTTGATCTTCCACTTAGTGCAGAGTTTGTCTCCCAGTTGATGTCAGAGTAATTAAAGTCCCCCATTACTATTGTCATGTGCTTCCTACATACTTTAGTTGAGTTCTTATACCCTTTCATGGTTTCCAAAATTGTCATTCCTGATTGGTAAGTTTAAATTTGTCTTTTCTGATTTTTTGATCAATGTCTGTTGTTGGGTGAATTTCCTTCTCAATTCTGTCTAAAAGGTGTTAATTTTGTTGCAGGGGGGATCCAGTGTTGAATTATTTTATTGGAGTGAGGAGGGGGTGTCTTGCCTGCTGGGTTCCTGCCCCAAGTTCTGGAAAATCATTCTGCAATGTGTTGTAAATGAGTTTGTGTTCTAAATGGGTTTTATCTATCTATCCCTTTTCCTGAAAATGCGTGTCTATCTACAAGAGCCTTTTGAAGTTCAAGTCTGCTTGTTTGGGGAAATAATTTCTTAAGTTACTTTTCTTACCCTATCACTAATTGGTGAAACTACAGTGAAACTTTTCTGAAACAAATAAGCATTTTCCAATCTCTAAAATAATGAGGTCTATTTTGGAATAAATGTTAAAGGCAGATTCTCCTGCCCCTGGCAAGTTGCACATATTAAAATATTAGGCTTTTAAAATTATTTGGAGTTTTCAGCATTCTCAAGTTGCCTAGCATTTTCCCCCCTTTCCTCTCAAGTTGCAAGTTCTTGTCCTTAATATGTTGCAAATGTTCAAGTTCAAAAGTGAAACATGTCATTTTGTTGTTCTCTTTCTGTCCTCAAATCTGTGATTTGCCTATCTGCTTCTCTAATAACTGCAGTATTAATGCCTTTTCAAACTGCCTGCAAGCTACCCCCCTTCCAATTTCTTTCTTGCCCTTTGTTCTCCATACCGTTTGTCTGCCTCCTCCTGGGAGAGTCCACCCAGAAAGTGGGGGGAGACCTTGTTCTTGTATCTTTCAGCCCTGCAATCCTCCCCCAAACCTTTGGAAGCAGAACACACAGACCCAGATGCTGCCTCCATCCATTTGAGCCATGGAATTGGGTTTTGAATCCAGCCATCCACTAAAAAGCCACCATGCAATCTGAGTGGAACATCTTCCCAAGTTCTACCATTCTCCAGATGCCTGTGAGAGCAGAAGGAAGGAGTCCTGGTACCATGTGAAGCTTCACAAGAGAAAATTAGACTGTGGGGGGGAGGGTGGAAACCTACTGTAAACGTTTCTTTCTTGCCCCATTTGTATTGTAACAAGTCAGTTGAATGTATTAATGGAGAGATGGCATTTGGGAATAGTTGGCAGAACAAGTACTGAACACCTTGGACTTCTATCTGGTGGGAGGGAAAATTTATCCAGAATGTTTGTATTGCCTGTTTGTATTAGTAGTTGCACACACACAAATACACACACACACAAATACACACCATTCACACCATTCAGAGTCTATCCCCTCCACCTACCTTTAGTAAAGTTCCCCAGGCTGATTTTTTTTTTTTGCTCTATTGCACCAAAGCTTTGCAAGCCCAACTTCCTGAAAATTCCAAGGGAAGGAACTAGGCCCCCTCAGGTGATTTGCAATTCTTGTGCCCTGACTAAGGAAGCAACAGGAAAGATCCCCAAACCTCAGCCCTGAATATCTTGCACTGGTAGGCTCAGATTGGGATTCCTAGAGCTCATTATGTGCAATTTAAAGAAAAATTTAATAGCCTGGCATATTGGCTAACATCAATTGGACATTACAAACCTGGATGCACTGAACTAAGAGCTAAGGCAGGAAACAACCCTTGAAAATGGGCAGCCAGTGGTCATGCACTAAGGAAAATGATTGGCACAGAATATTGGAAAATTTCTTTTCCACCTAACAAAATTTTTGCCCTGACTTTTAGAACTTTATGGGTGCAAGCTCCCCTTTTGGGAGCCACTAAAGGGGTCTTTTTCTGCTGCCTCCATTAATGTTTTAATTTTGTTTGGCTTAACAGTTTAAAAGCTTGCCTACCAAATCTCCCTGACCAGATCAATTTTAATGTTGTGCCAATAAGTGTGACATTCTCACACTTAAGGCACAAAGCGGGGATATTGAAGGAAGTTAGCCCAGAGAAGGAAATATTAAAAGGGCAGAAAAATATATTTTTCTTCAAAAGGATTTTTTAAAAACCAAACCTGGCCCCAAATCTATCTCTCTGCCCCAAGCAAGAGCTAGCCCCATACGAATGCAGATGTAGAACCACCAGAAAGCTGAAGCCAGGGCACTCAAGAAGACAAAGAGAAGATCTGCATGCCCCACCCAAACTCTAGGAGTGATTAACCCCATCACCTGGCAAGCAGGATATGATAATAGGATTAAACCACAGATATCAAGTCCTAGAAAAACACTCAGAAATAGCTTCAAGGTTCATGCCACAGGAACAGGAAACTATTCCAAAGGCTAGAGGGGGTATAAAAACCTACTGCCCATGTGCTCAAGGTCTCTTTCCTCTCTGCTCCTTGCAAGGACCATCTTTCTGCTTCTTCAATAAACTGTAACCTTCTTCCCAAAGCAGTCGCCATTTTGCTTATTTATCCCGGCTTGGATGAACCAGGATGAAGACTTACTTCTAACACCACCTCTGAATTCCTCAGAAAAAACTGACATTCCCTCTGGAACCCCAGGAGGCCTGTCAATCACCTTGGGTTGGCTGATCTAACAGGTCTTATTGCAATGTCATCACTGAGTCAGAATGCAACCAGAAACTGAAGTGTTCATGGCAACAGACTGATGTTAATGTCCTCCATAACCAGGTCATGTTAGAACTGCCCCAGGATAAAACCAGATCTTATGTGTAGTCATCAATGACTTGGAACAGGTCCACTTTTCCATAATAGTATAAACTAGCCATTTCTATAACAACAAATGAATCTAATCAGTAAAACCCTTCCTAAGCACTGGTGGCACTTGAATATTATCATGTCCTAAAAGTGGTACAATCTGTGAAAAGGTTGAAAAGCCCTGGTATATATGTAGTAGGATTTTTGGTCACATAAACATGCATAGGATTGCTTGTTAGCTATTCTGCTTCTTCAAATGTAAAGCACAAAACAGGATATCAAAGTATAATATTTATTTTTCTGTCAGTTTGATTTTATTTATCTGTCTCTAACTGTATCTACAACTCTGTATTTATATCATCTGTCTATTATGAGAAATAAACTGTTGAAAGATTTTTAATCAACTTTATAAAAACAGTTGATTAATCAACTGCATAAAAAGCAGAGCTAGGTATTTACCTGTTATTTGGGGTATTATTTCTTGCAATCATATATAAAAATAAAATCTGATATACTGTATTAAGATTGAGAATCTGAGGTTGAAATTCCATGACCTTTTAAACTAATGTTTCTTGCTTCTCATAATTGCTCAGATATTTTGGAAACCAATGCAAGATATCAATGCCTCCAATCAAACCAGAGCTGCCTCCACCACCACAGTCTCGTGTCTCTGAGTGCATGCTTTGAAATGCCATGATTTCATGGATTCTTCTGTGCTTGAGTGACCCTTGGTTTTTAAGATTAAAAATTTAGAATGAAAATATTACAGTTAAATAAAATTATTGTAGAGTATTACACAAATGAAAACATATTTTTAATTTTTATTTTCAAGACCAGGGCACATTTAACATCAGTATTCATGGGCTATTTTGTCATCCAGGTTTCTGGCTGATGGTTCAGTGTTGTATAAATTATAATTCTAAATGTAATCATTTGTAATTATCATCATGCTTCTGTTATGATTTGTGGATTGCAAGCGTAGTTGGATATGAATTACTACTGCTCTTAGGTATATCTATTATCTGCTGGTATTAGGTTTTCACTGCTGTAGTATTTTGTTTAATCTTTTAATCTTCTTGTGAGCTGTTTAAATATCATTGCAACATAAAATATTTTCAATATACAGTATATTCTGTATCTGAAAAATATGGATGGCACTTTTGTGTTATTTATTTAAAAGATGTATGAACTGCTCCTTAGGATAAACTTTCCATAGTTAGTACGCAACATAAACTAACTAGTAAAAAAATAATAGTTCAAATAATAATGAACACTGATAAAATCAAAATAATCACAAGAAAACCACTGTGTATTCAGTAGCTTTAGCAGACTCCTAGTCCAGTTATAGGCTGAGGTAAATAAATAAGAATAAAAAACAGGATTGACAAGAACTTGAAACAAGTTTACACAGAGGGAAAGGTTGCGCAACCATGGAGGCTCTAACCCTCAGGACCACAGTCTAAAACAGGGGGCTCAGGAATTCTGGAAGTCGAAGTCTATGAGTCATAAAAGAGCCAAGGTTGACTACCCCTGGTCTAAAAGCTGTCATAGATAGGCACATGAGTAAGATTTGGTGGACCTGGGCCAAGATAGAGCTTCCACAAAATCTATATTAGTGTTGCTCTGTAGTATTTGTATACTGGCCGAACCTCTCAGATTGTACTTAGCAGAGGTAGTTCATAAAATTGTCTTTTCTAAAACAGGGGAAGCCATGGGTAGTAAACAAAGCAGGTCCCACAGTTCAGGTATAATAAGTCCGTAAGGGTAAACTTTCCTTTTTTCAGTGGTACTATATCTTTTAGCTGATTTAATTAGACGTTTTCTAATCTTATCCTACAAAAAGAAAAAAAGAAAAAAAAACATTTCACCTTGGAAAAAAGGAGCAAGCACTTTCTGTATCAATTCCCTATGGAGAGATTATCAGTTACCACTTTATGGGTTTTGACAGGTAAGATATCCTGTTTAATTAAACTTGCCATAACATGGAATTTTCATTAAATCTGAGAAAAATTTGCAATAATTCTTCAAGATTTTTTTCTCTGTATAAAGCAAAAAAGAGTATACCTAGGATGCGTAGCATGGGTCTACATAAGAAAGGAATTCTGTATGTAAACATGATGATGTGGAAATAATGAGGAGAGCCGATGAGTTGAGAGGATTAGATGAGAGCAGTTTAGCCAAAGGAGCAGCTTAGCTCTGTAGTTGAGCAAGGCACTGGGGATAAGTCACGATTCATATCTGACTTCAAACGATGGAGTCAAATTGGAATTTGGTGCCATAGAAATAAATTTTGGTAGCTAATAGTTTCTAAAGAGCCAGTCTTATTTGATTAGTGTAAACAATGTAATCCAGAGGAGCATAATGACCATATATTTCTATTGCTCTACTATATTCACCTAATACACCAACATTTGGTTTGTATGAATGCATATATTTTATGGCCATTTATCTTATAGAACATAACCTTGAGTAACTCACAACATCTTATAACTATGTTTGCAAATAAAAAACTCAACATGATTTAAATCATTACATGCACCAAAGTTTGTAAACTAACCCATTTGTAATTCAACTTAATTACAGAGATTCTACCCTATAAAGATAGTTGCAATTTATCCCATATTAATAGCACATTTTTGATATCATTCCACAGAAGTACAAACTTTTATTTTATTTTATTTTATCTTTATCTCCACCTTGAAATACACAACTTTTTGGTCAATATTTCATAGTCTTGAGAGGTCATATTCTTAACAAGCATTGTTATTTTTTGTTTATTTATTTTGAAGCCTGATAAAATTCCAAAGTCATTTAGGTTTTTCATCAAATGTTCTTTGTTGGCTTTTGGATTCTGCAAAAATATAACTCAATCTTCAGCAAATGCTCTCAATTTATAAATTTCCTTTTCAATATTTATGCCTGTTATTTTTTTTATCTTGTCTAATATCCCTATTAAAAACTTCCAACACCAGTATAAAGAAAAAAGAAGATAAAGGGCATCCTTGTCTCATACCCTTTTGAATTTCACATGGTTTAGTTAAATCTCCTACAATAAAAAACTTTGCTTGTTGTGAAGTATAAATTCATATATATATACCGTATGAAACAAAGACAAATAACAAAATAAACACCAAAGTCTATATTTATGTGGATTAGAATATTCCACAAGATTTGAGTTTAGGAAAGATGGTTCAATATTTTTGAAGTCTTGATTGTTTTTGTCAAAAAGAAATTAAACTGGCAATAGAAAATATAGATAACAATAATATATGTGATTACATTAGTTTGTGAGCTGCAATTCTCAGGTATCTGTTTAGCTTGTTTCTTCGATATCAATTCAGAATAATATGCCAATGAAACTCAGTGCATGCATGGTATTATACTAGATTAGTGCAAAATGTGAATTCATGTATTCATTTTTTAATGTATTGTAAAAATTCTTCTTCCTTGACCTATATAGGTATTTTCAAATTTATGGGGTCTTATACATTACATCTGCATTTTTATGTACACTTCTAAATGGGATTATCTGACATCCCAACCCTGAATTATTCAATCAAGTATAAAGGTAATTAGCAATATGTTTTTATTCATATATGGTTATTAAGAAGAGATGGAATAGATTCTTAGATAATTGGATATAAGATTCCAGTCTCTGCATTCAATATATATATATATATATATTGCTATTTTTTTTAAAGAATTGAACAACCCCTATTTAACCAGCTGATTTTTACTGACTTGTAATTAACTTTAGAAATGAGAGAAAGTAAATGGGGAAATGGTAACTAGATTATGGGGAAAAATAGATTTGATTTTGGACTTGCCTATTTTCTGCATTGAATGCCCTCACATTCTCCCTTTTCCCATCTATTAGCATCCTGTCACAAGACTCTTGGGTAAGTGTGAAAGTGAAATAAAACCCTCACATAAAGATAAATTTACAAATTCCAGCATCTCATCAGCTAGTCTACATCTGGTCTTTCTCTGTGAATACGGCCAACAGTCAAACTGGTGTATACTGTCATGGAACTCTTAAGAATTCTTTCTGTCTTCTTAGGTTGTACAAGTTGTAATTCTAGACAAGCAACCTAAAGAACATGCATCGTTATATTTTATTAATTGAGAACATATCATATAGTCTTTATACGTAATGACTCATTTTATTCCTACTTATTCATTTTCTTTGTACTAAGCAAGTTGTTTGTAAGGGGAAAAAAATCAAAGGAACATGTTGCAGCTTGCTAAAGCTTATTTAAGGCACACAGTGTGGCCTTTATTTGGATCTTTGGGTTAGAGTGTTTGTTTATGCTCACTTTATGTACAGATATTTCTGGATCAAAGTTGAAGAAGCTTCTAATGATTGCATTCCAAAGAAAATCAATCCTTGGTAAGAATGTTACAAAATAATACAAACCTAAAAAGTTGCAACCATTAAGAAAGAAGAAGAACATGGAATGCACAAATGCACTGAAAAACCTTCTGTGAAAGTCTTTAACTGATGTTGAACATATATAACACTTGCTACCAACTGCTATGGAGAAAGGAGAAATCTCAGTTAGGATGGCTGCTCTTTAGGTTCACCAAATAATGAATCTCAGGCAACTGTGCCACTAACAAAGGGCAGTCAGAAATCCATCTCCTATGCCATGTAGGTAAGTTTCATGTGTAAATCTTAGCTTTGTAGCATATCAGCAGCCAGAGCAGATTTTTCAAAGCAGAGGACACTATTGTTGGTGGTGTCTCTTTAACATATTAAAGGTAATAGTTTACATTGGCTGCAGTTTTCTGTCTACATAGTAATCCTTCATAAAGTATATTAAAACCAATCAATGTTTTGGCTCTTAAGATTTTTAAGCCTAGTTCAACCATCTTGACCAGCCTATAATGTTAATGTAATGCTTTGGTGAAACAACACAATTTTTTCATCAGGCAAAGACAAGACACAATTCCTCTTAATAAGGCAGTTTTTCTTGCCTTGAGATTGACCAATGAATACAAAAACTCAATAAGTCTTCTCTGTGCGTACAGAAACTTCCTGGAAATATCAGAATAGGTTTCCAGCCATGCAAAGGCCTTTGCTAGCGTGCCCCTTTGAAGATCTACTGCATTAAGCTATATATAAACATCACAAATGATGCAAAAAATAAATCAGTAACCACACAAATATCTGTCCATAATCCATAGACATAGGGTTGATTTTATTTCTTGCAAGAAGTGGACAGAAAGTACATAAACAATGCCCCCCTCCCACATTTATTGGTCCGGAAGATATTTTAGGAACAACCCAGCACCAATGACATAAACAGGATCCAGGAGCTATAAGCTGATTCAAGTGAGCAATTCTTTCTGTATTCTTAGTATTTACATTTTTCTTTCCACATTCATTTTCACTTAGTGTGACTTGCAGCCTTTTTCCCTGAAAAAATATGGCTAGAGGTTGTTTTTTTTGCTGCAAAACATTAATAGCCAAATAGAAACAAATATAACAGATGTTCCAAGTTTTTAAAAATATTTATCAGTGCATTAATTTTCTAAGAATAGCACTTGTAATTTTTTCAGATCATTAAAAAAATTACAGAAACAGATTTTTGTAAATTAATATAGACTAGAATAGAATAGTTTATTTGGCAAGTGTGATCATACACACAAGGAATTTATCTCCGGTGTAGATGCTCTCAGCGTACATGCAAAGCAACCAAATCCTCTTCTTCTTCTTCCTCCTCCTCCTCCTCCTCCTCCTCCTCATTATCATCATCATCATCATCACCACAATAATATCAATAAGAATGGTGAAGACAATAAGAAAATTAAATCAGCGGTTCTCAACCTTTTCCGGGGCTCGACCCCGGCCTGCATCGCACATGCGCGGCGTGATGGGTGGACCTCCCAAAAAATGGCCGACAAAAAAATGGTGGGCCCGCATTGCACATGCGCGGTGCGACGGCCCGCATCGCAAAGGGGACAAAATGGCGGACCAAAAAAAATGGCTGACCCCCCCCAAAATGGCCGACCTCCCCCCCAAAAATGGCGGGCCCACATCACGCATGCGTGGTGCAACAGCCCGCATTGCAAAGGGAAAAAAATGGCGGACCCCCAAAAAAATAAATGGCCGACCAAAAAAAATGGCGGACTGCGGTGTTTGGCGACCCCCGTGAAATGGTCATTCGACCCCAAATGGGGTCGCGACCCACAGGTGGAGAACCGCTGGATTAAATGATAATATTACAACCATACTGTATGGTATGGGTAACTATACATAGACATTACACAGCACTATGAGTATTTAGTGTTCAGCAGATTGATGGCACAAGGTAAATGCTCTCCCAGGGTTTAGCTGTTTTGGCTTGCAATGCCCTATAGTGCGGTCTCGAGGGGAGAGTTGTCCAGGATGTGAGGGGTCTGTAGATATCTTCTCAGCCTTTTTCTGACCTGTGCAATAGCCTGTCATCTATGGAAGACAGGCTATTTTTATGCATATATTAAAAAGAACTATTGCTGAAATGGTACAGTAATGATGGCTTCAGCAATGATATTACCTTAATGATTTCAAATGCTGAAGTCTTGTTACACATCTGAATGTTAGTTTACAATACTTGAACTGAATTGATTCATGTCACTGAAGATTGTTAGGAAATATCATCTCATAGTTGGAGTCAACTCTTTTTATTTTAGTCATCAATCAGCAAAATAAGTTTTGAAAAATAGTATTATAGATGGCTGGTTTAAATAATAGTGTTAGCCCATGCACTATAAACATCGACTAAATTTTTAACATAGCTGAATCTCATACAATGGCTTCTGTGTCACATCAGAATGATCAATTAATGTCCATTTTATATTTTCTTGCTGAACAGAATTAGATTACAGTCATTTAGACCTTTCTATAGTGGCACAACATGGCTGGAATATCCCATCTATGGAAATATGTTGGTCTCTTTTTAATATTCATGTGAACACTAATGCCTTTTTATTCAAGTTTACTTTTGATAGATTTGGGTGTATAAATTGTGCTAGCTGCCACTGCTATGTTCAGATCATTTTTATTTGTTCCTGAAATTTTATTGAATTATTTTATATTTTACTAATATGTGCAGTGCTATTATTTTCTAAATACTTTTATTATATCTTAATATTTAATTTACTATTTACATGTCATGTTTTACCTTTTGTTGCTTTAAGATTTGCTATAATTATTTTCTATGCCATCTTTAGTGCAAGATCGAATGTTGTGGAGTCACCTGGTCTATAGAATTGCCAAGAGTCGGACATGACTGAATGGATAATAATATCCTCCTCATCCTCATCAGGCCATCTTATCAACTTTTATATTAGCTTAGAATACTGTTTATTCCTATTACAAACTGGCTTAAGAGATTAATTTTTAAAAAAATCTAATATAATAGTAATAAACACTGTAATGAGATGCTACTCTTACATACTTAACAGATATGTAAGAACTCACAATTTGGATGTTGGGGTCCACAGAAAAATGACTCTTGGATTTTAAATGGGCATGTTGGATGAGTCTTTTGAGATGACAAAAAACAAATTGATGTCTAGATTAAAGGATATTTCCCCTTCAAGTCACAAAAGACTTTTAATGTGGAACTTGAAATACTCAACATCACCATTAATGTAGCTAACATGTATAGTAGTATTTTTCAAACAGCATCTTCATTTATGTTGTAAATCAGCCTTCTTCTGTCTCATGTTGTCTAGATTTACTGACTTAACAACTCATTGTACCTAGACTTGATTCAGCTGTTTTCTTCTCTGGATGTTCCTTCAGCAGAGCCCAAATCTATATAACTAAATCAGGACTAAAACAGCAAACTCATCTGGGGATCTTCTTCTCTTGCAAACCCTTGCTTCTTTTCAAATATTTTGTATTTCTATTGTATAACAAAATAGGATCCAAGATAAAGCTGGCATTATCCATTCATCAGACAGATTTTTATATTGTCCTTTGTTCTCTAGTAGTATCACACAGGTAATACAACTCCATACCTATATGCAAGATTTAAATAGAACTTAAAAATTGGCAGCAGACTATCGGATAGCATGTGCTTGTATTGTGATGATTATGATGTGGGGACTAATGTAAAGCTTGATTGCTGATTTCATCTTTTATTAAGGAACTGGATTACTAATTTGCATTAATGTATATCCAGACAGATGCTTTTCAAAATTCAATACTGTCAGCTCCCAAAAAATGCCCTCACCAAATTCTGATAGTACAAAAATCTAAGAAAATTATATAATATTGTCTGTGAAATTTTGCAAAAGCCAGTGCTCACAGTTACACATGTATTCATTCCAAACCAATAAAGATCAGACCTTTGTACTCTGAAATGTCTTTTGGCATGAATATGCACATGCATAGACAGCTCCTGTGTCTTGGATATGTTCCCTATGTAGCATGTTAGCTTAGTATGGACTTTATGTCACTATAATAGACAAATAATAGTAGCCTCATTTATTCGTGCCAAATATTTCTTCTGGATTAAATCCCAAACTTGTTAATAGAAGAAAGAGAATTGTATAAACCATTTTATTTCTTCCTTTCTTCCTTATAAAACTGCAAAAGACATAAATTTGGTATCCTTCAAATATGTTACATAAAACATTTCTATCTGGAAAATACGGGAAAGTTAAACTTCAGAAGATCAAATGAAAAATGTATTTGAGGAGGGATGCAGAGTTTTGCTTCATTTATTTATTCATTTGCACATTGTGCTAGAACTGATAATACAATAATTTATTACATTAAAAATACCTGAGTATGTCAACTCAGAAGTCTTAATAGAATTCATGGAGCTTATTGTCAGGAAAGTTTGTGTAGGACCATAGCCTTTATTTCTCTGCCCCAATTCCAAACTCTGTATTGAAGAAATTAAAATTCTTTGGCAATTAAAAAAATCATCTTTAATAATGAATACATTTATTCTGAAATTGACATTTGCTTTTTTGCAGATTTTCTCACAAGAAAGCAAGATACTAAGAAAATTGGGTGATGGAGAAGGATAAGACATCATTTATATTTTTGTATGATGTGGTCTATAGTGAAGGCTGGTAGCAGTTGAAAGCAATTTGGTATTTAAGAACCCACCTGGTTGCCAAAGGCAGTCAGGAATTGCCTCAAGTAGGAAAAAATATAATGAAGGAAGAATGAAGCACTTTATCTAGCTTAGAGCCAAACAGGCCACTAGAGGAACGAGGCTCTATTTTTGCATGTCTAGCATAATAATCCATTTCTCCACCCTTCATTTGCTTGCTTAAATAGGTGAGTAAAATCTAAGTTGTACATTTACTAGAAAGGCTGCTGGAAAGAAGAACTAATGGCCTATTGAGAAAAAGATAAAGGTAAAGATTCTCTGTCCAGTCGTGTCTGACTCTAGGGGGGCAGTGCTCATCTCTGTTTCTTAGCTCAGAGAGCCAGAGTTGTCCGAAGACGTTTCCGTGGTAATGTGGCCAGCATGACTATACGCCGCCAAGGAGCACAGAACGCTGTTATCTTCCCACCGAAGTGGTGCCTATTTATACGCTCACATTTGCATGCTTTCAAACTGCTAGATGGGCAGGAGCCGGGGCAGGAGTTCACCCTGCTGCATGGCGCTCAGGTCTCAAACCTGGTCTGTCGACTTTCTACTCAACAAGCCTAACATCTTAACCATTGAGCCATTATGCCCCATGAAAAAAGATAGATGTTGTTATTCCCTTCCTCAGCTGAACTCCACAATTTGGCTTAAAGTTTGCACAGCTGCAATGCTTGGTCAAGAAAAGATGTCAAAACATTATCATAGTAGGCAGTTTACCTTTAAAAGAAAGTTGGCAGCTTTATACACTAGGAATCTAGCAGTCACATCTGGGTAGATTGCAAAAGAACCATAATCTGGCAGGGAAGTACAGTATCTTGAGAACCTCGTTTCTGGTTTCCTGCTCAGCAGCTATTATTAGAGAATTAAATAGTATTAATGTGAAGCATATGTGAGTCTTCATACAGTCAATTAAAAACAACATAATAGCAAATCTGATCAATGCAAGAACAAAGGACAGATGTAAACCAGCCCTCCCATGTAAAAGAGAGAGCTTAGAGAGCAGGAATGAGAAAGCAAGGTTATAAGGTTCTGAAATATTCAATTTGAAATTGAAATATTATTTCAATATATAGAACTTGCTCTTGAAACATAGCAAAAACTAGAAGTCTTTTGTTACATCTTTCTAATTTTTCTTCAGTAATGATTGCTTATCAGAAGTTCTTGGATTCTTGTGAGCTTGCTTAATTGCTTTCAGTCCTGCTTGTTAGGTGAAGCTTGACCACATGGCTGACTATAGAGAACTTGGTAGGCTACAAATACCAGGTGACTATAAGAATATGCAAAGATTATTGGATTCTGATAAAATGTGATAAAATATGAGACACCTATTAAGAGAGCTTAATAGGAATGTCTCTGAACCATGCATTCTTCTTGAGCAGATACATACATTTCAAGAAACTGAAACAATACCCCTTTGACCTGTTCTGAAATTCTTTGCTCATGCTAGGAGGAAACCATATTCTGGTCTTCTTACCCTGTTGCTTAGTCAGAAGCCTTACAATGTATTTACTTCTATTTTTTTTAATGTCTCTGCTTCCTTTGTCTCTAGATAAAATGGGTGAATTGAATGCACCGAATTCCCAGTTGACACTAAATGCCCCTTACTTCTTCTGCTAGCCTTTCTCTTCTCTGACCTTTCTCCAAGGAATTTATAGATCAGTTGTTATATTATACTGTATGATCAGTACTTAATATTTTAAAGATCTGTGTTAATTGTTGCCACATTAGTCCCCTCTGCCAGTTAACTAGTATGTATGTGTACATGTACACACACACACACACACACACACATCATTTTAAATACTGGAATCCCAGGTATGGACATTTAAAATCAGTAAAATAAAATGATGAACTCCGGGATATATAAAAAAAGCCTTCTTTATTGCTAAGCGTTCGTCAACTAGCTGTTGACATCATCAGAGCAAGGGCTGAATAACAAGGGAGCCTGTGCATACATACATACATACAGCCCTTGCTCTGATGATGTCAACAGCTAGTTGACGAAAGCGTAGCAATAAAGAAGGTTTTTTTCTTATATCCTGGAGTTCATCATTTTATTTTACTGATTTTAAATATGTGTGTGTGTGTGTGTGTGTGTGTGTGTGTATGTATGTATTTGTAAAAAAGAAGACATATTGATCTCTGGGACGAAAAGTATATTTCATACTGAGCTTCCATTAGCTGCTGCTAATATTATCAAAGAGTAAGACAACATTAGAGAAACATTGTTTTTAACAACCATTAATAATTTAGCCATCGAACGTGTGCTAGGTCCGTCGGTTCGCTGTCCGCATGTAATTGGATGTGTCACATCCAGCTCAGCTGTATTAGTTAATATATGTGTAGCTCTCATCGCCCTGCTTCCCACCACCCTTTTGCACTTTTTTTAACTTGGGACTGAAAGCTACCTACTAACAGAGGCCAGATGAGTAAATCAAGGGAACAATAATATTCTTACAATGTGTGGGCTGTCAAATCCTATATCACTGAAAGCTACTTTAGACTTATGGCAAGAGAATTCAGTGAAAAGACAGATAATGTATCTTGCAAAATGCAAGTTTAGATACCTTATAAGTTATGCTGATAAAAATACATTGTGTTTTTATTTTTGAATAAACTATAACATGGTGATTTTTTTCTTATTGCAGACATGTTTCACTACAGATATTTTAGAGTGGAACATCTGGTTCTTATATAGTAGTAAAATTTTTAATTTCCCCATACTGTAACATTTATCTCCACATGAAAGTATTTTTCCTATCACGTTTGCCCAGAATAGCTTATAAAGTGGTCAATATATGAATCAGCCAAGAAGCTATTTCAGATCTTTGTGTTAAAAAATTATATAAAAGGCTTTTCATAACCATAAATGGATCTAGAAAATCAGGAAGCACCATGAGATGGACAAAAGTTTAGCTGGAGGTAATTTGATCAGAAAGACCATGTGTATATACAATATACTACTCTATGAATTGTTTCTGCATTTTTCTTTCTGCAAGAATGTGTGTGTGTGTTTGTGTGTGTGTATGTATATATGTGTGTGTTTTAAGTTAAATTTGCAAACAAAGTCTTGGCTTCTCTAGACATCTTACATAAACTTTTATCTATATATCCTAGTGTCGCAGATTAATGTGTTACTGCAGACATGTCAAACACAAGGCCTGGGGGCCGGATGCAGCCCACGAAGTGGTTTCATGTGGCCCGCAAAGCCATCCTGGAAACAGTGAGGGAATGGCCCCCGCTGCTTTGGTCCTGGCCCAGGCCAGCCGGGAGCCAATGTACAATTTTATGGTGGCCATCTATGCTGAAACGCATTCAGTCTTAGCTCCATAAGGCTGTCTAGAAATAGTGAGGAACCAGCCCCTGCTGCGTTGGTCCTGCCCCCTGGGTGCATGCTGGGGATGTGTCACCCTTTGTGAGGAATGAAGAAATGGACCATGCCTTGGCGCTTGCCCCGGACCCACCCCCTTCTGCCAGACACCCTCAGATCTGTCCCACTCCTGCCCAGACTCCCACAGGCACCCTTGATGCGAACGATGTAGAGCTGGCCATGCCCACCCAGTAGGCCACACCCACTCCATCCACGCCCACCCAGCAGGCTGTGCCCACCCTGGCCACACCCACCTGGCCCCACAATGCTGATGTGGCCCTCAATGAATTGAGTTTGACACCCCTGTGTTACTGGGTTTAACTTCTAAGTAGAGTTATATGGTTTAACATGAAAGTATAGAAAAAGGAATATTTTCAGAAGGAAGATAAAATTGTGGGAAAATAATATGAAGCATCCCAAAACTAAAGGTCACATTATATTGTGCACTAAGAAAGTTTTATTATCACTTCCTATGGAAAAAGAATAAAAGAGCACATTAATAGTTAAAATATTGCAACAACAGATTAATGTGGTTACCCATATTGATGCAGAAAATATTCCCCTTTTCAAAATCAAATTAGAAAATAGATTGATTAGCACAAATGTTTTGTGATACTTTGTAACTTACTATGATCAATGGGAACCAATTAGGTGCAGGGGAGCTTCTGAATGAAGCATTCACCTCTGAGTCAAGAATTCTGAGTAATGGCCAGAAAAATAATGCCCAATCATGATTAGTAATACTTTAAACAAGTCTTTTGTCATCAGTCTAATTTAGTGCTATAATGAGTAACATGCTTGTATGGTTCTTAACCGCATTGCTCTCCATCAAGTGGATGGACAGGCTAAGTTCTTGAAATAGGGCGACATAGAAATCTAAGAAATAAATAAATAAATAAATAAATAAATAAATGTGAGTTTAAGTCTTCTGCAGGTGGATATGTGTTATGTCAACATGAATATGCAGTTGTTTGTTCATTAAATGCACTGTTTGATCTCCATTTTATAATGTTGTCATGCAGCTCTGTGTGATGAAGCTGCTGTTTGCTTTTGGTTCTATTTTGCATTATCCTTTGCTCTGAGCAAAATTTCTTTGAAAACTGTTATGCTTGCTTCCCCATACATGTCATTTAGGGAATGCCAAATAAAATTCCAGAAAGTGTAGCAATACTGTTGTGACTTCAATGACCAATTTCTTTTTGATCTTTCTTCCATAACAACAATTTGCAAATTATTCCTTTAAAACTGCTTGTGAGTCCATTGATTTTTAGTCCTCACTAATAATTTGTTACTGAAATGCAGTGAAAACTTATCTTGCTTTCATTTAATGAAGACTACAAATTGACTCTAACAAGGTATATGTAAGTGTCATCTTGTGGAATTTACATTCAGTATTCTTTTAAAAATCACTTGGATGTAGCTTTGACTTACTAGAATAGCTAGGAAGGAAAGTTTCTTGTAAATAGGCCTATGGCAGCTCAGATGTGGAATTCAGGCTTTTGTGTCTGCAGGGTTGAGGCATTAAGCGGAGACACATTGTACAAGCAAGCTTCCTTTATTGATTTCTTCATACAACCAACAACCAGCAAAAGACACGTAGGCCTTTTATAATATCCAAAACCCGGACAGTGTCAGCCAATAGAATTCCGGCTGTTTTCGCGCTTTGCGCATGCGCGCAAGGCTGGTGGCAGCCAGTCTGGTCCTGGGCAGCTTTTGGTCTGCCTGGGACCATTTGCAACATTTCTGAGCCTGCTGAATGCTTCAGCAGGCTCAGGACACAACACCTCTCTCCCCTAGATAAAACAATATACCTTATGATGTAACAGCACAGGTACATGTGTTCAAGGGACTGGGGGTTAATGGAAATCACAATTGCCTGCACACAGGCAAGCATTCTTACATTAATGATTCTTATAAAAGAATACAACAAATAATGAGTTGAAAATAACACTCCTTCACTGAGTATTTGTTGTGCATCTTGTTTAAGGCCTAGTAAGGTTCCCTTAGAATTGACAGAAACCTCACATAGTCCTCAAGATGTTTAGGTGGGCCCTTGGCCTGCTGTGATCTTCTAATGGCCGGTGAATGTGCCTGGCCTGCCAGCTTGCCTGCCGGGCTAGGCAGACCAGGACTTTGATGCCCCAAGGACCCAGGTGACCCCACCCAGCTGCTGACTGGCTGGACCCTCTAAGCCCAAACCAGAATTCCTTGGGGGGGTGGTATTCCTCAAGTCCACAATGGACTCCTCTTGGGAGCACTGTCCCACGAGCTCAAGACCAGCAGCTGGAGTGGCCTGAGTGATGGAAGTGCCCCAGTACCCCATAGCCCCTGTGTATGGGCTGGAGGTGTCAGAGTCAGGAGACGCCTCCATGGCAAACCCCCTTTTTGGAGACTCCCTGTTTGGAGCACTTGCGAAAGCCTGGTATGACCCCCAATTTGGAGCAATAACTGAATCCTGTGAATATCCCCATTCTGCCACTGGAACATGTACTATAGCATGTGAACCCCCACTGGACCTGGAAGACTGTGGTCCAGAATTAGGATTAAGGTCCTCCTCCCCCCTGAAAGCAGAGCCAGGAGAGGGAGAGTTTCTGGGAAGCCTCCAGCACAGTTGGTCTATGTGTCGTCAGATGATGCACCCATTGTCCAAGGCCACTTTGTATGACAGCGGCCCAGAGACCTTGCATACCACTGCTGTGACCCAGAGATGTCCAGGACCATAGTTCCTTGCCCAGACCGGATCGCCCACCTGAAGTCTCCTAGGTGCCCACGGCTGTGACACCTGTGAAGCCACCAGATCTGGGTGCAACCTGTCCAGTTTCGTAATGAGGCGGCGACCCCAACAGAGTTCTGCTGGGCTCTTCGCTGTGGCTGTGCAAAGTGTGGTGCGGTGTGCAAGAAGGAAATCAGCTAACCTGTGATGCCAGCTGCCATAAGTGAGTCTTTTGAGAGCATCTTTAGAAGTGCGCACCATCCTCTCTACCTGGCCATTGGAAGATGGGTAGAATGGAGCAGAAGTCTCATGCCAGATCAAGCTGGCTTGAAGAAAAGCCTGGAACTCAAAAGAGGTAAATTGGGGGCCATTATCTGAAACCAGGACATCTGGAAGTCCATGTGAGTCAAAGATCCCTCTCAACACCTGGATGGTCCTGGCAGTAGTAGTGGAGGAAACAGGAACAACCTCTAGCCACTTGGAATGGCTGTCAACGAGGAGAAGGAAGAATTGCCCCTGAAAGGGCCCAGAGTAATCTATATGTACCCTTGACCAAGGGGCTTGTGTTTCCTCAAACCTATGTACTGGGGCCTGAGGCATTTCAGGCCTTGACTGTTGGCACACTTGGCACCCGTGCACCTGAGCCTCGATGGCTTTATCAAGCCCAGGCTACCAGAGATGGCTGCGCGCAAGCGCTTTCATCCATATTATACCTGGATGTCCCTCATGCAGAGAGAGCAAGACTCTAGACCTTAATGAGGCTGGAATGACTACCCTACTATCCCATAACAGGCACCCTTTGAATGTGGAAAGTTTGTGCTTCCTTTGCCAGAAGCTTTGAAACTCTGTATTTGGACATGTGTCAGGCCATCCTGACAAGACCCATGTCAGCACACGTGTGAGCGTGTGATCAGTGGCAGTCTCTGCAGCCACGTCCCTAGCATTGAAGGGAGATTCAGGCAACTCCTGAATGGAGAGAATATTAATAGCAGGAGCAGGATCTACCTCTATTTGTTTTAGAGGTAATCTGCTGAGGACATCTGCATGGCCCATTTCTTTTCCAGGTTTGTGAATAAGCGTGTAGTCATATGCTGATAGGAAGATAGACCATCTCAGCATACATGGGGAAATAATGTGTGGTGTTTGTTTGTTTGTGATAAACAAACCCAACAAAGGCTTATGGTCTGTGTAGACCGTGAAGTGGAGGCCATATAAGAAATCATGAAATTTCTTTATGCCAGCCACTATGGCCAAGGCTTCTCTGTCAATCTGAGCGTAATTATGCTCTGCAGATGACAGAGTCCTGGAATAGTAGGCCACAGGGACTTGGGTCCCATCAGCCTTCAGGTGGCTAAGTACTGCTCCCATCCCATAAGGGGATGCATCACATGCGATGCATACAGGCAGCTTCTCATTAAAATATACTAATACAGCGTTTGAAGAAAGCAAGGCCTTAACCTCATTGAAACTTCTTTCATGGACCTTAGTCCACTGCCATGGAGCCTGCTTATCCAAGAGTCGGTGTAATGGCTCAGCCACTGCTTCCTTGTGAGGAAGGAATGCGTGATAGAAATTTAGGAGTCCCAGGAAAGCCTGAAGCTCGCTTTTGGACTTGGGACTTGGGGCCTGAATCGCTTGAAGCTTGGATTCAGCAGGATGGATGCCTTGAGCATCAATTCTGAAGCCTAAGAATTCAGTGGAAGTGACTCCGATTATGCATTTATCTTGCTTCAGTTTCAGATCCGCTTGGCGGAAACGAAGCAAGACAGCCCTTAATCTTTCAGCTAGGTTTAGAGATGACTCTCCCGCAATGAGGATGTCATCGAAGTAGGGACAGACCCCAGGAATACCTTGCAGTGTGTGCTCCATGACACTTTGAAATATGCCAGGGGCTATGTTAACCCCAAACTGCAGCCTTTTGACCTTAAAGGCTCCTCTCTGTGTTACGATTGTTTGAGTCTCAGCTGTTTCCTCATCAACAGGTAACTGTTGGTAGGCCTGTGCCAAATGCAGCTTTGCAAAAATTTGCCCCCCCTTGAGGGAGGCCAGAATTTGGCTTACAACAGGCACTGGATATGCCTGCTGTTGCAGCGCTTTGTTCAATGTACATTTATAGTCTGCGCAAATTCGGACTTCTTCATTAGCCTTTAGAGGCATTACAATAGGGGTTTCCCATGGGCTAGAGTCCACAGGTTCTAAGATGCCCTGCTGGAGCAGCTTGTCCAGCTCTGCATCAATTCTGCCTTTGAGAGCAAAAGGCACCTTTCTAGGCTTAATCCTAATAGGTGTGATAGCTGGGTCTAAGTGTAGGGCAATGGGAGGTCCCTTGTATGAATCAAGCTCTGTGCTAAACACATCAGCAAACTCCTTGCAGACTTCTGCAAGGCCTAACGTTTGCAAGATGTGAAGCCTAGTCACTTGGATTCCAAGGGCCTCGAACCAATCGAGTCCAATGAGACTCGTACGATCACCCCCAACTACCACCACGTCTAGTAGGCCTTCAAAAGCCTTACACTGCACTTTGAGCATAGCCTCCCCCTTCACACTGACTCTGGAATTCTGGAAGTCAGTGAGAATTAAGTTTGACTCGAAGGCCGCTACTGCTGCAAATCCTTTTGAAGGTGTCATGTGAAATGATTGATAGAGCAGACCCTGTGTCCAACTCCATTGATAAGGGAACCCTTCAAACTTCACGTCAATGCGAAGCTTTTTCTTAAGGGGCTTGTGTGTCCCTATCTTCAGAATACTCCTGCGCGATGTACAAAAACCCACCCTGTGTTGGCTGGGGACCCTGGTACCTTTCTGAAGCAATTCTTACCAAGGTTGGACCTTCTGGTGATGCAAACAAATGGAGGCAATGTGGCCTTGCCTGCCACATGCCCGGCAAATGGCGGAGCGAAATCTGCAGCGCTTGTGGCGTCCTCCACACCCGAAGCACTGAGGAGATGCTGGGGCCTTGTCTGGACACTCCTTCGGCCTTCTCTCTGCTGGCTGGTGTAGTCTGTCCACCTCCTCTTCAGGATCCAGTTCTGGATCTTCGCGAGCGACCTCCTGATGGATCGTCACGGTGGCTGGAGGGTTTCTTGCGAGCCACAAAGCTTTCACAATGCCGCCCACTGCTTCTTCAGCTGCAACCTCTCGCAAGGCATCTTGGGATGAAACTTCTTCCTTGGTGAAGATCTTTTGTTGCAGCTCCCTGCTCCTTAGGCCACACATGAAACGATCCCACAGCCTTTCCTCCAGGTCCTTGAATTCACAAGGCCTGGCCACTTGTCTTAAGGCAGCAATCAAGTCCGCGGCAGACTCACCCGGTCTCTGGTCCCTCTACTCGAATGCATGCCTCCAAGCGATTACAGAAAGTCTAAGCTGGAAATTATCTTTAAGCATTTTCTTCAAGTCAGCGTAAGTTACTGACTCCAAAAGTGTAGGGGCCACCAGATTCTCTGCTATGTCAAATGTTTCCTGTCCACAGACACATAGCAGAGTTGCCACTTTAAGGCCGTCTTCCCTTATCTGATTGACCCTGAAATAGTTTTCCACCTGCGCCATGTACGAGTTCCAGCGCTCCGGGTGGGACACATCAAAATCAGATAACCGGCCAATCTCAGACATCTTAAGCCTTACAGTCTCGTTAATGCCTTCGCTGCAAGCCTTGTCTTGGGGAAGAGGTCCATTTGCCGAGCTCACCTCCAGCGATGCTGTACTGGCAGGCTGAGTCGCTATGCTGGACGCCGACTTTCCAAGCTTCCGGACCTTCTGAGTCCTAAATTCTGTTGTAACTCTTCCTCTTGCCTGCAGTGATCCCACCTTCGTCGCCAGTTTTATGTTTGCAGGGTCGAGGCATTAAGCGGAGACACATTTTGTGAACAAGCTTCCTTTATTGATCTCTTCTCACAACCAGCAAAGGAACATAAGGCGTGCAGGCCTTTTATAATGTCCAAAACCTGGACAGAGTCAGCCAATAGAAATCCGGCTGTTTTCGCACCTTGCACATGTGCGCAAGGCTGGCGACAGCCAGTCTGGTCCTGGGCAGCTTTTGGTCTGCCCGGGACCATTTGCAACATTTCTGAGCCTGCTGAATGCTTCAGCAGGCTCAGGACACAACACAGGCCATCCAGTTATTTCAGGGTCATGGCAGGTGAACCAATGAGGTTTCTTCACTTTGCTTCTAGAAGTGAGGGACTGCATCACTCTGCAAAGCAACTTTAAAAGGAGCTTTTTTGGAATATTCATCAAAGCAAAAACACACTCTCTAAATTCTATATAGCCTGTTTCAGTGGTGGGATTCAGCCAGTTTGCACTGGTTTGGCAGAACTGATACCTAATTTTTTGTTGAATTCAGCGAACTGGTTATGATAAATCTGCACAAGCCTCCTTACGCCAGCCCTCTGTCACTGCCACCGCCCTTTTTTGCATGCACTTTCTTGCTGCCCTGCATCGGCCGGCATCTCCCTTCTCCGTTCTGGAAATGGCAATCCCGTTTTCTGCTGCTTTCCTCCTGGCAGAAGGGAGGAAAGGAATGACGCTTTGTATGGAAGGATGCTAAGCTCCGGGAAGACTATGCCAGCTGGAGCTAGGTGAAGAAGGCCAGGCTCCCCTTCCCCGATGCGTCTGCAAAGCCCTTGAGAAGTGGGTCTGCTTCTTGCAGGGTTGGCCTCGGCACCTGCTTCGGATGGCAAACAGAAGAACTTTGCTCTTTTTCTCCAGGAGACCCTTTGAAATTGTCTCCCCTCCCTTCACTTTTCTGTCTTAAAATCCAGAGCAGACACGTTTTCCTCCTAATCAGCTGAGGATACGGTAGCTACCAGTATGATTTTTGTAAGAAGCTGAGCGTCTGCTCTAGATTTTAAGGCAGAAAAGCAAAGGGGCGGGGGTCAATTTCAAAGGGCTTTGCGGAACCATCAGGGAAGGGGAGCCTGGCCTTCCTTGCCCAGGTCCAGCTGGAGTAGTTTTCCCAGAGCTTAGCATCCTTCCATACGAAGCCATACGAAAGTGGCAGAAAATGGGGCTGCCATTTCCAGAACAGAGAAGGGAGATGCAGGGTAGCAAGAAAGTGCTGACCAGAAAAAGGAAGGAAGGAAGACTTAAGGACACCTGGGGAGGCGAAGGAAGCTACCATAAGCCGTCTTTCTCCCTTTCTCTCTTTCTTGGCTGGGAAGAAGGCAGCCCACATGGGCTGATGCTTCATGCAAGCAGGTGCGCTTTGGCTGTGATGGAGGGCTGGCAGAGGGATACCAGGGCTGGCAGAGGGAGCCAGCAGGGGAGGCTTATGCCCCCCCAGTCACAGTGCAAGCCACAGGAGAGTTGGCAGAGGAGAAGGAGGTGGCAGCTGATCTGCAGGGCGAAGTGGGGGCATTAGGGGCATCAGGGATTGAAGTAAGCCCCTTCCAGGGCAGACGCAGCTGTTGTGCAGCGGTGACAGAGTCTTTTGCCATCACTCCCCCCTGGCTCCACAATGGCAGGGACTGGGTAAGGTCCATCCTCTGTAGCATGGCAATCCAGCTGGGGAGGGGCGTGAAAGGGAAGAGGCAGATGGGCAGCCAGTCATTGAGCCAGTGGGGAGGAGGTCACTGAATGGGGAGTGGCCTGAGTGTGGGGGCCCTGAAGTAAGCAGGTGTGGGGCACGTGGGGCAGCTCCAACCCCCACCCCTGCCATAGTTTGTTTTTTAAGCATGTGCCTCTTAAAGGGTTCTGTGATTTCAGAGAGAACCAGTTGTTAAATTATTTGAATCCCTGCTTGTAATACAGATATTGTTCTTTTCTCTCAGGAAACCCATTGTGCTGCTCTGCTCCCCTCACCACACACATATACAGCAAGAGTTCTACAGGTGTTTATTCAAACTTCCCAAACAGGTCCCCAGAAAGCACCTCCATTGCATAGGTCCAGATTCTGAGCTCAGTACTGCAAGAGTCACTGGGTAAGCAAGTCCAGTGGGTACACACGAAGTCCAGGAAAGCAGTCCACAAGTCAGACGGGTCAGAATACATGGCACAAGCACATAAAGCACAGAACTGGGCACGTTGGGTCAGCAATGCTCAAGTCCTCAGGGTGAGATTAAGTAGGTGATGCCAATGCAGCCCTTCATGAGAAATGGGTTTGCCTCCTCACAAGTAGCCTAGCTGACCAGTGTTGTGCCTCTCTGCTCTATGTGTCCTTGGATCAGGAGGAGGTGTATACTCCACCTTCTTCTCATTGCTAATGGGCCAGAAGCAATTAATGCAAGCTCATTTGATGAGCTATGGGCCTGATTGGTCCCTTGTATGAGGAATCATTAGCACCCAATAGAAGAGTGGGATAAGAATATGCTGTAGTTCCTTTCATTTTTACTGGTGTTTATTGCAGGTATGTCTTCAAATGAAATGAAAAAAATATAATGAATGATATGTGCTAATGGCCAAACGTCTTTCAAAGAATTTAGCAATAGCAATAGCACTTAGATTTATATTCAGCCCCACAATGCTTACAGCACTCTCTGGGCTGTTTATAATGTCAGCATATTGCCTCCAACAATCTGGGTCCTCATTTTACTGATCTTTGAAGGATGGAAGATTGAGCCAATCTTGAGGTGGTCAGGATAGAACTCCAGGCTGTGGGCAGAGTTAGTTTGTAATACTACATTCTAACCATTGTTCCACCAGGGTTCTTATTTAATTGTATATTACTTGTATATTTGGTTTTCTGCATATCAGCAATAAAAGTTTTTTTTATTACATACTTAGAATGTCCTAATTTAATCTGTCAAAAGTTACACTGCAGCTAGAAGGGGTGGTGGTGGTGGTAATTGTGAAGCACAGTTTCCCATTTTTATCGTTTTGTGGAAGTAAGCCAAATAGCAAACCCCTTTGCTGAATGATACCACCCTTGATAGTTAGGTCAGCAATCTTTTAGAAGGAAGTAAATAGCAACTTTAGCTGGATTCCAGAACAATATTTCAAGGGATTTTAAAAGGAGGTCTGCTGATGCACCAGTTTCCTACTTTATAAGCAAAAAATGATATGTTCAGGTGGGAGACGCTAAGGCCCTCCCGGTCATTTCTAATCATTGGTGATCAAGAGATTATCATTGCAGTAACACATTAATACACAAAGCTATGTTCTAAATTGACTTATTTGATGTTCCTTTTTTTAAAATTGGCAAGAATAAAGGCAGAGACAGAATAATGATAGATGTCATATCGGTAGAAGAGAGAGAATAGCTCAGCAGTCAGTTAGTATTTTCCTGAGAATATAATGTAGCATAGAGATAATAATAATAATAATAATAATAATAATAATAATAATAATAATAATAATAATAATAATAATAATAATAATAATAATAATAATAAAGTTGGAAAGGACTTGGAGGTCATCTAGTCCAACCTCCTGCTCAGGCAGGAAACCCTATACCATTTCGGACAAATGGCTGTCCAGTCTCTTCTTAAAAATTTCTAGTGTTGGAGCATTCACTGCTTCTGGAGGCAGGTTGTTCCACTGGTTAATTGTTTTAACTTTCAGGAAGTTTCTCCTTAGTTCTAGTTCTAGTTGCTTCTCTCCTTGATTAGTTTTCATCTGTTGCTTCTTGTCCTGCCTTCAGGTGCTTTGGAAAATAGCTTGACTCCCTCTTCTTAGTGGCAGCCCCTGAGATATTGGAACACTGTTATCATGTCCCCCTTCATCCTTCTCTTCATTAAACTAGACATACCCAATTCCAGCAGCCGTTCCTTATATGCTTTAGCCTCCAGTCCCCTAATCATCTTTGTTGCTCTTCTCTGTGCTCTTTCTAGAGTCTCAACATCTTTTTTACATCGCGGTGACCAAAACTGGATGCAGTATTCCAAGTGTGGCCTTACCAAGGCATTGTAAAGTGATATTAACACTTCACATGATCTTAATTATATCCCTCTGTTAATGCAGCCTAGCACTGTGTTGGCCTTTTTGGCAGCTGCAGCACACTGTTGGCTCATATTTAAGTGATTGCCCACTAGGACTCCAACGTACCTCTCACAGTTACTACTGTTGAGCAAGGTACCCCCTATACTATACCTGTACATTTGGTTTTTCTTGCCTAAATGTAGAACCTTGCTTTTTTCACCATTGAATTTCATTTTGTTAGATAGTGCCCAGTGTTCAAGTCTGTCCAGATCCTTCTGTATCCTAAGCCTGTTTTCTGGAGTGTAGGCTATTCCTGCCAGCTTGGTGTCATCTGCAAATTTGATGAGTTCCCCATCTATCCCCTCGTCCAAATCATTGATGAAGATGTTGAAGAGCACTGGGCCCAGAACAGAGCCTTGGGGCTGAGTACAGCCGGTCAGCCAGCTACGGATCCATCTGGTGGTGATTATGGGGGTCATAATCTTTTTGCTATATTAACACGTCAACATGGTAGAGCAGTAGTTAGAATGCTGTACTGCAGGAAACTCTGCCCAAGCCTGGAGTTAGATCCTGATGATGTTCAAGGTTGACTCAGCCTTCCAGCCTTCTGAGGTTAGTAAAGACCCAGATTGTTGGGGCCAATATGCTGATAATGTAAACTGCCCATAGAGTGTTTTAAAGCACTGGGGGGGCTGGATATATAACTCTAAGTGCTCTTGCTAAGTGCTCTTGCAATCTCAGAAATCTGGAATTTGTTCTGGCAAATGGAAATGTTAATCTACTTGAAAAATATTAAAGCCCTGAAAAACATTGTTGCCATGATTTAGTAGTCCATGCTCATTTCAGGAAGCTTACTCAAAAGAACTTTCATTAGGGTGGAATGGCTGGGGGCGGGAGGGAAGACAGATTTGAACACAGCAGATTGGCCAATTCTTGTTTGAAGCATGTTCATTACTCAAAATATTATACAATATTATAAGTGCCAAACAAATAAAGTAAGAATAAACATAGAAGCAAAAATATTTAAACAGTTTAAAACTTCCTCCAGAGGAAGCTGGAAACAAATTCATATATTATGTCAAACATATAAGGAAGCCATACTGATACCTAAGAGAGAAAGATGTGTCAAGTATTTGGAGGCTGGTAAACTCAGAAAATGAATCACTTCATGAATGGATTTCTGCAATGGTCTTTATTACTAGCAGGATAATATAACCAAATCTTGAAATAATTAAAGGGAAGCTAATTTAAGTCTCTTTCTTATATTTCTCCCCTTCCTTGGACAAGGAACCTTTTCTGTAACACTTTGCTTCCTCCTGCAATTCTATTTCAAAAAATAAAATAAGGAGAAAAAAAAGATGAGCATGCAGGAGCTCAGAACTATGAAGACAGATTTTGTATTTGTCACTTTGCTTAAAAAACACTCTGATATATATTTTCTGCAAATGCAGATCCAAAGCAGTGAATGACCACTGTTTGCTGATAAAAAAAAAACCAAGGAATTATCCATTGAAAGAAAAAGAAGGTGCACATCAGAAACTGACAGACTGACCTGTAACGTTATTTGCCTTTTAGCTGGGTCTGGGTCTCTTCTTCAGTGGTTCTCCTCCACCTCCAGGTTTGGGTCCACTCTCTCCTTCCATGAGAGTAATTGGGGGGGGAGGGCCAAGCCTTTTGGGAGACTGGTCAGGGGGTGTAGAATACCCAAGTGTTCCAAAACAGTGGGAGTGGGGTGCGCTTATTATTTATGTAATCATTAGTAATGGAGGCTCTGATTTTTTAAAAAATATTCTCTTCAGAATTCAATACATTTGGGTGCCCAATTAATGAGTCTACCTAATAACGAGAGATCAAGTGAGGAGACCTTCCTTTTTTTATTACTTATTCATCTGATTTCCAGGTCAGTACATAGGAAATAGAGGACTCACTTTTCTAAATTTTCTCTGCATACATTTTAAATTATCTTAAAAGACTAAATTTCCTTCTTGTTATTTGTCTATATCCTCCTCTATTTTTTTAGGTCAGCTACAGGTCTGTTACTCTTCCTCCGAACTTCCTTTTATAGAATTACCTTAGAGTAAAAACTTGGAGAACTCCCAGACTAGTTTTCCCAAAATGTTATCAGTTATCAGTTAGTGACTCTCAAATGCAGTGTGACACATTGGCTGTACATTTTAAAATTGGCTGATCTGCTGTACATTTTAAAATTCTGATTAAAATTATTGTTCTTTCCAGTGGGACTGATACTCTTAATTTTTAATCTTCCAGAAAGAGGGATCTTAAAATATAAGCTTTGAGCCTCTGGCTTCAGCCAAGAGTTTGTGGTTTCAAGGGGCCTCCCCAGAGCTAAGGCAAGAAATGTGATTAGGCAAGTGATCTGGGTCATCCCATTTGGAGGTACCAGGATTAAGCAGAGTCCAGTAAATTCCCTGTCAAATGACACTTTTTTTAATCAGAGAAAGGCTTTTGCTCTAGATTCTGAGACTACCTTTCCACTAGTTTGCCTGAAAGCACATTCCATCAAAGCTCATACTTGAAGCACTGTACTTATTCAATGCAGGAAAGGGGAAACAATTTTACACATATTATTATAATACTTTTACTACACAAACTGTTTCTGAGAACTTATTCCCTTCTCCAGTTGATGCCCTTGCTAAAACCAAATAACATTAAATGTATAGTATTATCTCCTTTCAGCTTATTTTCCAGAAAATATACTGGCTGTAGACAAGTTTTGCCTAGGATCTGCCATATGTATCAAATAATGCTAATATCTTTAGAGTACCTCACCATAAATATATTTCTGAACATTATACTAAGAAATATAAAAAGGATTCCTTACTGGGATAAATATTTTGTTTCTTTTTTTTCGCATCTCTATTCTATTTTATTTTTCCTATGCTAATGCCCATGCAGTTTCACTGATGCAGAAGTTCTATAACTTTGCGCCAACTGCTGAATCAGGATTGTATTAAATTACATGTCTCCTTGACTGCTGCCTAGATGTAGAAATGTAAATGATTCATCATGGAGTTCTTTCTGATCAAAATGACACATCTGTGAAAGCAGATTCCACTATGGCCCAAATGATAGCAGTAAATTCTGCAGCCACCCATCATTCTTCACCAGAAAAATGTGTAGAGCCTAGAACAGTGGTGGCGAACCTATGGCACGAGTGCCAGAGGCGGTACTCAGAGCCCTCTCTGAGGGCACATGTTTTTTTTTCAATCTTTTTTATTAGTTTTTCCCCCCCCATATATGCAAATTTTCCAATCAACAAGTTGTCTGAAATTTGCTAAACTAATACATATTCAATTCCTAATCCTTGCTTCTTTTCTCTAACCAAGTATAAAATAAGTTCCAAATTTGATAATGATCTGTATCTTCTTTGTCTTTTAGCCTCATGGTTAATCTGTCCATTTCTGCACATTCCAAGATCTTCCTGATTATTTCTTCCTCTTGTGGCAAAGCTACATTTTTCCAATATTGTGCAAAAAATATTCTTGCTGCTGTGGTGATATGTAGAATTAGATATAATTTCTGCTTATTGATCTTTTCAGGCATAATGCCTAATAAAAAAAGTTCAGGTTTAAAGTCCACCTGTTCATCCAATATTTTTTCTAACCACATGTGTATATTTTTCCAATAAACCTTTGCCTTCCCACATGTCCACCAAATATGATAATACGAGCCTATACTATGTTTACATTTCCAACATCTATCTGACATATTTTTAAACATTCTCTGAGGGCACATGTGCCATCGCCCCAGCCCCACATCTCCCCACATCCCCCTCCACACCAGCAGCCCCTCCAGAGGAGAGTTGGCCCCAGGCACAGCACGCAAGACTCTGCCCGTGTGCCCCATTGCAAAAAGTTGATGCTGCGGGGCACGGGTGGAGGGTGTGGCCGCCATGGCACTGCTGGGCCACCTGGGCAATCTGTGGCTGGCCGTGGAAGTGATGGGTGGCTGGGGGCGGGGCAGGGCAGTTTTTGGGCATTCAGTCTCTAACAGGTTCGCCATCACTGGCCTGGAATATACTTAGGTAAACATCTTTATTTTCTCTATTTTCAGGGAAAATTGCACAACAGTTTTAGGGCTTACCCCCCTTTAAATATAAAATCTATATTATGATTAGAAAAAAACAATTTGTGGTGTGACTAATCCATTGGTCACCTCCAAGATGCCATAAGAGCCCTAGCCCAGCTGGTAGAGCCAGGTCTTCAAGCCATTTTAGAAGGCCAGAAGGGATAGTATGTATCTCACATTGGGGGGCAGGATGCTCTAGAGGGTGGGTGCCACAGCAGAAAACTCCACCAGCCAAAATTCTTTGATGTATGGGGTCCACACCATGCCTCTTGTGTTGGCGCAGCCGGGAGAGGCTAATTCCATGGGGATGAGACATTTCCTCAAATAACCTGGATCCATGCCATGAAGGGTTTTATAGGTGATAACCAACACCTTGAATTGGACCCGGAAGCAAATTGGCAATCAATGCAGCTTGCGGAATAGCAGTGTAACATAAGCTCCAAGAACTATGCAGTTGCGTTCAGCACCAGCTGAAGCTTCCAAATACTCAAGGATAGCTCCATGTAAAGTACATTGCAGTAGATGACCAGGGCTTGAGTGATTGAGCTCATGGACTCTCAATCCAGGAAAGAGCACAATTGGCACACATGTTGTGCAAAGACTTCTAGCCACAACTGCCACCTGTTCACTGAGCAGGAGTTGTGAGTCCAGGAGAACCTCCAGTTGTGCACCAAATCCATTTGAGATAGTGCAACTCATCCAGAACTAACTAACCCAGAGCTCCATATACCCAAGGCCACTCAGCCTTACCAGGGTTCAACCAGACCCCTGTTGTCAGGTTGTCCCCCATCCAGACGCCCACAGCTTCCAGGCACCACGAGACAACAGCAACAGCATCACTTGTGTCACCTGGGATGAAAATGTAGACTTGAGTATCATCAATGCATTGAAGGTATTTCATTCCATGGTAGCAGATGATCTCACCCAGTGGCTTCATGTAGAAGTTAAATAGGAATGGAGAAAGTACTGAGCTCTGCGGGATGCCATAAAGGAGCAGTCATGGACTGAACCTCTTACTCTCTATCAACACTGACTGGGACTAAACTTGGAGAAAGGACCAAACCAGTGCAAAAATGTGCCACCCAAACCTTACAGCTCACCTGAAAATATACCATGGTCAATGGTACCAAAGGTCCCTGAGAGGTCAAGATGAGCAAGGATGGATGTACTAACCCTATACTGTTTTTGCCAAAGACCATCAACTAGTGTGACTAATGCTATTTCTATCTCATAACCAGGCTTGAATCCATAAATGTGATCAGTCAAAAATCTAATACCATACTCTCCAAAGTGCTCTACGTTCTTGAGAAGATTTGGGTATAATAAGTATTTCCATTAGACCCCAACAAAAAGAATATTTTAATGTGACTTGCTTTTCATTCAGATTTTTCTCCTTTTCTTCATATATTTCCAAGCTCCATACATGTGTTTTTTTACGTATCTTTTCTAGGAAAGAATACCGAATAAGGAATTTTAACATTAATGCATAACTAATTGGGATAAATTATCCTTGTTGAATAGACTAGACTAGACTAGACTAGAACTGAAAGAGACCTTGGAGGTCTTCTAGTCCACCCCTACTCAAGCAGGAGAACCTATACCATTTCAGGCAAGTGACTGTCTAGTCTCTTCTTAAAAACCTTCATTGATGGAGTATCCATGATTTCTGAAGGCAAGCTGTTCCACTGGTTAATTGTCCTCACTGTTAGGAAATTTCTCCTTAATTCCAGGTTGCTTCTCTCTTTGGTCAGTTTGTAACCATCGTTTCTTGTCCTGCTCTCTGGTGCTTTGGAGAATAGTTTGATGCCCTCTTCTTTGTGGTAGCCCTTCAAATATTGGAATACTGTTATCATGTCACCATTGTTTCTTCTTTTCTTTAGACTAACCAAATCCAAGTCCTGCAACCGTTCTTCATATGTTTTAGTCTCCAGGCCTTTGATCATTTTAGTTGCTCTTCTCTGAACTTTTTCCAAAGTCTTAACAACTTTTTTGTAGCATGGTGACCAAAATTGGCTGCAGTATTCTAGGTGTGGTCTTACTAGGGTTTTATAAAGTAGGACTAATACTTCACATGATCTTGATTCTATGCCTCTGTTTATACAACCCATGATTGTATTAGTTTTTTTATTGCTGCTGCACACTGCTGGCTCATGTCAAGTGATCGTCCACTAGGGCTCCAAGGTCCCTCTCACAGTTACTGTTTTTGAGCCAGGTCTCACCTAATCTGTACTTATACCTTTAATTTTTCCTGCCTAAATGTAAAACTTTGTTTTTCTCCACATTAAAATTCATTTTGTTGGATAGGGCCCATTGTTCCAGTTTGTCAAGATCTTTATGGATCCTAAGCTTGTCTTCTAGGGTGTTGGCTATTCCTACCAGTTTGGTGTTATCTGAAAATTTGATAAGTTCCCCTTCTATTCCCTCATCTATCTGGATGAGATGAAGATTCCTCTAGTGCAGCATTCATTGCAAAATACAAACATAAATACGTATTTCAGCAACAACACTACCATTCTAGATACTACCATGGCTGACCTGGTAGCACCAAGATTTTGGGTGTATCATCAGGGATATCTTCAGGTGGACCTTTCTGCTGAATGGAAATCCTAGGAGTCATACTATAGGGGAGGGCACTAGGTGGAAAAGATCATGCTAGCAGTTCCCCTGAAAATTGGCCAGTGGTCCTTAGCTAACTGCTTTTGTAGACTGAACAGACTTTTTTTTTTTGGTTAGATAATGAACAGGAAGCTTCTGATCTGGATCTACCCTTTGAGACTAAATTGAAATAACAGATATAAGAAATAGCATTTGCACAAGCCTGGTTATTTGGAGTTATGCAGCTCTAAAACACAGGATGTTTGGGTTTCTTTAGAGCAATTTGATATATAAAGACTGACATGTACACAATCCTCCATTCAGTTCTAAAGGCTCCCTACATATTCCAGATTGCTTTAAATATGTAAACATGCTAAAGCTGGAGTATTAAGATAATTGTGTTTTCTGTTTTCAGGGCATACATGGTCTCCCACATGGCTTTTGCTCATGTGGTGTTCGTGGAGAAAATTGCAGATTCTCTTTGCAAATTTTATAGAAGGAAAACCAAGGTGTGCCTTAGATGTGCATCAGAATATTGATGAATGTTACAAGAAAAAATTCTGGGCATACTCGTTGGTGATAATGTGCCTAGAGATCACACACACACACACACACACACACACACACACACGGCTTTGATGTGAGGTCTGAAGAAATCCACTTTAATGAAGCACATTTTTGGTATTTCAAACCTATAATCCATCAGCATTATAAATTATCTGGAGACAAAACTCATGTCTTTGTAAGGTTGAGTAAGAACTATTCTTCTGACTTTGAATGTAAACCACACATGCAGCATATGTCACAAAAGACGAATTGGGATTGCCTAAAAATTGGTAAAATTGTAATACCTTAAATACCACCTCCTCCTGGTGATCCCAATGATTGGAGAACTTCAGGTCTTTTTTCACAAATAGTTACTGCATCAAACTGACTTTTTTCACCGGGTAAAAGGAATCTCAACAGCCCTGCTGTTGGTATCAGGAATGCAGAAATTACTGTAGGACCGTACAGATTTTTCTTTGTTTTTTTTCTATTGTCTGGTAAACTTGTCTGCTGCTCTTTTTTGGTATATTGTATGTTGTCTTCAGTCCCCCTCCCCAGCTCTTAAGGAAACTCAGCTGTCATGGAATAAGAGAGCTGATGCTCTCATAAAGTGGCAGATGTTTAAGAAACAGGAAACAGACCAGGAATAAATGAGCAATTCTCACACTAGCAAGATGTACATTATGAGTTTCCCCAGAGAATAGTACTCCTCTTAATCTTGCAAATAAATAGTCTGGAGATAGGGCTGAAAAGTGAAGTGGTCAGGTTGCTGATGTTTAAGGTAATAAAGTAAAAAAAAATTGTGCAGAGTTTCAAAAAGATTTCTCTAAGTTGAGTTAATGGGCTTCAAAATGGCAAATGCATTTTAATGTAAATAAGCATAAAGTGATGTATGTTAGCACAAAATAAATACATCAAAATTTCACCTAAATATTAATTAAATCTGAATTGTCTATGAATTATCAGGAAAGAGAACTTTGAGCTATAGTGGACAGCTTATTGAAAATGCCCTATCTCTATGCAGCTGCTGTAAAAAAGAGGGACGTTCCCTATTTGCAATATTAAGAGTGGGAAATAGAGCTGCTGAGGTAATTGCTGTGCTTTGGAACAATATAACCCTACCTCTTTAATTTATTTTTGGGAAAGCTATAAAACCATGCTACTCCGAATGATGGTGTATCACGCTCATTATAATTATGCTAATTGATTTTTATTTTTATTCTCCTGATATTACTTACAATTTCTGGAAATAACCAAGCATTTAAATTGTAATAAGTACATACATAAATAATAATGCCTATACAAATCTACAGTCAGATTACAGCATAGATAGCAAGGTCACATCATACTTGATGAAAAGGTGAAAAAATGGCAATCAAAATTATTAGGACATTTGGGAAACTCTATAGCACTGGGCCACTATACTGTAAGAGGGTAAAAGAAGACCTATAGCATAAAGAACAAGGAGAGAGAAGACTTTTTTGCAGTCTTCACAATACTGGAATTGAAAGTCATTTATTAGAATGAAATATGAGAAGCAAGACTGAGAAAAGGAAATATTTGTTTACTGAGCACATAGTTAAATTGTAGGATTTACAGCCAGCAATTATAGTAATGGCAACCAATTTCAATAGTTTTAAAAGGAGACCAACTGCTTCAACGATAATCAAGCTATCAGTGTCTGTATATAGTTATTTACAGCCTCCTGAATCATAGCCTGCATTTCTTAAATATTGCATGTCTATTGTTGAGAAACAACAATAGAAGGGGATGGGGGCAGTCATAGATTTCTGGTATAGGGTCTTTCTGTCTCTGACTTGTAGAATAGGAGAGACAAGAAAATAATAATAATTTATTATTCCATAGTATCTTAGAATATATTATAGAGGTCACTATGGATTCAGTTCTACTTTAACAGCACTGCACTTATCTTACCTATTCATTGTATAGAGCAAAAAAGTTCATTATGCTTCCAATAGTTTGTTGTGGTTCTGGTGTGGTTAGCTTGGGGAATGGTGTAAGTTCAAAATCCTGATTCTAAATAGTCTGCGGAGGAATATGTGAAAATCATTTTTTTAAAAAAAATAAAAAATTCATTGGAATCTATATTGTTCTAAACCAAGCACAGTTTACCAGGTTGTTAAATTAAATCTGCATATTTTGACCTCTGCTAACCTTAACAATACAACTGCAGTTGCCGTGTTGCTAGATCTTAATAATAATTGTCTTATGATAATTCCTCTTGAGACAGAGACAGGACTTGAAATCACCCACAAGTACTCTACACAGCTGTTCCTCATGAGGAGAACTCAAGAGAGTGTTCTCTGATGGGTTTCGAGCTCTGGGAGATGAGGGAATAGCATCTTGTTCAAATTACTATTGGCATCTTTGAAAGGACACTAAATTTACCTACTTCCTTTTTTAAATTACTTTCAGAAATTGCTTGTTAACTACCCTTCAGCTATCATGAACCTTTGGACTGATACATTTTATGGGGGATCCTTAGTAAAAGAGGTTTTAACTATAAGCTTAAGAACTTAAACATATTTTTGGAATAAACAGCAATAATAATACAACAATTTAAAAATTGGACATTAGAGGAAATGAGAAGGAATTGGACTGTAATTAAAGAACCCTTAACTTGACTTACAATTACAGAATAAAACAAAATATGTTAACACTGGACATATTGAAGGATACTTTTGAACAATGAACCCAGAAATTAATTTTAATGGTATATTTATAGATATACTATGTTTAAAAGATATCATGGAAAAGGAACAAGTTCTACCTGATAGGATTGAGACTCATATGCAAAAAATGGTACATTGAACATACAAATAAAAGAAATCAGCTGATGTCTTAAAAATTAAAATAAATATACAAATAACAATCCAAGACAGGGACCTGGACAATCTTCCATATAGGATTTACCAAACAGGCTTGTTAAAATTTTAAAGAATTTTGTGACACATAAAAAATAAAAAGAAATTAAGTTTTAGGATATTATTTGAAGTGACTAAACATAAAGATTATTAAAAGGAAGGAATATAATGGTGGTTTATTTGATCAAAGTTAAAATAGATACGTTGTTACTTCTGGGAACCCTTAATGGACTTTTGCTGATCAGAACTGAACAATGAAGCTTTAAGGATTTGTTTATAGATAAGAAATGAGATATGGGAAGAAAAAAATCATTTGTTGTATTTTAAAATAAAGTGTTATGTCACTACATTTTTTATATGTGATGAAGGAAGAAGTGATTTCTTTATAATCTCATTTCTTTTTCTTTATGATATTCTTATTTTTTCTTTTTTCATATTTCTTTTCCTATTTTTTTACTTCTTTCTTTTTTTGCAACTTCTATTCTTTCTTTTTATTATATTTTTTCAGTTTGTATTGGTTTTTACTGTTGTAAATCTTTAATAAAAATTATTATAAAAAACAAAAAGAAATAATAGAATTGAGTAATTGTGATACATTTATAGGTTTATATAAATACGGATAACATTAACAATAGACTGTCCAGTGACTGGGAAATTTAGAGTGCAATAAAGCTAAGGATTCTGGTTGTAAAAGATAGCTGGAATGACATAAGATAGATTTTGTTTGATATTCATTTTGTGAGCATGGAAAATTCAGTGATGGATCCAGGTACAGTAAGGGTATTTTAAAACATGCAACATAAATCAACGACAAGTCAACCTGTACTGTGGATAGTATTTAAATTAATTTTGTTTTTGCTATGATTACAAATGTAGTGGTTATAAAAGCTGTTGGTTGCTATGTGGACAATAATAATAATAATAATAATAATAATAATAATAATAATAATAATAATAATAATAATAATGTTGGAAGGGATCTTGGAGATCATCGAGTCCAACCCCCTGCTCAGGCAGGAAACCCTACACCATTTCGGACAAATGGCTGTCCAGTCTCTTCTTAAAAACTTCCAGTCTTGGAGCATTCATTGCTTCTGGAGGCAGGTTGTTCCACTGGTTAATTGTTCTAACTGTCAGGAAGTTTCTCCTTAGTTCAAGGTTGCTTCTCTTCTTGATTAGTTTCCATTTGTTGCTTCTTGTCCTGCCTTCCAGTACTTTGGAGAATAGCTTGACTCCCTTTTCTTTGTGGCAGCCCCTGAGATATTGGAACACTGTTATCATATCCCCCCACTCATCCTTCTCTTCATTAAACTAGACATACCCAATTCCAGCAACCGTTCCTTATATGTTTTATCCTCCAGTCCCCTAATCATCATTGTTGCTCTTCTCTCTTTTTTACATTGTGGTGACTAAAACTGAATGCAGTATTCCAAGTGTGGCCTTACCAAGGCATTGTAAAGTGGTATTAACACTTCACGTGATCTTGATTCTATCCCTCTGTTAATGCAGCTCAGCACTGTGTTGGCTTTTTTGGCAGCTGCAGCACACTGCTGGCTCATATTTAAGTGATTGTCCACTAGGACTCTGAGATCCCTCTCACAGTTACTACTATTGAGCAATGTACTCCCTATACTATACCTGTACATTTGGTTTTTCTTGCCTAAATGTAGAACCTTACTTTTTTCAGAGTTCTCTTTCATTAGTTGGATATTTTCTTACAGTAGCAATCTGACTGACCACACAAAATTTAAATTTACTTTCCTTACTCAGCTTCTATCCTTATTTTCTTGCCTCCTGTTGATAAAACTTAGGTGAACCAATGGAGTAGTTTTATCCTCTTTGGTCATGTGATCTAATACTGCTGGAACATTCAAGTGTTGCTGAACCCTGATTGGCATCCTTCTAAGTGGATAATATATCACTGAAAATGAAACAAAGGCTGCATAATATCTGGTATTTTCTAACCGTTCATGTTATTCCCAAAATTAAAAATTATTGTTTTACGTTTTAAAAAAAGAATGGAAAGATCACTAAATATACACCAACTAAATACCTGGCAAACATCTAAATATGTAAGTACAAAATAACATCCAGAAATGGCGCTGCATTTGCTGGTATCTTATGACCAGCTACATCATTATGTGAAAAAGTTGTCTTTTAAGAAATGTTTTAGAAAACTGAACTTCTTTCACTAGAAATGTCTGTCAAAGAATATTCAGTTGAGCCTTAACTGAATGTAATACAGACACATTAAAATTAAAGGGAAGGTACACATGTAATAATGAAAGTAATTAACCTTTGGAAAAGACAACTGGGGAAATATCTTTATATCTTCAAAGTAAGATTAAATGACCTACAAAAAGATGTTTTAATCATACACATTAGAGAGGATCTGATACTGTAAGAACTGTGAAAAGCAAGATATTCTAACTTTTCCCAATCTGTTTTTTAAATGTGTAGAATTACAACTCATATCACATCACATTGACACTATAAAGATGTAACTTAACACATATGGGAATACCACATTAGAGAAAGTTGAACCACACAGTTTTATGTATGTGAATCATCTATGAGAACTAGACCAGTAAGGAAAATGGAATGTTAGCTCAAATTTGTTTTTACATGGATTATATTGTCTGATTACACAGCCTGATTATACTAACCCTAAACCCTAACCCAAAAATGATTTTAATCCATGATTAAAATAGTATATAAGGTGCATCCTATTGTTCTCCCATACTTTGCTATCTCTCATCACTTTTACTGGTATCAGAATATAAATAATAATATCCCTATATTACTGGTGTTGTCCAACTGACATTGCAATGCTGGGAGAGAGTTTCCTTATGTATCACATATAAATATCCAGAGCTACAGTAGATGACTTCTTTTTTCCATTTTTGTTTATACTGCTGATCATTAAAATATAATAGAAAATAACAGGAGGAGAAGGAGGGGAAGAACATAATAAATCTAGTTATCCAGCTACTTCTATCTACAGTATAAAGAGGGTAATGGAGACAGAAAAGCTTCCATGCTGGGATGAAATAATTGAAATTGGGGAGTAATTGGCAAATGATAAATATGTCATGACCTCAACAGAAACTCTCTCTGAGCAAAAGGACAGAGCTTGTATACCATTATCACGGCATCTGTTGTGCCATTTTGGTGTGATCCAAATGCCTAGGAATAGGTACCGGTAAGTATGGAAGCGAAACATGTCCATTAGTACCATGCTATATTGATTCTCTTGCTTCTACTCCATCACAACACAAGGAAAGGTGCCATTATGGTTGGAGATACCTAATCCTACAAATAAAGAGATAGTGGAAATGTGTCCTAGGGCTCTATTTAAATTTTTAAAAAGAGTGAGGTTACAGAGGAAAAGAACACAGATAATGCTCATTTTCTACTATCATTAGCAGACTGCAGGTCTGTATTTCTTGAGTATTGCGAGGTGAAAGCAGCACAGGCTGATTAACAACCTATTCTTATTTATGTCTACTTAGAAGTAAGACATATTGATTTATGGATCTTACTCCTTGGTAAGAGCAGTCTATAAGGGGTATTTTTCTTGGAGCTTTCAATTTTTTTGACTTTGAAGTAATAACACTACCAATATCTATATGATCAAACAATTTTTAAGCAGCCTCATGGGAACCTAATAAACAGTATTTTATGCTTTAATGAATGTTCTGAGATAACCAACCACTCTTGGCCCAACCACATAAGCCAATGAACCACCAACAGATCATTTAAATAACCAGAAATGCACCTACTGTATGCAGGGCATGGTGCACACTGGAAATTTATAATATAGGGATGTCCAATAAATGTTATGATGGAATAAAATAAGAGTCAGAATGGTATAAACAATAGCATTTTGAAGAGAGAGAGAGAGAGAGAGAGAGAGAGAGAGAGAGAGAGAGAGAGAGAGAGAGAGAGAGAGAGAGAGAGAGAGAGAGAGAGAGAGAGAGAGAGAGAGAGACCTCATGCAAATATGAGTTTGAGATCAAGTATGTCAGAGTTATCATTAAATCTGACCGTGAAATAAAATTTTCATGTTTTCCCTGTCCATCCTTCCTTGCAATTAATTATTTTTTTATAAAATCATCCTAACTCTCCAGTGCTCTGTCTTCTGCAAAAGAAAATACGTTTTACAAAGGTTGCTCTAGATTTTCCACTGCTTTGATAAAATATTTGTTTACAGTAATAATAGGCATGCACAGAAAAACCATATTTTGTATTGATGTTCATTTATTTTTTTTCTGTTGCACTAGATCCCTCCTCCAGCATATTCTACTGTTTCCTTTTGACATATATAGTTGACCAGGGATTCCTTATAGATAGAACAAACATATTTGGACAATCCATAATGCTAATAATAAGACATTAGATTTTATTTTAAAATTGCCTTAACTTCTTCTGGGTTAGAAATTAGAAAAGATTTTCCATTAAAATAAACATCTAGAAATGTACATGCTGTTTCTGGAATTAATCAAGCCATGCATCATTCTCCTCCTCCTCCTCCTGGTCCTCCTCCTGGTCCTCCTCCTGGTCCTCCTGGTCCTCCTGGTCCTCCTGGTCCTCCTCCTCCTCCTCCTCCTCCTCCTCCTCCTGCTCCTGCTTCTCCTCCTCCTCCTCCTCCTCCCAGAGCAGTTAAAGATCTACCATTTATAAAAAATCCCAACTGAAAAAGAATGAGAAATAAAATTAGATTTTTAATTTCCCCCTAAACTGACATCAATACTAAATGGATTACTAACAGTATCTAAGATGTATAACTATAAATCAACTGAGAAGAATAAATTAGATCAATCTTTTCCCAAACTACACATATTGGATTTCAGCTCCTATAATGTCAAGAACATTAACTGTGATGCTAATCCTTGATCCTTCAGTTGCCACAGTGCTTTGGCACCGGGGGGGGACAAGGGGAGAAATGACAAAAAAAAGTATGATAAAATATTCATGCAAATGCCAGAATTGATTGATTGTCTACCTGCCTGCCTGCCTGCCTGCCTGCCTGCCTGCCTGCCTACCTACCTACCTACCTACCTACCTACCTACCTACCTACCTACCTACCTACCTACCTACCTATCTATCTATCTATCTATCTATCTATCTATCTATCTATCTATCTATCTATCTATCTATCTATCTATCTATCTATCTATCTATCTATCTTCTACCTTTATTATTTTTGTAAATAACTCAAGGCAGCAAACGTACCAAATATTGCTTACTCCTCCTGTTTTCCCCACAATAACGATCCTGTGAGGTGGATTGGGCTGAAAAAGAATGATTGTCCCAAAGTCACCTAGCAGGCTTTCATGCGTAAGGCAGGAGTAGAACTCACTGTTTCTCAATTTCTAGCCTTGTGCCTTAACCATTAGACCAACCTTAGAAACTAAATAGACAATAGGGGGCAAGTATATATTAGGGTATTTGCATAATAATGTCATTACATATGTGGGAAAAATTGCAATTTGCTGCAGATATCACTGATAGTGACCTGCTGTTTATAGAGGGATGGATCTGAAAAGCGGTTTCTACTTAGAACAGGAAGCAGCTAAGCATATTCTTTCAATGTTTGTTTCTCCACAGTTACAGAAACAGGACTTTTTATTATACTTTTTTTTTCTCCAATCTTTTTTATTAATTTTTTTCCCATCAATATATGTTAATTTTTCCAATCAACAAGTTGTCTGAAATTTGCTAAACTAATACATGTTCAATTCCTAATCCTTCCTTCTTTTCTCTAACCAAGAATAAAATAAATTCCAAATTTGATAATGGTCTGTATCTTCTTTGTCTTTCAGCCTCATAGTTAATCTGTCCATCTCTGCACATTCCAAAATCTTCCTGATTATTTCTTCCTCTGATGGCAATCCTTCATTCTTCCAATATTGTGCAAAAATTATTCTTGCTGCTGTGGTAATATGTAGAGTTAAATATGATTTCTGCTTATTAGTCTTTTCAGACATGATGCCTAGTAAAAAAACTTCAGGTTTAAAATCTACTTGTTCATCCAATATTTTTTCTAACCACATATGTATATTTTTCCAATAAGCCTTTGCCTTCCCGCATGTCCACCAAATATGATAATACGTGCCTATATTATGTTTACATTGCCAATATATATCTGACATATTTTTAAACATTTTTGCTAATCTTGCTGGTGGAAGGTGCCATCTATAAAACATTTTATACAGATTTTCTTTGTGTGAAGTTGACATTGTTAATTTATAGTTTCTCTCCCATAACATTTGAACTTTTTATTATACCATTGAACTCAGTCCTAGATTCTGTTGAGCTCCCAAGAGTTGAGCTCCCACAACTTATGCAGAGTAAGTGTGCATAGAATTGCAATCTCAATAGCAACCCACAAACAAATCACCCATATCCCAGAGGAGTTTGGAAGAGCTTCTAAAAATCTATCAATAAAAATGAAAAAGAAGAAAATAGTTTCTGGAGTAATAGCAAACAAGGTATCCTACCTTATGGTCCACATCAATGAGTATCTGGGTGGATGAACTTAATAGTACATCAACAGCAATCCATTTACTACACAGGAAAGCAGCATCCATGTCATTGCCAAGCACAAAACAATTGAAAATCTCCACCTGCAACATCTTCGACAGTTTCCAGCAAGAAGAGAGCTTGCTCTAGGTTTCAAAGGCAGTTTGAATTTTCTTACTCCTAATAGTGATTTTAATTTCTACCCTGTCCATGTGAAGGAAGTCTCTTTGTAAGAGACACCTTTTTATCTGGATATTTGTATTTCACTGATGTTCCCTTATTTCCAGATGGATTCATAGTTGCCTCTGGCATGAGGTCATAAGTAAGCATAAAATATTTAATCATGAGTGTACCAGTTCCCAGATAGGTTAAAGGAGTTTCAGTCTGCATATAAGATTTTGGTTTGGTTGATCTTCACAACAAGAAGTTCAGGACATATTTGGTATCTCCTCTTTGAAGCTAACTTTCTGATTGTTGCTCAAATCTATTGAGCAGAGCCATTGGAAACTGGAACTAGGAGAAAAATTCCCTGAAGTGTCCATTGAATGTATAACTTACATTAAAATGTTTGTTTAGTTGTACATAATTCATAAAGTATAAAATATTGTTATTAATAAACCATGATTATACACACCATGGTTTGAAACAGTAATAAATGAAACCTCTGTGCTATGTGATCATAATGCAATGTATGTATATGAACGGGTTAGGTATTTTAATCAGTTTCAATATTTGTCTTTCCAAAAATATATATTAAAAGATTGGATGAATTAATTGCACTGTCATTTTCCTTGCACTTATATAATTCTTCTACAGACAGGTGTTTTCCATATTATTGAATGACTAGTGAGTCTGATTTTTCAGCTGGGGCATCATCAATCTAAGTGATTATGGAAGGCTGTTTTGTAATTATGTATGTGTGTAATTTTGTCCTAGAGATGTGCATTTTTGTAACATTAGAAATAGTGGGCTGACAGGATCATATCAATGTGCAAATGTGTGAAATCCTGAAGTTGTTATAGGTATGAAAGTATTATAAATATGGAAAAATAACAGAAATGCATAAACTTTTTTTTCCACTTTTACTAAGAAAACAGAATACTATCTTGAATCTTGCTAAAAACCAGGTCTATAAAAAGCAGAATTGTGGACTTCCGGTGGCTCCGCCGGCGCCGCTAGAGTCTCCTCTGTGAGGCTCCGTTCTCTGGGTATGTAAAGCCGCAAAAAACAGCGAACACCAGCTGTTTTTTGCGGTGAAAAATCCCCTCTTCGGGCGAAGAAGAGGTGTAGAGCATTGGGAGCAACAAGGGTTGAGCTCCTCTGAAATCTCTGAAGTTTTCAGGGATAAAGAGTGCGAGCTCCCCATAGCTCCTGAAGACGCTCCTGCCCAGAGACGCTTCTGTCATTGGACAGAAAAAGACGCCGCGACCGCTTCTGCTTTTTAAAAATAGAACACAAGAGAGACTGCTTGCATACTGAGTGAATACAGGAGTTCTTATTGGATTGCAAGTATTTTTTATTGTTTTTCTGGCTATATATTTCTAACTGCTACATTCAACATAATGCATTCAAAATGGCGTATAGCTTTCACTACTTTTACTACTTTCACTGCTAAAGGAAAGTGTTTGAAAGTGAAAGTGAATTCTCCATTTTTCCCCCCTCTTTGTTCTCGTAATTGAAGCTAGAGAGACGGCTGTAAAAATTGGATTAAAGCCAGAGCGACTGTTTTAAAATGGATTGGAATTTACGTTTTAATGTCAAACCTATTTTGGACTGCATTGATAAATTTAAAGAAGAAACTATTGCAATATTGAAAGAGACTAATGCAGAAATATTAAAACTCTTTTTTCCAAATGAAATTGATTTGCAACCGTCTGTTGAACATTTTATACAACAATCCAAACAAGAAGAAGACAGTATTGAGAATAAAGAGAGTAATTGGGAATGGATCTTGCTTGATAAACAGTTTATCTACGGAGTGGAGGAAGAGGATTTGTTCCAAGACAGGAGGGGATGGTTATTCCTCTCAGACAAGCAGCAAGAAGAAGATTTAATTGAGAAAAAAGAGAAAGTGATCCAGTTTAAGAAGCAATTTATCTATGGTACTGAGGACCAGGAAAAGCAAAGACAGAGATCTGAAATGTTACTTCAACGAAAGTCTATGGTTAAGAGAAATAGAGGACTAATGCAAAGGTTAAGATGGTTTATATGGACTCAAATGATATTGCAAGTAAAAAAGAGAGACTTATTATTTGGAAGGGAGGCCTCGTTATGGAGATCTACCTGGCAAAAGAAAAAACCCAGAGTACGATTGAAGGAGTGAAACTTAAAATTTTACATAAGGAATTATGGGTAATTTAAAACTATGGACTGAATCAAGGACTAAGATTATGAGTAAGAAATAAGAGAAGATGACTAACGGAAGATATAATATTAAGGTTATGAGTAAGACGTAAAAGAAGATGATTAATGGAAGATATAATTAAATTGAAGAAGAATGTACTTGTTTTGAAATGATCTAGGTTTGACATTAGATTGACTGATTGATGGGATAGATATGCATTATGGGATTTGATAAGGTTGAAGGACTCTAAGTTAGAAATGGATTAAATAGATTGTATTTGTTATTTAGGTTTATTTGACATATGAGAAAGCCCAGAAGTCGATTGAAGAAGTGAAATTTAAAATTAAGTGTAAGGAATTAAGGCCAATCTAAGATTATGGGCTGAATTTATGAGTAAGATGTAAGAGAGGATGTTTAATGGAAGATATACTAAATTGACTAAGAATATAATTTTTTTTTATTTTTTTAACTGAGGGGTTTACTGATATTATTTGTTTATTTTTTTTCCAAAAAGATGATTTATTTATTTGATGTTTAATGGTTTGAAATGATTGTCTAGAATGTTAAAAGAGATGGATTATTGAAAGATATATATTAAACTTGATTGTTTGGGTGATTATATATAACCTCTCAATGAATTGAAGTGATGGACTGATTCTTAGATTGATGGTTTAGATATGTAAATGAATATTAATATTCTTAACAAGATGATATGTTTGTTTTGTTTAGTGGATTGAAATGATTTAAGGTTTGACATTAGATGGAATGATTGAGGGATTAGATATATATTAGAACTGATAAGGTTGAATAAATGTTAGATAGAGATTGTATTTAGTATATAGTTTAAAATTCTTGTTAGGATTATATAATAATTTTGTTTGAAGTACTGGGGTTTGTTTTTTTTTACCCTGTACTCACTCTGGGAAGTCAGGGGGGGGGCTAGGGAGGGTTTATAATTTTATATACTATGTTTTTTCAACTGCAATTAGGGTTGATGCAAAAATGTGTAATTATTGTTATTAAGGGGTTGTTCAGGTGGCCTCTGGGCACCACATCTGATGGAAAGAGGAAGGAGGAGTGAAGGCTGATGTAAGTAGAGTTGATAAGAAGGGGGAAGAGAAGGGATAGTTGGGTGGAGTAGAAGGAGGGAGATAGAGAAGGAGGGAGGAGAGTAGGTAGTTAGATGGTAAGTGAGGGGGGAAGGTTAGGGTTAGGGGGATGTGGTGGTGGGGGTACCGAGCAGCAATGTTAATTGTTTGGAAAATATGGTTTATGATTATTCTCAGTTGAGTTATTACTAGTAGATGTATTGAAATAAGTACATATGTTATGTTTATGGATGATTTTGAAATATGTATTTATGTTCTGATTATGTTTATTGTTTACTATAATATTATGATCTGATTTGAGTATTTTTCTTTTGTTAAAAATTAAAAAACCAATAAAAAAATTAAAAAAAAAGCAGAATTGTGTTGCATCTCAAATGTCTTTTAACCTTTTTTAAAGTAATATTTTCTTCTATCCTCCTCCCCCAAATCTATCAAGTATAGATAATTGTAGCATATATAGACAAAAGGTAAGAGGGGATATGTGCAAATAATAGTTCAGTGGAACTTCTTCATTTGCTAAGTCATTCTGTGAGAAACTGAATCACTGAAATGAGTTACCCCTCATTTACTTATTGTGGGGAAATTTTCTTCTTTACAGCAAACTGGCTAAGCTACGTCTCAGTTACGGAAACCTAATTTGCTTTAGTTATGTTTACTTAACTTGGGTGAAGGGGAAAAAAACCCTTCATGTTCTCCATATCTTTGAATTTGATTTGGAGTAAGTAAGAAGAGAGGAGCCAATCTTGAAGGGATAAACTGAAAGTGACTTGGTACTTTTCTTATTGCTTGTTAGACATATTCTGTTTTCACTCTAAGAGCTCAAGGTAGAATAAATGATAACCCCTTTCTAATGTTATCCCCATAAAAATAACACTGTGAGACAGAGTGGGTTGAGAGATAGTGCTTGCTTAAACACACTTCAGAGCCTATTGCTGCATATTTGTTATGTTCTTTGGCTATAAAAAAATCTTGTTAAATATTTAAATAGATGAAGTGTGGGTTAATTAAAAAAAACTTTCAAGCTTGACCCACTCTTTTCTTTTGTTTTAATTCATAATATATGCTTCAGAGAAGATACCAGTAATTATTTTTCAAACACTGAACATTTACAGTAACAAAATTTAAAAATTCTGAGAAAAGTAAAATAATTATACCAGATTAAAACATAAATAAAAATTGGAATGTTATAATTTTTTGATTTTTTTAAAAAAACTAAAAACTCACTAAATTGCAATAAATTTATTGCAGCCTGAATTTCTGTAACAAATAGCAAACAAATTGAGATGAATTATAAACAGAAAACATGTACTTAATGGAATCAATAGGCTACATATAAGGGTTTATAATTCTCTTTTTATACCTCTGCAGCATTGTTTCCATTGTTGCTTATAGAAAGTAAAATGAAAGGAGATATGCAATATACATGTAGGGTCGAAATGTTGATGGAACAACACATATTGATTATGTGGTTTGATTTTACTGAATAAAAATATAGCTTCTGATATATAGAAGCTATTGGAAAAAAGTTATATTAAAGAGGAAAGCAAATTTAGGGCGGTTCAAATGAAATATATCCATGATTATAATGAACAATAACAAAACTGTAATAGTGAAGCCCATGGCAAATGGCAAATCTCCTTTGTGAATAAAAATATTTGAAGCAAAGATCCAATTTTGATTTTTTTTTTGTCTTCCTGTCTCCTTCTCTGTAGTAGTCCTTTATCTCAAAATTAGCTCCAGAGAGTCTCTTAAATCCCAGAAGGATCAGAAAGGGTAATGCCCTTTCACAAAGCTTCAGCCTCAATCTGTTTGTTCCCTGAAGATTGCTACCGGTATTTCTCAATAAATGTTTATGGGCTACTTAAAGGGTACATCCTGCAATAGGATGCTAAACTTTATGAATGTTACATAATACCTGATTTTTCCCCTTTGGTGTAATGCATTGGATAAAGGCCATTCTGAAAAAAAGGACTGCTTGTTCTTCTAACATTATTGGCAAATCAAGCTTTCATTAGAGAGGAGATGCAGCATTCTTTGTGGTAGTTGTGGCACAGTACCAAATCTTCAAAGGCCTCCATTCACTCTCTCTCAAATGTGTCTCTGAAAATGACATATACTTATCTGTTGCTTCTATTTCATTGAGACAATGAAGAAATATAACTTGGTCAGTGAAATGAATGGATGTAAAATGAATGAATGAAAAAAAAAAGTTACAAATCTGAGTGCATGCTCATTCAAGCCTCAACTGCAATGGTGGGATTGTGACAGTTCTGGATTTGGCTATATGTACATAAATATGGTTGCTTTCCAGTGCTGAAAGAAAAATCTTAATCAGGGTCCAGTCCAAGCCGGGAATAAACAAAATGGAGACTGCTTTAGAAAGAAGGTTGTAGTTTATTGAAGAGCAGAGCCAGACAGAAATGTGGCTCTGGAAAAGTTGACCACATGTAGCTGGGAGTGTGAGTTTTTATACCTTCCTGGGCTTTTGTTTTTGGAGTTCCTGTTCCTGTGGCATGAACTTTGACCTGAGGTGCAGTGTGTCCTTTTGGTATTTTGATGGTGGGTTAACCCTATTATTTCCTAAAGGTCATGTTTCCTGTCTTCTTTGTTTTTCTAATCTCATCAGCTCCAAGCTTCCTGGCCCCAACCTTTCTGAACAGGATTATCAAATCTACATTTCTACAGAGCTGGTTTCTGCTTGAGGCAGAGAGACTTGGGCTTGATTTCCTTTGGGGAAATATAATATCCTGTCCTTTTTAATATCCCCCCCCCAAAAAAATATTTCCTTCTCTAAGAGGGTGGGTGGGTGCTGACTTCCAACACCAGAAAGATGAGTGACCCCATTTTATGTGAACTGGCAGCCTGTTAGATTGAAATGTTCAATAAATGGTTAGTTTGCTCATAGCTAGGTTTTGAATAAAGTTAGTGACTGAAAAGAATTATCACATTTTTTTCATTCTTCATATTTATACTCAGGGTGGCTAAGGTGGAGAAGATGGCTCTGTTTGATAATTTGCTGATTATTTAATCACACTGCAATATAGGCCAGAAAAAAAAACTTACAAAAACAAACTTGAGAGCTTGGATACTATCCACATACATACACAACACTGCACAATGCACAGAGGAATTTTGGGATGATGCAATAGTTCTCCTTTCTTGACCATGTGCCTAGGATAGATTTGGTAATCAAATGTGTGTGGCATCTGTACTGTTCCAGGAAAAAGTGCTGGGTTTGGCAGCTATTTCTTGGGCAAGGAAAAAAAAGTCATATGACCTCATAGCTGGCATAATCCTACTAGAAAAGAGACCTTTCTGAAAAGGCCTGGGATTTAGAAGTAGAAACAAATAATCAAACTGGTTTTTCAGCCTATAATAACTTGCATGTGGTATACCCGTGTCATCTGAGTTGCCAGTTCCTTTCCTGCAGCAGATAAGAAATATGTGTGTTTGGGGGGGGGATGAGCAAAATCAGAATGGCATATTGGCATGTTTCCTTCCTCTCTCTGTAAACTGTAATCTGATTCAGCTAATGGCAAAAATCAAAGTAAAATCCTTGGTTTGTAATGCATCTCTTCTTTCACAAAGAAAGGGGAGGAAGATAGGAATGAAAAGCAGATAGATTATGAGTGCTACTAATGATTGAATGCCCTTGAGGAAACCAAAATCCTGGGATTTTTATTGGCAGAAAGCTAAGAGGATAAGAAATCTGGCTGACTTGGTTGTATAATTAAAAGAACAAAACAAAAATAGAGATTGCATCTTTAAAGGGCAATCATTTAAAGTATGTAATGATTTTGAACTCTGCAAGAACAAGAATACAAATGCTGAAGAAAATAGTTACTTTATCTTGTTGGATGATGCATATATTCCTGCATGTAAAGCCCAAATGGAGCAGTTCCCCTCCCAGAACTGAAAATCCATAGAGATGCAGAAGTACAAAATGCAGAAATGAGCCCTTTACATTTCATAAGAATCTTGTGTGTGCTCTAACCTTGACCACTGAATAATTCTAGGAGCTATATTTATAATTACAGCTGTAGCAGAGCTAGGATTTAATTCAGTAATCTCTACTGATTGAGAATAAATTTTCCCAAGGTCTTTTCAATTGTCAACACATCCTGACATTATTTGATCTTCTTGGACCAGGAGATGATGTCAGTAACCTGATCCAGTGCCTGGAGGCTATGTGCGATCTGTAAGGGATGAAATAGAAATCGAACCCCTAGCAAGATGGATTTTCTGATGCCCTCAGTGTTGCCTCTTAATAGGATAATATTGTTGACAGTGGAACAAGTTTCAGTTTGGGAGTCCTCTTGGACCAATGGGTACTGCATGATGAACTGCTGGATCCTGTAGCTAGAGCAGCCTTTGCACAGCTCCAGCCAATTTAGAATTTTTAGAATATAATAGAGTTGTAAGGAACCTTTGAGGTCTTCTAGTCCAGCCCCCCACTCAAGCAGGAGAACCTATACCATCTCAGACAAGTGATTGTCTAGTTTCTTTTTAAAAACCTCCAGTGATGGAGCACCCACGATTTCTGAAGGCAAGCTGTTTCACTGGTTAATTGTCCTGACTGTTAGGAACTTTCTCCTTAATTTCAGGTTGCTTCTCTCTTTATTTTTATTTATTTATTTATTTTTGCGATTTCTATACCGCCCCTCTCCCGAAGGACTCGGGGCGGTGTATAGCCCAAAATTAAAAACATCAATATACAAAAAGTAAAATGATTAAGAACAGATTAAACATTTTGGCCCAAATCCATTTAAAACCCAATACATTATATCTTAAAAAGCTCAATCCCCTAAAACAATCATAACCTTGTTGGTACCGGAGCTCCTATCCCAGGCCGGCCTGTTGAAAAAGGTATGTTTTCAATTCTCGACGGAAGGTATGCAAATCCGTCATCGTACGGAGTTCAAGGGGGGAGCTCGTTCCAAAGCGTTGGCGCTCCCACAGAGAAGGCTCTCCCCCTGGGGGTCACCAGCGGACATTTTCTGGCCGACGGCACCCTGAGGAGACCCTCTCTGTGGGAGTGTACTGGACGGCAGGAGGTATTTGCTGGCAGAAGGCGGTCCTGTAAATATCCGGGTCCGATGCCATGGAGCGCTTTAAAGGTGGTCACTAACACCTTGAAACGCACCCGGAAGGCCACCGGCAATCAGTGCAGCTCGCGCAGGAGCGGTGTTACATGGGAGCGCCATGACGCTCCCGTCACTACCCACGCGGCCGCATTCTGGGCCAGCTGGAGCCTCCGGGTGCACCTCAAGGGGAGCCCCATGTAGACAGCATTACAGTAGTCCAGCCTGGAAGTGATGAAGGCATGAGTAACTGTGCATAGCGAGTCCCGGTCTAGGAAGGGACGCAATTGGCGCACCAGGCGAGCCTGATAGAACATCCTCCCGGCCACGGCCGTCAGATGGTCCTCTAAAGACAGCCATGAATCCAGGAGGACTCCCAAATTGCAAACCCTTTCCGCGGGGGCCACTGTTTTGCCCCCAACAGACAACGAAGGAATCAATTGGCTAAACCGGGATGACGGTAGCCACAGCCACTCGGTCTTGGAAGGGTTGAGCTTGAGTGTGTTCTTCCCCATCCAGATCAGTTTCCAACCATCGTTTCTTGTCTTGCTCTCTGGTGCTTTGGAGAATAATCTGACCCCCTCTTCTTTGTGGCAGCCTCTCAAATACTGTAATACTACTATCATGTTACCCCTATATCTTCTTTTCTTTAGACTAGCCAAACCCAAGTCCTGCAGCCATTCTTCATATGTTTTAGTATCCAGGCCTTGGATCATCTTAGTTGCTCTTCTCTGAACTTTTTTCAAAGTCTCAACATTTTTTTTGTAGTATGGTGACCAAAATTGGCTGCAGTATTCCAGGTGTGGTCTCACTAGGGTTTTATAAAGCGGTACTAATACTTTGTGTGATCTTGATTCAATGACTCTGTTTATGCAGCCCACCATTGTATTAGCTTTTTTGACGGCTGCTCCACATTGCTGACTCATAGTCAAGTGATCGTCCACTAGGACTCCAAAGTCCCTCTCACAGTTAGTGTTTTTGAGCCAGGTCTCACCTAATCTGTACTTATATCTTTGATTTTTCCTGTCTAAATGTAAAACTTTGCTTTTCTCCACATTGAAATTCATTTTGTTGGATAGGGCCCATTGTTCCAGTTTGTCAAGATCTTTTTGAATCCTGAGCTTGTCTTCTGGGGTGTTGGCTATTCCTGCCAGTTTAGTGTCACCTGCAAATTTGATGAGTTCCCCTTCTATTCCCTCATCTAAGTCATTGATAAAGACATTGAAGAGTACTGGGCCTAAGACAGAGCCTTGCGGTACCTCACTGCTTACTTCTCTCCATGTGGATGTAGTACCATCAACATAATCCACTATAATGCACAGGTTCTTGCCAATATGTGGCAGCCATTCAATTCCCTGCATTGGCTTCCTTCTGGCTTTTGAGTACAATTCAAAATGTCTATGGAGATTCTCATCTATCCAGGTCATAGTTACAATTCAACCATGCATAGGCCCACATAGTTTAGCTCTGAGTTACATCCCAAATAATTTTTTTCTCACCTAAGTAACAGCTCACCAAAACATTGGTCCCAGTGTAGGAAGTCAGCACACACCCCCCATCAGAGAATGAAAGAGGCAGGATAGAATATTTCTCCTGAAGGAGAAATGGAGAAAAAAATCTCAACAAAGGCAGAAACAGCCCCAGTCTCCCTACCTCAGGCAGATACTTGAGGAGGCCAATTTTTAAAAATGGAGATTTTTTTAATCCATTCAGAAAGACTGGGGCCACACTATTCATAAGTAAAATGCCTTCAGCCACAGCTCCCACAAAAGGCTGGAGTTGATGGGGTTAGAAAAACAAAGACTCCTAAAATCTACATTTCCCACCCAGCTCCAAGGACAGGACAGGACCTCCAAGCCACAATGGGAGACAGGCAACAATAATTAAATACCAAAAGAGCACATTCAAGCACAGGTCAAAATACATTTCACAACAGGCATCTCAAATACAAAGCCCAAAGAAGGTATAAAAACCCACCCACTCTCAACTCCATTTTGCCAGCTGTCCTAGAACTGCATGCTATTGCTGGTTCTGCTCATCAGTAAACAGAAATCTTCCTAAGCAGCCTCCATTTTATTTCCAGCATCTTAGTCTCCATTTTATTTCCAGCGTCTTACTCCTGGATTGGAACTGGACCTGGTTTTTCTTTCAACACCAGGAAAATCTGCTAATAACTCTCAGCCTCATTTTCAAGAGGTGTGTGTTTATGTGTTCAGGTTCCTAGGCACAGTTTTTTGGTTGGTGTGCCTGCCTTTTGGAATATCCTTTTCTTGATATTCAAACAGCCCATTTTATTAACTTTTTGGAAATGACTGAAAACTATGTAGAAGAACTTTTGAACTATGTGTATTATCATTCATACTGGATGTCATATTACGTACTACAGTCCATTCTTGTGATTTTAAAAATTTCATATTATATGATAATTTTAATTTTTTTATTTGATTATTTTGTACTGTGTACACTGGTGTAAATTGATATGATAGTAACCTGCTGAGAGTCTTTTGAAGTGGTGCGAATAAATCAAATAAACTTATAAGCTAACTGATAGCAATCTTTTAAATTAAATGCATGAGAAAATACATAATATGCATGTTTGAGGGTAAGATTCTTGTCCTTTTATATAACAATTAAAGTCCTATGTTTTGCTCAACATACCATACTGCGCTCACTACACACATACATGTGTGCACACACAAACACATAGACACATCTATCTATCTATCTATCTATCTATCTATCTATCTATCTATCTATCTATCTATCTATCTATCTATCTATCTATCTATCTATCTATCTATCTATCTATCTATCTATCTTCTACCTTTATTATTTTTGTAAATAACTCAAGACAGCAAACATACCAAATATTGCTTACTCCTCCTGTTTTCCCCACAATAACAATCCTGTGAGGTGGATTGGGCTGAAAAAGAATGATTGTCCCAAAGTCACCTAGCAGGCTTTCATCTACCTACCTACCTACCTACCTACCTACCTACCTACCTACCTACCTACCTACCTACCTACCTACCTACCTATCTATCTATCTATCTATCTATCTATCTATCTATCTATCTATCTATCTATCTATCTATCTATCTATCTATCATCTATCTATCTAGTCAGATGGTGTTGTGGTTAAGGTATCAGGCTTCAAACCAGGAAATTGTGAGCTCTACTCCTCCTGTCTTGGGCCTGAGTGAACCTGAGCAATCCAAGGGAGTGAATTTGGGCCAATCAATTTCGGCCTGAGGAAGCAGGCAAGGGCAAACCATGCCTGGAAAGAAAACTGCCAAGAAAACTAAAGGGAACAAATCCAAGCAGTTGCCAGGAATCAGCACTAACTTGAAAGTTCCCTCTCCCTCTCTGTCTTCCTCTCCCTGTGTATCTATAGATATAGTGTACAAAATATAAATACAACATGGAGTTATAGGGAAAGACCAGCATTTTTCCACACATCTTCTTCCCCAATTGCTCTGTAGAACCATGGCTGATGGTTCTTAAATTCTGTAAGTTGTTCACCCATCTTAAACTTGCCAAGGTTGAGAAATTCTGAGTTAGATATTTATTAGACTTGAGAATCTGCACCAACTTATTTTCAAGATTACTACCAGCTGAGTTACATCAGAATTTAAATAAACAGATATGTGACATTTTAGGTACAGAGTATAGAGAATGTATTTTTTTTCACATTGATATCAACATTGTTTTAAAATAGATTATGATTTATTTTATTTTTTATTTTGGGGATTGAATCGTGTACTCCTTAATAGGCCCCACTGCAATCTCAAACCATGCTTCAGAGACTTTAATTCTGAAATTCAAAACTTATAAATTAACAAATTCTGGCTGGTATCTGATTTTCCCCCCCTCTTTCACAATATTCTTATTTTGTGAAAAAATCAACACACATTGGTATTTAAGACATCCATCTGGGAATTTATTATTGCTTTTGCCTGAGCAAAAAAGAATAAGAGATTATAATTATTCAGTTGGAAAAGACAGTTAAGGAATCACTTTTGTTGCATGCCAGAAACCCAACAGAGCAGTCATACTGAGCATTTATAGCAGCAAAATGTAAATTGGTCCACCATGCTCAGAACAAATGGAATTTTCCCTAAAATGTATTAATCAGCACTACTGGGAATCAAAAGTTGGAACATTATTGGCTTATGTCACTTGAAACAACGAAAACAATTGCATTTTATATCTGGAATTCAGGCCAATGATGGGCAGTTAATTACCAAGGATATGAAGCAGTCCATTTACTACCTGAATAGCTTGTCCTGCGAGGACTTTGGCGAGGGGGCCTCTATTCAGGCTGTAAACAGAGCCCTACAAGATATCTACTAATTATCCATTTTATTATTTTTATACGGTTATATAAATTGGGGACTTCTCAAATTTCCTAGGAGATACTGAAATGGCAGAGATTTCCTAAGAATAAAAACCCTTAATGGATGTTGAATTATATTCCTAAAAGATGGATTTATGCTTGGGGCATGGCAATTTTATGTAAGTGTAAGAAATTTATCCTCCCAATGGTAAGCAATTTAAGATATGAGTTTCTTGCCTGTTTTTGAAGTCTTTGTGTTCTACAATTTAGAAAGGGAAGCAGAAGATTTCGACATGGTCTAGATTTAATTTAATTTAAGTTTATGGATTGAATTAGCTTTACACTAATACCAATGGTTATTATATTAATCTCCCCTCCTCTCTTTTGGTTAATTAGCCATTTTTGACTATGTTTAAACCTACTTTAATCACTATAAAATAACAAGATATTTTTCATCATTATTACTTATATTCTTTTTTTTAAAAAAATCTGTTACTGTTGTAGTTGTTACGCTACTGTTGTTACACTATTAAAAGTAAAAAAAAACCATAATGTACTCTTACAATAATGTACTCTTAAAATACACTGCTATTGTAGTACAATTATCAGTATGAAATGAAGAGTATGGTAGAATTGTCTTGTCTTCTCGGTCACATTCTTGACAGTCCTATGAGAGGAATGCTAGCACTGACACCTTACCCCAAGAATTCCCAACCCTTCAGCTCATTGACTCAGTCTTGAAGCTTCAGATTGTTCATCAAGCCCCAAACTTTTATCATATGAAAATAAATAAATAAATATTATTTTAACAATAGTATCACTAATGATATTAATAACAGCAACAATAGTTATAACAGCATTAATACGTAGTTCCACTGGTCCTTGGGGGTCAATATTGATCACTTTGGAGAACCTTGCCTTATCCTCAATAGCCCAACAGAAGCAAGTAGAGGTGAATTTGACGACTTGCAAAGTGCCACACTGCTTGGTCTTCCTTTCAAGCAAGAACTGGGTTTTCAAACTGCTATTGTGAGTTCAAGGAACGGAAGTGGAATCAGAGGAAGTATCTTCGAGTCTATACTAAGTGGAACAATTTAAATGAAAGCATTGGCACTGTTGTTTAGAGACAGCCCCACTCTCTCTGAATTGCTCATACAGAAACGGCAATTTTGCAGACAGATTCAAAAACTGCGTTGCTTAGCATTGCTTATCTTGTCTTCACAATCCCACCCCCCTGGCTCTCATTGGCAGCTAGATCCCTTTGACAGTTGAAAGAGAAAGAGTACTTCCCATTCCCAGTGTGTATGTAAGACTTGAATCATCACCCGCAACAGTGACAAGTGAATCTTTTAAATAGTATTATATAAAACAAAAATGCAGTTTCAGAAGCTATAATATCAACAAGTGCACAAAGATAATTACTAAAATTATATAGTTAATTCTCAGTTTAATATTAATAAAAGCCTGACCATACTAAACAAAATATGTTGTTATTTTTAGGAAATGAAAAAGAGGATAAATCTGTGAACCTAGTGCCAAAATTTCTGCCAAAATAATGAGCATTTATGTGATGAGTAATATAGACAGAGGAGCTAACAAAGACATGTCAAACACAAGGCCCGGGGGCCAGATGTGGCCCACGACGTGGTTTCATATGGCCTGTGAAGCCATCCTGGAAACAGTGAGGGAACGGCCCCTGCTGCCTTGGCCCTGGCCCAGGCCTCCTGGGAGCCAATGTACAATTTTGTGGTGGCCATCTATGCTGAAATGCATTCAGTCTTAGCTCCACAAGGCTGTCTGGAAACAGCAAGGGACCGACACCTGCCGCATTGGCCCTGCTCCCTGGGTGCTTGCTGGGGAGGTGTCACCCTTTGTGAGGAATGAAGAAATGCACCATTGCTTGGAAGTGACCAGCAAATGGTCCTCATCTACTCTTCCAGTGGACCATGCCTTGGCGTTTGCCCTGGTCCCACCTTCTTCTGTCAGAGAACCTCAGATCTGTCCCACTCCTGCTCAGGCCCCACAGGCACCCTTGATGTGAACGATGAAGAGCTGGCCATGCCCAGCCAGCTCATCCAGTAGAGAAGTTTCTGTTTGTTTAAATAAAGCAACTTGCTGGAGGATTTTCTGCTTAATCGGAAGGATAAATAATCTCTTTAAAGTGGTTTGTGGAGGGAGAAGGTAAAAATACATATGCTCCTAGATTTCTGTACCTCTGTTATCAAAAGAGAACAGATTAACCAAAGTACCTCCATTGTTATAGGACCTTGAAATAAAAATATGATGTAAAAGAATAATGAATGTTTCTTCTTGAAACTTCCGGTCAAATTGTTAGATGTCAACTTTGAAAAATCAACACAAGGCTCTGTATCATCAATATGCTGATGATATTTATTTATGAATGTTGGTCCTAAGCCAATAGGTCAACAAGATAGAAGTACTCACTCATTGCCTGGAGGATATCAGTGTCTGAATGAGGAGGAACAGACCCAGACTGAGTCCCTCCAAGATGGAGTGGCTTTGAGTTTGTGGATGTGATCACTCCAGAGAAGTACCATGTCTGACTCTGACCGGAGTTGTACTTTGCTGTTAAGAGGTGGTTCCTAATTTTGAGGTGCTCCAAGATTACTCCTGCTCGGTAAACAGGTGGCAGCTGTATCTAAGGAAGTTTTTGCATAATTGCATCTTGCATGCCAATTATAGTAATTCTTGGATGTGACAACTTCTCCCAGTTCCTGTCTTTATGAGATCGATTGATGAGCCTTGGAAGTGGACTTTTTCACACTTTTTGGAACTTCATCTTTGCAGTGATCATTCACCTCTGACACTCTTGTACTTTAAGTACTTTAAATTGCCAAGACATGTTGGTTTCACCTGACACAGATTGAGAATATACTACAACTGAAGATTGGATTCAAAAGCATATGACTGTTGTATTATATGGTTTTTATATTTGGAATTCTTATTTTTTTCTTCGTTCTTCCTTTATGGATGCTATTTTATCTTAAGATAGTTATCTGTTCAGAGCCTTTGGATGGCATGCAAATGAATAAATAAATAAAGTAAATAAGAGATTCAAAATGTTCTCTTATGAATAATTCAAAGGTGAAATTAAATGCATACTAGTTGATAAATCAAATAACAGTTTCTTACTTTAATGAAATAAAGGGTCTTCTTTTCTGAAGAAGTAGAACATGTTTTTTGTTTAGGAAATTGCCTGTTCTCTGAGACAAATGCAGAAAAAGTCAGATTATAGCACAGTTACCTGCTGGTGAATACACAAATACATTTCAGTGGGAAATAGTTCTCTAACTTCTCTCTTTCAATAAAATCTATCTATATACTATCAATTTTCTTATGTCTGTAACCTTCAATTAGCGAAACAGTGCATCATAGATCAACAATTTTTGAGCCAAGGTACTGCAAATGGGGCTAACTTAGAGAATGCATCCAGAATCCAGGAGCCATAACTTCAGTGGGATTGAAATTTAGAAAATTTGTGGCTGCTTCATTGTTGTTACGCTCCCATCCCACCACCCTGTAGACTAGTCCTGCCCTAGCCCTCTGGAGGCTGGGTAAATGTGTCCTGTGATCAACTGCCAGAAGGTGGTCAAGGTCAGCCGAATATTGGAAGTTGCTCCCATCACCACTGATTTCTTTTTGCCTGCCCATGGCAATTCTCTTTCACTCTATAGCTAAGAAAAAATATCTGAAACTATGACCTAATAGGTCATGGACTGTCAGATATACTACTAAAACTCTTGTAGCTGTAACTTTAACTGGGCAAAATAGTGCAGTGTAGGTTTTAATCTAGGTATCTAGATTACATCTAGGTAGATTAACTGTTTTAATCTAGGTATCTCAAATGAGTTACAGAATACTGGCACCCATTACTACCAAGGGAAAGAAATTTAGGAAAATTGTGGCTGTTTCAGAACCACCTCTGCACTACTGTGGTCATGTGGGAGGCAGGGAGGGAAGGAAGAAGGAAAAGGAGGGAGGGAAAGAAAGAGGAAAGGGAGGAAGAAGGGAAGGGAAGGAAAAAGGAGGGGAGGAAGGAAGGAGGAAAGGGAGAGAGGAAGGAAGGAAGGAACTTGGAGGAAGAGAAGGAAGAAAGATTTCTTCTGCCAGCTTCCAATAAGGAAATTCAGCAGGGAACCTGACAGGAAGTTGGAAATTGCTCCCACTGGTTTTTTGCTTTCCTGTGATCATTTTATTTCTTTGTGTAGGTAAGTAAGGAAATATCTCTGAAACTATGACCCTGGAACCTTGCATAGGCAAAACTCTTCTTTCCTATGCCCTTTACATTTTGGTTGTTGAAATGTGCTGAATGTTCAGGAAAAGAATGTCTCTCTTCATTACCAACAATGGAGTAGAAAGGAATTCCTAACAAAATAGAGGAATGTATTTTCCAAGAAAATACCTTTGTGACTGGATATCGGAGGCAGCTTTTAAAGCACCATTTTGTATATACCACTTTGGATTTATGGGCACAGTGTTACATTTTCTGCACAACTATATATTGACTGAGTTCTATGCTGTCTGGGAATTAGGAAGCTGAAGGCTAGCAAAGCTCAAAGATCCCATTATTTTGTTCAGGTACTGAAACATATTGAGCTTCTGAGCAAGCTTTGAGGAAGATGGAGGAGGAGCACTATGGTTTTTAAATAAAACATCCCATCTATTTATTGTGTTCATCTTTCATCTCCCAGAGAGAACATTGTGCTGGGAGAATGTAAAGCGTTAATACTATTACCAAGAGTCAGTGTTTCAGAATCGAGCTTTGAATGTTTATTGATAAAGACAGATAAATGCCAGTAGCCTTTGTGTTATTAAAAATCTTAAATGTCAGTCACGTCATATATACAGTATATATATATTTATTTAGATATATTTGTTCAAATTCTATAGCCACCCAATTCAACCAAGTGACTATGGGAAGCTTACAATTCTAAAATTCTAAAAAATTAAAACAATTTAAAGCATTAAAATAATAAAAGCATCCACAAAATAAATACAAAGAGCAGCCATGATGACTAATCAACTAATAGTAAAGCCAAGTTAACACATGTTGACATTTCTCCCTTCTTGAGGGAGATGTTTGGAATGAATATGCATTAATGTATTTATTTCTATATTTCTGTTTAATAATATATTTCATCTTAAATGCTCAGTATTGGAAACAATCCTGTTGTGAGAAACAGTTATTTTTAATAAATGGCTATTGTGATTCTTAAATGGATCCTGTGTAGACAGACATAGGCAAATAATCATTAATAAACAAGGGCCTTCTCTCCATATTGTGCTTCAGCATATAGTTCATGCTGATTTTGCACTTATACAAGTTATTGATGCATCTATAATTACTGTGACAAATGGTAAAATATGAAATTTAAGAAATGCCAAACTCCATGAACTAGGAATAAATAGCGCAATTATTGAAGAGTATATGTACGAATCAACTGAAGAGTACATGTGTGAATCCCAAAAGGATTAAGACTCAGAATCAGCTAATTTAATCTTAATTTCTTCATTGAACAAACCATTTGTATTTTGTTTTCTTGAACTGATGCATGAAATCTATCATAGAAATTGGGCTAGTTGATATTAATTTTAAAGAATGACCTGTAGGGCAAATTATGTCATCCCATCAAGCCTGTAAAACATATGTATGTCAATCTATTGACAAATTTTCCTTAGCAGCATTCACTGTAACACCCGCCCCCCAACTTCTATTGTGCTTAAAATTATTTTTATTTGAAAGTATCCTGTGTATTCTGGCACATGAACAGTTAAGGGACGAAGACCATATGGCCCACTAAAGCTTAAAAGCCTTAAAAACAACCAGATGATTTCTCATTACCTTAATAGTATTAGTAATAGTCTGTATCCAATACTTGCCAAGTATGTCTGGCTAGTTAGAGCTTGCATCCTTACACTGCACTATTGTTCTTTCTACCAATTTTATATATTACTTATAAGATATTTATAGGAACTGTCTTTGTTCTATTTCAATTATTTGTCATGCATCTCTAGAATGATGATAAACAGACAAACAGGGCACCAAGATGACCTTGTCAATCAGTAAGATGGAGATTTCATCCGTCTTTTCTGTGAACATTTTGCTGTCATTTTTTTTGCAAACTACAGGTAGTCCTCGACTTATGACTACAATTGAGCCCAAAATTTAGGTTGCTAAGTGAGAACTTTGTTAAGTGAGTTTTGTCCCATTTTATGATTTTTCTTGCCACATGTGTTAAGTGGATCATTGCATTTGTTCAATTAGTAACATAGTTGTTAAGTGAATCTGGCTTCCCCATTGACTTTGCTTGTAAGAAGATTGCAAAAGATGATCACATGAACCCAGGACACTGCAACTGTCATAAATATGAACCAGTTGCCAAGCATCCAAATGTAAATCACGTGACCATGGGGATGCTGCAAGGATTGTAAGTGTGAAGATGGTCATAAATCACTTTTTTCAATGTTCTAACTTCGAATGATCATTAAACAAACTGTTCTAAGTCAAGGACTACCTGTAGTTATGATAGCCTTGCTCATTGAGTAAGGTTGCTGATGGTACAGGGCAAAGAGTGGGTGGAAGGGTAGTGGGGACCCTGCCAGGTCCCAAGGCAACAGTCTACTTTACTTTCACTATATTTATACCCTGCAGAAGAATATGAATCTGTATTGACAAGTTAGTATTGTTATCGTTACTGGAATTATTTTCATTTCTGCTGTTCCAAAAGCGATGGTTATTTCTTGCAAATCACTGTAGCATTCCCCAACCTGTTACCCTTTAGATATATCAGATTATAACTACAATTATTGCCATATGCTGCGTTGCCAGTATGATTAATTTGTGTGATGCACAAAGCAAGTCTCATAGCAGCTTGAAGACTAATAATTTTAGTCTATGTCACAAACTTTCTTGTTTACAACTCATTCTATCAGTTACTTTACATCATGATAGATGAATTAGTCTTTAAGGTACTTAAATTTCCCTTCTCTCCTCCCATCTCTTTACACTGTGTACTAAAATATAGTATCTATGATAATCTGCTAGGTAGCCTTCTGACTTTAGCTGTTGTTTCCTTATTACATGCTAGGCACAGATATGCTAAACATGTGATAAAGCTGTAACCTATATTTATGCATTGAAGCATTTTGTTTGCTTCACACTAGCTGGAAGGGACTGTGGGAGTTGCATCTTGGAAACAACCTGAATGCCTGGCCTACAGCCATAAAGCAAAATTTAAAATAGTTACTTATTTAAATCATGGCCTCCTTTTCAGTTCTGGAACATTTCCTTTGGGATCCTTATATGGAAACTTTTGGTCAAGGTTCCTTGATAAGCTCTATACTATTGAAAAATAATAGTTTTCAAGATACGTACAATGATGTTACTGATTTTGCACATCTGTGTTTGGTGATACCAAGGAAGCGTTTACATTCTTGGTGTCTTCTAATTGTGTTGAACTTCAACTGCCATAATCTGTGGCAATCAGGAAGTCTTTTCTATTTGTTTTGCTAAACGTTAGCACCATGAATATGAGCACACAAGAAGCAATACATTAAAAGTCTCCCATAGATCTTTTAGGGATTCCAACAGAATAGCTCAGTTGACAAAACTTCTGGCAACAGAACAGTTTGTCTAAACCTTCTGTTTACACCTTCTCAAAAAAGAGCAGATGGTGTAAACGTATTAACTGTGATTATCTTGAGTCTTTTTCTTGATCCCTGTTCTGTAATATGATTCTGAGTTCCTTCCAGGTTACACTTCAAGCTTTTACTGCGGGTGTTTGGGACTTACTTTAGCACTTTGTTCTTTTATTAAATTGCTCTATTATTTTCTAATGTCAAAAATCTGGAGTATATTATCAAGTTGTTAAGATATACCATATCATCATTTACATGTTTCAAAGATGCAAATTAAAGGTTTAATCTAGGGCATTTTGAAGGAAGCCTCTTTTGATGCATTGAATTTTACCTAACTAAAAATATGTTAAGTTGGAATGCAAGATGTTTACAGTACCTTCTCTAATGATTTGTCCAATAGTTCAGTTTAAATTTCATGATGTGGGCAATGCATTTACAGAATGGGGCAATTATTTAAATAATGCACTTGTTAAGCAGACCAGCAGACTTTAACTATTTTTTTAACACTCATACAAACAAACCCAAAGTTACATACATTTATGTTGGAAAAAGGCCTCACTGGGGCTAAATGGAGTCAGAAAACAGTTTGCATTACCTTTAACCATAGACTGCATCTTTCAATCATATGTCAGTAAGATGCACTTCAGCAATTCAAATTATAGAGTTTTTCATTATGCCAGTTCTGAACCAGTTTACCATAACAGCAGGATAATTTTGATTTGTATTAACAGATGTTTTAACATTTTTAAATTGATTAAATTAGAGGATAATGGTGTTTCTTCCTGCCTATATTAATATGCAGTCCTGTAGTCCTTGAGTCAAAAGAAAAGAAAGCTGGGCTAATTTGCATTGTCCAATGGATGGGTTTTAATCTACCTCTGTAAAGAGGCTTGCAAATGGCGCTGCCCTTGCAGATTTATTGCAGGTCAGTTGCAGTGACTGGTGGATTTATCTGGGTTCATTTGCCTTCTCCACCCAGCACCATCAGCTGATGGGAAAAACCATGACCAATCCTTTTATTTAATGTGATGGAGGCTTTAGCTATTTTGCCAATTGCTATAGCCATTTCTGTAACAACAAATCAATCTGATCAGTGAAACCCAAAATCAAAGTTTCATTCTTTCCACCTCAAGGACAAAGACCAGAAGCGGTCTCCATGTAGAAACAAAGGTACTTGTATTCTTTTCTTTAGTCAAAACAGTCAATTTTGCCATCTCTGCCATCTCCATTAGCTTCTGTAGCCATTTGTCCATAGTGGGAATTGAAATGTCCTTCCATTTTTGTGCATACAGTAGTAGTTTGCTGCCGTCAACATATATGGGATCAAAGTTTTGCATTTGTTTTCCAAGTCTTTTTCCATTAAACCCAAAAGAAAAGTTTCTGGTTTCATGTTTATTTTTTACTTTAAGGGTTTTCTGTATCAAAATGTGAATCCTTCTCCAATATTTCTTTGCTTTATCACATGTCCACCATAAATGATAAAAAGTCCCTTCTTTATATTTACATTTCCAACATTCATTTGAAGTATCTTTTATACATTCTAGATAACTTGTCTAGTGTTAAAAATACCAGTGATTGTAAGATGCCAAGAAAAAGACACAGGCATGTCTTGAGCAAAGGTTTGAAGCTGCAGGACACAGCTTGACAAACTCTGTGAATGTATTGGTTTTTATATTCTTGTTACGTACACAAGCTTAACCATTAGATGCTGACATAAAGTTTCTTCATTGGAAAATTCCTTCATATAAGCAACTATTTCCTAGTAATACATTACAGAGTCAAAGACCAGGTAAAGAACAAATACAGGGAGATGAAAGGAGAAGGAACTAACAAAGACAGGAAAAGATAGGAAGGAACTAAGCATATTATTTGTTTAGGTAGGTGAGGAATTAAGTCAAAAGGATATGATCTTCTGGCTGCTTCACTGGAACAAAGGGTATCAAAAGGTTATGAGGTTTGTGGGGGAGGGGAAAGCACGGCAGTTTGCTGCGCGTGCATTTCCCCCCCCACAAGTGATGCATCATCTTGTAGAAATTTTCTTTTAAGTTGTAATTCAAAGTAAATTTTAAACTTTTCATCCACATATTCTCCCATTTTTCCAGTATCACATTATAACCAAAATTCCTTGCCTATTGTATCATACAATGTTTTACATGTTCACTTTCCAAATTCAATTTCAGTAGCATTTTATAAGCCTAAGCAATAATATGTTCGTCACTGCCACACAATAATGTTTTCAATTCATTTTTAATGAAGTCAATCCCAAAACACTTTTTATCTAGTTTAAATCTTTCTTTCAGTTGTTGGTATGTAAACCAAAGACAAACATAACCCTCTGATTCTAACTCTTCCCTTGATTTAAGAAAAAAAAAAAGCTTCCTAGAGAAGTTTTGTGGAGAATCTTGTTTTGTACTTGTTTCATACTTGATGTTATGGTTCCAGTTAATGAAACACTTCAAAGAACTTCCAGGCATTGATTTTCCTAAAAGTCATTATTGTTACAAAATATCGGCACAGGCATAACGGAGGTATGCCAAGATCTAAATTCTCCTCCCCCGAGCAATTAAATTATCAGCATGTTCCCTCTCTAAATTAGCAGTCATATATCACGTTATCCAATCAGTGTGAAGGTCAAATGTTTTATCAGCATGTTCCCTCCCTAAATTAGCAATTAGCATGTTCCCTCCCTAAATTAGCATTAGGATGTCAACACTGCAAATACTGTATATTCTTGCTTTGACAATATGCAGAACTGTCTGGTATTTTTGGGGTTAATACAGAGCTTAGAGGATGGGGGTAAAGCCCGGGAAAGAAAGAGGAAGAAAACCTTTGACCTTCACACTAATTGGACAGCTAATTTAGGGAGGGAACATGCTGATAATTTAACTGCTCAGAGGAAGAGAACTTAGATCAGTGGTTCTCAACCTTTTTCAGGTTGAGACCCCACTTGCCCCACCCATGTGTGGTGTGACCACGGCGCGCGCGCATGCGCCGGGCCGATCTGCGCATGTGCGGTGCATGCGTGACAAAAAAAGCAAAAACAAAATAGTGGACTGCGATGGGTCGATCCGCGCATGCGCGTGGCGTGCGTGCGATGGCCTGAACCGCGCATGCGCGGTGCGCACGCGATGACGAAAAAAAAGCAAAAACAAAATGGTGGACCGTGATGGGCCAATACGCGCATGTGCGGCACGCGTGCGACAGCCTGAACCGCGCGTGCGTGGCGCACGCGCGACGAAAAAACAAAACAAAACAAAAACAAAAAACAAAATGGCGGACCGCGGTGTCCGGCGACCCCCGCAAAACGGTCATTCGACCCCAAATGGGGTCGCGACGCATAGGTTGAGAACTGCTGACTTAGATCTTAGCATAGGCTAAGATGTGCCGACATTTTGAAGCAATAAAAGACTTTTAGGGAAATCAATGCCTGGAAGTTCTTTGAAGTGTTTCATTAGCCGGAACCATAACAACATGCTAAGATCTCAATCCTTTTCAAATGACCTGGGGTCCCGAACCCCATCCACTGCCTCTAGGCTTGATAAAGCTGGTAAAGATTCGGGGAAGATCTCATTATGGAGAAAGAAAGATTGCCTGAAGCCAGCCCCCTGGCTGCAACAGTTTCCCCGGGGGGGGGGGGAAGCGACAGCCGTCAAGCCAGGGGAGAGAGGAATCTGACAGATTTCCCAGCTGAGAGCAAAGACTTCAAAAGCAGAATGGAGAGATAACAATGTTGTGGGTGAGTCACTGGAAAGATTTCAAAACTCAGAAATGAAAACTAGAAATCAGTTCCTACAGAGAGAAGCCTACAGCCCAGTACCTGAATATCCTTAGTTGCCCTCCCCTTCCCAGACATTTGATCAGTGGGTGAGGGGGTGGGAAGAAGTTTGGAGAAACACAAAAACTGCTTTAAAAAGACTTTTGAAACCTATAAAAAGCAGGCTGATAAAAAGAGGGCTCCCCAAAGAACATTCCAAATTGGGGGAAAAGTTTATTTGTCAACTAAATATCTATGCCTCAAATTGTCCAGCAAGAAATTGGGACCAAAATTCTTGGGACCTTTCCCCATAGTAAAGATCATCAACCTGGTCACAGTAGAACTAAAACTCCCTAGACTTTTAGGGAAAATTCACCCAGTTTTCCATTGTAGCTTGTTGAAGCCTTATCAGGGCTCCACTTTAAGAACTCCTCCAAAGAAGGCCCCTGGGCCCCTCATAGTTGCGGGACAGACCCACTATGAAGTAAAACGTATTCTTGACTCTAGAATTTTTAAAGGGAAATTGCATACCTAATACAATGGAAAGGATACCTGTTGTCTGAAGCCACCTGGGTGAAATCAAGTGAAGTGAAAGCTGACAGATTGGTCAAAAGGTTTCATGTGAAACACCCCAATAAACCAAAAGATAACCCTTAACATATGCTTTTGTTTACTTTACAGGATCTGTCCTTCTTGTAAGGGCGGCTGGATGTCAACACTGCAAATACTGTATATTCTTGCTTTGACAATATGCAGAACTGTCTGGTGTTTTTGGGGTTAATACAGAGCTTAGAGGGTGGGGGTAAAGCCCGGGAAAGAAAGAGGAAGAAAATCTTTGACCTTCACACTAATTGGATAATGTGATATATGACAGCTAATTTAGGGAGGGAACATGCTGATAATTTAACTGCTCAGAGGAAGAGAACTTAGATCTTAGCATAGACTTCGTTATGCCTGTGCCACATTTTGAAGCAATAAAAAACTTTTAGGGAAATCAATGCCTGGAAGTTCTTTGAAGTGTTTCATTAGCCAGAACCATAACAGTCATATATCAGTTATCCAAGCAGTGTGAAGGTCAAAGGTTTTCTTCCTCTCTCTTTCCCGGGCTTTCCCCCCCACCCTCTTCTGCTCTGCATTAACTCTAAAAATACCAGCCAGTTCTGCATATTGCCAAAGCAAGAATATACAGTATTTGCAGCGTTGACACTCATAATACGGCACGTCTAACAGAGTGATTATTAAAATCAACATTAACTTTAACTTTACCATACCATAAATAACCTTAGTTCATGATCTTCCAAATCAAGTAGCCTCTTATTCTGGAAGTTCACCCACTCTTTTAACCAGGCCAGGCAACATGCATCAAAACTACAGTTTCAAATCTGATAAACCCAAACCCCTCTTTCCTTGGCATCTTGCAATAATTATATATAATTCTTGGTTCCCTTGCCATATGAACTTGGAAATATCCCTTTGTCACTGTTTGAATGAGACATCAGTTATAAGTATTGATAATGTCTGGAACAGAAAAAGCATCTTTGGTAAAACATTCATCTTAATTATAGAGATCCTACCCAATAATGATAGATGTAATTTATCCCATCTTTGTAAATCCTTTTTGATATCATTCCAAAGAGGCACATATTTATTTTGAAGTAATTTTATATTTGTATTTGTCAACATAACCCAAAATATTTCATCTTTTCCTCAACCTTAAAACCCAACTTTTTAGTCAGTATATCATTATCCTGAGATGACATATTCTTAGTCAACATTGTTGTTTTCTGCTTATTTATTTTAAAACCTGCTAAAGACCCAAATTCATTTAACTTCATCATCAAATATTCTATATTGTTTTTTGGGTCTTGCAGGAATATGACCAGATCATCAGCAAATGCCCTCAGTTTATAAACTTCTTTCTTGATACTTATGCCCTTAATTTTCTTGTCTTCCCTAATATCTCTATTCAAAACTTCCAAGTTTTTACTATTGTGAAAAAGTAAAAAGTCGAGACTCTACTGCAACAGGGGAAGTCGGAAGTCAATCTCTTTTTTTTCCTTTTTCCTCCCTTTCCCTCACTTTCTTCTCCCTTTTTCCTCCCCATTGTATCCTACTATTTGCTTTGTATTTTGTATTTTACTTTACATCTTAATAAAATGGTTTTTTAAAAAATAACTTATTATAGAATTGCCTTGAGTGACTGCAACAATGTTAAGAGCCTTCTTCAGATAATCAAAGTGTAGAGGAGACATAAGTTGTGGTTGCAGGGATCTGCTCCTAATTACCATAAACAAAATGACAGAAATTTGTACTTGTTTGTGATGTTGCCTGCAAGTATTTACAGGACGGAATTTGTATCATGCCATCACAATTCATATTTCATGATTTGCTCTCTTCCCATAGGTGCCTATGACCTTTTGCCCCTAAGTAATCTTATATACATGGGGAATTAGAAATGTAGTAGCTAAGTGCAGTTATAGTGTTTTGTGCAGAATTTGCAGTGTAGTTAAATATGCCACACAGTCCATACACAATGCTTTTTAGTACGTAAAAATAGGGTTAAAATTGCCTGCTTAGTCATTCTTGCTTGTGATCTTTGTTCAACATTGGATTGCAATCACTTTTACAAGGCCTTGACGTATTTTATAATTGAACTGCCAGCTTTGCACTAAGCTGCAATTTGTTCACACATAAGTGTGGCTTGTTAACCGAATTATGTTAATTTCATCTAATGTGGCTGGATAAAAGGTTATAGTTTTAACTTTCTCCTCACTACGAGATTATATTATAATGAGAGAACATTAACATACTAAGAGACTGTTAGTTATTTTCTGGACTGAATCACTGCTTCATTTTTTTATATCTTCTATTTGTTATAGGAAGTATTTGGCTTGCATCAATAAAATCCTTGCAAACAATATTTTATTCAGATGTGTATGTGCTTTTGGCTTGAGCAAAGGCAATATAAGATCCAGAAATATCTAACCTGCACTATTTAGATCTGATCATTACAGCGACAGGTTTGATTTGGGGCTTCCTTCTTAAAGATGGGTTGGCTTACCTCATACAGTACATGTCTTCATCCACATGCCTTCATCCCATTGTAGATTACTCTTAGCTTCTGTCTTCCCCTGTAAATATTACTGGCAAGGACAGGAATTCCCACTCTTCAGAATACAGAATAACAAAGTTGGAAGGGATCTTGGAGGTCTTCTAGTTTAACAGCTGCTCAAACCGGAGACATTTGGGGGGGGGGAACTCCAATCTCAGAACTTATCTTAGAACTCAGAGCCTTCTAAGGCAGGACTGGAGCTCACAGCCTTCTAAGGAAGAACTCAAAGTCTTCTTTTACACCAGGGGTCTCCACACTTGGCAACTTCAAGACTTGTGGACTTCTTGTTGTCATCACTTTCAAGATGACTCAAAATTCTGGGATATCCCTCCATATTAAGGTGATAATCCGTTGGGAGGAGAGGTTCATAAAACATTGCTTCTAGCTCAGTATAATGTATGTGGCTTATTCCAGAGTTTTTCAATCACTGAGAAAGTTCTCATGAGCTATTTGTGGTTTGCAGAAATACTGTGTGAGGGTAATGGAGAAAATGGAGAGTAATGGTTTGTTGACTATGGTTGACTGGTAAGAGAACAACAATAGTACTGGGAAGGACACTTTATCCCTGGTACTTTTTCTCAATGGGTAGTATAAAGCATTGAAGAGGATTTGTGATATGCTACTAGCTATGAGCTCATATGTAATATCACTACTTATTATTTATTTATTCTATTACATTTATTTTCTTTTGCTTGAGACAAACAGTAATTTCATTGCATTATATTTCTTCAGGATAAGGGGGAGGTTTGTTTTCTTTTGACTGAGAGACAGTAATATCCCACTATTGCAATATCCACTATAAGAAGAGGTATGTTGACTCAGACATTAGTCAGTGAAATACAAGTCCAAAGTGTTCATTTTTCCCTACTATGTCAAAATTATAACATATTTTTCTTTAGGGAAATATTTATGTTTTATAGCTGCAACAGTAAAAGTATTTCTTTATTGTTCATTTTTAATTTACTTAAAACTTATTATAAGTCTAGAAAAGTAAGAAAGGCTTGGCAAACCTTATATCCATATAGACTGCATTATACCTGTGAGTTTACATGTACTTTTGACTTGCAAAATTATATTAATGTAACCTTACAACAATGTAGAATTAGTTCACCTGGGCAGGCCTGCCTGGACATCACAAGGCTGGCATCAGTCTTGAAAGCTTGAGAGTACATTTCTCCCCCTTCACCTTTACAGCCCAAGACACCAGGGAGGTTCCCTTCTGCATGTCTTATGTGGACTAAGCTGTCTCTTATGTGACTATTCCCCCAACTGTGGCTTTTCCCCCTTTCTCCCAAAGTCATTCCCACATACCATTACAGAAACAATCATCAACTACCCTAATTTTATTTACGACTTTTGAGATTTGTATGGTTAAGTAAAAAAATAAAGCGCCTTTTATGAATGAAAAAGCAGTTACTGAAGCACAGATTTTATGTGAAAGCTTATTCCACTTCTATAAAATAATGTGTAGTGCCAATGGGAGCTATGCAAAAGGAAGCCAGGTATCTGATCCTTCCTGCAACAGAGCTAAAATTGCTATGGAGGACAGGTCCCAAGAATTGGAGATAAGGGCCATACCTACAACAGACTCAACTAGCTAATAGGATTTGGACAGATTAGAGTTAGGCTGTGTCAGCAGCTACATAGTCAGTGAAGCATGGTATATTGTATCCATGGCAAACATTATATTAGGAAAAGAAGGAAAGCTATAATTTAAAATTGGAACAGCTAAAAATGACTTAACATTCTCTCTGCTGTACATTATAGGAAATTAAGGCAACATCTGGAGGTCATGGAAATGAGAAAAAGGATTATTATGGCTTGTAAAAGCTGTAGTAAAGGGGATGTATGGAAGAGCCCTAACTAGTCCCTTCTTCTTAGTCTAGCTTCCCATTGGAGCATTTGCTTGTAGAAAGTAAGCAGGGAAGAAAGTAACCAAATAGAGCTCCTTGAAGTCAGCGAATAAAGAGAGGAATCAAAGTCATACAGCTTGCACATTTCACGCAAAGATTATCTTCAGTTGGCTTCATTTCTCCAAATGTGAGTAAGTATAATAGGAAAATGTGAAGCAGTTTTTGGATTAAGGCTATCCTCTGAACCTCTCAAAAGGCACAAATATGCATTAAAATGTAAATCAGAGCTATATTAAATGCATTTGTCATTGCACATAAAGAATAGCTATAGCTATTGTTGACTATTGATCTGTACAAATGTATGGGTCTTATTATTATAAGAAGAAAACTTCAACCTGCTGGCTGATGCAGAAAGCATGGGCATTGTTTCATTTACTGGATGTTTGTAATGCTACCCAATGGAAGGAGGAAGAACAAAGAGAAAGTAGAACAATTTTCTGTCTGATATATATAAAAAAATGCAGACACAAAACTCTGCTGTTGACTGGGGAGCTGGAGAAACTAAATCAGTGTCTGATATCATCCTCTGATGCTGCAGGTCTGGTTATTTTGTTCTTATTTCTCAGCAGCCTTGACTTGCCTAAGAGGTCTGACCTTTTCTCCTATCAGCCTTCAGACAAGTAATTAAGCTATTTATTAACTGAAGGTTTCAATTAGAAAGGGAAAATTAGTTTCTCCTTAAGTGAATAGCAAAAAAAAAAAAAAAAAGTTGTAGGTTCTAGTCTTTCTTCCTGTCCTTCTAGGGGTTGGGGGTTTTTTTTTTTTTTTGCATGTAGATGTTATTTCTTTCTAAATCACATTTACTGCACCAGTTCAGGAATAAACATATAACAGGGTCATGTGCCTCAGGAACCATTTGGTGGTAGTAAAATGACTGGCATTGCTAAAATGACTGGCTTTAACTTCAGTCTCCTATTTTTAACATCCAACCTTTTAAAAATTAATTTTGTTCTCTGCCACACAGAAAAAGTGTCTTTTTGCTATAAAATATCCCAATGCAGATGTCTTTTTTTTAACTGGAAAAAGTTTAAAATGTTGCAAACTATGATCCTATATGTATTTGCCTGGAATTGAGCTCAGTGGTACTTACTTTTTCATAGGTTTGTATCAGGCTGCATCGTCAGGCAACAAAGCCAGTAGATTTTTACATGCAAGGATGAATTTCTTTTAATGCTTCATTTATTACCCTAAAGAATATGGGTTTCCATATTTGTACACTAATTATACTGTATTTATAAGAAAAAAAGAAACAAATTTTCCGAAAGAATTTTCAGTCTTATTTAAAGAATATCAATCATTCTCACCTTTTCAGAACAAAAAGTACAATTCAGAAATATTCATAAAATAAATTATATAATGTGTACCTAGCATAAGGAAAAGCATCTCTCTGTAATCCATTAACTAATGTTATGCATGAAATTTCAAATCAAAGTATAATTATGGCTATTTATTTATTATGATTGTCTATACTAGTGTTTCTCAATCTTGACAACATTTAAGATATGTAGACTTTAACTCTCAGAATTCCCCAGCCAGCCATGAAACACAGAATGTGTGTATATTAAAAGAACTAAGTATTGTGAGAACTAAAGACCTATTACAATTAATATCCCGAAATTTTTTTCTGGGCAATTTTTTCTGAACAGTTGCCCTTCGGATATGTTGCTGCGACTCCTAGAATTCCAAGCCAATTTACCTAAAGGCCCTACTAGCTAGAAGGAAGTTGTGGTCCTAATACATCTGAGATATATCAGGTCAGATAATGTTGTGTACATCATTTTTAAAGATGATACGCTTTAAAAGATTACTGCTTTATCTTTTTACTACCCTGGATATGGGTCATATTGCTGAGTTGCTGATATTATATGCTATGGATCCGCTCTATCTTGATACTTCAGATTTATTGCTAAGGGCTACAGGGAAGGAAATCATTAATTTAAAGCAGCTTATTGTTATCCTGGATGTCTTTGGTGCATAATTCCCCCCCCCCTTTCCCAGCTCCATTTGGGCCATTCTTTTGTTTACAAACTAACTTTTCACATCTATGATCAGGAAATTACTCAACACCATTTCATGATAAAATTGAAAAGAAAAAAAATACCATCTTTTTCTGAGTCTTTATAACATTGTGGAACATTTATTTACTCTTTATTTGGCTGTTTGTCCCAGCAGTCTTTTGCTCCCTTTTTGAGAGTGAATGTGCTGCCTGTGGGAGGGAGACTCTTCCACCTGGCTTCTTTTGAGAGCAAAATTGCTGCCTGACAGTTTGATTTCACCTCACACTGGCAGAGTCCCTCTGGTGGGCTGGAGGAGAACTGCAGTGCCGGGCTGGAGAAAAGAAGCTCAGATCACAACTGGCAGGCAGTTCTTTAGCTCCATTCACTTTATGACTCATATGGTCACTTAATGACCGTACCTGGGAAAGCCAGAATGCGGTTATAAGTCAGGTCAGGTCACATGGTGACCTGCTTCATGACTGCCACATCTTACAGTATAATTCTGGACTCAGTTATGGCCGTGGGTCAAGCACTTACCTTAGTTGTCTTTCTAAAGTTGTAGTAATGCCTCATAAAACTTTTATGATCATATGGGTATTGACATTTACCTAACTGATTGATAATTGCTATCAAATAAATAAACCTATATGCAGGCTATGTTGATGTTTAAGGCCACTAGGCACTGAAAAGATTCCTTTCCATTTCATTGGACATAAGAATTTGAAACAATTAGACTATACATACTTAAAGTGGCATCTATTTTTAAATGTTTTCATAAATGTGCTAATAACCAAACAGTATGAGGCCCGCAGCCTTTTATGCTTGGCTGCAGTGGGATATTGGACTGGGGTTGATGTCATGATACTGTATGCTGAGCATGCATTCTATGAGAGCCGCTTTGTTGCCCCACCACTGCAACTTGCTGACTTACAGCAATAGCACTTAGATTTATATACCTCTTCACAGTGCTTCACAGTCCTCTCTAGGAGGTTTACAGAGTCAGCATATTGCCCCCAACAATTTGGATCCTCATTTTATCGACCTCGGAAGGATGGAGGGCTGAGTCAACCTTGAGCCAGTGAGACGTGAACAGTCAAACTACTAGCATTCTAATCACTGCGCCACCACGGCTCTTGTGATATCTTCAGGCAGTATTTGATTATTCCCACAATTTGTTACTTATATTTCAATATTTCATTTTCTTCTTAAAATGGCAGGTGACTGACTGGTATGGTATGAATGCTGGCCACCAAGGAGGTATTGGCAATTGAAGGAAGAGAAGGAAAGAACAACAGTTGAGGAGGAAGAGGATGTGTTGCCAGTAGTAAGGAAGAGAAGGAAAAAGGAGGAAGCAGTAAAATTTGAGTCTATGAGGGGACATATTTAAAGGGAGCACCTCAAACTCAGAGTGGACCTGCTCTTTTTTATGTAACTTAAGACATGGAGAATTACTTTTCTGTCAACTAGAATCAATTTGTTCATTTGTATTCTTCCTCCTAGACTGTGAAACCTAGGCAATCATATGCTTTTAGATGAGCTTTTACAGAAAGAGCCCCTCTGTTTTATTTTTCATTCAAAATATCTTTGCTTGTCATCATGGCAATTATCTATTCAGTTCAGCCTATGAATCAAATTACACATTGCAAAATTGCTTCTTGAAATTCAGCAGCTGCTTTTAACTGCAGAAAACCAGGTACAGGACGGAACAGTTTTCAATAAGCAAGCTGGCAAAATGTAAATGTGAATGTGAATCCCCCTTCACTGCTTTTCTGCTGCAACTCTTTGTCTTCTATTCTCTTTTTTCCTCCTAAATTCCAGCATGTGAGTGTAACTGCTGTATGAAGATTCATTTGGAACTGGGATTCATTTGGGAATGTACCCTCATTTCCTGACATTCATAATACACATTCTCACAACTGAGAACAGCCTCTCAATACCAGAGTGTTGCTACACATTAGGGTTTGGATCAAGTAACAGGCATATTATTGCAGTTCCTCCTTTTGACAGATACAGAAAAATGTTGATCATATCAAATAAGACAGGGGTTCTCAACCTTGGCAACTTTAAGACTTGTGGACTTCAACTCCCAGAATTCCTCAGCCAGCAAAGCTGGCTGAGGAATTCTGGGAGTTGAAGTCCACAAGTCTTAAAGTTGCCAAGGTTGAGAACCCCTGAAATAAAAGGTTAGAAGTCATAGGACTGACTTGGGAAAGATTTTGCCCTTTCCTCACAGCCTCCAATTCAGGTTCTTGACCTGAAGTCAAGAAGAAGTCCAGATAGAATAAACCAGATCTTTGCTTCAAGAGGATTCTATTTCTATATAAGCAGATAATATGTTTTAGTCAGGAATCTGTGATAGGTGCTTAACTTGTGTTTCTATGTTATGCTAAAAAATAAATATTTTTATGATTTTGTACAAGAAAAGTAACTCCAATACTGCCACCCCCAAAATATTCTTGTGATCTAATATATTTTCTACTTTCATCTTGCTATATGTAATATTCTGGGCAGAGAGAACTTGTTTTGGACTTTAATACAAAGTTTGATTTTGTTTATCTCTTGTGAGATTCATTGTCTCAAGAGAAGGAAGGGCCAGATCCCCTAATTAGTCACTTCTATTCTGTGGCTGGGAAATGGCATTATAGAAATATTTTTTATTTGATCTTTTAATCACCAAAAGGCAAGATGAGGTTGTGAGAGCCCTATAAAACAGATGAGAAGCCTTTAGAAGATACTTTTTACTTCTAGTATCTATCAAGCTGCTACCTCAAAATAGTGTCAAGATATGTAGACCTTAACTCAGAGATTTCTTGTGAGGGAAAAGATTTAAGACCTCTAGCCTTGTATCCTCCAGGTTTTTTTCTATTTCTTTGAGTCATTGGTTCACTTCTACAACTATTGTTAATAGATTTTCCTAAGTATCATATTTGCAAGAATAATGCTTTTTTCTGTATCAGTAATGGCGAACCTTTTAGAGACTGGGTGCCCAAAAACTGGCCCGCCCCCCCGGCCCGGCCCCGCTCTGCCCACCTGCAGGGCCACTCACCACAGATAGCCCAGGCAGCCTTGCAGTGCCATGGCGGCCATGCCCTCCGCCCACACTCCACAGCATCATCTGCACGTCATGGGGCGTGAGGGCAGAGTCTTGTCCCTGCTGCCTGGCTGCCATGTGCTTGGCTGCACTGCTCCACGTGGGTTGCGCCTGGGAGAACCTCTCCAGGCAGGCTGCTGGTGAGGAGGGGGGTTGCAGGGGGAGGTGGGGCTGGGGCAACGGCGCACATGCCCACAGAGAGGGCTCTAAGTGCCACCTCTGGCACACGTGCCATAAGTTTGCCACCGCTGTTCTATATCATTTGTTTCTTCTGTTCAGTTGTGTCCAATTCTTAGAGATTGACTGGATAAGTCCCTGCAGTTTTCTTGGAAAGTTTTTCAGAAGTGAATTGTCATTTGACTGCTTCTTAGGACTGAGAGAAAGTGATTAGCAAGAGATCACTCAGGTGGTTTTGTGCCCAAGGAAGGATTACAACTCATGGACTCCCAGTTTCAAGCCTGATGCCTTAAGCCCTAAACCAGCTTCAGTCTCTGTATCATACCCATCTTGTTTCTACGAGTCTTGTTTTTTAGAAACCTCATTGAATATCTACTCATTTGATCTTTATGAATGTATGAGGGCTGAAGATCTTTTTTCTCTAAGTCAGGTGACTCAATTTGCTTTGCTTCTGTAACAGGCTGATATTCTGACTAATCTCTAGACTCAGGTTTTTTTTTTAAATTTTATGCTTATTCTTGTACATTTCATTCTGTCTAAGTGAATAATCAGTTTGGCTACTTCCCTGGAATAAGATGGGAAAAAAAGAAAGTTCTTTGTTCTCTTTTTTGCCCTTTTTTGCCTAAAGTCAGGAAGGTATTTGTTCTGTTTTGGATATTAGTGTCTATTCTCATAATGAAGGTGTTTAGAAAGGGAAACCATTTTGATTGCTGCCCTGTCTTTTTCCTATTTGAATATACTCTTTGTCAATAGAGAGAAATAAATGAAAAACTTGTTAGTGGTTTGCTTCTCCCCCATCTGCTGTAAACACAAAAACAAACTATCAAGATGCTAATTGGGTAACTGAAAGAGAGGGACAGAAAAGTACAATGGAACAGGGTATGCTGAGTGGGAGGAAGAAAGAATGTTCAAATGAACAAACAATTGCCTTAAAAGCCTGGGTAGATGATCACAGCTCACCTCAGTGGTTGAGTGGGAGGATGTTGCCTCAGATCCTAAATAAATTATTTGTTAGACCTGACTGCTTCCAAGACAGGAAAATCATTATGGAATGTCTAGATTTGGGAATAAAACCATATTCCAAATGTGGAATGGACCACATTTCTGAGGAAAAGCCAAATTTTTAGCAGCATGAAAAACATGGGACAGGAATAAGAGGAGAACATATCACTTTGCTGATCATTCCTGGAGGTTAATTGTGTTACTCAGAAGATCTATACCAGTGATGGTGAACCTTTTAGATACCGAGTGCCCAAAAATTGCCCCACCCCCGCACTGCCCCATCCCCGCTCCACCCCTGCCCCATCCCCACCCACCTGCAGGGCCACCCACCACCTCCATGGCCCGCCGCAGATCGCTCAGGTGGTCCAGTAGCACCATGGTGGCCACGCCCTCCACCTGTGCCCCGCAGCATCATGTGTTTGCGATGGGGCGCAAGGGCAGAGTCTTGTCCCCATTGCCTGACTGCCAAGTCCTTGGCTGCACTGGTCCAGGCGGGCCGTGCCTGGGGACGACTCTCCTATGGGGGGTTGCTGGTGTGGAGGGGGCTGTGGGGGGAGGTGGGGCTGGGGCGACGGCACATGTGCCCACAGAGAGGGCTCTGACTGCCGTCTCTGGCACTCGTGCCATAGCTTTGCCACCACTGATCTATACATTTTGAATTCAAAGAGAATTGTGATGGTGTGGTAATCCATTATACTGGAAAGAACCATAGAACAAATTATTTTAGTATAGTTAAGATATAATAATACCATCAGGATTTAAACCTTGATCAGAGTTGGCTCAAGGTATCTAAATGTCTAGTATGGAACATCAAGTAACAATCTCATCCCCATAAACAAATGAAGAGTATAATAAGGCCAAGCAAATTAATAATGCTATATTAAATAACTATTGAGATTATATTGTCATTTCATCCAAGGTCAACTGCCTGAGTCAGCTATGTCATATATAGGTGACATAGAAACCATGTACTGATGGAACAGGAAGTTACCGTGTGGCCTCATTTCCCTGTCAACGTAATGTTGTAAGCTTACAATGGTTTTTATAACATCTTTATAATCAAGGCTCCCTCCAAACCAAGAGTCCTAGAAATTTTCATGTTCTATGACTGAGTTAATTACCAAATACTAATCCAGTTACCAAATTCTAATTTGGGGGGGAGGGGAAAGAAGAATATAGACACCAATTGTGGAGAGGTGATAGGTTATTAGGTATATTTTGTCTCTTTTTTTGAATTAAGTAACATTTCAACTTAATATTTACCAATAGCACTGGATCACTATTGCTTGCTCTAATGTCCAAAAACATACTTAGGACAGGTTGGCATTTTCCTTTCTCATATTTCACTGCTACAAAGTTAGCATTAATTAATTCAGCATCACAGCACTGTTGATGTTATGAAAAGTCCTGAGCTGCTTTCCAGTTAGTACAAAATTCTTATCTAGAAATACTTTCAGTATAGTATTGAGTCTATACTTCTCAAGAACTGACTTGCAATGGCACCTAAAAGTTATTTGTATTGTATTGCAGATAACTGGACATGAACCCCTGTGGTTGAACTAGGCAGTGTTGGGATTCAAATACGTGAACAACTGGTTCTTTGTGTGGATGCCCCTTCCAGAAGTCCATTCTGGGCCTCGGCAACAAAAAAATTAGCTACCGGTTCTGCTGAACCGGTGCAAACTGGCTGAATCCTTCCACTGGTTCTAGGGATCAGTTGGTGACATCCCTGCCTGAGCTGCTTCATTTGGTTGCTGGATGGTGACGGAGTCGCCAAAGAAGTTATTTTTTTGAGACTTTAACCTGCTTTTATGTAACATTGAGTCTGATCAGCACAGGAACTTATGGACACCATGGCAACCATGGGCCCATTCTGGATTATTGAGGGCCTCATACTGGTGGCCACATATCAGATCTTGGGGGGGGGAAGAGTGTCTTGGGGCTGTTGAGATGAAATAGAAAGGTAAAAGGTGCTATAATTAATCCTCTGTTATGGTCATGTCACTCTTTTCAGCTGGCCAGTGCTGGCTATCCCCAAGGAAAGCTTGGGTAACTTATGAATCCTGATGTGTTCTAGGGGAAATCTGTTTTTTTTTTCTGGAGATCTGTAAGCTGTCTGGCATGTTCAGGGTCTTAGATCAGATTGCTCCTATATGGGTTTTCCCTGTTTGTTGATCCTGAGTGACTTCCTATTTTTCCAAGGACAGAAGACACCTGTAAGGACAGAATAGATGCATATATCATTATTGGAGGGTGATAAAGAGTGAACACAATGTAGGAAACTTCATTAGAGATTATAATGTGATGATAAGAATATTGATGGTGGGGGAGAAGGTAAAACTGAGACCCTTAACTTATGGGTTGCCATAGGGTTTGACATTTTTAAGTCTTCTGTTTAACATCTACATGACTGACTCTCCTGACCCCATCGATTATCCTTCATTAATTCTGGATGGGATTGCACTTGCCTAAGCATAGTTGATATAGAATTTGAGGATCTTCCTGGAATCATATTTTCTTTTTAGAGATCAGGGGGCAGCTGTAACTAGGGGACTCTTTGCCTAGATTCATCTAATGTACCCACTGCATCATTTCCTAGAAACCAAATCCCTTCTCATTATCATTCCTGCCATAGTTACTGTCTATGTGGGGCTATATGTGGGGCTGCCCTTGAAAATTATTTGGAAGTTGCAGTTGGTCCAGACTATAGCAGTGTGGGCAATAATTTGTGCAATTGGGTAACTCCTTGCATTTGCAGATACTTTTCATTGGAGTTCTCCGTGCTTAGGGAGATTGATTTACAAATCCTCTTTTCAAACAATGCTTCATTTTGCTTTCTAGCAAGGCTTTCTCAGTGCAAGAGCTCAGAAGTGGAGATTGCCTTGCAAATAGTGATAGTCTGTGTGAAATTGGAATTTCTGTGTGGTTGATTGAAGATTAGAAACTTCTTGGGAAGTATCAGCTGACTGGTGAATTGGAATGGTCTAGTTCTATTTTGATTAGTCATCTTCATTAGTCTCTGGTATATAATTTGCACTGTACAGTATTAATGCCCTGGAAATCTGGTGAGGAATAAGATTCCGATAGAGCAGTGATGGAGAACCTTTTAGAGACTGAGTGCCCCAAAACCACCCCCGCCTGCCCCACTCTGTCCCCTGTCCCACCTGCCCCACTCTGCTCCCGCCCCCTGCCCATCCACAGGGCCACCACAGATTGCCCAGGCAGTCCAGCAGTGCCATAGCAGCCACACCCTCTGCCCGTGCCCCACAGCATCAACTGCGTGCAATGGGATGCAAGGGCAGAGTCTTGTCCCCGCTGCCCGGCTGCCATGTCCTTGGCTGCGCTGCTCTGCACAGGTCGCATTTGGGAGTGACTCTCCTCTGGGAGGGTTGCTGTTGAGGAGGGGGATGCAGGTGGAGGCGGGGCTGGGGTGATGGTGTGTGTGCCCATAGAGAGGGCTCTGATGCCGCCTCTGGACGCATGCCATAGGTTCGCCACCACTGTGCTAGAGTGTTAATACTGTGAATAATCATGGCATAATTAGGCTGATTCTAGGTTTAAATAAACTTAATGTCATGGAAATGCCATCAGTCTCCTATGACTTTCTGTGAAAGAAATTGAACATGGATAAACAACTGAACCCTTGAACTTCTTTTCCCTTAGAAACAAGGTACACTGAACAACAATTGCATCTACATTCTTAGCTACACCAATTAATGTCCTATTGGTTTTAACTTTGATCAAAGTCCCATGTTTTGATTTTCAACTTGAGTTGGAAAGTAAAGCACATATACTTAACATTTGAAACTGAGCATAGCCAAGTTATGATATCCACCACCAATATAATGTAATCACCACATCTTGAAAAATTTGTCTCACTTCTTAGCTTGTTTTTTATCTGTAAAAGAAATAGCATTTAATTTTATAAATAACCTGTAACATAATGTTCATTGCTAAACAACATAATCTCCTTGAGCTATTTGCCCCATAAAATTTAGCACAAAATGTTCTTTCTTTCTGATGACCTTTTTTCTTCAAAAGCTCCCACCGCTGTCATTAAATTAACCGTCTGTAATAAACCCACATGTACATACAAAGAAAACAAAAGATTAATTACCTTATTTCATTATGACCTGGCAGAGAAGTGGCACTATGTGACTAAAATTGGAAGAATTATTTGTTAGAACAGGCTATGCCAGTGGTGGTGAACCTATGGCACGCATGCCAAAGGTGGCACTCAGAGCCCTCTCAGTGGGCACACGTGCTGTCACTCCAGCCCCGCCTTCCACCTTGGCCCCTTCCTCACCAGCAACCCCCCCCAGAGGAGAGTCGCCCCCGAGCACAACCCGTATGGAGTAGTGCAGCCAAGGACATGGCAGCCAGGACAAGACTCCACCCTCATGCCCTGTTGCAGGCAGTTGATGCTGCGGGGTGCGGGCAGAGGGCGTGGCTGCCATGGCACTGCTGGACCACCTGGGTGATTTGCGGCAGACCGTGGAGGTGGTGGGTGGCCCTGTGGGCAGGTGAGGGGTAGGTAGAGTGGGGGCAGGGCAGGGGCAGAGGAGGCGGAGGTGGGCAGGGTGGTTTTGGTGCACTCGGTCTCTAAAAGGTTTGATATCACTGTGCTATGCCTTTGAGATCTTGCTGTGTTCACCTAAGACATAGTATCACAAAATAGACAACCAGATTTTAAGCTGGCATTCTATCAAATCCATCCTCTAAACCTAGTTTATATTACAGTGCATACTTTTAACCCGCAAATAATCTGTGGTTAAGTTATTCATGGGTAGATGCATTATGCAACTGTAATATCTGCATAGACCATTTTCAATTCTTCTTTTTCTCTTGCAGCTTTTACAAAGGTAAAGGTTTCCCCTTTCCAGTCATGTCCAACTCTAGGGGGCGGTGCTTCATATTTCTGAACTTCAAGGCTGAACATTTTGAAACTCAGCTAGTCAGGACATAGTGTTCTATTCAGAACAGTAAAATAATGCTGAAACGATTGTGAGCTTTTCTGACACAGTTACCTGGGAATGTGGAACATACTTCTTTTCCTTTTGAACACATTTGCACACAAATGACATGAACAGCTCTCAAGACTATAGGAGAGCTGGACAACTGTGATTTTTAGAGGTTATTGGGTTCTAACACCCATTAGATTTTACCTAACTGTGCCAATGAGCCCATAGCCAAACTCTTCCTTTTCTTTATTTTGAAATAATTTTATTAAAATTATTTTTATTAATTATAATCTGCAAAATGTACTTTGATGCATAACATACAATGCTATGATCTCTCTCTCTCTCTCTATCCCTCCCTCCCTCCCCCTCTCTCTCTCATTGACCCAGTTTTAAAATTCTCATCAGATAGGTTGTAACCATTCTATTCCATGATGTTAATCTTTAAGATATCATTAAGATGACTCAGCTGCAGCACACAGTCTTCATTAGGTATCTCAGTCGAAAATTCCTATTAAAATGCATTGAGGAGTTCTTGTGTTAAACAAGGACTAATATAGCTTTAATTATTATAATTCAAACTTTCATTTTGTAAGTAACTATGGAGAAATATTTATACAGGTACTGAGAGGGTTTGATAAAACATTTTTGTGTCTGAAAGGTAAATGTAAAAAATGCTTGATTCCAAAGAGGTTGTCACATATCTCCTGTAATCTCCAGTCAGCCAGCAGGGAGCAGATGTTGATGCCTTTTCTGTCATGGCACCTGCCTTGTGGAACAGCCTCTCCCTGGAGATACAGTTGGCCCCAACCCTGATGGCCTTCAGGAAAGTGCTCTTAATTACAAAGATGCCTTTATTATGTTTTATTATGTAGTAAGTGGTATAGGAAATACTGGAAGGTAGAAAGAAGAATGGATTCAGCTAAATGCCAACATATCCTAGAGGTTTAAGTCCCATAATCTGTAAAGAAATTAACACTGAATATTTCAACAACCATCTAAAACAGGGGTGTCAAACTGCCAGCCCGTGGGCCAGTTTCATCATACTGGAGCCGTGCCCACCCCATTGCCAGCAATGGCAAAAAAGCTCCGATACATCATGCAACGTCATGTGACGTCACGAGTTTGACATGTCTGATCTAAAACATACTTCCAGATCAGCTATGAAGAAAGATAAAGTTTTGGGAATAATTTCCAAATGTGGATATTACTGAAAATCTGTGGGGAGATCTGAAATATGCAGTGAGAACTTTTCTAAGCTAGAAGAGTTCTGCAAAGAAGAGTTGGGAAATATCCAAAAGCAAAAAAGGAAATATTTTTATTTGGATACAGAAAACATTTAGAAACTTGTGGTTTTTTTTTTTTTTTGCCAAAGCAGATGTTTTGAAAGTATGTTCAAATTTCTGCACCTGCAATACTCATGATTTTCTTATTTTGAATCCATAAATATCTGCACATAAATAGTAAGTATGTAGTGAGTAATAGTAAACAAATTTACATTTGCAAAAATGTATTGTATTTAATTTTGTCCATTTAGACTTTATAAGTTTCCGTTTCTTTAGAGATTCACTGAAACATGCAGTATAACCAGGGATGTCTAAATTTTGCATATAAGCATAAGGAAACACAAGACAAAAAAATGTTACCCACAATACTTTAAAGTGCAGGAAGTGTAACAAACCATGAATTATTAGAGTCAATGTTATGGTGAAATTTAAAAAATGAAAGTCATGGGCTGTGCTATCAAGATTTGATGTATATAGCCTATTGCACATTACATTTCATATGTGTGGAAAAAAACCTGAGAAATTATGGGAAGTGATAAAAGACATTGTCAAAAGCCAAAACAAGGAAAAATCCAAATATTTTAAATCATCTGGTTGTGGTAGCCAGGGAAAGATGGAAGATGAAAGTTGCAAATAATTCTTATAAATGGGATTATAAAATAATAATATTTGTAGAAAGAAAGAATGTACACTGTATATGCAGGAGTCAATTGCATTGGGAAGTGAAATATAGCGAACAAGAGTTCAACTATCAAATAAGAAAGCACAGGTGAAATGCCTTTTGAAATGTTTAAAGATGCAAGAGAAGAGACAATTAAAGAATTATTGGCTGTTTGCCAACACAAAATTCCAGGAACTAAAAAAAACCCAGTATATCCTTATTGAAAAAGGAGAGATGCAAGAGAAAGTGCAAATTACTCAGCCATTGGAAAAAGGGAAATTTTGCTTAAAATCCTATAAAGAAGAATGTAGAATATACATCCACAATAAATGGCAACACTAAAATGAAGACACCTGTGCAGTGAGATCATTATACAAATGCATTATGCAAATATTGCAATTATGTAATTGTATCACAATGAATGGTGGGAATCCACAAATCACAGCACTTGCATGACATCATCACACATTTCTCATCATTTGCCTCCCTGCCACCTCCCCCCATTATCAACAATCATCAATCATTTGAGACAGGCAGATGACACCACTTTATTAACCTCCAAAAAATGCAAACTTAGAAGAACTTTGTCATATGAAACTAAAAATTGGAAATTAAAAATCTGGATTAACGATAAATATTAAAAAGACTAAGAAAATGTCAATCGTATTACATAGTGGTAATTGACAGGATAAAAGAAAAGGTGATGGATTTATTTTCTTTGGCTCAAGGAAAATAAAGATGAACAGTGTGCCAGATGAGTAAAGAAATAATCCTAGAAAAGAAACAATTATATACTTAGATCTTGAAGGAGAAGGACATTTCAATGTCAAGAAAGATGAAATTAGTTGAAGCAACTTTTTTCAGTCGTAACATATTGCTGGATATTATTGTAGAAGAACAACAGAAAGAAGACACTCGTCTTCAATATGTAAATAGCTGGCTGTAGAGTCCCACAGACTGCAAGAAGAACCAAATAAACGCTGATTGCTCCCTTGAGGTGTTGATTAGCAAGCAAAAGCTTCCATACTTTGAATATGCTGCATGAGTGGATGATGGAGTAGAAAAACAACTAAGCTTGGCAAAGTTGAGAGAGGTAGGGAGAGAAAGAAAATGATTAATGATACACCAATAGGCTCAAAGAGATCACAGAAAGTATTTGGAAGATTTACAGATATTTACTGGAAAAAGGTCAAGATAGCAAATATTTGTCCAAAATTCAACAGGAATTCAGTCTGATTTAAAGACTGGTTGACATCTGCTAGGGTGGCAAGGTTGGAGTGCGCGATGTGTCAGAGTAGTAAAAGCAGCATTGTGTATGAAAAGGACTGGAAGGAAGATCAGCCCTTTTTGTAAGTACATCATAGTGTGGTATGCATATCACAAACGAGTGAAGCTTGTTAGTGTAACACGGATTTTACATTCTGATGACAGCAGCAAGATGCTGTGTATGCTAATGTCAGTAACTCCTAATTTAATTCAGAAAAGCTGAATAGAGGAAATCATATTTAAATAAATGTGATTACATATTCACCTGACATCAAATACATACCTGCATTTTTGAATGGTAGTTTAATGAAGTCAACAGTATGATATTCTAAAATATCATAAAGGGAACATTAGTGTCACATTTTACTGGTTCTTTTCTCCATTTTTCTTTAACTGTTCCCTGTTTTCATCAAGTTGAACAGCTCCTATAATGGAATAATATTCAAACCTCAAAAGATATCAACAAAAAATCAGCCGGAAAGAAAATAACTTTATTATATAAGCTATGGTATTAAGAGATGAGGAAATATTGGAGCCTTGGAATATCTGTTAGGATGCTAACAAAAGTTTTAAAGATATTTTTTCCCCTGCAAGTGTTATGTAATACATTATGCCACAGAGAAGACATAACAGCCATAAACAAATACACTGAATGATTCTGAATAACAAAAAGATTCTTTAGAAAATAATATATGAAAAAGATTATATTAAAATGTGAAAAATGATTTGCAGAAATGTTGACTCAAAGGTCAGCTATGTATCTTCAATTAAAAATGAGCTTTGCAAATTCTTCTGTATTTAAAACTTGAATTGATATTCATGTAGTTGCTGAAAAGCTTAAATTTCTGCTGCAGTAACTAGACAAAGCCACTGAAAACAATCTGCTTTTTATCCAAACAACAAAAAACCTAAGCCTGGAACTAAACCATGTTTCTGTCTTGGTAGTAAGTGTGTGTGAAACTATGTCATACGTATGTGTGAAACTATGTCATACGTTTTCCAGTCTATATTTTCCTCTTTCCATTCAATGTTATGGATGTTATTAGTTTTCACCATCTGCTGCCATTCAGCTACATTGGCTTACAACTCCCATTTCCTTTAACCTACATGTTTCTTAGGAAAGTTGATGTGGAATGCTTTTTCTTTTTTAAAAAAATTAGCTTTTAATGGGCAAGATTTGTAACACTGACCTTTGGATGGGGATAGCAATAAAAAGCGAGTTACAAGACGTACTTCTCAAAATCCTCCACCTGCTGATTAAAACCTCTCTTTAAATTCAACAAAGATTTAATTTACTCAGGGATGTTTTTGACTGATTTCTCTCAGCTACGAAAGTAAAGATGGCCTTGGGTCACCTTTGACTCCTGGTGATTGTATGCATGTAACTTTCTTGGCTATATTAGAGAAGTGGCTTGTCGTTGCCTTATTCTAGAAGGTGCAGCACAATCAGGCTTGCAAGGTTTGTATCAGCACCACTAGGTAGACCAGGTTATGAAGTTAATTCCACAGGTAGGCTAAAACTACATATAGTTGTGTCCACCTGGATTTCAGACTTCCTAGCTCAGGGAAGAGGAAGAGGGGTGCTTGTTGTCATTTGTAAGTCAATGCAGGCATTCAGAGGTTCCACTCCATAGATAACTGGATGTGAGTACTCTGGTTGAAGTTGGATCTAAGAGAATGTTGGGATTCCTGCTGGTGTAGTACCCCATCCCCTGCTCCCAAGTGATACCCTAGTCCAGGGGTAGGCAACCTTGGTTCTTTTATGACTTGTGGACTTCAATACCCAGAATTCCTGAACCAGCCATGCTGACTCAGGAATTCTGGGAGTTGAAGTCCACGGGTCATAAAAGAGCCAAGGTTGCCTACCCCTGCCCTAGTCTATCCTGATGGGTTCTGCCACTGGGCTGGCAATAGAGATGCTAAGGCTATTAGTGCTTGGGGATTTCAATCTGCCACCTAGTGACATTGAATCTGGGACAGTTTAGGAGTTCATGACCTCCAAGGCAAACATGGACATGTCCTGAGTCATCAGTGGCTTGACACATACTGATTGCTGTGCATGGATTTTTTGTTTGTTGTTGTTTGTTTCTGAGGGATTGCAATGTGATCTGTCAGCAGAAGAGATTAATATTAGTCTATTGCCATTCTTTGATTGCCTTTTCAGCTTACTGGGGTCCCACTTGCCCCAGGAGATAAAGGGCTATTCAACTATGATAACGGCAGGGAAATTATTAAATCTATGACGATGTAAAGATTTATCATTACCCACTAAGGAGGAATGGTTGGTGAAGATGATGGAACTTGCTGAGATGGCTAATTTGACTTATTTGATCAGAGAAAATACATTATCTATGTTTATTGCTGACTGGAAATTCTTTATACATAAAACAGAAAAAAATGAACCTGATATATGGCTTGATGATTAGATAAAATAGATTATAGAAAAAGAGAGATACATTATAACTTCAGAGTAAGAGGTAAGTTAATAATTTTACTTAATACTGCTATAAAGGAGATTGGAAGCCACTTTTTGTTTTTTTCTTTCTTTTACATTTATTCCTTTCCCTCCTTTCTTGCACTTTTAACTTTTTTCTGATTTCTTTCTTTTTCTTGCTTTATTTATTTATATATCAAACTTTTTAACTGCCCCTCTCTCTTGTATTTATATTAATTTGTATTACTTATAAATGTAAAACATTAGTTACAAATGTGATACAACTACAGTACAATGTCAATTGTATTTATTGCATTGTATATTGTGTATGTGTGTGTACATATATAGGTGTACACATAGAGACATATCTCCTTGTGTCAATAATAGCAGTGAAATGTGGCACTTTTTAGGGTAATTTGATACCTGCTGGGGTGGGATAGGCTATTGAGTCATCTGTAGGGCCACTGTAAAGAATATTCTGGTTATCTGGTGGATAGAATTGCTCAGATCCAACTGAGTTCAACTGAAGAAGTCTGGCTGAGAGGCCTGGGGCTCAGTCTTGTGGTGCAACCTGGGATGGGTTTAACAACTAAGATGTGGATAGAGTTTTCTGCTCTGTTAGTTCAGACGCTTGTTTATTGTTGTTAATAGACAGGTAGGTAGGTGACCTGTAGTTGGGTCAATGTAGTTGAGAGAGGGGTTATGTTTTGGCCTTGAAAGAGATGATGGCACATCTTCTCCTCAAGAGACCAGTCTTGGACCTATGATTTTGAAATAACTGCCTTCCTATGTCCAATCTTCCCTTTTGGAGGAAAGTTTTTGAAAAGGTGGTCAGATGTAGTTGCATACAACTCTGGAGGAAATAGATTATCTATGTCCTCTTTCAGTTGGGTTTGAGGCTGAGATTCAGTACTGAAACAGTCAAATTATTGATGACCTGTGAGGGAGTGGGATGGAGGAAGAATATCCATCCTAGTGCACTCTCAGAGGTCCTTGATGTCATCTATTATGGTATCCTTTTAGACCCCACTATAGGCATTGTTTAAATTTAAAGACATTGTTTTACAGTGGTTTTTATTTTTCCCTCATGTCTGGCCCCAATCAATGTTGGTGGGCGAAGTGAGTTTGTTCTCCATGCCCTTGTTATGTGAGGAGCTGCAGGTTTCAAAGCTCTTTCCCCTGTTGTTTAACATCTACATGAAGCCACTGGGTGAGGTCGAATGCAGGTTTGGGATTCAGTATCATCACTATGCTGCATATATCAGAGTCACTATACCGGGAGAAGAACTTAACACTTTGAGAGACCTATCTACTGCTCACATAGAGTATTTCTCAAGGGAGAAGAGAATCTGAAGCAAGAACATCAATGTTCTTCTAGCATGGCAGATTGTCAGCTAAACCTAATGGACATTCTTGATTAATTCTTTGGGGAAATGTAATTATAGCTATATATGTAGTATTAGTTATGTGATGACCCATTTACAAAAGCATGACTCTTATTGTCATCAGGAAAATAAATTAACCCAGTAGTGTAGAACAAGTTAGTCACAAATAATTTTTTTTCATTCCCCTCTTTTCTGAAGTCGGAAGCAGGAGAAGGATCTATTTGTTTTAGTTGTATTCCACCTGCATTTTTAGTCTTGCATGGCTCAAAAATCCTTCAGCCTTTTCTGTCTTGAAATATTACAAGGAAAAACACAAACACAAGGTTTTTGCATGCTGAATTTTGTATGTTTAATCCTAGGACATCCTCCTGCCTGCTGATATTTTCTATCACTGTTAGATAGAACAAGGTATCCATCCCAATTATAAGTGCATGGCCTTATGCCCAGTTTATAAACCAGGAAGTACAAGACCAAAGCTGCAGTTATATAAAAGACCTGTAATCATATGACAATATTTAAACACAAATATATATTTCAAATTGATACAGGTTAGCCTGCTGAATGCTTTCAAAATATTATTGACTAGAGTAGGATGACCTACTTAATATTCTCCAGCTCAGCAACAAAAAAACAGCCTGACCTATTTATCTACTGATTTCCAAAGAAAAGTGGCTTGTTGTGTAGTTAAATTGTCCTCTCATTTATTTCACCTCCTATTAGCAAGTTTGTATTAGATGCCTGACTGCTACATAATTCACATGCTGTGCGCAAGAAGCTAAAACCTTGAAGCTCAGCCCAATTTATACCTTCATGAATACCACTTCCTTTAATCATAGTAAATCTCTCTCTTTCTCAATTTTGCATAGATAAAAAGATAGATCGGTAGACTTTGTGTGTATATGTACACACACAAAACACACACACATATAATGCAAAATCTGAAACAACCCTCCTATCCAGGAGGCCAATGAGCTCCACATCAGCCTCTTGGATTATTGCAACATCAGGTGAGAGGTTTTAAATTGTGTCTCGGGAGTAAAAGAACTAATTTTTAGGTTTAAATTCAATTTCCTGGTTTGATCCCAAATTATGGTATGCTTTCTTCCTCACCTGCAAAGTTTTACGTGGCAAAAGCAATTCTAGATTTTCCATACCATGCTTCCTCTGTCTGCTTCCTCCCTCCCTTCCTGATGCTGCATAATGTCTGATTTGTATGGGAGGCAAAAGCTGATAGACACAAGTACAGGTTGTCCTAGTTTAGTGACTATTTTTAGGATTGGCAACATAGTCATTAAGCAGAGTGGTTGCTAAGTGAAACTGCAACTACGCTTATGAACTTATTTTTCCTTTCCTTTGTTTTACAGACTTGTGAAGGTTGTAAATGTGAGGCTTGATCAAAATGTTATTTTTCATCATTGTCATAACTACCAAGAGTCTGTAAATGAGGGCTTCCTATATTCTTTTTTAAAAAAAAGTTTTATTATTTTTTTAACAGAGTTCAATAATAATTATTTAACAAAAGCATGTTGTCTGAGTATCTTATTCATTAATACAAATTAAATTCCTAATCCCTAAATCTTTTCTCGAACCATTGAAAGAATAGGTCCCAAGTTTGAAAATATTCTGTTTCTTCTTTTTCTTTCAACCTTAAAGTAAGTCTGTCCATTTCCGCACAGTCTAATATTTTTTTGATTATTTCTTCTTCTGGTGGTATTTCTTCGTTCTTCCAATATTGTGCAAATATAATTCTTGCTGCTGTTATCACATGTAGAATCAAATATGTACTTTGCTTATCAAGTTTTTCTGGCATTATACCTAGTAAAAAAAATTCAGGTTTATAGTCTTATGTGTTTCTCTAACATTTTTTCTAACCAAGTGTGGATTATTGTCCAATATCTTCTTGCTTTAACACATGTCCACCACATATGATAATAAGTATCTGGTTTTGGGTTTACATTTCCAACATTTCTCTGACATGTTTTTAAACATTTTTGCTAATCTTGTTGGTGGCAAATTCCATCTATAAAATATTTTATATAAGTTTTCTTTGTATGAAGCTGACATTGTCAATTTATAGTTTCTTTCCCATAAACTTTGCCACTTTTCTAAGTCTATATTACATCCAAAATTCTTTGCCCATACTATCATTGTCTCTTTTACTTGTTCATCTTCCATTCTGAAATTTAATAAGAAATTGTACATTTTTTTGATTAACTTTTCATCAGAATGCTTGATTATATAAAACCCAATCTGGCAAGCCAAAGCCTCCATTTCCCTTGGCTTCTTGTAACATTTTCAATTTAATTCTAGCTTTCTTTCCTTGCCAGATAAATTTTTGAATTAGAGAGTTTAAATCTTCAAAGAATTTTTTCTCCAGTTTTATAGGTATCATTTGAAATAAAAATAATATTTTTGGTAATATATTAATTTTCACTGTAGAAATTCTTCCTAACATTGACAGTTGAAGATTCTTCCATTTTTCCAAATCAAGCTTTATTTGGTTTAACAATTTAATGTAATTATCTTCTTTTATTGTTGAATATCTTGCTGTCAAATATATTCCCAAATATTTGACCTTTTTCACTATTTGCAATTCTATTTTTTCTGATAATTGCTTTTTTAAAAATCTGTAAAATTTTTAACTATCACTTTAGTTTTTTCTTTATTTATCTTTAATCCTGCTATCTGTCTAAATTGTTCTATCTTTTCCAACAGTTTAGGACAGTGGTGGCGAACCTATGGCACGGGTGCAAGAGGCGGCACTCAGAGCCCACTCTGTGGGCATGCGTGCCGTTGCCCCAGTCCTAGGCCTTCAGCTGGGTTTTATAAAACCTTTTCGCTTTAGGCCTCCACCGCCATGTACAAAAAAAAAAGTTCAATCAATCAGTCAATTTCAACTTCTTGCGGGAAAAAAAGATCTTGCAAAATTGGAATTGATTGATTGAACTTTTTAGTCCCACCCAGTCTGCTGTTACTACTGCAACCACGCCCAGCCAATGGGCCATGCCCAGCCAATGGGCCACACCCACCCGGCACCCGAAGATGCATAAGTGGGTTTTGGGTTGCACTTTGGGCACTTGGTCTCTAAAAGGTTTGCCATCACTGGTTTAGAAATTGTCTCTAAAGGTTCCTCTAGAATGAATACCAAAACATCTGCAAATGCTTGCAGTTTGTAGGTTTTACCTTTTATTTTCAATCCTTTAATTTCTTTCTGGATGTTATCTAATGATTCTATTTAAAACTTCCAAAGTTAAGATAAATAGTAATGGGGATAATGGACATCTTTGTCTTGTGACTTTTTGAGGTCTTCCTATGTTCTTAAGGAGCATCACAAAGCTAGGAATTTTACAGATTGTATCAATCCCATGTATTCATGCATTCAACAAGATAGCAGCAACTCATATTATGCCATCTGTTTGGTTTGGGGGTTCTTTCTGAAGAAGGGATAAATTAGAACTATAGCATTCGCATTCCACATGCAAGCTTTCAGTGTAATTCCAGTTTCCCTCAGTAATACTGAAATCCTTGCAAGTTTAATACTTTAATTGCTTCCACTTTTTTGTACTGAGAGCAGAATGTACTTCCCAAAAATAACAAAATAATGTACAAGCTTCAGTTGTATATGGTTCTGTATTATTGGCTCAATTAGATAGAACATTATCTGCATTACTTTATTTGTCTTTATTATTATAAAAATATTTTTTCCTGAATTCCAACTTGCTTACCCAGACACAGATCTTTTGCCAAAATGATTAATATTTGCAGCTCCAGGTTGCTGATCTAGATTAATGTCTTCCTATGTTTGCCACATTTGCCTATTATTTCTTACACACAGCAGAGCTGTGAGGTTTATGCCATTTTCTGAAATAGTAGTTGTTTTGTTCTCCCCCCAATATAAATGTGATCAATGCACTAGGCCCAGTGCTCTTCAACATGTTCATCAACGATTTGGATGAGGGGACAGATGGGGAACTCATCAAATTTGCAGATGACACCAAGCTGGCAGGAATAGCCAACAATCCAGAAGACAGGCTTAAGATACAGGAGGACCTGGACAGACTTGAACACGGGGCACTATCTAACAAAATGAAATTCAATGGTGAAAAAAGTAAGCATTTGCAGATGTTTTGGACCTTTGAGTCCTAGTGAACAATCACTTAAATATGAGCCAGCAGTGTGCTGCAGCTGCCAAAAAGACCAACACAGTCCTAGGCTGCATTAACAGAGGGATAGAATCAAGATCACATGAAGTATTAATAGCACTTTACAATGCCTTGGTAAGGCCACACTTGAAATACTGCATCCAGTTTTGGTCACCACGATGTAAAAAAGATGTTGAGACTCTAGAAAGAGTACAGAGAAGAGCAACAAAGATGATTAGGGGACTGGAGGCTAAAGCATATAATTAACGGCTGCTGGAATTGGGTATGTCTAGTTTAATGAAGAGAAGGACGAAGGGGGACATGATAGCAGTTTTCCAATATCTCAGGGGCTGCCACAAAGAAGAGGGAATCAAGCTATTCTCCAAAGCGCCTGAAGGCAGGACAAGAAGCAATGGATGGAAATTAATCAAGGAGAGAAGCAACCTAGAACTAAGGAGAAACTTCCTGACAGTTAGAACAATTAACCAGTGGAACAACCTGCCTCCAGAAGCGGTGAATGCTCCAACACTGGAAGTTTTTAAGAAGAGACTGGACAGCCATTTGTCTGAAATGGTGTAGGGTTTCCTGCCTGAGCAGGGGGTTGGACTAGTTGACCTCCAAGATCCCTTCCAACTTAATAATAATAATAATAATAATAATAATAATAATAATAATAATAATAATAATAATAATAATAATAATAATAATAATATATTCTTTGTTTGCAGAGGGTTGCTTTTAAGTAAAAGTGAAGTTTCCTCCAAACTGATATAAATTTCTCCTGACTACATGGACATATTTGTGTTGCTTTCTTGGTAGCAATATTTAAAAGTTTGCCTTGATTACCTTCTGCCATTTTAAAACTTCCTAGTCTGTTCTACAGTGTTTTCCATCCAAGCATTAATTGGATCCAACTTTGCTTAGCATTTCCTTTCTAGAATAGCCAAGGTCATATAGATGCTGCCATCTGCTGTGGGTTTTATTTGCCTTTAGAAGCTGTTAATATATATGTTTTAGAGAAAGCATAGAGTTGCATTGCTGTTTGCTTAGTGTTTTGTCTGCACACCAGCAATTTACTAATAGAACAGATGAAAAAGACAAGTATTTTTGTGTGCTCCAAAAAGGTGAATTTCACTTAATGGTTAAAAGGATAATTGAAGAATGCAATTATAACATAAGCATCTCTCTTTTTTTCAGGCCACTGTGCTCTCATGATTTTCATTATTCCCTAGGCCTAGGTTTGCAGTTATTTGTGAGTCAATATATTTCTCTTAACATTGTTTTTGGATTCAGTTGTTTGCTTCTCATTGCTTGATTATATTTTCTTTTCTCTCTTCTTCCTTCTCCCCAGGAGAGAAGTACAGAACATCCAGATTTAGAATGCTTATTCCTCGCTTAATAAACAAAGTTATCAGCAACAGGAGAAAATAGTCTCAGTTAATATTTCATTTAGTGATAAATGTGATAGATTTGATTATCCATCTATAAATCTAGAGTTCTTGTTTTACCAGCAGAATGGACCAGAGACTCTTGTTATGGATGGGGGAACTTTTGGATCTATTTGTTGGTAATTAAAATAGTATGGATCATCACTGTGTAAATCAAACCAAAAGCATCTGTTTAAATGTGATTTGTTGCAACAGAAAGGCAGAGGAGAATGACTTTTTTTTTTTCTTGTGGGTCAATGCTTAAGACTACAATAGCTTATAGTAACCAAAGCAGTGTTTTATTTGACATTGCTTTTGAAATGTTTCCAGATGGTCAGATGTTGAAAAGTAAATATCACGGTACACATAGGACCCTACTTCCCCCACCAGTTTTCCAGGAATGATTTACTCTTATCATTTTTCTATTTCAGAACTTCAAAGTTAAGTGTTTGTCAATATTTATTTAGCCATAATAATACTAATGAGTGAGCACCACTGATGAGCTTTTCCCAGAATTACTACTGCTAAATAAATCTTTTAGGGAAGTTAAAAGTAAATCACATCAGATTCCAGCAGTGGTCACAGAATGCCAACTTGCAGTGTTGCTCAACCTTGACAATTTTAAGGCATGTGGACTTCAACTCCCAGAATTCCACAGCCAGCGTTGCTGGCTGTGGAATTCTGGGAGTTGAAGTCCACATGCCTTAAAATTGTCAAGGTTGAGAAACACTGGAGGATCAAAGTACCTTGGAACAGTTTTCCACACAATCCCACTTTGTTGCAGCTCCATTTGTAATTGCTAATCTAATTTCCTTTCATAAAGATGTAAGCACATTACTCTTCATTTTCTTTATGCAAATAGCAATTATATTTTAAACCCTTGATTTAGTTCAGTCTACCATTGACTGTGATATTATTTCTGTCCCAAGCCATGAAAAGCCACTTTTTACTTCCCTGCTTCATGGATTCCCTCATCCCCACCCTCTTTGTTTGTCAGGGAAGAAAAATGAAGCCTGATGTCAGTAAAGCCAAGAGCCAGTAAGGGCATGCTATCCAAAACAAATAAAGCACAGTTGAATTGTTTCTAAGAAGGGCTGATGTTCCACTTGTTCTTGTTCTCATCTTAGTGCATTTCAGAGAAAAGAATGAATACAGACAACCTTAGTTAGAATGCATATATTTCAAATATATATGAAACAGTTTATATATCAGTATTATAGCCCTCCCACAGCGCCACTAATTAGCATATTTTTTTAAAAAAAATAGAACACATCAGACATGACCAGACCTTCTGTTATTAAACAGAGTGAAGTATCTGTTACAGGTTGTTAATCTGGATTGTGATGAAATTCTTGAATGTTTGATTTATAATATTTTGAAAGACAGAACAGGTGACATTGTAAAATTTTCTGCCTCAGGAGATAAAATAACTTGGTCAATTTAGCTTTAAGGTGATGGTGCAGAATATATTTGCTGCTTTCACTCAGATACTGAAGTGTTTTTGGCCAGCCCTGAGATTTGGTGTTTCTAAGCAGGCGCAATTTCCACTAAGATAACAAAGGCAATGTGATTTGATTGCTGGATTTCTAGTCTTTGAAACAATCATTATACCTGTTTGGACAGATGCTTTAGCGGGATGTTAGAGAATATGTTTTACAATGCTTCTGTACTTGAAAGGGCTGGGGTTTGCTTTAGGCACATAGAGCAGTGATTTTCATTGCACTATACCTCCAATCAAAAAACAATGTGGACATTTGTTTATTTCAACTTGGTTCTAGCTGCTAGGTTAACTAATTAGCTACATGTGTATCTTGAACCCTTTTGTACGTAGCAGATTTTTCACCTGCGCAATCACACAATCTTGTGTGCAATCTGCACAATCTTTGTTAGTCAGCAGAAACAATTAATTGCTGGTTCTGCTGTACCCCCGTTGAATTATTGTGATGATTATGGCTTTGGAGTGGACAGTTTCTGTTGGCAGGAACTCTTATCTCATCCCACAGGTCCTGGGCTTTCCGTGTTCCCAATGGAAGTTAAACTGCTGAATTGAATCAGAACAGAACAGAACAGAACAGAACAGAACAGAATAACAATGTTGGAAGGGACCTTGGAGCAAAAAGAGGGGAACTCAGTAGTTCTCTCTCACAATCACAAACAGGCAGAAGATGAAATAGTGACATGCATGGGAGCATGTGCTAACTGGATATTATTTGTGTTCTCTTCCATAAGTCAGCTGGAAGGAGTTCTGACTGGATCATACTGTTGTCTTAATGGATATGAATCAGTGGTGATTAGAAAAACTTTGGGGTTGGTTAAAATGGTAACTGTATGATGTACCCTCTGTCTCCCAAAAAGAGAACATGGTGAGCTTTCAGGAGAATTTTTCTTTTCCAAATCTGGTTATGTTGCACTCCTTTATTCTGACCTATCTATAATATATAAATGAATGGTCATTCAAAATTATTCACACACACCTCTCTCAGTACAAAAAAAAAAGACTTCTCCTCAGTCCAAATAAAAGAGAGGTTTAAATGCTAGGCAATTTGTATTCCTGAACTGAGTGGTATTTCAACTGATTTAAGATCTTGTTTGCAAAGCAAGAATCCAACATTATCATTAAAGAGTGAAGTGGCTCCTGATAAGGTGGTCCAATGGAACTAAATATTACCAATTTTGTAGTCATATTATCTATATAGAGGTAGCTTTGTCACAATTACCTACCTTTTGGTCAGCAATAAATTGAGTAACTGTAAAATGCTCCTGTATACTTAAATTGATCCATAATATTGCAGCAAGTTGTCTAACAACATTTACGCTATATAATCATTCAGGAAGTCCTTGACTTACAATCCCAGTGAGGTCCAGAATTTAAATTGTAGCCATTGTGGTCATATGTGGAGGCACCATATGAACAGAGTTGATTTTATGTCCATTTTTACAATGTTTGTTAAATGAGCCACTATGGAAAACACTGCTGGAAAATGGCAAAAAAGTCACACATTTTGGTCACATGATCATGGGACCTGCAACTTCCTAGCTGCCAAGCACCCAAAATGCAATCACATTACTCCCTCCCTCCCTCCCCTCTTCCCTCTCTCCCCCCTCTGTGTATGTGTGTGTGTGTGTGTGTATGTGTGTGTGTGTGTGTGTGTGAGAGAGAGAGAGAGAGAGAGAGAGAGAGTCATAATTTTGAGGACAAGTTATAAGCAGCTTTTTTGAATTCTATCATAAATTTAAATGTTCATTAAGTGATTGATTGTAAATCAAGAACTCATGCTTTGTCAGTCGCTCTTATTTCTGATTTGTTTGCTAGCCATTTCAAAGTGCTCGTTGTAATATTTAAATCCCTAAACTAGAGTTCTCCAACCTTTCCGGGCTCAAGGACCGAAGGGAAGGAGAGCAGTTTCAAAATTGGTGCCCGTATGCACACGGGGCCACGCACACTAGCGCGCATTACAGCCCTGTATGTGCATAAGGCATGCACTGGCACCATGCTCATGCACAAACAGCAGCTAGCAGCCCATTTCTGCATGTGTGAATGGGCTGTGCAAACCAACCAGGGTAGCAGCGCATGTGCAGACACCCGCCCCCGCTAACATCCCCATTTGTGCCCGCCGCATGCACATATGGGGCTGTGGGCGCTAGTGCAAGTGGAGGGGATGCACGGCCACATATGTGAACACTGGCCAGCTGTTTCCACAGCCCACTGGACAAGAGCCCACAGCCTGGGCCCAGGTTGTGGACCCCTGCCCTAAACAATATAAAAATTTATACTTTTCCTTCATATTCCTCTCTAGATATTCAAATCTTTTCACAGGCCCTTTCCTTGGCTTTCAACTGTTCTAGGATAATCCATGTAAGAAAGGCAATCAATGGTCCTTCAGATGTTTTTAAATTTGTAATTTCCTTCATCCTTATTCATGTTTACTGGTTTTAGATTTCTTTAATTTAATTTCATATATTATTCTATTGTTTTGTTAGTTTCCTGAAAATTTTTGCTAATGTATATGTGTGCATAAATAACATTTTGAAACAAAAGAAGTGACATAATAATAATAATAATAGTAGTAGTAGTAGTAATAGGCACCTTGGGTGCAATGCCAAAACAACTGGAGCACCACTTGAACACCATTGGCATTGACAAATTTGCCGTTAGTCAATTGCAAAAGGCGGACTTACTAGGAACTGCTTCCATCCTGCGACGATATCTGTAATACCATCAAATATCCACATCTGCCTATCCCAGGTCCTTGGTAAGGACTCGATAGATAGACAAAATGCCAAATCCAGTCTGAACATTTGGCTGACTGTGCGATGATCCATAATAATAATAATAAAGTTGGAAAGGACATTGGAGATCATCTAGTCCAACCCCCTGCTCAGGCAAGAAACCCTATACCATTTCAGACAAATGGCTGTCCAGTCTCTTCTTAAAAACTTCCAGTGTTGGAGCATTCACCATTTCTGGGGGCAGGTTGTTCCACTGGTTAATTGTTCTAACTGTCAGGAAGTTTCTCCTTAGTTCTAGGTTGCTTCTCTCCTTGATTAGTTTCCATCCATTGCTTCTTGTCCTGACTTCAGCTGCTTTGGAGAATAGCTTAACTCCCTCTTCTTTGTGGCAGCCCCTGAGATATTGGAACACTGCTATCTTGTCCCCCCTCGTCCTTCTCTTCATTAAAGTAGACATACCCAATTCCAGCAACTGTTCCTTTTATGTTTTAGCCTCCAGTCCCCTGATCATCTTTGTTGCTCTTCTCTGTACTCTTTCTAGAGTCTCAACATCTTTTTTACATTGTGGTGACCAAAAGTGGATGCAGTATTCCAAGTGTGGCCTTACCAAGGCATTGTAAAATGGTATACTATTATACTAACATTGAGCATCATAAATGTGTTGCATCAAACTGTCAAACTCCTCTGTACCTAACGCAGCTTTTAGTTTCAGTGTTCCTAAGTTAGAGTATTTATTTTAAACCCTATCACTTACCCCTCTATAACAGTCCTGAAGATACAAGTAAAGGTTTCCCCATTTCCAGTCACATCCAAGTCTAGGGGGTGGTACTTATCTCTGTTTCTTAGCAGAGGGAGACAGTGTTGTCAGAAGACATTTCCATGATCCTGTAGCCAGCATGTCTCTACACCAAGGTGCATGGAATGCTGTTACCTTCCCTCTGAAGTCGTACCTATTTATCTACTCACATTTGCATGCTTTCAAACTGCTAAGTGGGCAGGAGCTGGGGAAAGTAATGGCATCTCACCCCATCACATGGCACTCGGGTCTCAAACTTGGGCTGTCTGTTTTTCAACTGACAATTTGAGTGCCTTTACCAGCTGAGCCATCATGGCCCTATAACAGTCCTACAGAAAATATAAAATTAAAACAAAACAAAATGATTTGTTCATGTAATACTGTTTTTGAATTTGAGATCAATGTTTCATTGTTTTCTTTTAGATATAGCACCAGGGTGAGTACATCACTCAAAGTGCTTAGTTATAGATAATTGGCTTTCTTCTCTTAAAACATAATATGGCAAGAATGAGTACAATGGAGCACAGGTGGACTTGGAGGGCCACAGATTTTACATCCTTGTCATATAAGAATCATGCTCATAGAAATGAGATTTACTACAAATCTTCTCAGGATTAACAAGCAGCAGGCCATCCCTCCTTCCCTCCTTTCCTGATTTTAAGGCTGCTAGCTTTAATTTTTTCATGCTGATCCTGAGATATGAAAAGTGAAGAAACAGATTTATTATTTTTTTCTGTCAACTAACATAAATACAGTTTGTAGTCTTAATATATTAACTATACAGACTTGATTGTTCTGTTTTAAAACATATAGTCATCTAAAGCATAAGTTCAATAAAGACAATAACCAGATTTAGCATAATAATTTCAGATCACATGAAAGAGATTATAGATAAAGCAATGAAGGAGTCTTGAATAAATTATGGAACATCTTGGCTGAGTTTTTAAAGTAAAATTCCTGAAGCTAAAGTAACTTTACAAGTGAATGTGTAAAATATGTTACTCTAATCAACTTCAAAATGAAACATGTTCAGAAAACTAGATTATTTGCCATCAGGACAATTGTGGGAAATTGGAGTAATAGGGAGGCGGTTTAATGAATACCAATGGGCTTGTTCTTCCCAAAAAAACTTCAACCAAATGGTCTTTCTTATTCCAAATAATATATATAATAATAGAGGGAGAACTATTTGATGATTCAAAGGCACTGACATGGAAGGTTAGCTGGTAAAGGAAGAAAGCCAGAGTAAGGCTGAAAAAAATAATGGCTTTGACTTATTAGAGGGGATATTATATTACCAATTAGATGGTTGAATATGGTGGAAAATAGATAACTTTTAGAAAATAAAGTAACATTATAATGAAATAGATAAAATGTGTATAACTAGAATATTAAACTTTGATATGAAAAGGGAAAAAGGGAGAAGTTGAGATAAGGGAAGCTTTTGGTCACCTAAACATAAAGTACTTGGAAATCATAAATAATAGTGTTTTCTTGAATCAAAGTTTTTTTTGGGGGGGGAAGCAATAACAGGACATTGTTCATACAAGGATATTAAGTGCAAACACAATTAAAATATGTATAGGCTAAAATTATTGATAAATGTAACAAAGATGTTTCTACTTAGTTGAAAATAAGAATTATGTTTGCCCAATATGAGATAACAGATATTATTGGAAAGAGAGAGGAAGTATTTGATGTTCTAATATTAACTTAAACAAAAACAAAAAAATTATGTATATTACTGAATTATTGGTTAACCCAGACAATACCTATAATGGTTTTGATTTATTAGAGGGGATACTGTATTATCAATTAGATGGTTGAACATGGTGGAAAATAGATAACTTTTAGAAAACAGCAATATTATAATCAAATAGATAAGATGTGTAACCAGAATATTAGACTTTGGTATGAAAAGGGAAAAAGGGAGAAATTGAGATAAAGGAAACTTTTGGTCACCTAAATATAAAATACTTGGAAATCATAAATAATAGTGATATACTTTGAATATTGATAGGAAATTAAAGCCTGAAAAAAAGCAATAACAGGACATTGATTACATACAAGGATTAAGTGCAAACACAATTAAGATATGTATAAGCTAAAAATTACTGATAACGGTAACAAAGATGTTTTTATTTAGTTAACAGTAATAAGAATTGTATTAGCCCAATATGAGATAACAGATATTAATGGAAAAAGAGAGGAAATATTTGATGTTGTAACATGAGATTTATACTAAAGATTTATGTACACCATTGAACTATTGATTAACCCAGTCATCACGTTGCTTTTTTAAATATCCAATTGTAAAATGAGAAAATCAATAAAATATTGTATAAAAAAAAGAAAACTAGAGTATTTGCTCATTCCAGTAAAATAAAAACAAATTGGTTTTGAGTTATTGATTTGAAATCATTGTTCTAATGCAGACTGTAAGTCCCCATCCTGCAAGACCTACCCATTCACCCAAATGGAAGCTGTGGTTATGTAAATAGAAAGTTAAATGGAACTGACTCATCTATTTTCTCTTAAATGAGTGAGGTAGCTTTCTTTAAGAAGGACCGCCTGTTCTGTGGATGTTTAGGGTATCTTTATTTACAGTACATCATTTGAAGGGTTCTTTATCCAACACAACTAATTTCAAAACTTTTTGTCTGAAGCAGGAAGCCAAAAAAGCTTTAGCAGGAGATGAATTAAGGACTAAATGATTAAACTGGTTTTATTGTATACCACGCTTACATGAAATAGAGACATTAGTCTTTGCATCCTCTACATAAATCAATATGTTCATTGTTAAAAAAGAAGTTTAGGACAGATATCTTTGCCGGTTACATAGTTGATATGATGTAACAGTGCTCTGAAAGCTGTTAACCCTCGAAATAAGCCCTGTTTCCATAGCAACCTGGCTAGCAGCTAGTATTGAATCTCCCCCCCCCAACAAATTAATACTTTGTGGGCTATACAGAACTGCAACAAAGCCTTTTCTACTCAGACTGTTACAGGATAAATCCTCAAAAAATGTTACTGTTCTCAAAACTATTTAAATTATTCAACTATTTTAGTAAGATCTTTCTTTTTTTTTAATCTTTTTACTGCAGATCACCAAGGAGCAAAATTCTCATGTAATCTAAGGACTGACACCAGAAGACTCTATCTATGCTTTTCCTCTGATATGAACAGGAGATGAGAATTTTAAAAAGGGCACTAGCATGAGCAAACATCTGGATAAGAGGATGATGCTGATGTTTATCCTATGTTTTCTATATTTGAGAAATCTAGCGTAACGAGCGTAGTTTAGTATGAATAACAAGAACTAAACTGTTATTTTGTTGCTTCTCCTTTGTATAAGTCATACCTCTCTATCTCCTAGTGTGTGTTTGTGCACTTACTTTAACACAATAAACAATAGAAAGAATACTAAACATAAATACAAAGCACAAAAATAAAATAAAGATTCAAATTTAAAAGTGAGCCAAACATATAAAGCAGGAAGGAGTCCATTAAGAGATATGGCGAAGAACTAGAATCTATAAAGCCCATCAGATGCTGTTAAAAGCATAAGAGATCAAGGTAGACTTTGCCTGCTAAGGAAAATTGCTCAGTAATTTGGGGGGAATAACTTAAATGATCTTGTGACTCACCTTGGATGGGAAAAATAAATCCCTGGAGAGGCTTCCAAAGTTTTTCAATTTAATAATAATAATAATAATAATAATAATAATAATAATAATAATAATAATAATAATAATAATAATAAAGTTGGAAGGCACCTTGAAGGTCATCAAGTCCAACCCCCTGCTCAGACACGTAACCCTATACCATTTCGGACAAATGGCTGTCCAGTTTCTTCTTAAAAACCTCCAGTGTTGGAACATTCACCACTTCTGGAGGCAGGTTGTTCCACTGGTTAATTGTTCTGTCAGGAAGTTTCTTCTTAGTTCTAAGTTGCTTCTCTCCTTGATTAGTTTTCATCTGTTGCTTCTTGTCCTGCCTTCAGGCATCTTGGAAAATAGCTTAACTCCCTCTTCTCTGTGGCAGCCCCTGAGATATTGGAACACTGCTATCATGTCCCCCCTCGTCCTTCTCTTCATTAAACTAGACATACCCAATTCCATCAACCTTTCCTTATATGTTTTAACCTCCAGTCCCATAATCATCTTTGTTGCTCTTCTCTGTACTCTTTCTAGAGTTTCAACATCTTTTTTACATTGTGGTGACCAAAACTGGATGCAATATTCCAAGTGTGGCCTTACCAAGACATTGTAGAGTAGTATTAATACTTCGTGTGATCTTGATTCTATCCCTCTGTTAATGCAGCCTAGCACTGTGTTGGCTTTTTTGGCAGCTGGAGCACACTGTTGGCTCATATTTAAATGATTGTCCACTAGGACTCCAAGATCCCTCTCACAGTTACTACTATTGAGCAAGGTACCCCCTATACTATACCTGTACATTTGGTTTTTCTTGCCTAAATGTAGAACCTTACTTTTTTCACCATTGAATTTCATTTTGTTAGATAGCGCCCAGTGTTCAAGTCTGTCCAGATCCTCCTGTATCCTAAGCCTGTCTTCTGGAGTGTTGGCTATTCCTGCCAGCTTGGTGTTGTCTGCAAATTTGATGATTTCCCCATCTATATCCTCGTCCAAATCGTTGATGGAGATGTTGAAGAACATTTCTGATGGAGGACACAGTCTCCAACTCAGATTTAGACCTGTTAGGATTTTAAAAGCCAAGACTTCACTTGGAATGAAATCTAGATTTGAGAAGCCTCTCTGTCCCTCTTGGTTTTTTAATATATTCAGAAATATTTTAGTGGTATATTTGTATGTATGTGCATACACATACAACATACACACACACACACACACACACACACACACACACTTACACACAGGGCTTTTTTTCTCATAGAACACCCAGAATGGAGTTCCGGCATCTTTTTTGGATGGAACCTTGTAGGGTAGGCAAGGCAGGTTGTATGACGCGTGTGAGTTCTGGCACTTTTTTTTTTTTAGAAAAAAAAGTACTGCTTACACACATATAAAACATATTGTCTAATATAGTGAGGGATGGGAAAGATAGAGGGAAGCATCCATCTTTGAATTGCTTTCCTGAATGAAGCTAAATAACAAATAGGACTAATGGCTTAAGGTTATCCCTTTGATTTATTTATTTATTTTTAAAAATTTATTGGCTGCCCATCTTTACCACAAGGCAACTCTGGGCAGCTTTCTGCTACCAATGTGACTGGGTCCATGGTGCAGCACCCGTTCTTCCTTTTTAGAAGTAATAATGTACAAAATATTAACTCAATGATTAACAAATGATTGCCAGGAAAATAAATAAAGGAAAGGTGATTCAGTGGTTTGGTGTTTTTTTTAAATTTTACAAAAAGGTTCTACTACTCTGGATTACTTTTACATCTTGAGCATGTTTTTATGAACATCTATATAGTAGATACTCAATGGTAAACTTTCTTGCCATAATCATCACTTCAGTGGGAATTGAAATCCAAAGACAGCTTGAGGATGTTCTGATTGGAATGGCTTTCAGGGGTTGCTTCGCCACTCCCTCCATAGCTTTTCCCAATAAGCAGATGCCTTGAAAGCATTTGGCCTCCAACCATAGTGGATGGAGCATTCCACCCATCTTTTCTAGCTTTTTGCTAACCAGTCAGAGAAAGCAGAGAAAGTGATAAGCATTTTTTTTAAAAAAATAGAATTATTTCAATAAAAGCATGAGTGTTGTCATCTGAATGGAGAAGACACTGTAAAGGTCAAAACATCTTAAATATTTTGAACAATGAAGAGAAAAAAAAATTCAAAAGCAACTTTGCCCTACAAATTGGATTGTGTAAATTTGTTCCAGTCTTCAAGGTAATGCATATTGATGCTGATTACTGTAATAACTCAAATGATATTTCCAGGACTGGATTTACAAAGGCATCATAGCTACAGATGCCTTAGGCTTGCAGCAATAGCCTTATTTAGTAAAGATTTCAAACAATGTCCATTTATCTGTATAACTGACCATATAAAGCCCACATGTCCTTCCAGGCACTGCAATAATTGATTAGCAGCTTTGTCTTAATATTCTACAGCAACTAAAGTATACTTATATAAAATGTCATCTTTTGCAAAGCAAGTGACATTTTGTTGACAGGAGTTGAAAGCAATATTCATTATTCTGAAATATTTTCCATCATTGTTTGCTTCTTAGATATTAAACACTCTAAATTGATAAAATGCCATGCCTTTTATTTTCTTGATACAATGCAAAACTAAATTCTGGCATAATTTGTTGACATACTTTTTTTTCCTGTGCTTTCACAAATAGACATTGTCAGCTGGGTGAAAGGTGGGACCAGGTGGGCAGGAATTTACCATCTGGTTAAATGCAAACTCCATATTCATGAATAATAAAGTTTTGTATGTTTCTTGCTTTGCAAGCTTTTGTAAACTTCTAAGATGTCAGAATTTCTCAAAGGGCACTTTTGATAGTTAATTTTAGTAATCTTTGATTAGTGGGCATGATCCACATATATCCCAAATTAGGAAATTGGACTATGATTGTCACATAATATACAGGCAATACTGCAACTAGAAAATCTATCTAAGGCACAAAAGAACTGTAGACTTAGTAGACAAAGAGCCCTTCATTTGCAAACATAGTATTTCTTTGCAATGTACATACCAAAACTTTTGGTAGATAAATTAATGGTGTACATTTGTTGAGTCTTCATTTGTTCTTGGGTCTTCATAGAAATATATGAATTAAGCAGAGGTGTAATTTAAGCATTCTAGTAGGCAATACAAAATTCGTTATTCCAAATTATCATGCATTCCAACACAGAATAGCCACATGCTTTTAAAATGCATTTTTATTTTTTAATTTATAGCCTCTTTTTGTTCTGTCGATCCAAATACAGTTTTTAGCATCCCCAACTAAACTCAGTATTCCTTCTCTCAATCTTCCATAAATCTGCAATCTCTTTTTATAATAGGTTAAAATGTAACATCCTCAGCTGTAGGAGAGAAAAGCATTATTTAACCATTGATTTGCTGATTATTGAGAGCAATCAGTTAACTATAAGTTCCAACTGCAATGTATTATCTGTAATTAAGCTAATAATTAAGGTGTTATGGTTCCGAAAGATGAAACTCTTCAAAGAATTTTGAGGGTTTGTTTACCTTAAAGAATCTTTAATTGAGCAACATAGCTTCAGCATATACATAGGCAAAGGCAAAATCTGAATTCTCCTCCCCTAAACACATAGTATCAAAGTATAATCAAAGCTCCAGAAGGATCTCTCGAAATTGTGTGAGTGGGCAACAAAGTGGCAAATGCATTTTAACCTAAACAAGTGCAAAGTTATGCACATCGGGGCAAAGAACCCCAATTATACTTACCAACTGATGGGGACCAAACTTTCTGAGACAACCCAAGAAAGGGATCTTGGGGTTTTGGTGGACAGCTCGATGAAGATGTTAACCCAATGTGCAGTAGCAGTAAAAAAAGCAAATTCCATGCTTGGCATGATTAGGAAGGGAATCGAAAATAAGTCAGCAAGTGTTGTATTGCCTCTGTACAAATCGATGGTGAGACCACACTTGGAGTACTGTGTACAGTTCTGGTCACCGCACCTCAAGAAGGATATAATGGAACTGGAAAAGGTGCAAAAAAGGGCAACAAGAATGATCAAGGAAATGGAGCACCTCCCTTATGAAACCAGATTGCAACGCCTTGGTCTCTTCAGCCTTGAAAGACGGCGTTTAAGGGGTGACTTGATCGAAGTGTATAAAATCATGCATGGGATAGAAAAGGTGGATAGAGAAAAATTCTTTTCTCTATCACACAATACCAGGACAAGGGGGCACTCCCTAAAGCTCATAGCTAAGAAAGTGAGGACAAATAAAGGGAAATATTTCTTCACCCAGAGGGTCGTTGATTTATGGAATTCACTTCCTGAAGGGGTTGTGACAGCTGTCAGCCTTGACAGCTTCAAGGCAGGGCTAGATAGATTCATGGATGCCAAGTGTATCGGTGGTTATTAAAACGGATGTCCATGTGCCGCCTCTATGTTGGTTGAGGCAGGCAGGATTCCCTTGGGTACCATTTGTTGGGGGTCAAGGGAAAGGGAGGGTTTTGCCTTCTCTTTCTGCTCAAGATCCCCATGTACAATTGGTGGGCCACTGTGTGACACAGAATGCTGGACTCGATGGGCTTTGGCCTGATTCAGCATGGCTCTTCTTATGTTCTTATAATTCACTGCTCCATTTAAAGTCATCAATCACATTCTCCAATTAGTTTGAAGTGCAAATTTTCCCTCCCGTTCCATAACGCTATTTCTTATCTTCTCTTATTACAAATAACCTTGAAGAATACTCTACTGAGATATTGTTATGGCTACTTATCCCCATGCACATTCTTCCCCCTCCTCTCCAGCACCATCTAATTCTAACTCTAAAAGTAATACACATCTTCGTATATTGTCAAAGCAAGAACATCCGATGTTAGCAGCGTTGACATAAGGAAACTTTCACCTATGCAAACTGTCTGAATCATTTCTCTTCAGAACTCAGTTGTACAACTATAGAAACGTAGTTGGAAAGAAATTGGATGAAGTTATACAATTCAAGTTCCAATTTCGTAACTATATTTTGATAATTATCAACACAATCTTATACATAGAAAACTGGTAAACTGGTAAATCATAATGGTTATGCTACATCGCACATCATTTTGTTTTCTACCTGAATATAATTCTAAAAATATGTTTTTATTTATTTAGAAGTATACATCTCACTTATAAGATCTTTGTTTATGTCAGGAATGATCAGTCTTTTTTATAGCAAAGAATTATCTTTGTATCAAGTCATGGACTTTTGCTCTAGAAACCTCTGAGCTCAGTGAATAGGGAAAATATTGATCCAATACTTCCCTATCTTTGCCATCTATACACATTTCTGCACAGATGCTCATATTTCTGCAATTTTCCCATTGTTAGTAGGGATGTTAAAATAGTGGTCTTGCTATCAGCCTTGAGGCAGAATTGGGACAGAATTCCTGGGGTTAACTAGTGTGGTTGTAAAGTCAAACATCATATAGACACAATTACTTAGCAACCGCAATACCAACAGTCCCCAATGCTGTCATTAAGCAAGGTTGTTATTCAAGGACCTCCTTGCAACTACTTGTGGGCTTCTCACAAACGAAGTTAGTGGGGAAGCTGGCAGGAAGTTGCAAGTCCAAGATGGCTTGCATGCAGGCTGGCAAGTTGCTGCTGCAGGTGGGGAAGGGTGCATTAGAACTTGTGAGTGTTACGTTTGCAGGTTGGAGGCATTAAGAGGAGATGCATCGTGTAACAACAAGCCTTCTTTATTGTTCTTATCCACAACCGACAACAGCAAAACACCACGCAGGTCAACCAATGATTGCAGAGACTGTTTTCCACCTTGTGCAAGGCTGGAGACAGCCAGTCTGATCCCGGGCAGCTTTTGGTCTGCCCGGGACCCTTTGCAACATTTCTGAGCCTGCTGAATGCCCTGCTGAATGCTTCAGCAGGCTTAGGATATAACAGTGAAGATCTAGTATGATATAAGAATAGCAAAATAGGCCTGAGCTGACTGCTGCCAGGCCCTTAGCCAAGTGACTTGTGACCTTCCCTGCTGGCTTCCCCATTGACTTGCTTGTGGGAAGCCAGCAGGAAAGGTCACAGACAGTGTTGTGTAATGGGAACAGCGAGGCATTGAAGACACAGAGTTGAATTAACAGCTCTTTATTCAGTTCTTTATTCAGCAAGCTCTAGCAGCTGCCTGACTTATATTTATACGGACTGCAACTAGGCGGCGGCCAATCAGTTTAAAGTACTCATTCCCACCTAAAACAGCAGGCTTAAAGTTATACAGACAGTCTATCATTCAAATAAAGCAATCAGCTAACCGTTTCTTTATAACAGACCCTTTGAATTGCTTAATATATAACAGACAGCATAACCGTATTGCTGGGATGCTGCAACTATTGTAAGTGTGAGCCAATCGTGTGGCTGTGGAGCTGCTAAGATGACCAGAATGTGAGGACTGATCGTAAATACCACTTTTCAGAGCTATCATCACTTTGAAGGGCAGCTAAATAATGGTTGTTAACCAAGGACTACCTGTATGTGATTTGGGTATGCACAGGATCTATATATGTTATGCATATTAAGGTTTAGTTTGTCCTTTCCATAATTCTGGATATATATAAATACAGCACAAAATCTCAGATTGTTTCGTTGGAATACAGAGCTATTTTCTCATTGGAGGATTCTCCAAAATGCACCAGACTTCACCAAAGAGATGAAGTTGTTAACAACTGAAAAGTGTTATTCTAGATACATTTATTTTGTTTTTAATTATATTGGCTGTTCTCCAGTGTAAATCTTGTAACAATGGAAATCACAGAAAGTTGAAAAAAATGAATAATGGTATTGTGTGTGTATGTAATATTCCAGTTGCAGAGTTCAACTCAACTTACTTTATATAATAGCTCGGCACAATAGGGGATTATGAGGAGGAACAAGAGCATGTTTAAACAAGAACATGTTTAAACCAGGTTTGTTGCTGTTCTAGGCAGATTGAACAGCTTTGCAGTCAGAAGGAAATTGTTAACCAGGATGAATTTCTGATTTTTAGAGTTTAACCTCTTCCTCCCTCTACAACTATGTATTTTTGCCATAGCAGCTTACGGAGAGCTCAAAACTCTTCCAGAGGATATCAAGAATGTAAGAAAGAAGATCAACATAGTCAATAAGTTGCTAAGTTGCTAAATTATCTCCGTGTAGCTCCTTCATAAGTGTAAGTAGACGCTCCCTTTAATATCTCCATAGGTAAGGCTAATGTCTCTGAAATACTGATACCCCCAAAGACCTTTTAATCTTTTGGTTTTTTAAATTATAAATTTGAAAATTAATGGAAGCAGAATTCTATACCTTTTGATGGCTTTCAGAATGAGATTTTTTTTCCCCTCTAAGATTCAGGACCTTCTATATTTTCTCAATTATTTTGAAATATTAAAATTATCCTTTGATATGATTAGTATAAGTCTTGTGCAAATATTAACTGCACTGAGAACAGAATCATTAAATATTTGAATCACTTTGTAAAAAAAAACATTTGCAACAATGCTTGGTTTCAGATTGTAGTAAGAGAGCATTAGAGCTAATCACTGTTTCCTGAATTTTAACTGGTACTCCAGTTTGAATACTGACTGGCTGCATCTGAAGAAGTTCCATTTTGTTTCTCATAATCTTTCCTAAGTGGCATTTCTCTGGAGCATGGCCAGTGGTGAGATTCAAATATGTGAACAACCAGTTTTGTGTGTGAATGCCGCTTCCGGAAGTCCGTTCGGGGCCTGGACAACAGAAAATTAGCTACCAGTTCTGCTAAAATGGTGCGAACTGGCTGAATCCCACCACAGAGCGTGGCTGATGTCACCCAGTACTACCATTAGCTAAACCAAACAAGGAGTCTCGCAAGAGAGCACTTTGCTGACAACCCACTCAGAACTGGAGCCAGTTATGACTCCAAGGTGGAAATTAATTTTGGAATTGGCTCATACAGGTAGTCCTCAACTTACAATGGTTCATTTAGTGACCGTTTGAAGTTGCAACAGCACTGAAAAAAAATGATTTATGACCATTTTTCACACTTACAGACGTTGCAGCATCCCTATGGTCATGTGATCAAAATTCAGATGCTTGGCAACTGACTCTTATTTATGATGGTTGCAGTGTCCTGAAGTCATGTGATCACCTTCTGACAAACAAAGTCAACGGAGAAGCCAGATTCACTAGATAACTGTGGCAAGAAAGGTCGTAAAATGGGGCAAAATTCACTTAACAAATGTTTCACTTGGCAACATAAATTTTGGGCTCCATTGTGCTTATACGTTGAAGACTACTTTTACTTGACTTGAATATCACAGGTTGCTGAAATTTGTATTTCTCAGCTAGGACATATGAAACCTGGTGACATTGTTCATTCTAGCCAGTACCTTTGATCATGAGTTCTCAGGAGAATCTCAGAGTATCCCACAGTCTTAATTAGCATACTATCTCTACATATTTTATTGGAAGCTAGTTGCTTTGAATACAGTCAGTATCCAGTGCAGTATGCAGTATTCAGTTGCTTTGAATTCAGTCAGAATCCTTAGAACTGTAATTTAAGCTTTCCATAATTCCTGATTAAATTATTCTCATTTTGAAGTTCTCAGATTTTATCATAGTAAATGTTCAAAACTTATAAATGAAGCTGCTTTGAGACTACAGTATATGTTAAGCCAGAGAAAGTAAATGAAGACAGGAGAGAGGCAATAAAAAGAAAATAACGTTGTTTGGGCCAGCCTTCTGAAAACATTCTCTTTGGCACATAGTAGCATCAGTTAACTCAGTCCTTGAGAAAACCTATGATTAAAACAGACAAGACACTACCCTTTTGTGCAATTGTGACAGATGGGCATGAAAAATTTACGTAGTTAGTAACTCCCCCTACTTTCCTGAATCCAGGATAATTTGTTTCTCTAAGTATCTGTTATCTGGGTGCTAAGTCACCTAAAACATAAGATTGAGAAGAAATTGTTATTCCTCATCCCCTCCAATCCCATCTGTCCTAATATTATAGTTCAAGAGTGTCCAACCTTGGCAAATTTAAGACTTGTGGACTTTAACCCCCAGAATTCCCCAGTCAGCATGGCTGCCTGGGGAATTCTGGGAATTGAGGTCTACAAGTCTTAAAGTTGCCAAGGTTGAACACCCTGTTATAGTTTATCTCTAGAAGATGGCATTGTAGGAAAACAAAAGTCAGATAATGGTTTGAAGTTTGGCATTGTTTTCTTAATCTGTTCTGTTTTAAATAATAAACCCCCCCCAGAAAACAAATGTTTTTATATTCAAGCATTTCATTTTGCAGCTGGCAGCCTTATGAATCTAAAAGTTTGCATTTTTGGGGAAATGATGTATATACTGTATGTATGTGGGCTTTGAGAATATTATGTTGAATTAAAGTGTTCGCAATACATAAATATCATAAGGACTTCCTATATTGACTGTATTCCTGTATTGACATTTACAGTTGATGGTTATAATATTGTTATTTAGGTTTCAATAAATACGTTTGCAGAAGTTGTACAAACCAGAAATTTTAGTTGTGGTAATAAGTAGCCTAAATATACCACATAGATCTTAATCAATATGAATATACCTACAGCCATTTTTTTCAAATTTAATTTTGATGCCATCCCACTACAGCTGATTCTGAGTGCCTCACAAAAGTAAAGAGGAGCATTAAAAACAACAAAACATAATAGAGTTACTGCAACAAATTATAAAAATAATAGAGTTCTGCTTACAAGATAGGAACTTGGAAATGCAGTAGGTCATTTGAGGAACCAGATAGAACTATTTTCATAGGTAAATTCAAAAGTGATATTTTTGAGGTTTTAGGTGACAACTTCTAATATTTTTCAGCAAGTACCAATCCAAATAGGATTCTTCTATTCTTCATAAATGAGGTAAAATAATCAAAATAACTTTCTAAAATGCTACTTCTTACTGATTTGGACATTGGCCTATCTAGCCCAGCATTGTTGATAGTGATTAGACACAAGTCTTCAGGGTTTTAGGCAAGAATTTTTCCAAGTCAACCTGAAGATGCCAGGGACTGAGACCTTGAGATCTGCTGCAAAGAAAACCTGTGTTCTACCACTGGGTTACTCCTTTACTAAAGGAGATGATGTTGATATGCAGCAAGGGTTGCTCTTTAAACAGTGTAGAAAGAGGTCATGATTTTCAGTATAACAGTCCCAGTTTCTTAACTGCAGGAACTTCTCTCTCCCAGGGCCAAATTACATACTCAGGACTATGCTCTGTTTTACAACACACACACCTCCAATAAGGGGCATCACCAAGATACATGGATTATAATTCAGGATTCCTGAGTCAGCATGAGAATTCTGGGGTTTGCTGTCCATGCATCTAGAGGGCCATGTTACAAGAAAGACAGGATTGGCACCATTATTTCTCTCTCTTCCCTATTGCTTGTTGTGTATAAAGTAATATTAGTTGTGGGCAGTGACATTACCCTGGTTCCCCCCCCCTACTATTTCTTATTCAATTTGATGAAAGAGAATTTGCTTTTTCTTGCGTTCTGCAAAGAAAATTGCTTTCTGCAAAGAAAATTGCAGAAATCCTCAGGGGTGATATTATTGCACTTAGTTATGAGCTAGCCATGTGAATGTATAAATGTAAACTGCATCTATCAAACAGTTCTAATTTCCAGCACTACAATGTGTAGCCTGTTTGGGTTTTTTTCCCTTCAAATATATCCCAAGGGAAATTCTCCTTTTAGTTTTTGGTTGTGACGATATTTCTGTCTTTACTAAAGAAAGATCTACCAATAAGAAATTATTTCTTTGCTTGAGGAAAACCAGAAAAGAAAATGGTATATTCTATTTCTCTCTTTTTGCTCAGCTCTGAATAGGATGTTACAAAGCACTAAAGTGTTACATCAAGCATAGTCTGTGAATGTTACACATATAGTATAGGGATTCAATGAGTGTAACCTCTGATTTCCTTTATTCTACAAAAACATTCATGGGATCACAGATTAAGACTAGGCAGTGGAAAAGTACTGTAGGGTAACCTTTTCTCCACTTCACTTCTCTGATATACAGAATCTGAAATGTCTGGGTGGCATTGTTTTGCTTTGCTTTGGCTAAATCAGGTTTAAGCTTTTGAAATCCTAAACCATGGTACTACAGCATGGCTGAGTCACCAGGAACTAAACAGATTTTTGAAATAGCATCTTAAACATCTATTGAGTTTTATTGCTTTACGGGAATTCTGCAAAATATATCTGGGAAAGTACAGCCATGCCTAATAATTAAAATTAAATATCACTAGGTTTCTTATCTTGGTTTGTTAGCCAATATTAAACTGCATTCTCTTATTCCAATTTAAATGGATATTGTTTTAGGGATATTTGGTCTCTCTGAGCCTAGTTGTTTTCTTGCAGATGTTTCATTACCCAAGCAAGTAACATCATCAATTCTGACCAATGCTAGGTAATGAAACATCTGCAAGAAAACAACTAAGCTCAGAGAGTACACTTTATTTCAACCCGGAGCTACAAATATTCTCCTTTATTGATACTGTTTTAAATAGATTATTGTAGAAGAGCTAAACAGTGCTTGTATGTAAAAAGAGGGCATAGAAAGTTAACAGGTTATACAATATAACTAAAACATACAGATATCTCTTGATCAAACAATGCTTCTAAATTTTGATACACTTGGCTGTTGGACTGATATATAGATATAGATTTTTGTATCACTATTTTCGCATAAATTGTACAATATTAACTTGTAGAAATATAGAATCACAATAGAATTTGCAGGGGAGATTTAAGTTATTGAGTCAAACCTTCTGCCAAAGAGGAACTTATATTAAAGTACTCCCAACTAACAACTAATTGCCTTCCTCCAATTCCAGGTAACTGGTTTCACTGTTCTTAGTGTTCAAAGTTTTGTTCTGTCATTCAGTTGGAATCCTACAGCTTAATTGATTGGGCCACATCCTATATTCTAGGTGATAGAGAAGAGCTTTTTGCCTTCCTCTGGGTGTTATCCCTTCAGTTATTTGAGAAGTGCTATTTTAGCCCTCTTCCCCAATCTTCTCAATCTCTCTTCATAAGATAAAATTTCTAGTTTTCTGATCAATCGCTTTATGATTTGGTCTCAGATGACTGGTGTGGATCCTCCTTTTTGAAGTTAGGATCATTTCCCCTCCTCCAGCTGGCTGGTACATTCACCTCAAGTATGCTGGAGTTCAGCAAATTTCTTCAATAACCTGGAATGTAATTAGTCTGACCCTGGAAATTTAAATTAATTCCCAGCCATTTTCCTGTTAGCTTCCTTCTTCAATCCTTCCCTTTCATTATGCTTGTTGCAGTGCTTGGAGAGAGAGACATGCTATTTTAACTAAAATAAGAGTTGGAAATTCAGATAATACAATACAAATAAAATTAATGTTATGTTATTAAAACTTGCTATGTTATTTTAATGATATGTTACAATGACTATTTAACCAAGTAGCAGCCATATTAGACTTACTACATTTTCCTCTTAATTTTCAACATCTATAATTTGCCTTCCTAAAGAGTAGGGGAAGAACATTCAAGGTGGCAAATAATGCAAAACAAGATGAAGCAGTGGATTGTACACAAATTTATTCTAGTAGAGAATGTACAAAACTTGGCACCATTCCACTTGCCGGTTGGGCAAATGCTAACATCAGAATAAATATCTCAGTATTGTGTACTATAAATGTTAATGAATTATGGAATAAATGCAGTGCCTCTTGGAGAGACTTATACAAAAACATTCAGAGCAGCTTGTGCAATGACTTACAATGCATTAACAGAACTCAAGTTTGCAATAAAGAAAGGAAGCCCAATTCTGAAAATGGTAGAAACATCTCTCTAGGAAAATTGTATCATGGGATACAATCCAATATATCTTATTACAAAAATCTATTAAAATATAACAAACTAATAGCAAGGGGGAAAAAAGCCTCCCTCTTTTAAATATTGAGGTTTAGATCTGGAATATTTGTACTGACCTAAAAGTATTTCTCTGATGCACCTTTAAGATGCTTTGGATAAACTAACTAGCAAATCTTCTTGTCTACTAACGGAGTCCTTTTAAATGGCTTTAGAAACTATGCTGAGTAGCAGTTCTATACAGTTTTACACAACATTGGATAGGAAAGCTTTTCTGGAATGCTGACAAACCCCTGAAAGTAGCTTTGTGGGTTTGATTTAAAAACAACAACATTTGTTTTAGTCAGTGTGAGATGAACTTCTAATTGTTTCTGGTTACCCAGATGTGAAATTGCTCTTCATTAAACAGCAATTTCACTAAAATCCATTAGTGTTTTTCCTCATCTTCTTTGGATAGTTTGTGATTTTAAGTTTGCAGCTAACACATGTTGGGAAGAAATTTACTTGTTCCAAACAAATGTAAATGCATGGGGTCACAATATTACTTTTTTTAAAAAAACAACAAGAAAATAATAACAATCCCTTTCTGGCAAACTATTCTCACAGTTAGCTATATTGCTGCTTCTGCAGAGCATCCAATTCAAGGACTTCTTTTTAAAATTGATCTTTTAAGAATTATGCTCATATTTAAATGGCCATGAATCTCAGGGCACAGTCAAGCATTATGTACATATGCATAGAACTCTCAAATTTTTTTAAAATGAACAGCAGGTTCTGTATGAAGAAATAAAGGAAGATATCTGCCATTTTCTGCTTTAATTTGTTCCCAGCATAGTGCCATGACCCCTGTGGGATTACATGCTGATGTTTACAAGGATAAAAAGGCATTTGTAAGTCCCCAAAGGAAATAAATGAGAATGGGAATTGAAAACTAAGGCATTCTCCTAGGTCATTGTTATTTCTATAGAATTACAGATAAGAATTATGAATTCTATGAGATAAAGCAGGTATGGAGTGATGTAAGATTAAAGAGGAGATGGTTATATTTTCTTTCCCTTCCACAAATCACTGCTTAAAAAAAACATTAGAACCCCATCACATACAATTTGTCATTGTAGACAGAACTAAGTGGAGCTAATTCTTCCACTGTAAGATGTGGGCTTTGCAAATACCTAGGTTATACTCATGTTAAAAAGAATACAGCATTTTTATCTAGTGTGAAAAATCTCATGGGGCAACTGAAAGAAAAATACGAGAATGGGTAATGGGAAAAAGAATGGAAAGAGATAGAAGGGTGAAATGACACTAGTTTTACTTCTGGATTGCATTACTGCATCCATTTAAATGATTTCAAATGCTTGAAAGAAATTCACATTTCTTTCAGTTATAGACTAAAACATTTTATGCTGGTTTTCTTAATTGGGAAGCCTATTTTCAACATGAATAAAATGCAGCACAGATCAGCTTTAAACCAGTAGACGCTGAAAGGACATATATGAATAAAAACAAGATTTCCTCAGTTGACTAGAAATACTCTTAAGACATTGAATTGGTTTTGAGGTGTGATAGGAATATTTTTAAAACAATTGAAAGAAATGTATCTTGCCATCTTTAAAAGTATCAACAAAATCAAATAACTACAAGTTTCCATAGCATGTGGTGTCCTATCCTGGGATAGAATTAATTTAATTGCAATTTAATGTAGAGTAATATGTAGTGTTCAGTAACATGGTTTTACATAATTATTTCAATTTTCTGAATGAAAATTTCTAAAATGAACAATCCAGACAAATGATTTTATATTGTGTACTAGCCTGAAGCAGAGTCATCATAGCTTAGTTTGGTATACATGATAGCCAGTTTGGAGTAGTAGTTAAGGCACCAGGCTAGACACCAGGAGGCCATGGGTTCAAATCTACTCTGCTGGGTGATTTTGGGCCAGTCAATCTGTTTCAGCCCCAGGAACGGAAAATGGCAAATCACTTTATTTATTTATTTATTTGTTTGTTTGTTTGTTTAAACTTATATGCCGCCCTTCTCCTAAGACCAAGGGCGGCTCACAATAACAATATAAGTAAAAACATAAACATAGAATCAATTAAAATTACTAATTACAATACTATATAAAAACTAGATAATTTATTACACTCATACAACACACAATCACAGTCAAAGGCCCAGGGGCAGAGTGCAGCTCACACGCCCCAAACCTGTCTGCATAAATGTGTCTTCAACAGTTTCCGGAAAGCTAGGAGGGAGGAAGCAGTACGAACCTCTGAGGGAAGCTGGTTCCAGAGGGCTGGGGCAACAACGGAGAAGGCCCTTGCCCTAGGCCCCGCCAGATGGCATTGTCTAACAGACGGGACCCGTAGGAGGCCAACCCTATGTGCCCTAATGTGTGATTGACTTCCAAAATGTTTGCCAAGAAAAATGCAGCGACTTTTCCAGGCAGCTCCCAGGAATCAAAACTGACTCAAAGGCACCATCACAGTCTTATGCATAGCTAACCAGAGATGGAAAAAGAACAGAAGAACAAAATGGAAATACTTTTTTAATTCCACTGAGTCAATCTGAAAAGTAATAAATGTCTGAGCCTCCTCCCCCATCCCCATCCCTAGTTCATTCAGTAGGATTGGCATTAAAATGCATTGGAGTCAGTAATATTTAAACCTGCTTTTCAATCTGTGTTTTGCAAAGCAGAGTACAAGTAAAATTCACAATATAGAAAAGATTGCAAAGTTATTATACAATGAAATAGAAGAAATATAGCCAAGGGGGTGCATTGGTTAGATTAAGACCAGGGAGGGAAAAAGATTTCTCCGCTGTTCACTGGTTCAGAAATTATTTCTTCAATATAATCTAGATTCTAGAAGGTTGTTGTAAGGACACAAGGAGAAAAAAAAATGAAAAGTACATTAGACTCTGAACTCCTTGGAAAAAGAAGAATTAAAAAAGAAGACAAGATTAAAAACAAAAAAACAGCAGAAAAAGAAAGAGACTCACTATGATACAGACCTTTTCTGAAAGTCAGCTAGATGATGGAAGAAAGACTTGTGCTTTATTATGAGGTGCCAGTATGTACTCTTGTATAAGATAAAAAGGATTTTTGATATTTCAGTTTTTCCCCAAAAAGTCTCTTGCTTCTAAAATCCTTTATGTGTCATTGCAACACATGACAATGTAGTATACATTGAGTAGACAGAAACAGCAATGTATATTCCAAATGTGATCCAGACTGGCTGAGATTTAGCAGAGACATACCGGTAGTGGTTGAAAAACTGGCAATATGTGTCTTAAGTAGGCAATTTTTGTGGTCCAGCAAAATATAGATTTATATCAGGGTTGTGCTTCTACAGGTTAAAATGGAAAAGGGACCCACATAAGTATAAAGCCAGCAAAGTGTCAGTAAACCAAGTCAATCACACATTAGTTTATGCAGGTTCACCCAATCTTCCCAGTTTGCATGGCAAGAAATATGATAAATCTGTAGTTTCCTCCTGCAGTCTGAAGTAGAAATAGAAATGTCATATACTCTTATTTTACCCTGAAGTGTTCCAATTATTGAATGTACCCTAGGGTCCAAACATGGACCCCTTTGGCTTCAGCATGCCCACATTTTCCTTGGCACTTCCCAGGCTTCATGCCCCATGTGACTTTTTAAACATACTTTTCATTTTAAAAATGAAAAGCTAATACATTGTAAAGCCTAGTGTCAGCTTCTGTGTTTCCAATAATGACTTTGAGTCCCATAATGGACCACTCAAATGTTCTAAGAAAAAGTAAATGCAGCTTAGAATCATGACTGGAAATCATTCACCTTTTCCTAGAAAGGGCAACTGTCAGCTAAGCTGGCAGAGAGTTTCCTAAAAAGTTAAAGGAGTGGTAGGAAGTGGTTGTAAGTAATTGCAGCAGTTTTCCTTCTGAGAAGTTGATGTTGTAATGGGCAATTAGTAACTGAGAATAGCCATAGCATGCTCTTGAACTTTGTAAAGTTCTATGGATTCACTAGGGATTCAGAGTGATGCCCAGTCATTGCTACAGTGCCTTCATTACTGTATATATTGCCACAGTAATGGCTGGATGAGACTGTAAATTGGTAGTGTGGAAATGCTTTGTGTCAAGTTCTGTAAGCAACCCAATATAATACTACCCTCCACTTTACCATAAAATAAAATTTCTTCCATAGAGAGGGCTTTTAGTGCTATTGATCAAAGGTCATTGTGCAGCTGCTATTCCATCTTTGGCTCCATTTTTTTCAAATGAAGAATAGAAGAAATGGTGGGGAAAGACAGGAGGATTACAAATAGAGAAAACACTATAATGGTGTAGATATGAGGGTAATTGCTCTTAGAAAATTGTGTAAGAATTGACTGAGGAGTATTTATCTTTTATAGAAAGATCTCTAGAAAGATATTTTCATTTGGCTTTAAATATGTAAATAAAAGGGAATAGCAAGAAGATATATAAGCCTTTCATGATGGTGGGAGATTCTAAAAGAGAGTATTGCAAGTTCTTTAAAGCAAATCAGTAAGATTTTTAGCATCTCCCATCTAGATTGCCAAAATCAATGGCAGCAAAAGTTAAATGCGTTGTTGCAAGATACGTATTTTCAGTGTATTACACTTATGTAATATGCATTGAAAATAAGATTAGGTTGTTTTTGAAAACTGTAAAACCAGTCAAGAGAAATAGCAATAGCAATAGCACTTAGACTTATATACCGCTTCACAGTGCTTTACAGCCCTCTCTAAGTGGTTTACAGAGTCAGCGTGTTGCCCCCAACAATCTGGATCCTCGTTTTACCGACCTCGGAAGGACGGAAGGCTGAGTCAGCCTTGAGCCAGTAAGATATTGATGTTGTCTCTACTTTTATGTGAATCCTCCTTTTTGAAGATCACCTTAGAAAAATCTTTTCCTTTATCTACCTACCATAGAGCAACTACATATCAGAAACACTGTCAGTGTCTCATTGCTCTTCCCCATGGCCATGTTAGCATGTTTTTTCTTCCAGTGTCTCATAATAAACCAGGGTGTTTTGCACTACACTTATTATAGAACCTGTTTTGCCCCCTTCATGAAAGCAATTAGTGGACTCTTGGGGGGGGGGAAGAAAACATAAGTTTGATTTTCCTGAGAGAGGAATTAGGTTTTGTCCAATAGTTTAGATCAACTGTCAAAATCTGGTCGTAAACTAGTTGATCAATAATTGTGAGGGGCTTTTTAAAAATTAACAATAAAGTTATATTTAAAAAAATAGTTGTGAGGTGTTGTAATATGTTGTGATGCATGAGGCTTGGGACAAAGAGACTGTACCACATGACTTTACCATGCTGTTTTAGAGCAACAGGAAATGGAGGCGGGGCCAAGAGGTGGCCTGGAACAAAGGAAGCAAGATGGCCATGCCATAGGCCTGGAACAAAGAAGACCATGTGGCTGCCCATAATGGCCTAGGAACAGGAAATAAGAGGGGCTAATAGGTGGATGGACAGTTGTACCAAGATTTGAATCCATTGGCCACAGGGTGGCCCTGCCGTGTAGCCTTGTCATTGGCTGAAGAAATAACATTGTCATTGGCTGTTTGCAACCATGTGATGCATTGTGTAACCGCCCACTGTAACAGTGAATAAAAGGGGAAGGCACCTTTTGTCTGTTGCCCTCACGCCCCAGAGAGAAAGCTGACTGGAGTCATGTATTCATCTCTAATATTCGGCTCACGTGTGTAGGACCCATCATGGGAATTGAAGGCTTGCCTATGCAGGGTAAGACTTTAAGTGGTGATTCCCGACGTGATGCGGAGTCACGTCCTTCTGACAGCCTACTCCTCACTTCGTCTGGAACAGACCTCGTGCACGTCATTAAGTGAGTATAGGACAGAAGCTTTGCAAAACTTGGGCTGTGTACCTGAAACAATTGCTTAGCTTAGTCAGGAGAGCAAATTATGTTCAGAAACTTAATTAGACTGTTTTCCCTGTCACTCAAAAAGATCTATGTCTTTTATTGGCTTTTTTGAAAAAATCTTAGCAATTAGACCTCGCCACATGGCAATAGGTGTCTGGCTCAATTGCTGAGAGCCTCGCCAGATTTCCTAGCCCATGAGAGGCTGTATTGTCACATGTTGACTTTACACTATGCAAAAACAGAGCAAGCTAAATTGGCTAATTCTCAGGCTTTCAAAGCAAGCCGAGACAAAATGTTACGATCTGACTCTAAATTTGGCCAGCTGGAGGAACAAACCTCGTGGCGTTTCTTCAGCAAAGATCACCCCCCCCGGTGAGTATGTGGGTGGAATTCTCCAAGGATCAAAGGGGAGGGATTGATGTTAATTGTTAGAACCTTAATTATGCAACTAACAAAGATTCACAATTTGCCTTCGCGTAAGGAGTTTAAAAGTATTATTATTGTTTGTTTGGCATTGTCTCTTTTACATCTTAAAGGGACCATTAAAAATTGCTGATTGGATTAAAATTGGCTTATGGAGGAGCTCTCTGCTTCTTCCCCAAATTCTCCTTATGTGAAAGAATTGTATACATGTCCTGTAGCTATTGGCTTGCAGGATTCTTTCTGTTTCTCCTGCCCTGTCTCCTAAAAAATCTTAACATGCTTTCCTATGCTAATTCAGTCTTCTCTTATCTTTTAACTTGGTAAAAAAACCTCCCCCTCTCCCCCTCCTACTTCTCCTTCTGACTCAGAACATGCTCTTCTGCGTCACCAGGGAACTCTCATTTCTACTAAAGACTTCAAGTGGTGACTTGCAGGATTCTTTGTTTCTCCAGCTCTGTCTCCTAAAAAATCTTTTCTCCCTCTGACTCAGCATGTTTTTCTGATTCTTATAGTTGAAAATGGGAAAATATCTCATGGCTTTCCATTGATTTAAAACTGTCTTAATAATGCTTAATAATGCCTTGCTCCCCTACAGAGAGCCATTCCCCCTTCCCTCTTTTTTCTCTCCCCCCCTTTCTTTCGAAATTATAGGGTTCCTGTTTGCCAGATCTGCAGACTTTGAAGAAAAAAAAACATGGAAAAACCATGCCTTAGTCTTCCTGCTTTCCAAGGAACAAAAGGGTGGCTGTGATCTCATCTTCCCATCTACAAAAACCAGTCTACTCTGGTTTCCAAGGAAACTTTGGATGGCTGTAAACGGAGACTCAAATTACATTTGAATTCCAATTGCCTCCTCTTTGAATTACCTCCTCTCTCTCACCCCCCCTTTTCCTCTGGTCTTCTTGCTTAATAAACCATGTCTTTATTATTTTCTCTTTGCCAATTTTGCCCTCAATCTTGCCTTTCGGATTTCTTTGCAAAATTTTGCTTTTTCTCATTTCTCTTTGCCTATTTGAATATGTTTCCTAGTGTCAATGATTTTTCATTTTTGTCTCTTTCTTATTTCTTTCTTATTTCTTTAATGATTTAATTTTTGTGACAAATCATTGCTGCTTTGCATTTTTTTTGTCTCTCACCTTAAGTTGCTGTATGCATCCAATTGTTGGATCTGATAACATTTCAGCACAGAACAAACATGTTTTCTCCCTTAATGGTCTGCCTTAGGAGTTTGCCTTGCCTCACAAACTTTTCCTTAATATGTTCACATGGATGAATGTAATCTCTCTTTTTTCACTTTGAATCACACAGTCTCATCAGTTAGTAACAAGACTTTTCTAGATATTTGGCAATCTTGCAACAACTATCACTATAAAGCTAAATATTATAATGAGACAGACAATGAGTAACAAGAAAGCATGTGCTGATTCTGTTCCCTTGTTTGATTTTGGTGAAACTTTGAAACTTTGTACAACTTCTCAAAAGACAATGCTCTCACATCTGACAAAGATTAGATCTTATGTGGAAAAAATGCACATTGGTCAACACCCCAGAATTGGTCTGGAACACACACATTTCTGCCACAATTGCTCACATGGAAAATATGGTACAAAACAATCCCTTATCACAAGAAACTGTATGCCTTGTTTGATTGACATTTTCCTGGCCACCTAATGCTGGGTGGCTCAAGGAATGGGTTTTTAGTATCATAATGTTTCTAGTATTTTGTGTAACAATCTGACAAATGTATTTCTCCCCTGTTGAACCTGTGTAAAACCTGTGTAAGCCTCCCTTTTCTAACCATCTCCTGTAAAAGAGCGAGGAACCAACTGTTGCCTCTGATGACTGAACAGAGATGTTTCTATGATGGCAGCCTCTGAGGACTGGACAGATGACAGCTTATGGCCTAGGATCATGTACAGAGGACGTGTACAGAACTGGACGGCGCATAGGTGAAATAACCCACAGCTGCTAAAAATAAAATAAAAAAAGTTGATATGTTGTAATATGTTGTGATGCATGAGGCTTGGGACAAAGAGACTGTACCACATGACTTTACCATGCTGTTTTAGAGCAACAGGAAATGGAGGCGGGGCCAAGAGGTGGCCTGGAACAAAGGAAGCAAGATGGCCATGCCATAGGCCTGGAACAAAGAAGACCATGTGGCTGCCCATAATGGCCTAGGAACAGGAAATAAGGGGGGCTAATAGGTGGATGGACAGTTGTACCAAGATTTGAATCCATTGGCCACAGGGTGGCCCTGCAGTGTAGTCTTGTCATTGGCTGAAGAAATAACATTGTCATTGGCTGTTTGCAACCATGTGATGCATTGTGTAACCGCCCACTGTAACAGTGAATAAAAGGGGAAGGCACCTTTTGTCTGTTGCCCTCACGCCCCAGAGAGAAAGCTGACTGGAGTCATGTATTCATCTCTAATATTCGGCTCACATGTGTAGGACCCATCATGGGAATTGAAGGCTTGCCTACGCAGGGTAAGACTTTAAGTGGTGATTCCCGACGTGATGCGGAGTCACGTCCTTCTGACAGCCTACTCCTCACTTCGTCTGGAACAGACCTCGTGCACGTCATTAAGTGAGTATAGGACAGAAGCTTTGCAAAACTTGGGCTGTGTACCTGAAACAATTGCTTAGCTTAGTCAGGAGAGCAAATTATGTTCAGAAACTTAATTAGACTGTTTTCCCTGTCACTCAAAAAGATCTATGTCTTTTATTGGCTTTTTTTTTTGCCTACGCAGGGTAAGACTTTAGTGAGGGGCTGCTAAGCACAAAAATCTTTCTGTTGATCAAAAACTGTTTTACTAGGCAGAAGACACATGTATGTGATTCAAGTGATACACTGTCCAATCTGCACAAAGCAGTGGTGATAGCAATGATTCTTCTTGCTAAATTATGAATGCTGTCCTGTTTTAGCAGGCAACAGACTGCAGATTATGTGCAGCAACTAATTATAGTGATGGTTTAGTAGCTTTTCCAGGAAGAATTAAGCCTATTTCTTTTTGCTTTGCTTTTCCATTTTGCTTGGAGAGTCAGTTAGAGAAGTAGAAAATTGCTGGCTAAGACCATCTCCCCCAACTTTGTCTCACCAGCCTTTGTGAGACATATCCATTGGTCTTCCAAAAGATTGTTGGACATGCGTTAAAAAGGCTTTAAGGGAACCAGTGTGTGTCTGTGTGATTTAATCTGTCATCTATAATTTGAGAATGCTAATTGTAAGATCTATATTGCAAAATATTTTCCTCATTTACAAAATTACAAATGAAAAACAGATGACAAGCAGTGAGTAAGCAATCTGTAAGCTAGTCTGTGGAAGATATGTTAGCGGAGTTGGTGTGAGAACGAAGCCAGCTGAGAGGCTTTGCAGGAGCCCTGCCAATTAGGCAGGAAGATGAGGAGCTCCAGCAGCTGCCATGGGTCTGGCGGCGTGGCGTGGCTCAGAGGAGAGAAGAAAAAGGAGGAGGAAGCCGATAGAAGGGAGGAAGAGAGAAGGTTTGGTGGAGCTTGCCGTTCTGAGCCAGCTGATCAAAGAGAGAGTAAGAAGCTGGGGTTTTCGTGTTTGCTTTTTTTTGCTTTGTTACAGGCAAGCTGGACAAAAGGGGGAGGGGTAGAGAGAGTGAGAGTAGTTGCTGGAGCTGTTTGCCTGAAGCAGGCCAGGCAGAAAGAGAGAGGATGAGAGTGGCTGGTTGGGGCTGTTTGAGAGAGAGAGAGAGAGAGAGAGAGAGAGAGAGAGAGAGAGAGAGAGAGAGAGAGAGAGAGAGAGAGAGAGAGAGAGAGAGAGAGAGAGAGAGAGAGAGAGAGAGAGAGAGAGAGAGACCATCACTGCCCCATGTACGTGGCTGCTGATTGTGACTGAATACCACCATGTTACGTGCCCTGTCAGGCAGAGGCAGCAACGTGAGAGCCCTCCTTGGGCTGGAGGGGAGGTTGGGAGGACTCGGACTTAAGCAATCCCTATGGGGGTGGCGCTACATATGTGTCCATTCCCTCTTACACTTCAAGCCAAAGGAATTTGCAGAAGCTTGTTTCATTCTTCAAAATGAGTGTGCTGCACCACAGCAGCTGTGCTTCTTTCAGTTGCCCCTATTGTGGAGGCCTGCATGCAATGTCACAAATATATAAAGTGGTGGTGGGACTGAATCATGATGTTGCAATGGTGCTGCAACATCTTCCTTCTCTGTTCTGTGGATACAACTGGTCTGAGTTAAAATGGTCATGGAAGAAATGTCTAATGTCCAGAGAGAAGAGGGCGTGCCTATACAGCCTAAAATGGCCAGTGGGAGCTGGCTGATCCCATTTTTTGGCCGCATTATCATCAGTATCTTGGAGGAGGCATCCTGATCAGTTTATATCAGTTTATATTGAGAGATGAGGAAAAATAGTACAATAGACTAACTAAATATGGAAGGCTTGGAATGTGACGAAGGCAACATTGTACAAATATATCCTTTAACAGCACTTGGTGAGATAACTTAATGCCATGGTTAGTGAATTGCAAAAAAAAAAAAAAAAGCCCTGAATTGTAGATGGATATAAGGCATTCTTTGCCATTTGCCTGGTTTTCACTAGATCATATCCAATCCTTTTCCAATCAGAATTTTCATGAGGTTATAATGGAGAGGTCAGTGGCTGAATATTTCCTTTTTTGGCTCCCACACATGGGAAACTTTGAATTTCCAGACAGCTGAAGGAGTGCAATTTTGCATGTTAGTTTGAAGGCTTTCTGTACATTGCTATCATAATGGACCTAGTCAAGCTTGAGATGAAGAGAAAACCCACTAGGGGATGAACAATAAAGCTTAGAAGCTCCAAGAGAAGCTAATTCTCCAGAGCTTGTGACTGCAATGAGTTGCATTTTCAAAATCCATAGTTGGAACACAGTTGCTGGAACAACAGCACTTGGTACTGTTATGGGTTTTGCAATTTTTTGTTCTGAAAGTGACAGCAATGTAGTTATACGGTATATTTTTAAAAGAACAGTATATATTTGCAGATTTTGGTTTTTGCTTTAGTATGTGTATTCACTATATTTACTTTTCACGAAGTTACTTTATGGAAGTGCATGTTCCTTTCTGGCAAGGGGGGGGGGGAAGAATGCTGTTTGAAAAATTAATGTGTTCAACTGGAGCTGCTTCTTGAGTAGCTTTGTCTAAACATTTGAGAGCAGGTTTTGGAATATTTTCATCCAAGTAGAACATTTTGTTTTAATTATCTATGCAGGATAACCTACTGTTATGCTTCACTAATAAAATATTGTATGAGCTGGTAGGTTCTGCTTGGATTTAACATAATAATGATTTTTATATATGCATAAAAATGCCTTCCACACTGGGCCTACATTAAATAATGCCTTCAGCTACAACATTTACAACTGTCCTTGTAGTTTAGATTTGGGGAGTTCAATTCTAAAACTGTCCTTTATGAAATTAACGTTCAGTGTTGAAAATTATTTTCAAACACATAGGATTGGAATCGTTCTTGGCATTAATTAAAGAGGCAAACGCATGATGATTGATGCTGTACTGTGGGAAAAATGGAAAGCTTTTTTGTAGCCACACTGTGAATATCATTTCAGAAAATTTAGAAAATGTTTGAGGGGCTCTTCCTATCGCTGACTGCTATTATTTTACTATGATTACTACAATCTTTTCAATTATCTTCCATTTTCTGCTGCCCAATATTAGCTTTCCATATAAAGCAAAGCTCCCATTATTATTTATTCTTCCTCTTGACATCTTCAGCCTGCCTTCATTATTTGCTTGGTCGCACTGGCTAGCTATAAAACTGAGCAACAGTTATAGATGTCTCCAACTGAAGTTTTAGTAGAATCTCTATGTCAAATATGTAGGGATGTGGTTGCTTTAATGTTTTACTAGAGAGTTGAAAGTGATGGTTTGATAGGTAAATGGATGGAGTGCAAATGAAGACATTCTTGAATTGGATGGAACAAGGAATGAGGTCCACATTTAGGCCTATTTGCAAAAGCAATATGTGAGCGATTGTCTTAGTAGAGTTGACTGGATTCATCTTGATTGGTACTTTAGAACAGATACAGATTAGAGGGAAATATCAGCCTTTTGAGATTAGGCAATGTCAAGAAACAGACCCAGTTGGGATTCGCTCAGAGCTGGAAAGAAAACAAGCTGAAATTAAATCCCAGCAAGCTGGAGGTTCTACCTATGGGAAAAACTAGACTTTGAAATTGAGATGAAGCTTGCTTTAGATGTGGTCACATTTTTTATTTATTGTTAGATGTTTATCCTCCTTCCATTTGTATAACTCAAAGCAACATACATAATACTCCTACTTCCTATTTTTTCTACAACCCTGTGAGGTAGGTTGGGTTGAAAGAAAGTGATTGGCTCAGCTGGGTGTCATACCTGGTGTCTGGTCCAGGGCTTGAATCCCTACACCAAACTGCCTCTTATTCCCCTTGAAAGAGCAGCTTTCACCCACAACCGTCACTGGATTTTCAAGTGGCGGCTGTGGTAATTTGCACAATTATTGCTACTGTGCCAACTGTAACCTTTGCTGAACTGGTACAACTAATGAAAATTATTCACGCTTTGGTTACAACCCGTGCAAACCACTGCAGTCTGGTGTACATTGGGCTAACCTTAAAAAGTGTCCAGAAATTGAGGTTGGTGGCCAGGCTGCTGACTGGTACAAGCTAGAACAGTGGTTCTCAACCTTTTTCAGTCCGCAACCCCGACCTGCGCCGTGCATGCGCGGCGCGACGGCCTGCATCACGCATGCGCGGTGCATGCGTGATGGCCTGTACCGCACATGCATGGTGTGACAGCCCGCATTGCACATGCGTGATGCACACGACGGCCCGCACCGTGCATCCGTGGCATGACGGCCCGCATCGTGCATGCATGACGCGCATGACGGCCCGCATCGCGCATGCGCGGCATGCGCGCGCAATGGCCGAGGGGAAAAGGGGGAAAAAATTGGCGGACTGTGGTGTTTGGCAACCCCCGTGAAATGGTCGTTCGACCCCAAATGGGGTCACGACCCACAGGTTGAGAACCGCTGAGCTAGAGGAATGATAATGATGCCTGTAGTGAAAGATCTGCATTAACTATCAACTATAGAAGGCAAGACCAAAAACTAATCAAGGAGAGAAGCAACCTAGAATTAAAGAGAAACTTCCTAACAATGAGGACAATTAACCAGTAAACAGCTTGCCCTCATAAGTTGTAGGTGCTTCATCACTGGAGGTTTTTAAGAGGAGACTGGACAGTCACTTGTCTGACATAGGGTCTCCTGCTTGAGCAGGAGGTTGGACTAGAAGACATCCAAGGTCCCGTCCAGCTCTATTCTGATTCTGATTATTGTCCCAAAGGTACTTTTTCAAAAGGCAACTGAACTTTGCTTTTCCTTGAAGACGTTTCACTTCTTGTCCAAGAAGCTTCTTCAGAACTGAAGATTTTATTTTTTTAATTGTTGCAAACTGCCTTAATTAGTGCATGGTCACAATGGTAGGGCATGACTATCATATAACTATATATGATTTCCCCCCTGTACCCTATTATCTATGTACCATTATTACATTATACAAGGATCCTATGTAATTTTATGACTCTCAAAACTTTTTGACACATATGCTATGCTTTCATAGTGACAGCTCCTTTTAGTTTACTGCCACTATGACAACTACAACGATCACTGTGACATCTATTTAATATTTATTTAGGTCATCTGTTTTGAAGTTGTTGCAAAGAGCCTTGAAGCCTAACAGCATCCTCCTGCATCACAGAGAAATAGGCACTCATCTAGTGAGATCTCTATTACTTGGGGATATTTTTATAATAATAATAATAATAATAATTCTGTATTATCATATTAAAACATTGCCTGGGAGAAGGCAGAAAGTGTGTTTTGGTTCAGAAGGCAAGATTTGGTAATAGGAAGAATCTCAGCATCTTGTTTAAATTATATATTGGCAACACAAATTGCAGGGCATCTTTTACTCACAACAATGCTGTTCATATGAACAAAAATTAAAATGCAGAGTTAAAAAAAAGGCAAAATCTCATGTAAGTCTGGAAGTGCAGAGTCTAGCACAATGGGGGCACTGAAAGTCCATTGTTGTAGTAACTGTGGCTGTTATTTTGTGATGCTGTTGACAGGGTTTTTTTTTTCAGTTTTTGGCAGCACCTGACTGCAAAGCTAGAGTCTTCATAAAATAGGGTTTGCCAGCAAGTTCTGTCAGCAGCTGCTTCTAGTTTCCTTGGCTGGATGTGACAGTGGCATAGTTTCCTTCACAGAATCTTTGTAATGCTCTAGTCTGTCTCTAAGGAATAACAGCTCACATGCAATATTGTAGATCCTGACTGCCATTGTTTATGTCTCCTAAAATCCAGCAGGCAACTACTACTCCAATTTTGGAACAATTTTTTCTTTTTCTAAATCAAGTTCAGACAGTTTACTGTCAGTGGGATTTTCTCCCTGATTACCTGTTCTATTAGAATTTGCTTAAAGAGTTGTCTTATGGAAGGCAATGATTGATAAACGTGTTCCTTGGATCTTTCACCCTTACAAACTGATAGTCATCACATTTTTCCACATTTAACTGGGAAGCAGAAGGGGTCAAAGTAAGTACTGAAAATTTTGAATGGGAGATTACTCAGTTCAAAATAGTAGGTCATTGGGAATATGCAATGTGATTCCTTACTTTCTTATATATATATAAGTATTGCTTGTATGGTAAGACTTGATAAATCTCCAATAAATATGATTTTAAAACTCATCTCATTGTATTGTAACTTTGCTCTGAATAAAATAAAATAAAAATATAAAAACAGTGCATCTCAATATGGCCTGGATCTGAATTTTAAACATAAAATTATTCTTTAAAAATACACTTCACTAATGTTATTGTTGGCTTAAATAATTTCCCCTAACATTTTCTATTAAGCTTTCTTTCATGAATAGAATAGAATAGAATAGAATAGAATAGAATAGAATAGAATAGAATAGAATAGAATAGAATAGAATAGAATAGAATAGAATAGAATAGAATAGAATAGAAGTTTCTCCTTAATTCCAGGTTGCTTCTCTTTTTGATCAGTTTCCAACCATTGTTTCTCGTCCTTCCCTCTGCTGCTTTGGTGAACAGCCTGGCCCCCTCTGCCTTGTGGCAACCCCTCAGATACCGGAATACTGCTATCATTGTTTCTTCTTTTCTTTAGACTAGCCCAGTGGTGGCGAACCTATGGCACGGGTGCCAGAGGTGGCACTCAGAATCCTCTCTGTGGGCAAATGCACCGTCACCCCAGTCCTAGGCCTTCAATTGGGTTTTATAAAACCTTTTTGCTTTAGGCCTCCACTGCCATGTGCAAAAAAAAAAAAAAGGTTCAATCAGTCAATTTTAACTTCTCGCAGGAAAAAAAAGATCTTGCAAAGTTGGAATTGATTGATTGAACTTTTTAGTCCCATTCAGTCTGCCATTACCACTGCAGCCACGCCCACCCAATTGGCCACGCCCACCCAATTGGCCACACCCAGCCAATGGGTGGCACTTGACGATGTATAAGTGGGTTTTGGGTTGCAGTTTGGGCACTCAGTCTCTAAAAGGTTTGCCATCACTGGACTAGCCAAACCTAAGTCTCGTAGTCGTTCTTCATATGTTTTAGTCTCCTGGCTTTTGATCATCTTAATTGCTCTTCTCTGAATTTTTTCCAAACTCTCAACATCTGTTTTGTGATATAGTGACCAAAATTGGCTGCAGTATTCCAGGTGTGGTCTTACTAGGGTTTTATAAAGCGGTAATAATACTTCGCGTGATCTCTCTATTTATACAACCCAGGATTGTATTAGCTTTTTTGGTTGCTGCTGCACATTGCTGACTCATAGTCAAGTGATTGTCCACTAGAACTCCAAGGTCCCTCTCACATATGCTGTTTTTAAGCCAGGTCTCACCCAATCTGTATTTGTACCTTTGGTTTTTCCTGCCTAAATGTAAGACTTTGCTTTTCTCCACATTGAATCTCATTTTGTTGGATAGGGCCCATTGTTCAAGTTTGTCAAGATCTTTTTGGATCCTGTGTTTGTCTTCTGGGGTATTGGCTATTCCTGTCAGTTTTGTGTCATCTGCAAATTTAATGAGTTCCCCTTCAATTCCCTCATCTAAGTCATTTATGAAGATATTGAAGAGTACTAGGCCTAAGATGGAACTTTGTGGTACCCCACTGCTTACTTCTCTCCATATGGATGTAGTGCCATTGAGGACTACTCGTTGAGTACAGTTTGTCAGCCAGCTACAGATCCATCAGGTAGTGATGTTGTTTATTTCACCTTTTCCTAGCTTACCAAGGAGTAGGTTGTGGTCTACTTTGTCAAATGCCTTACTGAAATCTAAGTATATTATGTCCACTGCGTTTCACTGGTCTACTAGTTTAGCCACTTTATCGAAGAATGAGATAAGATTGGTTTGGCATAATCTGTTTGTAACTAGTTATGATTTTGTTTGCTTCTAGTTGTTCACAGATCTGTTTTTTTATTATCTTTCTTAGGATCTTCCCAGATCCTATGTACTGTTTGTATACAAGTTTCATAAAATATATATTTTTATGCATAACATCTTTATTCCTCAACACATCCAAATATACGCAGTTTATATGCAATTTGGGGGCAAAACTGATTTGTAAGGGAAGCAATCTGTCTTTATACAAAGGGAAAAAAACCAGTCCAACCTATCAAAAAAATAAGCAAGAAAATAATAAGAGAACACCTATCCACTCTAGATGAGGTCAAACTGCCAGGACCAGATGGATTACATCCTAAGGTTCTGAAGGAACTGGCAGAGATGATCTCAAAACCATTGAACCATATCTTTCAAAGATCTTGGGGCACTTGGGAACTACCAAATGACTGGAAAAGAGCTGATGTTCCTGTCTTCAAAAAAGAGAAAAATGGATCCAGGAAACTATAATCAGTCTGACATCAGTACCTGGAAGATCCTGGAAAAGTTAATCAAGCAACAAATCTGTGAACATCTAGAGCAGACATGTCAAACTCGCAATGTCACATGATGTGGCAAGACATATTGGTACAGTTTTGCCATTGCTGGCAATGGGGTGAGCACGGCTTCCAGATGACACGTCTGGCCCATGGGCTGGCAGTTTGACACCCCTGACCTAGAGGAAAGCAAAGTCATAACCAGAAGCCAACATGGCTTTGTCAAAAACAAATCACGTTGTATAAATCTTATTGCATTATTTGACAATGTGACTAAGTTAGTGGACCACTGAAATGCTGTGGACATAATTTACTTGGGATTCAATAAGGTGTATGATAAAGTAGACCACAACCTACTACTTGATAAGATAGATAAAATAAGGCAAATGAAATATAAAATCTCAGCCTCCTTATCTGTATTTAGCTGCTTTCTTGTTACGAGTTTTCAGATCTTCATAGCAGTACTGTTTCCTTAAAATAAAACTGAGTTATTTTGTATTTTCTTGTATAGCTTTTCTTTCTTTTGGTTCCATCTTATTACTTTTCTCTAATATTTATGGAAGGAAGGGCTATCATTTTAGCATCATTTCTCTTATGGGGACTGTCATACCTTATTTTATGTCAGTGCATTGGTCCATTTACTTACATATGTGGTTTCTGTTTTATAATAAATTACTTTTCTATCATTGCCTGGTATAATATTTGTGACATTAGAGCAAAATTTACTACAAAGTATCCCTTACTAATACAATGTACAGTAATCATATATATGGAAGAAGGGAATATAGACAATTACCAGACTTGGTATTGTCTTGAGAGGTTTAAGGCAAACAGTGATGTGAACTTTAAATTTCAATTTAAACTAACAATATACATTATAGCACTAATTCTCATCCAAGGAGCTTCCTTTATAAACCTTTGGTTGATCCCATCCATCTGAAATGGTATAGGGTTTCCTGCCTGAGCAGGGGGTTGGACTAGATGACCTCCAAGGTCCCTTCCAACTTTTTATTACTACTACTATTACTACTACTACTACTACTACTACTATCATCATCATCATCATTATTATTATTATCATTATTACAGGAATTTATTAGTGCAAAATCAACACATTTATTGTTTATCCTTTCTTTTTTCTTTTTGTAACTTAGTATGGAATCCCATACTTCTGGGATTTATGGGAACTGTATTCCAACCTGTGGCAGAACTGGAGAAAGCTGTGCAACCATGTACATTAATAATTCATTAAGGTAGACTCCTCAGTAATAGCTCCAGCTATTAACCACTTTGGTAACCAAAAATGATAAGGCATTAAGGGATAATGAAGGATAAAAGGATACCTTGCTTAAAAATTCCTCAGCCTAGGTGTGATTGTACAGATGGTCATTACTGGAAGTAAGTTTTCTTTTCTTTTTTCTTTTCTTTTCATGGCAAGAGGGGAGACTGAAATCATTTGCAATGTTCCAGAAGCCTGCTATATGCATATGTGTTTTCCCCCACAAGATTTGTTTTGGATCCCCAAATTAAAGATCACAAAGGAATTTATTCCATGCAAAAGATTTAATCTGAGTTTATCATCCTCCCCTCCCCCCCAAATTTTCACAAAATTTCTCATCATTAACAAAAAGCATTTTGTCTTTCTCTTTTTTTTCTGAATATATTACTTTTTGTTCATTTATTAAATTTCTTTCCCTTTATCAAGGCTCCATATTTCTAAGTGCACATTCATGTTCACAACTTGGATTTTTAGAGCGATTCAGATCTGTCTCTTCCCACCACATTTAATTAAGAGAATCCTGGAAGCAAGATCTTTATTTTCTTAATGATGAGAGCCATTGGATCATTTCTTCCTGTTCCTGTAATGGAGAGGATCCCATCCAAGTTAGCATTTGAACTAAAATGATTGATCAATATCTATCATCAAAGGTAACATCACCAACAAGGTTGGCAAGATTTATTTCAATACTTCAGGTTTTCATGCATTCTCTGCAGGTTACATCCCTCTGCTTCTTTCTTGTCAAGGACCAAGGCAATTGGGGCTTCTTCCTTTTCCTAGGAACATCTAGGTTGATCATCTTGATCATCTAAGGCTGGCAGAGGCAGTTGTCTCTAGCTAATTTTAATATGCCACTACGGACAAGGGAATGTTCTTGGTAATCAGCTGTATATTTTGAATCCCAGTGGTGGGATTCAGCCAGTTCGCACCAGTTCGGCAGAACCGGTAGCTAATTTTTTGTTGCCCAGGCCCAGAATGGACTTCCAGAAGCGGCATCCACACAGAGAACCAGTTGGTCACATATATGAATCCCACCACTGGTCTTGCTCCAAGAGCCTTAAAACTGTCATGCATTTGCTTGTTTTGAGATTTAGAAAAAATATTGAAAGGAACTGTCCTTAGTAATATACACTCCAGCAATATTATGCCCAATGAAGTTATAGAGTGAAATAAATTTAACAAATAAACATGTTATACTACTGCCTCTGAGAATATTATCACTGGATAATAAAGAATTAAAAGATCATTATCATCAGTGCTTTTTTTGTAAAAAAAAAAAAAAAAAAAAGGTGCCAGAACTCACACACGTCATTCAACCCACCTTGTCTACCCTACAAAGTTCCATCAAAAAAAGGTGCCGGAACTCCGTTCTGGGTGTTCTATGACAAAAAAAGCCCTGATTATCATTATCATTATTAGTCACAGTTTGAAAAAAGTTATTTAAATAAGAGAGGATTTGTTCTCGGTAGATTCATTTTTTTTTATACTGAGAAAAAGATTCCCCAAAAAAGGATGACACTTTTTATGAAGTTACTATGATAAGACTAGTAAATTCAAGCAGTAGTAGGGATGTGTGTGTATAAGGTAGCATGATGCATGGAAATGAATAAAATAATTACAGTTGTTATATATAGTTTCTTTTAGAGCAAAACTATATAGTTCACTCAAAATTAAGTTGCATGGAATTCAGTAGGTCCTCCAGTGCTACCATGCAAAAATGTGGCGCGAAATTTAGTACAACTTTTCCTACTGTGCGATCATATCAAAATGCATTTCTAACTGGAATAGAACCCATTTCACATAAAATGGAAATATAAATTGCTAGCATTCAGATAGATATAGGCAGACAGACAAACATGTAATTTATATGTCACACAGGTAATAGATACTGTACAGCTCTCAACAATTAAAACAAAACAAGCATAAAAACCATAATATCAAGGTGTCAGTAAACATAAACACAAGATAAATTAATATCCTAGCTAGTCACCTCTGCACCAAAGCCATTGGAAGAGGATAGTTTTCAGGTCTTTTTGAACTGAGGTCAGGAAGGCAATCACACACTTTGAGCCTTTGGGTTGATGGCTGAGAATGGTTTCTTAATACTCATAAGCTCACATTCTTTGTTGCCCAGCTGCTTTTTAGCTTGTGGCAGCAAGCATTGGTTTCCCCCCTAAGTATCTTTCCTTAATCAGCAGACCATTCTATGGAAAAATTTCATACTAGGGTTTGATCCTGTATTTTCAGGATTTTCAGTGGCACTTAGAACATTTAGTTTTTCACAAACTGAAGGTCTTTTTTCCTTTAGTAATTCTATTAAAAGTTAAAAATAAAAAATAAAAATTAACACAAGAAAAAAAAAGAATAAGAAGAAAAAATAGAAAATACATAAATGAAAAAAATACAAAGATAAATAGAACAGGAAAAAATAAGAATACATTAAACAAAATGAAACAAAGTGTATAGAGAAATGACTTCTCTTTTCATCACAAGCACCATTTGTTTTAGTGATTTTGATCTCTTAAAATACAACAAATGATTTCTTCTTCCTACATCCCAACTCTTATCTATAAACTAGTCCTCAAAACCTCATTGTTCAGTCCTAATCAGCAAAATTCCATTAAGGGTTACTAGCGATAACATCTTTTCTTTTTTAGTCTTGCTCAAATAAACCATCTTTATATTCCTGCCTTTTAAATATTCTTGATCTTTAGTCCCTTCAAATAATGTCCTAGAACTTTATTTCTTTTCATTTTTTCTTTGTCTCTTCTCCCAAAATTTGTATATCCCTTTTTATTATTAAGATATCAGATGATTTCTTTTGTATGTCCAGTGTAGCATTATTCTCAGTCTTGCAAGGTAAAGCTTGTTCTTCTTTCATAATATCCTTGAAACATACTCTAGTTACAGAGGCAGATACTCCTAAAATTAATTTCTAGGTGCATTGTTAAAAGATATCCTTCAGTGTGTCCAAAGTCAAAATATTCTGTATTAATAAGTAAAATTTATGTGTTCTTCTCCTTTAATTGTAATCTTTCATTCCTTTTGTTTTCCTTTAATGTCCAACCTTTCAAGTTTCATCTTATCATGTTTTTTAAAAGAGAATTAAGAAAAAAAACATTTTACCATGACAAAGATTCTTACAATAAGTTCCATTTGTGACATTCCAAAATCAAAGTTCTAATCACCCTCTTGCTTTTCATTCCAAAAGAATGTTTAAATCCTTAAACCTCTACTTAAAACTTCTTTCACTAAGGATTGAAGGAAACTTACCCATGCTGTAAAACTTATTGATCTGAAGGTTCCTAATTAACAAGCAAATTTCCAAAGGTAATCAGAAAAGTATGCGAACTCAGTGTCCTTCTGAAGATACCAACTGTGGTTTGAGCTAAAAGATGGCTATTCTCTTCCCTCCCAGAGCTCTAAACTCACCAGAGACCTCTGAATTGTGGTCTCTTCACGATGAGCAACTACATGAAGCATTTGTGGGTGATTTAAGCCCTCTCTTTGCCTGAAGGGGGAATATGAAAAGGTGGTCCACTCACTAGTTCTTAGTTTTGCTGCAGTCATCAGTCTGCCATTTCTTCCTTGGAAGTCCCATCTGTGCCTTATTAATACCAAGAGATAAAGGTCACTTAAGAACAAATACTGCATTATCTATGTTGTTTCAGAGAGACTGGCTGATGATGGCAGGCTGCCAAATGGTGCAGCAATGCAGAATGAATGAAAAAATATATAGTGTATGTATGAGGCTTGACCTTAGATACATCTTAATTTGAAATGCACGACCAGGTTCCACCTCATGCAGTGCATGTAGTGCATTAAACCCCTTAAGAAAATTGATTACCTTCCAAATACATTATGAGGAAGGTTCTAAGAGTTTTTCTGTTCATTATTTATTTAGTATCTATTACCTAACTCTTTAAAAATTTAACATTGCATTGCATATCTTTGCCAAGCTCCAACCATCTAGGTTTGATTTTAGGAATGATTTCTAGGATACTTTGCAGGATATGTTTCTATTATTGGAGACCGGGATAATGATAATAATCTTTTGCACATTTTCCCAACAAATATGTTTCCCTTGCCTAATCAAATGGATTTGGAATAGCGGATTGAAAAGGCAGCATTGTGCTTATAGTATTGGGTATAGTGGGATGAATGCAACTGGGAATTAACTACAACACAATCTACCGTTTTTTTAAAAAAAACTTGTTATTTGTAGTCTGCATTTAAAAGTTCAGCAAACTTTATTTTAGGAAAGCGCAGTTAAAACTTGAATGCCTAATTAAATTACACAAAATGATGGAATACCAAGTCCTTTTTCTAGTTTTCTGTTATATATAGAGAATCACAGCTTACTTGCTCTTTGGTGAATTATTTGTCAATTACACATTGATCTACTTTTCAGCATAACAATTGTACAAAATGCCACATCCCTTTTGTAAGATTAAACATGTTTTAGCCATTACTTTGGTTTATGAACGTTAGAGTTGTAACCCCAATAAAAGACATTTATTTGATGAATTATATAGAGAGTATGTTGTAATTCTATTCACTTATGCCAGCTGGCTGAGGATAGTATCATTATTAATTATTTTTATGCTGCAGTAACTAAAATAGAATGAAGACACTGTAATAAAGTTACAATGAAGTCTGAGATGCTCAGGATCATAGTTGGCATAAAAAGGGAAACGATTGATTCTAAAGTATAGGCAGGCAGGAATCTGAAGGTTGGACATGTGAATCCATGTCTGTGTTACTCCTGAGCAAGGTGTTACTGCCTCTACCAATATAAATTGAAAGAGCAAAAGAGGCTGCAGGAATAGGCATATCAGCCATGCAATGCAAGCTAGGACAGAATAGCTCTTTAAATTAGCCTCTACTATTTGAGAACTCCTAATCATCCAATGATGTAAGTTCAGTTTGTTTTTCGTTCACCAACCGGGTAACAAGAAAAGATTAACTTTGCAATGGAAAGGGAAAAATTTGCAGGACAACAGGAACATCTGAGATTTAAATATAATTAGCTTTTTAACTATGGGGTAGAAAGAAGCAGAAAGATATTATAAAGTAAAGAAGAAACAAACGTGTTTTGCAGCCAATGCAGTGTCCATGGTACCCACATGCCCATAGATCCTTCCCTTTTTGCCTGTCAAACTCCTCAGTGAACCCATGTCTTAAATCTTTTTCTAATTCAAAATGAAATAGGATACTGGCAGGCTTCACAGCACATTGCCAACACACAGCAGCATCTATCTCCAAGCTCCACATAATTGATAGAGAGAATTTCCCTCTCCTGGACCAACTAAATAAAAAATTGTGTTCTGCTAACTTTGCCCTGCTTACTGCCTGCAATGAAAGGTCTCTTATCATCTAAGTCAGGGGTGTCCAACTGTCGGTCCACGGGCCAGATGCATCATGCCGAAACCCCACCCCCCCATTGCCGGCAATGGAAAAAAAGTCGCAATGCATCGCAACACGTCACGTGATGTTGCGAGTTTGATACCCCCGATTTAAGTGTTTTTTTTCTATTCCTGATTCAGAGGAAGAGGAAATAGCTCAGATGTATGGAAAGTTTTGTTATTTCTTTATTACTAGTACTAGGCTGGGAGATCCTTAGGAAATCCCAAAGCTATAAGGGAAGTTCAACAAACACCTAGAAGAAAAGGCAAACCATGGAGTAGTTATCAGAAACTGAGCTGATCTTTTTTAAAGACATTTTTGTTTTGCATGAACACTTCTGAGTTTCTAATATCTAAGAAATTGTTATGAACATAAAATCTCTAGCATGTATTGTATTGAAAGATTTATGATCCAGGACCAAACCAATAAACGTTAAAGTGAATACACAATTAAAAATGCAAAAATAAAAATTACATCACAATCAAAACTGTGAGGAGAGCATTAGTCGATCCCCGTAAGTGAATACTTGAATTTTAACTGTCAATTGAGATTATGGCTCACATAGAGCAGACATAGAGAGACAGAAATCTTAATTGATAAACGTTCATTAATTCTACAGATGCCATCTGGAATTTTCTTCTATGATCTCCTTTCTGGACAATATTTCTTAAATTCTAGATCAGCATTGAAGGGCAAAAAGTTGCCAAAAAACTTTAAAGTTGAAGAAGTTTTTTTTAATTAAAAACTTTAAAATCTTACTTGAGTTTTGGTACTGCCCTAAAGCTAGTCACTTAAAGTTTGAATACTAGTTTAAAGCTAACTATCACACCAAAATAAACCAAGGCCCTTGAGAAAGGCTAACCTTATGTGACTTTCATTCTAATACAAATAAAAATATTTTACCATAAACGTTAGCCTGATAAACAATATCCATATAACATAAAGGCAAGACTAATACTAGCCACAGAAACTGTCTATAAAGTTAACCCTCATACCAAATTGAATAATAGGCACCTATAGATGGATTTGTAACTGGCTGACCAACTGCACTCAACATGTAGTCCTCAATGGAACGGCATCCACATGGAGGGAAATATGCAGTGGGGTACTCCAAGGATCTGTTTTTGGCCCAGTACTTTTCAACATCTTCATCAAAGATTTGAATTAGGGGATAGATGGGGAACTCATCAAATTTGCAGATGACACCAAGCTGGCAGGAATAGCTAACACTCCAGAAGATAGGCTTAAGATACAGAAGGATCTTGACAGACTTGAACACTGGGCGCTATCTAACAAAATGAAATTTAATGATGAAAAAAGTAAGGTTCTACATTTAGGCAACAAAAACCAAATGCACAGGTACAGTATAGGTGGTACCTGGCTCAATAGTAGTAATTGTGAGAGGGATCTTGGAGTCCTGGTGGACAATCACTTAAATATGAGCCAGCGGTGTGCTGCAGCTGCTAAAAAAAACCAACACAGTTCTAGGCTGCATTAAAAGAGGGATAGAATCAAGATCACGTGAAGTGTTAATATCACTTTATAATGCCTTGGTAAGGCCACACTTGGAATATTGCATCCAGTTTTGGTCACCATGATGTAAAAAAGATGTTGAGACTCTAGAAAGATTGCAGAGAAGAGCAACAAAGATGATTAGGGGACTGGAGGCAAAACATATAAAGAACGGTTGCTGGAATTGGGTATGTCTAGTTTAATGAAAAGAAGGACTAGGGATAATATGACAACTGTGTTCCAATATCTCAGGGGTTGCCATAAAGAAGAGGGAGTCAAACTATTCTCCAAAGCACCTGAAGGCAGGACAATAAGCAATGGATGGAAACTAATCAAGAAGAGAAGCAACCGAGAACTAAGAAGAAATTTCCTGACAGTTAATTAACCAGTGGAACAACTTGCCTCCAGAAGTGGTGAATGCTCCAACCTTGAAAGTTTTTAAGAAGAGATTGGACAACCATTTTCTGAAATGGTATAGGATTTATTGCCTGAGCAGGGGGTTGGACTAGAAGACCTCCAAGGTCCCTTCCAAATCTGTTTCTATTCTGTTCTGCCTGGAGAATTTTTTAATACTAAAAATTACCTTGTCAAGAAATATCTATCCTGATATATTCCTGGGACAACTACAGTATTTAAACAAATATGCAAAAGCTAAGTCTTACCTTGAATATAAACTCAGACGTAAAGGCAGCTTAACTCTAACCCTATCTTCATCCTGCTAGAAATAGAAATTTTCTACACTAGAAGTACTCTGACAAGCAATTTGTATCATTATACAAATATAAGCCTAGCACTATCAAAATTCACCCATAAGCTAACTCTGCCCCTTAAGTTTAATCATACTTCTAATTTTAAGCCTGCGGGAATCTGACTGGTAATAAAAAGAACTGTTCTAGAGTTACCTTGGCAAGCAACAGTTCTATCTTAATCCCAGTGAAAATGGAAAATAAAAATCCCAATCTTAACCCTAACTCAGAAGAGATCCTACAAGGCAATCCCTATCAAAATATAAGACTACCATTGATCATAGAAATTCAACCAAAAGCTTATTTTACTGTTCACTTTAACCATAGATATTAATAATTCCTAATCCAACCCTATCTTGAGCATACTATCTCAAAGGTTTTTTAATACTAAAATATCACCCTGAGAACTTTCTTTCATGTTATCATAACATGAAAGTAAGAATACCACTATTTATAAAAAAAACTCTCCCAAAAGCTAATACCATCCTTAAATGTAAATGAGTTATTTAAAAGTGAAATCAACATGTGTTAGAAGTTACCTTGATTGGCAATTCCTACCACAATACAAATGGTAACCATGATTTAGCATGAAAAACTTGCCTAAAATCTATTTCTATTGATATTTTTTTAAAAAAGACATTAAGGAAACAGACTCTCATCTTAATTTGACTGTAAGAAATTACCTAGATAGGCAATCCCACCATAAATCCAATGTGAGGTTATATTTTAGCACAGGAACTTGCCTCAAAGCTAACCAACAAGAAATGTAACCATAGTCTCAAGATTTAAGCCTACAGTAATTACTCTACTGATATTAGACATTTCCTACCATAGGAGTTACCATGGCAGGCAATTCTTATTCTAATAGCAATGTAAGATTATCACTAAGCATAAAAACTGTCCCAAAGCCTAACTCTACTCCAAAATGTAACCTTAGAAATCAAGGGAGATAACCTTAATCCTACTATTTGTCTATCCCAGGCAATCCCTACCACATTATTATATATAAATATTACTGTACATAAAAACTCACCCAAAGTTAACCCTGCCTTTAAATTTAAAATTAGAACTTAAGGGAACCTAGCACTAACCCAACATTCATGCTATACCCACTAGAATTTTTCTACCACAAACCTTTACCGTACTGCCCAAGCAACTACTTTTGCACATTTTCTCTGTATTTAAAATTCAGCAAACTTTATTTTTAGTAAAGCACAACTGATATTACCACAATCAATAAAAAAAACTCACTCACCTTACTCTTAAATAGATTACCAGAAAACCTAATCTTGACCTTACCTTCACCCTATTGATAACATAAGGTTTTATTCTAAAAATTACCCTTGTATGGAATATAAGACCACTGGCTCAAAGTGAACTCTACTATTAATTTTAACATTACTCTTTTGTTTATCACAAAATTTGATATATTGAGTTCAAATTTCAATGAAAAGTACACCAATGAATTTCAGTGATATAAGAGAAATGGATTCGCTAGCTACCACAAAGTCTTAAAAACCGTATGTAGCATATTCCTGCTCATTAACTGAGAGTATATTAAAATAATAAAACTTGAAGGTCATCGCATGCTGCATATATACTGTACTTAATGTGTCATTTAACTGGATTTTATGTCTTTCCAATTTCATATTTACATCTGTTTTTCTTTGGAGGCTTCAACTTCACCATGTATTTATCCAAGATAATTTCTTCCAAACTCTACTTGTTTTCATTTAATATTGCACATTATTTGCCAAGCCATATTGTGTCATTAATGTTACATAAATATAATCCTTGTTGTTGTTATTTTTTTAGTTTAAATTGTAGGTATAGGACTTATCTTCTCATACCTGAGCAGAATCAGTATTTGAGATCTTGGAGAACTGCTATCAATGAGAGAGATTAAAGATTTTATTTGATACGTTCACACTTTTTGAAAAAAAAGAGGAAGCATTTTAAAAAATAAGATGCCAATTTGCATATAATTTTCATGTGTTGATTTATAGAAAGATGTACATTTTAGAAAGTATTACTTTAAACTCAACTAAATGGAAAGACTGTGACTAAGTGATTTGTGCATTTAATCCCTATCAATTATATGTAATCTTGATTGGAATACATTGCTATTGCCCCCAGGATGGGCCTTGCAAAATTAGTGGCTGGGATCACAAATAGGAAGGGACTAATATGCTAATTTCCTTCCCACTGTATTCCTGTAGGAATCTGATTGGTGATTATAGAAACAGCAATCTCGATGAGATTGATCTGATATAGCAATCTTGTACATTCTTTTGTTTTATTGCAAACACCCAAGTTGTCAGCAAACCTAAGTTGAGTGAAGTGCTTGCAATATTTTGTGACAAAAATGGGTTCTCTAAATTATCCCTCATTGTCAATGGTGATTGATTTTTAGATGCAAACTGCCATACTAAGAAATATTAGTTTTCTGCCACAGGCTTTGTCTGTAAGCCTGCTGTGTAAGTTTTGAGGTAGTGAGAGGATTTTTTTCCCTGGGTTTCTTCCCCCCCCCTCTGTTTTCTTAAAAATAAATAGTATCTTTTCCGCAGGGTGGCTATGGAGTTCAGTTAATTAAAATATACTGCTCAAAAAAAATAAAGGGAACACAAACGTATAGGATCCTATATGTTTGTGTTCCCTTTATTTTTTTGAGCAGTATATATAACACCCATTGATTTTTTTTTTTGACTGAAGGCTGTGGGTTCAGAAGCAGGAAGTCAGAGTAATATGATTATAATACATATTACAAACCTCTAATGTGTTCTAAGTGGTTTTAAAGTCCTTTAGATTTCATTCAGAAGTTTCCATGTGACCTTATACATACAGGATTCATTAATAAGGTTGCATGTATCTCTTTGCTGCATCCCTCCCCTCCCCATGGGGGGTTAATATAGGTGCCTGAGAGTTCCCATGGCAATCGATTTCTTCTAACTCTACCAAACAATAGCAATAGCAATAGTATTTACTTATATACTGCTTCACAGTGCTTTATAGTCCTCTATAAGTGGTATACAGAGTTGTCCCCAACAATCTGGGTCCTCATTTTACTGATCTCAGAAGGATGGTAGGCTGAATCAACCTTGAGCCGGTCAGAATCGAACTGCCGGCAGTCGGCAGAATTAGCCTGCAATACTGCATTCTAACTACTGCGCATCAAGGCTTTTAGCAAATGTGTGTGTTTTCAAAAAATTCTTGAAGGAGACATTTAAAACCAACAAGTCTAAGCAGGTGTAGGAATGATGATGTTCTTACAATAAATTCTAGACAACATTTTTCTTCACTTTTACCAGCAGCCAATAACCTGTTAATCTGGATTTTTATTGGTATATTTAACAATTTGTCAAAACTTCCATTTACCCCTTTTTATGCTGGCCTTTGACTGTAATAAAGGTTGATTTGATTTGAAACTTCCATTATGTGACTGCATTTTTCTTCAAGTGTTTCTAATGATTCTGAGCTTAACTGTATTTTTGTTGTTGTTTGTATTTGATTTGTTTCTTTTGTGTGAAAATCTCTTATGACTTTTATTGTTTTATCAATGTATAAAATACAAAGAAAAATAAAAATAAGAAATTAAGGAAAGGAAAAAGAGAGGGGGAAAGAAGATATGCGGTACAAGGGAAGAAAGAAAATAGCACTGACTTCTGACTCTTTTTAGCACAGTACAAGATAACAACATTACAGCCTCCACTTTTAAATTGTACTCATTAGTATATGACTAGCTATTTCTATAATAACAAATCTATCTAATCGGCAAAACCAAAATCAACGTTCCATTTTCTTTAATCACAAGCACAAAATCCAGAAGTGATATCCAAATAAAAAACATAATTAAATATATCTTCCTCTTTGAATAAAACAATCAGTCTAACCATTTCTGTTTTATCTTCCTTGCTGTGGAAGTATTTCTATTTGCACTTAATAATCTTTATAAACTATCACCATTTATATTAATAAAATTCACAGTATTCTTTCATTATTTAACCTTAAAGGGAAAAATACTTTTTTAATCCATTTTAAAAAAACATTTTTTTACAAAAGTCTAAAATCAAAACATTCACTTTCAGACCAATAAAATAATAAAGTTGGAAGGGACCTTGGAGGTCATCTAGTCGAACCCCCTGCTCAGGCAGGAAACCCTATACCAGGGGTAGGCAACCTTGGCTCTTTTATGACCTGTGGACTTCAACTCCCAGAATTCCTGAGCTGCCCTATACCATTTCAGACAAATGGCTGTCCAGTCTCTTCTTAAAATCTTCCAGTGTTGGAGCATTCACTGCTTCTGGAGGCAGGTTGTTCCACTGGTTAATTGTTCTAACTGTCAGGAAGTTTCTCCTTAGTTCTAGGTTGCTTCTCTCTTTGATTAGTTTCCATCCGTTGCTTCTTGTCCTGCCTTCAAGCGCTCTGGAAAATAGCTTGACTCCCTCTTCTTTGTGGCAGCCCCTGAGATATTGGAACACTGCTATCATGTCCCCCATCGTCCTTCTCTTCATTAAACTAGACATACCCAATTCCAGCAACCGTTCCTTATATGTTTTAGCCTCCAGTCTCCTAATCACTTACTTAAGCATTATATATACAGGGAAAAATACATTTTCAAAAATTAGATTAGGACTTTTTTTCAATTACAAATATCTGATTGATAAAAATCCATCCTAATTCCAAATGACTCATTAAGTTTAAGTCATTCCTTCCAGTTAGTCTTCATGGAATAAAATCTTTTTCTTCTCTGGAATGTTTGTCAAGTAGTTATAACCTTCTCTTTTTCTCAAGGATTTCTCAACCTTGTTAATATCCATGAGGAAAAGGTCCCAAACCTGTCCAAAAGTTGCATATTTTCTTGGAGCTCTACAACTGCCCTCATCCTTCTGCCCTCCCCCCCCCACCTCTGGTGATCACAGAAAAAGATGTGTGAGGTCTATTTCACAGACAAAAGCCTGGAAAATCACCAGGACCAGACAAGGTAACTCTTTCTTGCTTGAAAGCTTGTGTTGACCAATTGGCCACCATCTTCACCCACATCTTTAATAAATCACTAGAGATGTGTTATGTTCCTTCTTGCTTAAATTGCTCTACTAAGGAACCCTCCACTAAGGAGGTGAATAACTACAGACCGTTTGCTCTGACATCTGCAGTTACGAAAAACTTTGAAAAGTTAATGCTGAAGCAGCTGAAAACCATCATGGAGCCGCTGTTAGACCCCTTGAAATTTGCCTACTGAGCAAATAGATTGTCCGGTGGTGCTGTTAATTTGGCACTTCACTATATCTTGCAACATCCTGAACCTTCAAGGATCTATACACAGGTTCTTTTTGTAGACTTCACCTCTACATTCCATACCATCATTCCAAATATTCTTCTCACTAAACTGACTCAGCTAGCTGTGCCCAGCCACACTTGTTAGTAGATCATAAGCTTTCTAACAGATACGAAGCAGCAGATGAAGCTAGGCAAAATCACATCGGATACCTGTATAATTAGCACAGGTGCTCCCCAGGGCTGTGTGCTCTCTCCACTATTCTTTTCTCTCTATACCAGGGGTGTCAAACTGCCGGCCCGCAGGCCAGACACATCATCAGGAAACCACACCCACCTCATTGCCGGCAATGGCGAAAAAGTTCCAATATGTTGCGCAATGTCACATGACGTTGCGAGTTTGACATGTCTGCTCTATACCAACGATTGCATCTCAAAGAATCCCTCTGTTAAAGTACTGAAGTTTGCAGATGATACAACAGTGATTGGTCTCATTTGAAATAATGACAAATCTCTATATAGAAAGGAAGTTGAATAATTTCCATGTGGTGCGGCTGGAACAATCTTGAACTGAACACATTCAAAACTGTAGAGATGGTAGTGGATTTTAGGAGAAGCGCTCCTATTCTATCACCTCTTACAATACTAGACAACACAGTATCAACATTAGAGACCTTCAAATTTCTAGGTTCTATAATATCTCAAGACTTAAAATGGATACCTAACATCAAAAATGTCATAAAAAGCACAACAAAGAATGTTCTTCCAAGCCAACTCAGAAAGCTCAGACTGCCCAAGGAGCTGCTGATACAGTTCTAAAGAGGAATTATTGAGTCTGTCATTTGCACCTCTATAACTGTCTGTGTTTGGCACAGCAACCAAACAAGATAGACATAGACTTCAAAGGACAATTAAGTCTGCAGAAAAAACAGTTGCAACCAGCTGGCCTTCCATTGAAGACCTCTATATTGCACAAACTAGAAAGAGGGCAGTGAAAATATCTACAGACCCCTCACATCCTGACATAAATTGTTTCAACTTCTTCTCTAAAGATGATGCTACAGGACATTGCACAACCAGACACAAAGATACAAAGTCCCCCCCCCCATGTTATCACTCTGCTAAACAACTAATTCCCACAACACTGTCTTATGCTCTGGGATGTTAAACCACCTAATAGGGCTGTATTATTATTATCCTTTTCACCTTTCTTATTACCTATTTCCTTAGCTTCCTATGACTATAACTTTGTTGCTTGTATCTTATGTTTTATGTTGATTGTTTCTATTTAGTATCCTATTATGGTTTATGTTGATTGTTATTTAATATCCTATGACTACTGAGTGTTGTATCTTATGATTTATGATGATTGTATTTATGATTATCATCATGATTTATTACTTGTTGCTTGTATGTACACTGAGAGCTTGGCCAATCACATTTGGCCAATAAAGAATTCTATATTCTATATTTTATTTCAATTTGGTTGTGAGATTTATATTTAAACCATCATAATGAAAATTGGTGTCAGCATAATATTCCAAAATTGCAATTGACTTCTCTGTATTATCAGCTACTTGTGAAGTTGTCTTGATGGTTTGGTAACTTTCTATACATATTTGCATCTCTGAAGTAGCTTTATCTTGTAGCATACTATGTTTCCCCCAAAATAAGACCATCTTATATATATTTTTTGCACCAAAAGACACATTAGGGCTTAATTTCAGGGAAATACGGTATCAGGATGATCAGCCTAACTGGGCGCTACACCCCCGGTGTGTGCACAAGAGGCGGTGAGCACACAGGGGCTGATGGAGTCTGGCAGCAGCCACAGCCCGCCGGCTCCTTGGTGCAGGGCAGATAAGTCTGAGTATGGAGGCAGAGGTGGGAAGGAGGCAGGTGATCCAGATGTGCTACGTGGCTGCCTGGCTTGCAGGAGGCTTGTGCGGTGGCACAGACAGCAGGCAGAGGCAGAGGCACAGTGGGAGGCAAGCAATCTGGATGTGTTGCACGGCTGCCTAGCTCATGCGAGCCTCCTGTGAGCCAGGTGGCCATGTAGCACATCCGAATTGCCTGCCTCCCCATGCCTCTGCCTCTGCCTGCTCCCTATGCTGTTGCATGAGCCTCCTGCAACCCTCCCATGAGCCAGGCGGCCGCACAGCACATCTGGATAGCTTTCCTCCCCTCCCCTCTGCCTCCATGCTTGGACATACCTGTGCTGCACCAAGGGACCAGTGGGCTGCGGCTACTGCCAGACATTGTCGGCCCCCACATGCTCGCCACCTCCTGTGCTGGCCAAGCCCACCCTCTGAGCTTATTTTTGGGATAGGGCTTATATTAGCACACTAAAAAAAAACAGGCTACAGCTTATTTTCTGGGTGGGTCTAATCTATGAACTGATGAATTTTATTTAAAAATTTTCAAATACATCTTTAATAAGTTGCTCCTCAGCTTCTTAACTCCCTTTTTAGTCAAAGAGTAACTTTTTTGTATCTGCAATCATATTTGCAATCATATTTGCAACACTTGGTTTGTTTTTAGATTCCTGCTGAAGTATCGTGGGATGTACCACATGTGAATTTGCTTCTCCATCTTCTTAACTCCCTCTTTAGTCAAAGAGTAGATTTTTTTGTAAGTCACTTAATAATTGTTGGTCAATCAGAAATCATAAAAATTGGGAATTTTTAGCCACCCACAGCAAAGCAGACCAAGCTATAAATTACTAAAAAATAATAAACTAGAACACAACTTTCTGCCCTTATATGTCTCCATTATTTTTTTTAAAGATACTTCACACTTCCTTATTTTAGCTTGCCTTCAACAGTCTTCTTCCTTGTTGTTTAACAATGAAGAAATTCCTCAAATGGTGCAGATCTTCAAAAAGAAATAACAGGCTGTGACTAAAGAGAGCATCTTTTAGCTTAATAACAATTAATAGTCCTTAAAAATGATTAAGAAATGAATGGCTCAACTTACTATACATTTGAAAAATAAATTCCAAAATGGCTGCTTCTTCAAAAACAAACTGATTGCAGCCCCACCCAACCCAGCTTTTGGCATGCAGTCTGCTTCAAAGCACAGCTCCTGAAGCTACTTGCAGACCCACTGCTGTATCAGAGGATCTTGTGGGATGACTCTAGGACTTTCTCTAACCCAGCTGAGTCATATAAACTAAAGAAATGCCAGTTCCTTCTGTTGGTAAATTGAAGAAGCTGCAGTCCAGGGAAAAAACCCTTCAGGGATCCTCACCTGGGAGTGTCATCAGTTGGCCATCTTTTCAGTGGAAGTTGTTTTGTTTTTTGTTGACATAAATAGGAATTGACCAGATCAATTGACCTGGAACATTTTGAATATATAAACCACCAAGTTATTGGTCAGGTACAGTTTTTCAAATTCTCCATAAAAACAAATCACTTTGGGCATATTTTCTTAATGTAATTTTTATTAAAAGATTTTACATAAGCTTAAAAACTAGAGAAACATAAAAGAAAAAATAGAAAATAGAAGAAACATAAACAAAAGAAAAAAAATGAAAGATGACAAAAGAAAAAGAAAAGAAAAAAGAAAAGAAGGAAGGAAGGAAGATATCTAAAGAAGCAACATCTTATCTTTGCAGCAGTTACAAACATAGTAATTACTGTTTCTATTCATATTGCATATCATAGTCTCCTTCTTCCCATAACATAAATCTGTATTCAATACATCCTGAAATCACCAATTCATTTTTGTCCATTTTTAGCAAATGGATTTCCAGTCTTTTGTAAAAGTAATTGTTGTTTCCTCCTTAATCAAACAAACCAATTTAACTATTTCTGCAAGCTCTTCCATCTTCATGATCCATTCCTTCCGTAAGTGTATTTCTTGCATCTTTATATATAATAATAATAATAATAATAATAATAATAATAATAATAATAATAATAATAATAATAATAATAATAATAATAATAATAATAATAATAATAATAATAATAATAATAATAATAATAAAGTTGGAAGGGACCTTGGAGGTCATCGAGTCCAACCGCCTGCTCAGGCAGGAACACTACACCATTTCAGACAAATGGCTGTCCAGTCTCTTCTTAAAAACTTCCAGTGTTGGAGCATTCACCGCTTCTGGAGGCAGGTTGTTCCATTGGTTAATTGTTTTAACTGTCAGGAAGTTTCTTCTTAGGTTCTAGGTTGCTTCTCTCCTTGATTAGTTTCCATCCGTTGCTTCTTGTCCTGCCTTCAGGTGCTTTGGAGAATAGCTTGACTCCCTCTTCTTTGTGGCAACCACTGAGATATTGCAACACTGCTATCATGTCCCCCCTCGTCCTTCTCTTCGTTAAACTAGACATATCCAATTCCAGCAACAGTTCCTTATATATTTTAGCCTCCAGTCCCCTAATCATCTTTGTTGCTCTTCTCTGTACTCTTTCTAGAGTCTCAACATCTTTTTTTACATCGTGGTGACCAAAACTGGATGCAGTATTCCAAGTGTGGCCTTACCAAGGCATTGTAAAGTGGTATTAATACTTCACGTGATCTTGATTCTATCCCTCTGTTAATGCAGCCTAGCACTGTGTTGGCTTTTTTGGCAGCTGCAGCACACTGCTGGCTCATATTTAAATGATTGTCCACTAGGACTCCGAGATCCCTCTCACAGTTACTACTATTGAGCAAGGTACCCCCTATACTATACCTGTACATTTGGTTTTTCTTGCCTAAATGTAGAACCTTACTTTTTCACCATTTAATTTCATTTTGTTAGATAGCACCCAGTGTTCAAGTCTGTCCAGATCCTCCTGTATCCTAAGCCTGTCTTCTGGAGTGTTGGCTATTCCTGCCAGCTCGGTGTAGTCTGCAAATTTGATGAGTTCCCCATCTATCCCCTCGTCCAGATCGTTGATGAAGATGTTGAAGAGCACTGGGCCCAGAACAGAGCCCCGGGGAACCCCACTACACACTTCCCTCCATGTAGATGCAGTTCCATTGAGGACCACATGCTGAGTACGGCCGGTCAGCCAGCTACCGATCCATCTGGTGGTGATGCTGTCTAACCCGCATAATAACTTCTGTGCAGATACTATATATAAAACCATGGGCCTTTTCCAGTTGACTGTCCATAAGTTCTAATAAGAAAAACTCTGGTTTCATCTGAACATTAGTTTTTAAACCTCTGCATCACTATATGAATTTGTGTATAACTTCTTTTTGCTTTTTCACAAGTCCACCATGCATGATAAAATGTCCCTTCATATTTTTCACATTTCCAACAATAATTAAAAGTACCTTTATACATCTAGGGCAATTGCTCTGGTGTCATATACCAACAGTACATCATTTTATAAAAGTTTTCTTTTAAATGGTAAGACAATGTAAACCTTTTAACCACATTCTCTCCCATTGGTCCATCTGAATATTGTAATCAAAGTCCCTGGCCTATTTTACTACACTTTCTTTAACTTTCTCTTCCATTTCAAACCTGAACAGAAGTGCACATTTTAGCAATCACATGGTCATGATTTGTACAAAATTCCCTCCATTTTATCATATTCTATTCCTGTTTTTTAAAAATCTGTATTAAACCTTTCTCTTAATGTGCCTATGAACATCATTGAAAATAAATCCCTCCAAAGTCAATCATTCTCTTGATTTCATCTTAAGTTCTCCATTTTCCTGTACTAACAAATCTTTATAAGGAAATCATTTTTCTTTGCCTGCTGTTTCTTTTCTGTAAAACATTTCTTGGGGTGAAGCCAACAAAAGTATTTGCAGGCACTGCTTGGGTTTGTATTTATTCCATTTTTGTAATGTGGCATTCCTGATACAATGATTCTTACAACCATATCATCCAAACCTCAGACCATGATGGCTTTCTCTTTCTAAGCAGTTTTTGTTTCTTGACAATAGTCATTCTTGCATCCAAATAGGCAGCAAAATACAGTGTAAAATGAAGTAATCTTCTCTTTCCTTTGTATCTTGGAGAATCTCATATTTAACTTTGGTTTCTCCCCCTACAATGTAAATCTGGAGATGCTTTCTAGGACTATTTAAATAGTGCATCAATTCTCAAACGACGTAATGTTTGAAATAAGAACAAGATTCTAGGTAACATATTCACCTTTAGCACAGAAATTCTTCTCAACAATGAAATTTTCCCCATCTTAATAAGTCCTTCTTAATTTCATTCCATACTTTAATGCAATTATTTTGAAAACTATGGAATTCATGTTACATAGTAATACTCAAATATTTTACTTTTCTTTTCCATCTGAAACCCATTTTTTGCTATTATTTTTGGCCTTCCATCTTTATAGTCTTTGTCAACAATTTTGCTTTCTCTTTATTAATTTTAAATCCTACTAATGTACCAAATTTGGTTCTTTTCAAAACTTCTAGAGCCCAGAATGAATAATAACAGCCAATGTATAAATCACTATCTTGTTCCTTTCAATATTTTACATGGCTTTATTGGTTCTCAATTCACACTTATATGTACAATTTGTGAAGTTTATATTGATTTTACTGATATATTAACATTATTTCTATCTTCCAAAATTTTAAACAGAAAAGACCTATTTTAATTGTCAAAAGCTTTCTCCACATCAAGGAATATTATAAAGCACTTAAGTTGCTTCAAGTAGTTTAATATGATAAGAACATTTCTAACATTATATCTCAGGTAAAAAACCATGTTGGTCTTCATGGATAAAATCTTGTAGAATATTTTTCAGCTTTTCAGCTAATATTGTTGTGAATATTTTATAATTATTGTTCAGTAACTATATTGCTTTATATTTTTGGTTAAAGTAGAATTCTGTCCTTCTTTAGAAATTAGTGGTGTATTCATCCCTGTTCAATTATCTGGTATCTTTCATTATCTAAAATGAAATTCATCATTTTCTGCAAAATGAGGAAAAGCTCATTTTGTAGTAAAAGCTTATTTTCAATTTTTTTTTATAATAAGAGGCTAATTGTCCATCTGGGCCAGGAACATTACCTTTACTCATCTTCTTTGTAGTATCACAAACTCCCCTTTTTGTTGTTAGTCTATTCATTATTCATCATGGCATATCTGTTGTCTTTGGTTAAATTTGGCAATTTCAAACAAAATAAAATGTCTATAAATATTTATGTGGGTTGTCTGTTTTTGTTTTCCTGCTGGATGGTAGAAAAAAAAAAATCAACCCCTACAAAATGTTCCTTAAAATACTTTAAGATTATTATGTCTCATGGAGCTTTTTACAAAGTCAAACATTTTTCATGAAACAATATTTAAGGAAAATATTTTGCAAATGTTTTACATACCAATAGATTGCACTAAAATTGATGCCATTCAAATTTAATAAACTAGGAATGAAATAAATGAAGAAATTAAGGTTCAATATGCTTAATCCTTTAAGGTACAGAAATGCTGGAAAGAGCTGACACAATGAGTTCTTGGCTAATGCAGAAATGACAGAATATGAAAACTACATTATGGATTCATAATCAATTACTATTTTAAACGAATGCTTTATTTTTAGAAACATCTGGGGAGACGACAACTACCTGTCATGCCACCTATCACCCCACCCTTATACTTTTCTAAACTATGAACTATGTGATTTACTCAAATGATCCAAAAAAGCAAAATGGAGTTTAAGTCTCAGAGAACCCCAGTACCTTTGATATATACACAATGGCACATCAGCAATGTCTGCATTGGAAATAATAATGGGAGGAGCCAGCAGGTACCCACCTGTCTTTTATTGAATCTGTTGGAAGAAGAAGGAACGTGCTCAGCAGACTGAGTAGAAGACATGAATGTGCACGCCTGTCCCTTCTGCAAGATCAGCTGGAAAATGAGAAGGAGAGCTGTATTTGCATCTGCTTTGAACATGTGTGTTTCATCAGTCAAGATCACCGTTTTATTAGATCTCAGATCTCTCCCATACAGTATTTAATGGAAGTTAAATTAGTAAGAATAAGAAAGAATATGTCTGGTTTGTTTGGAAAATACCAAAAGTTTGTTTGCTCTCCCTTTTTTTTCTTCTGTTAAAAAGCTGAACATGATAGAAGTTGACCTGGATATTGTATTTTGCTACCTTAGGAGTGCTCCATGCAAATCTTAGCAATTAGATTTCAAGTTGGAAATCCCTATCAAATAGCTGTAGCTTTATTAAAATGCAGAAAGAAACAAGTAAAAGCAAAAAAGGAAAGCAAAATAAATGGACTGTTTTCCCCCATCCATATTATTGTATACCTTTATAAAAGTATTAATGCTGTACCAGGATTACACCATGCTAGCATGAAGCATGTGCTGCTGTCTTTCCTGTCTGTGAAAAACAGGAACTGTGCTACTGTGGATTTTTTTTCAATGAACTTCAAAGGACTACAGAAGAGTTACACTAATAATCCTACTATGTTTATAATGAGCCTCATAATTTTGTTAAAACTTAACCTATTCAGTGCTTAATGTACTTGTAGCTGTTCTATCTATCATAATCTCAGTAATTAGATAGAAAAAAGAAAGCCCTTCTTGAGTTAATTAGATTTGTGCCAAAAAGATGGGCATATGCCCTCACTCGAACTTTCTATGCCACAAAGTGACCTAAGTGATTCTATTTTTGAAAGAAAATATCCATTAAAATGAACAATTTGCATGTTCGATCATGTGGAGGGGAATGGAAATCCATACTAAGAATTACAAAGAATTTAGAGCATAATAAACTGTTGGCCTGAATTTTAAAAGAGTAAAGGAACAAACAGGCACAAACTATAAGAGAGAAAATAGGAAGGATGTGACTGGAGCTAACACATGGAGATAAATCTTGCCACCCATAGTCCCTTAACTTGCTTATCCAGCAGTATTCTGATCAGCTTACATTAAGAACATAAGAACATAAGAAGAGCCATGCTGAATCAGGCCAAAGCCCATCGAGTCCAGCATTCTGTGTCACACAGTGGCCCACCAATTGTACATGGGGATCTTGAGCAGAAAGAGAAGGCAAAACCCTCCCTTTCCCTTGACCCCCAACAAATGGTACTCAAGGGAATCCTGCCTGCCTCAACCAACATAGAGGCGGCACATGGACATCCGTTTTAATAACCATCGATACACTTGGCATCCATGAATCTGTCTAACCCTGCCTTGAAGCTATCAAGGCTGACAGCTGTCATGACTTCTTCTGGAAGTGAATTCCATAAACCAATGATCCTCTGGGTGAAGAAATATTTCCCTTTATTTGTCCTCACTTTCTTACCTATGAGCTTTAGGGAGTGCCCCTTTGTCCTAGTATTGTGTGATAGAGAAAAGAATTTTTCTCTACCCACCTTTTCTATCCCATGCATGATTTTATACACTTCGATCAAGTCACCCCTTAAACGCCATCTTTCAAGGCTGAAGAGACCAAGGCATTGCAATCTGGTTTCATAAGGGAGGTGCTCCATTTCCTTGATCATTCTTGTTGCCCTTTTTTGCACCTTCCTTTGTTACAGTAAGAAGATTAAAATACGAATTGAATATAACAAAATAACAAATCTATAGTAACAAAAACTGTAACAAAATTGACCAGATTAAGGCCACCAAGGAACAATAATCATGAAACATCATTCAAGGTAGGGGAGATCACAACTTACATCAGATTCTCTCCCAGATTTTTTTTTTTTAAGCCAAGATTTTACAACTCTCCAAAAACGCAACAACATGAGGAATTGTCTGGTCTTGAAATATTCTCTCCCCCCCCCAAAAAAGATACTGCAACTGAAAACAGCTCAGTTCAAGAAACTTTTGTGCAATTTGGGAATTATTCCTGCTTTCCTGCTCTGGGGATTTCCTTTCTTCCTGCAGCCAAGATACTATGACATGTTGCTGCTCTAAGCCTATCCTTCTCAGATATTTTAAAGCCAGTTTATAAAATAATTTTTCCTCCTCATATGAAAAACAAATATGACAAGGAAAGAATGAGGGTAATTATGGGATATAGGTTGACTGACTTATTTATATGCCTTTGGTTGGTCTAGTAGAAGGACTGCTGACCAGTACATGGGAGGATGGAGTAATAACAATGGGCAGCAGCATCAACAGCACAAGTCTGGGGAAGAAGAAAAGAGGGTAAGGCTAGTGGCTGTAGGACAATAGGTCGGATCAGGTGGTCTATTGTCCATGAAAGATACTACTATGAGGGGGTTTGCTCCTATTTCCCCTCCTTACATGAAAGACCATTTTACTTCAGTTCCTATTGCAGAGGAATACTGAGGGGTAAACATACTCTGACATTTTTACATCAGCCAGGCTGCTGGATTGCGGTAGCTTGGAAGTTGTGTAAATGTAGGTATCATTTTACAATACATTGTAGCGTAGGTTAAGAATCTATTAGTCAAAAAGCAGGGTGTAATTTTTTAAAAGTACTGTAGGTAATAAATGTGTTATGATAACCCTACATAGGAACCCTACAGGACCTGTATTGGTAAGGTAAGATACCAGTCAGGATTTGAATCCCATCTCCTGGATCAAAGGTGGTATTCTAACCATTACACTATCCAACTGGTTTTATATATATAACAAAGAAGGAATTGGTTCTAAACTAGAACCCAGTTTTCCTGTCACAGCCGAAATGTTTGCTGACCAGGAGAGAAATGATCACTGCTGCTTTTCCTTGTTGCTATCAAGACTTCTCTGCAGAACATCACTGCATCATGCTTCAAGCCACACTTCAATGGAAATAAGAAACTAAAATAATCAAAATATGTAAATGAAAAAGAAATTGCATCCTAAAGCTAAATTATCTTTAGCCAAAAATCTTCCTATAGTTCAGATCTTCTAAAGAATGTTATTTGTCCCTTGGTTGTATAATACACCATACTGTTGTCAAACATCTGTGCAGGGAAATGCCATTATTCTCTTAATCACCAATGATCTTTGAGGCAGCAAAATAGCCTTATTAAAGGAAGATTTTTTTTCAGGGCATGAAAACATAGACAAATAATCAAAATGTCTTCCATAAGTCATATTGTAAAATGTTGCCTCAAAACAAAACAAAAAACCAAATTTCCACGGATGTAACTGGCCCCCAAATTTCTCTAAGCAGTTTTTAAATTGAAGCTACTTTAGTTCAAAGTGACAAATGGACAACACTGTCAGGGATGGTCTTCAAAGATCTTGAATGTTATTATTCATTATCTCTTGGAGATAGGATTGGAAGATCAGAATGTAGAAATGGATCATAATATAGGATTGGAGAAGGGGATATTAAATTTGATTAGATTTGCTCAGATCTAAATAGAGTATCTTGTGGGATGAAGTTAACTTTCCTTCTGGTTTTTTTTTTTAAAGTTTGTTGTTACCACTTAGCTTCATTGTGCCATCTCAGACTTGAACTTCCACAGTTTGAATAATTGTTCTGTCCTTGTAACTCATGAAATTCCTAACTCTTCCTCCCCTCCCCAAACCCCCACCATGCAACTTTCATCATAAGAAAACATGAAGTTCCATTGATCAGTTATAATTCGGTGGGATTTTAGCAACTGTATTTTCTTCAAAGAACAACTTGAATGGCTCAGGGTGGGCTTAAGTCCTGCAACTTAGGTACAATTGTTTACAAGAGGAAATATTTAAGGACGTATTAAACTCTTCCACTACAATCAGTGGGAATTACATCTGCATTGTTTGTGGGGGAAAACTTGTATTTTGAGAATTTTCTAAACATAAAGCAAAATACACTGCGGATATCACAATGGGGGGAGCGAGCAAGGGGAAAAACTGATAAACATCCATCCTAATGCAAACACTATCATTTACATTCTGGCATCAGAATTGGGATAGAAGTGGGAGATAAATCACAGTGTCCCTGCATCCATGCCATCATTTTAGTATTATTGCAGATGCCACTGGAATACACTTTTCTGACTGCTTTAAGCATTGCAATGAACTATATACTTTTGGCTTATAGCTGGTCAGGCCATCTATAGGGACCAGCCATTTCTCTGCCTCTGTTGCTTTACACTGGATGAGTTGATATAGGAGAACATTGAGAAGAAAGATTCAGTTAAGGATATGACCAGACAGAATAAGGTTGTCCACTGTTACTTGCTTGCCAGCCAATTTATCACACAACTATTTTTGTTCGTTTAATTTTTTGATGCGAAAGCAATAGTTAATGTGAGTAAATAGGTGACTATTCAAGGCTGTTATTGTATCGTTGATTCTGCTAATGAAATGTGTATGTATTAGTTTTCTTCAAACACAAATTTTGCTGATATAGGAGAACCTGTACCATCTCAGACAGGTAAATGTCCAGTCTCTTCTTAAAAATCTCAGTGATGGAGCGCCCACGATTTCTGGGAGTAAGCTGTTCCACTGGTTGATTGTCCTCACTGTCAAGAAGTTTCTCCTTAATTCCAGGTTGCTTCTCTCTTTGATCAGTTTCCAACCATTGCTTCTCGTCCTTCCCTCTGGTGCTTTGGTAAACAATCTGGCCCCCTTTGCCTTGTGGCAGCCCCTCAGGTACTGGAACACTGCTATCATGTCTCCCCCTATTTCTTCTTTTCTTTAGACTAGCCAAACCCAAGACTCGTTGTCGTTCTTCGTATGTTTTAGTCTCCAGGACTTTGATCATCTTAGTTGCCCTTCTCTGAATTTTTTCCAAACTCTCAACATCTTTTTTGTGATATGGTGATCAAAATTGGCTACAGTATTCCAGGTGTGGTTTTACTAGGGTTTTATAAAGCGGTATAATACTTCGTGTGATCTTGATTCTATGCCTCTGTTTATACAACCCAAGATTGTATTAGTTTTTTTGGTTGCTGCTGCACACTGCTGGCTCATAGTCAAGTGATTGTCCATTAGGACTCCAAGATCCCTCTCACAGTTACTGTTTTTAAACCAGGTCTCGCCCAATCTGTATTTGTACCTTTGGTTTTTCCTGCCTAAATGTAAGACTTCCTTTTCTCTACACTGAAACTCATTTTACTGGATAGGGCTCATTGTTCAATTTTGTCAAGATCTTTTTGGATCCTGAGTTTGACTTCTGGGGTGTTGGTTACTCCTGTCAGTTTTAGTTTTAGTTTACTTTTAGTTCATTCTCTATATATGGTTCTACTTTTTATTGTAAGACCTTAAGCAAAACATTGTTTGTGTCAGGAATTAATTCAGTGGTTCAATAGATATTCTCTCGTTTTTTTCCTTTTTTGGCAAAATAAGCTTTGAGTGCAATAGGCCATTCATATATAACAGCATCAAATGGTATATAAACCATGGATTATATAACCTGTTGCAGATTCTGATTTTATTCTTGGATATTCCATTTTGTTCTTATCACTAGCTGGGAAAATAATTTGCACTTCTAAATGCACAGGATGGAAGTGGGACTGTCATGCTAGTGGATGACCTTTATAGGGCCAGACTGGGGTAATCTACCCATTTTGGTTCTCTATACCTCACCACAGCTTTTATTAGAATAAATTATGGCATGATAGATTGTTTACTATGACAGATGAGGCAATCATTAAGGCAACCTGTAATCTCACCCAGATGTTGCAGATGGGTTACCTTGCTGCTATAATGTGCCAATCTAAAGACATCACTCTTCATAAGCACTGTTTGTTCCACACACGTTTGACCTCCAGTCCAGACTTATTTCTGTTCAAAATTAATTCCCACTGAGAACTAGATTACAGTCTCAAGGATTTTTTTTTAAATGATTTGGACTCTCAGATCAGCTCATCCCCAAATACCAGTTCACACACAAATACATGGGACATTATAAGCCATCTGTAGGCTGCCCCATCAGCAGTTTTTTTAAACCACAAAATGTATAAAGTAATATTGAAAAAGAATATAGGAAAAGATGTGGAAATGTGTATAGATGGCATCTTATGTAATTGTGTTGTCAAAAGGTGCTTTTTTAAATGAGGAAAACAATGTTGAGAATTTTTATAACTCTCTAAATTATCTGCAAATAAAAATGAGAACTATTTAAATTTGAGCAAAGAACAGATTATGAGCTTTCTTCATGTAAATATTAACACTGAAGTAAAGTTAATTCATGTAAAGAAAGGACATGAAAAGAATAAGGGGAACAGAAACTGAATTCTAAATTGCCACACTGTGAATATTAAGGATGCTCTTAGCATTGAACTTGGGACTTATTTGTAGATGACAGTAGAATAAAACAATATAATGTTCTACAGCCAAAGTCACAACAATAAAATGAAACCTTGAGAAATATACAACAGGAATTTCAATGGCATTTCTATTTTATCATTTCCAGACATTAGTTTTCTACTATAAACCAATTAACTGAATTAACATTTACAAAGTTTTTGAAGTTAAAAATAATCTGCTATTCTTCATTGTTCTAACTCTGGATGTTTACACATGTACAGTATATTTAACTCAGTCAGTACTATAAGTTTTCTCAGAAGTAATTCCCACTGAGTAATTGCCTATTGCAGCCTCAACGTCTTTTTCATATTATCTCGTTTTGGTGCTCTTGCATAAAGATATAATTTTGGTATTAATGGTAAAATTGCAAAATGTGGTGAAATTATAGAATTAGTTTGGAACCAACAGTTTAAATCTTGGTTTTGGAAATGTTAAAAAATATTAGAAGTCAACTATTGCAAGCATATTTATATAAGTAAATGAAATCTTGATAACCAATATAACTTATTTGGTTGGGGCATACATTAATACATTACTGAGAACTTGGTAGATGTGGAGCAAGTGGGGTTATTTTCAAGCCATTCTTGATTCCTGATGACTGCCTAAACAAGTCCTTGCTGTTTTCTGGATGGCATTTTTTTGAAATGGTTTCCCATGTCCTTCTTCCTAGGGTTGAAAAGCTTGACTGGCCTGATGTCACCAGCTGGCTTTGTGCCCAAAGCAGGAGTAGAAGTCATGGACACCCAGTTTTTAGCCTGGTTCCTTTAGCCACAATACCAAACTTGCTTTGGAGGCAGATTTAATGACAATTAAATCTGGTTTTAAGAATAGATTGTAATTCATTAGGGCAGCAACATTCCAAGCAAATTAATCATCCAAGTTGTGTTTTTCTTTCTAAAAATAAATTTATTTTTAAGTGATCTCCACATCTACTTTATGTGATAAAATAGTATCACAAATATTAATTTGTTAATTTTTCATATGGCACTAACTGTAATGGTTGCAGGATGTGGGGTTGCTAAAATATACAGTCTATATTTGTCAAGGACTTTACAGTGGTTGCATCTTGCAGATGATGATTGAACTCTGCACACTGCCAGGAGTTCGATTCTGACTGGCTCAAGGTTGACTCAGCATTCCAGTCTTCCAAGTTTGATAAAATGAGGACCCAGATTATTGGGGGCAACAAGCTGACTCTGTTAACTGCTTAGAGAGGGTTGTAAAGCTCTATGAAGTTGTATATAAGTTTAAGTGCTATTCCTATCATAAAACTCTAAATATTTAATAACACACAATCAATTCACAAACAGAAAACATCTATAAATCTAATATTTTCTTCATAGTATGTTGACCAAACATGTCAAGAAGAAAATTACATGAAAGAGATATATTTTGAAAACTACAAAATCTAAACAGTTCCTTGCACAAGGGTTGCAAGTGTGTGTGCGTATGTATGTATGTATGTATGTATGTATGTATGTATGTATGTATGTACAAATGTGTGTTTCCATGTGTGTGATGTGGATGTACTGTATATGTGTGTAAAAAAAATCCAGGGTTTGCTAATATTGCATAGTATTGCATACTCCTATGCCATTTTGGGGGGCACCTTAGCTCTCTAAAAGAGGGGTATCAAACTCAATTCATTGAGGGCCGCATCAGCATTATGTTTGCCCTCAAAGGACCAGTTGCATGTAAGACTACATATCATATTAATTCAGGAGTGCATTAGGTCTAAGACATGGGCCAAACAGGATTAACATTTCAAATATAAACAAATATTTCAAATAAATCTGCAAAAATTTGGCCCAGGCCCTGTCTCACGTTTCCTTATTGCAGTCTTGAGCTTGGAAGACAATGATCCATTTCAGGAGCAGAGTTTGCTTCTGACAGTTTAGTACTGCTGTCCATCATTCTATGCCAGGGGTTCTCAACCTTGGCAACTTTAAGACTTGTGGACTTCAATTCCCAGAATTCCTCAGCCAGCAAAGCTGGCTGAGGAATTCTGGGAGTTGAAGTCCACAAGTCTTAAAGTTGCCAAGGTTGAGAACCCCTGTTCTATGCCCTAGAACTCCTTGCTGATTGTTTCTGTTTTGGGCTTGTGTGATCTGATTTTTTGATTTTGCTTAGATCCTAATGCTGCTCTTCACAAACAGACCTTAAATAAGAAGCCAATTAAAACACTGGTTATTTATACTTTATGATACCTCCTGATATCATTTTGCAACCCATTGAAATTAATTTCTCTTAAGCAAATATATCCTGAATTTAAGCAATGGCCGAGTGTAACCAGGGGGTTTTGTAGCAGTAAATGGATTTTGTACCCATGGATATTTGAGCACTGCTATTACAGGTAATCCTCAACTTATGACCACAACTGAGCCCAAGATTTCTGTTGCGAAGTGAGGTAATTGTTAAGTGAATTTTGCTCCATTTTATTACTTTTCTTGCCACCGTTGTTAGGTGAATCACTGCAGTTGTTATGTTAGTAACAAGGTTGTTATTTTAATCTGGCTTCCCCATTGATTTTGCTTGATAGAAGGGTGCAATTTGTGATCACATGCCCCCCCCCGATGCTGCAACTGTCATAAATATGAGTCAGTTGCCAAGCATCTGAATTTTGATCTCATGACCATGGAGATACTGCAATGATTGTAATTGGGAAAAATGGACCATAAGCAACTATCTTCAATAAAAATATTATAATCTGTCATAAAAACCTGAAATGGATATTATTAAGTCCTTTGATCGGTTGCGAATGATGAAGACTCATTGTTGTTTCAACAGCTCTTTATTCATCACCTTCAAAACGCCAACAACTTCCAAGGCATGCAGGCCTCTCTTAACTGCTCAGAGATCCAGGCAAAAGTAATGAAAAACAGATGGCTTTTGCGCCTCGTGCCTGCGCGCCAGGCCAGCGCCACTCAGTCTGGTCCCAGGCAGCTTTTGCAAAGCCCGGGACCGTTGCAACGTCCCGAGCCTGCTTTTGCAGGCTCAGGACACAACACCCCTCCCCCCTAGATTGGACATGCATGTACACCACTCATGTTACTCCTTTGGGATAGTGTTATAAATTCTAACAATTAAATGCATTGAATGTGGAATACTCGAGGTTATTTTCCAACACCCTCTTTTGCTTATTTTGGATATAAACGTATCCGAAATCAAAAAATAATACAACAATCTTTCTAGTAAGGACTCTTGCCCTTAGAACCCCTTGAGCTTGACAGCAGCTTCACAAAATCCTTGAGATGTTTGGGTTGGCACCTGGCCCACTGCGACCTCCTGGGGCCAGGGGAACTTACCTGGCCCCTCTGCTCACCTCCTACTTGAGGCAGGCCAGTGCTTTGCTGCCTTAGGTTTGTTGGGGACCCCGGAGGTTTTGCCTGGCCCTCCTGCTCGCCTACCAGGCTAGGTAGGCCAGGACTTTGCTGCCCCCAAGACCTGGTTGACCCGGCCCTCAGCTGTGTGGCTGGACCCTCTATGTCCCAGCCAGCATGCCGTAGAGGGGTGATAGTCCCCGATTCCACAATGGACCTTTCTGGGGGGGGGCTATCCTCGAGTCCCCGGCCAGCAGCTGAAAAGTGCTGGGTATTGGGAGTGTCCCAGTGCTTTGACACCCCTAAGGCTGTGCCCCAGGTGTCAGAGTCAGGAGAAGCCTCCCTGACTACCCCTTGTCCACTTGACCTTCTTCTGGGAGCAGTTGCAGAATTGGGCCTTTGTTCCAGCCAGAATTCTTGTTCTTTTGTGTCTTGTGAGTTATTTGGATACCCCTGGTTAGTCTCCCTGTCTGGAGCACTATCTGTTGTTTGTGAAGAATTTGGATACAACCGGTGTGACTCCCTGTCTGGAGTGATTGTGGATGTATGGGGTGACCCCCTATCCATTAAATTCCTGTCCTGGCCACTTGTGGAACCCTGGACTGACTGTTGAAATTGATCCTCAGAATGCATATTCTGATCCTCCTCCCCCCCCCCCAGAGCAGGAGTGGAAGGGCGCGAATCCAGTCTTGCACGCAGCTGATCTATGATCTATGTGCCTGCGAATGACGTGGCCGTCGCCCAGTGTCACTTCATATGACAATGGCCCAGATACCTTACAGACCACAGCTGTTACCCAGAGGTGACCAGGCCCATAGTTACATGCCCAAACTGGATCTCCCACTTGCAGTCTCCTTGGTGCCCTTGGTTGTGACACCTGTGAAGCCACCCGATCAGGATGCAGCCTGTCCAGTTTTGTGATGAGGCGGCGACCCCAGCGCAGTTCAGCAGGACTCTTCCCGGTGGCAGTGCATGGTGTGGTGCGGTGTGCAAGAAGGAAATCTGCTAACCTGTGATGCCAGTTACCGTAAATCAGTCTCTTGAGTGCATCCTTGGTGGTGCGCACCATTCTCTCAGCCATTCCATTGGAGGAAGGGTGGAAGGGAGCTGAAGTTGCATGCTGGATCATATTGGCTAGGAGGAAACCCTGAAACTCAGAAGATGTAAATTGAGGGCCATTGTCTGAAACAAGAACATCTGGAAGGCCGTGTGCAGCAAAAATTCCTCGCAATACCTGGATGGTTCTGGCGGTAGTGGAGGAAACAGGAACAACCTCTAGCCACTTGGAATGGCTATCAACAACAGCCAGGATGAATTGCCCCTGAAAGGGCCCAGCGTAATCTATATGCACCCTGGACCATGGGGATTGAGTTTCCTCCCACCTATGTATTGGGGCCTGAGGCATTTCAGGGTGGGACTGTTGACACGCTTGGCACCCGTGCACCTGAGCCTCAATGGCCTTATCGAGTCCAGGCCACCAAAGATGGCTGCGTGCAAGTGCCTTCATTCTAACAATACCAGGATGTCCCTCATGTAAGGAGGTCAAGATTCTAGACCTCAATGAGGCTGGAATCACTACCCTGCTGCCCCATAACAGACATCCTTTGAAAGTAGACAACTCATGCTTCTTTTTCCAGAAGCTTTGGAATTCAGCATCTGGGCACTTGTCAGGCCATCCTGACAACACCCATGTCAGCACGCGTGTAAGCGTGTGATCAGTGGCAGTTTCTGCAGCCACATCCCTGGCATTGAGGGGAGACTCTGGTAACTCCTGGATGGACAGTATGTGAATGGCTGGAGCAGGAACAGGCTCCAATTGTTGTAGGGGCAATCTACTCAGGCCATCTGCGTGACCCATTTCCTTCCCTGGTTTGTGAATTAGTATGAAATCATATGCTGACAGGAAAATGGACCATCACAGCATACGAGGAGAAATGATATGTGGGGTCTGTTTGGTAGTAGAAACAAGCCCAGAAGAGGCTTATGAACAGTATAGACCGTGAATTGTCAGCCATATAAAAAATCATGAAATTTCTTAATGCCAGCCACTACGGCCAAAGCCTCTCTGTCAATCTGAGCGTAATTTCGCTCTGCAGCAGACAGAGTCCTGGAATAGTAGGCCACAGGGACCTGAGTCCCATCAGCCATCAGATGACTGAGTACAGCCCCAACCCCGTAAGGAGATGTATCACAGGTGATGCAAACAGGCAATTGCTCATTGAAATGAGCCAAAACAGCATTAGATGTGAGCAAAAGTAACGAAAAACAGATGGCTTTTACGCCTCACGCCTGTGCGCGAGGCCAGTGCCACTCAGTCTGGTCCTGGGCAGCTTTTGCAAAGCCCAGGACCGTTGCAACGTCCCGAGCCTGCTTTTGCAGGCTCAGGACACAACAGGTATGAATTTTGAAGAGGACTGTGAAAGATCTGTGCCTTTGAGAATATGAGAATCCTCCAAACATTTGGAGTGGGAAATTCTTGTAAATTACAGCCTTAAACCAGAGGCTCAGGAAAGCAGTCTTTTTCAAAAGAAAATAACCTCTTTCGCTTACAAGGAGAAAGGGATGGGGCTATTTGGATCTACTTTCCATATGTGACAAATCTCTTGTGATTCTGCTTCAGCCAGAGATGTGTATTTTTCATCAGCTAAACAGTTGACAATCTGGAGTACGGTGAAAACAGATTGGCCTCCCAATAGGAACTAGACAAACAAACAAAACCGTATTGGTGTCAATAACCAGAATTCAACAAATGAGTAACATCATAAATACTAAATACAAACAAAAATAAAATAAAAGACATGTATCATGTCACTGCAATTAAATCATGGATTTTTTTTTTACAAAAAATAATTTTTTTGCCACATTTGATGAAACAAAATTGTATTGGTCAGACATAAGCAGTTATACATAAAAATATCTGAATGTTCTGGAAAATTGACTACAATGGGATTATGAAATGTGATTGTGCATCTTTATAGAACAGAACTTGAGGCATAGGTTAAATTGGCTCCTTACTACAATACATAGGGGATTTTTGAAATGTTTTTTTCAAGAACAGGCATTAGAATTCTAGATAGAGACATAGTTGTTTGATTTGGATTTCTTGCTGGCATAAATAAGGAAATTTGACACCCAAATATACAAGAAAATCAAACTGATTAAATAGACCTTCCAAATCAAACACATTGTTTGAAAACTGTAATCACTTAATAAGTGCGTTATATAAAATATTAATGTTGGAATGTGATGTTCTCCAAAACATTTCAGAATTATTGAATTATACTGAATTTTAAATTCTTTGCAGTAAGATTTGATCTGATTTGATTTCCATATTAGAGTTACTCTGATTAGACTTTTTTCTGCTATTTCAGTCCTTAGGTGAATGGATTTAATGCATGCAATGCCTGCTATATCTGATCCTGGTCCAGTATCTTTATCAATTATTTCAAGAAAGACTGAATTTCCAGATGAGACTTAAATATTTATTTATTAAAGGATTTCCTTTCAGTAAAACAAATACAACAAGAACTTGAAGACTTTTTTTTCTAATGCATGTTCTATGCATATATTGCCTGTATTGACATATATTGACTCTTGGAATGTTTTTAAGGTATACTGTACGCACACTGTTATCTTATTGTTTATGCTTCATGGGGAAAAAATGAAAGATTAAAGAAGGAAATTTGAAAAACTAATTTTAAGCACATTGCAAGGTAACCTGCACCTGCAATGTTTAATGATTATGGAACAGGAACTTAATTCCTTCTTTGCCCTTGAAACTGAATATTCATTGGATCATGTATGGAAATGATACTGACAGTGAGTTGAAAAACCTGTGATCTTAAACTTTAGACTATCAGCAGAATATTTATTTATTTCACATTTATTGGATGCCTAAGAGCATGTATAGTAAGGGTTATCTCTCAATCTCATGTTAGAAGGATGAACGGAGGAGGATGACATATTTTTATTTTACTTTTGCCCCATTCCTGTTGAATATACATGAATGTGCTAAAATGGTATTATAAAAATCAGTCCTGATTAAAATTGTTATTGTGCTTTACAATTATATGCCAAAAATGTATGGTATATCACTTTACGAAGAACTACAGATCTACTGAGTATGTGTGTTATGTGTGTATGTGTGTGTGTGGGGGGGTGTTCATTCACATTCAAAATCTTGGGTCAATTATATCTTTCACTTTTTTTATGATATAAAGGAAAAGACTGAACAATATCATTCTGTGTAATAAAGGTCAAATGATGTGTTTAAAAATTGAGTTGAATGGCTTTCTTTATATGTAATATATATGGGTGGTTTCCTTGTTTCCTCTTTTCTGCTTATTTATTACATTTTATTTCTTTTTGTTAGTCTCTCTTTGTATATTAAAACAATAAAAATACTTCTAAAACCCCAGTGAAACTTAACAGTATGATATGTAACCCTCCCAAGTACCATAGTTGTAACTTGTAAGATATGTAAAGTAATATTTTTGTCTATTAAAATACGTAACTCTTTTCCAGTACTATTGTATATTATGAAATATGTATTGAAAACAGTGAACTGAATGAAAATGTTAAATGCTGAAAAAGCCCCAATTGGCCACCTCTTGTGATGATTTAGTCTGTGGCTTTGTGCAAATAATTTGTAAAGTAAGAAATTGTGACCCCTTCGACCTACAGCTGAATTTTGAATTATGTTGTATTTCATTTAAAAAAGCATTCAAGATAACATATAACAAAATGTTTTGATTACTTTCATATATCATGACTGCAATATATCACAGTAGAAATGGTTATCCATCAAAGACATGGCCGGCTCCTGATTGTGAATAGATCACAAACTACTCATGTGCAAGTTGAAAGTTAAAATGAAGAAGAAAAAAGTCAGTTTCCACAGTATGGTGTTTTACATATAGCCAGTGCTTTAAAAAAAAAAAAAAGGTGCCGGAACTCACACACGTCATACAACCCGTCTTGCCTACAAAGTTCCATCCAAAAAAGGTGCTGGAACTTCGTTCTGGGCGTTCTATGAGAAAAAAAAGCCCTGCATATAGCCACCATTTTCAAGGAGAACATCAGAAATTGTTTTGAAGTCGTTGATCTCATTGATTGAGAAGCACAGGTATTATGAAAAGAACTTAAGGGAGTCACTAAAAATGAATACGAAGAGTACTGCCAAGATTGAAGAAAGCAAACTGGATGTCATAACAATCTATGGAAATTGCCAAGAAGAGAAGAGTCAAGCAAGACAAAACTCTCAAAAGGAACTTAACAAAGAATGTCAGAGAACTGTTAGAAGGGACAAGAAGCAGTATTACAACAACATCTGTAAAGAGGGAAACAGATGTGGAAAAGCAAGTAAAGTGTTTCACAAAATCTGTAAACTCAGTTTCCAACCTTGTATTGGTATGCTAAAGGAAGTCAGATAGTAATTGATTTAAATGAGATAATAATTAATTTAAATGAGATAAAACAAAGATGGAAGAAGTATACTGAAGCAGTTTACAGTGGAAATCTCAACCTGTAAGACACTTTAGAAGACATTCCTTACTCACATAACCTCTAATATTACAAGATGAAGTTAGATCAACACCCTGGACATTACCAAGTCAGAAGGCTACAGGAACTGATGGAATACTCATAGAAATAGGGCAAACAACAAAAGTATCAGTAAAGATTCTAAACAAGCTGTGCCAGCAAATCAAGAAAAAACATACAATAGTGGTCAATCAACATTCTAATTAAAAAAGAGGAAGACTTCACAGAATATGTAAAAAGTCATACAATATCCTTAATTTCACATGCTAGCAAAATAATATTTAAACTCATCTAGTGAAGATTAGAACCCTACATGGAAAAAGAGATGCCAAATGTTTAAGCTGGCTTTAGAAAAGACTGAGGAACATGAGGCATTATTGCTGATATGAGTCCTCATGAGAAACCTATAAACAAATCAGGAACCACATTATAGATAGAACATTTAAAACAAATTGGTTGCAGATTGTAAAGGAATGTGATAAGGCTCTATCCTCTCTCCTTATTTATTCAATCTATATGCTGAATATATTTAAAAAGAAGCTTAATTGGAAAAAAATGTGTGATTTTAAAACTGGGGGAAGAAACATTTATAACCTGTGTTATGCTAATGAGACTACACTGATAGGCAAAAATGCAAATGATCTACAAGCTCTACTAATAAAAGTTACGGAGCAAAGTGAAAAAAAATGGGACTAAAATTAAATATAAAGAGGACCAAATGAATGATAACAAGTAGAACAACTAGCCTTAGAATTAGTAATGAAGATATCAAAATGGTGGATAGCTTCTGTCTTGTAAGTTCAACCATCAACAGTAAAGGAACCAATAGTCAAGAAATGCATTGCAAACTAGCACTTGATAGAGCAGCCAAGAAGGCATTAGAAAAGATATTCAAATGCAGATGGCTCTATATGTACAAATATCGGAATAGTGCAAGCCATGGTATTCCCTGTGAAACGCTATGGAAGCAGAAGTAAGACTTTGAAGAAGCAGGATAGGAAGAATATTGATGCTTTTGAACTTTAGTGTTGGAGAAGACTCCTGAAAATACTGTGGACAGCCAAGAAAACAATCCAAATGATCATTGAATAAATCAACCCAGAGTTCTCACTTGAGGCACAAATAATTAAACTCAAATTATCCTATTTCAGAGACGTTATATGACCTGGCTCTCTGGAGAAGGCTCTAATGTGGTGAAGGTGGGAGGAAAGAGAAGAAAAGAATGACCAGCAGCAAGGTGGATGGACTCAGTTACAGTGGCAATGAATGCGTCATTGGAAGACATGAAAGATTGAAGTCCACAAGTCTTAAAGTTGCCAAGGTTGAGAACCCCTGCCTTAAATGGAGAAAATCTATCTATGTGGTAACCAAGAGTCAACATTGACTTGATAGCAGACAATCAATCCACTTTTTAGGGCATTCTTAGATTGTGAAGCACTTTTTAAATTCAGTTTAACCCAGAACAATAAAAAAGAAAGGCAACTGGCATTTGATTGAACAAAACCAGAAGAAACAGAATTTAATAAAGTGAATACATCCTGGTGAATACATCCTCAAAATAAAAAGGTAGCTTAGCAACTATGCAGACCTTCACATGGAGAAAGTTTCAATGTGTACAAATGTCATTTAAAATGAAACTCATTTTAAGAGACAGAAAAAAATGTGCAGAAAGAAGAATAAGTGAAGCGTCACAAAAAATCCTCCAAAACATTTAAGTATAATTTATCTTCTTGAGGAGAGGCCTAGCTTTCCAAGGATGTGCAGATGTCAGTGAAAATAGTATTGAATGACAATATTTTGAAATCCTCATCTAGATGCTTCTAGAAAGACAGTGAGGTAAGAATTCACCTGTTAATGGGAACCCAGTGCATAAAGTATTGTCCCTTGGCAGATCTGAACTGTTGCTTTGTCAAAGCCATGATATGACTTCACTAGTATTGCCAGGCAGTCATAACTATTTGTAGACTTGATCCATCTTACTAAAAAGTTATGTCAGATGATTCCAGTTGTTTACAGTATTGTGAATGAGATGACTTAAGGGTATACTGTATATCTGGGAATCAAAGATAGACTTTTGCTGCCGATGAACTCCATAACAGTTGATAAATGTGGCTGCTTCCAGATATGTGGGGTTTTGTCACAATTAAAAAAAATAAAATGGCCATCATTTTTATAACCACTATATAGGGATGTTTGCATTATCCTGAATGGTTCCAGACCTAAAACCATGTTAACTGTTTTCATCAACTGAGATAGCTCTCTCCCTCTATATGGATATATTAAAAAAGAAAAAAAGGAAATTAATCTTTTTATAGAGAACACAGTTCAAGCTATATGTTGTTTACCAAGATGAAATAGTGAGTTTGTTGTTATTTGTTCAACCATGAAAATGGCATCTTTTAACATATACAGTTAAGAGTATTATTGCAGAATAACTAAGATTATCTGTGTTTTTAAAGGTTCCTAGTAGGGCTTTGTAGAAATAATGTGCCACAAATGAAGGAAAGCAAGAAGGTGTTCACACCTGTGAACTGGCAGGCTCTGTATGATCATTGGCATTTTTCACCTTGGCTAAATGCCTGGAAACAGAGATAGTTAGATGGGTGATACTCAGGCAAAAGAACATTGTACTTTAATATACATGAACCCAGTTAATTGCTATTTCTTAAAGGATGTTGTTCCTAGTCTAAAAATAAATTCTCTGAGGTTGCTTTTATGTGAATCGGACTTCATAATAAGTGGATTCTAGCTCATATTTTCTATAATAGAAGCAGATCAGAACTGTTAAAACATTTATAGAATGAAGTATCTTTTCTTTTTTCTTTTTAATAAAGTATAAAAAAAATAGGGAAAGAATGCAGAAGTATCAAATAATCTATTCCCTATTGTGTGAAGTCCTAGCTCTCAGGAGAAGGCTCTAATGCTGGGAAAGATAGAAGGAAAGACAAGAAGAAAATGACCAGAAGCAAGGTAGATGAACTTAGTTCCAATGATAATAACTACATTGTTGGAAGACCTGAAAAACCAGTTTAGGGACAATCTGTCATGGACAAAATCTATCTGATGGTAGAATCAATCAATCAATCAATCAATCAATCAATCAATCAATCAATCAATATGTTCCCTTATTTCACTGATATACCATTTCACTGTTATATCGTTTCAGTTTTCTGCGAAACAAAGTTAGCACTGCTAAATAGAAAGGTCTACCATTGTTGGGTAAATGCAGTGGATCACATTGTACAACTTTAGGAAAAAAAACAGCAAAATGGCAACAGAAGAGATTGATTGGGGATTGGTGAGAAAGGACATGCCCACATCAGATTAATCAAGTATTCCTCTGTTTTTGTTGATCATCTGACTGTTCCCATTATAATGGGTAGTAAAATGTTAACATATTTTATAAAGCTGGAAGTTACCTTAGAATAATGCCAGAATAATCAGAAAACTACCTGTATTTAGCATTATAATGGCTAATGATAATTTAAACCTGTTTTACCCAGAGATTGGTGATTAAATGAGAGTAGGGGAAAAATCCAGAAAAAAAATGTTGTTAGCGCACCTTTCTACCATTTTAAATGCAAATATGCCTCAACTGAATATACAAAATAAGGGGAACATTTTACTCACCTTTCTTCACAGCATGTCTGTCTATCTGTCTGTCACATTCTTTATCAAACCATTTATATAAGGTAAACTGTAGTTGCACCATTTTTACACTTAATATTTCTGTCTTCCTAGACACTGGATCAGCAGCTCCAGATGATGTTTCCTGAACTGTGTTTTCATAATTCATCTAATGTCACTGCCTGAATCATTGACCAGAGAAACGCAACCTAGTACCACCCCCTTCAGAGTGAAACAATTTGCTTTTGCTATCTTTATTATTACAGATATATATATTCAAGAGTACCAAGGGAATAAAATGCATATTTTCTAAAAATTGGCTTTCTGCAGCTTAAAGGGCATAGAATATATTAAAACAGATCAAATATCATCAACAATTCAAGTGAAAGGGGAAAAATATTGGATGCAATATTTTACAACATAAGCCAGGCAGAAACAGAACATGGAGAAGTCATTAAAATTTTAGTGCTCTTCTACATTTCTCCTTTCCTTGGTTGTTGTTGTTGTTGTTGTTGTTGTTTGTTGTGAAGTCATGTCCGACTCATCGCAACCCTATGGACAACGTTCCTCCAGGCCTTCCTGTCCTCTACCATCTTCTGGAGTCCATTTAAGTTCACGCCTACTGCTTCAGTGACTCCGTCCAGCCACCTCATTCTTTGTCGTCCCCTTCTTTCCCAGCATTAGGCTCTTCTCCAGTGAGTCCTTCCTTCTCATTAGGTGGCCAAAGTATTTGAGTTTCAACTTCAGGATCTGGCCTTCTAAAGAGCAGTCAGGGTTAATCTCCTCTAGGACTGACTGGTTTGATCGCCTTGCAGTCCAGGGGCCTTGCAGGAGTCTTCTCCAGCACCATAGTTCAAAGGCCTCAATTCGTTTGCGCTCAGCCTTTCTTATGGCCCAACTTTCACAGCCATATATTGCAACTGGGAAAACCATGGCCTTGACTATACACACTTTTGTTGGTAGGGTGATGTCTCTGCTTTTTAATGTGCTATCTGTCAAAGATTTTTCATAGCTTTCCTCCCCAGGAGCAAGCATCTTTTAATTTCTTGGCCACAGTCCCCATCTACGGTGATCTTGGAGCCCAAGAAAATAAAATCTGTCACTACCTCCATTTCTTCCCCATCTATTTGCCAGGAATTGAGAGGGCCGGATGCCATGATCTTGGTTTTCTTAACATTGAGTTTCAAGCCAACTTTTGCACTTTCCTTCTTCACCCGTGTCAAGAGGCTCTTTAGTTCCTCTTCACTTTCTGCCATTAGAGTGGTATCATCTGCATATCTGCATATTGTTGATATTTCTCCCAGCAATCTTAATTCCAACTTTTGATTCATCTAGCCCTGCCTTTCTCATGATGTGCTCTGCATATAAGTTAAATAGGCAGGGTGACAGTATACAGCCTTGCCGGACTCCTTTCCCAATTTTGAACCAATCAGTGGTTCCGTGTCCAGTTCTCACTGTTGCTTCTTGACCCACATATAGGTTTCTCAAGAGACAAATAAGATGATCTGGTACTCCCATCTCTTTAAGAACTTGCCACAATTTGTTGTGATCCACACAATCAAAGGCTTTAGCATGAAGCAGAAGTAGATGTTTTTCTGGAACTCCCTAGTTTTCTCCATGATCCAGCATATGTTGGCAATTTGATCTCTAGATCCTCTGCCTCCTCGAAATCCTGCCTGTAGTTCTGGAAGTTCTTGATCCACATACTACTGGAAGCTTGTAGGATTTTAAGCATAACTTTACTAGCGTGTGAAATGAGTGCAATGGTGCAATATTTTATTTATTTATTTATTTATTAAATTTTTATACCGCCCCTCTCCCGTAGGACTCGGGGCGGTTCACAACAGAATAAAAACATAAAAACAATAAATATTTAAAAATAATTAAATTAATATTAATACAAGGCTGTTGCTAAAAACCTGTTAAAAACCCAATTCTAAAACCCAAACAGCCTTGTTTAAAAATTTTAAAACCCGAGGAGATCTAGGCCAGGCCGGCTTGATTGAAGAGATGAGTCTTCAGTTCTCTTCTGAAAGTGCGGAGATCATCACATGTCCGGAGTTCTGGGAGGAGCTCGTTCCACATCGTCGGTGCCCCCACAGAAAAGGCTCTCCCCCTGGGCGCCACCAGCCGACACTGCTTAGCCGATGGCACCCTGAGGAGGCCCTCTCTGTGGGAGCGAACTGGTCGATGGGAGGTATTTACTGGCAGAAGGCGGTCTTGTAAATAACTGGGTCCTATGCCATGGAGCGCTTTAAAAGTGGTAACCAGTACCTTGAAGCGCACCCGGAAAGCCACCGGCAACCAGTGCAGCTCGCGCAGGATAGGGGCCATTCGTACCCGCCAGGGTGCCCCCACTACCACCCGCGCGGCCGCATTCTGCGCCAGTTGAAGCCTCCGCATGCACTTCAAGGGGAGCCCCATGTAGAGAGCATTACAATAGTCCAGTCTGGAAGTGACGAAGGCATGGGTGACCGTGCGTAGCGCGTCCTTATCTAGGAAGGGGCGCAACTGGCGTACCAGACGAATCTGGTAAAACATCCTCCCGGCCACGGCCGTCAGATGGTCCTCAAGGATGTTTGAACATTCTTTGGCATTGCCTTTCTTTGGAATTGGAATGTAAACTGATCTTTTCCAATCCTGTGGCCACTGTTGAGTTTTCCAAATTTGCTGGCAAATTGAGTGTAGCACTTTTACTGCATCGTCTTTTAAGATTTTGAATAGCTCAGCTGGAATACTGTCACCTCCACTAGCTTTGTTGTTGCTCAGATTTCCTAAGGCCCATTTCACATCACATTCTAGGATATCTGGCTCAAGGTCAGTAACCACCCCATCGTGGTTATCAGGGATGCTAAGCTCATTCTTGTATAGTTATTCTGTGTAATTTTCCCACCTCTTCTTAATCTCTTCTGCCTCTGTTAGGTCCCTGCCATTTTGGTCCTTTATCATGCCCATGTTTGCATGAAACGTTCCCTTCATATCTCCAATTTTCTTGAAGAGCTCTCTGGTCCTCCCTATTGTATTGTTTTCTTCTATTTCTTTGTACTGTTCATTTAAAAGGCATTCTTATCTCTTCTAGCTATTCTCTGGAATTCTGCATTCAATTGGGTGTATCTTTCTCTTTCTCCCTTGTCTTTCGCTTCCCTTCTTTCCTCAGCTATTTGCAAAGCTTCCTCAGACAGTCATTTTGCTTTCTTGCATTTCTTTTTCTTTGGGATGGTTTTAGTTGCTACCTCTTGTACAATGTTGTGAACCTCCATCCATAGTTCTTCAGGCACTCTGTCTATCAGATCTAATTCCTTAAATCTATTTGTCACCTCTACTGTATATTCATCAGGGATATGATTTAGTTCATACCTGAGTGGCCTAGTGTTTTTCCCTACTTTCTTCAATTTAAGCCTAAATTTTGCAACCAGAAGCTCATGATCTGAGCCACAGTCAGCTCCTGGTCTTGTTTTTACTGACTGTATAGAGAGTCTCCATCTTTGGCTGCAGAGTACATAATGAGAAAAGATCTTTACAGCATCGGACTTTCCTTTCACCACCAGATGCATCCACAGCTGAGCATCCTTTTGACTTTGGCCCAATCGCTTCACTCTTTCTGGTGCTACTAGTACTAGCCCTCTGCTCTTCCCCAGTAGCATATTGAACACCTTCCGACCTGAGAGGGTCATCTTCCAGCGTCATATCTTTTTGCCTTTTGGTACTATCCATGGGGTTTTCATGGCAAAGATACTGGAGTGGGTTGCCATTTCCTTCTCCAGTGGATCACATTTTGTCAGAACTCTCTGCTATGACCTGTCCATCTTGGATGGCCCTGCATGGCATAGCTCATAGCTTCATTGAGTTATGCAAGCCCCTTCGCCATGACAAGGCAGTAATCCATGAAGAGGCCTTTTCTTGGTAGACACGCTAAATTTGCTGAGCATCCAGAGTAGCCTCTTTACAGTTATCTTGTCAAGGCCCCTGGTGGAAACATTATGCATTAACGCAAAATATTAAGATGGCCTTGGCCTTGCAATTGATTCTCTTAAGGCAAATGCTTGCTTAGAAATGGCAACACTTCACTATCATTAACAATTCCAATAGGGCACCAAAATAACCTGTAAATAATAAGAGACAAAAGCTGTGGAACATTGACTTTATTGCCTATATTGCAAGACAGGGAGGCAGGGAACAAGGCAGGCCTAAGATGTTTTGCTTAAAGGCAAAAAAAGAAAAGATTTCATGTTTAATAATGGACTGGAGTAGCCACTGAATGACTGCATTTGAATGATCCTTCAGCAGTTATATGAGGCAGAGTCTTCTCTGCTCTCAGAAGCAGTTTGTACCATCTATTGTAAAGCTTGTGGGATGCTCTCTAGAACATTACCCACACTGAAAGAATAATTAACCAAGGCATTACAAGAGATTGTATTATTCAGGTTATGGGTTCATATCCTACAGAAAACAGTATTTTTACACTCTCAAGTAACAGTATTATAAAAAAATACATTTTGGGGACTTCCGGTTCGTTACACAGCCACCTTGGACAGTTGGGAGACTTGCTCTCTCTCCCCCGTTCAGTTTTGCATCACTGGGGGGGGCTGAAAAGGGCCAAAAGTCACCCTGAAGAGGTGACCAGCAAGGAGGGGCTTTCGCTTGATCCCGGGAGATCAGCAACTCTTCCGTCAGACCAGGCGATCCCTCCAAACTGGCGAACGAAAGGACCGGTCATAGAAATATGGCTTGTCCCTAGGCTGCAAACAGCCAAAGTCACACTACCATCTGGCAACTTCAAAGCAGCATGGACAGGACTGGGTGAGGTTTGCCTCTCTTACATCCTAACTACTTAATTACCTGCATAAGCTGCTAAAGTACTTTCCCCCCTGTGGTTAGGGAAGGGGGATTCTATCCCTCCCTCCAGAAACAGCAGCTATCAACCACTTGGGAGTTTAAAACATTGGAAAAATACTGAGATCTTAATTGGAATCCTATTTCCTAAAATTGGTGGATTATAAGATTTGCAACTTTCTGCTCTCTCTATATATATTTCTTCCTTGATTTTTATTCTAATTACTATTGAAGATTTGGGGGTTTCCCCCCTTAAAATAGAGTGAAAAAAACCCTAAAAAGATCCAACTAACTCTAAGACGTAACCTGCTATTCTCTAAGAGACTTGTTGACAGCTTTGAAAATAGACAAAATAAAAAAATAACCTTGAAACACCATCTGCAAAATTCAGCTCAGCTCCCTATTTGGTGGACTTTCTGACTGTCAGTTTCTTTCTCTTGAGTTTAATATATTACAATGAAAGGAGAACAGGAAAAGATTTCTTCTACAGAGGAAGTATAGGAACAAATTCTTTGTATGTTAAAAGCGATGATCCAAACTCTATGTATGCAAGCTCTGGATATACAAACTCAAACTATGATTTCAATCAAAGAATTATCTATACAGAATTCTATAGAGAAAGTGAAACAACCAAATGTTATGACAGAAGACTTAGATACGCAACAAATACAGGCAATAGAAAACACAAAAAAGAAATTGATAATAGAGAACAAGGAAAGGCTGTTTCTTATAAACCAGAAGGAATTTGAAGATAAACAAGAAAATCAGATGAAAGAGAAGATAAATACTTTGGGACAACTGCATCGAACTGGAAAAATAAAGAGACTACTGGCTAAATCAAGTCCTCTTAAGAAAACATCAACTGGACGTTCTTATCAACATCAAACAATAGCCACAACAATACAAGGAGATTTTTTCGATGATTTAAAGGCAAAAATACGAAAAATGATCTGGCAGAGGAAAAAAGCTAGAATAAGATTGAAAAAGATTGGGATTCTGATCTATATATGAGATCTAAAATAGAATATATCTAAATAGATAGAATATGTATTCTGAACACAAGACATTGTAACAATTTGAGATAAAGAAAATTTTGGTCATATAAAATCTAGAAATATGTTGAAATAAGAATATTATATTGTCATTAGATGGGTAAGATAGAGGGTAGAAGTTATATATAAAGTGTGTATTTTAAATATTAGAATGTATGAGCAATTGGGATAAAGGAATTGTGTTTAATTAAAATTTGGAAAAATTAAATATTAAATGTAATCTGAACGTCTACAAATAATTAAGATTTGAATTTAAGATATTGTTATGAGTTGAGACAAAGGTTAAGTAAAAATTAAAAGTATAAGTACTAATAATTAAATTTGTATATGGGTTTGTGGTATAAATGTTGGTAGTTTATTTTCAATTTTTTTCTCTTTCTGGAAAGGAAGGAAGTGAAAGGAAGAAAAGAAAAAAAATTATTAGCTCCAAATGTGAGATAGGAGACTTAGAAATTGGGATCATTTAAAACCTGGAAATGATAAAGATTAAACGTTAAACTTAAATATCAATGGCAAATTAAAGTTAAGAAAAACTTACTAGGTTATTGTCTAAAAGGTGGAATGTCAAATTAATTAAGATATGTATAGACTGAAAATTATTGATGAATATTAGAAAGGTATTTTTTGTTTGATTAATAGAATAAGAACTGTATTGGTTTGAACATGACAGTAGATATCATGGGGGAAAGAGAGGGAATTAGTTTGTTGTAATAATTTGAGATTTATACTGATAATATTCAAATGTAATGGAATTACTGTGCTCAGCCGCCATGCTACTTTTCAAATATGTAAATGTAATATTGTAAAATTAATAAAAAACTTGAAACTGAAAAAAAATACATTTCTGGCTACTTTTTCTGCTTATCTGGGACAAGGAGGCCTTTGAAGCCTTGAAAACTGCCTTTACCTCCAAGGCCATCCTGCATCATCCAGATTCCTTGCACTATTCATTGTGTAAACCAATACATCTAATATGGCCATTGGATTAGAACTTTTATAAGCTGAATTGTGCTTCTTTATTTTTTCCCATACAGGTACTATATACAGAAGTTCTACCCTATTAAATGCAACCACAGCATTTGGGACAAAGAGCTCTTTGCAATTAAAAAAAAGACTTCTAGACATGGTGACGTCTATTAGAAGGAGCCCAGCACCCAAGGGAAATGTGCACCAGTCATTGCAATCTGAAATCTTCAGACAATTCACAAGCTCAACCTGTGACAAATTCAGTGATCGCTCCCATTTTAATTTCAAAATTACCTACATCTCTAGCAGCTACAACAGGCAAGTTGACAGTCTTCCAGTTTTGACGTTGTGGCGAGATGGACTCAGGAAGACAGGGCTCCATCTTTCGCATTTGATTTTGCCCTGCTAGGGGACTCTGGAAAGGGTTGAAAATCGCCCCTTAGAGGCAACAAGCAAGGAGGGGACCCTTGTTGATTGGATCCCATTTGATCCAAGGAAGTCCTCCAAAGTGGCAGGGGAAAGACTGGCTATATTCGTGTAGCCAGTACTAAGCTGCTGACAACTGAAGACAATAAGCACCAATAAGCAACATTACAGCAACGTGGATGAAACTGGGTGAGACCTGATCATCTCTTTATAATTTTAAGACCTCTTCCTGAAAAACTGCCCAAGGCACTTCCTCCAATGAAAGAGGGAAGGGGAATTTCCCTCAGGAAAAGAAAAGCGGTGAATTCATTTAAGACCTTTTTTTTTAAAAAGAGAGACTTGGAAAGTTTACAATATAAGTTTTGGATTTAAAAACTGAAAAATTGTGTTAATGACATCTAGTGGTGAACTATGGCACTATAACTTATTATGCCTAAAAGAAACCTGGCTCGAAGCCCAGAATTAGATAAGAATTTGGCTGGCCTTGGAATCTTTTACTTTTAAAGATTATAACTGAGAAAAGGGAACAGACTTGGGGGCTGCTTATCTGTGGGCACAGATGAGTAAACTACTCTAAAATTGACCTGTCTGAACTGTGAACACAAATACTGACTTTCAGAACTGTATTGTGGAACTATTTTCCTGTAGAAGAAACATACACTATTACCTGATATGATGGAACATTTTGGATTATAAATCTTGATTAATAAACAACCTTTAATGGTTCTTTCTTCTCCTTGGACAGAAAGGATATATTTTTCATTGGACAGAAAAATTTGAATTTTACTTATATTTGCTTAGGAGAAAGTTAAGAACGGATTGATAAATTAGTTGGATAATCTGGAGCTCCAATGACAATTAACTGAAACTTTCTAAATTCTTAAACTTCTATAAAGTCCACCTACAAAAAATAAAATGGATGTTCCATAATTAGTTCCAAATGATAAAAAACCAATATCTGTCTCCAGAAGACTCAGTTTGATATACCACCAAGAAAATACGGATGAATCACAGAAAGAAATTCTCTCTATGTTGAAATTAATACAAGAAACAATTGCCTTAGCTTGTGATGAGATTAAAAGTAATGCAAAGGAGATAAATTTTCTAATTTAAATCTACAAACTCAGAAAATAACTACAGAGAAGGAACTACCAACCCAGAAAATAGAAGAAAAACTAGAGAATGCTGATACAAATATGAAGGCTCTAAAGGAAGAAACTAACAGCCAGACTCAGACAAATGAAGAATTAGAAGACATAACGATAATATTGGAAATGGAAAAGATATTCTACCAACCAAGATTTCAGAGCATACTGGAGGATAAGGAAGGAGAGCCAATGGAATGGAAAATAGAGCTGTTAACCGAACTGTGGAGAACTGGAGAAGGAGGGAGGCTGTTTAATGAATATCAATGGGCTAGCTGTTCCAAAAATACTTCAACTAAATTGTTTCTCTTGTTCCAAATAATATACACAAAAATAGAGGAAGAATTATTTGATGATCCAAATCCACTGACTTGGAAAGTTAGTTGGTAAAGGAAGAAAGCTAGAATAAGACTGAAGAAAACAAAAGCTTTAATCTATTAGAGGGGATGGTATACCATATTATTACTTAGATGTTTGAATATGGTTAAGAATAGATTGCTAGTAGAAGTATTATTATAACTAGATAGATAAGATTTGTAATCAGAATATTATATCTTGGTATGAAAAGGGAAATAAGAAAATGCTAAGAAGTTTGAATAAGGGAAGCTTTTGGTTACCCAAATATAACTTGTTTCAAAATTATAAATGATTGGGATATTTGGAACATGGATGGGAAATTAAAATTGAAAAAAGTGAAAATAGGATACAGACTGAAGAAATGGATATTGAGTACAAATGTAATTAAGATATGTTTTGGTTAGAAAAGATAGTCTAAACCGATATTATTGATACTATTAGAAAACTGTAACAAATGCTGATATTCAACTGTATATTTATTAACAACAATAAGAATTACATTTGCTTAGTGTGGAAAAATGTCTATTACTGGAAGAAGAAAGGATGTATTGGATAGTGTAATATAGGATTTAGTTTGGAGACACTTATATATACCACAGAATTACTAATGGACTCAGCCATCACATTATCTATTAAGCACTTGATTGCAAAAATAGAAAATTAATAAAATATTTATTTTTTTAAAAAGCAGGTTGACCATACTATCCCAGAAGTCAGAGTATGATCACTTGGAGATTTCCTCACCTCCTGTGAGTGGCATATATTCAGAAAAATTCATTACCATTGCATTTATAGTTCACTTTCTGCAGAACTTATGGGAGCAGTTGCAGAAGATCCTTATGCCCATGGTTGCCAACAGAAGATTCCGAGCTTGCCTCCCCTCCACCAAATGAGTGATTGAGCATAGGAGTAGGAGTTCCTGTGCCTCCTGGGTCATTAATGCAATCTGATCACCTTGCAATGTAGGATACCTTAACTGTGCTATGAAAGCCAGCATGCAGTGTATTTTTCACCTATATCTTGTATTATGATACTTCTACCAACCATATGTGTAAGATGATGTGAGTCAATATGTTGTCTCATTTCCCACTTGTGCATGGGCAGCCACCTTAACCAGGCTGATGCATTTTATACTGTGCACTGAATTTCAAATAATCAATATTTATGAGATCACTTAAGATTGTGACCTACAGTTTACTACTGGGTTCTGGCAGGAATTGTTCAATAATCTAGGGATTCAGATCAATGGCCCACCATCTACAATCTAAAACAATCTAAATCAATGTATGTGATTTTGAAACAATATTTACATTATTACGTGAACTATCAGCAAAATAACTGAGTGGGACTCTTGACCATAGCAAAATTTTCCTATAGCAATGCCCATTATAGCATCAGTCAAATGACCCAATTCCTTGCAAATTCTGGGTTTCATTGCCTCTTTGTCCCACTAATCCAATCTGCTTCCATTGTCCCAGCTGCAGATTAACTCTCCAAGAATTGCAGGCTATTTTTCAGATCCTCCTGGACCAATTCCAGAAATCCAATGAAGTTTACAAGAAGTTCACTTACTGGCACCACCAGGTCAGTCTGACCTTGGCTGTAGGGGACTTAGTCTGGATCTCAGCAGAACATCTGACAACATCAGAAATTGAATCCGTAGTTCCTAGACTATTTACTTATTGAAACTGTAATCAACCTGATGGCATACTAGGTCAAATTGTTTGCCTCTATGAAGGTTCACCTCATGTTCCACAGCTTGTTACTATTGAAAGGAGTAATGAGAGTAGTTTTTACTCTCATTAGATGAGATGCAACAAATTCAACTAATTGTGATGATCAATGAAACCAAAACGTTAATAGACTTTGAAACTCTTATCAATAAATTTTAGGGATTACTAAAGGGCAAGTATATAAGTACCCTATGAGGGAATGTTCCAGATCATAATTTGAAAAGGGCAGATAGATGAAAGCAGATTCTGTCTGCAATTATAAGCAATACTGCAGGACCCAATCTGGGTCGGTTGCCTGGATCTGAGGTTTTGTCTTCTGAGCTTTTGGACTTGTGCTGCAGCCCTCATCCTTGGGGAACTTCTCTATACTGTATATATAAGCAATACTGGTGCTATAAAACCTTAAATCTCAACACAATCCCACCCCCCAGCATTACTAGTATTTAATCCTACATAAAGAAAAGCAATAATAAAACTGACTTTAATTGACTGAAACTGTAAAATATTAAACCTAGGTGTAAGGTTTGAATGCCATGCATCAGCACCTGGGAAGTTTGCTTGTTTGTTTGTTTGTTCGTTCGTTCATTCATTCATTTATTCATTCATTCCAATTGTTGTAAGCTCAATGAAATAGTGCAGATGCCTGTGTATACAGTAACTGAAAACTATAATTATTCCTCAAACATTACCATGCTGGTCAACTCTATCTGTCAAAAAGGAAAGGTACCTAATTGAACAACAATCATGGCCTTGATCTTACCTCTGGAAGGTCTTCAACCACATTTAGTAATTAATAATAATTGGTGCTATCTATTTTGTATCAATACCCATCAAAGAAGAATTCAAATACTTTCTATGTAAATACTGCCATTGGAAGCTGATGCTTACAATTTATTCCTGTTTAGAAATCACAATGCTGTTTTCTTTATTTTGTTTGATTGCTAAACTGTAAGAAATTTGAAATAAATTAAATGGGATGCCGGAAAAAAAAACACCAATATCAACACCAGACTTGCATAGCATTTCCTGTTTAAAAATCTCAATTTTTTTTCACTGCATAAAAGATCAGACAGACAAAATCTTTAGGGATTGTGACAGTTTTAATTCTACTGTAGAATTGTAAAGAAGTTATAAGGGTCATCTAAACCTGTTCTGGAAAATTATCACTTTAAAGTCACAGCTGCAGTCTTTTGACTGGAAATATCTCAATGTAAGGCTAATTTTTTTAAAAAAAAAAATAAACTTGGGGCATGATCTCTACTTTGATCTTTAGGTGACTATACAGCATGCTTAGTTTCAAATGGAAGATTCTTGGTGATTGATAAATGCAGCTAATTTGTTCCATGATTGCTTCTACTCAAATGTGATGAAAATGTGTGGTCCCATTACTCAGTATCATTTGGGTGGAGGAAACAGGGAGCTGTGCTTTCTGCAGCATCTGTGAGGACTGCAAATGAGCAGGCAATCATCACCTTGGAGTTTGGAAAGGAAATGTCTGTCAGTGCTTCATAATCTACTAATTGATTTTGTCACTAGTTATTTCTCTGTTGCTATTCACATATTTTCTAGCCAGGAGCTCCATTGACTGATTTATTATTTTGATATTAAATAATAGCCATAAATATAGTCACTCTGGTTACCTATATTCTGCTTACATAATGAAGAAGTGGGAGAAAAGGAGATAAGTTTGTTTATTTGTTTGCTTGTTTATTTATTTTCTACAGCTGCCCAATTCAACCAAGTGACTCTAGGAAGCTTACAATTCTAAAATTCTAAAATAATTAAAACAATTTAAAAAGATTAAAATAATAAAACAATAAAAACAGTCATAAAATACGAGAGAGGAGAATTAAAATTGAGGAAGAATCTCCAAGATGCAGGGATAGAATTAGAATGGTAGGCCTATCTCCAACTACAAGCAAGATATAGGCAAGATAAAAAAGAGTGGGGTATAAAGATAGAACCGACAGAACTAGATAAAATTTTATTAGGTCCCGAGGATAAAATGATTAAAAAAATATATCATTTTCTTTTAGATCAGACAATGTATGAAGGACAGGTGAAGGAGACCATGTTAATTTGGAGTAGGGATTTTGGTTTCAGTATCGACCTGCATATTTGGCAAGAACTGTGGGAAAGAAGTAGGAAACTCACCTTAGCTACCTCATATAAGGTAAATCTTTACAAGATGTTTTATAGATGGCATTTCCCACCCGCAAGGTTAGCCAAAATGGGTTCAAACATTTCACCCTTATACTGGAAATGTAAAACAACAATAGGATCATATTACCATATGTGGTGGGAATGCCCAAAGTCTCTGGTTGAGGGATATATTAATACTGGACTTAGAGCTAAAACTGGAACTCTTCTTGTTGGGAATAACGACAGAAAAATACGATAAGGGAACAATCTACCTGCTGCTACACATCCTGACTGCAGCTAGGCTTGCTTTTGTGCAAAGGTGGAAGAGCAAGGAAATTCCCACAGAGGAAGAGTTAATACATAAAATATTAGCACGTGCGGAAATGGACAGGCTCACAATGATATTAAAAGATAAATGTGGATCAGTTTATTATGAAACCTGGGACAAATTTTACCACTGGAGGAATTTGAAGTGGACGGTTGGGATTAAAGATGAATGTTAAGATAGAAATATATGTTATTTAAGTATTGTATATAAATCTTAGATGTATATGCAGAGATGAAGAATGGATTGTAAAAAGTGGAATAATCTGATAAGAATGTATATACTGGAATGTCACGTTAAATCCGATGTTTGTTTGTTTTTAACTGTATTATAAATAAAATTTGAAAAAAAAACAGTCACAAAATAAATAAGTACAAACAACAACCATGATGATGAATCAACTAATAGGAAAGCCAAGTAAGAGGTGCTTAATACATTCTGAACCCAAGATCCAGATACATAGCCATTTAAAGCTTTGTGAAAAGCTAACAGGGTTGGGGCCATTCTAATCTCCAAGGGGAGAATATTCCAGAAGGCAAGGGCTACAGCAGAAAAAGCTCATCTTCTAGTTCAGGGGTTCTCAACCTTGGCAACTTTAAGACTTGTGGACTTCAACTCCCAGAATTCCTCAGCCAGCTTTGCTGGCTGAGGAATTCTGGGAGTTGAAGTCCACAAGTCTTAAAGTTGCCAAGGTTGAGAACCCCTGTTCTAGTTCCTACCAGTCAACATTCTTTGGCTGATGGGATCTGCAGCATGCCCAGTCTTTTGGATTGGATTGGATTGGATGGGATGGGTAAAAAATCTTGGGAAAAGATGGTCCCTCAGAAATCTTTTGTTTTGTTGCAGTTGAACATTACATCTAGCTGAATGTTTGACCTAAAAGGGACTTGCAAAAAGCCAAATGAAAGCAAATAACCTAATATTAGAGTCTTTTTTGTCATATATTTTATTGATATTTTTTTTAAAAAAACCCATAAACCACTTAATAATTGGTGAACAATGTGTTGTCTGGGTTACAGTTGTACATAATTCAATCTCAAATTCCACTAATGTAGTTCAATCCCATTTTGTCTATCTTAAAACTTTGTTTTAATTGTATGTTTGAGAATCATTGAAAAGTAAATTCCTCTACAATCAATTGTTCTCTTGGTTTCATTTTAAGTTCACCATTTTCCTGTAAGTAACAAGTTTTGGTAAGTTAATAATTTTCCTTTACCTGCTGTTCCTTCTCTATAAAACACTTCCTGTGTTGAAACTAACAAAGGCATATTTCAACAAACCTGAACTTGTATTTATCCCGTACTCTCTATATGGCATTCTGAACATAAGTATTTTAAACTCTACATTAACTTTAACTTTATCATACCATAGAAAAACCTACTATCCAGACAAGTTATGATCTTTTAATTGTTACATCCTTTTATTTCTCAAAAGCAGCCACTCTTTTATCCAAACTAAATAACAGATTGCAAAATACAGTTTAAAATATGCCAGTCCTGATCCTCCTCATTCCTTTGCATCTTGGAGACTTTTAAATTTAACTGTTGATTTTTTTTCTCTTGCTATGTAAACTTAGATATATCTTTTTGTCATTGCAATTGTCATAGCAGATATTGTGTGAAAGAAAACATCATTCTAGGCAATTCATTTTTATCACACACATTCTCCCCAACATTGATAACTGGAAAATTTCCCATCATTTCCAATCTTGGAAGTCTTTATACTGAACACACCTGGAATACACAATCCACCCTGTCTAGAACCTGGAGTCATTCAGTGACATGGAATGCTGGAAGGCTCAGAGGCAACAAAGGAACCACCACTATCACCTGAACACAAATATCAAACAAGGAGTGGGCAGATTTTCTTAAAGGGTGATGCTATCAGTGATTACTAGCCAGAGCCAATTGTAAATTATCCTGTTTAATCTTGGGCAATTTGTCTCTCAGAGCCAGAATAGAAGCAGAGGAATTTTTGTGGGGGGAGAGGGATGCTTCCCAGAACCATCTGCTCAGAGTATGTTCTACATACTTGAGAGAATTGAAATGCATAGCTAAAAACTTCGGATAATAATTTAATTTGGTTGTAGTTCAGTTGATGGTGAAGAAAATGAAATCTACACATAAAGTAGCCATTTATACAGTTTAAGCTCCAGAGCAATCTTCCGTTCACTATTATTTCTTATCCCATAAATGAGTTCCTTCTTCAAATGTAGTAGGGTTTGTATGCATGGTATTATAGCTATTTATATCAGTCTTTTCAGATCCACCTCCCATAGGCTATTTTCAGAGTGGTTTGCTAGTAACAAACAAAAAGAGGTTGCTATAGAAACAGAGAAAGCAATTTGTAGAATGGAAATGTGTTAGGTATTTATCTGTTACTGTTGGGAAGATAATATCAATTTGGATGGCATGCTTCTTTTAAAAATTAGAGATGTTATTTCATTAATTTTATTCTTTAGTTATGAGAATTTAATCCCTTTAGATATATATCCTGCATGGGCACAAACCTGTCAGTTTCCAGAGGGGGAGGATGGGAGCAGACCATAGTCAAGTAAGGAATGACCAGGGGGAAAAAACCACAACAATAAAAATGAATAGACCCAAGGCTGGTGTCAAGACTGACTTTAAAGGGATATAAGCTTATAAATGGAAAAGAGAATAGTAATGGGAGTTTCCTTCATTTTTAGTTGGAAGACACAGCACTTGAATAAAACCAACAGGGTTACAGACAATTTAAATGTGCTGTGTCACATTCAGGTTCCTTAGATGAATGTGTTGCTACACTGCAATAAGTCTTTCACAAGACAAAATTATGCTGAAGCAGAAAGGGTTTGGCTACAAAGGCATGAGAGTGATTTTTCTGATATATAGAATATTACAGGAAGGGTCAAAGCTATTTTGATCAGTGTTGTCAATTCTGGAAGTAACTGTCAGAGATGGCTTCTTTTTTCTTCACTCGAAAGATCAACACATTGGAAGCACCGATATGTTTACATTCTGACTCTTGGCAACGTCCATTAGCATATCATGATGAAATATAGCCAGACAATATGCAAATTTTAATTCAGTACAAATGTACAGCGTTTGCGCTATTGTTCTTCAAATGGCAAACTTTTCAGTTTGGTTCATATCTTGACATAGTTCAGAGGAACAGCATTGATTGTTGATACCACTGTTGCTAGTGGTAAAATACTCTTCTATAGAAATCCTTGCATCAATGTAATGTATTGAGGAACCGTCATTGCTCTTATGAACACCTGCAGTCATTAATTGCAATTGTTCCACCAGGATTGTGTTCTTTGCCTAGAATGACTCAAAATTGGGCCATAATTGCATTGTTCTCTCCTTAGCAGAAACTAAGATAAATTCAGCTTCATGAAACTATATTTTAGCTTTTCATAGAACTGTATTTAGAGAGTCAAACCAGCCAAAATAAGCACCAATAACTAAACTTTTTGTGCATGCCCATCTACTTTTATTTCTTTATTTGACAGTATTTATCAACTGCACCATGCAGCTGACTCTGGGAAGCTGATAACAAGACCGTAAGATAATTAACTAAATAAAAAAAATCGAAAGGGAACAATATATTTGAAAGTATGAATGATGGTCATCCATAACCGGTTAGGGATTACATCCCTGAGACACATCTCCTTTAGGAGGACAACCCACTCCCTCTCTTTATCTGGCAAGATCTCAGGAAAACATGCCAGGTCTGTCTTCTCATACATGTTTAATTCGCTGCCCCCTTTTATATGTATTATATGTGTACGACACACATTAAAAAGGGCCGGCCTTGAATTATTTAGTTATATCTAATATTTTTAAAGTTGTTGACTGTGTCAGGCTAGTCTTTCTATTATATTGTTTTTACATATTCTCTGTTGTTTTTTATTATCAGCATCTTATCCTGTCAAGGATTCTAAATGAGGAACTAATTAAGTAAATGCAGTTCTTTTTTTTTACACCCTCTGGGATAAAGTGGCCTTATAACTGTATACAAATCTTTACAATCTAATGAAAGAAATATTTCTCTTGATTAATCTTCCTGCTTGTAATACTAATGGTCAAAAGGAATGAGACAAGAATAGACCTGAATTTGGGTAGCTCTGCTTCTATTAAAAAAGAGTGATGCACACCTCTTTCTGCTTTGACCTGGTTTTGCAATAGGCAATTTTCCCCCCTATATTTATAGCAGATTTTTCTTTGAACAGTCTATTTATTTATCTATTTGTTTGTCTTTCTCTTTGCTTATTTGTTTTTATGTTCTGAAACAAAAGAGTGTGGCATGAACAATGACAGGATAAAAATAAATAGCCTCAGTGACATATTTCACTCAGGAAAGAGTTTCTATTGATTCAAAGTATACACTTTAAATGAAGAGATGCAGAAAGGAACAAGGTTAGAACACACGCTTGTTTTTGCCATAGGAAGTATAAAAGTAATGGGATAAAAAGAACTAGCTTTCTTGATTACCTATTCATTCAACCAATGCTTTTCACAAATAGCTAAAACTTATATTGAATGGGCAGACACAGCATATTTCTTATGTTGCTAAGTCAATTAGAAAAAGAAAATAAGACCATTTTATATCAGAGTGCACCTGCTCTAGGCTAAATCTCACTTTCTCTTCTTCCTTATTGTCCCAGAATTAATGTTGGAATACTATGCCCTATTTGTGGACAATTCTTATATCAAAACCTGGGTTTGGTGTTTTGTAACAAATGTGGAAATGAAGATAAATGTCATTAGCATTAATTGAGGGTAGTGTTCGTTAATGTTTAATTTCCAAGCAAAATATAAAATAAATAACATGTTTACAAGAACAAGAATTTCGAAAAATAAATTATTTTGGACATAGGGCTATAGTAGAAAATGGCAGATCTGTTTAATATTTCCTTTCCTCCATGTATGCAAAACATGTTTTTCTTTACTCTCACCAAGTACAGCTATCAATTGTAGTCAGTATAGCCAATGGTCAAAGATAATATTTATTTATTTGGGTTTGTATGCCGCTCCTCTCCGGGGACTCGGAGCAGCTAACAACATATATATAACGATAAATTACAATAAAAAAACCCAAACAAAAATATCTAAAAAATACAGTAAAACACACATTCAATTCAACAATCAACCACAATCATCCCCAGGCCTGCCGGCAAAGATGAGTTTTTAGATTTTTCCGGAAGGCCGGGAGAGTGGGAGAAACGCGGACTTCAGGAGGCAGTTGGTTCCAGAGGGCGGGCGCCACAACAGAGAAAGCCCTCCCCCTAGGGCCCGCCAGATGACATTGTTTCGCTGACGGGACCCGGAGGAGGCCAACCCTGTGCGTTCTTACCGGTCGTAGAGAAGTATGTGGCAGAAGGCGGTCCCGTAAGTATCCTGATCCCATGCCATGAAGGGCTTTATAGGTGATAACCAACACCTTGAATTGGGCTCGGAGACCAATAGGCAACCAATGCAGCATACGGAGAGTTGGTGAAATGTGGGCACAACGCGGAAGGCCCACAACTACTCGTGCAGCTGCATTTTGCACTAATTGTAGTCTCCGAACAATCTTCAAGGGTAGCCCCATGTAGAGAGCATTGCAGTAGTTGATCCTCGAGGTGACAAGGGCATGTGTGACTGTGAGGAGAGACTCCCGATCCAAGTAAGGATGCAACTGGTGCACCAGGCGAACCTGGGCAAATGCCCCCCTCACCACAGATGACAAATGATGATCCAATGTCAGCTGTGGATCGAGGAGGACTCCCAAGTTGCAAACCTTCTCTAAGGGGTTTATAGATTCACCCCCCAGGGTAATGGAAGGACAGATAGAAGTGTCCTTGGGAGGCATCACCCACAGCCACTCTGTCTTATCGGGATTGAGCCTTAATCTGTTAACACTCATCCAAACCCTCACAGCCTCCAGACACCGGCACATCACTTCAACCGCTTCACTGATATGGCCAGGAGTTGAAATGTACAGCTGAGTATCATCAGCGTACTGATGGTATCTCACTCCGTGCCGGTGGATGATCTCACCCAGTGGCTTCATGTAAATGTTAAAAAGTAGGGGGGAGAGAACCGACCCCTGAGGCACCCCACATGGGAGTAACCTAGAGGTGGACCTCTGACCCCCCACAAACACCGACTGCGACCGAAATGATGTTCATTGTTCAATGTTCATTAATATTGTAAGCCATCCAGAGTTACCCTGTGGTAAGATGGGCGGCAAACAAATTTAATAAAATAAAATAGAAATAAAATTGTCATCTGGGAGGGGGCCCTAGTTTCATTTTTAAAAAGTAACATAATTGTGTATGTCTATACTGCTCAGTTGACCTGGATTAAATGATACTGCTTGAATACTTCATCCCTGGTGTCAAAATCCCATGTCTGGTTCACAGTGTATTTATATTGGGATTATGTACAGTAAAGGAGGATTTGTTTACCTTCTTTGCAGAGTCATTTTTGCTCATACTTTTCCCAACTATCTCCTTTTTATCCTTCTCATAATTGATCTAAACATCTGTAGAAGGGAGCCACTTCTTCCCATATAGGAAAATCATTTCTATATTGTTCAGAAAGTTGTGAAAGTATAAAATTCTCCTGCTGTAGATGTTCACTCTAAACATAAGATGGCAATAAGTACAGAAAGCAAAACAGAAAGTATATCTGTCCCTTCTTTCCTTCTCGCACATTCAGTGAAATCTTTGAAAGAATAACTAAATAAGATTAAGCATTATTCTCAACCATTACCAACTCCATCGATCCATCAGTGCGTTCATTAAACTGGATTGAACATAAGCCCTCTAAATGGCTGGTGAATTGTTCTAAGATAACTTAGAAATAATGATTTCTAGGAATAATAAAGAGTTTCAGTAAAATAACCTACTGTTAGAAGGTTTAGATGTCTCATTCCCAGCATATCCAATAGTTAATCAAAATTTGCCACCATGTGTCTAGAATAGAATAGAACAGAACAGAACAGAATAGAATAACAAAGTTGGAAGGGACTTTGTAAGTCTTCTAGTCCAACCCCGTTCAGGCAGGGAACCTTATACCATTTCAGATAAATGGTTGTCCAATATCTTCTTTAAAACTTCCAGTGTTGGGGCATTCACAACTTCTGGAGGCAGGTTTTTCCACTAATTAATTGTTCTAACTGTCAGGAAATTTCTTCTTAGTTCTAGGTTGCTTTTCTCCTTGATTAGCTTTCATCCATCGCTTCTTGTCCTACCGTCAGGTGCTTTGCAGAATAGCATGACTCCCTCTTCTTTGTGGCAGCCCCTGAGATATTGGAACACTACTATCATGCCATATTTGCTAATTAATATCCATAGTAGCAATGTATGGAATGTTGGCCTTCTGTTTATTTGTTAATCTGAGTGAGGTGATCAAGGAAGCTATTATTTCTTTTCTAAGAAGTAAGTAAGTGTTAAGATCTTTGTGTTCTAGAAATCTAGCATTTGATATTGCTTGGTGTGCTCATCCCTCACTACTTATTAATTGCACTATTTTAGAGTAGAGAATGATCTCTGAAAGACATCTATATAAATTATCTGCCAAGAATATCCCTTTGATTCATGTGATTCAAAATAGCCATGTGCAATATATCATATAATATATGGGTCTTTTTTGTTCTTTTCACTCCCTATTAGAGAGTCTGAAAATGCTTCAAAATGAGGGGAAATTAATAAAGCTATATCATGCATCAATACAGTTATCTTCTACTTGTTCAGGGCTAGGTTATGAGTAAGATTATCATTTGTTTTACAATAACAAGCCTTTCTATCAGGTTTTTGTTGTTGTTGATATGTTAAAATTCTTCTTCGTACAAAGCTGCTTTTCATACTATAAATCCTTAGGTGGTAAAATTAACACATTTGGAAAATGATATTTATTTTCTTGTAAGAGATGGAAGGCAGCTCTGATTATTTGCTAACTTTAACAAAAAAAAATCCAAAAAGCTGTAGAGCTCATTTCAGTTCAGAAATGTGCATAAAACAGATTATAGATTGAATATTTTGTAACTTGATTACAATACTATAACCTGTCCAATAATAGTAGACTCTGCTCATTTGTCCATTCCAAATCTCATGTAGATCATTATCACTTATTCAGCTGAAGTACTTAATTCTGTCTCTAATCTAAAAATGGTAAATAAAGTTAAGGGAAATGTGTTTTTGATTTGTACATCTGTTGCAGGGCAAATTGGAAAGGAAGGAACAATCAATCCAAAATCATTACAGTGAAACTGCGTATGGTAGATTATATGGAATGACATTGTGGTTGCAACATTTGTATCTCTCTTCATTTTTCATTCCAAAATTTGAATTAAAAAGCATATCTGTGGAAAGTTGTATTCAAAAACATTTTATGTAAAGGGAATCTGTGTGTACAAAAACCATACATAACATTCACTAGTTTGAAAGTGTACTTTAAAGAAAAAATATGTACAAAGCCCAGTATATCATGGAGGCTGGAACTTAAAGTATATGTATTAGGAAAAACTGCATCCAGATCCAATTAAAGGCAGTGGGGCAAGTGAAGAATACCAATGAATGTGCAGGTTCCATAATTTGTTTGTTATTCACAACAATAGAATAATATTACACAGGAATTACATTTGAAATAAACCTTATCTAAACAGCCACAAGGTGTGTTCCAGCTTCACATCAGATTTCTATGGCGGTCCAAACAGATAAAGGCATGGAATATATTTAAATAGCAATAGTATTTAGACTTATATATTGCTTCACAGTGCTTTACAGCCCTCTCTAAGCAGATTACAGAGTCAGCCTATTGCCCCCAACAATCTGGGTCCTCATTTTACTGACCTCGGAAGGATGGAAGGCTTAGTCAACTTTGAGCGGGTGAGACTCGAACTGCCAAACTGTTGGCAGCCAGCGGTCAGCAGAAGTAGCCTGCAGTACTGCATTCTAACCACTGTGACACCAACTCTCTTAACTTGGTACCCTCCAACTAGCTAGCAGAAGCTTGGAAGACTACGAAAGTTACAAATTAGCACCTCCAGGGGCTCTGGGTTAGGGAAGGTAGACATATATGGTGCCAATAGAGCATGTGACATCTTTAAAATCACAGTATTCAGAAAGGTAGTCTAAGGATGGTTCAAACACACTTTTACAACATAAATCAGCTACATTTTATGTTTTTATGTTTTTAAAGAACATCACCCATATGTTGTGCATAACTGAGAACTTTACAATAGATATTCACTCAATTTCATTTCATTTCATTTCATTTCATTTCATTTCATTTCATTTCCTTTCCTTGTTTCTTCTATATGGATATTATTAATTCAATATTTGAAAAATAGCCAGCACTTGAGTCAGCATTTAAAAGCAGTGCCAGATTATTCTGTATCCTTTTTTCTTTTAAACTTATTTCTGTTCCTTATTCTGCAGTTGCTATAAAACACATTCAATTATTATCATGATAAAAAGGAGACAGCAAAACTCTAAATTTGTTTATATTTTTGATAAGTTACATCTACACTGAACTTTAATCTTAGCTGTGATTCATCTTTGTAAATCAGTTTGGCAAATTATCAGCTCATAAATCAATTACACTAAATCAAGAACAGATAAAATACCAGAGAGACTACTTACATAGCAATGACCTTTGAGACTGACACAAGTTGCTTGTCATTACATAATGTGATATCTCCCCATAATATTAACTCTGATATGCTAAGTCTATAATAGTCTCGTATTGGATATCTAAAGGGGATGCAGAGCTGTAGGCATACCCTTCTATCCATATTTGAAGAAGCATGGACAGGAAATAATGAATTAAATATAATCAAAATGACATCTCTATTTATTGAGGTTCCTTTTTCTAAATGGAGAGACAGTATAACAATATGCCAAAAAAGTTAAATTCTCATCTGAATAGCCTAGTAGTGCAATGTAAAGATCAATTTCCACATCTTCCTTGCCAATCACAAGCTAATTCTGAAACAAATCAGAAAATATTAAGCTAAAAAAATTGTATTCCCTAATAATTATACAGTAAAGACTCATTATACCTGTCCTCCATATCCATCATTGGATAAAAATGTGAATTTCTCTCATGGCACACTGATACACCAACCAGATTAGATTTCTGTATAAGATCCATTTTCAAAATTTTGCCATGCAGTTACTGGTTTGCAAATAAATACAAGAATAACTAAACTCTGGAAAACTATGCATATACTGAAAATTTTACATTAACAAAATCACTGGCAAAAATATGCCTAGTTTTAAAAAGTGGACTGTTTTTTATATTTTAGAATATAATTTTTGTATGCATCAATTTTTGTATGAATGCTTTGATTTTCCTTTTTACAGCCTGATGAAGAATTAGACCAAGGTAAGTTTATCATAAGAAATTACTACAATTGTATGTTTATATCTACACTATATCTAAACACAAAGTCTACAAAACCAGGGTGGCTGTTGAAATTTCAATAAGTGTGTGAAGAAAAAATATTTCTGATCATACCATCTTCTATTAATTAGAACAGAGGTCCCCAATCTTTTGGGCACCAGGGACCAGTTACGTGGAGAGAGATTTTTCTGCGGACGGGAGGGAACATGGCTTTGTGTGCTGCCTGCATCCCACGGATGGGGCTTTGCTTGATTGTGCAGATAGGTTGCTGGCATGCCACAGCCCAGTACTGGACCGGGGGTTGGGGAACCCTAAATTAGAAGGTTTTGGCATGCATGTTTAAAAAATAATCACAGAAGTTGTTCTGAAGAAAGGTACAGTGCATGGCACATTCACTCTGCAAGTGCAAATATTGGATCAGCAGACCTGAATAATTCAGTAAATGGGAATATCCATCACCATGCCTAGTTGTTAATAAATTTTCAAAAACTCACCATACACTGTGAATTAAATGTGACTTCTATATCCTATCCAAAATCCCCCCATCCATCTAGGTTTTTTATACATTTAAGTGTAGAATAATTCTATTTTTACAGTAACTAAATTCATTTGATTAATGAATAGACATATATTGCATGCCATCCTTATAAGGATGTTTGTCATTCAGTAGTGAAGATGAATCATAGAACAATCTCTTTCCATAAATTCTAAAATGATAAAATGGGACACCTAATATTCAACATAAATTCCTGTATCAACTAAGTCAAAATGTTGTACAAATGGAAAGTAATTCTGCACACTTTACAAATGATGCAAATGAAAAAAACACCCTTTTATATTCTTGTTTATTTTTGTGCATCAGGGCACCAATTAAACATTTAACTTTTAATTTGACATATTTCTGATCATTTATCATCCATGATTTCTTCTATGTAGTTATGTAAAGTCATCTTTACAAGTCTGACAAACATAAATTCGTTCCTTTCTTAAAGATAAAGAAAAGTTAATCTTGATATATTTAGACTGTATTTATACATGAGAAGTTACAACATTCTGTTGGGGAGGTTTCACTTCAATAAAGCTTTGAGTGAAACACTCCCTTGAAGCAAAACCATAACATGACCTCTAAACAGTAGGGTGACTGACTTGATTGATCAAAGTGATTTCTGCAGAATTGGGATTCATGCTGGGAAGCCACTTTCTTCAAGTCAGGAATGCCAGTGGAATGGATATTATCTTAACATTTCATGAGGTAAAACACATCACTACCTTTGTACAAAGTAGAACGCTCAAAAAGGCTGTGCCTAATGTGGACTATTTATAGCCCTGATGTTATGGAGTTTTACTTGGAAGTATATGCATTATCAATAGATACCAAATAATTTATAATGTTTCTAGAAGACATAGAATGACCTCATCCTGCCTTTCATTTGAAAATTTAGCTACTGGGGTAGTTACAGAGAAGGGTCAATCTTTAGTCCCTGTAGATAAGCTGACAGTCTTTCATCTCACTCTAATTAAGAAGATCACTTAGCACATGGAAGCTGCTTGGAATAGTGTGAAAAGAATTATGTTACAGAACACTACTGATGTGTGGAATGCTATGGAAAGTATGGGGAAAAAATGCTTGCAGGAATGACAAAGTGAAACAATATGAGTAAGAACAAAAAAAAATCATACAAGAGGTGATTTCTGCAAAAATGAAAATGAGAGAAAAATATTATATAAATGTTTTATCAGAGAGAAAACAATAATTGCAAGAATATAATGAAGGGGAACAAAGAATGGTTGTAATAAAGAAGCCGAGAAACGGCAGAATGCTTATTATGGAAATTTAAAAAACATTTTGCAAGTGAAAGTGGCTAAACAAAAAGCCTTTAGCGGAATAATAGAATTAAGTATAATTGTGATTAAATTATGCAGGGTGAAACTGAAGTGAGAGAATGCTGGCAAGAATATTTTAGAGATTTGTATGAGAATTACAGAGATATTGATTCTTTTGTGGTCTTTTTCAAGACTGTCAATATGATTTAGTTTAAATGGGCTTTGGGGAGGTGATTGGACTAATGGGATTTTCCATATTTTTTCTATTTGTTTTTTATACTGAAGCTCAGCTGATTGTTTGCTCTCTCTTTTTTGTACTTCTTATACATTGGTTTCATTTATTTATTTTCTAGCCCATTTTGTTGATTGAGTTGTTAGATGTAAGATTTATATGGGATTCTTTTTTATGTTTACTGTCAATATCCAGGGTCATTATGCTGGGCAATGCAAACACTAATAAATATTAGTGTGCAAGGAAATGTTTGGGAAAAAGAAGTGTAAATGCTTTAAGGATATTGAAAAATGACAAGATTGCACATGGTGTAACTGGAGAAATCTTAAAATGTGAAAGCAACTCTCTTTTGGAATGATTATATGATTTCTTTAATGTATGTATAAAGACCACATTCGTACCTGATTTCAAGGAAGAATGCCAATATTGTTTTCCAATACAAGGGGAATGGTAGCAAGACTGAATAGAAAAACTATAGAAGGAATATAGGTTAACACTATACCTCAGAATAGTGGCAGAATTTTGATTGAAATGATATAAGATGTTACCATGCAGCATAAATTAGGAAGACCTTATACTTTATGCAGGAGATATACAAGTCAGATTTTGTTCTTTTTTCTCAAGTTATCAAGAAATGTAGGAATGTGAGAAAGAAACATTATTGTTTGCTTATTGATTTACAGAAAAAAATCTTTGATTAAATGCTTCAGTAACTCCAGCAGCAATTTACTGTTTTCATTCTTGATTTAATCTCCTTCTTTTCCCCTTGTTGCTGTCTCTTTGGGGGGGGGTTCCTTATAGAAGTGTATTTTTCCAAACTATTCTTAGAACTCGACAAATACCTATTATCCTTTTTCTTACAACTATGAGACAATAGAGCAATTTAGGATTGTTTCCCCCCCCCCAGCATTCCGTGAACGAGTGAAAAGAGTTCTGAGAGAAAGCACACAGCAAAAATATTTAGATGCCCCCTTTGCCCAACATTTTATTCAAATCAAGCTCCAGTGGACTTGAAAACAGCTAACTTCCTATCTAATCCTATCATTCTTAAGCTGTGCTAGGATGACACCAAAATCTAGACTGGTTACCACATGGTGGTATGATCATGATTAAATTAAATTCAGCTGTTAGTAGTGAATTCTTTTTGTAGTGAATTTTTTTCCTCTAAACAGATTTTCTTTTTTAAAAAAGTATCTTAAAAACATACCAGTTTAGTATTTAAATGCAAAAGAGGAGAATGCAAATACAAGAGAAAGTACCTGTTACAATTCAGATCTTTGCAATATTTATCTCCTGGTTAGAAATAAAAATACACTTCGGCAGGAAAGAAATCTCCAGGCGTGTGTTGACTATGCCAGATGTTTGGGGAGGAAGATACTTCTACTTGATTGAATCAGAAACTAGAAAAAAGTAATGCTTTTGCATTTTAACTAATTGGATATAACTTATAAGCAGGCAATTATCATAAAGAGCAAGAGGGATTATCAGAATGCATTGAAAGATGATTGATTATGATGATGATGATGACGATGACGACACATACAGTGACTTTGATACAAGGCAAGTAGACTATCATTTCTCTAATGGAAAGGGACTTGTGGATTTAAGCCCAGTATTAAGACTGTCCACACTACTTCACAGTTTAGAGTTCAGACTATAAAATGCTAGGATTCTAAACTCAGGAATATTGAAACCAGGCTCAGATGCTTGTTTTCCATCCTATTTTAAGCAATAAGCCACCAAAGATGAATGTTAGATAGCCATATAAATGACACACAGAATTCTAAGGCTATTCCACAATTTGAAAGGCACCCCTTGATAATCAGGTAGAGAACACAAGAAATACTGGCATGTATATTCATCTCTACTATCTTTAATGGCTTTTATATGGCTCTATGCATTATACAGAAAGTGGCTATAAATCATTATTTTTGACTTGGCCACCAAATGAAATATTATAGTGAATGCACTGGACTATGCTGACCAGCGTTCTGTGAGTTATTATTATGTACATTTTGTGATTGCTATAAGGGGTGGAAAAAAATCAAAAAAATCAAAAAATCCTGGAAAGAAAAGGTGACTATCAGGTGTCCATATGCAGCTGCAGGTCTCCTCAGCTTCCCTGCCTTCTTCTTTCCTATGTTGATTTTGATTAAAAATTATTTTAAATTATAACTTTCTGTTTTGTTTTGTTTTTAAAAGCCAGCTCATGATTTTCAAAGTACCACTTAAGATTTTAAACATTCAACTAATAATTAAATAATCTTCTGGACAATCATTTTATTTCATTGTTTGGTCACAGCCAGGGATCACAATTATTCTATTCAAACTATCAAGCACTGATATTCACTCTACAAACTGCCCAGATAATAATCAGTGAATTTGATTTGCAAGTGAAGTTGCAATTGCTCCTCTATGATAATTAATTAAAAAGGATTACATGATATTTAATAGTCATTATGTTTAATAGTTCCACCCAACTTTCTACAGTTATGATTCAATCATTTGTTAAACCCTTAAATCTATATCAAGTATTTAGAACCTAGGAAAAGGATATTCAGGTGCCATTAAAGTCTAATTTTCCCCTTTACAGGCAAAGACTAAATGTTACCATATAGAGAAATAGAATTCCACCCCAATATTGCATTTTGTGTAATTGCATCATGAGTGAGCGGCTACAGTTTTTGTATGATTTTCCTGTAAAATCATTTTTCAGTAAAAAGCCAACACATCATTTCAAGTATGTAAGTTTTACATGGTCTTTAAAAACCTTCTTGGATTTATAAAGTCTTGACATGTAAAACTAAAGTATTCACTTGCAGCAAGCAATTAAAAACTTTCTAATCTTTGCAACAAATTGAGCATACCACAGCCATATGCATATTTAAAGCTATGCAATAAAATAATGCTAAAATGTTCAAGTGGGCTGGTAGGATCACTCTAGTGCTCCAATGTTCTGCCTACCATTGAATCCATATCTTGACTTCTGTTGTTTGCTTCTAATAATTCCAGGTTCTCTGTACAAATATGGGTTTTCCAGATTGTTAGTGTTACAGTTCCAAACATGAGGGACTTAAGGCAAGGGTTGAGGAAGATGAATATTATTAGGGAGGAAGAGACAGTGTATAACATTATAGTTGTGATGGGCCTGTGGATCAGTGACAGGGGTTGGGGTGAACCATGCTTGGAGAATCATGGTATCACATTTTATCCTCCTCTGTTCAACCATAAGACCTAATCAACAGACCTTCATAAACCCTCAATTTTGGCGGCTGCTGCTCAGTATCAGATCAGTCACCCTCAGCCCTAATATACTGTAATTGTGAAGGAGAGGGGTGACTTGATGTACATTACTGAGATCTGGTTGGATGTGAGGAGGTAGTGGTGGTCCTGTGCTTGAATTCTGATATGGCATCTGCCAAGACTCTAGGAAAAGAGTAGGAGGGCAGCCAATGTCATCTGGGAGACTATGGTAGTTGTATATGAGACCCTATTTATGAAATAGAGCTATACAGATCAGATGGGATTGCTACTTACTTATGTACAAAGCCTCCCTGTCTGAGCCGCTTAACTCTGTGGCTAGTGTGGCATAGAGTTTGCCAGGTTTATTGTTATAGGATCCAATCTATATTTTAGATTATAATCTAAGGATGGTACCCAGTTCAAGTTTGGAAATTATTCATAAGGTGATTTTCAATAGATAAAGGAAATAGAAGAAGAATGTACACAAAAGTGTATAACATGTTAAGGGCATATTTTTATACTATGCATAAATGATTATAGTGAGTAGTACTTTTCTCAAAGAGAACGTTGACAAATAGGAAAATAATTCATATCAGGCCCTCAATATCTAATCCATTCATTATCTGTTTTATGGAAATATCAGCTGTACAAAAGAAAAAAGAAAAATGCATATGCTGGCTGAATCTATCACATGTGACTGACACATTCCTGGATATTCCTGCATAACTCCTTAAAGAAAGCTCTGTGCTCTTCTCACTATATTAAATATGCAGATATTAAGATACTCTGATGAGTTACAGAAGCTTTATACCATAATAACAGAGCATTGCCAAAGAACTAATATATACAAATGCTTCTGTCACTACAAGCTTTTCTCTAGCGATATGCTGGAGGAGAAAAATATATTTATTACCTTTCACATTAAATTCAAAAAGTTCAATCACAGCACCGATTCCTTGATGTTATAACATTAAAGTATGTTTCTATGATATATCACACTCTTCTTTCAGGCTGAAAAACTCTTGTCTAGAAGGAGTTCCCCAGGGCCTTGTTAGAGGAAAAGCAAAGGATTATTGCACCATAGCTTTTTATTGCCTAACTCTAAAATAAATTAAAGTTGATGCCTATTATTATCTAATGCAAGAGAGAGGGAATCTGTAGGTTTCTGAATTTTACTGGATTATAATAACTCTGATCTATATGCAAAAACCATCTGGAGAACTATTTTCTCATCCCCAGAATTCTAGAAATCATTGGCCCATCATGTTCTTCAAACAACAGTCCTTATAATTACCGTATTTCTATATAATATGTCCTTACGATGTTGCCTCCAGTCTTCAATCTTTAGTTGTTTTTAATTTTAAAATGATGCTTCCCTTATTCTGCTGACACAATGTTTGCTATTAATACAGTCTAGACCACAGGTCAGCAACCTGCGGCTCTGGAGCCGCATGCGGCTCTTTGAGCCTTCCTCTGTGGCTCCCAGCCTCCTCTGCCATTTGCAGAGAGAGACAGAGACAGAGAGGCAATTGCGCTTCCCTGCTTCTCTGTCTCTCTCTGTCTCTGTCTCTGTCTCTGTCTCTGTCTCTGTCTCTGTCTCTGTCTCTGTCTCTCTCTCTCTCTCTCTCTCTCTCTCTCTCTCTCTCTCTCTCTCTCTCTCTCTCTCTCTCTCTCTCTCTCTGTGTGTGTGTGTGTGTGTGTAAAAGAGAGTGGACTCACTATGTTCTCCGACAAGCTGAAAATCTTGTTGGAGAACAGCTTGAAGCCAGCTTGCCAGGTGAGCAGAAGATTGGAGAGAGGGAGAGAGAAGGGGGGAGAGAAAGAGAGAGAAAGAGAGAGAGAGGGGGGGGAAGAGGACTGACAGACCAAGGGCAGAAAGAAAGAGAGGGAGGGAGAGAGAGACAGAGAGAGAGAGAGACCCTTTTGATATCTAAAATAAAGATAACAGTGCATATATCCTTTTTTACCTTTATGAGATATATATATATATGTGTGTGTGTATGTGTATATATGTGTGTGTGTGTGTGTGTATGTGTATATATATATGTGTGTGTATGTATGTATGTATGTGTGTGTGTGTGTGTGTGTGTGTGTGTGTGTATATATATATATATATGTGTCAAGTGGTTATTTTTTAGATTGCACCCTGTAAACCCAAATATGGGAGGAAGAAATCATTCTTTCCTTTGCTTGTTTCAGCTCAACCCAGAGCCATCTGCAAGCACAAATATATATATGTTGTTTAAAATTGTTAACAAAGAAATAAGGGATTTCTGAGATAGCTATTTCGAGTTATTTACCTCTCTTCAGTCAGAATTCACCCTTTCTGGGATGAAATTCCCTTATTTCTTTGTCAACAATTTTAAAAACAACATATATATATTTGTGCTTGCAGGATGGCTCTGGGTTGAGCTGAAACAAGCAAAAGGAAAGAATGATTCCTTCCTCCCATATTTGGGTTTACAGGGTGCAATCTAAAAAAAAAAAAAATAAACACTTGACATATATATATATATATATAGTAAAAAAGGATATATGCAGTGTTATCTTCCTTTTAGATATCAAAAGGGTTTTACGGCTCCCAGTATTTTGTTTTTGGTGGGAAACGGGTCCAAGTGGCTCTTTGAGTGTTTTGGGTTGCCTACCCCTGGTCTAGACTCTAGGATGTTCAGTGTCCCCCAGTCACAGTGCACTCCCCTTCATGGTAATTTTGGCTTGGACTTCAAGGATGACTGGACATCTGGCTGCTGAGGAGGCACCTCCTTGTATAGTGCTGACCAGCACTTTTCAAAGCAGTTATCAGATCTTACATAGGTTTCTTATATGTAAAGTTTTGTCCCTATGAAAGAATGGCTAAAACTTAAACATGCACAGAGGGTCAATTTAAATCAGGTTCTATCAACTGTGTACCTCAGATCTTGCAGTTTATCAGAAGTACATGCTATTTGTACTTTAGTCTTTGCTTCTTTTTTTCCAAAAGCCCTGCGCTCTTAGGGCCTGTGTATCTCAAACAACATGCTCTGGATGGAATCTGTCTATCCAGTGAGTTCAAGCAAGAATTGTAGGCTAAGAGTCCTATCCGAGAAGAAATGTCATCTTCAAGATCACTGATGTCAAGTCTTTTTAGTGATGCTGTCCTTTTTCTGGAATGCACACAGATATACAGTATGGTTTAAGGCTGCAATACAGATAGAGCAAGGGCATATCATTACCATTGGCTAGAGAAGACTTCAGATCAAAACAGCAATTTTTTAAAAATGAAGGCATCTCTTAAATAAAATTATAAAAGAGTCTTCAGTATGTGTAACAAACATTTCTTTACCATAGTTCCTTAGCTTCTTGTTTATTTTTTTCCTCCAATATTTAAATTACCTGTAAATTACCTATCTCTTTCCTATTATTTTTACTCCCAAGATACTTTATAACTGCTTCCTCATGTTGTTTTATTTGTAAATAGCTGAATAATGTTTCTCTTTTAGAAAACACAGTTATATTTTTCCTATTTTGTACTGTTTGCAAAGAATCCAAGATGGCATTTTCCTGAACTGTTGACTGGTTGTTATTGGTTTTGTGAAGAAGTGATAAGAATGGCAAAATATTATACAGAATAAAGTGCTTAGATTACCTATCTTTCAAAGTTGGAAGCGTGAAAGAGGATTCATTAGATAGAGAAATGAAACCAAGAAATGTAACATTGAGCAAAAAGCTATATATATGTGCTCAAATTATATGAACCAAGAGAAGTTTAAGCTCCTTTGTCCCATTACTATTGTTTTAAAATACATCCTCTCTTATTACATCTTGTTACAGTATGTCAGCAGCTCTAACTGACCTGAATAATGCTGAGAGATGGGTCAATAATATCTGGAGGCCTTCATGTTATCCATCTCTGATATAGAAGAAAAACAGTAGCAATCTAGCAGGTCATTGCATATCATATCTGTTTGATCTGTGGTACACACATTTATCAGAGCTCTGGATGAGATTGCTCCAACATGGATTTTCTTTGTTTATAAATAGGTTCTCTGAAGCTCAAACTCCACCATCTTTAGGCGTGATACATGCCCATCCCATCTCCTTCAGATGATGATGGTGTTCTTTTGGAAGATCTGTAGATATTAAGAGTTGGGAAGTTCCACTCCTACCACATTGGGTGATTTCAGTAAGTTGTCATGATGCAAGTACAGGGGAGTATTGATGTCATGGGTATTCCAAGTTTTCTATTCTCCCTGATGCTATTTAATATATACGTAATATTCCTGACAGAGATAACTTGTCAGTAAACAGGAAGGCATAATCAATATGCTATTTATATTCTGTTATGTATCACCATTCCAAACCAGGATGGAAATGTCAAGATCTAAACAGTGGTTAGAGATTTTGAGGATTTTGATGGACTAAACAAACTCAGACTATATTTATTTAATAATTTATTTCCTTCCTTTATTATTTTTACAAATACATCAAGGCGACATTATTAAGATGGACTTGCTATCTATCAGTAACTATCAATCCTAGTAATTACTGTAGTCAGTAATTACAATCTCTCCAAAGGTTCATGACTTGGGGATCATATTGGAATCTCAGCTCCTGGTCAAGTAGCAATGGAAATCTTTACCCAGAGTGAATTAGAGCAGCAGTTAATAAACCATACCAAAACCAAGATCTCATGCTGACCCTGACACATATCTTGATCACCATTTGTTGGATTACTACAACACAATCTGTATCTATCTATAAATAATAGTTCTGAAAAATTATTGGAGAAAATGTATGCTAACATGTATGTATAGTTTATGATTGATACATATTGTCACTGATTTTATTAAGTCAATTATTTCCATAAATGTGCTTCTTGATGTTATAAATAAGCTATCTATATTATGACAACCAATAACGAAGTTAAACATAAGCAATTTACTAAAGAAATTAGAATACAATGAAACTGCAAATACAATTTGAATTTAATAAACTTGCCTCATCCAATTAGCCAAGATCTTCATTAGGAAAATTATTGGGGGGAGGCTTGTGAATTATACTGTTAAACAAAACAATAAACATAGAGAAAATATAAAGAAAAGAATCTGCAGTTTCTGTATTTGTATCGTATTTTTTACAAAGATATTTCAAAATTTAGTATAACTTACACTGTTACTTTAACTGCACAACAACAAATGTATCAGTACCTATCTCTGAGGAATGTGATTAAACTGTATTACTTTGCAAGGTAGCTGCTAGAATAAAGATCCTAGCTTGCATAAAATGTTGTGAGCATGTCTGAGCTAAAGTAAGGTTTTTGTTGCCCTTGTGGGTTACTGACCAAAATGTATTCAAACTGAAAGTTTCAGGCTCATTTTTTGCAGCTTATTAAAAAAAGGTTTTATGAGAAAATCTCAGAAAATCTCAAAGCCATGACAGGTGATAAAAGTCAATACCTATTGATGCATTTGGTAACAACCTTGGCATATAGAAGATTGGGACTAGCAATGTAACCAACTAAATGGCAAAGAGTAAGAAATAATGAAATAAAAGATGAAAAATTGCTTGTCAGTTGAACTAAGAGGAAGAAAACACCATATAATAGAGCTCAGTGAAAGTAATCTGATCTTGCGGAATGGAACTGATTAAAACTTACAGGGAAGTGAAAATGTAGCTACAATTATGACATTTGCCAAAAAGGTAAAAATGTAAGTTGGAAAGTATTATTTGATATGATCTGCTCTGTGGTAGGAGCATATGAAAGGTTAGTGATAGTTGCATATTATTATCTAATAAATAATACCGTAGTAATAGAAGAAAAAAAGGCATATTTTGGGGGGAAAATTGTGCAGCATTCTGAATGAAAATGATCTATAGGAAAAATTATTCTTTTAAGTGACATGAATGGGCAGGAATGAGGCAAGGGAGTACAGAAAAAGTAACGTGGCTATTTGGTGATCTAAGAATAAGTGAGAATTGTAAGTTTGATTAGAAAAAATGTCTAAGGTTTTATAAATTCTACATAGTTCTGTCTGACAAAACTATACATTATTTTCAGAGACAGTCTCTTCATACTTAGAAATAATGAAGACCTACATAACCAGTGAGCATTACAGCCCAGTTTATGAACTTCCTGAAGGTCCAGTATCAAGTGGAAGGCTGTACAGTACCTAATATTCAGACTAGACATAATATTACTGTATCTCATACAAATTCCCACTTTTTCCTTTGAGCATTCACATCAATAACTGTTGAAATAAAGATCTTATGGTGGTTTTGTGACAGGTCCTAGGGTGCAAAAGCAAGAGGTTAAGTGAGGAAATGTGGCAAAATTCTATGGTATCTTTCAGCCATGCATACTTTCCAAAAATTAAGATATTCTTGTCTCTGTAATTATAATAGCAATATACCGCTTCGCAGTGCTTTACAGCCCTCTCTACGCGGTTTACAGAGTCAGCCCCCAACAATCTGGCTCCTCATTTTATCGACCTCTGAAGGATGGAAGGCTTAGTCAACCTTGAGCCCCGTTAGGATTGAACTCCTGGCAGTGAGCTGAATCAACCTGCAATACTGCATTCTAACCACTGCGCCACCATTGCTCCTAATGAAGCAATTAAAGGGGAAAAAATAAATACTGGGATTGATTCCAAAGAAAATGTTTCTTGAATACATTACATTTGTTTGGTGGTGAGAAATAATCTCATTTTCTGACACTTTTATCCATAGGAGGCAGATATATTTAACTACGGTATTACTCAGAAAATCCATAGAACCACATTGCTCCATTTTGCGTTCAGCTGCTCTTCCTAACAGGGTGATTTTTCTATGTCTGTGCTTAGAAGTAGGTCCTATTATGTTCATTGCTTTGATTCTTTGCCAGTTAATTTTTGAATAGTTTCTTTGTGAAAAATGAAAATGTGTCACCACATACCCAGGTTAGCATCATCTTTAGAAAAGAAAACTGTGCTGTTTCACTGATTCTTAGGATCACCAATTCTTAGTTATTGTGCCATTTTGCTTCCTGTATTAATTGTTATAATTACATCTTTGAAAGAAGAATAAATATTGAAATTAAAGTCCTCCTCTTAGTTCCCCCATTTTATAAAAAGACAATAGCAAAATGTTCTAGCTCCTTGTTATTAAAAAAACAAAATTACCAGAGTGAACAAATTTATGTACAATGGCAGTATCAGTGCTTCATGCTGAACAGAACTGTGGTTATCATTCTGAGGTAATCAAATGAATCATGCCAGTGTAACAATGTTTTTTTAATATTAATTTGTTAATATTTTCCCCAACATGTGCTTGAAATAGGGTAATTCTACAAACTCAGTAGAGTATCAGTATCTATGAATTTCTGTGAAAAACAATCCAGGAAAATAAATGGTTGGGGATTATTTTATAGATAGTTTGATCGGGAAAAAAATTCATAGCACCACCTCAGAAGTTTATGGGTGGTATGCAGTGGTCCTTAATCTAATCTAGTGCCAAACCTTAAAGGGTTTTGTAGATAATCTGCATTTTATATTGGGCCTAGAAATCTATTGGCAACTTCAAAATTGGTGTTATTCTGCAAAAAAAAAAATGCTTTCCCTTGCTAGCAGGTTGGCTATAGCATTCTGTACCAGTTATGGTTTCCAAGTTAATTTCATTTGCAGTCTCACATAGAGCAAACTACAGCATCCAACCACATAAGAACCAAAAATTGTTGTTGCCAATACTTCGTAGTCCATTTAAGGCTGTAACCAATACAACATTTGAAGCTGGGCAGAGTCCTTCCATGAACCGTGTCCTCCACCATCGGGAATGGGCAAACTTTTTCATAGGAAGTACAATCACCTCTAGAGTAGCCATCAGAACCAAAATTTCTGAAAAGTTTATAGATAAGCAGCATTTTCATTTTGTTATATAGTTTGAATTTCTCTCTCCCCAGACAATCCCTCACAGCCTTTAATATCAATACCCGTTGCAAGAAGCAACGGATGGAAACTAAGCAAGGAGAGAAGCAACCTAGAACTAAGGAGAAACTTCCTGACAGTTAGAACAATTAACCAGTGGAACAACCTGCCTCCAGAAGCAGTGAATGCTCCAACACTGGAAGTTTTTAAGAAGAGACTGGACAGCCATTTGTCCGAAATGGTATAGGGTTTCCTGCCTGAGCAGGGGGTTGGACTAGATGGCCTCCAAGGTCCCTTCCAACTTTTATTATTATTATTATTATTATTATTATTATTATTATTATTATTATTATTATTATTATTATTATTATTATTAAAATACATGCTCAAGACTTCCACTGCATCGTAAATCTTGGGAAGGCAGTCATGGAAATGACATTACCTCATATGAAACAAATAGCTAATACTCCAAAATATTTCATGTAGATATTAAAAACATGGGGGGAGGATTAAACTGTCCACTATTAAGATACAGAGGAACCAAGGGCTAATTTTGTTCCCCCAAACAGATAGGAGCAGAATCATCCCAGAGTGACTTTTCCAACCCCCAATCTTTGCAGTTGTTCCAGAAGAACATCTTGGTTGATGGTACTGAATGCTCACAAGTGGACTATTAGGCGTATGAGAACTATACTCTCACCGTTGTGAGAAACAAAAATTCAACTCCAAGGGTATTTGAAAACAAAACAAGTTTTATTAAAGCTTTTGCAAAAGCGGTGGAACTCTTGGTAATGGCAAATCCCAGAGTCCACACTTGAATCAATTTTTGCATAGGTTTTTATACCCTGTCCCATGCATCATGCCACATCCTTCCAAAGTGAGCACAGTTGATAGGCCCATCCGGTCACATGCTTTCCGATCACCTAGCTATCATTACAATTACCAGACCCTCCAATTATTAGATCAAATGCCCCTTTTGTTCCTGTCTTATCTTCACTCCCTTTTCTGTGACATGATTTGTAACATCCTGCTAACTCGGGGTATAGCCCTATCTACAAGGTAAATTGTTACCTAAACTGGATAATTGCAGTTATAAAAGATTTATGTTTTCCCTTGTTTATCTATCTAGAAGCTATGTGTGTAACAGAGTTCATGCTTCAGTTAAACATGGCTGCACTTCAGTTAAACATGGCTGCACTACTTTAAAATACTAACTCTAAGCAGTTTTATAAAGAATAAGCCTTATATAAAAAGAATAATATGTTATTCATAAGCTATATGCTATTCTACAATAGTGTGCACTATTCTAAAAGTATACTTTAAGTCAGTATATATAGTTTCTTTCTATTCCTTCAGATTATTATATCTCCTTTCCTAAAAGTATCTTAGCTAAGTGCTTCTATATGCCTATTCCTTTAACAGAAATGGAAAATTATAACATGTACATTTCTTGTGTATCTCACACCATCCAGGTCCTAGCCAAAGTTATTTACCACAGAGAGTAAACTGTATTTGTTTCATGTCCACACTTGAATCCTATCTGAAAGGTTAATTCATATTCTGTAGGAATTGTCCTTCTCCAACCTTCAGGAGCAAGGTTAGAAATTAAATGGAAGTTATTCAGAAAGGTTGACTCAAGAGATGGTACCTTCAAGGAAGGCTATAACCTCACCTCTTTCAAAGCAGTAGCATCACACTCTCCCTCAAAGATGCATTAACTGGTTTCAGAATTCAGCCATGTATTTCCTACCTAACCACTCAAAAAATAGATACAGCATGAGTTGAATCCATAGGTGGTGGAGCTCTTCTACAGAACAGACTACTCACTTTCTTGATCCACAAGATCAAAAGAATCTCATCGTTGCAAGACATTGTCCTCTCCTTTCCCATCTCACATGGTTCTGCCAATATGGCATCTAGGCCTGAGTGAATATAAATAACTTATCAGCAAATAAACTTTCCAAAACTTCTGAGTTGTCTGTAAGGATCTTTTCCCTCCCATTTTTCTCCAAAAGAATCCAGGTCACCCTGAATAGAAGTTCCAAATGAAAATTTGCAAATGTAGTAAGACTGAAAAATACATATACTTTCTTGCTCATTATCCTTGTATAGGCCAAAATATGAACAAGAACCAATGCTAATTATATTGATTTTTAGTCTTTCACTACCATCTCTCCAGGTATTTTTGTAGTTTCTTCATTTTTCATAGCTATTATTAGAGGGCAATTTTGAAATGTAAGTGTAAATCAGATAAAGCAAAATGTTTCCTTCCATGTAATAGTGATGCCAATGGATGTGAGTGACAGAGTGATGTGAGAGATAGAACATACCGGTAGATGTGTACAGGGGGGACAAGGTGAGCAAATGATGAAACATGTATGATATTGTCATCACACAAATGTTACAACAATTATGTTTGTGTTAGATAGCAGTTGTTCCCTTGAAACTGAGAAATACCTTTTCACTCCTGCTATCATTGCATTTAGAGTAAAGACATTTTACACTTGCACAAACATTTTTAGGACAGTGAGTCTACAACACTGAGTAAGAAATTTTCTATATTGATTTCAAAAAGACTAGTTTCTGGGTAAAAATATCTCTGTAACTTTCAAACAGGGATTTTTTTTTTAAATCATTTTTTAGCAGAATGTGTGAAATTCTACTTTCAACATGTTCCTCAAGAACAGAAATGACCAATACTGTGAACCAACTGATCAATAACCTTGAGAAACTGAAGACACGTTACGTTGTTTAATTGGCCATTTGAAGTAGCCCGAGAGGATTTGAGATCGTATACGTTTTCCAATGATTCATATTTGATCAAAGATGTCTTGTTTTACACAGGTGTCACAAATCCTTTCCCCAAAACAAATGGTCCTCCCTTTGACTTTGCAAGGCTGGATAATGGCACTTGGCACTTGGACAGAACTAAAATTCAAGCATTGTCCAGCATTAAGTAAAGTCACTTTACCATGAAGCCTGCAGTTATCCAAGCAAGGTCACCTTCTATCATTGGGAAGGTATAGGGTCCCCAAGCTAGAACTTCATTGTAGGGTTTAGGTCTGAGGTTCTTGCAAATGCAGTTTGTTACAGGGAATGGACTGTGATTTGGGGAAGAGAAAAGGGATTTGCCCTAAAGTCCCTGCATACTGACTAGTTTGATACAGTGGGTGAATTATGTATGGGGCTAGCTATTCTCCATATTTGGTGTTACGTGACAGAGTGTGCTTTGTATAAACATGTATGAAAATAATACCCTTCATCTACAAAGAAAATCAACAAGTATTTTAAGCTTTGAACTTAATAGTTCTATTAATGGGAAGTTTGTTGGTAGAACCCATATTCTCATAAAAAGACTTTTATTTTACCAAAAATGAACTACTGAGCTCAATGGGCTTACTGCCAGATCTATCCAGTCTGCTGTTTTTGCCCCATGAAAGCTATACCAGCCTTCCTGTCATTTTTCTTGATGTTGCAGTTCCTAAATATCCAGACTGCTAGGTTGGGGAAGTCAACCTCAGACTTACCATAAGTAGCATTGCTCTCCATTTCAATTTACCCTTTCTTGAGATTATAAAAGAGGAAGTATCTGCCGCTGGTATGAGTAAAGTGGATGCAGCATCTTGGTTTAATATTACAGAAGTGATACGTGTGGGAGTCTTGTTTTAATACTTACTTTTGTGGTCCCTCAAAAAGTACTTTATAAAGTGTCTTATGTTTTTATTGGACTGCATTAAAGATGCAATATAAATAAAATCCTGCATATATTTTTTACATTTTATGTTTTATTCTGTGATATTTTGCTCTTTTATTTGTAATGCATTATTTGACACTAGTCAAGGGAACAGCAAAACAGAAAACTCTTAGGAAAACAAATTGTGATTCTTGATATCTGTTTAAGTTATAATTCTATTATAGGAAAAACTTTAAAATATAAGCCATTCTAGAAACAATGATATTCTTTTGCTATTGGCTGAGTTAACCAATGTATCTATAAAACTGGAGAAAATAATTATTTGCTCAATCATTAAAAAGAGAAATTACCACTTTTAATGTCTGTCTATCATGGAATAATAGCTGGAGGAAAAACATTGGCGTCTTTCAGCACAAATTAATTTTCAGTGCAATTTATTTCTCTTGTTTGTGGTCAAAGATCTAGTATAAGCCTAAATGAAATTTGAGAAGAGAGTATTATTTCCTCTTTCACAAATTCCTGGGGCATTTCAGTCTTCTCAGAGACACATAATCTCTATCTTACTATATATACAGAAGAATGAAAATGATCAAATAAAGTGATAAGCTGAAGAACTAAAATTGATTAGTGACAATATATCTCAAATTGGAACAAGAATTATGGACAATTTCCCATGGGGTATATGTTCATGGATAATGGGTATAATTAATGATATTTCTTTGTATTTAGTTCTCCCACTCCTACTATCTCTTTCATCCATTCATTTTATTATTCTGTTCTACCATTCCATCTTCTTACCATTATTCTTCCTTCCATGAAGACTCTTTCTCATTCAGTTAATTGAAGAACCAGCCTAAGAATCATATTGAGGGTAAATGATAAGCAGAAGACATTCCAGGAGCTTGAAGGTTTAAACAAAGATGTATGTAGTGAGAATGAATAGTCTTGATTATGTTACCCATGCAGGTTCTCCACTGCTGTATTTTTAGCAATATTTGTTTATATTAATCAAGTGGAAAAAACTCTAGTATAACTGCCCCAAATATTTGCTTTTCCACTAAAATGATATCTTTCGGTTCTCTGCAAGTTTAGAGGATAAAGAGATTGCAAGATTCTAATTATATCTTGAAAGAATAGAGAGACTTCAAGTCTCTAACTCCTACATTTTATGTCTAGTATAAAACATAAATATAAAATATATGCTATATTTTTATAAAATACAAAAAGATATAAAACAGATAAAAAGACATAAAATAATGAGTCTCTAGAAAGAGTGCAGAAAAGAAGAACAACAAAGAAGATTAGAGTACTGGAGGCTAAAACATATAAAGAACAGTTGCAGCAATTGGGTACTGTATGTCTATTTTAACAAAAAGAAAGACTAGGTATGACATGACAGCAGTGTTCCAATATCTCAGGGGTTGCCGCAAAGAAGAGGGAGTCAAGCTATTCTCCAAAGCACCTGAAAGCACAACAAGAAGCAATGGATGAAAGTAATCAAGGAGAGAAGCAACCTAGAACTAAGGAGGAATTTCTTGACAGTTAGAACAATTAATGGAACAACCTGCCTCCAGAAGCTGCGGGTGCTCCAACACTGGAGGTTTTTAAGAAGAGATTGGACAACCATTTGTCTGAAATGGTATAGGGTTTCCTGCTTGAGTAGAGGGGTTGGACTAGAAGACCTCCAAGGTCCCTTCCGACTCTGTTATTCTGTCATTCTGTCATTAGAATTGCAGACAGCTGCTCATAAGTGTCTTTATTATGATAGAATGGAGAAAAAAATGTTGCAGCAGAAATCAAGACCATGTTCTTTTCATATTGGAAAGTAAGAGTTTTTCAGTGAAGGATACCAAAAGATTAATGAAATGCCAAGACCACGCTGACAAATGAACAAATGATTTTGCTATTGTTTACTGCTTTAATGTTATGTTAAGAGGCATTAGTTATAGAACATATACATTCAACATTGGGTGTTAGTTTTTGTAAACATTTGATTTGTTGACCCTTCTTCCCTCCTCCTATCGAGCCTCAGCTAAACGCCAGCTGCATTCTGTTTGATTGGTGTCTCTCTTGGATATAGTCTATCCACTGTTTCCAGTCCGTCAAAAATTGTTCATTGGAACGATTTTTCAAGTATGCTGATATTTTTGCCATTTCCGCCAAATTTGTTACTTTCACAGTCCATTCTTCAATAGGCGGTATTTCCGGATTCTTCCAGTATTGTCCCACCAACAATCTTGCTGCTGTAATTAAGTTCAAAGCGGACTGAATCTCTACCTCAGGATATGAAACTTTTACCTCAGGATCTCTGGCTAGGGATTATAAAAGATTGCACTAGTAATGGGACGAAGTCAATTCAGAAGCGCAAACGAACAATATGCAATAGACTAGACACAGTAGTTAGACCATATATAAGAGAAACACCAACCAAACAAAAGGTACTCGGAGTATACTTGAAGGGGGAAGGGAGGAGGAAAGAACGTTTACTAAAACAGATGTTTACAAAGATTAATACCTAATGTTGTATGCTATATCCTAGGATGATTGTTTAGCAATAGGATCTTTGGTTTAATGTTGATCACATTAATATGGAACCAGATAAGAGAAACACCAATCAAACAAAGTGTAACAGGAGTATAGTTGAGGCTAGACGCGAAGGGTGGAAAAAGGCTTACTAAATCAGATGTTTTCAATGACTAACACTTAGTATTGTATATCAGGTGCCATGATGATTGCTGCACAATATGCTTTTATGTCCAATGTTGATTGTTTTAATAAAAGAATTTTATATTAAAAAAAAAGCTTCAATTTGAAAGGTGTCGTGCTATTCCCATAAAGATCTTATTACAAATCTATTGTTTGTTGATCATTTAAATTCATCAAATAGTTGACCAACTTGTAAACGTAGCAGAAATAGTTGCCTTTCATTAATGATGTTATGGCTAATAGCTATAAATTAACAATACACAGGTAATAGAGACACATGTTATTTACAGAAACATATAAGCATATTCTCCAGTGGTAAACAAATATATCTGTATTACTAAAATAAAAAAATTGTTAAGAGGAAGTAGGAACTGGTAATCTAAATGGACTTTATGAAAATTCAAATGGACATATGGTTTTATATATATCAAATGGAGAAGGGATGAAGGAGTTGAAAAAAACACTTAAAATGGCTAATAAGCATATTCTTAGATATAAACTTATGTATATATGATTTTTCAAGCTATATTGTTTTGTTTCATAATATTATAATACAATTTTGAGAATTTTCGGTTCCAGATTAATTTACTGAAACTCTCTCTTTTTCTTTTTTTTCTCCCCCCCCTAATTTTATTGATTTTTTAAAAACATAAATCACTTAATAGTTGGTAAACAGTGTGTTTGCTGGGTTTACATTTGTAAAGAAAAATCATTAACAATTGGTTTCTATAATCCATAATCCACCTAATACATTTAGTTGATTTCCCCTTTTCTCCAAAATGCCTTCTTTGCAAACCTTGAATTAATACAGTTATTATTTTGATAAATAACAGTTACATATATGATTTATTTCCCAATATTCCTAGAAATAATGTTCACATCAATATAATATTTCTTTTCTATCTAATCATTCTGATTGCCTCATCTTTTATCCTGTTACAGTCCTTATTTAGATTTGTTTCTCCCATAAAATTCAAAGTATTCTTGCTGGTTAAAATTTTCTCAACAGTTAATTACATTTAAAGATTTAAATCCATTTTTCCCATATAAACCATCTCAACACTTTTACATTTCTTTTTTCTTTTTTAAATATATTTTATTAATTTTATAATTTTAACAATAAATACATAGTTAGATAAACAAAAATAATTTTCTATTGCCCTCTCTACATTCATTTAAATTCATATATAGAATACTTTAAGTAAATAAAATAAATACCTACTCTTACCTATAGGTGCAGCTCGGACATCGCCCCCCCCCACCACATCCACCCTCTACATTTCTTAAAGAATAGGTAAAAACAGTAAATAAAAAGGAAAATAGAGCAAGAGTAAAGAAACATAAAAAGTAAAATACTACTTAAAATATATATTTCTCCTAAGCAAATATATATTTATTCCCAAAATTTCTTATTCTTTTTAAAGTCCTAGTAGACAATCACTTAAATATGAGCCAGCAGTGTGCTGCAGCTGCCAAAAAAAGCCAACACATTAACAGAAGGATAGAATCAAGATCACATGAGGTATTAATACCCCTGTACAATGCCTTGGTAAAGCCACATTTGGAATACTGCATCCAGTTTTGGTCACCACGATGTAAAAAAGATGCTGAAACTCTAGAAAGAGTACAGAGAAGAGCAACAAAGATGATTAGGGGACTGGAGGCTAAAGCATATAAAGAAAGGCTGCTGGAATTGGGTATGTCTAGTTTAATGAAGAGAAGGACGCGGGGGGACATGATAGCAGTGTTCCAATATCTCAGGGGCTGCCACAAAGAAGAGGGAGTCAAGCTATTCTCCAAAGCACCTGAAGGCAGGACAAGAAGCAACAGATGGAAACTGATCAAGGAGAGAAGCAACTTAGAACTAAGGAGAAACTTCCTGACAGTTAGAACAATTAACCAATGGAACAACCTGCCTCCAGAAGCGGTGAATGCTCCAACACTGGAAGTTTTTAAAAAGAGACTGGACAGCCATTTGTCTGAAATGGTGTAGAGTTCCTGCCTGAGAAGGGGGTTGGACTCGATGACCTCCAAGGTCCCTTCCAACTTTATTATTATTATTATTATTATTATTATTATTATTATTATTATTATTATTATTATTATTAATTAAATATTTAATCTTTAAATATTCCACTTAATGTGTCTAGTCATCTAATCCTTTAACTCTTATTCAAAACATTTTTGCTTTTTTATACATTATAATTTCCCTAAATTCAAAAACATTTAATTATCTAAAACATTTCCTTCATCTAAGTCATTTCAACAGTATTATATTACTTATATCAAGAAATAAAAAGGGGGGGGAAGCATACAATATTATTTAAGGAGTTCATCCCTTTTAGAATGACATATGTATTCAGAATCTTTTCTATTTTTTTAACCATATTCAAACAAATGTTTCTTTCTAAAATTTTCTCTCTGGTAAATCCCATCATCTATTTTCTTAATTTTCACTTTCATCTTTTTCGTTTGACCAGTTTCTTTCTTGATCAATGTGTTTTGCTGAATCAAAAAGTTTTTTCATATATTCATGACTGTTGCTGTAGGTATAAGAAGTAAATCAAATAAAGTGTCTTTATATGAGGCTTTTGCCTTTCCATGTTTCTTGAAAATCTTTTTCTTCTTTTCTGCTTCTCTTATCACTTCCTTTCTCTCTGATGTTTTCAACATCTCTACATTCCATTTTATCCAATCTGTTTTTCTGTCCTGAGATTTATTTTATAGTCTTAAGGGATGAGTTGTTTTTTCCATTTCTTGTGGATTTTTTCCCACTAAGATTAAATCGTGTTTTCTTGCTTTGTTAAGTTTCATCTTTGAGACTCTATTTTCAATTTTATGTCCACTTATTTGTTTTGTCTGCTCCTTCTTTGTTGTTGTTTCCTGGAAGTTTTTTTGTTGTAGAGTTAAGTTAGAAATAGATTGATTTATATTTTCAAATTTATTTTGAATTTCTTTGTAATTTTAACTTGTTGTTTGAATTAATTGCAGTATACCATATATCTCCTTCTGAGAGGTATTTATGTTTTCTTGGTGTGTTCTACCTATATGTCTCTGATCCATGATGGCCAAAAGTTGAAGTTTTCCTTCTTATCTGCAAATAGCTGTAGAGTCCCAGTTAAATAGATATTTGTAATCCAAAGAGTTCAAAAAAGATTTTTCCCCTAAAGTTTATAATTCTCTCTTTGTCTGCAGCCCAGATTGTTGTCTTTTTTGTCACAGCTGTTCTTTATTATTAAAGCTTTGAAGGTCATAAACTCAGATTAGCTTTTCCCAAGTTTTAGCAAGTTATCTATGGAGATCATCACTGTCATAGTCTTCGTCCACCACTAGGTGTCAGCATCTATTTAGTTTTCAATATGAACAATAATCTTTAAAATGAGAGTCTTAACCATTCAACAATTTTAAACTTGTCCAAAGTTAAATTTCAGCTTTCAAGTTTATCAATTTTTTTCACTACCATATATTTTGATCCTCCATGGAAATTTTAATTCGCCACTTCTGTTAGTATAATGGTGGGGCGGAGGTCCCCCTCCTTCACTTTTGAAGGTATTTTGCTTCTTGGGGATCTTTTCCAGGAAGTTAAGTGTAGAATAAAAAAGGGAAAATCAGATTCCTCACCCAGTTTCAAGATAGTCTGGTTGTGCTGGTTAGTTCTTTTGGACTTCGGTTGCAAGTAGCTTGGGCTGTCGGGTTAGAAGGCTTTCCCCAAGACGAACAGAATGACCGCTGTCATTCCAGAGTTGCCAGGGCACTCTTCTTTTTTTGCCACCTCTCCGGGGTGGCTTGGACCCATTAGGGTCTCTAGGCAGGATGAAAATTAGCTGCAGAGGTGCAGCGGTCCACAAGCCCATGACCAATTGCTACCGTGCAGGACCGGAAGTCCCTGAAACTCCCTCTTTTTCCTAAACTTCATATTTAGGATCCACTCAGTGTTCCCAATGCATATGAATTTTTTAGGGTTTAGAAAATATATTTATACGTGAATTTCCCCCTAAATCCAATATTAACTCTCTGGTAAAGCTGGACTAAAGGAAAAAATGCATAGACAGATATAGAGAAATAGAGTGATGATAGAAGTTTCCACTTCTGTCTTCATAGGCAGAGAAACATTTTCCATCAGTATACAGTATGTCAATAGATCATATTCCATGTGAGTCAGGCCCCAACAAACAACATGCTGGGTGCTATAATTGCTACCCAGGTGACTGCTTTTGTAGTTATTTCTACTTAGCCAAGCATTTTGGAAGAACTATTCTATTCTATTCTATTCTATTCTATTCTATTTTGTATTTTATTAAGTTTTTTTTACTTCAACAGAAAAGAAACAAAGACCAATTAAACAAATGTATAGTTCCTTAAACTGCTTCAGAATCTTTTTAATGAGGACAAACAAGTAAATAAATTTATTTGTGAAAACCAAGAATTGAAAAATAAACAAAACAAACTATTTAAAGAAAGAAAAGGGACAATTCTTTGTAGTTCATTCCACATACTTTTGAAGTTTTGCCTGATCATTTTGAATGTGAACGCTCTCTATGGATTTTTTAGAGTAGTTGATGTCTTGATCTTATATTGCTCAAGCAAGATATTCCTTTTATATTGCTCTGGGACCAGACCAATTATGGGTCAAGCAACATTTTCTGAAAAGTTATAGTAAACTGACATCAGCTGTTTCAAATAAGATTCTGGACTAAACTTTGAGCAATTTTTTCCAAACCCTTATAATGAGTGGAAAAAATAATGGGGGGGGGAGGGGGGAACATCCATGTTGTTTAGTCTTTATACTGTTAACAATTTTATTTTCTAGTGAAATTTCTGTAAGTCTATCACTGATAGTTTCTGGGTTGAGTAATAGACAATAATAAGGTATTATTAGCTGAAATTCAATATTATTGAAAATATTATTTTAAAAAGGAAGTCATTTCCCACAGAGGTCAAAAGCTGTTCTTTTTTTTCTTTTTACACTTTCATGATTTGTTCTCTCACAATCTTTTTTATATAATTGAACAAACCCTATCTTGAAAATAGAGCAGTTTTTCAAAGAGAATTATTCTAAGCAATGACATCTCCCCATACACATTGTCACTTGCGTTCATTCAAGATACTTCTGCAATATTAGTGAAAAAAAACCCTACAGAATATTCATGAAAAAACCCTATGTTCTTACAGAATATAGTAAATATGCTATTACTTCAGATATTTTGATTTTCATTAAGGTCATTAAAATCATAGCCCTTTCAATTTTTCTTGATTTAATCTTTATGGCAAAGCATAACCCAGCTTTTACAAATGGAAACAATTATTTACCTCCACCATTCTGAAACAAGTTTTGAAAAGAATGCAATTTGTTCATACAAAGCATACAAAGAGATTCCAGACTCAAGTACAGGCACAGGGTCTCTTTTCTCCAGCAAACCTAGTCCAATTATAATTAGGAGACATAAGAATTCATTAGCAACTCAGCTGTAAATGGCTAACCAACATTTACTGATTGGCTGCATCTGCAGTAGCAAGCTGTTCTTTTTGTTCTGTCAGCCACAGTTAAAGAGGGAAGAGACTGAGATGAAATGACATCACAAGGAGACTCTTGGTTTAAGCTCCAATTTAAGCAAATTATCCTCAGATCTGAACAGCAACTCTGACAAACTTGAGAGGTTCTTCTACTGAAACCAAAACCATCTGTTCTCCTTAATAAGGATATGTTCAAGAATCGCAGCAGCATATGAGTGACAAGCATGTCAAAAAAAATGTTGGACTTGAATATTAATGGAATTTAAAATAGCTTTTCTCAGAGACTTGTCATGAATAAATGCAGGATTGCCTTGTAGCTGGGAGAGTTCTCAGCACCATCACCACAACCGCCAATAGGTATATGGGGTCAACTTTATCAGCTTCAAGGAAATATAGAGAGGCTTTTTTACTTCCAGTATTTGGCTCTGAATGAATGCAAATAATTCTATCCTTGAGTTTAAATCCTGGTGTGAATTTATGGAACAGCAGTTAATCTTTCTGAACGTGTGAAAAGTTTTTTTTTTCCTCTGCAGTGATGAGCAGACCTCAAATATAACATTTGGATATAACCAAATGTTGACACTTGAGTTGCAGCAATATCATTATTCTTAGAAAACTGGTAAAACGGGTTCGGGAAATCTGTGATGTCTTTCTCATTAACTTCTTACTTTATCCAACTCCCATCAGTTATGAAAGGAGAGTAAATATGGAATCTGCCAGATGTGATTTTTCTCTTTACAGCATCCATACAAAATATAGTTTTTCTTTCTGTACTACAGAATAATGCAGAAAAGTATTCACACCTTTTATATTTTTCTATAGTTTTGCATATCTTCATCCCTAAATATCATCAGTATTTCTTGGGAACATAACATTATATAAAGAGAGTCTGAGGAAAAATTAACACCAGCATTTGATACTTGTTTCTTTTATTGTATAAACAGTCACCCAATCTGAGATGTGTCAGTGTCAAAAACTAAGTTCTTCCATTGGTTCAAGTTAATTACATTAAAGAGATAACTAAGGCCAGTTGTATAAGTATTCATTAATGATCAAGGCAGATTTGAATCAGTTCTGTCTTATTAATTGACTTACGACCATAACTGAGTCCAAAATTTCTGTTGCTAAGCGAGACATTTGTTCAGTGAGTTTTATTTATTTATTTATTTTGTAAACTTTTATACCGCCCCTCTCCCATAGGACTCGGGGTGGTTTACAGCCAAATTTAAAATGTATCAATAATAAATATTTAAAACAGAATTAAATAACCTAGGCTGTACTAAAAACCAAATTAAAATCCCATACTAAAACCCTAACTACTTAATTTAAATTACATAAAAACCCGAGGAGCTCTAGGCCAGGCCGGCTTGATTGAAGAGATAAGTCTTCAATTCTCTTCTGAAGGTGCAGAGGTCATGACATGTCCAGAGTTCCGGAGGGAGCTCGTTCCACATCGTCGGTGCCCCCACAGAAAAGGCTCTCCCCCTGGGCGCCACCAGCCGACATTGCTCAGCCGATGGCACCCTAAGGAGGCCCTCCCTGTGGGAGCGAACTGGTCAAGAAAGCAGGAGAAAAAAATACTTAATCCCATACTGTCACTTGCAGACTCTTCCCTGGGATTCCTCCCCCCCCCCCATTTTGGAAGGTGTAACAGAGGTGGGCCTAACCTCACCTCAGGGGAAATGATGTCTCAGAGACAGGAAGACGGCACAGCAAAAAAGGCTAGAACCCCTTTGGAGATGGGACCCACGGCATGTCTTCCTGTCTGGCCTGATGGGACAGCTGAATGTAATAAGGAAGAGGCAGTTCTTCAAATTACCTGATGGTTTTAAAGTTCCAAACCAACACTTTGAATTATAACCAGAGGCCAACTGACACCCACTGCAGGGTTAGGTTAAGGGCACAAATAACTGTCCACACAGCTGCATTCTGCACCAGCTGACTTTTCCAGATGCTCTTCAGTTTGATTTCAAATATAATACCCCAAGTTGTCAGTCATTCATAGCATTCTATGATACATCTATTTCTGTTGTCATTTTTTTAGGTGTATATTACAACTAACTCCTTAGCAATGGCTAAAACTAAATAATTAGTTTAATAAACACCAAGCAGGAAAGATAAGTTGTCATTATTAAATATTTACAGGTTTCACAATAATGGCTGGAATAGCAGACTCGTTTTCTCAGCAATAGTAAGGAGGCATAAGTATGAGGACAAAGACTTCAACAGGATGAGATACGTGACTATCTAAAGAATATTGGATCTGTCAGCAGATCACTTCTCGTACATATTTAAAGTCACACTAAAGCACAATCATTAAGAATCTCATCTGTTTCAAGAATTTTTACAGGACTAGTTTTGTGGGACTTGTGATTATTAGAAGTGATGTTTTGGAACTGGAGTTCTGAGAAATTAAAGTTTTCCTACCTATTGCATTTAGTACATCATTCTTTCCTATACAGGGCTACAGTGAAGGTGCCCAGATAGATATTTCCACAGGGTTCAGAGAAATGTATTTATTTCCCTTTTAGTCAATGGCTATCTCCAGGAGGACACCAGGAAATTACTCTTTTCAAGCTGTGGGGCACCTTTCAGTCATCTGCTTACAATGCTGTTGCTAAAGTATTTCTCTTTTCATTCTAGCCAGTGAAATGAAGCAGTAAAACAAAAATTATTAGACTATTAATCCTATGGATCATATTTCACACTGTATACATAAAGCAACTTTAAAATAGGTTTCTTTGATTTTTGGCAATGGCATAAATCAAAAATTTCTTTTTCCCCTGTTTCTATCAAGATTCTCTTTATCCCAATATCTACCATTCATTCATATGCCCTTTTCAAATTGAGGATCGTAGTCTGCTTATTATCAGAACCAGGGGCCACTATGGTTCAATAAATACATCATTAGATTAATAAAAACAAATTGTATTTAATGGTAAAGCAAAAAGAGGGAAAGTCATACTATAGAATCTATTTCTGTTTGGGGTTTCTTTAAATTTTTTTAAAAATTCTTTTAATCCTGCCTTTATTATTTTTATAAACAACTCAAGGTGGCAAACATATTTAGTACTCCTTCCTTCTATTTTCCCCACTATAGGGACCACTCCGGTTCCTATGAGGTAAGTTGGGCTGAGAAGGAGTGACTGGCCCAAAGTCCCCCATTGGTTTTCATGCTTAAGGCAGGGCTACAACTCATAGCCTCCTGGTTTCTCTCCTGGAGCCTTAACCAGTAAACCAAACTCTAATGTTATGAATGCTGAGCTAGCTTTATGCCCAAGGATTTGCCAATGCCCCTGCCCCCCCAAATACCTTTAAAAAGAAATATATAATTGGACAAAATATAACAAAATAAAACAATTGTGCAGTTTTCAATCAATAAAGTTCAGAATCGTTGCAGGAATGTCCAAGTGGTGGAGTGGGTGTTGCCACCTTAATGGTCTATAGAGATTCTCAGTCATGAATGTAAATCCTTCCATTCCCCACCATTCAGTTAGAACTGAAGAAGCTTCTTGGATGAGAAGCGAAACATCTTCAAGGAAAAACAAAGAACATTCAGTTGCCGTTTGAAAAAAGCATCATATGGAATGCTACCTTAAAGATTCATCAAGGTTCCAATTTACTAAATGCAGGGTATAAAGTTCTGAGAAAAGAGAATCATATACTCACACAGAATTCATATTTGGAGAATAGAATAGAATAGAATAGAATAGAATAGAATAGAATAGAATAGAATAGAATAGAATAGAATAGAATAGAATAGAATAGAATAGAATAGAATAGAATAGAATAGAAGTGACTGTCTAGTCTCTTTTTAAAAAACCTCCAGTGGTGGAGTGCCCACGATTTCTGAAGGCAAGCTGTTCCACTGGTTAATTGTCCTCACTGTTAGGAAGTTCCTCCTTAATTCCAGGTTGTTTCTCTCTTTGATCAGTTTCCAACCATTGTTTCTTGTCCTGCCCTCTGGTGCTTTGGAGAATAATTTGACCCCCTCTTGTTGGTGGCATCCCCTCAAATACTGGAATACTGCTATCATGTCACCCCTATTTCTTCTTTTCTTTAGACTAGCCAAACCCAAGTCCTGCAGCCAATCTTCATATGTTTCATCTCCAGGCCTTTGATCATTTTAGTTGCTCTTCTCTGAACTTTTTCCAAAGCTTCAACATCTTTTTTGTGGTATGGTGACCAAAGTTGGTTGCAATATTCCAAGTGTGGTCTTACTAAGGTTTTATAAAATAGTACTAATACTTTGTGTGATCTTGATTCTATGTCTCTGTTTATGCAACCCAGGATAGTGTTAGCTTTTTTGGCTGCTGTACACTGCTGACTCATAGTTAAGTGATTGTCTACTAGCACTCCAAGGTCTCTCTCACTGTTACTGTTTTTGAGCCAGGTCTCGCCTAATGTGTACTTACACCTTTGATTTTTCCTGCCTAAATGTAAAACTTTGCTTTTCTCCACATTAAAATTCATTTTGTTGGATAGGGACCATTGTTCAAGTTTGTCAAGATCTTTTTGGAATCCTGAGCTTGTCTTCTGGGGTGTTAGCTGTTCCTACCAGTTTAGTGTCATCTGAAAATTTGATAAGTTCCCCCTCTATTCCCTCGTCTAAGTCATTTATGAAGATATTGAAGAGTACTGGGCCTAAGACTGGGCCTACTTCTTTCCATGTGGCTGTGGTACTATTAAGGACTACTCATTGAGTACATTTGTCAGCCAGCTACAAATCCATCTGGTGGTGATTTTGTCTATTCCATCTTTTTCTAGCTTATCAAGCGGTTGGTTATGGTCTACTTTCTTAAATGTCTTACTGAAATCTAAGTATACTATGTCCACAGCATTTCACTGGTCTCCTAATTTAGTCACTTTATCAAAGAATGAAATAAGATTGGTTTAATATGATCTGTTTTTAACAAACCCGTGCTGGCTACTAGTTATAATTTTGTTTGCTTCTAGTTGTTCGCAGATCTGCTTTTGATTATCTTTTCCAGGATCTTCCCAGGTATGGATGTTAGACTGATTGGTCTGTAGGAGATAAGAAAAAAAAAATGAGGCCAGAAGAATTATCCACAGATGGTGCTCATAACAAAACAGCATGATGCAGAATATTTTTTAATATTACCATTTCTGATTTTAGATTTTAACATTAGATTTTTCTGTAGAAATTGGGGAAGTTGCCCAATGTAAAAAGAGATATGACAATAATGATGTATACCCCACTGGAGGATAAATTAGAAACGTATGCTCCCCTAATGCTTTCAGTAAGATTACTGAGTTCTGCAAAGTAACTGCAGACTAGAGCTGGCATTTGGCTCTTGTGTTTGTATTCTAAAATTTCTTCTGGCTGGTTTATAGGTATTGCTCACTAAACAAATGTAAAATAAATGAATTGTAAATTGGAGTAAAATTTCAATATCATAGTATTTGGGTATGATCCTCTTCATTATGATTATGTGTATATACTTTTCTGCTAATAATGTTATTTCATTTTGTTCAGTTTAACAAGTCAGTTAAAAATCTACTGCTGGCTTCCATCCAATCCTTTGTTTCATGGAAGCAGATATAATGATATTTTCTTCAGAGTTTAGAAGATTTAAATATTCTGTCACATTAAAGAACTGAAGTCTGGATTGGAAATAATAACAACAACAACAACAACAACAACAACAACAACAACAACAACAACAACAATAACAATAACAATAACAATAACAATAACAATAACAATAACAATAACAATAACAATAATAATAAAGTTGGAAGGGACTTGGAGGTCATCGAGTGGCTGTCCAGTCTCTTCTTAAAAACTTCCAGTATTGGAGCTTCACCGCTTCTGGAGGCAGGTTGTTCCATTGGTTAATTGTTCTAACTGTCAGGAAGTTTCTTCTTAGTTCTAGGTTGCTTCTCTCCTTGATTAGTTTCCATCCGTTGCTTCTTGTCCTGCCCTCAGGCGCTTTGGAGAATAGCTTGACTCCCTCTTCTTTGTGGCAACCCCTGACATATGGGAACACTGCTATCATGCCCCTCCCCGTCCTTCTCTTCATTAAAGTACACATACCCAATTCCAGCAACCGTTCCTCATATGTTTTAGCCTCCAGTCCCCTAATCATCTTTGTTACTCTTTCTAGAGTCTCAGCATCTTTTTTACATCGTGGTGATCAAAACTGGATGCAGTATTCCAAGTGTGGCCTTACCAAGGCATTGTAAAGTAGTATTAATACTTCACGTGATCTTGATTCTATCCCTCTGTTAATGCAGCCCAGCACTGAGTTTGTTTTTTTTTGGCAGCTGCAGCACACTGCTGGTTCATATTTAAATGATTGTCCACTAGGACACCGAGATCCCTCTCATAGTTATTACTATTGAGCAAGATACCCCCTATACTATACCTGTACATTTGGTTTTCTTGCCTAAATGTAGAACCTTACTTTTTTCACCACTGAATTTCATTTTGTTAGATAGTGCCCAGTATTCAAGTCTGTCCAGGTCCTCTTGTATCTTAAACCTGTCTTCTGGAGTATTGGCTATTCTTGTCAGCTTGGTGTCATCTGCAAATTTGATGAGTTCCCCATCTATCCCCTTGTCCAAATCGTTGATGAAGATGTTGAAGAGCACTGGTCCTAGAACAGAGCCCTGGGGCACCCCACTCCACACTTCCCTCCATGTAGATGCAGTTCCATTGAGGACCACACGCTGAGTATGGCCGGTCAGCCAGCTACGAATCCATCTGGTGGTGATGCTGTCTAACCCACATTTTTCTATCTTATTGAGTAGTAGGTTGTGATCTACTTTGTCAAATGCCTTACTGAAGTCCAAGTAAATTATATCCACAGCATTCCTCTGATCCACTAATTTTGTCAATAAGAATGCAATAAGGTTTGTCTGGCATGATCTGTTTTTGACAAACCCATGTTGGCTTTTAGTAGTGATTTTGTTTGCCTCTAGGTGTTCGCTGATTCGTTGTTTGATTATCTTTTCCAGAATCCTCCCAGGTATTGAGGTCAGGCTGATAGGTCTGTAATTTCCTGGATCCCTTTTTTTCCCCTTTTTTGAAGATGGGAACTACATCAGCTCTTTTCCAGTCCTCTGGTAGCTCCCCAGTGCTCCAAAATCTTTGAAAAATATAGTTCAGTGGTTCTGAGATCACATCTGCCAGTTCCTTGAGAACCTTGGAGTGTAATCCATCTGGTCCTGGTGATTTGAACTGGTCTAGGCTGGACAGATGCTCATTTATCATTTTCTTGCCTATCTTAATTTGTGTTTCTATACTGTTTTTTATGGCACTATTTTTGATAGGTTGGTCTGTTTTTTCCCCTTTGTGTAAAGACAGATGCAAAAAAAATGAGAAAGTGTGTATGTGTGTGAATGTGTATAGACTAAAATAGATTTGATAATGAGATAATTTGTGAACTTGCTAAATATTTGTGCACTTATTCATATTTATTAGCAGTGAATTGGACTGAAGCAGATAACAAAGTCTTATCTGTTATGATGAATTATTGGTTGCATATGTAGTATCTGGAGAATAGAAGGTTGTAGAGACTGTATTGTGAGAAATGACTGACATGTATTAGTCATCTTCTGCGCCTAGTTCAGTTTCCCCTCAAATTGAACAGATGTAGGGTATATTTGGAGCCCTTTTAAAAATCCAAGATTATGTGTAAATATAATAACCTTTTTTAAAAAAAATGTTGTCATAGAATTTCAAGATGAGTTTAAAGTGAGAGAGTTGAATCTCAAGCTGTCTCTATTTCATGAACAAACAGCTGCCTTATAAAGCAAGATATCTCTTGGTTCTGATGGTTTTAGACTTCAAAAAGATTGTACACAATCCAGTTTCAAACAGTGGATTCTGCAACAAAATATGGCTGATACGGCAAATCTCAGTGCCCTTGTGGTCCTGGGAAACTTAAATGTTTTAAAGTAAATTGGGTTTGACATAATGATTTAATGGATATATTCATGTAGATTTGTTGGCAGCAATATAGAGATGGCTTTTCTCTGTCTTTGATTTTTTTTTAATTTTTCTACTTATACTTGGATTCAGTGATGGGATTTAGCTGGTTTGCACCACTTTGGCAGAACTGGTAGCTAGTTTTTTGTTGCCCAGGCCCAGAATGGACTTCCGGAAGCGGCATCCATACAGAGAACCAGTTGTTCACATATTTGAATCCCACCACTACTTGGATTCCTTCAAGATCTCCTGTTCAAATTCTAATCAAGTCCAATTGTCCAAAGCTTTTAAATCAAACTGAGAGTGGCCAGATGGTTGTACCTTCATAAACATGCACACTATGAAGTTATAACTAATATATACATACTTAATTTGTGGCATACTTGCTTGGATTTGATTCTAAGCTGTTACATATTGAATTATAGAACCGATAACCTAATTTTACTGATAATCCACATGGCCTAGCCCAGCTTTAACATTTTGCACTAAAATATAATTATATCAAATATTGGTAATTACCAAATGGTTCAATAACTATATGGAAACCATATGTTAATTACCAATATTTGATATAGTTTAAATATGTATTGAAATATTCTAGTCCATACCTTCAAGCTATGGTTAAGAACAAGTCAAACTGATCTATTTAGACATATGATGGTGGCCAAGACAAAAGGAAAATGTATATGAGAAAAGTATCTTTGATCATCTTATTTTCATACATTACAATTTATAAATTCTTCATTCAAAACTCTCATTGGTTAATAGTTTGACATTACAATTTACAATTATAAGAAAATCAGAAAATGTAGTTTTATCAGCACTGACTTGTGTCAGATTTGATAAAATCCACAGAAAGATTTTCTCATTAAAGCTATAACCGTGAACTTCAGCAGACAAAGAAAAATGGACTACTGTTTCAAAGACCTTTGAAGATTAATACTTGGATTAAATTAGGAGACATCAATCTTGAAGCAAATGTCAAATTTATTAATTCCTTTGCTGTTCTAAACTTCATAGATATATGTATCTACATGTATAGGTTATTTATTCAACTAGTTTTTTATTTTTTTGAGATGATTTTATCTGTTTTGCACCAATATTTTCTGAAGCTGATTCAGGATTTATTTATTTTTTTAATGGCATCTATTGAATGTTAAATTAATTGTTTTAAAAGAATGCTTCTGCACCCGTGCTCCCAGTGTCAACTGAACAGAAGCACAGGAAAGAAAAAGAATCTTATAGAGAATAGTTCCAGCTGTATTTTATAAAAGAAAGAGACAGCTTAATGGAAAATTTCATACTTAGCATAAATGTGATTGCCTATTTACTCTATGCAGATTTTTCATTAAAATAGCTACAGCTGGGGAATGAAACTTGCATTTTTGTCTGCTTTGCTGTACATTGAGTTCTGCGCTTTGTTTTAAGAGAGAAGAGCCACAAAATAGGAGAAAATCATAGGACAAAATCATTTTTATTAGTACAAAAGACTAAACGTCTTGAAAACACTTTCATAATATATGATATTTTAAAATAAAGAACAGAAAGCTACTTCTTGAGTAGAGAGGTTGTCATTAAAATGCATTCTATTTGGATTACTATCCTGATGTCCTTTATTATAATGAAATAATTATGCATAGAACTGTACAGTTCAGGACTGATGCTATGTTTATATAAGTCCATAACAGTCCCTGTGAAAGAACTTTTACTCAGTAAAGAAAACAGAACTGGGGAACTGATGCAAAGGAACAGAAGTAGGCAGATGGCAAAGCTCCCTGAGAGGGCTGCAGAAGAGGTGGACAGAGACTATACACTTTTGATGTGGATCAGATGGATCTGAAGAGAAGGACAATTTAGTCACTTTTGCCAAGAAATGGTGCTAACTATCTTAATTCTCCCACAATACCTGAAGAATTGGCCACATGTAGGACCACTTAAGCAAAAATCCATTGGATCCCTGAACAGAAGAATTAAAATACTACATGGGCACCAGGTTTTATAGAATAAAAATCTTCACAGAGTTAGCAAATGTGAGAGTGCCCACCTCTGTCACCCCACCAAGTGCTGTTAATTAAATTTATGTGGTTCCAGAAGTACACATCTGTTTAAGAACACTCATTATGTTTCTGACAGTATTCTGATATTTACTGGGAATGGAAATTGAGTCTGCTAAGCTAAAGCAGTTTGGGCTTGTAATCAAATAGCCTTCTGCTCACAAGGTTTTATGTTTTTATTTATGTCTTAGTTTTCCTTAAAAATCAGATTTAAAAACCCAGGAAAATAACAAACCAGCAGCACATGAAGACAATTCATATAAATAACCAGCATAACAAAAGTCAGTTTGCAAAAGAAAATTAGCATGTAGGAATCCCTCACTGCCAGCTGGCAATGCCAAATTCTTCTCTATATAGAGTCTCAAGGGGAAAAGGCTAGAATTCCCACAAGGGGTATGAATTATGCCAGCAATTCAAGTGATTGGGAAAAGAATAGATATAGTGTTAGTTCCCTTTCAATGCAAACTAACTCATATTGTGGAGTGCATGGCATAGTATAGTACAAATATATGTAAGTTAGAACTTAGTAATTCTGTATTTGGTGAGAAAAGTGCATAAAAAATTACCTTAATGCAAACTGATCCCTCTGTGTGAACTAACAGTCTCACTGGTCAAATATGAAGCTCATATGTATATATGTGTGCATGCACATGAGTTATAATATCTCAATTTCCACAAATCATCCCTTCTCTATATTTTTAAAAAATAATCTTTCAGAATTTAGTTTATCTGAACTAACAAAATGCATAAATTACTTAATCCTTTGTCTATTTTTCACAGTTCCACAGTTAGTTTCTGTTTTTATTCTATCTGGATTCTCCTTACTGTAAATATATTATATACTCAGTCTCTTGTTCATTGATTAGGACCACTTTTCATTACTTTGTTTAAAATACATCTCAGGCATTATGCCAGGTTGTAATCAAACATGCTGATCTATAAGATACAAGAATAAAAACTAGATAGTGGTATTTCCCTGAGGAATATTGTATCACATTGTTTGAAGTTGGGCGTTTTTACTATCATTTTACTATCATGTCCATATGTTAAGCAGAATGAGAAGAGAAGAAGATCCAAAGATCCAACAGAAAATAGTTATTGTAATAATAATCAGAAGACCTTCAGAACAAGAAGACCTACAGAGCTTTCTCAAATTCAATGGCTGGTTATTTGGTTTTGTTCCAGGATACAAATCAGTCACACATTTGTAAACTGTATATAATCCAACCAGAGTAGAGAAATAATTAAAGGAATTATTTGGGGGGGGGGAATTGTCCAGAATTTGCCAGAAATAAGGAAGTAACAAATGCTAAGCGTCTGATTATAAAATATCTGTAATTGGAATTAATCAAAATCAGAGGGAAGAGAATTTTCAGAGAAACTAGATGAAAAAATGGGGGGAGATAAGGAAGCTGCTGGTAGACAGGTTGGTGTTCATAAGGGAATCTGAATTAGGGACCATAGGCAAGGGCAGAGTTTGCCCTTGCTCTTCTGAGTACCAAACTTAGAAGAGTTAGATAGCTAAAAAAAGGGGGGGGAAAGCTGTGGATAAATGCACACACTGACATAGATAGAAACATATCAGGGCAAGAAAGGAGAGAAGCCGAAGAAGTTAACCTACTAAGAAATATAAGAAAAGGATATGGTTGGTGATGAAAACGGCAACTCAAAGAGATGAGAAGAATAAGAGACAGAATTTAAAACTAAGAAAAAAGAGCAGTCATCAGTAAATAAGATGTAAAATAGAGTATCAGTTGGCAAGGTTGGCCAACACAGAAAGAAGTTGGCAGACTTTCACAGTGGAAAAAAAATCACCTACTAAATTAGCTGGGAGAAGAAGTTTGAACAGACAAGAGGAGAAGTGGATTGAATGCAGATGCACCAGGATGGTGGAGAATAAACCCAAGTAGCCAAGCAGAGGACAGTGAGAAAAGTTGCTGCATTTTAAAGAAGCAGCTGTGGCACTGGGCTCTTTGACAGATTTTGGGGAGGCTTGGTTTGTTTATATATGTACTGTAGTCTGTGTGTCAAAGAGGACGAACTGCTAATTCTGAACAAGCCTCTCAGGACATGAGACAGTTCATCCATAGTGTAATATTGTTTAATCTTTGTAACTTTGTCTGTATGTCTGTATAAATGCTATTTTTCAACTACAAGTTCTTCTTGTCTGTTCAGAAATAGAGGTTTGATAAGCTTTTTATTGAACTTGTGAAGGAAGGGAGGGGAACATTGCCCCCTCCCGGTTGAAGATTGTTTAAAATGAATTGTAAAGAAGCTGGAGGGATTCTCTCTCTGGAGATCTCAGGAGCCACTTCTTGAGCAGAGAACAACATCTGTGTTAAAATAGTTTTGTGGTTTAATGCCTTCTTTAACAAGCTACAATAAAACAATTTCTCCTTTGCATAATAAATGAACTCTAGATTATGACTATTTATTAAGTTTGCAATATGGCTAAGTGTTGAAATCCCCAGGAAGTGGAGGCTTTGGATGTTTAGACCCAAGAAGACCTTGCTTGCTTCCTTCTCTTTGACTCAATGGGGTTTTTTTTCTCAGAATGTTCCAACATCCACTTCCTTCCCATTTGGTTGTAGAGCAAGGCTTTTCAACCAGTGGTACGGGTACCACCTGTGGTACATTGGCACCTGGCGGGTGGTACGCGACCATCCTAGAAAAGTGGTAGCGGGGGAGGGAAATGAGCTGAACCGGTGGCAACACCGTACAAGCCTGAGTGAGAGATGGCTGGAGCTGCAGGGCTGTCAGGCTCAGCGGAAGCGCCAGGATCAACGCTTCTTTGGGGCTGTCAGGGCTCAGTGGAAGTGCCAGGATCAGCGCCAGGCTCCAGCTGGAGCTCACCACTGATCCTAGTGCTTCTGCTGAGCCCAGAAGAAGCGCCGATCAGCTGGAATGTTGCAGCATGTCCAGGATCTTGTGATTTACATTCAGATGTTTGGCAACTGATTCATATTTATGATGGTCACAGTGTTCGAGGGTCATGTAAAGTAACCAAAACCTGCTGCAGCCACCCAGCAGATGGGGGGAATAAAAACAAAACACCCCCCCATCCCACTCCTGCTGCCAATCCTCAACAGAAATGCTCACAACAATGAAAACCTCAGACAGGAGGAAGAGCGCCGCCAGGTGGGCAAGCAGGTGTCTTGCTCGGCTGTGTCTTGGGAGGCACTTTTTTCAGTGCCATTGTAACTTTGAACAATCACCAAGCGAACTGTTGTAAGTCGAGGACTACCTGTACTTCATCAGTTTTTTCCTTTTTTTTTTTGGTCATCAAGTTTTTGACACCTTGCTAAGCGACTGGTGGTACTCGGCTACTGCCATATCCTAAAAGTGTTACAATGGGTGAAAAGGTTGAAAAGCCCTGTTCTAAAGAGTTACCTCTTCACATATTCTATATCAACTGTCCTATCCTCATAATCAGTCCTATATAATTATTATAACTTTGCTATTGTCTTTGAGCACACAGCCCCTCACCCAATATTCCACAGGTCAGTTATCTTTAAAATAAATTGCACTGCTTGATTTTTGGATTCCAAATATCAACATGTCTCACAATCAGTTGTGTGGCTGGAAAAAACAAATATATAGTCTTATTTTCTTTTATAGCCTGTTGTTTCAGCTAGTATTAGATTATTAAGCTTATTCAACAGAATGTGAGAGAATGTTTGCTCATGAAAAGAGCAAAGCTTAAGAAATATTTGTAGAAATGTTTTGCTACACTTTTTTCAGACATAAATTGAATGTTCTTTATCTCAAAAGGTGCTGATAATAATAAAGATGCTGATAATATTGATGAATAACCAAAGAGGACATTGAGATAATGTTTCCCACAATAAAAATAAATGGGAAAGGGGGAAATTTTCATCAACGGTTAAAAGAAACAATAAGACCACATCTTTAAAAAATTAATAGCATGTAGAATCCCTGTAGTGAAAATCCAATTGTAAATATAAATCAAATCAGATCACTTTTACTACCCAGGAAATCAGAATACAGAATAACAGTGTCAGAAGGGACCTTGGAAATCTTCTAGTCCAACCCCTCTACTCAAGCAGGAGACCCTATACCATTTTAGATAAATGGCAGTCCAGTCCAGTTTCTTCTTCTTAAAAGCCTCCAGTGATGGAGCACCCATAATTTCTGAAGGCAAGCTGTTCCACTGGTTGATTGTTCTTACTGTCAGGAAAGTTCATAAAGAAAAAGAAAGAAAAAACTTTAAAACATGTAGTTAAAACGGAGGTGTGCTTAAAAATAATAACAAGTTGAAACGAAAAGGTGGAGACCTAACCTTTGGCCACTCCTACCAGGAATTGCATCCATTCTTCTTCCCAGGTAGGAGTGCAGTCATCAAAGAGGTCTTGGGTTGCTCCTAGTTGCTCCCGATTGAATCTCGGGTGCACTCCACCACAGAGCCAGCTTTGTTTGTCCGCAGGAGAAAAAAAAATGCCTTTTCGCCCAGTACACCATTTTTGGAGGACTTCCAGGATATAATAATTCTAAAGAATTCTAAGGGGAAAGTTGTAAAAAAAAAATACTTCAAAATTTGATCTCACAGTGTGAAGGTGTTTGTTCTACCATCTCCACACCTATCATTATGGCTATATGTATCTTGGTGTAGATTTTAAATACTGGATATTTCACCCATAAGTATTTATTTTATTTAAAACATGAATGTGGCTACTCATATTAAATCAAACCCTGGGCCTCTCATTACTTGTGGATAAAAAATATATACAAGCAATAAACCAAGAACAGAAAAAAATAATTTAAATAATATTACTAAGTAATAATTGGCAGAGAATTTCTAAGAAACTATGAGAAAACTCTAGGAAGATAAGAAATAGAGAAAAGGTTGTGGGGTTTAACAAGCATAAAATAACTTGAATAACACAGAGATGCCAAATAGTTAAAGAGAGAAATTAGAAATGACTGATAAACAGGAGCCAAGCATAAATAATTTTAGAAGTAATCAACAATGAGCCACTTAAACAACTGTGCTTCTTACAGCTCACATAAGGATAGATTTCATCAAAAGGGAAGGCAAAGGAAAAGGCATTTCAGTACATTCATAAAAAGTGCAGTCACCAAGTCCCAGACCAGTAAATTCTTGCAAATCTTCTAAGGTTTAGGAACCTACATTATATCAAAAGGCTTGTTTCTGTACTGGAGATCTCCAAAGTAAATACTTAGTTATTACTTTTTACCCAAAGATTTCCCTCATGTTTTCCTCTCTGGCTAAGAAGAAAATGAGCATACATTTACATAGGCTACAAATATAAAGCATACTAAGTTCAATATACAAATGACAAGTGTTTAATATATTATTGAATTTTACATCAGAAGTGAGAGGTTTCTTTCCCACAGAATAAAATATATTCATGAATCTTAATTCCTTTTGATAATTCTGAATATGTATAAATACAAACAGCACATTTGTCCAAATATACCTCATTAGCTACCAGTTTGCCTAAATGATCACTTTTGCTTTGCCTCTGAGGAGTTACATAACGTATCAGTATGCTGATGATATTCAGGCCAGCCAAACACTGCTACTGAAATTTTATTTATTTATTGGATCTGATAAGGCCACACAACTCCAAGATAGTTGTAGACATCGTACCTAGTGCCTGCGAACTGTGAAGGCTGGACAGTGAAAAACGAGTCCTAGCAGGATTGAATGGCTGTAGATGTTTGGGCCTCTTAGTGCTCCTGAACAGGATCACATTATCCCATTTGGGTTTGGTGAACAATCTGGTGACCTCTTGGACTCACAGAGATAGCTTGAAGAGAAGATGGCAGCTATGGCCAGGAGAGCCTACACAGAGGCATATGAATTGTGCTATTTTCTGGAACTGGAAGCTATTCTTGTGGTCATTCAAATCTTGCTCACCTCACAGATGGATTATTGCGATGCATTTTACATGGAACTGCTCTTTAAAACCCTGCACAAGCTATAGCTGGTAGCTGTATAAGCAGTGGTGGCAAGCTGTGCTCTGTGAACTACATTGGTTATCAATTGGCTTCTAGATGCAATTCAAGGTGTTGATTGCCACTTTTAAAGCCCAACATGGGCTTTACATTATTTGAAGGATTGTCTCTCTCCTATGTTCTCTGTCTGCCCAGCAAAATCCTATTAGTTAGGCAACATTATTCAGGAAGGCTCAAAAGACAGGGCTTCTCTGTCAGGGCACTTGTCCTCTGGAGGAACATCTCTCCACTTGACCCCTTTTATCAACCTTTCAAAGGACATTTAAAACATGGCTCTTCCCCCCAGGCTTTGGGTTAAAGTGATTGGGTGCCCTCTGTCTGTTTTTATCTTTGTGATTGAGAAGAATGTCAGTTGATGGTTCCTCCAGATGAAGTTGCCTTTGGGTTTCATTTTTTAGTTTTAATACTTGTATATGTTAAATTCCCAAAGTTGTTTGATGTGAGTGGCCTAGAAATCTGAAGTATAAATAAGCTGCACAATCTTAGCCCTTTGGAAAGCTATGAATATCATCCTGCTCAGGTGGGCATTTGGTTAATAAACATTTGAGGGCTGTTTTGGGAACTAGGACTTACTTTTGTAAGATTTATTATGTTCTCCAAGACAAGGGGGTTTGAACTGCTTATATGAGAATTGTTTTAATATGTAGTTCCTATTTATGGCTATTGTAAACTGGTGAGTCTTGAAAATGGATGGTGTATAAATAAATAAATGCACACATACATTAAAAAGTTGGCAGCATAATAAATACAGATTCCTAAGGGGACGTTGAGTTAAACATCACTAGATATATGCTAGTGTAATAAAATCTCTAGCAGAAAAACTATTTTTAAACATTTAGGGCTGACCTACTATATGAGAAACATCTGATCTGAGAAAGATGGCAATTGGCATTGACCCCACAGAAAGAGAAGCAAATGATTTAGAGTTCCTCCAAAGTGATGAAATAAAATCACACCATACTGCACTCTTAAAGGATTTTTTCCCCAGGTATATATTCAGATGGCTGATGAATGCATTAGAAGCCATCTCAGGAGCATGACTTGGAGAGATGCCACTATCTAATGTTATTTTCCAGACTTGATAGGTGTGGAAAGTCAGGCACAACTTACAGCTATAATCCAAATAAACTGTGGCCATTCCTTTCAGCTTCTCATTAACTCAAAACAAATCTTCATCACTTTTTCACTCCTTCCTTTTCAAGGCTAGGCCTAAGACTACTTTCAAATGTTTGGAAGTGATTTGATGCAATTTAGTTTATGGAGAGACAAAGGGCAAAACCCTAGGACAGTGATGGCAAACCTTTTAGAGACCAAGTGCCCAAACTGCAACCCAAAACCCACTTATGTATAGTCGGGTGCCAGGTGGGCCTGGCCCATTGGGTGGGTGTGGCTGTGGTGATAACGGCAGACTGAGTGGGACTAAAAAGTTCAATCAATCAATTCCAACTTTGCGAGATCTTTTTTTTCTGCAAGAAGTTGAAATTGATTGATTGATTGAACCTTTTTTTTTTTTTTTGCACACAACGGCAGAGGCCTAAAGTGAAAAGGTTTTATAAAACCCAGCTGAAGGCCTAGGACTGACATGACGGCATGCGTGCCCACAGAGAGGGCTCTGCATGCCACCTGTGGCATGCGTGCCATAGGTTCGCCACCATGGCCCTAGGATGTGAATCATCTTTGTTCAATTTAAATTTTCCAATCAATTGGAAAAGTTGAATCAATTTAATTTGGACTCCTGGATCATTTTGAAAAATTTATCCACTCCAATTCAGACATTCAAATCAATTAAAATATTATTTGATTTTTCATCAGTTCACTAAGTTTATATATAGCATGCATAAACACCTGTAAAATCTCTGAAATCCCAACCCTCCAAAAGGAAGCTACCAGGAAGAGTACATCACTAGCAACATCCCTCCTTTTCAGAGAGCAGTGCTTGATATTTGCCAGGAATTTAAATATCCCACTGAAGACTCTCAGCTGATGTGCCTAATACTCAACCATGTTGGGAATAGACAGCAGACCACAAAGGGACCCCATTCCTCAACCACAATAGATACAGAGCACTATGTTAGATCAAGGCACCCACTTCTAGTCAGCTTCAATGCACATTACATTGAATGAGGGAGCCACCTAGCTCCTCAAACCTCTCACCAGTGAAAGGTACATGTGGCAGATCAGAAGGATATGAAAACCTATTGTGTTATCTTCTTTGATAACACAGAAAATAAACAAAAAGAATGTGTTCACACTAATACCAGTACACAACAATAAGAAAGCTATAAAATTTTTGGAAATGATTACAAACTTAAATAAAGCAAGATTGCACCAAGAACCAAACACCAATATGATAAGCTGAAATGGATAAATATAGTCTTAGGATATAAATATAGTAATTAAATTCCTCTCCCAAAGAAGCACTAGAGCCAGAGGACACCTATTAGAAAATACCTGAAAGAAGCATAATTTGATCCATGGTGAGATAGGCAGCAAATAAATTTAACAAATAAATAAATTTACCAATACCAAGAGCAAACCAAATGATAAAAGAAGCAGCCCAACCTCAGAGAGATGATATCACCTCTTGAGGTCAGGTTTTGACCCAGGGTCCTAATGAACAATAACATGTGCTCCTAAAACACTCCCAAATGCTAATATTGCCTACCCAACATCAATTCTACCCATCACAAATCCATGTAATGGAGAAGATAGCATAGAAAAGAGAAAGAGTGATGGTGGAAGTGGAAGTGATTATGCAGGACCTCAGAAAGAAATTGACCGCAGAAAAGTGGAATTAATCAAAAAAATAATCATAACCTGGGATATTGGGCACACTTCATTATTGATATTTGACCACATTGGTTGGCTTATTCTTATCAAGCCTCTCGCAGTAGCTCACAACCAAGAAAGCTAAATTCTTACAGAGTTGTATTAATTAGATTTATTGAAAGGGAAAAGTGCTTGTGTGAGAGAATAGGCTACTGAAATCTTGTCTGCTGGATATGTTTCCTTTAGTACTTAATACTCTATCTCTAAGCTTTTTAGGGGATTCCTTAAACTTCTTGCTAACCAACTATAGCACAACAGAGAGGTGCTTACCGTTTTCTTGATAAAGAATGAGAATGTATTGATATCTTGAACATATGATATTTAGCAAACCACCATTCTTCTTCCCAAGATCTGGGAAGACCAGTACAGTCCTGATCAGAGTTGTAGTCCAAATATTTCTAAAAGGCTGTAGGATACCACAAGTATCTTTTCTAGAAACATCATAGGTTTGAAATATTTGCAAAGAAATAATTTCAATATTTCCAATCCTCAATCAACAATGAATAGTGAAGTATGGTAATAGAACCATGATATAATCTATCATTTAATAGAACTCACTCAGTTTTGAATCCAAGACAAAACCTGAGGCAAAACCCTATGTGGGTCACATCTATTCGGGGCTGCTATTTTATATCAAAATTTTATCTTTTAATCCATTATGTTAGCAATTATTTAAAAATGCACTACTTGTGTCAACAGGTATCCTTATCTATCAGGATGGTTTTTTAAATACAGAGATACTTGATTCTAAGCTGTTTTGCAATCTATCAGAGATGCTACAATGTAATTTTTAAAAATTTCATATTTTGTAGGTTATAACCTAAGTACAATTTGTTATTTATATATATGTATATGTGTGTGTGTGTGTGTGTGTGTGTGTGTGTGTTCTGGGAGCAATGTGAGAAGCAGAAGCCGAAAGCACCAGCCTGAAGATGACGAATGAGACTTCGTCGAAACGTCGCCAAGACACTTCAAATTCTACGTGGGAGAAAACCCGAAGAACCAAAGACCTACATACACACACGCGCGCGCGCGCACACACACACACACACACACACACACACACACACACACACACACACACACACACACACACACACATATATATATATATATATATATATATATATATATATATATATATATATATATATATATATATATATATATATATATATATATATATATATATATATATATTTCGGGTTTTCTCCCATGTAGAATTTGAAGTGTCTTGGCGATGTTTCGATGAAGTCTCATTCATCATCTTCAGGCTGGTGCTTTCGGCTTCTGCTTCTAGGAGCAATGTGTGGTCTAAGCTGTTTTTTCCTTTTAACTGCCAGTGGGGGTTTGAACTGATTGGCTGGGAGCTCGGCTGTGTTCTGATTGGGTGGAGGTGTGTTCTGATTGGTTAGGGGCTTGGCTGTGCTCTGATTGGCTGGGGGGTTGGCTGTGCTCTGATTGGCTGGGGGAGTGTTCTGTTTGGGTGGGGGCTTTGTTGTGCTCAGGTTAGTCAGTGTTACAAGGGGATTAGAGATGGTGAACTGTATAGCTGTTTGGCTTTGCGTTCGTGGTCGTGCCTCATCTTCATGGTGGGTGTCAGTTTGCTTCGTGTATGGATTGGAGGGGTTTAAGGTGGCTAATGATGCAGTTGTGGTTTTCTGAGATTTTCGCGGGTGTTTGTATGCCGGTCTTTGGTTATTTGGGTTTTCTCCCACGTAGAATTTGAAGTGTCTTGGCGACGTTTCGACGAAGGGATGGATGTCTTAGTCTACAAGAAATCTTCCTGGAAGTCTACAAGAAATCCAATGGCTCCCTTGGACACACCATCTACCAGAAGAAAACACACACAAACCGCTATCTGCATGCACTCTCACACCACCACCCAGCACAGATCAACTCCATAGCCAAGACACTTATCTCCAGAACCAAACACCTAGCTGACGAACAACACCTAAAAAACGAACTACACACTCTAACTAATGTACTAACATCCAACAGATTCCAAAGAAATAAGATTTCCAACTTAATCCAAAAAGAAACTCCCACTAAAATCCAAGACAGAGAACAAGAAAACGGCAAAGCCCTCCTCCCATACATAAAAGGCACCACAGACAGGATCAGCAAGATCCTCCACAAACACAACATCAAGACAGCATTCTGCACAAACAGAAAAATATCCACCATCCTAAGAAACCCTAAAGACAAAATTGAGTTAGAAAATCAAGGAGTATATGAAATCCCATGTACTGCTTGCCCCACCACATACATCGGACAAACCAATAGAAGAATAAGTGCACGCATTGAAGAACACAAAAACTCAGTCAAAAAAGAGGAACCAACTTCTTCCCTGGTCCAACACCTTAAAGCCACAGGACATGAAATTGACTTCAAAAAGACCAGAACTATCGCCAAAACTGAACACTTTAATAACAGAATAATCAGAGAAGCCATCGAGATAGAAAAACACCCACACAGCATGAACAAACAAGATGATACCTCCCACCTACCAGCCATTTGGAAACCCGCCCTTATTAACAAACGAGTCCCTAACACAAAGAATGACACCAGACCCACACTCACGAAAACCACACACGATGTCACCACCACACATCGACGCAAAAAGCAAACCCAAACCCACACTGATGATGAGGCACGACCACAAACCAGAAGCCAGACCACAGCTGCATCATTAGCCACTTTAAACCCCTCCAATCCATACATGAAGCAAACTGATACCCACCATGAAGATGAGGTACAACCACGAACGTGAAGCCAAACAGCTATGCAGCTCACCATCTCTAATCCCCCTGCAACTCAGACTAACTTGAGCACAACAAAGCCCCCACCCAAACAGAACACTCCCCCATCCAATCAATGCACAGCCAAGCCCCTAACCAATCAGAACACACTCCACCCAATCAGAACACAGCCAAGCTCCCAGCCAATCAGTTCAAACCCCCACTAGCAGTTAAAAGGAAGAAACAGCTACGATCACACATTGCTCCTAGAAGCACGAAGCCGAAAGCACCAGCTTGAAGATGACGAATGGGACTTCGTTGAAACATCGCCAAGACACTTCAAATTCTACGTGGGAGAAAACCCGAAGAACCAAAGACCTACATATATATATATATATATATATATATATATATATATATATATATATATATATATATATATATATATATATATATATATATATATATATATATATATATATATATATATATATATATATATATATATATATATATATATATATATATATATATATATATATATATATATATATATATATATATATATATATATATACATACATACATACATACAATCATTTCCAATTCTTCCTTTTACTAGTGATAAAGCCATATTGTTATATTATTCACAAATTCTGGCAATGTATTTTTCTTTTATATAATTAATAAAATATGGATTGTATTGAATACATTTAAATAATATATTTAACTAATTATAAAACTTCATTTTATTATTAGCAATTTATTAGTATTTGTCTGAATCAGTCCATGTAACATGTTTGCTACACAGCACTAAAAAAAGGATTAAAGAAAATAAAGAGATGCTACTGGAATCGCTTTGATTTGCCCTTGGATATAACATTCTGCCAGCCTTGTTGAATCTTTTTCCTTTGCAAATGAGATTAGCTCCATCCCTCTTAGCATTCCACACGTCCCTCAAGACCTTGGGGGTCCAGGAGACTGGGGAGATCTTTTGATGGTTCCCTTGCTGTGTGCCTTTTAATAGTTATTTTTAAAATATTATTGTTTTTATATGTACTTATTATTTTTAATTAAGTGCTGCATTCCGCCCAGAGTCATTTTCACGTGAGATAGATGGTGATACAAATAAACAAATAAACATAAAATATACTTCTCAGCAGTCAAGTTAGGCTTGATTATCCAGAAGCTCTCTTATATTCTATATGAATAGAATGCTTATGAAGAAACGAAGATCTGCAGCCAGAAAGGGCTCACAATAAATCAATAGCAGTTACTTTCCATTGCTTCCTTTCAATCACTAATTCCATGTCTTCTTTCAAGCTGTCTTCCTCCCACACCTTTCACTTTCTTGAAAAATTAATAGGTATATGCATTTAATTCTGACTTTTTTTCTAATTTTGTAATATGAACACAAATTTTGGATTCCTTTTTCACAAAGGCAAATGTCACTGCCTTTAATTGCTTACATGCAATCTCTATAGTTATGCACATTTGGGGAACTTTCCATAGTAAGTTGAAAACTTATGAAATAATGTTATTTACTTTTCATCATTACTTTCAAAAATTATTTCTCATGTTGAAAACCCAGTGTTAATTTTTGAATCCATACATAAATGATATAAACTTCAGCTCAATATACTGATCAGTGTCTGAATGCAGTTCAATGCAAAACTATCAGTGTCTGAATGCACAGTTCAATGCAAAACTATTGCCTGGTTTAGTTTGTTAGATGAACCCCCAAAGTCCATTTCACACACAGCTTCTCTTTTTCCAGATTTGCAAAATATCAGTTGAAGAACTGTGTGATCATTCCACTTTCCAAATACAAGGGCTTTCTAATAAAAGAGAAGGATTGCTCAGTCTTATATTGCCTTTTCCTTACATGCTACATCTGCATTCTTTAATAATGGTTCCTCGTGTGATTAGTGAGATTAAACAGTTTGTTAGTAGGGTGCTAGAATACCTGTTATTTTCAGGGTATTTTTTTTTAAGAATAGGGTCCATATAAATGAGTTTACTAGTTCTCTTAAATAATGTAAATTTAGAAAACAAATATTCCTCTCTTTAAAAAAAAACCTATATAAATTAATTTCATAGATTTTCTAAAATAATTTGCAGGCAAAAACAGTTAATGATTGGCTGGAACCAAGGCCCTGTTTATTAAAAGTGTAGCCCAGCTAATTAGTACCTAGGTTATTTGTTGATTTGTAGCAGCAGATTGTTATTTTATACTAGCTCTACCCAGCCACGCATTGCTGTGGCTCAAGAAAGAAAAGAGAAAGTGCACGTTTATAATATGTTTAATTTCACAATGCTTGTGGGTATACAATATTTTTTGTTGTTCCATTGTGTGTGCAGATATAGAGATTATGTCCAACAGATGGTGCTGTTTTTTTTTAAAAAAAGCATGTTTTACCTGTTTTTCAAAAAAAGCATGTTTTTACCTGTCACAGGTATGACATCTATATAATATAGGTATATAAAAACACGCGCGTATTTGAATGCAACGGTGTGTCAAAATTTCAAAGCAATCGGTGAAGAACTTTCTGAGATTTAAGATTTTGAACAAATGAACATTTACATTTTTATTTATATAGATGAATCATCTGGTTTTGCTTGTTTGGAATGTGTTTGCTTTATAGTGCTTTTCCTCTGAACACCTGCCAGAAGTCAATTGGATCTTATTTCTCAGCTTGCGGAGGATGTTCTGCATAGTTCTGTCAGACAGGATACAGCTTTGTCATGAACAAGGGGTACTTCTGTGAGAAAACTCTTCCCTTAAAAGATAAAATCAGTTATGCAGAACATGACAGACAGAATTGATCCTCTGGGCTATAAACTTTCCTGATGGAATTGCCAAGCTGTTATTGTCAGCTACCATTTGCTGGATTTGAAGTTTCCAGCTGGTATGTGTTTCCTGAGAGTGTTCTTTGCATTTCTTTTGAGAGGCAAATACAATTGTTTGCTTACAATGTAGTGTGTTTCCAATTTGAAACACTTGCCCAGAATCACTATTGTCTATTTCATTAAAAGACATTGGTGATGTGGTAATAGCACTTGGATACCTGTATCTTCCAAAGGAAATAGCTCTTAAATAGAAACCTAAGAAAAAATCGCTCCCATCCATTTCACTGCTCTATGGGGGGGAGGTCTAATTAAAGACATATTTAAAAGAATAAAAACAAGTTTTTAAAAAATGCAAAGAAAGAAATAGAGAAGAGAAAGGAAAGAAAGAAAAAAGAAAAGTTTTAAAGAATCAGCTTCCAATCTTCTTAACAGTAGTTACAAGTTCATTTATATTTACCCCATCTCTAAGGTTACAACATAATTTCCTTATTTCCATCTCTACCCTTTCTAATCAATCCCATAAATCACAAGTTCATTTTTTTAATCAGCAAAAAGTCCTATTGCTGCTTTAACGTCTAAAGTGATACTCCTAATTATTTTAAGGTCTCACACAAATGTGCACTGTTAAGCACTGGTGTAAAAAGAAGAAGACAAAGAGAAAATATACCTTACTAATAGACCCAATTTCTCCAGGGCACCAGAGCCAAAGATTTTTTAATTAGATGCAGAATTAATCATACAGCAGAGCCACTGAAATTAATGAGCCATTTTTAAGTGTAATAAGTTAGTGGAAAACTCTTATTTCTAGAAGTATCATCTGGTCTGATCTGACAATTGTCCTGCCTCTCAAATGCCATAAAAACTTTGATTTTTAGATTTGCTTATTCTTGAAGTATAAAGGCAAGGATTCGTTGTTGTTGTTGTTTTAAATGTGGTGCTTCCAATTGGTACAACCCATTTGTAGTATAACAAATATTTGGACATTTATTTAAAGAATATTTATCATGCTAAAACAAGTTCAGTTATTCAAGTGTTATAAGAAATGAATTAATTCTGATTCAGTTTATAATGCAGTGACCATTTAGTGTCAATCTAACAACTTCTTTGAAACTGGGGCTGTAACTATGCCACTGTCCCTGGCTGAACTTTTCAATGAAGCATTGGGCTTAATAAAAGATTGCAGTTCCAGAACTGCCAGATAATTTCCAGAAATCCATTTATTGAGTTGTAAAAACGGTTGTTCTAAAAACAATAGTTTTGTTCATTGTTCTCTGTTTCACCTGCCCTGGATTTCTGTCTTCTTCATATGTAGAACTATTTCAGAACAACCATCAGCTAAAACATGTTTTCTTAATACTCAAATTGAAATAGTCACAAATCTCACTGAAAAAACAGGGAGATGTATGGTTTATGTTGTGGGTGTCTCACGACTGGATGATGACATATCAGAGAATGAGGAAGCACAAGCCGGCCCCTCTGGGTATTTTCCCCCCCCCGGCAGCCGAATCAGACAATGAGGAGTTTTGTATGCATTCTGATTCAGACTCTCCAAATGATGAGTCAGATTTAGAGCAAGACGAGCAATGGATTGATCCGAGGTTCAGAAGGTTTGATAAGCGAAGGTGTCAGTTAACTGGAAAAAGGAAGTAATGGGGGGAAGTGACGTATCGGACACTATATTAGAAGGGGGAAGTAGACTACGCCCTTGTTACGGGCAACGTTTATCAATGAGAGGTTTGGAAGCTTTTGCAATGCTTTGAAAGTCTGATGTTTTGAAAAACCTAGCGAAGGATAATGAGGTCTCGGACACTGTGATAAAGACGGAGTGAGTAATTGGGATGTTTGGAAAGAGTTTGTTGTAATCTAACTGTAAATACTTAGTCTTAGATGTTTTTGCCAGCAAAATGTCAGCAGTTGGCTTTGAAATGAATCCTTTTGAAATGTGTTTAATAAATCTCTTAAAGACATTTACGTAGCTTTTAATGAGCTGAGAGAGACCAGACATAACAGTTTATGACATCAAAAATGCTTTAAAATACAAGTAAGAAACATTTATTGCTGTATAATAATCACCATCAGTGCCATCATCACCATCATCATCATAGTCATTGTTTATCCACTGCAAGATGAAGGCCTCTTCCACATGTTTCCAACCCAACCTTATAGTAATAACAGATTCTCTTTTGATTCTTTTTCATAGAGATTCGTTTTATTTATTTATTTATTTTACTTCCATCTTTATTATTTTTATAAGTAATACAAGGTCGCAAACTTACCTGACATGGCCTTCCTCCTACTATGGTCCCCACAACCAGTCCAAGTTTTGGGGACCAAAGAATTGCACATACTGATCTGAATATCGAGTTGAGGGTCTGAATGAAGGGCTAGGAGCAAGAATGGCAGGGTTATAGGTTTAGAGTTGGAGATTTTTTCCAACAGAGGGGCAAAGACCTGAAAGCTATTCTTATATAGATCCAGGTATTTGTATGGCTTGTTAAGGATCAGTGTTGATTCTCCTCTCAAGGAATCGGGCTGATCATCTTTGCTTTTCCCTTCAAAAGTCCTAACATGTCCAGAACCATCATTTGAATCAGGTCTCACATTATCAGGCTTATTGTCTCCTGGAGCGGGCATAGGTTCCTGATTGCTTGCTGGCTGTTCAGATTGCCTGTCTATCTGGCCTGTCTCTTCAGCCTCTGATTCAGAGAGTTCAGAGTACACCATAGCTGTTTTGTGGATATTTCACCCATTCCTCTTGCTAGGGCTGTTCTTCTGAAAGAGATGGTGTGCTATTGGAGGTCCTCCTGGGTTCATAGCTCCTGCTGAAAAAGCAGGCTGAAATCATTATCAGGAAAACTTCTGGCCAACCTAAGTGGATCTTAGCAGGTTTCACAGCTCCAAAAATGAACTTCGATGGGTGATTTGACCAAAGTTTTGGTATGGTTGGCTGGTGCTTAATCTGTATTATGGTCACCAGAAGACCTGATGGTCATTCCCCCGCTTCTTGCTCTTCCCTTCTGTACAAGGAAGTAAGGCTTACCTGGCCCTTGTATGACTCAATCTACCAGTGTTCATCATTCTGGAGTGAGGGGTTGTTCCCTTTTCAATTGTCCTCATGACTTTCATGCCTGTGATGTAACTGTTCTTGTACTCAGAAAGCAATGAATGGTCCACACTGACAATGGACCAAGCAAAAAGTGCAGACCTGTCCTCAGACTTTTTATCTTTTTGCACTGAAGTGCAAGTTTTTCTTCCAGTTTTTGCCCCAGTCCATAGAAGCTTATGAGTCAGATATTCTTGTTCACATCGCTACATGAATAGATGAATTGTTAACAGCAGCTACAAATTCAAAATCTCAGTACATTTTTTATTACACAAATGGCTTGTAGGTGTTCTGCTGTTATGGGAAATTTTAATATGTGAAGCAGTCCTATGCTTGCATTAAAAATGTATAATTCAAAGCCACGCTTGAGGCAGAGGGGCATTTTGGATTGCATTTAACACTTGTGACAGCAAACTTCTATCAAATGAGGCTTTCAGAAAGATCAGCCACTGGAATAAGGCAACTAGAGATTAAATGCTAGAACTCAACTGTTAATTGTAAGCACTGTTTTTTGAAAGAGTTGTGTTGGATAGTAAAAAAAAAAAGAATGGCTAATGCAGAAAGTGCTGTTGACAGGCTGCTCTTTTTGTGTGTAATACAAAACATAATACATTTTGATATAAGGTATACTATGTTTTTTTCCCTTTTACATAGAATGAGTTTGCCCTGTGGTCACAGAGCAACTGACCCCTTTTTGCCTTCAAACTCAATGAAAAACCAGTGCATGAAAAGAACCCAGATTCCTCTATTGTCACAGAATTAAAGAAATGTAGATTTAGCTTTCTTAGGGCCCTTCTTCATGGCCCAGGTAGTTTTGATGGGGATCTAGAGTGGGTATGTTCAAGGGGAAAACAACTACAAGACTCCAAGCATTATTCTGCCAATACCAGTACTTTGAAATACTGATCATCGATAACAGTAATATTGGCTATTCTGGAATAGGATTGTATATGCATCCCCAGAAAACATGCCAAGGCTTGGAGGGATGACTCTTTCCTTGCCAAATCTCTCATTGCATAAAGTAGCTCCAAATGACTGGAGTAGCCAAAGTGCCTCCGGATCAGCAGCAAGGGTTTGGAAGGGGCAAAAGATGGCTCTTCAGCTGTCAGCAATCTATTCATTGATCGGCTCAGTGCAATGAATCAACAATCAGCTCAGAGACCTGAGAGGTATCGAGGGAAAGGTTGGTCTGAAAGAGCCATTCCAGAATGGTCCTGCAAAACAGTGCCCAGGACAAAAGGAAGGCAGTATGTTCATACCAGTCTAGTGCCCAATAAGTACTGGGCAGGATCCAGTTATTGACCATGTCATCACCAGCATCATTGAAGAAGTGTCATATGACAGGACTTGAGCAGGAGAAGAGGGAAACCAAGCTGGGGTGGGATAACATAAGGGTGGCATCATAAGGACACCTTTAAAAGACGCATCTACAGAATATGTGTTTTGTTTTAGCAATTCATTTTAAAACTCTAAGAGACATTGGCTTATATTACTTAGATATTGAATTAACCTTTGGGGGGAATCCATAAAGTACATTGAATCCTAACGCATGAGTTGAACATGTGCAATGTGTTAATCCAGAAGCAGCAAAGCAAGATTATCCCTAATCAAAATTAGCATGTGTGAATGCCCCATTTAGATCTTTAATTGATCTAAGACTTGTGTGAACCTCAACTTTTTATCTCAGGAACCCTCCATATTTTTAAACAGAAGCCCATGGATAAATAAATAAATTAAAAAATCTTGATGTTTACAACATCCATGTACAGTATGGGATAGACATGTAGACTTGGGTTTCTTTCAACATAATTTAGAACATATATTAAGATATTTACACTTAGGAGCTGGAGCAGTGGGGTTGTGCAGTGAGCCAGAACAGATTAGTTGGAGAATGCTGGCTCCTACATGAGGCAATCTGTGCTGTGATTGGTTGCTGTGGGTGTGGAGGGGGGGTCCCCTTTTTTCCCATCTTTTTCTTCTGTGTGCCCTGTATGCTCTGTGATTTACCTCATGATACTCCTATTTGCTTGACTATCTAGTTTGCTGTATATATAATTGTAAAATATATTTATATAAAACTACAAGTTTGTGTCAGTGTCTTTGACTTCATTTTGGACATCGGCTGTGCAATTCCCTGATGATATAATTTAGAGAGAGGAATTCTATATAAACATAAATCTATCCAACCTATAGTGACAAGTCTGACATCCATGCATTGATTCTATACTTAGAGCTATGAAAGGGGCCAATAAGATAAACTATTACTGTTATTATTTATAATTGTAAGACATTTCTTACAGATTTTCCCCTCTTCCTGGAATAGACCCAACAACATTAATTGCTAGTAGTCTTAGACAACATAACGTATGAAAAATATTATACATACAAAAATATACTTTGAGTCTTCTTAACAAAGCATATGTGAATAAGTAGAATAACCCTATCAAGGATATTTATTGGCAAATATTTAAGATCCAAAAGTATATAGAAAATACATTAAGGAAATTACATTTCTAACTGAGGGTCTGCATCTTTGATTTTTTTTTTTTTACTTCATGGCAAGAGGGAGAGAAGGAAAAGGAGAAACAACATTATTTTTCTTGTAGGAAACAAACTGAAGGACAGAACATAAGAGTATCACTCATCCAGTCAGAGAAAGCAGAGCAGAACCAAAAGGAGGAACATAGGCCTTTACTCGTTGTGTCTGTTCCCAATATTGAAAAGAATGAGCGATACAAGAAGAAGAATGCTTGAGTAAACAGTTTTAATCCATGGCACCTGAAATACTGAATCTGAGCCTATTTATTGCTGTTCATTCTCTCGTTACACTTTGGTGGTCATTTATGACTCCAGAGCTTTGGATGTCCAGTCTGAGATCCAACTCCAGCTGTCCTAGTGCTATCAATAGTTTTGCTTATTGTTCAGATCAATTGCAAACTCTTCATAGACCTAAGTCTATAGCTGTATGAAATAACTTGAAGTACCAGAGAAAACTCTGGCTCAGCCAGGCCATATAAGAATTTGAAGAGACCAAAGTATTCAGTATAAGAATCAGCATAGGTTCTAATGGTCTCATGCAAATGACAAATTAAAGTGATTTTGGTAAAAAGGAATGTTAAAGAATAAATAGCTTTAAAGTGCAATCTACTCAATTGATTCAACCATACATGAAAGAGGTTGACCAGTTTCCTAGGTGCCTTGGATTACAAAAAGTAGCCAATCACTGCTGGATTATTAACATGATTAATAGACTGTAGATTACATTCATCTTGGTTGGCACAACTACTGCAGATTTCATGTGACTTGTTTCTGTCCTTGTGATAAAATGGAAAATTATTAACAAAGGAACTTTGAATCAGTAAATAAAAAGCATTTTCATGGATGTGACTAAAGTTGATATAGAAACATGTGTGGATGTGGCACACGTGAGAAGAATTTAAAGGATTTTTTTCCCCCAAAAGCTTTCTTGTCCTGTACCAGGCAGCTCAGTTTGTAATCTTTCCCTTTAGTATCTGTTCACTTTTAGCAAGGAACTCAGGTGGCCTTAACGTCTTCCTTTAAAGAAAACCAAGTAATGTACTGTCTGCTGTGGAGAGGGAATACTAGATCTGTCTGCCAGTTAGCTTATTTGAGGAGTTGAATGAACAGTGTCTGGTGACCTTTCTGTAATTATAACATGACCTTACCCAGGGAGGGACTTGTTTGGCCAATGTATAAAACTTGGCAGAGACTGAAGTTTTTCATTTTGTCTCTCCATGCTCAGAATGCTCTGCCAGCATAGACAAGGGAACATCGCAGTTCCTAAATGGCCTTCCATGTTGTTCCAAGGCTGTTATTACCATGGTATAGGTCACAATGGTGACTGTGCTGATTCTTCACCCAGGCCTTTGGCAAGGGAGGGAGGGAACTCCCTTCATTGCTACTTTTTATCTTTATTGTTAATCTTTCATTAATTGTATTTTCTTTGATTGTTGCAAGGTACCCAGAGTTTTTGAGAGTCAATTAGCATTCAAGTTTAATAAATGATAATGACGATAGAATGCAGATGAGGATTTTGGTAGGATCATTGGGTAGTTTATTGGCTTTTGACCATAGCCAATACTATCTGACAAAGCAGCAATGCAGAGTGTGTAAATTGTGGTTTTTCTTTGACCCTTCACATCACAGTTAACTATGTCCATTTTTTAAAAGCTACACTCATGTGGACAAATGTATATAGTGTGTGTGTGTATAGCGAAAGAGACAGAATCCTTACTGAGATATTGAATCCTCTTGTTAATATCATGTGATTTTTGTTGTCATGGTTACTAGTGGTTAAATGCAAAGCAATAAATAAAGAGGTCAAGGTAGGTAGAAACCTAAATGGAAATCAAGGCAGAAAATGTAATGGGAAGAAAACATGTCATTGCCAGGTTTTTTTTAAAAAAAAAGGGAGATGGGAAGAGTCCCCAAAAAAACCATTGTCACAAAATATTTAATATAATTAAAGATACATGGTTCCATGCAAAGTAGAAGAAGAAGCAGAAAGATAAAGAGATTAATACAAAATTGAAGACACAAATGTTCCTGATCTGAGTTAACCCAATGAAAGTTACTATAACAGAAGAAACTAACAGTGTTGGGGATCTTGCAGTTCTATTTATGCTTGTGTATGAGAGAGATAGCTTATAAATACTAAAGGTAGTGCCCAGTTAACTGCTCTGTTTAGCAACCATTCAAACTTACAATAGTGCTGAAAAAAGTAATTTTATGACTGGTTCTTGAACTTAGGACCATCACAGCACCACCATAGTGATGTGATCATGATCTGCATGCTTCACAACTGGTGTGCATTTAAAACAGTTGCAACATCTGCAGTCATATAATTGCCATTTTCGAGCTTTTCAGCAAATAAAGTCAGTGGAGAGGCCAGCAGTAAAACATAAGTTGTGAATATGTGATATTGTGTTTAATGGTGGTATTGTTGGTCCCAACTTAGATCCTTAATAAGGGCTACCTGTATTCATTGTTTCATTGGTGTTTGTAAAACAAATACAAGGAACACAAATGACAGTTAAACTAAAATGAAATGTATAAATAGAAGTTATCATAAAGGCTTAATGCTGTGACACTTAAGAAATTGCAGCCATTTTACCTTTTGGTTTCTTTGTGCTTTTCTGTTGTTTGGGATTCTCAGATGTAGAAGGGAGGAATGCTTGAGCTTTTTCAGCTAGCTTAAACCAGGGGTAGGCAACCTTGGCTCTTTTATGACTCGTGGACTTCAACTCCCAGAATTCCTGAGCCAGCCATGCTGAGGGGAAAGGGAGAGGTTTCCAAGCTGAACCATGCTGGCTCAGGAATTCTGGGAGTTGAAATCCATGAGTCATAAAAGAGCCAAGGTTGCCTAGCCCTGGCTTAAACAACTGCAGCTGGATGAGCTTCAAGGTCAATTCTAGATAAAGTTTTTTTTTGTTTTGTTTTTTTAAATTTTTTTATTGAAACAATCAACATTAAACATAAGATCATATTAAGAAGCAATCATCATAGAACATATAATACAACATTAGGTAATAGTCTTTGTAAACGTCTGATTTGGTAAACATTCCTCACTCCTCACGTCAAGCCTCAACTATACGCCTGTTACATTTTATTTGATTGGTGTCTAGATAAAGTTTTGACAAGCTGAAAAGTAGGGAGGAGAGTCCGCTGTTTTAGATTAATTGGTGAATGTGATTTATGACAGGTTTTCTTGGGTGGGAATTGCAACTTGTTACATTGTATCAGAGGGCAGGGAACTTTAGTCTTGGGTTCAACATTGTAAGTACCGATACTTTGTTTCTTGAATAAAATGTTCTTTAAGGAAGAAATCTTTGCCTTGAAGTTCTTTTAAATGGCTTCATCTATATCAGAACCATGACATAGAGTCTTTTCAGCATCTCCAGAATGTTGTTTTTGTACCTACTATGGTATTGAAATGCATATTTCTAGATAAATTAGGAGGAAAAAATAGAAACAGACAAGGAGAACTTAGTAATTTCATTATTTACAGCTACCTAACATTATGTACAAATCCCTGGTTAGATAAAGGTTGCAAAAAATGCCTAGCTAATAGTAAGAATAATGAGTTTCTGGATGCTTAAAAACTATGATAACTTTGCATTTTCCTATAATCAGATGGATGTGAATACTGTAAGACATAGCTGATATTTAGTGAGAATATCACTAAATATTGATTTAGTGATTTTTTATATAGTTTTACTTCTATCCTGGAAGCTATAAATGAGAATAAAAACTTCTTTTTTAAAATATACAGTTACTTTTTACCAATATTTGACAAGGAAAATAAAATAGATTTAGGATATCTCTAATTCTTTCAATATATGTTATCACACTCTGCCAGGAAAACTAGAATGTAAGATATTTATACCAAACTAAATCTTTTTATCTTTCTATTACTTGTTCCAGGATATTTTTGTCCTTCTGGTTTGTGACACCAAAGTAATGTTGCTTTGGAACATGAATCCCTCATTTTAATACTTATAAGGTAAATGGTTACACTAACCCACATTGACTTCTATTTGCAATCCTCTCACTTTGTGGCTTTCAATTTTTTTTATGGAAAAAAGGGGTAACCAGAATTATCTGAGAACAAAATCATGAAAGAAACATTAAGGTATCTGGGTATTAGCCTTGAGAGGATAAAACTGAGAGGAGTGAGATAAAATAGGTTATCATGTGGAAGTAGACCATGATCTGTCCTCTATTCTGCCAGGGTACAGAACACAAAATAATGCAATTAAATTACAAGAAAGCTGAACTGTTTCCCAACTCAGGACATTATAGAGAAGAATTGGGCTTTGGAAAAATGGTTAAATTACATGCCTTGAGGTCAGCTCCCTAGTGAGTCAGTGCAAGAAATTAAATTACAACATCCCTGAAAGACGGCTGTCTCTAGCTTCTGCTTGAACCATACCCAGTGAACAAGAGCTGGCACTACTTTAAGCAATTTGTCTCACCTTCAAACTGTTCTAATCTTATAGTTGCTGGAATCTGCCCTCCTGTAATTTAAATTCATTATTCCATAATGAATTCTCCATTCCAGGTAAAATAAAACAAATCTTGACCTTGTGATATTCTTTCAGATACTTAAAAATGCTATTATATACCACCCTACCCCTACTCTGGTTCTTTTTAAAAATTTAGTTTGCCAAGCTAGGTATCCATCACTCTATATTTACATACTTGATTTCTGTTTCTAAAAAGAGCTTTGCATTTGCTTTGTTAAATTGTATAGTCAGTTTTAGTCGATTTCTCTAGCCTATAAAGATTGTTTCAAAGTTTATTCTTACCTTCTATTGCAGCGGTTCTCAACCTGTGGGTCGCGACCCCATTTGGGGTCGAACGACCATTTCACGGGGGTCGCCAAACACCGCAGTCCGCCATTTTTTCCCCTTTTTTCCTTGGCCAGCGCAGGGGGCAGCACCGCGCATGCGTGGGGTAGCACCGCGCATGCGCGATGTGGGCCGTCGTGCCGCGCATGCGTGATGTGGGCCATCGCGCCGCGCATGCACGATGTGGGCCGTCGCGCCGCGCATGCAGGCCATCGCGCTGCGCATGTGCGATGCAGGCCATCGCGCGCACGCCGCGCATGCGCGAAGTGGGCCATCACGCCGTGCATGCGCAATGCAGGCCGTCGCGTGCGCACCGCGTATGCATGATGCGGGCCATCGCGCCGCGCATGCGCAATGCGGGCCATCGCACGTGCGCCACGCACGTGCGATGCGGGCCGTCGCGCCGCACATGCACAATGCGGGCCGTCGCGCCACGCATGCATGATGTGGGCCGTCACGCAACACATACGCGGTGCAGGTCGGGGTCACGGCGCGCATGCGCGGCGCAGGTCGGGGTCGCGGCCTTAAAAAGGTTGAGAACTGCTGTTCTATTGTATGGTATTGCCTATCCCATCAAAAAATTGTAGATTTGATAAGCATTCTTACTTCAGATATATTGCATACATTATTTTCCTAGGCTATATTAAAATAATCTTCATGCTAAAGTTTAATTTCTCTCTTGCAATATAAAAAAATCAAACTCCAGATTGCTTCTAATATTTTTCTTAGATAACTATCTTGTTTTACAGAAACAAAGGTAGGTCGGTAATCGCTAGAAGCCCCTTGCTCTCAGTACTCATCTCCCCCAAAATCCTAAGGATTTATTTCAGCCACAGCTTATTAAGCATTTTCCAATAACAAGAAATAAGGGTGAAGCAAGGTTTTCTTCCATATTATCCATAGTCACATTTGTATTATTTATTGTGCGCAGTGAAGCAAGGGTGTATAGATTGCTTTTAAATGATCTTTTCCTTTGATTTAGAAAATGACATACTAAGAGAATTTAAATTATATTTGAGAATAGTGTTTTTTTTTCTCATTTTTTTCTGCATGTTAATTGCCTCACTAATGCCAGTGAGCTGAGCTAGAGTTGCCAAATCTGAGGTATAAAACTCAGTGGAATTACTAGATTGCAGCAAAAGGCTGATATTTTTTGTATTCCCCTGTTTTCATCTAGTGGCGGTTTTCATTTTTGTAGACCCAATTTAGTAGTTTTAGTTGTACAAAATTGTGATGGTTCTGGTCAAACAAGTGTTCTTCCAAACAAAGGGGGATAAGAGGGAGATCTAAGTAAAAAGCAAATCTGATTCAGTTGTGTCAGGACCTAGTAACAAGATTTGGTAGAAATATCCCCTACTAAAATGGACTGTAACATGGATGTCTAAAGTAAAAGAGCAGAAAGGTAAAGGTTAATTGACAGGAGTACTGGTCTAATTGATATAAAAGTGAAATTAGAAGTGGATTATTATTCCCAAGTAACCAAGTCTCTGCAATTATCTCAATTAGTACTTGGGATGGACCAAATTTTTAAGCTTTCTTGAGAATATGGACACCTGTCAGTTCTAGGTCAGGTATCATTAGTATACTGATGATATTAAGTTGTGCTTGGAGAATGTTGGGGTCTGAATAGTTAGGAATAGCCTTAGATTCAAACCTAACAAGAGCAATTGGCTACTTCTGGGGAATTTCCATCGTTGGTTCTGAAAAGGATTGTACTGGTGTGAAATCTGAAGGCAAGAGAGTGTCTTCCTGCACTCTTTGCATTTGCTTTGAGGAGCAAGTGGAAGCTTGGTCCATGAAGGAATTTTCCAAGTTCAGTGTGCACCAATCGAAGCCATTCCTGAATCTAGAGGTTCTCTTCAACTCACTTACACCTTGGTCACCTCATCAATAGACTATTGAAACATAATTGGAAATTCATATGGTCCCCATTTTGCCTCCTTTAATTAACCTTTAAAATTGGCTTTCCCCCCCCCCCAGGCTTTGTGTTAAGTCACGGGTGTCAAACTCGTGATGTCACATGACATGTTGCGACATATCACCACTTTTTTCCCATTTCCGGCAATGGGGTGGGCGCAGTTTTGGCATGATGCATCCGGCCTGCGGGCTGGCAGTTTGACAACCCTGTGTTAAGGGATGTTCGCATGGAAGGATGGTTTGTTGTTACCAGCTGTTGTTTCTATGTAATGTTTCTTTCAACTTTGTGAAGTCACACAGAGTTGTTCTGGAGCTGGTAGCCTAAAACTTTAAGAAATAAATGAATAAGATTCCAATCTCTGTGCTGGTAATTTTATTTATTTATTAGAAAATAATTAGAAAATTTGCTTTGTCTCAATAATGGCATTCCTACTAAGTCTGATATATCTGTGCACAAATACAAGATACACTATCCAGATAAATTTTGTCTCTTTGTCACTGGGAAGTACTTCAAGAGAACAACCTGTGCAGTTGCACCTGGAGGTATGGCATTTATTTAGGAAGCACAGCAGGTTGTCTTAAAGGTGCTTTTTCAAAGGGCAAGTAGACTTTTTTTTCCTGAGGAAGAAGACATTTCACTTCTCATCCAAGAAGCTTCATAGGGGGTGGGGATGATGGAAGATTACTTCTGACAGAATGGGGGTCTGGGTTGGAAGTATCATATTTCTTTGCAGTCATCTGGTCATTAGCACTCTCCCTGAGAGCTCTTGAAGCCACTTGGGGGCTTATTGTGCCATTAGGGTCACTTGCGCAAATGGGGACAGAATATTCTTAGAACTGTTGCGAGGTGCTGCGTTGTAGACAGGAGATAGGTGGCTGCCTTATTCCCCCCCCCCTCTGTTGAAGGAGTGCTGTTCTTCACCAGGAAGATTTCACCCCCAGTTGCATATCTTAAAGATGTCAATGGCTATAACCAATGAAATTTTTCACTTGATTTTTGGACTGGATATTTATCATGTTCTTGTCTGCTGTTTTAATTTCTGCTTTTGGGCTGGTTTTTGACTCTGGACAATTTTACTACTCCATATAGTGTAGATATCTGTTCTTGATTCCTTATCTTCATACCAGCAACATCGCTCTTACATTCATAATATTTTGATGCATAGCCCAAATATGTTGTTTAGTCCCTTCCTTGTGTGGTGGTACATTCCTATGTATAGCAGAATTGATGCCATGCATAGTGAATGTTATTGTACAACACAATATTGTTGTAGAATTGCTTGTCTTGTGTTGGTTTTTGAAGCTGAATGTGTAGTCAAAGTAATACAAGAATTTAAATCTTTACATTTAAAAATCTCTAATAGAGTTTTATTCTTTCAATGGTTATGAATTTTAGAATAATTGAAACTTAAAATACATTCAGCAACATTTACTAAATAAATGAACACATGGTGAAAAAAGGAAAGCTGCATGCGATATCAAAATTAAAACATGTTATAAATTGTTGTTATAAATAAAATGCATTTGAAATGGAACACTTTGATATTCTACTGGCAATGGATGTGTAATATCTGCCAAGAAGCAGAACCTATAATAATCATGCATTATAAGCCAGCAGGGAAAATTGCAAACAATGCTTTAAAATGTGACATTTCAAAATTCCATTATGAAGTCAATTAACCACAATAGTTATCTATTACATATTTTACACATCTGAATGTTGTGATACTGTTCTCAGTTCCAAAAAAAGGCTAAAATATGTATTTTGGAAATTATACATTTAAATATAAATACATTAAAAAGATTTTGCATTTTTAAAACATTAATTAATGTGCAATTGACCAGTTAATGTGAGTCAGATTTCAATATACTAAAAAGAAAGAGATATATTAAAGAAATACATTGCTTAGTTTTTTCTTTTGTTACACTCCAATTGCTTTACTGTTTCCCCACGAGTAATAACAAGTCATCGCTGTCCATCTTTAACACATGAGAAAAAAGGGCCATTAGTGTCATATCTTATTTCAAGCTTCAGAAAAAAATCCTTAACTAACAGAGGATGGATTTTAAAAAGTGTTATGTAAAAAGAACCAAGAGAATCCATTTCACTGTGCCTATAGATTTGTAGAGAACCATGGAGATGGCCTTGGCCTTGAGGGAAATGTTCAGAAACCATTAAATAAGAAGGGCAGAAGCATTATTTGAGCAGGCTGGCCCCTCCCTGGTTCACTGGGTATAAGAGTGATAGGAAGAAAAATACAATTAGATTTGCAAGATGATTTTAATATGCCGTATAATTATACTCCCAGATAAGGGGAGGATTTTAGGTACCAAAATACACCCAAAATGGCCAGTTGTGAAAATGGATATATGAAAATTTCAAGAGTCAGCTTATCCACAACTGGTGTGTTTTTTATGGTATTTGTGTTAAACAAATTGAGAATTGGCTTATTTACAGTTGGGCTTACCTAGGAATATATATGGTAGCCATCTCAAGAAAGCTTAGATTTAATTTTCTTGTGAAATCTGTTTCCTGATCTAGACAACCTCAAAGGACTACCAGTAGTCCATGTGAAATTATCAGGACCAACCCAAATCAGAATAACACAAGAACAGGCAACATTTTGAACTGCTAATCATAGCAATTATCCAGAGCAGGTGACATAGGGTTTCTTGCCTGAGCAGGGGGTTGGACCAGATGACCTCCAAGATCCCTTCAAAACTTTATTATTATTATTATTATTATTATTATTATTATTATTATTATTATTATTATTATTATTATTATTATTATTATCAACATGCTTGTGCAGTTCAAAGTACTGTGGGTACTTTGTACAAAGTATTTGTGACTGTGGGATGTGGTAACTCAAACCTACCATTCCTTGAGTTTTTCACACATAAACAAGAGAAAGTGATAATTGCTGGAAAAAGCAACCTGCCTAAATCATTAGAAACACTCAGTTTGTCAAAAGTGGGATCATTGCTGCTTGCATATTTATCCAAAATATGTCAACTAAGAAGCTGAAATAATACTTAGCCACCAAATACTCAGGAAAAACCTGAAGTATTCTATCATAGGATGAGAAACATTAAGCCATTTAATTTTTTATCTATCGAGTATCAGCCTGAAAGAGAATAACTGTGAGGAGATAATGTATCATTTTGCAATAGAAAAATGGCAGAAAAATCTGCATTTAAAGTGAACCTATTTATGAACGATCCACTTCATGCTGATTTGTTTTTTAAAAAAGAGTAAAACATGTTACAGAACAATTAGGAAACGTTTTAGACTTCTCTCCCCCCTTGCCCCCCACAGGATTTTATGTATAAAGTTTATTTCTTCTTCCATGTCCTCCACTGCTCTACCATTTTCTAAATCAAAATTTGCAATATGATGCTTGGCCTTGCAAACACAAAAAGTTCTGTTTTGCTTATTTTTTAAAACTCTTATCACCCCAAAGTCAAAAACATTGGGTGTTCCTAATATATTTCTTTGAATTCCAACCAACACCGGAACTGAGATGAAAAGATAAAACTGGGCTGGTTTTATTTCAAAGCTACCTGCCCAGCATCTGCAGTGGTATACAGATATTTCAAAGGTACATGTTTTGTACCTTTAACATAAATTAGCCAAGAGGTCACATATTTAATTTCAAATACATGAGCAAGCAGAACACAGACAGAAACCCTACCTTGCCAAATGCAGTTCTGCTTATATTCATTACCCATGCCCATTACCCCACTAGTTCCCTATTTCCACAAGCACAGAGCTATCACTCAAGCTTGAAACCTAGGAAATAATATACGCACCATCTTATGGAGAACAGAGATCTTTAAATCTGAGTTGTTGCGGGTTTTTTTGCTTTTGCAAAGGCCCATTTCTTTAAGCACGGGAGAAATTATTTCCAAAATGATATTACAGTTAGTGTGTGCAAAGCCTATGCAAGGCCTGTGGATATTGATATTCATTTGCAATCTGGGTAGAATCACATCCTAAAAACACGGATCTTCCACTTTAGCCTCTTAAATTTCCCTATTATCTACAAAATGAACTAAGTAATTGACAATTTAGCCTCCTGCTGTCATCAAACTCTAATAAGAAGAGGCCATTAGATAGCAGATGCTTGCCTGAAACACATGTGTTGGAAGCTTGATAGCAGAGGGTAAGGTTCAATGAGGAGCTAATATGGAGATCGAATGGGAGGAGCCTGTTCCAAATCAGGTACAAATCAGCACAGCAGTCCTAGAAGATAGTACTACCTCTCATCTCATTAATCCAAAAGGTTAATATTTACGTACACACACCTTCCTGGAATTATGGAAAATAAGTGAAAATTAAATAATTATTTAATTATCAATACAGTAGCTGTTTCACAGCAAGAAACAACAACTACAGGTTGATAATTGTACTGTTTTCAGCAAAGGAAAGGAAAAAAAATACTTCACCTGTTTTCTCTTAGTTAAATTGCTAGTTCAAGTCCATACCTTTCTCACTGGAATCTTTATCAGCACCACAGGTGATTGTCGTGTACTTTAAGATGTCATGTCATGAAATTAGGAAGTTTAGGAGAGATATGACAACCCTGATGAGACTTAAAAGCATGTATTACAAATTCCATTCTGGTTCAAAGAAAGAGTGCATGCCTACAGTCATAAGTTTTAAGCGCTGTTGAAGAAGTAAGGATGGGGTGGGGGGGAGGGGAGGAGATCCTAATTTCTATTTCTGTGGGTAAAGAATAAACCTGCTGATATTACTAAAGGAAGAAAAAACAAAATAAATTCCATAACAAACTATTATTGACGGGTGTGGGAAGTTCAGGCAATGGAAGTGTGAAAATGGGGGTTAAAACCAAACAAAATATAAATTGGAAAAAATAGAGGAGACACTAAAGGTCTTTTAAATGACCATTGGAAAAGCCTTGAAGAATATTAAATTTGAAGAAATGTACTAGGGCAACAAGATATCACTGGTAGATTATGCAACTAGACAATTATGAGCATATTTCACACCCTCAAATACAGACTGCTTCAGAACTTCCAACAACCATTATATGTTTTAACTTCAACTGCGTTGGCCATGTGTGTTTAATTTATGAAAAGCTGCACTTTGACCCTCCCACCCAGAAATCAAAAGTAGAAGGAAGTTAGAAGGAAATCCAGTTCCTTTGGAGCTGGTTTAAGAAAAAGAATGCAGAATATGGGCAGTTGCTTGAAGCAGAAGTGAAGTTTATTTCCAAGAGCACAGGAAGAGTACCAGGTCAGCTATTGGAGGTGGATACTTTGAGTCCTCCCAGGCAAGTCCCTTACATACATAGGAAAACCTTGTCTTTGTTCTCTGATGGTGCTTGGAAAGAGCCCACCCTTTAGGAATCTTTAGAAAGTGTAATTGACCAGTTTTCGAAAAGGGGGCACTCTAAGGTCAGGCTCTCTGCTGAGTTCCTATTTTCCCCACTTATTTCCTGGTCAGTTAGCATGATAGATAGAAGTGGCAGTCTCATGGAGGAAAGGATCTTTTGTTTAATAATGGGTGGAATCTCTGGCATCCTGAAAGGAATGTTTATCTGAACAGGCTGCTGTCCCTGGCCAATGTCAACCTCTTCCTCAGGTTTTTTTTTACCTTTACTTCAAATGTAATTCCTAACCTTTTGTTGGAAATAGCAATGTTGGAAAGCTCTTCCTAAGAAATTCAAAAGTGGTTCAGTTTTTGGGAGATAACTTTTATGAACTATTGATGAAAAAAAAAATCTCAAATGTAGCTCTCTCCCCTCCCATATACGGAATGCTATCTCCAGTTAGTAAGCATTGATATGCACTGGACCAGCATATGAATCTAGCCATTTCCCCCCCCCCTATGAAATTACATGAAGATGTCACCTCAGTTGTGATAGTTACAACAACATGGGGGGTGGGATGAAGTATTATAATTTCTATGTAGCAATGATGCACCATCTATTGATTCTTAAGTCTCAAAGATGCTCTTTCAAAAGGCAACTTGATTGTCTTTGTTTTCCTTTGAAGACCTTTTGCTTTTCCAAGATGAGAAGTGAAACATCTTCAAGGAAAAACGAAGAAGTCCACTTGCCTTTTGAAAAAGTACCTTTGGGGCAACCATGACCTGAATGGCTGAGAATCTCCATAGATACATTGATTCTTAAGCTTTCTCCATGAATAACATCATTCCTGTTTTCTTTCATGTTTCTTATTTGATTTGATATTTGTGCATATTCACTTGTGTCTATGTGGTAAACCAATCCTGTGTTCCTCAGTTCAGTTATTCAATATTTCCATTCAATTACAAGCATCTCTTATTATCTAATTATAAACCTAATTATCCTTGGTTTCACATATCTACTATAGATCTTAATGTCCGCTTTGGGTTTGGCTTTGAAAAATATGTTTTTCGACACAAAGATAAACCCATTAGGAGAATTTTTGCAGCACTTCTGATATATCTCTTTTGTCAATTAAAATGGGGCTACTACTCCACATTTTATATATGATTATGTGAAATCTTTAACAAATAAGTCCATTACTATAATCTGTAGCTTCAGGCTCAGCTGTAAAATTCATGGGCAAATAACTGTTTCCCAGAAATTCTTCCTTGCAGGTTTATTATTAGGTTATAAATTATAACAACTTGGCTGATCGTAATGCTTTTCAAATGTACCTATTTTATTATCATTTCATCAAACATAACGGCTTTCCTAGTCCACCCAAACATTAAATAACAGGACAACATTTGGTCTTCTGCATATTTCAATATTCAACACAGATTTAAACCTGATCTGATAAGCATTTTGAGCTATCCCTATTTGGTCTTTAGATATGTATTATACTCTCAAAATTTGTTAAAGGAACACTTTGTGGTGTACTTTTTATTTTATTTATAGCTTTGTCCATCTACTCATGTGCTTTTATTAATCTAGATTGTGATATTCCGCTTCTATTTGAGTAAAGAAAATCCAGTTAATACATGTCAGTGTAACAGTAATTTTACAAATAATTCTTTATAAGCTGCCATGAGTTTTTCATGGAATTGGTGACGATAGTATAATAATAATGGAAACTGTTCACAAACTGTTCTTTGGTTCAGAAGGATTCCTTGTGAATTATGAAAAAGAAAGGCAAACTTTTTCTCCTTTTTTTTTCTGACAACTTCGCACTCTCCCTTCCAAGGTGTTCCTCAACCCTTAGAATCTTCAGTAAGGATAAAGTGGGACCATACCGATATGCTTTTTGTCATCCTATCAATAAATTGACTGACTTTAGCATTTTAAAGGTCATTTTAAAATGGTATCTCTACTTGCCAGGGCAGCTTTCTTTAATGTGTATGAACTCCCACTATATCAGAAGAATATAAGTGACTGAGTGCTATAATGAGCTATAATGGAGTGAGAGAAAAATATTAATTGCAATTTACTAGAGTAAAATGATGCCCTTTTGTAACTGAAAGAAATGCTGCTGAAGAGTTGCCACTGCAGTTCCTATTAATTTCTTTGCAGTGCTTCTGAATTCAGCTGTATGTTTGTAAATAAACAAGTTTTAAAGAGAGGAATTGACCTGGTTGTGCATTTGCTCTTTCATACAACTGCCTTGGGGTGTTCAGAACTCTGCCTGGCAGAAATCTAGGATATTCAGCTTTGCTTTCAAGCTCCGTAACATTTAATTCCAGAAATAAAGAAATGCAATTCAGTGAGATGTCTTGTCTATTAAAATATTTCTAATGAGACATTGTTTCCGTATCAGCAACTTCATTGTTTTAGGAAGCAATTTTTCTTGTAGACCTGAAAAGTTGAAAATTTAAAAAGAGGAACAGCTAGATATGTTTGCCTGGTTTGTTTCTCTTTCACAAAGTGCAAATTGTCAGCACAATGTGGAGGAAAGTTAATTTCCCAGTTCAGAAATATAAGGAATCATCCAGGGGTTTGAACAAAAGGGTGTTAATGATTATTAATTCTATATAATGTCTTATTAATTGTGTGTTTATTTTCAGGTTTTGCAAACAAAACAAAACTGCTCAATCATTCCCCATCATAAGTCTATTTTAATAACTTGCATTAAATCATGATTAGTACGTATAACCTCTATTAGCCATTTCAGACAGAACACTATTTTTTTTCCTTCTCCATATAGTTTGATCCAGTCTGAATTCAGTTGTGTTGGATTTCAAATAAAGGAGACTTTAATCTTCAATTTGCCACCCAATGTCCAGAGTTATTATTTCAGGTCAGGATGAAATGTCCAAGAAATAGAGCAGGGGCTTTTGTCGTTGCCAGTACCAGATTCAAGCTTGAGTTGGGCAAACTTTTTAAAATCTGATTTTAATCAGTTTTTTTTAAATTGCTAGAACTTTCTCCAATTTCCAGTTTGTACTCAAAACTGACAACTGTCATAATGCTCACATTTCATTCTATGGCAAAATCCCCAAAAATGATGAGACTGGTGACAAAGGAGAATAAAAGGAAAAATAAAGTAGGCAAATATATTCCTGATGCCTGGAGTTATTTTTAAAAAACCACAAGCTTTCCTGTTTAAAAAAAAACATTAAAGAAAAACAAGAACTATAAATGCCGGTACTCCTTGCTTAACAACTGCTTGTTCAGTTGCAGCCATCACAGTATCTTTGTAGACACATGGTCACGATTCAGATGCTTGGCAATTGGCTCACAATTATGATGTTGCATTGTTCTGTGATCACATTGCAATTTGGGACCTTTACTCTCAACTTCAATCAGTAAGGAAGCTGGCAGGAGGTTGCAAATGGTGACCATGTGACAGCCAGTTTATTAACAATGTGGGATTCACTTAATGACAGCAACCGAAGTGCCAGAACTGCTGTTGCTAAGCGATGTGGTCATGTAACATTGTGCTTTATGACCGTGTCACTTAGCAATGGAGATTCTAATCCCTATTGCCAACATTAACTGAGGTTTACTTGTATAATTGAAGCAGAAAAATATTTGGGATTGTTGGATTGTTAGGTAGCAATGGGGTATAGGGATGCTCAATGAGGATATGGAATGGCGGAAAAACCCAGTGCATTCCTTGCATTGCAGAAGGTTCAGGACTCACAGTCCATTTCTGAGCAGAGTCAGAATGTGATAAATTACCCACCTCTGTGCTATATAGCCAGACAATCATTTCATTTTCCTCCTTTTAAATCTTAAGCATGAGAAAAGCAACATAGCTTATGGAAGTGTGCGCTCTCTCTCTCTCTCTCTCTCTCTCTCTCTCTCTCTCTCTCTCTCTCTCTCTCTCTCTCTCTCTCTCTCTCTCTCTCTCTCACACACACACACACACACACACACACACACACACACACACACATCGTTAAGGGGAGGGGAAGATGCTGAGTTCCCGTCCCTTTGGATGGTGGCAACAGGAAGGGCCAGGATGTTCTGCCCAGCCAAAGGCAGGGCCAGGGTGTAAATCTCCAGAGGGCTTCTGAGAAAGGAGACTTAAAATCTCCAGCCTTCTGTCACATGGATTCTTTTCTTTATGTTCTTTGTTTCTTAGATTTTAAGAAACTTATAATTTTTCCTGTTTGTGATATGGGCATTTAATTGCTGCCTTGGTTTAAATAATTCTAAGTAAAAACAAACTTGAAAGTGTCCTTATCATAGAATAAAAATAAAAGTTTCTAGGAAGATTTTGCACAATGTACTCCCTCTATTTTATATGTAATCATAGTTTCCTGAACTAATTCACAATTGATTTCATACAACAGACTGGAAATATAAAATAACTATACTACCTGGTTCACAGAAAGCATACCTTAGCAACGCACATTTTAGCCTAACATTGTCTGCAAAACTCAATCTTAAAATAGTTGAATTAAAAGGGAAAAAACCCCGTCATACAAACCCTGCATTGCTTACTGTATACCTCCATCAACACAGATATTAAACACTTTATGGTTGATAATTTTGCTACCATTTTGACAGAACAAGTAATAGGAACATTTTAAGAAGAAATTGGGCATAAAAATCTAAAGCAGATTTGTATATAAAAGATTGGAGATTTAACACTAGTTACCAAAGATGTTGATTTGGGAGGTTTACATTAAAAGGCCTCATTAACTCCTGCTTATATAATTGCAAGACAGATGACTTTTACTGGAGGTCACTGTATTTATTCATTATATAATTTCACCATAACTTCTCTTTTCTACAGTAGAAATGTGTTCTTTCTGTTCTTTTCTTTATTGCAAAACCTTATTACACAAAAAGTATGTAAAAGTGAGGAGACAGAAGCACAACAAAGGATTTGTTTTCCCCTAATTTTACAACTCATAAATTGTTATTTTATTGCTCATCTTTAATAGGATGTACTGAATTAAACCCAACATAACAGATTGGTGAGTTTATTTTCAAAATAATTTTTGAGCTCCATTATAGTAAAAAAGTAATTATGGACAGTCTGTATTTTTCAAGATGTGTGCTCTACCCATGACAAATTTCTAGTGTGGTCACTTTTAGTCTGCCTTTTTTCTAAGTGTTGCTTCTTCCTTCTCTCCGATTTGCTATTGACCCCACTCCATTATGAAAAATGTCCATTTATTCCTACTCGTCAGTTAGTTGCTTATCTGTAAAAGCGCCTACTTTTTATATTCCATAGTTATTAAGTTTCTTGAGAAATCTTTTAAGGGGAACTTCATTAAAGGCTTTTTGAAAATCTATGAGGTCTATGAGGTCACTCTTATCTACATAGTTATTAATATCCTAAAAAACCTGTAATAGATTAGTTAGACAAAACTTTCCCTTAGTTTAAATGTAGGTGTACTAATACATTTCTGTGTTGTTTGTATACAAAACAGAATGGTTGGTATATATATAGATAGATCAATTTTATAAATGAGAAAGACAGTAAGCTTTAATTAACTGCTAGTAAACTTATTCCTGCCTCTGTCCTTTTTTGGAGTGTGGTTTCATATATGCATACAATCACATGTTTACATTTATTTGAGGAGGTGGACCTATTTTTTTGCTTAAGGTCATAGGCAATAGAAAAACAAAAGCCTGGCAATTCCAAGTTTAGTCTTTATTGCTAGGTCATAAACTTCTTAATAGTAGTTAGGTGTTGGTTGAACAATTAGCCAGTGAGTGCTTCAGATTTGTCTTGTTAGTGGAGCTGTATGGAGGAGAAAGGCAAAAATAGAGTAACTGTCCATAATCTAATCCAAGTGTAAGCCAAAGAGCAAAAGCAACAGGAATGCAGGTCAAAGATACATATAAGATATAGATTTCTTTATGTAACTGAAAACATGCATTAAGAAGTTAAATCTCTTTGGGCCACAATTAAAAGAAAGTTACTTTGTATTCAAGAATATCCATCTAAAACATTGGCTTTGCTTGCTCAGTATTGCCACCTACTCTGACCAAAAACAACTTTTCCAATTATTTAATTCAGTTGTAACAATTCCATTCCTCCTTGGTGCTCTCTAGTTTTATCAGATTTCAGCTCTCGTCTTCCTTATCCAATAATTATGCAAGCCACAGATGATGGAATCTGTGGAAGATGGAAATTGGAAGAAGATTTTTTTCCAAGGTAGTTGAGAAATTCATCCTTTTATTCATGAGCTAGAAATGGGACATAGAATAGAATTAGGATAGGATAGGATAGGATAGGGTAGGGTAGCGTAGCGTAGCGTAGCGTAGCGTAGCGTAGCATAGAATAGAATAGAATAGAATAGAATAGAATAGAATAGAATAGAATAGAATAGAATAGAATAGAATAGAATAGAATAGAATAGAATAGAACAGAACCTTGGATGTCTTCTAGTCCAGCCCTCTGTTTAAGCAGGAGAATTTCAGACAAGTGACTGTCTAGTCTCTTTTTAAAAACCTCCAGTGATGGAGCGCCCACCATTTCTGAAGGCAAGCTGTTCCACTGGTTAATTGTCCTTACTCTTAGGAAGTTCCTCCTTAATTCTAGGTTGCTTCTTTCTTTGATCAGTTTCCAACCATTGTTTCTTGTCCTGCCCTCTGGTGCTTTGGAGAATAATTTGACCCCCTCTTTTTGGTGGCATCCCCTCAAATACTGGAACACTGCTATCATATCTCCCCTATTTCTTCTTTTCTTTAGACTAGCCAAACCCAAGTCCTGCAGCTGTTCTTCATATGTTTCAGTCTCCAGGCCTTTGATCATTTTAGTTGCTCTTCTCTGAACTTTTTCCAAAGTCTCAATATCTTTTTTGTGGTATGGTGATCAAAACTGATACGTTTTATTTAAATATTTTTATTCTTTTTTGGCAAATAAATTTATTTTGAATCAGTATGTCACTTTCTGTAAGTGACTTTCACATTTTTGAGCCTTATAGGATATAAAAATCCTAAATTTAGTGAAAGAGCTCATTTGGTTTTCTTTGGTTTCGTTTGGGAAAGTTGAAAACTATTGGAAATAAAATTGAATAAGTCATATTAGAAAATGTCCATATCCTGCAGCTTTAGAACTGAATACAAATTATATCAGTGCTATTAAAAAATGATCAGTCTTGAAATTATTGATGGATAGAGGTAAAACCACACAGCATTTCCAATCAATGTGTTAGTATCATGGTATATTACCAAGCAGATAAGCAGCAGGCTCACAGTTGTAGATTTACAGAGACAGGAATAAATGTCAAATAAGTATATTCTGTTTGTCCATTTACGGTAGCTATAAACTAGCAAGCCAACTAAAAATATTTATTGTGCCTTGAAAATGTCTATGGCAATATGCTTCAAGGTGTACTGTTATATCTTCTGTATTTTCTCACTTGAATAGTAACTAAAGGAGATTGATTTTTGTCTTTTTTAACTTTGTTTTTTAGTATAGCGAGAAATTTCTTATAGTCATGATCAACCCAAGACCAAATGAAAAATACCATCCAAATCTGTGCCACTGATGCTGGCCAAAAAAGCTATTGTTTCAGAACATATCACAATTCAAACACAATAATGCTTGGGGGGAGCTACTTGTTGGTATTATTTTAAATCTATTTGTTCTATTATGAAAGTAAACCATTTGGCCAAGACTGGCGGTAGATGATCAATATTGCTGAAACAAACATGGTTTTTGCTTAATGAGTTCTCATACCAAGAGTAGAAATGCTGGAGCCCATCTGATAATTAGGCTTTGAATGATTGCTTCTGTGACTTTTTTGATCAGCAAAATTTTTTTCCTATAACTGAAAAGAGATGACTCCACATTTATTTTATATCTAGAACCTGCAGTTGAGAACAATGGATATTATTCAGGAAGTGGGGGAGATAATATCTGATTTCCCCTAGTCGTGAAGCATGTGTCAGCTTTGTGAAAACTTAGACAAATACTGAAAACATCTGAAAGCTAACTGAGGTGTGATTGACTGAACTACCCAACTTTTTATTATTATAAAATAACCTGTAAAATATATCTTTTTATTACCGCTGTCATTGTATGCATATGTGGGCATTTGCAATATACATTTATGATCCCATAGCTTCTAGAGCAGTGGTTCTCAACCTTTTTAATGCCGTGACCCCCAACCGGTCATAAGTCAAGGACTACCTGTATTTCCCTGCCCGGGAGCGCTGCGCATGCGTGGTGCTGCCCTGGGCCGGCTGAAGCGTAGCTGGCAAGGGGCAGCGACAGCGCAGGGTGACCACCAGCTGGGACACCAGCTGGCCCAGCCCAAGGGAGGTAAGGCACCCGCTGGGCCCCACGTGCACCAGCAACCCTCCCTGCACCCGCCAGCCTCCCACCTCCCACCCCTGGCCCTCTTTTACTTACATTTTTAGTAGTTGCTCAGCAGGGAGGGGTGGAAACTTCCAGACAGCTTGCCTTCGCTGCAGACAACTTGCAGCACCATTTGCAGACTGGGACTTTTGGCGGGCTCAGCAGGGCAGAGACAGCCTGGACAATTCCTATTGGCTTTTGAAAGCCAATAGAATTAGACTCTATTCAAGAGAGTCTATTCTATTGGCTTTCAAAAGCCAATAGAATAAGAGGGAGTAGCACAGCTAAGGAAAAGGGGAAAAAATGGCAGACTGCGTTGTTTGGCGACCCCCGTGAAATGGTCGTTCGACCCCAAATGGGGTCATGACCCACAGGTTGAGAACTGCTGTTCTAGAGTCTCCTGATCTCCTAGCTAATTTGAAGATACTAACCAGGGATAGAACTGGGAAATACTTGTTTGGGAAAGCACCAGGAAATTCCAGGATTTAGAGTAGGTTGTATATGAATCAAAAATCGGAGGGGAAAAAAAAAGAGGAAATCACTTGCACATTTTTTGTCAAGAAAACAACATGAATGTATTGTGGGATGTCAAGGGAGACTTCATCCCTATGCTGATTTGAGGAAAACTGAATTATAACAACTTATTGCTATTTATAAGAAATAAACGCAATAGCTTAAAGAAAAAATGTATTTATTCTTAAATAATGATGGATACAATCGCTTTATTTAGAAGAAACATTTTTCACTTTTATAGGATACTGGAATGTCTCTTGTATACTGAGGTCAGTCAACGGTAGTTTTTGTAAGATTATGCATTAAAAATTTCTTCAGGGTCCCCGTCTAATAAATTAACCAATTAAATCAGCTAAATGTTTTAGCCCTTATGGATGCAGTATAAAATATTTTTGAAAGGGAAATGTGTTACTTTTATTTTAGAATATACAGCAAATAATATTCATGAATACAATATTTCACTTAGCAAAAGTGGCTTTGATATTTGCCAGGGTCCCCATAGTTATGGTAACCCAGAAACATGGTCTTTCATGCAACAGCATTCTTGAAAACAAGATCAAAATATTTCTTGCCAGAATAAATTGTATTTGGTTATTCAACGATGTCATTTAGATTTCCAAATTATTTCAACCATAATACAAAAAATACTGCATTATTTGCTAGCAGAATTTATTTAACATATTATCATACCAATCCTTTTTTCAGATCACTTTCATAGTTGCTTCTGTTTCCTTCCTTTCCTTGTCATAGAATTCAAATAATTGCTGTGGCTTAGCAATTTTAAATGGCCTGACAGTTTTATGCCAACTAGCTCAGCATATTATCTAATCTACTTTTAGACTGAAACTGACAGTACCAACAGTAGATTTTTAAAAAACCCTATTTGTTCAGAGCTTACTGTTGTACTATGGCTGCTATTGCAAATCTAATTCATTCATATCCTGTCCTCTTGGTTTTATTTTTTCTGTAGTTACCCTGGATTTGACTTTATTCATGCTACAGATAGCACCAAAGAAGGGGAAGCATTAATGTGGAAAGTATTTATGCGATAGAATCCATTTGCGTGATAAAACATCTCCATTTTATCAGATGCTGTGGAATCACTATTGTGATAGGAATCATTTCCCTAGAAAAAACAAACTACTTAGCACTATAGACATGTTGATTTTTTTTTGAGCTCTTTACCTACCAACTTTAGTTTTGTATGCCAATGCTGGAAAATCATCTTGTTCCTTCCATTAATGCATTTAGCTGTGTTCTATTTGGGAAATTGGGGCAAAGTTTTGCAAAATAATTCTGAAATCTCTTGCCTTAATCTATGAATTTATAAAAGGCATCAATTACATCTTGGAATGATACAGTAATGAATTATCTCCCATAAACAGTTCAGATCAGCAGCATAAGACACTGATTCATTTGAAGAGAGAGGTGATGGTCTGGAGCAGAGATGATTACAGAGATGGATAATAAGATCGAAGGGTGTGGCAGGATAAATGTGCCATTTTGACAGTTCAGAAAGAGAGAGCAGTAATTCATGGAACAGTGAAAAGGGTTGATTCTTCCCCCCCTTCCCCTGTAATAGTTTCCATAAATAATAAATACTTATTTAGATAGGACTATGATATATCATCACAAAGCCCAATGGCATTTCAACAGCCTATAGAATATTAAACCTTACTAATAAGTTGCTTTGAATAAGTTGCTGCCTTTTAACTCAAACCCACCATTGGTGATATGTGGATAAAACTGCTACATTTTTAATGTCTATTAAATAACAAATCTTGCCACGAAGTACACTTTTAAAAATAAGTTCTCATTTATTATGAAGAAACATTAATCTTTTCAGAATCTTGTTCAAAGTAGAGGAAAATGTATTGAGGTATAAAGTGGCAAAGCAGTACATGTTTGTACAGTATGTGCTGGAGGAAGGTGGGTTTCTATCTTTAATTCTGCAATCGTCATTCTGGCAATTTATAGCTGCTCTGCTAGCCTCCAACAGTTAAATCCCAAGGAAATGTACCACTAAGCTTCTTTTTTCCAGATTGAACATTCCAATTTTCTTCAATCTTCCTTAAAGGCACAATATTGGGTCCCTGAGTCATCCTTGTCGCCCTTCACTGAACGTGTTGCAGTCAATATGCTTTTGGAAATGTGGTGCCAGAATTGCACACAATACTTCAGGAATGATCTCGCCAACTGCAGAGTAGGGTGTGTAAGGACTACATATGTTCTTGATATAATTCTTCTAAAGCAGTCTAAAGCTGCATTTGGCTTTCTAGCAATTGTCTGTTTCTGCTGGCTTAAATTCAGTTTGTTGACAGTGACTGTACCTTCTCTGATGTAGTGCTTCCAAGCCACAAATCATACATATTTTCTGTGTGACCTACATTTTTCTCCCTGATATAATATTTTACATTTATTTCCATGCAGAAAACCATCTGGTTCCTCTCAGTCCAATCTTTCACTCTGCCCTGATTAGATTGCAACCTCATTTTACAATCCAGGATTTTGGCTAGATCTCCCAATATTGTGTCACTCACAAATTTGACAAGCAGATTATCAACCCCATTTTGCAGGTCACTAATAAAAATGCTGAATAATGCTGGCCTCAAAACAGATCTCTGTGAGACTTCACTAGTTGCAGTTGTTTTAGAGGATAGGTTATTGAGGAATAGAAAAATCAACTAGGGATTGGAACCAGTTGTAAATGGAGGCAGAACTGAACTCAAAATGACAGACTGATCCCTTTTCTTCTTTCATCTCTCTGCCATTTATTTTTCCTAATATGTAATTTGTGACTTGGGGAAGAACTTTAATAAATTATGCTCCATTATCCAAAAGTACCTTTTATATATATTTATATATATAAATATTCTAGTCGCATTTTAGGGTTAGACTACAGTACATTGTTGCTGAAATAGACATTCTTTTAAAAGTTTGTTACAATTGCTGTTTCCTAGTTCTCTATGTTTCATGGAACCTGACATATATTATAATGGGGTCTGAGAATAACCTTGAGGAACAGGAGGAAGAGCCACCATCAACAATGATTAGATAAAAGAAAGTTGAGGCCAAAATGGAAATGCAGTTTGAGAAAATGTCTCAGCAGACTTGACCCTTCCTGTGTCTCTTGAAGTTTAAAGACAAGGACAAAAAGACTTTCAGATTTGTAAAATTGGTGTTAGCCTTTCCAGGTAACCCAGATTAAAAAGTTATGAATATTAATGCGACTTGTATTTAGGGTTACAGTAGCAGAATCTTGCAATTCTGAAACCCTAGGCATATTTTATATTGCTATATTATTATTACTATTAATTAATACTATTATTAATGCTATGAATTAGAATTTGGTATTCAAGCTATATATTTGTTTTTTCTTGTTTTGTTTTAGTTTTCTGGGCACTGCCCAAGGGTCACTACTGTGAAACGGGCAGTTATATAAATTGTATAAATAAATATACAAAATGGGGAAGTTTGAAGGACAGTAGTTATGATGGGCTCACCATATGGATGTGTATATGCAACTCTGAAGAGGCCTGGGTCTAATGCAACAGTCTTCAAGGTGAAATTTCTTGACCCTTTCATCCTCCTTATCATTCTCAACATAAGTTTTCACTTGCAGGTAAAACAACACATGAATAAAAATGAGAGAGAAACTAGGAATGTTTACATCCAAATTCTAGGAGCTGTTCTCTTGGCTCTAGGATTTTTTTATGTGTGCTTTTGGAGTTTGCCAACTGAAAGTGGGGCAGAGTTTATAGCATCCCTTCCCCTTTTTCCATTTACAGATTATCAATTTCCAACACTTTATTTTCCAACATATTCCAGTTTACAGTACATGTAAGTACACGGCCATTCTTCAGTGAAACAAATTGATTATTGGTGCACAGGAATTAAAAGTGACTCAGACATTCTGTTCTAAAGATAGATCAGAAAAAAGAGAACTGAAATAGTTATTGATTTTATTACTTTCATTCAATAGACAAATTAGTTTAGCAAAGATTAATGTTCAAATTATCAATTAACCTCTGAGCATTGACCCGATACACTGGAGGTAATATATATAATTCCATTATTCTTTATTGCTGACATTCTCATTTGGCAATGTCTTAATACATCTATCATTTCACATCATTAATAATGGTGAACAGAAACTTCCAAATAAAAATAGAATTATCAGAATATATTTTTCATCCTTGGTTGCATGTTTACCAATATTATACATGTAATGTCATTCAAAGTCCTTTGGGATGAAGACAAATTATAAACAAACAAACAGACAACATTTATATGTGCTTATACATATATACATTCAAATAAAAAAAACTATAAATATTCTAGAAGTGAATACATTCATTTCCCTCCAAATCTCACTCCAAATCAATTATTTTGTTGCAGAGTCCTTGGTGCTCTCTGAGCATGGTGGGGTTTTTTTTTTTGCAGACGTTTCATAACCAAACTAGGTAACATCATCAGTACATGACAGTAGTAGTAATGAAATGTCTACAAGAAAACCATCACTCTCAGAGAGCACCAAGGACCTCACAGTTCAACTCTGAGCTGCAGATATTCTCTTCTATCAATTATTTTGTTAATTTGCACCCTACTTCTACTCACTTTTATCAGTTCATTCTTGGGAGGTGGGAATTCTGATCTCTCTATCTCCCCTTTGCTGTTTAATTGTTTTCCTTCCTGCTATTGAACCTGTTGTTCTTGCTACTTGATCCCATAAACTGGAGTTAGAGAAGTTAGTCCCATTGTCACTTAAGGCGTGCATTGGGAAGCAGGCTTCTCTGCCAAGGGTTTGGTTTGGTACTGCCTTTGCACTTTGTCTTTGCACTTTCCCCAGTAAGGAGCCCTTCACTGAATATCCTTCCTTCTTTCCACACCCAACTACAACCCTGAGTTGTTGCATTTGACAAGACGTCTATGGGGAAAATGGCAACTCCTGGAATTGCTTAGTATTTTAAGAAGAAGAAGAAGAAATCTTGGTATCTTGTACTTTTCCCTGATAATCAGGTTTCTGGGAATTTTATTGAATAAACTGTATGACTATACCTTCAAAGATGCATTTTGTTCAAATGTCATCAAATGGAGATGGATTTTTTTTCCTAACCCTTCCCATTTATATTGTGGCTCAGCACAAATTCTCCTAATGCAGTGGTTCTCAACCTTTTTCAGGTTGAGACCCCACTTGCCCTGCCCATGCGTGGCGCGACCCCGACCTGCGCCACGCGCGTGCGCGCGATGGGCTGATCCGCGCATGTGCGCGCGACGGGCCGATCCGCACATGCGTGGCGCGTGCGCGATGGCCCGAACCATGCATGCGCGGTGCGCATGCGACGGGCAAAAACAAAAAAACAAAATGGCGGACCGCGGTGTCTGGCGACCCCCGCAAAACAGTCGTTCGACCCCAAATGGGGTCGCGACCCATAGGTTGAGAACCGCTGTCCTAATGGGTTTGTTACTTCATGATTTGCTGCTTCAGAAAGGATCTTTTAAATACAAAGGGTGACAGAAACTTGTTAAGATCCCTGATAATGATATGCAAGAAATTCACCTGAAATTCTGTATTTCTGCAGGATAACTAGTATCCGACATGAGGATTTGCCACCCCTTGAGCGAAGAAGGTTATTCTACTTATAGAAGGAACAGCCACACTTCCTGAGGATTCAAGGCAGGGCATTCAGAAACATATGGCACGTTCCGGTAGTAGTAGACACGGTTAACATTCAAGGCCACACTTAGAGAGAGGGGAAAGAGTGGCTTGTTCCCTGCCAAGTCTAAATAACAGATATTTGAATATGGGGGGGGGACAGAATGGAAGAGTAAAAGCAGTATCGTGCCAAGATCTGCTCAGTTCTTGAAATGGAGAAATTTAAATCATCCATCTTGCTGTCACTGCGGCCTCCAAAGAGCACTGATGTTCACTCTGCCAACTTCTGCTACTCTGTATAAAAATGTTATTTGATTTCCTCCTCCAACTTGCAGTGTGCAAAATCATTCTGTTCTAAGCTTTTGTCGCCCTCTGGTGGAATTTATTCAGGTGCTTCCTGAACAATAATGGCAGATCCGGCTACTCTTGAAAACTAACAAGGAAAATATAGTGTTTTTTTTAAAAAAAAAAAAAGATTCAAAACATCCTTCCAGGAGAGTGTTCTGGGAAATAATCTATGTTCTCTTTTTTCTTTCATTTGTAGCACCAACTACATAAGGGTAAAAAAAATATTTGAAACCAGTTGTCTTACAGTAATAATAGTAATAGCACTGAGAATTATATACAACCCCATAAAGCTTTACAGCACTGTCTGGATAGTTTACACTGTACAGCATTATTTGCATATTGCTTCCAACAATCTGGGTCCTCATTTTACTGGCCTCAGAAAGACAGACGGCTGAGTCAACCTTGAGTCCCATCAGGATCAAATTCCAGGCTGTGGGCAGAGTTTGCCTGCAATACTGCACTTTAACCACAGTGCCACCAGTGTTTATAATAGCAATGTAAATATTTGCTGTCCAGAACAGACACTTTACTTTTTTTAACAATATGCCCTTTAAAATTCTAAGGAGTAACACCTACTATTGTATATAGCAACTTTATTTTATGGGTTGATAGTATAAAGCAGGCATGTCAAACTTGGGACATCACATGATGTTGCGCAATGTATTGCAACTTTTCCTCCATTGCTGGTGGGTGTGGTTTTGACGTGATGCATCCGGCCCGTGGGCCGGCAGTTTGACATGCCTGTTATAAAGGGTTGGTGCTATAAGAAATCGTCAGCTCAGACAGAACTTCTGTGGAATTTATCAGAGCATTCCTGTGTGTTCAAAAGCTATATTCTGTCAAGTCATTTGATAGAAATATGAATAAAAGTGCGTATGATTTTCAATTGCTGTACCTAAGTGGCCAACAAAACACATCGGAATATAGGAATTTCACTTTTTTTCCCCCGGCCCTATAAATGCAATCTAGTATATTTACAAATTACCCTTTTCCTAAGACTAGGAGATTGCTAATCAGTTAGAATTCTTTGCAGTCTTAGAAGCAGCATTTAAAACCACAGGACTTGCCACAGAATCCAAAGAAAACATAAAGCAGACGATCACACCACAAACTAGAGCACAGAATCAGAACCAACTCAAAGCAGAGGACAGAGCAGCCCTCAAATACCTAAAGAAGGACTAACCATACTCCTCCTCCAAGCAGACCAAGACTGTATCATGGTTATCATGGACAGATCATTATACATATAAAAAGCCAAAGAATTACTGGCAGACAAAAAAAGCTACATCCTTGTAAACGCCAACCCAATATAGAAACTAGATGTCTTGATCAAGAGAACCCTTAAAAACCTAACCAGAAATGGTCAAATTGTCAAAAAACAGTGGTGGATGAAAAGCAGGAGACTCATCCTCCCCTGATCCTATTGATGCCCTAAAATACAGAAGCCCAAAATATCTCTTTGCCTGAGTCCAACATATAGCATAGTTAAAGTACTTACAGAAAAGCTTGGACATCTGAAAGAGGGGAATGGATATTCTAGGAATTCACCACTACAGTTCCTCCAGAAAAATCAAAGACCTAATAATAGAAAAAATGAGGTTATGGTTTCATTTGATGTCACAGCATACATTCATAGACCCAGAACTAACTTAAGAACCCATGGGAGTAGTATTACACAACATAACACAACATAACCAAATACACTAAGATTGAAATGCTCAGAATCATGGACCTTATTAACCTCTGCCTCATTGCCTACTTTTAGTTTAATGGGAAAATATACCAACAAATCAGCATAACAGCATGTGGAACACCCATGGGATCACTACTCTCAGGACACATAGCAGAGATTTTAATGTAGTGTCTAGAAACTATAATACTCCCATGCATAGAAGTGTGGATCCAGTATGTAGATGATACCTTTGCCATAATAAAAAAGGAACAAGTGGAGAAGTTGCTCTCTAGAGAACTAGAGAATCAGCAACATCTTCAAAGAGATAAAACTCACAAGGAAGAAGAAGAAAAAAAACATACTGCCCTTCCTGGATATCCTCATCAACAGAGGAAATGAAGGCAAATTAGAAACAGAAGTCTATTATAAAACCACCCACATTAACCAAGTACTCCATTACCAAAGTAACAACCCAACCTCTCACAAGAGGAGCTGTACAAAGAACATTATTAAGATGAGCACAAGCATACTGCAGCAAGCCAAAACACCAGGAAGAGGAAACAGAATATCTGTATAACATTTTCCAACAAAATGGATACACACACAACTTTATCAAAAAGTGTCTTACCAACTGCCATATATCAAAAACATCTCTAAAACAACCAACAGTTTATTACAACCACATGGCATCATTATAGCACAGAAACAAACTAAAGCCTTCTATTCTGAATCGTATAGCTCTATGTAACCCTAACTAGAGAACATGTATCTGTATGTTAGAATATCGGGCACTTATTGAGTTAAGTGGTGTTTCCTCAAGAGATGGATTATGGGAAATGCAGTTTTAACTAGTCAGTCATCTCATGTTAATGGGTCAGTGGGAGGAGTTTCTAAAGGGCATTGGGAGACTTCCTGAACACAAGCCAGATTGGAATGTCTTTGTCTGAAAGAAGCATGGGCCATCAGATGTCACCCAATGACCCTGTTCTGCTATAAAGATGGTATGGAAGAGAGCATCATTTTTTAACCTATAGGAATGGACAAGAGATGTATTTTTCAGAAGTAACAACCACAGCATAAATGCAAGTAATCTGATTAAAATATATTTTTTGTTATGAAATCATTTCTATTGAGTTTATCTATCTGACTTGATTTAATAAGACATTTTAACTCAAGATCAGCATACCTTCCAAAATATCTTAAGTAAACCAAAAGATCCAATAACGCAAAGAGAAAAAACCAGGAGTCATCTACAGCATACAATGTAAGGACTGTAATACTGCTATGTAGGATAGCCAGCCAAAAGACTAACAGAAAGCATCCACTATCAATCAGAAGAAATGTTAAAAACTCCTTAATTTCACACACATGACAGAATAGAAACTGTGAGCAAGCTAAATCCAAAAATGCTAGGGAATTCCTGGTATCTTGGAATTCAGACTAATCAACTATCAACAGGCACATAGAGATAAACAAGTCCCTTTTTACGACCCTGTAATCCCTTAATTCAGGGTAGAGTTGGGGCGGCTGGATAGAGCTGAGCGTTTACTGGTTGGATGCCCTTCCTGTCACCTATGTGGAGTTCGCAGCAGATATTTTTTCTTTGCACCCTGCAAAAGAAACATCTGCTGCTACCTAGGATTGAACTCTCAACCCTTTGAGTGGGAGGCCAGCATCTTCACCACTAGGCCATCATGCTGCTCTCATAGTGGTAAACAACTTTTACAAACACTACTCAAAAGAGGCAATAAAAAAGTTAAAGAAGAAGCAAAAAGACTAGAATATCCCATCTCCAGCAATCCACCACCAGATGAGCAAAGATTAACACTAGGATTAACACTAGACAAACAAGCAGTAAACAATATACTAATCAAGGAAAAGCCAATGCAGACAAACATTCAAGTAGTAAACAACAGCTTAATCAAGGAACTACCAAGGAGAAAACAAGAAAACAAGATTGACAGGACAAGCCACTAGATACAAACAGAGAGCAAATCCCATTCCTTTCTAGCACTGGAAATGTAACCTAGTTATATCTGCATAAAGTAACATCACAATCATATTTTTTTCTCAATAATGTAGTTGTAGTTATAACACTGTTCCTATTTTGCTTAGTTGGTTATATTGTATTAGTAAATAAAGAGACAAGTTGACATTTAAGTTTCCATCTGGCTCTTAGGCTGCCAGCACAGCACATACACATACACACAAAAGTATCAATCACAAATGACTGCTGATGTAAACTGTTTATTTAAACAATGAACAACAGTTTACAATAACTGAAAGTTGATCATGTGTTGTTTATGGTTCCTTGGATACTAGAAGTATTATTTACAAGGACTAAGATTCATTATTGTTAAGTTTACTGAAAGTTAGAAATCTGTGCAACTTTGCTGCACAGTCAAACGTTTGCAAAGATAAAACATTTCATTCAGTTTAGCACTTGAATACTATTGAGATTTTAATAAGCTTAAAATGTAAAATATATCAACTAACACACATAAGATCCTAAGGTATTACATTATGATAATTATTTTTTTCTTTAATAGTTTAGTAAATTGGAAAATATTCAGTGTTTTGCCTTCCTCAAGCATTTGGAAAGCACAGCTCTGACATCACTGCTCTAAAAAAATGTAACATTTACTCAGTGGAAACTTCTGTTTCTGATAAAACATGGAATAGTTTTAAAGCTTAAACTGTTCTAATAAGTTCTAGACTGGCTGATCTGCTATATATTGACTAGATTCACAAGTAAGATAAAAATACAAATATCACTTGTATGCCATCAATGTTGGCATAGAAAGCACCCTTGTAAAGAATTCCACTTAGCACTCTTCCCAGAAAGCATTTTTTTAAAAATTCAAAATGTATTGCATGTAGCATTTCTGTCACTGGTTTTGGTAGGTGAATGCAAATGCAGTCAGTGAGAATGCATTATTGATATTTTATCTACTTCTCTTTTCTTTTACTTACAACCAGCAATGTGATATGCTTGTGTAGTGCACAATTTGTTCACTAGGTTGCAGCAGCCATGAATCTCCCAATTATGTAATATGCAAGTGAAGAACCTAAAGGCAAGTGGATGAACCAACTTAGAAATTCTGCATTGTTCATAACATGCTTTATATTTTTAATGTATTTTTTTCAGTCAAACATGTACATATATAGCTAATATTAGATGAATGTCTTCCCTGCTCAAATACACAACATTGTCCCCTAATGGAGGACGTGGGCTGAGAGATGTACCCATCTCTGTATATCCCAAGGTGAAATAGGTGATACTGAAGAAAAGCATCTTGTCAAGAATTCAAATATACCACTTATATGTGCTTGGCTACCTTCAAGTCTAGAAATGAATGAACGCAATCTTATTCTGGACAAACTTGGCATTTACAGCAGCAACTGGAGACAAAAGTCACCAATATTTCAGTCCCACCAACCCAGATTAAAGACATGGGGCAGGAAGAAAGAACTCGCACTAAATTGCTTATCTTCCTTCTCCTGTGATGGCTTCCTCTCTTTCACCCCCAATTGCATTCCTCTGCTTATCTCTCCTTTCAGAGATGGTCAAACTCCTAGAGGGCTGAGCTGAGTGTAAGAGCCTAATCCTCTTGAGCCATATCACCTCTCTTCACCAAGTCTATCCCCACCATAGCCATCAACATTTATAACCTGGTCTGTCTGCAGTGTGGCAAGCCATTCTAGCCAGCCTACTAATTCAATTCCATTTCTATCTTTCTTGTCATGTCCCCCATGAACTTCCGATTCTTCTTAATAAAATTACCATATAACAAAACTAAGGTGAATTAGTATAATGCCCTTGCTACTTCTCTATCACAGCCTAATCTTCTGATAGGCCAACAAGTAATGGAAATATATGGAGATGAGGGAGCTTTACTCTATAAGAAAACACAAATTCATTTTCAAACCTGATTTTTCAAGGAAGACCACACACACACAAAAAGGCATCTTAGAGCCTCGAGAAGTTGTGAATGTTCCAACATTGGAAGTTTTTAAGAAAAGACTGGACAACCATTTGTCTGAAATTGCATAGGGTTTCCTGCCTGAGCAGGGAGTTGAACTAGATGACCTCCAAAGTTTCTTCCAACTCTATTATTATCATTATCATTATTATATCAGTTCTTATATATAAAATCTTAAATGAATAAGCAATGCTTGATTTGGTGTAATATATCAAATCAAGCATTGATGAAGATATCCCCATTAATCTATCAAATTATTAGTTTACCTTCTGGAGTTGCTGGAAGGCTTAACAGTATACACCTTGCAGAGAAATTGGTATCTGGGCGTGTATGTTGCTCATGTAGGGTTTGTGCATAATGGCAATTGGTTGCATTTCTGAAAGCTTTTCAAATCTAAGTTAAACATTCTTTTTTAAAAAACAAATAGTGACATATACATAATCTTCTAATTTAGCACTAATGATACATAGTCTGGAGCAATTACAGTATTGCGTACTGTATGTCTTTCCACCTCTAAAAAAGAGCAGGCATGTGATGAGACTTTTCTCCAGAACTTTATTACAGATTCCTATTTCTTTTTAGTCATTAGTCAAAGAGTTCTGTCTTCAAAACAAATTTAAGATGCCAAGAAGAGCAGAGAGCTTCCCAGAATGCTAATTACTATGATTTTTCATTCTGATACGTTGGTACAGTCTCTGAACTTGTCATTTTCTTCCATACAAATTGGCTAGCAAATCCATCCTTTCCTTTTTAAAAACCACTGTTCAATTCATGAACCAATTATAATTCTTTATCTCTTGTTACAACTTCCTGACTCTAAAGAGATTCATCATTCACAGTCTCACTGAAATTCAATACAGGAACCGTGTGTTGAAGTTAGAAGTGGCTGAAGGCTCGAGAGCTAATTGTTTAACAAGTCCGTTAACTCTTGAGGTAAAGTTCAACACTCTAATTACTGGCTTCACATTTCTGTGAAATGCTTCCACAGGAATGGAATGGGTTATCTCTTATAAAGTCCAGATTAATTTCATATGGCTTATGAGTGCTAATTAAAAGCTTCTTGGTTCATATAACATGTTTTAAACTCAACTATTCCTTGAATGTTGTTACCATTTGCTTTCACTTCATTTGCATATGAATTCATTTCTGAAAAATCTAGAAACATGATGCTATTTTCCAGAGGCACGATGTACAAATAGAAGTCTGTGCATGCCTACTATAAAACAAAAAAAGGAATGATAGTGTGGGCAAAGAATTTTGGTTATTCTATAGATTTAGAAGATTGGCAAAAACTATGGGACCAAAATATTAAATTTACTAAAGCAGCTGCATATAACGAAAACTTATATAAAATGTTTTATAGATGGCACATGACACCAGTTAGATTAGAGAAAATGTTTTAAAATGTATCAAATATGTGTTGGAAATGTAAATAACAACCAGGCACTTATTACCATCTCTGGTGGATATGTCTTAATGTTAAAAAAATTTGGTTTAAGATCCATATGTGGCTAGAAGAGATGATTAAAATACAGATAGAATTTAAACCAGAACTCTGTTTGTTAGGAATATTAGGTTTGAATTATGGAAAAGAGAATGAGTATTTAATATTGCATGTGCTGACAGCCGCAAGAATAATATTTGCCCAATTTTGGAAAAATGAAAATTTACCATCTGACCAGGCTATAATAACAAAAATACTTGAATGTGCAGAAATGGATAGACTGACTTTAGAAATGAAAGAGAAAGAAGACACAATTTACTTTAAAACATGGGAAAATTTTTATTATTGGTTAGAAACATGCTAGAGTGAGAAAAGGTTATGAAATTTAAAGAGATAATTGATAATTTGTATTTATATTCCATGATTATTTGTATGAACTTGTTCTTATTTCTTCTTCTTCCTCTTTGTATATTTGTGATCTTAAATAATATGGTAAACTATAATTAATATGTAGTATATTATTATTTTAAAGTGATTATAATTAATATTAAGCATTATTAAGTAGTGAAATGAATGATTTATTGACTAATTTGTTATTTACATGATTATATGGAAAGTTGTTTAATAACAGATTTAATATGTAAACCCGGACTGGTAGACTTGCTGAAGCGATGTTATTTTGTGGGATTAATCCCACTTTTGTGGGATTGTATCCAACTTAACCAAGCTCCCGATATATAAGTCAACACGTATTTCTAACATCAAGAAGAAGAATCAGTAAATAAGTAAGAAAAAATAATAAAATTGCCAAATAAGTAACGAGGGCACCAGGTGAGGTGGAGACATACATTTTGTGGATAACAAGAGGATGGTCTATGCAAACTGCATAGTATTTCTAATTCTTGCTGTGCACCAGAGTTATATTTTAAATGGAGCATTTATTTGTCCATAGGACAAATGACAGTTTTGCTTTAAAATGTTCAACAAACCCATTTCATTGCTTCTATACGTAGCATCAGCTTATGATTGTACAAAGTTCCTATGTTTTCTAACTTGAGTTCCTATTGCTACTCTTTTAATGCTCTTGAATATATTATGCTTTTGTACAGTCTGCTTGTTCTGAAATTGCATTGCATAAATGTTTTGTGTAATAGAATAAGGAACTTCATCACTTTCCCATAGGGAAAAATAGATGCACTTAAATGGCCTAAAATACTAATTGGCATATGAAGAGAGCAAAGCACAATAAAGGGGAAGTTTTTAAGAATGATGCCTTTTTCTGCATAATAATTGTGTACATGCAAACACAAATAATTATTTTTAAAAAGCATGCTCAAATTTGCAGTATCCTTTTGCAGCTTCTAGCTTCTATCTGCATCTCTTTCTTAGGACAGATTGTTTGGTCTCTGCCTGTTTTCCTTCCCTGAATGTTCAGTGTGCCAGTTTTTGAAGTAAAGCAAGATAGGATTTGCCTTTCAAGTTGGCGCTGTAGCATGGCCTGCTGCATGGCAGCAATTTGAGTTTGAAGTACACAATCAGTTTTGTGCATTCAAAAGACTTTGGAACTAGACTTTTTCAAACAGTCCCTTTCCTTCCTCCACTGTCACATGATGTTCCTCTTTTAGAACAGATAACCTTTTACTGCATGTGTAAAGCTTGTGAAATGTCCTGGAGCTTTGTACTTTGAAGGAGAAAAACATTTACTGAGTCTCCTTGTCCTGCACACTCTACTTTAAACTAGCTTTAGATTTTGAATATAAACCAGGCATTGGCAATTAAAACAATCTCAGCAGTGTTTAATGAAATCCAAAGAGTGGCAAGAATAACTCTGGATCTTTTAACTCAATTGAAGTTTCTAATTGTTACAGAGTTAAGAAAAAAAGCCCAGAAATTAATTGCCAAGTATCATAGAAAATGGCTTATCAATGCATCTATAGCTATAATCATTTAATGAAAAAAATGTCACTAAATGAATACAGAATGTGTGTAATCCAACAATATGCATTGTGGGGGCTTTGGTGTTCTCTGAGCTTGGTTGTTTGCTTGCATTTGTTTAACTATCCAACTGGATGACTTCATCAGTATTCTAAAGTGTGGGGTTTCCTCTTCATTTATATACAATAGCTATGCCGTCAGTGTTGGTTTGTGTATGCATGTGGGGGGTGGGGTTGATCATGGTAGTTCCTTATTGTTTTCTGCTTGGTTGTTTGTCTAGTTCAGGGGTTCTCAACCTTAGCAACTTTAAGACTTGTGGACTGCAACTCCCAAAATTCCTCAGCCAGCAAAGCTGGCTGAGGAATTCTGGGAGTTGAACAAAGCTGGCTGAGGAATTCTGGGAGTTGAAGTCCACAAGTCTTAAAGTTGCCAAGGTTGAGAACCCCTGGCTCTAGTTAATCCCTGCTTCTCTGGGTGTGGGCAAAATGGATCTCCTTTATTTTATTTTTTAAAAAATTGGTGACATTTGCTCCTATAATCATTTTGGTTATAAATTTATAAACAAAAAATTAAAATGCATAAGTGTTGTTTTCCTGTTTAGCAGTCTATAGGAAAACCTTGATTTCTTTGGTTCAAAAGGAGGAGCAATGAAGGATAATATTAACAGTGAAAGCTTTCTAAGAATAAGGGGTGAGTTGAATAATTAAAAGTGCATAAACAGACATCACATCAATTGCTTTGAAGAGAAGAAAACCTTTGGGTTTGATTAGTTAATGCCCTTTGTAGAACCATAGGGTGAGCCCTATAGCAACTATGCTTTCATTAATCAAAGGATATCCTACAATAGTACAACTTTTTTCTGATTTCCCCTGCTTAAGTTACAATAGTTATTAAGTATACATAACATTAAGATCCCCCCAATACCAGTGAGCCCCAATGCCTATATGCCTTGGCCCATTTCATCAAGCCATTCAGCACAGGTACCCTCAGAAGATTCAAAGCAGAACAATGAATTCCCACGCAGTCTGTTCTCCCAGGCAACCTGCCCCCTGCCATCAACCTGCTCAAGGCGAGCAATTGAATAGAAATGGAAGGGACCTTGGAGGTCTTCTAGTCCAGCCCCCTGCTCAAGCAGGAGGGCCTATACCATTTCAGACAAGTGACAGTCTGGCGGCTAGCCTTTTCTTAAAAATCTCCAGTGATGGAGCGCCCACGATTTCTGGAGGCAAGTGTTCCATTGGTTAATTGTCCTCACTGTCCGGAAGTTTCTCCTTAATTCCAGGTTGCTTCTCTCTCTGTTCAGTTTCCAACCATTATTTCTTGTCCTGCCCTCTGCTGCTTTGGTGAATTACGTGGGGCCCTCTGCCTTGTGGCAGCCCCTCAAATACTGGAATACTGCAAAGCATGTCGCCTCTATTTCTTTTTTTCTTTAGACTAGCCAAACTCAAGTCCTGCAGCCGCTCTTCGTATGTTTTAGTCTCCAGGCTTCCAGCAGGAAGAAGCAGGGCCGCCTCTCGACAGGACGAATCTCGACTTCGTCGCTTTCTTCTCCTCCTCGCCTGTGGGCAACCCGCCCTCTCCGACCTGCGCACTCCTCCTGCCGCTCCACCCCTTTGCCTCGCCCGGTTTGTCTCCGCAGGCAGCTTCCTAATCTCTAACGGAGGCGATTGGCGGGGCAAGGCGGGGCGGGGCGTCTCAGCGGGAGACCCAGCTGGGAAATGTGCTGCCGCAGCGCCCAACTGGCCATTGGGGAGAGTAGCGCCCTCGCCGTCGGACGCCCCAAACTGACGGCAAAGTTAGCCCGGAGGCATGGAAGGAACGGCCGTCGCCCCCGCCGAGAGCGCAGCTATGAGCTCCGACGTGATCGTGGTTGGGGGAGGCATCTCAGGTCAGTGAGCTTCCGCGGCACCTTCCGCAGGCCACGGCGCCCCTCTCGCTCCCAGCCTCAACAGGCGGCAAACTTCTCCGTCAAGTTGGACGAGGGGCTCGGGCGGGCAGATCTGCTCCTGTTGCTTCGTTGCGTGTTGTTTTGTTTTTGTTTTGCTTGAAGTTCTGGTCAGGAAGACAACGGAAAGGGGGGCAAAAAAAAAAAAAGACTGCCAAAGTTCTTTCAGACCGAGAGTGAATTGCCTACTGGGCCATTTGATTTCATTTACCTTTTACCTTGGACTCTTCAGTCTTAAATATATTGACTTAGTACATTTTTTTCCCCCAAGAAAGTTATAGAGCTTGATTTCTCTTTATCGATGAATAAAATATATAGGACATTCTTGCATTTTCGTCTCGAATATTTTACAAAATATGTTTGCTAACATGTAGTTCATTCCCAGATCTCTTTCTCTATAAATTCATTTAAATACATGCTATGCTCTTCTGGGGTGGTTCCTTTGACCATATCAGATGCATGAAACATTCAGGAGAATCACAAATGTCATTTGTTAATGTACTGTCAGACCTGAATAACCTCTGTCTTTGATCGCAAAGACTCACTGTGGGCAGTAAGCGTTCTGTTCTCTGCTTGTCTCTTCTCAGAGGTGTTAATCTTGCTCTTATATAATATTTTCAAATATGATAGTTGCAACAAAGAAAACCGACATGCCATTTTGATTGTAAATTCTATGCACTATAACTCAGAAGCAATTTCTATCAAGTTCACGAGGATATACCTCTACAATGCACAGCGGCTTTCCCCAGTCTGCGGCCCTCTGGATGCACTGCAATTCAATTTCAGAATTCCAGCCAGTATAATTTTTGAAACTGAAGTCCAGCACATCTACATTGCAGCACGCCATAGTAATTGCCAATGACTTTTCCTTTCATTGCTCTTTTAATAGTTTTTAGTAATATTTATTACAGTTAATACTCCAGTTACAACAGTTCACTTAGTGACCATTTGAAGTTGCAACATAACCCCCCCCCCATTATTTACAACACAGTCCCGAAGTTTCAAATATTGCAGCACCATGGCAGTCGTTCAACCTGACTACTGACTGCAGAGGCACTGCAACATTTGCCCTGCCTATTTCCTCCCCATCCCCCCCCCTGCAGGGTGAATACTCACTTTTGGTTCCTTGGCCTGCTTTGGTGCTTCAGGCATTTGGTATGTTCACAGAGAATGGAGGCCTAAAGTACCACAAGATCACATAAAATCAGTAGTGTGAGATCTCGCATGATCTCACCATACATTAGGCCTCTGTTGTCTGCAAACAGAGGCCTTGACGAGATCTCAGCAAAAGGCTTTGGAAATGGAGAGAAAATCTGAAGCACTGAAGCCATCTCTCCATTTGCAAAGCCTTTTGCCATCTTTACAAGAAGGCTTTGCCATTGAGAATAGAGGCCGCACGGGTGCTTCAGCCATGCACCATCCTGTCACGAGCATCAGCAACGGCCTGAAGCGCTGCACGGTGTCCTGCCATAAGTGGCAGCAACGGCCCAAAGCACAGTGTGGTGTCCTGCCGCGAGAGGTGGCAACGGCCCAAAGTACCATGTGGTTTCCTGCCATGTGCGGGAAGTTCTGCCATGTGCGGCAGTTCTCCGGAATAGGGCGGCATAGAAATTAAATAAATAAGAAATAATAAGCACCAGCGCAATGAGCCACACAGCTCGACAAGTGTCTCAGGGCATGCAAGACCTGGCTGTGGCAGTCCTACCAGTAAGGTAAGCCGATGCGGGGCACGAGGGGCAGCTCCATCCACCCACCCCCACCTCAGTTTGATTTTTAGGCATGCGCCTCACCCCAAAACTAGGGCTTATTTTTAAGATAGGGCTTATATTAGGCACACCCCCCAAAAATCAAGCTAGGGCTTATTTTCGGAGTAGGTCTTACTTTTGGGGAAACACAATAAGTTATTAGATTTTTTTTAAAAAAAGAAGTGACTTTTTCCATTAAATTTTCAACATAGAATTACTTTTTCACATTATAGATATAGGATCAATACAGTATTATGGTTTATAATTTCCCCAGAGTTTTCATTTTTCTTTTTTGAGAAAGACTAGTGAGAAAGGTAGAACAATAGTTCCTTCCTCCATCCATCCCTCCCTCTCTCCTTCCTTCCTTCCTTCCTTCCTTTGAAAATAGGCTCAAGTCTGTATTCCATCAGTACCCATCACATAATTGCACACGTATTGTTTTATTAATATTTTAATTAATATTACGTTAGTAAAAACTTGCTTAAATTGAAAGATTTTTATAATACTAAAGCAGTATAATACATGAAGAAAATCCATCCATCCATAACTATTTTAATTGAGTTCCTCTCCAACTGAGCACTTCATCTTTAGAATTTTGTCTCTTCCACTCAAAAAGTTCAATAATATTTATTTTGCCTTTGTATATTTTTAAAGGAAAACCATTCTTCAAAAAAAATCATGTTCTTAACACTAAATAAATAACCAACTGTTATTTACAAAAGTATACTCAGAATTCTTATTTATAAATTAGCATTAAAGTGTCATTTTAACTTTGTTTGGGTTTTTTTTGGGGGGGGAGGGGAATTGAACTTTTCCCAACACTGATGTAGATAGAACATTGTGTAAGAACAGAAATAAAAGCTGCAATATCTTTGATAATACTGAAAATCAGTTACATATTAATTTATATTGAAAAAAGGTATTTGTCTAAATTGGTTATGTATCATCAAATCAGTGTTAGCTCTTAATGACCATATCAGTAGATTTTTTTCCCCATGATGTCTGTCATAACCTTGTGCTTGAGGTCTTTCAGCACCCATCACCATTGTAACCAAGTCCATCTGCCTTGCTGCTGGTTGTATGAATACAATTCATTGCATGTATATGAAATATTCCGGGATTCTCAGTTTCTTAAGCACATTCCACAGCTTGATACAGTTGACCCAGTCAAATGACATTGGAACCTGGGTTTCTTTATATTATTCCTTTGATATATCAGCATTCTTAATAAAATGAATTAATTGAAATGATTGTGTGTTTTCTAATTGAATAATAAATTAGATCTGTCATTTCATAAATGTATTCCACTGTGACTTGTGCTGGGGATAACTGTCATAGGACAAATCAAGTTGGGATAATACTTTACTTAATCCTGAGTCTGCATTGTTCTTAGGAATATGGTTAGCACAACTCAAAGTTACAGCTGAAAGGAGTAACATTATGAGAAGGAAAGATAAAACAATAATTTTTCATTTTTATTGTTGATGAAGAATTCTTCAAATGTATTTCCTAATGACATTTCTTTAGTTCTCTGCATTCAATAGCCTAAGACAGTGTGGCAAGCCTGTGGCACGCGTGCCAGAGGCAGCACTTGGAGCCCTCTCTGTGGGCACATGTGCCGTTGCCCCAGCCTCGCCTCCCCCCATGACCCCCTCCTCACTAGCAGCCCCCCTGGAGAGGAGTCACCCCCGAGCATAGCCCACATGGAGCAGTGTAGCCAAGGACATGGCAGCCAGGCAGCGTAGGCAAGACTCGGCCCTCACGCCCCATCCCATACAGTTCACTCTGCGGGGCGCGGGCAGAGAGTGTGGCCGCCATGGCACTGCTGGGCTGCCTGGGCGATCTGCAGCGGGCCCTGGAAGTGGTGAGTGGCCCTGCGGGCAGATGGGGTAGGGGACGAGGTGAGGGATGGGATAGGGTGGGGCAGGAGGTGGAGCAGGGCCAGGGCCAGTTTTGGGCACTAAGTCTCTAAAAGGTTCACCATCACTGGCCTAAGTAGAGAGGATTTTATCTCTCTCAATCAACCTCAGATTCACAGCTATATTCATAATTACTACTGATAGTCATTCTCATTTGATGAAGATGACTTTAATGTTCCAAATAATCTGTATTGCTATATTCAAAGGCATCCTTCTGTTAAGACAGGTGGCTACTCAGATTTTCTAGTGACAGTAAGAATACTTGGAGCTCTGGACAGCTTAGGAGGCAAACAAACGCTGAAAGTATGAAAGTGATTAAACTTTTGTCAGTTACAGGCAGCAGCTGGGACACGGAATTGAGCTTGTAAACTTGTGGCCAGCACATTTCAGGGAAGCACAATGTAGAAAAGCAGTTCAGGAAAAGATCACTTCCAGAAGGGAAGGGAAGAGAAGGGAAGGGAAGGGAAGGGAAGGGAAGGGAAGGGAAGGGAAGGGAAGGGAAGAAAATGGGTCAAGCCCAGGACAACATGTATTGAGTGTAATGGCAAACACATGATTGAGAAAGAAACTCTGTAAAGCTTGCAAATGTGTGCCTTGATTGCAAAGTTATTTTTGGCACCATCATAACTTCAAGTGGTCATTGCATGAGGCAGCCAGTAAACGTTGAATTACACAAAGGTTCTGCAGACAATCATTGTGTTCTTAGCTTCCTTATGTCCTCATGGAAATAATGATCTTGGAAATTATAATTCTGAGAACTGAGAGATTTTGAGAATTGGGCTGATGCTTGAAGAAATCTTGGGGGGGGGAACTTACAAGTACACTTCAGTTGCTATTTCTTGTTGTTAACAAAATAGCATTAAAAGTCAACTGTGTGTTGAGAAAGGAAATCATGGCCTGGAACATTTATCCCCGAGGGTATAGAAGAAATGTTTTGTTCCTGTGATTGGAGCATTGATTATTATTTCTGCTGGTTTTTCTTGTTTTAACAGAACCAGCAAGTGAAGTATGTCGATGTTGGTGGATCCTATGTGGGACCTACAGAGAATCGGATTCTGCGACTGGCTAAAGAACTTGGGATAGAAGCTTACAAAGTGAATGTACGTGAGGCTACCCTCCTACATACAAATGTAAGAATCTCATTTGCTCTGATCACTTCTGGAAACATACAAAATTGAGTGGATTATGTTGTGGGGGGTTCAGGTCCTAGGCTGAACTTTACTTATTCTGATTGTATGCTGTATTTAGCTTTGTGTGATGTAGAATGATAATAAACATGTGGAAGGGGTTTCTTCCCCAAGATGGCTGCTGAATAATAAGAGGCTTTTTCTCTCTTGCCAATGATCTGCTGATTTTGCTGCCAAAGCTGATTCTCTGGCAATGGTGCTCCCTGCATTTGAATAGGAGCACTTAGGAGTGATCCAGCACAGCTTCTGGACAGCTGTGGACTCACCTGAGAAGGGGAGTCTTGAAGGTTCTAGTTCCTTGAGGGAGTTGTCAGAAAAATACTGGGTGTATCTTAATCTTAATTTTGACAATTCATTTTCTTAAACAAGACTGGGTTTTAACTTCACTTTTCAAATCTTTTTGTTTACTATGTTTTTTTTCTTCAAAATATATTTTATCTTCACTGGTCAGTTGAATGCTGATTTATTTTAACTCCTTTTTGGATTCTAACTGTTCTTTTTTCTTTTTCTCTTTCATTTATGTTGCTGTTTTGAATAACTTTCACTTTCTGTAAGGAAACATGATGTGTTTTTGGATGGCAAAGTGTTTTTATTTGATTTTATTTGACCTCTCACCACAGGGTTTTTGCATTTTTTTTAAATTTGCAAAATATTTGGAATTCTATTTTTTTTTCTTAAATTTCTCTTTTAATCTTGGATTGAAATATCCAGAAAATACTTGTTTCCTGGCTAAGCAGCACAGAGTAACAATGGATCAAATTACAGACAAGCAAGAGTGTCTGAGATATGCAAAAAGACCTTTTGGTAACACACAACAGTGTTTTTTAAAAAAGTTTGATGAAATGATAATGACTGTGGAAAATGCTGTGGATAAATTAGGCCCACAAAATTCATAAAAGGAATGTAATCTGAAAGCTACAGACCTGTTGGAAAGAGATATGGATTGTATAAACTCAGAACTACCGGTAGCTGAGTGGATTGGGTATGCTTCTCTGAAAGTCAAGCCTGCACTCTTTTATAATAGTAGAAGCCTGACTGAAGGGAGAACTAAACTGATTTTCTCTAGGAGGACTGGAGGGGATTGGAGAATGGATTTATCACATTTAATCGGAAACCATCTGGAACTCGTTGGGAAGATAGACCGATTCTGAGGACTGAATTTATTATGTTTAATCAGACAACAATTGTTAAGAGATGGTATTAAAAAAACCTAACATGGATATTTGATCCAGGATGAATTATTCCTAACTCTTGGGATGGTTTGGAATAGACAAGATGCCATGGTAAATTTTCTACAAGTTGATCACAATAACAGTTTGTTAACAGAGGATTTTGAAACTTTAACCTTGCCTTTTTTATTATTGTTTTTTCTGTTAACTATTTTGTCATTTTGTATACAGATGACAGGTTTGTATAACTATTTGTAAATCTATTTGTAAACAGATCTAGCAGTTTAAAAATTTGGGGAGACTGTTTCGCAAGGGGTGAGAAACCAATATTGTATTAATGTATTAATCAGTATACAACTAGTGGGGATGATATGTGCATAGATTTTTCTTTAATGCACCTTTTTAATGTCTTGTTTGTTTTGTGCTCTTTTTGTTCATTTTTTAAAAAAACATTTTGGGAATTTTGTATTTTAACTTTTTTCAAATAAAATAAAAATAGTTATAAAGGAAAAAATAAAAATGTGAAAGGGATGTACTCACAATTTAACAAAAGAAACTGTTAAAATGTACCATTTCTTGTAAAACATATTTTAATAGTTGTGGTTCTGGACTTGGGTTGCATGATTAATGTCACTCAGCAGCAACCATAATCAGCATTTAAGACTCATCCTGTATATATCATCCCATTGTGGACTGGGAATCGTAGACTTATTTGTGAGTAGAAAAAAAAAGAGGGGTTAAATTGCAGCCAGCTCTTGTATCCGGGCTATAAAAATCCAGAAGCCTACTTGATGGCATTGAAGAGCTACAGAAAATTCTTCAGATTTTTGCAGGCCAAATACAGTAGAACTACTTAATTGCAAAATGATAGATAGCACCACTGATTAAACTGATTATGGTCCCTAAAATATAATCAGCAGACTTGTTTGTGATAATGGTATTGGCTGCTGCCTTTTTTAGCTGGATGTGACCAAGCTTCTTTGGATAATAGCCTACTGTATATGAAGGTTCTATCAATACTCTTTATCTCCTTAAATTAAGTGGACTCTTATTTATTTTGGTAATACATTTATATAGCTATGATAGATTTGTTGGATTATAACTTTCATCATGATAAGAATTATACTCCAACATTTCTGGAAAGCATTGATTTGGGAAAGGCTAGGCTAAATTGATGTCATGAGTGAAGGCAGAAGTTTGATGGATTTCTAATTCCTGTGTGCAGCTGAACTTGCCTGGGGGGTGGGGGGAATTACACATTTGAACAACATGCATTGAATGAGAATCTAGAAAAATCTTATGGCTGTTAGACATTCAATTCCTTAGCACTTAGTGGAATAAAAAAAATAGATATCGCTGTTTTGTCTAAATTATGGAAGCTGTTTTAGTATCACAATCAAACATTTTCAGTAGATTTTAGATTACAGCTCAATCAATAAAGCATTATATTTCAGATGCATTGGACCAATTATTAGTTATACAGAAAAGGAATGAGAAAATCACTAAAGATGCAGTGAAAATATGCTTCATTAAAACATATGCTTTTGCACTGTCTTCAAGTTATTATGTTCTAGAACAACGGTTCTCAACCTGTGGGTCGCGACCCCATTTGGGGTCAAACGACCATTTCACGGGGGTCGCCAAACACCGCAGTCCGCCATTTTTTCCCCTTTTCCCCTCGGCCGGCACAGGGGGCAGCACCGCGCATGCGCGGGGTAGCACCGTGCATGCGCGATGCGGGCCGTTGCACCGCACATGCGTGATGCAGGCCATCGTGCACACCAGGCATGCGTGATGCGGGCCATCGTGCACCACGCATGCACGATGCGGGTCATCACATATGCGCCACGCATGCGCGATGTGGGCCGTCGTGCCGAGCATGCGCAATGCAGGCCGTCGCACCGAGTATGCGCGGTGCAGGTCGGGGTCGCGGCCTGAAAAAGGTTCAGAACCGCTGTTCTAGAAGAAGTAATTGCATATATGGCTTTGAGACAAACTTTAATATTTTTGAATGCCCAAATCTTACTGTACTATGTATCTATTACATGGATATTGATGACTTGAGAATGAAAATAGATTTTCCATGCTTTCCTTTTGCTAAAAACATTTTCTTCAATATTAGAAAGAGAATTATATGGCCCCAATTAGTGGGTTGAAGTCCTGATATCACCTGCAATTCTTGAACAAGTTGTTTATAAATCTTTTTTTAAAACAGTTACGCTAAAAATTTCATTCATTTCATATGCCTTTTTCTCTCCATTTAAAAAAAAACTAAGATAGGCAATTAAATTTTATAAAACGATTGTGCTTGTTTTATTATTATGACCATATTCAAGGGCAATGGATTGAGGCTATTGATACATGAAAAGAAAATCAGTTCCCATCTCAATCAGCAGATAAACTGTGCACATTTGCAACACCCTATTTATTTTTAGATTCCTGCTGAAGCACCATGGGATGCAACAAATGCAAAAGAGTTGGACAAAATTTCAATGAAACACTTCATCAACAAACATTGCTGGACAAAGTAAGTGATCCATCTTCAGTTCTAATGTTTTTACTACATATACACTACATGCTTCTTTGGTTGTTCTATATTCTTTTTTTTCTCAAGTGGGAGATAACCAATTGTATCTCCAATCATATGTGAGAATGTTAGAACAGAGTTAAATGGAAGGTGGGGAAAATCAGAGCTTAGCATTCTAGCACTTGTCAGCTCTACTTCCAGGTTAAATGAAGCCTGTGCATCTTCAGCTGAATGTGGTTATAGAAATACTAAAAAATGAAAAAGCACTGATGGTAACATTGGAACTGCAATGGTCTTTCATTAAAGAAGGAAAATTCCTGATTAATGAAACAGCACCTAATGATTTCTAATATAGCTTTATTCAATAAAATAGATTGGATTTTTCAATATATCTATCTAGCCATTGAGTTTCAGAAATTGATCAGAAATAAAAATATTACTTAATACTGTAATCACTTAATAGGTTTTGCTGGTGTTCTGCACATTCTCAACATAGCCACTTTGTGGTCATTTGTAATAATAGTAGGATTAAATGATTTATTCTGAAATACTTCACATTTCAAGCATAGAGAAGGCATGCTTTGTCTAAGGGTGCTTTTCCCCCAATAGTCACATATGGTTTTTCATTCCATGATTTGTATTTTGTCAAAAGTTTTCAACTTGTGATTGATGTGAAGAAGGAAAAATTGCAAAAATTGAAGGTTTATCCAGATGTGTAGTCTTGAGGACTTTGAAACTGGCTCAAAGTAGAAATAAAAAGCTAATTTCCCATAATATCTGAATGTATTCACACACCTTTTTATTAGAAAGTCAGGAACCATTGCTATCTCTTTTTCACTTTGCAACCTGATGGAGCAAAATAGAATGAAAATAGAAAATTATAATCATAATAAAATTTGGAGGAGGATTGATCTAAATCAAGTTATTGAACTTTCAGTGGAGGTGTAAGCTGTACTTGACCTTTGAAGAGCATACCATGTTCAAAAAGTCATTAAGACCAAGAAGCAGATGGTACTAGAATACATATCACACTGTTCCTGTTGGGGCATTTTCAGCAAGGAAGATGGCAGATTTCTTACTGGCATTCTTTTATTCATTAAAGAAGAAGCCAATAGTTGTTTTTACCTATTAATAATGATATTTATGATAAGCTTAATAAGGCTTCATTTAGAAAAAGAATAATGACTACTTGGTAATAATATAAAACATAATGTTTCCCAAAGCAAGGAGCATCGCATATTGCAGCTATTGAATATGTATGCAGAATCCATTGTTTCTGGGTTCTTGCTACTATACAAACCAGTTGCTCAGAGGAGAATCAGTTTGGGATACCACCTACTCCTGCATGAAATCTTATGCTGCTACTATTTAATTGTCCCCAAGCATTGAGTTATTTCCTTTAACATTTAGCAAAATGCGAACATCTCAGGATATAGCATCTCTCCTTGTCAAAATAAGGAAATGAGCTCTTTATGGTTTTTCCATTTTATTTCATTTCTTAGCAAGATAAAATTAATATGTTGTGCCTGCCTTTGCATTGTATACAGAACTGCCAGGGATTTTGCTATAGCTTTTGTCAAGATGAATGTCATTTCGGAGACACACAAAGTGTCTGCTCTCTGATTCCTGTGATATGTGAAGCTGTGTGGGGGAACCACCAGAATCTGTTCTGTAACCAATGGGGAGCAGGTAGCACAAGTGATTCATTTGTCCTTCCTTTTGAAAGTTCAAAATGAATGAATGTGACCTTGCATTTGTGTAATATGGAAAGTTTTAAAGCATAACAAGGAATACTTCCCAAAAAGTTAGAGTAGCTTATCAGTTGTGGAAACGGGTGTTCATTGTGGAAGGTCAAAAAAGTCAAGATGGTGACTGCTGTCTTGAGTTTCATTGGCTTCCCACTGCAGACATCTCAATCTGAAATAATTAATGAAAATTTTATTTATTGGCAGTGTTCTTAGATTTCTCCTGGAATTAGATTAATATTATTCCATTCACCCTTAATCTGTTCAGTACAATAAAGCTGTGATAGAATAATAATTATATTGTTTAGTTTCCATGGTTGTAACCAGCGTCTATACACTCAAAATTCCTATAAACAACCAGAATTTATTTTTTTAAATATAATTTTTATTACCAATTTTAATAATAACAGAGAAAACAAATGCAAACTAAATTTAGAGAAAGACAATAGAATGGAAAGAAAGGATAGAAAGTGGGGAGGGGGAGAAAGAAAAGAAAACTAATGAATATAATGAAGAAAAAGAAAAGAAATATATGAAGTGACCTCCAACCTTCATCACAAGTATAAACAATTTTGATAGCTCTTGACCCCTTATAGGTTTAAACAGATACCTTTCCATCTCAGATCCCACCCCATATTTATTTATTTATTTGCCAACCATACTTCCACCTGCTCCACATCCAAAGGACTCTAGGTCAGTGATGGCGAACCTTTTAGAGACCGAGTGCCCAAAAACTGGTCCCGCCCCGCCCCTGCCCCATGCCATCCTCCACCCCACCTGCCCGCAGGGCCATTCACCGCCTCCAGGGCCCACTGCAGATCGCCCAGGCAGCCCAGCAGTGCCATGGTGGCCACGCCCTCTGCCTGCGCCCCGCAGCATCAACTGTGCGGAAATGGGCCTGAGGGCAGAGGCTCGTCTACGCTGCCTGGCTGCCATGTCCTTGGCTGCACTGCTCCGTGTGGGCCACACTCTGGGGCGACTCTCATCCAGGGGGGCTGCTGGTGAGGAGGGGGTCATGGGAGGAGGCGAGGCTTGGGCAATGGCACGTGTGCCCGCAGAGAGGGCTCCGAGTGCCGCCTCTGGCACTGTGCCATAAATCACCACCACTGCTCTAGATGGTATATAGAAGGGCTTTTCAACCAGTGGTATGCATACCACCTGTGGTACTTTGCCATGTGGCAAGTGGTACGCGACCATCCTAGAGAGTGTAGCGGGAGAGGGGAATGTTGCTCTGCATTTCATGTTACTCAAGATGCTTTTCAAGTTGGTTCTATTGATATATTTATGAGAGATTTTTCTCATGTGATACTGTAATTGGCATCTGACATTTTACCATCTTCCATGAGCCTTGTTTTCTTGTCTTGATTACATCACTGGACTATCAGTACAATAGTTGTAGCTTTCCTCTTATATCAATATAAATATTGTATTAATGAAATCTTGAATAAATATATCCCAAAAGCTTTAAAATGCTACATACCCATCAATATTTCTAATTTGAATGAAGTACTTATGCCACAATCGATAACCTATAGCAAGAAATGCTAGTCCTGGGCTAGACATACCCAATTCCTGTAACTGTTCTTCATATGTTTTAGCCGCCAGCTACCTAATCATTCTTGTTGCTCTTCTCTGCACTCTTTTCAGAATATAAACATCATTTATATATATATTGTGCTGACCAGAACAGGATGCAGTATTTGTGGTCTTACTAAGTCTTTATAAAGTGGTACTAGAACTTCTCATGGTCTTGATTCTCTCCCTTTATTAATGCAGCCTAGAATTACATTGGCTTTTTTGGCTGCTGCTGCATACTGTTGGCTCATATTTAAGTGATTGAACTAAGTATATGAGATCATCTTATACTGTATATATAAGTATATGAGTATATAAGTATATGAGATCATTACCTGACATAGGATTTTTTATTTTAATAGGAAGGTGGTTCGGATTGTCTTTTTTTTTTAAAAAAAAAAATCCAGAATGAATGTGGGCTGTGAAGAAGGAGGAGAGGGAGGAGAAAGAGGAGGAGATGGAGCAGCTCATTTACTTTGAACTGCAATTTTATTTTCATTGTTTTAAAGTCTTTTAGAAACACCATAGACCTTGAAAAGGCTCAAAATAGATTGAAATATAGAAATGTTTGTCAAAATCTGCAACCGTTCCTTGGTGGAGTATTGATTGTTACAATGTTATGATCAGGCCATATGAACTTTTAGGATACATGCTCAAAATATAATGTATTTAAACTATTTAATAAAGCCTCTTGAATAAAATCAAATAAAGCGTTTGCTGGACAATTGTTCATTCAGTAGCCAGGAAATGTGTCATCTAACTGAGCCAAATTGTTCAGATAGATTCTACCAGCATGCAGCCTATGAAGTTTAACCTAGTACTTTCCTCACATTTATGGGAACACACTAGAATTGTCTACTCTTTTTGAACTCAGTGAACAAGACTAGCTTACTTTTAAAATAGATATGGTTTCAGATGACAACAGATTAAATTGTAGGTTGATAGTCTGTTTTCAAAATCAAAATACCGTAATAGGAAAAAATAGCGCTTGCTGTAATTTATTGGATATAACTTCTGATTCCTCACCATGGGACTATAATATGTGAAAAGAGTGTGAATTCAGAAAATTACAGATTCTCTCCATTAAAAAGTTGAAACAATAAATATTATTGTCCAATTTGGGGGGGAAGGGAATCCAAATAAAACTTTTGTTCATTCAGTAGCCAGAAAATGTGTTTATCTACAGTAACTGAGCCAAATTGTTCAGATAGACTCTGTCAGCATGCAGCCTATGAAGTTTAACCTAGTACTTTTCAGTTGATATGAATCTGCTTCTATGTAATCATTATTTAGTAATCTCAGTTGTAATCCTGCCAACATGTTTTTGAAAGTTTGCTTTATTTCTCATCGTGGTTTATTCTTACAGCCAGTGCATTATGAAGAAAAGAACTGGTGTACAGAACAATATTCTGGAGGCTGTTATACAGCATATTTTCCACCAGGCATTATGTCCCAATATGGAAGGTAAAACAAAATAATAATGTTCACTTTTCTTGGCATTGTTCCCCCTCAGTTTTTGGATATTTGACGAACTATCAGAACAATGAGCTAATCTCATATTTGAAAGAAAGGTTTATAAAAATACAATATATTTGGCAAAAATAAAGTTGCAGTTAGTGCCTTTGACTTTAGTGCTGCTAAATAGAAGAATCAAATGCAAAATCAGGGCTTAACTATAGATTATTATTTGTGGTTATGTTTTTGGAATTATGTGGAAACTGTTCAAATGGTAATGTCTTCAGGTAGCATATTTGCTGCTCTGGGAAAATAAAGATGGAAAGGAGGGAAATTAAATAGAAAGTTTCACTCTCTTTCAAATGGAGTTGGGCTACATTTACCCTTCAGCTATTCAATAGTGCCAGCATCCCAGGGGCAGCTGGGATTAAAAGTTTATTCATACCAGATTCGAATTGTGGTAAAAGTCTTACTACTTGTGCAAGTAGCAGCATGGTAAAATTGATAGCAAAGATGTACCATTTTCTTTCTATTCTTGAAATTCACTATCATATTGGATGTACAGTTTGGTTAAGTATGTGAAAAGCACCCCCCAAAAAATTAAAACACACAAAGGATGTTGCAAAATGTTTGCGTTCCTTGAAACAAAACTTGACAAAGTTGATGGAAAATGTAAGATGGCACCTGTTTTTGTTCCTAAACATATTAACGACAAGCGGAATTACTATCTCTCTATTTTATTTGTATGTGCTTTCTTTAAAGAATAATACATGAGCCCACTGGCAGAATCTACTTTGCTGGCACTGAGACAGCAACCCAGTGGAGTGGCTATATGGAAGGAGCTGTGCAGGCTGGAGAGAGAGCTGCTAGAGAGGTAAACAGAACCGCTGCTATTGGCCACCTTCATGGAAGACCCAAATAAACTAGTTTTATTTGAAAGATGATCTGGGAACTTGGCATTGATACTTTCAGTATTGCTGCACCAAAGAAAAATTAGAATGACCAAAGAACAATGAAATGTATACTAAGATACTCTGGTCCTTTTTTAATACCTGACTGAAATTCCCAAGACAAATACCCGTACTGTACATATTATAGACAAATGGTCTCTTGGTAGTTTTTTTAATCTCTTCTATTCCAGTTGCATGAATAAAATTTGGGTAACAGAACCAGAATCAAAGGCAAGTGTGCTGACAAATGATCTTCTTAGAACTCTGAATACTTGTCTATATATTGCCTGTGTACTTGGTTGTATCACTCTCCTGTTTTGGGCCTAATGGAAGATGAAGATGTCTAATGAAAATTTGATTATGGACTTAAGAACAAATTTATTAGCCCAGTTTGTTGAGAATATATCTAAAGAATGTTTAAACTGTTTAAAGAAAAACAGTTGAAAATCTTTGCCATTTCTTGCAGATTTTACTTCTTCCACCATCTCACATTTACATAGAAAATGAATACAAATACATACCTTTGAAGTAACTCTACATGTTTAGGATACCATTGCAACTTGGTGCACAATGCATTATAATAGTAAAATGGAGAGTAGAAATATCATAGAAACTTAATGGATTTTCATCCTGTTAGATTTTAGATCAGTTGCTGGTACTAATAAGAAGTTTCCTCACGTGCACATTTAATAGATGGATACAATTCTATTAAAGAAATATATAAATTAGTTTGTTTAAAATAATAAAATCTGGTTTCCCCTTCCTTCCTCTAACTATATTTATACACATGAATATATCTAGGTTCAAGGCAGAACTACTTTGCCTTTTTCCTGCACTGTTTTCATATTGCCTAACAAGAAAGGGGGGGATAGAAACTGAAACCATATAAATATTTATAAATCTCACCAAAAATTGCTGTGGATGGCATACAACAATTGGATAAAAACCACAGATATAAAGACAACAGAAACAAAAAAAAATCTACATTAAATCTATATATTTAGTATAAAGAACAAATATCTAAACCCCTGGATGAAGAGAGAATAAAAACAGCCACCTCAACAATGGAGCTATCTAAGTGTACCTCTGGTTCCCTGGAAGCTCTAGGCCTCATAACATAACCAGGTCTTGAGGGCCTTCCGAGAGATCAAAAGGGGTGGAGCTAATTTAAACTTGAGAGGACTCGTGTTTCCTAAGGTGAGTGCCATGGCAGAGAAAGCACGTCTTCTGGGACCCACCAAATGTAGATCCCTAGCTGATGGTACCTTCTCTGCCTGATCCAATTGGGCAGGTTGAAATAACTGGAGAGAGGTGGTCCCTCAGAAAACGTGGCCCCATGCCATGAAGGGCTTTAAAGGTTAAAACCAGCATCTTGAACGTAACTTCTGTACCATTGCACTCTGCATTGCACAGGTGAAACTTTGAGATACTCTTCAAGGACAGCCCCATGCAGAGTGTGATGCAGTAGCCCAAGGAAAAATTATAAGCATTTTAATCATCCATAGGAAGTATTACTTTACAGGATGACATTTGTACATACCAAGATGATTATTTCTGATGCTTGGAAGAGTAATGGTAACTAAGTGAATATGTGATTAAGAAAGATACACAGAAAGGGAGAGACATTGTGAAGATCACTAATTCTCTTATTCTCTTTCAACTATGCCAGCATAACTCTCACTCTGATGTGTGTTGTTGTGAGGCACACAAAATTTGGTTATAAGTGAACACATTGTTTGGAAAATGATTATTTTACTCCCATGTATTACCATATTTGCGAATATTTGGTAAATAAGGTAACCAATAGATAAGGTGTGGCTATAATAAATCCAATGAATAGAAACCAGATCTGAATGCATTTGTCTTTATCTATAGATATTCCAAAGCTCATTTTTTTATGATTAATGATGGTGGTCCAAGATATTTGCCATAGTTAATAGATACGATTCAGTGAAATGTACATTTTAATTTTATCAGTGTTTGCCATTAATAAACTAGGCATAAGAACTTTTTTATGTGGCATCAGTTCAGAAGTGGACAATAGATGCTCAACTGCATTTAAGCAGTTTCTGAAAAAAAGAAGTATATCTAAGAATGTGTTTTCATAGAATTAAATACCACTGAATTGAGGTAGGGTAACTTCCTAATAAAAATGTTGCAGCTTCAAGCTACTCAGATGCTCTAACACAGGGGTTCTCAACCTTGGCAACTTTAAGACTTGTGGACTTCAACTCCCAGAATTCCTCAGCCAGCTGCTGACTGAGGAATTCTGGGAGTTGAAGTCCACAAGTCTTAAAGTTGCCAAGGTCGAGAACCCCTGCTCTAACAATTATTGTAAATATGTTTCATCGTAGGAGGTTCCAGCGATTCCAATTACCACTACATTTTGGGAGAGAAATTTGCCATCTGTTCCTGGACTGCTGTTCTTTCTTGGATGGTCTACTTTCATCACCTCATTGGCTACAACTGGACTCTTGGCCTACAAAAAGGGACTTCTTTCTCGATAATGTATCTGCCAGAATTTTGCATTTATTTCCTTCATGCTATAAATGCTGTTCCTGAAAAAGCCGTCTTTCATACCCTTTGGAACACCTGGGTTAACACATCCCAACCAATTTAATTCACCTTCCTTTAAAACACAAAGGGAGCCGGGAAAGATTTGCTTTTCTTTTCTGAGTGACTCTTTCTGTGTAATATATACTGCAATGAGAACAATGCAGGCTTGTCACAATCATTGTAAAAGTTCCACATGTCTTTATGTTTTCAAAATCTTATGATGAACAAAGTGAGTGCTGAAGGCTTACTCCCACTTCTCCCTTCCCCAGTCTGTTCCCTCTGGTTGTGTTGAACTGCACTCTACGTTGGTGGAGTTTAAGGGAGGAAGGCAGCCAACACATCCTTCAGGCACTGGAGGCAAGGGTGGGGAATGGGTAGGTACTCTGCTTGTTAAAACTACCTTCATATTCTGTCAAGGGCCTGTTAAATTTCATATGCTGCTGTTTAAAAAAGTAAATGATGCAAAAAGGACATTGTTTGCTTCATGCTAGTATTACATTCCCTGAAACCTTGATAAAACAATACATAATGTGAAAAAGGGAGTTGTGGACTGTGGTATTAAATTCTGCAATCCAAATACATTGACAAACATTCACATACATTTCTATAACCTTATTCTTTTTCAGTAAATAACTGAAATATGTTTTCTTGTCTTCGTTCTATTTACAATGAAAGCATTTTCTCTATCTTGTCTGTCGCTGGATTTCTAATGCACGTGGTTATTATGGCAGGTGAAGAGACTGAATGCATCATGGCACTATGAATATTATCAGGATTCTCTGTTACGTTGCACCCGATAGAGTAACCCAGGTTAAAAGCTTGTCCTAATGTCGAGGACCCACCATGCTTTGGCATGATATAATATGCCCAACTTTGTTTCCAGAATTATTTTCCCTTTTATATAAGTGGTTTGGAAAAGTTGTTGGCACGCATTTCATCCGTGACAATAGTAATAGCTACTACAAGTATGGAAGTAAGTGGGAGAAAGGATGCACAAACAGATCAATGAGCAAATGCATGAATGAGAGCAGAAAAGAGTTTTGGCAAGAAAATATCCAGTTTTGGCAGGGAAACAACTCAGCATGTTTCCAAACCTTTGGCACAAATTCATTACACTGGCACAAATCGTATGAAAGTAATTTATTTATTTATTCATTTACATAAAGTGAATTCCTGAATGAAAATGATCAGTCTTATAGTACCAGCTATCTAGTCTTTATCATCAGAGACATACATACAGTATAAAAATGACAGAAATAAAACACTATAAGGAATTAAAATCAATAAAAAAGAAAAATAAAATATAGCAAGAGTAAAACAAGATATGTAAGGGACACACAGAGACAGAATAGAAAAAAATGACTAAAGTGAAAAAGTGAACACTTTGATTTTAATCAGAAAATTGGAAAAATAAGCATTGGCTGCAATAGAATAAAAGACATTTACTGTAGAAGAATGCAAGTAAAGACTGACCACTGACTGTTCATGGCAAAACTCCATTGGAATGGTACAATTGGCCGCAGCCTCCTTCCCCTGTCCTTCCCCCATCCCCCACCCCACTCCAGCTGACCCGGTGTGGGACAAATCACCCTGGCCCATTCACCATGTGGGCGGAGGAAGAGACCCAAGTAGGGCTGGGGCAGATGGTGCCAAGTGGAGAGCCCACACCAGCTCTGTTTGCCCTGGCTGAAATGGCTTCTTGGCTTTGGGGACCCCATGATTATAAACCCCCCTGCCCATGGGGCTTTGCAGAATATCGGGCTGCTGGTCAAAAGTCCTTGCTACATCTGGAATCCCAAACATAGAGAAGTTGCCCTCCCTCAAAAGCAACGAAATAAAGTAAGAGCTGCTGCTGTGTCATGGTTCTCAAATGTGCTTTTTCAAAAGGCTGTGTGCAGGGGATGCTGCACCCCAGCCCCCCCTGCACAGCTACCTGAACTTTCAGACACGGTGACTCATCCAGGCTGAAAGTCTGCTGCTTACATCAGGGAAGGAGCAGCGGGAAAGAGGAAGACACAACAGACCAGTTAGGGAGGGGCTATTGCAGTGGGTCAGCTGGGGTGGGGGGGGCAGGGTGAGGCAGCTGGGATGAGATGATGGTGGCCAATTGTCCTAGACCCCCATTGGAGTGGGGTTGAAAGCAAATTTCAAAATCTCTCAAGAATACAAATTTCCACTTTCCTCCTGATTTTCCCAGCTGAAGAGCTTATATTTATATTCATTTCAATAACAAAAATAAAATTAACAAAGGAAAGTTTTTGTGGGTACTTCAGGGGAACAATTTGTACCAGAAAGAGTGGATAATTGTGTAAGGAATTACACACAGACACAGACACACACACACACACACACACACACACACACACACACACACACAGAGGCATACATACCTACCATGCACCTTATTTTTTCTGTTCATGTGATTAGTTTGACATGAAATGTCTGATCCCATCTGCTGTGGTTTGTAAAATACACCTTATGACTTGATGTATCTTCTATATATTGATTAGTTAGCTATCACTTGTATGCCATCACTGTTGGCATACAAGGAGCCCTTGTAAGGAATTCCATTTAGCACTCTCCCCAGAAAGCGTTTAAAAAAAAAATATTCAAAATTTATAAAGTGTAATTACATATCAAGAATTTTCTGAGCATCTGCTGGATAGCATGTAGCATTTCAGTCACTGGTCTTGGTAGATGAGTGCAAATGCAGTCAGCGAGAGTACATTATTGATATTTTATCTACTTCTCTTTTCCTTTATGTGCAACTGGCATCTCCTCTTCCAATGTGACGTATTTGTGAACTGCCCAATTTGCCCACTAGGTTGCAGCATCCATGAATCTCCCAATGCTGTAATGTATATAACAAAGAACCTACCAGTAAAGAGAAAAGTGGCTGAACCAACTTCAAAAATTCTGCTAAAACCTGTTTTTAAAAATATATTCTTACCTTTTCACTTAGTTTTCTAGGGTGCCATAAATCTGTGTTTTGTTACCTCTCAAGTTCAGGTTTTCTGGGGTGGCATAGTTATATTAAAGAGGCAGCTTGGTGCAATGGTTATCGGGCATGAAACCAGTTGGATGACCTTGAGCCAGTCACACTCTCACAGCCCTGGGAAGAAGACAATGGCAAACCACTTACAAAATCTTGCCAAAAAACTTGCAAGGAGTTGACCAGGCAGTCGCCATGAGCCAACACTAACTGGGAGTCAACATTGACTGGAAAGGACACACACACACACACACACACACACACAATTGCAAGCTTTGTTCCTCTAGGAAAGGACTCTTAACATTAGTTCTGGGTTGCGGGCTGTTTAATATAGAGGTGGCAGCAGCAGAAGACTAGCACAGTGAACTACAGCACTAGAGACAGCAGGTTAGAAAGAAAGGTTTGCACAGAACAAATGACATTCACAGCCAATTCTCTTCCTCCTTATTAAAAGCAGATGTTTGAACAGCACATAAAAAATTAATACAAAGCCCCAAGTAACCAGTTGAAACTAAGAAAGTTAAATTCTAACAATATTTTTAAAGAGTTATTTAAAGGTAAAATGATAGGAAAGATAGATTCATCAAGGCACGTCATTTGAACTATTTGCTAACTACTTCCATAGAAGCAAGTTGCTACTTGCCTCCCTGATGTGGGAGGAATGTAAAGATGTTCCAGACCTGTAAAACTTCACAAGCTACCATCCTGTCTGCTAGAATCTGAGAAAACCATTATGATTCCATTGGAAAGATCCAGGTAGATTTAAAACCATACAGTTCCATCCATTGATCTTCATTTTGATTCATGGCTCTGGTCTGAATAGGTGATTTGAACAAAGCCAAACCTTTGCACAGTCTTATTGTTCATAACATGCTTTGTATCTTTTTAATGTAAACTTTTTACAGTCAAAGACATACGGGTTCACATACAGCAAATATTGGAGGTTAGAAGTTAGAAGAGATTGAATGTTCAAGAGCTAATTGTTTTACAAGATTGTTAATTCTTGAGATTACGATCAACACTCTAACCAAAAGGCATTGGCTTCACATTTCTGTGAAATGCTTCCATAGGAATGGAATGGTTAATCTCTTAAGTCCAGGTTGATTTCATATGACTAATTGCTTCATATAACATGTTTTTAACTCAACTATTCCTTGAATGTTGTTACCATTTGTTTTCACTAGTATGTGCATATGAACTCATTTCTGAAAAATCTAGAAACATGATGCTATTTTCCAGAGGTACGATGTACAAATAGAAGTCTCTGCATGCCTACTATAAAAAAAAAAACCTAAGGAAATGGCTGTTTCAAAATGGGGAATGTATAAATGTTGCATGTTTGATTATATTACAAATATGTTGCAGGACAGAATATATTATATCCAACTTAACCAAGATCCTGATATATGTCAACATGTATTTCTAACATCAAGAAGAAGAATCAGTAACTAATTAAGAAAAAAGAATAAAATTGCCAAGTAACAAACGAGGAGGGCATTAGGAGACGTGGAGACATACATTTTGTGGATAACCGAGGATGATCTATGCAAACAACACATTATTTCTAATTCCTGCTGTCACCAGTGTTATATTTTAAATGGTACATTTAATTATCCACAGGAAAAGTGAGACTTCTGTAACTTGTTCAACAAACCCATTTCATTGCTTCTATATGTAGCATCAGCTTATGATTGTACAAAGATCCTATGTTTTCTAACTTGGGTTCCTATTGCTACTCTTTTAATGTTCTTGAATATATTATGCTTTTGTACAGTCTGCTTGTTCTGAAATTGCATTGCATAAATGTTTTGTGCAATAGAATAAGGAACTTCATAGATGCACTTAAATGGCCTAAAATATTGACTGGCATATGAGGAGAGCACAATAAAGAGGAAGCTCTTTTAAGAATGATGCCTTTTTCTGCATAATAATTTTGTACATGCAAACAAAAATAATTATTTTAAAAAAGCATGCCCAAATTTGCAGTATTTATTTGCAGCTTCTAGCCTAACCATGCATCTCTTTCTTAGAACAGATTGTTTGGTCTCTGTCTGTTTTCCTTCTGTGAATGTTCAGTGTTTTTGAATTAAAGCAAGATAGTATTTGCCTTTCAAGTTGGCACTGTAGCATGGCCTGCTGTATGTTACCACTTTGAGTCATTGGCACGACCAGCAGTTTTATTGGCTAGGATCCAAAGAAGTACACAATCAGTTTTGTGCATTCAAAAGACTTTGGAACTAGACTTTTTCAAACAGTCCCTTTCCTTCCTTCACTGTCACATGATGTTCCTCTTTTAGAACAGATAACTTTTTACTGCATGTGTGTAGCTTGTGAAATGTCCTGGAGCTTTTACTTTTAAGGAGAAAAGCATTTACTGAGTCTCCTTGTCCTGCACACTCTACTTTAAACTAGCTTTAGATTTCGAATATAAACCAGGCACTGGCAACTAAAACAATCCCAGCAGTGTTTAATGAAATCCAAAGAGTGGCAAGAATAACTGTGGCTCTTTAAGTGTCTCTTTGTTGCAATTCAAAGGTCTCAATAGACATGGGTTGCAACCAAAGTAGGAAAAAATAAATGTGGCCCACCGAAGCCACTCACCAGGGTGACATATAGCTTTTACAGTATGTAACTGTTTGGAATGTCTACCTAATCCAATCTAGGGGGAAAGAAACATTGTTCTCTGCTTCTAATCTTGCATCCCTGTTCAGTTTGCGCAAAGGGCGTTTATGCTAACATAAATGTTGCTTATGAATGAACCTTGTATCCATTAACATAGGTTCAGTATAATAAAATTATTTTATAGATAGCTTATCAATTTATTTGTACACATATAGTTTCAGCCTAGTTTCACCTGTCAATATTAGAAATAACTCTGAACATATTTAAGGTATATCTTCTTAATATAGTTCATGCTAGAAAAGATGTAACCTACTCCACTGATATTGCTAATTGTTACAAAGTAAAAAGACAGAGAGCACAGAAATTACTTGCTAAATCACAATGACTAATCAATGCATCCATAGCTATAACCATTTAACAGAAAAAGTCATTAAATGGATATAGAACTTGTGTAATCCAACAATACACATTGGGGGGGGCTTTGTGCTCTCTAAACATCAGTATGACAACATGTGGGATTTGGCCTTTATTTATATAGAGTAGCATGGGGGGGGGGTTCCGTGGTAGTTCTTCAATTATTGTTTTCTGCTTGTTTTTCCAGTGTTAATCCCTGCTTATCTGGGTGTGGGCTGCTGGAAAGGATGTATTGTGATCTTTTTATTTCTGTTATTTCTTTTTTGTCTCTTTTTCATAGTGTATAAATGTTGCTTATTTCTATGTATTGTTGTTGGCTAATTAGTCTGAATGCCAAGATACCTGAAATTCCCTAGTATTTTAGCTTGGTCCAGAACGCTCATTGTTTCCCGGTTGAAACTGTGGTTAATTCGGATGTGTGCTATGAAATTAAGGCGTTTTTATCATGTCTTCTGACTGCTAGTTGATGTGCTCTGTTAATCTTCTGGCTGTTTGTCTTACAAAGTATCTATTACAATCTTTACACTGCATGTTGTAGATGACTCTATGGATGTGTATTACTCCTACATTTGTTTAAATATACACACCCACAAACACACATAAAACACTACAGATGTCTAACTGAAACATGGATATGAAATATATCTCTTTAGGAAAAGAGTAAACTTACCTCTTTAATAAAAGTTTCAAACTGTGAATGACTGTTATTATGTATTTTAAATTCATATAAATGGGTCTGCTTTATATTATTTTAAATTTTTTTGGTGATATTAGCTCCTATAATCATCCTGCTCTGGGTATAAATAAAAAAAATCAAATGCATGAGTGTTGTTTTCCTGTTTAGCAGTCTATAGTAACACCTTGATTTCTTTGGTACAAAAGGAGGAGCAATGAAGGATAATATTAACAGTGAAAACTTTCTATGAACAAAGGGTGAGATGAACAATTAGAATTGTGCACACAGACATCACATCAGTTGCCTTGAGGACAAGAATGTCTTAAAGAAAATCTGTGTTTGATAAGTTAATGTCCTTTATAGAACTATGACGAGCCCTATAGCCACAGTGCTTTCATTAATCAAAGGATATATCCTACAACTGTACAACTTGCATCTGATTTCCCCTTCTTGGTTACAAAAATGATTAAATATATATAACATTAAGATCAAATAAAAATTGATGGAACCAAATAATACAATCAAGCCAGTAACTGGAAAACAAAAATGCTCCAAGTAATTTAATTTTGCTAGATGGTATAATCTAATTAGAACTCTACCTAAGAAAGCCCCATATAGAACTGGAATTTCTTAAGATCAAAGAGATCTGTTGACTGCACTTTTCCAAGCAGACTTTAATCATGATCTTAAAAACTGCTCTTAGATATTCAAAAGCCCAAATGGATACTTGAACTTTGGGAACTCTGTTATTTAAAAGATCCAGATCTATGAGCCAATCTCCATGATTACCTCTGTCTCTTTACTCCAGGAACTAGACTAGAGCATGATGACAAAACACTGAAACCCAAGCAAGGGTGATATGCAGTTTTCAAAACTTATCAGGACAAACAGTAACATGCATCCAGCCTTACTAATAGTTCACCATATATCAAGCTTCTTAATTTGGAAAGTTTCTGAATCATATGGCCAAAGATCCTACCTTTGAGGAGAAATGTGAACAGTTCTTTGGATGCTTGTTTCTTGTTTTATTTCATTTGAATTCTATTCTGCCTTCTTCCTGAAGCAAAATAGCTTAACCAAATGAAAGGATAGTAGCTTTACAAAGAGTTCCTGCTGGCCTTTTCTAGGCACTTATCAGAGGATAGCCAGAAGGAACATTATATAATTATCTGGAACTTCAATAACCCAGAACAGTAGAGCTGCTGCTGTAATTTACTTATCATTAAATACAGTACATTATATTGTCAAATGCCACATGCCAAGAACCATTATAATGAAGTCAGCAACTGATGCTCTAGCTGCTTTCAAATCCCATGTGGTTTTTATTGAAGTAAATTCTTAAGGAAATCAAAATCACTGTCTTTAATTACCCTCCTTTTCTGTACCAAAATTATTTTTTAAAACCCTCTATTATGTGGTTAAAATTTATTAACATTTTTATTGTTAGTTTAAGCAAACAAAATATTTCCCACTTCAAAGATGAATTTCCCCTTGATTCTTTGAGCAATCAGATTTCAGCCATTCCTCAGTAGGAGCGGCTACATCAAAATGTGCCCAGAGAAGAAGCTGCCTCATGAAGTGGTCACAGTTACCATAATGACCACTTCGTGTTATTTTATTGTAAAACTTTTATACAGATGCCCTTCTTATACTGAACTTTGGGTGGCTCCCCATCAATAATTAAAACAATGTCAATAACAAAACAATACATATACTTATTAAAACCACAAACATAAAAAATCTGGCACCAAAATTAAGCTTCCACATAAAGTTAACAGTGCGTTGCTGAGTTATCCTGGGATTGGTCTGGTTTTTGCTGCCCGCCAGGGACCCCCGATGCCTATGACTTGTTCCCCCAATACCAGTGATCCCCAATGTCTATATGCCTTGGCCCCTTTCACCAAGCCATTCGGGCGCAGGTGCTCTCGGAAGAGTCAAGGCGGAACAATGAATTCCCACGCAGTCTGCTCTCCCCGGCGACCTGCCCCCTGCCATCAACCTGTCCAAGGCGAGTAGGAAGAAGCAGGGCCGCCTCTCGACAGGACGAATCTCGACTTCGTCGCTTTCTTCTCCTCCTCGCCTCTCGCCTGTGGGCAACCCGCCCTCTCCGACCTGCGCACTCCTCCTCCCGCTCCACCCCTTTGCCTCGCCCGGTTTGTCTCCGCAGGCAGCTTCCTAATCTCTAACGGAGGCGATTGGCGGGGCAAGGCGGGGCGGGGCGTCTCAGCGGGAGACCCAGCTGGGAAATGTGCTGCCGCAGCGCCCAACTGGCCATTGGGGAGAGTAGCGCCCTCGCCGTCGGACGCCCCAAACTGACGGCAAAGTTAGCCCGGAGGCATGGAAGGGACGGCCGTCGCCCCCGCCGAGAGCGCAGCTATGAGCTCCGACGTGATCGTGGTTGGGGGAGGCATCTCAGGTCAGTGAGCTTCCGCGGCACCTTCCGCAGGCCACGGCGCCCCTCTCGCTCCCAGCCTCAACAGGCGGCAAACTTCTCCGTCAAGTTGGACGAGGGGCTCGGGCGGGCAGATCTGCTCCTGTTGCTTCGTTGCGTGTTGTTTTGTTTTTGTTTTGCTTGAAGTTCTGGTCAGGAAGACAACGGAGGATAGATTTCAGGAGGGGATCGGAGAGAGGATTTTCCTCTGCTGGATTGCCTAGGTAGAGAGACAGTTTGGTGTAGTAGTTAACTGGGAAACCGCGCGTTCTAGTTCCACTTAATGTACAAAGCCAGCTGGGGTGACCCAGGGCCAGCCACTCTCTTTCAGCCCTAGGGAGGGAACAAGGGCAAACGGCTTCTGAAAACTTGCCAGAAAACTGCAGGAATGTTGCCAGAAAGGCGGCGGGGGTGGGGGGGAAGACTGCCAAAGTTCTTTCAGATTGAGTGAATACAAAGTGCGAATTGCCTACTGGGCTGTTTGATTTCATTTATCTTTTATCTTGGACTCTTCGACTCTTACATAACTTAAATATGTTGACTTGGTAATTTTTTTCAGGAAAGTTATAGAACTTGTTTTCCCTTTATCTAAGAATAGCATATATAAGACACATTCTTGCAATTGGATATAGAATGTTTTACAAAACATGTATTTGCTAACATATATTTCATTTCCAGATCTCTCTCTCTATAAATTCATTTAAATACATCCTATGCTCTTCTGGGGTGGTTCCTTTGACCATATCAGATGCATGAAACATTCAGGAGAATCACCAATGTCATTTGCTAATGTACTGTCAGAGCTGAGTAATCTCTGCCTTTGATTGTGAAGACTCAGTGTAGTTTTGTTCTCTGCTTCTCTCTCCCCAGACCTGTTAATCTTCCTCTTATATTTTAATTTTAAAAATGTTCAAATATGAGAGTTGCAACTAAGAAAACCCATATGCCATTCATACATTGTGGATTATTTAAATATTTGTTTTCTGTTGCAGTGCTCTGAAAGTTTTATTGAAGAACTGTTCAAACAAGTGAAATGAATTTCCGTTTTATTGGTTTTTTAGCTATTTATTATAAAGTTTTACTTAAGTCAGCAGTGGTAATATAGAAATGGGAGCAAACTATTAAAAGAGCAATGAAAGGAAAAGTCATTGGCAATTACTATGGAGTGCTCCAATCTAGATGTGTTGGACTTCAGTTTCAAAAGTTGTACTGGCTGGAAATTCTGAAATTGAATTGCAGTGCATCCAGAGGGACACAGACTGGGGAAAGCTGCTCGTGAACTTGATAGAAATTGCTTCTGAGTTGAAGTGCATAGAATTGCACTAGTTACAACCTTGGACACACTGTTTTTAAGGAGAGCCCATCTTAGACTCATTTATTAATTGTGCTTAACCTTTTTTTTAAAAAAAGTATTTTCAAATTATTTTTAAAATTAATTTAACCTACTAACCCTATTTTAACCTTCAAAACATTATAAAAACATTAAAATTGAATTGTGTTGGAGTGTAAATTCTTTTTAGTTAACTAATCCACTTTCAGCTTTTAATTTTTTTTATCATTTTCCACAAGCCCTTCAGATCACAAAGGAATGGCAGCAAAAATTACTGTCAACTTTCTATTTTAATAGTGTGATAGAACTGTAACATTGCTTTCTGAAAGATTGCCACAATCAGTTTCTTTTTCTTTTTACAACTCTGTAATCCCTTAATTCAGTTAAATCAGGGTGACTGAATGGAGCTGAGCGGTTACTGGCTGGATGACAGGTGTGTGGAATTGTATGGAGGTGTAGAGTTCCGCAGCAAATATTTTATCTTTGTCCCTGAGATAGAAGTATTTGCTACTATCTGTGATTGAACTCTCAACCTTCTGAGGGGGAGGCGAGCATCTACACCACTAGAACACCACACCACTCTGGAAGATTGCCACAATCGGTGAATATGGAAAACCATCCTCCAATTCTATATCTCAGTAAAACTCTGGGAAATAGATGTTCAGAGACATAGTGATATTTTAATTTTAAAAGTTGGGCTCTCTAACAATAATGAAAGTCAATCATAAATACTAGTAATAAATAATTGTACTTTACTAGTCACAAATAGTAGTAATAGTACTTTGGCTTCTGAATAATAATAACCCACAACCAGCTTTGAAACAGGTCATAACTGACTCTGTCCTCTAGCTTTTGGGTGTGGCCAGAAAGCAACTCTTAGAGAATGTCCAACCTATATTATTTTTTTTAAGCACTTAATAGAAAGGTGCAGTCAGAGAAATGCAAGTTCAGAGTATATGTCAGGTAAAATGTAGTGAAACAAAACTAGACTCATGGCTGAACAAATGTGAGCCAGTTGCAATGTCCTTTGTTGTCTTGAGCACACTTGGGATTTGTGCAGCTGCCAGCAAAAGAAATGATTTAATTTTCTTGCAGTGAATCAGAGCTGAATGCGCCCATGTGGAATGTTGCTATAGGAGGCAAGAAAAAAAAATAACTTCAAATTATTATTTATATTTTATTTACCACATTTGCTTTCCACAAACTAAGGATTATATGGCACTAGTTAAAGAAAGATCAGGCTATGTCTGTACTATTTTGGAGACAGTATTCTACAAAACATATTAGTAGCTTCTTTTAGTACTTTTAAAGTATAGTTACAGCTATTATTAGATTTAAAAAAATAAAAATAAAGCAAGGACTGTTCTTCCACTATACATTCAAGGTAAAATATCTCACTTGTTTACATTTTAGATGTAGGGTCAATATAGTATTATTTGTTATTTCCCCAGAGTTTTCATGTTTCACTCTGGAGAAAGACCAGTGAGAAAGGTAGAACAATAGTACAATATCATGACTATAGACTTCCTTCCTTCCTTCTTTCCTTTCTTTCTTCACGCTTCATATTTAGAGTTTTGTCTCTCATACCCAAAAAGTTCAACATTTTTTTTATTTTGCCATTGTATTTGTCTAAGGAAAATCATTCTTTTTAAAAAAAATTATGTTCTTAAGACTAAATAAATAACCAACAGTTGTTTAGGAAGGCATACTCAGAAATTATACTTTTAAATGACCATTAAAGTGTCATTTTTATCTTTTTTTAATTGAATTTTTCCCAACTCTGATGTAGATAGAACAATGTGTAAGAATAGAGATAAAAGCTGCAATATCTTTGATAATACTGAAAATCAATCACAGATTAATTTATATTGGAAAAAAAGGCATTGGCGTAAATTGATTATTTACCATCAAGTCAGTATTAACTCTTAATGACCACATAGATTTTTTTTCCTGGATGTTCTGTCATTCTTTGGGCTTGAAGTCTTCTAGCACCCATTACCACTGTAACCCAAGTTCATCCACCTTGCTGTTGGTTGTCCTCTTTTTTCCTTTTTCCTTTTCTAAGATCTTTGCACAATATTTCCAAAGTATGGTGATTTTACCCTGGTCATTTATGCATCTAATGAAACTCTGCGCTAAGTTGATCATTAATCCATTTGTTTTCTTGGCTATCCATGATATTTTCAGAAGTCTTTTCCAACACCAAACTTGAAAAATGTCAATACTCTTTCAAGTTATTAAAGTTTTTTCCTTCAGTTTTAAAATCCTGCTCATCTTCTTCCAATTCAGTTCCCCTTAATACATATTCATCATATATGTTTAAGGGGAGAGTGTATAGCTTTGTCTCACTCCTTTGTCAACCTGCAGTCTGTTTCACCATGCTCCGTCCAAAGCGTAGCTTCCTGACCTGAATATAAATTTTGCATGAATACAGTAAGATGTTCTGGGATTCTCAGTTTCTTAAGCACATTCCATAGCTTGACACTGTTGACCCAGTCAATGGCCCTGCAATTCTAGAATCAGTGTATTGAGATTTTTTTTTTGTAAATTTCTGACTTTCTCGCATGCACCAGCAATATTTTTTTCTTGTTTGCTTTTCTAAAGCTAGCTCAAACATCTGCAGATTAGAATCAGGAAAATTAATAATATTTCAGATACCCACAAGACAGGGAGAACTCTCACCTACTTTTCCTCACGTATATCAGTTCATTGAAAGAAATAGTAGTCGGCTAAGATGCTATTTTAATACAAAAGTCATCCCTGTGTCCCAGTATTGCATATTTTAAAGGCTAACAAAGCTGTACTAGAAGAAAAGGATCACCTCTATTAATAACAAGTGAGATTGCATTTATCTATGTCAGGGGTTCTCAACCTTGGCAACTTTAAGACTTGTGGACTTCAACTCCCAGAATTCCTCAGCCAGCAAAGCTGGCTGAGGAATTCTGAGAGTTGAAGTCCACAAGTCTTAAAGTTGCCAAGGTTGAGAACCCCTGATCTATGTGGTGCTTTTTGAGGGCTCAAATGCTTCAAGTTCCTGTGCATTTTCTTCATAGTCTCTACAACAGCCTAATTGCAGATGAATAGCTTGTAGCTGAAATGACATTGGAACCTCAGTTTCTCCACATTGTTCCTTTGACATACCAGCATTCTTAATAAAATGAATTAATTGAAATGATGCTATGTTTTCTAATTTAATTTAATATCCAATATAGGATATTAAATTAAATCAGTCATTTCATAAAATGATAGCTGTTGAAATCACAGGAACCTGGGGAGGAGTGACAGTGCAATATTGGAATTCAACATTATGCAAGCATAAGCAATAGAACACAGTCAACCTAGAGTCTTGGACTTTAAGAGAGCTTGGGAAGCATTCCATGGATGAGAATCCTCAAGGGGAAAACAACTCAAGAAGATTGGGAAATTTTGAAAAGTGAGATTATAAAAGCCCAGTCTAGCACAATACCAGCAAAGAAGAAAAATAATAGCTGTCAGAAGAAACCAGCATGGCTGCATAAAGAATTCACTAATAAATTGAAAGACAAAAAGGACAAGTATAAAAAGTGGAAAGAGGGGCACATAACTAAGGCAGAATATCAGCAAATAGCCCAAGCCTGCAAAAATGAAGTGAGGAAAGCTAAGGCTCAAAATGAATCATAGAATCATAGAATCGTAGAGTTGGAGGGGACCTCCCGGGTCATCGAGTCCAACCCCCTGCTCGAGGCAGGATTCCCTAAACCATCCCAGACAGATGGCTGTCCAGTCTCTGCTTGAAGACCTCCATCGAAGGGGAGCTCACCACCTCCTGTGGCAACCTGTTCCACTGGTCGATCACCCTTACTGTTAGAAATTTTTTTCTAACATCTAATCTGAATCTTTTCCCCTGCAGTTTCATCCCATTGTTTCTAGTCCTTCCTTGGGCAAGTGAGAACAGGGCTGATCCCTCTGCACTGTGACAGCCCTTCAGGTATCATGTCTCCTCTCAGTCTTCTTTTCTGTAGACTAAACATTCCTAATTCCTTTAACCGTTCCTCATAGGACATGGTTTGTAGACCGTTCACCATCTTGGTAGCTCTCCTTTGAACCTGCTCCAGTTTGTCAGTGTCTTCCTTGAACTGGGGTGACCAGAACTGGACACAGTACTCCAGGTGAGGTCGGACCAAGGTAGAGTAGAGGGGAATAATAACTTCACGTGATCTGGACTCTATGCTTCTCTTGATACACCCCAGGATTGTGTTTGCCTTTTTTGCAGCTGCTTCACACTGTTGCCTCATGTTCATTCGATGATCCACTAGGACACCGAGGTCCTTTTCACATGTACTGCTGCTCAGCTGGATTCCTCCCATACTATATGCGCTTTTTTCATTTTTCTTACCCAGATGTAGTACCTTGCATTTTTCCTTGTTAAATACCATTTTATTAGTTGCAGCCCATTGTTCGAGTTTCTCTAAATCTTTTTGAATCCTTTCTCTCTCTGCTCTGGTGTTTGCAATCCCTCCTAGCTTTGTGTCATCTGCAAATTTGATCAGTTTCCCCTCAATTCCCTTATCCAAATCATTTATAAAAATATTAAACATAACTGGGCCCAGAACAGAGCCTTGTGGCACTCCGCTTGAGACTTTCTTCCAGTTGGATGTGCAGCCATTTATAGCCACTCTTTGAGTACGGTTACTAAGCCAGTTATGAACCCACCTAACAGTTACCCTGTCAATCCCATATTTGATCATTTTTTCAATGAGGATGGTGTGAGATACTTTATCGAAAGCTTTGCTGAAATCCAGAAATACTATGTCTACTGTACTTCCCTGATCAACCCATTCTGTGATTTTGTCATAGAATGAAATTAGATTAGTTTGACACGACTTGTTTGTTACAAACCCATGTTGACTGCTGTTAATTATTGAATTCCCATCCAAATGCTGACATATATGTTGCTTAATGATTTGTTCAAGAATCTTTCCTGGTATTGAAGTCAGGCTAACGGGCCTGTAGTTCCCTGGGTCTGCCTTCTTCCCTTTTTTGAAGATAGGGACAACGTTTGCCCTTCTCCAATCATCTGGGACTTCTCCTGTTCTCCATAACTTTTCAAAGATTACAGCAAGTGGTTCAGCTATTACTTCTGCTAATTCCTTCAGTACCCGAGGATGTAATCCATCTGGACCTGGAGACGTAAACTCATTTAAGTTAGCTAAGTGTTCCTTTACTTTCTCTGTGTCGATTGCCTGCCTTAATTCTCTTAGTTCTTCACTAGCACAGTGAAGGTCAGATGCAATTACATTATCTTTCTTAGAGAAAACAGATACAAAATAGGAGTTTAGAATCTCCGCCTTCTCAAGATCACTTTTGACCACTTCCCCTTTCTCGTTCTCTAGACTTCCTATAGCCTCTTTAAATTTTCTTTTGCTTTTGACATATCCCCAAAACCCTTTTTTATTGTTTTTAGTCTCTCTTGCAAGCCTCAATTCATTATTAACCTTAGCTTTTCTGATTCTCGCCCTGCAGTTTGTACAGATTGCATTGTAATCTTCCTTAGATATGTATCCCTCCTTCCAATTCTTAAACATTTCTTTTTTCCTTTTTAGCAAGTTTTTAAGTTCTAGGTTTATCCACCCTGGTCTCTTTAGATGTTTCCCATTCTTCCTTCTTTGAGGAATTGTTAAAGATTGCGCTTCTAGTATTGCATTTCTCAAAATATCCCATCCTTCTTGGACATTTCTATCCCTTAGTACATTCAGCCATTTGATCCCCCCTACCCTCTTCTTGAGTCCATCAAAATCTGTGCGTCTGAAGTCCAACTTTGAAGTCTGAGTCCTCTCAGGCTTTCCTTCCCTTATTATGCAGAATTCAAGGATAACATGATCACTACCTCCTAAGGTCCCAGAAACTCTGATTTCCTCGACCATTTCCTCCCTGTTTGTAAGGATTAGATCGAGGATTGCCAATCCTCTTGTTTTCTCCTCCACTTTTTGGTGGATGAAATTGTCAGCAAGAGAGAATAAGAACTTATTAGACTTCTGGCTTTTGCCTGAGAGAGATTCCCAACAAATGTCTGGATAGTTAAAATCTCCCATAATCACTAAGGCTTGCAACAAAAGTAAAAAATAACAACAAAAAACAGCTTCTTTCAACATGTAAAAAACAGGGGGAAAATTAGGGAAATGATTGGTCCATTAGTGGGAAAAAGTGGCAAGAAGGTGACAAGCAACAGGGAGAAAGCAGAACTACTCAACTTGTTTTTTGCATTTGCATTTACACAAGGGGAAAAAACAGTCCAACCTATGAAAAACAGTACCGTAAAAAACAGAAACACAAGTTAAGATAGGCAAGAAAATGATAAGTGAGCGCCTGTCCACCCTAGTTAAGTTCAAATCACCAGGACCAGATGGACTACACCCAAGGTTCTGAAGGAACTGGCAGATGTGATCTCAGAATCACTGAACTATATCTTTCAAAGATCCTGGAGAACTGGGGAACTACCAGAGGACTAGAAAAGAGCTAAAGTAGTTTCCATCTTCAAAAAAGGGGAAAAAATGGATCCAGGAAATTACAGACCTATAAGCCTGACCTCAATACCTGGGAAGATCTTGGAAAAGATAAGCAAGCAACGAATCAGTGAACACCTAAAGGCAAACAAAGTCATTACCAAAAGCTAACATGGGTTTGTCAAAAACAAATCATGCCAGACAAATCTTATTGCATTCTTTGACCAGGTGAAAAAATTAGTGGACTAGATGAATGCTGTGGATATAATTTACTTGGACTTCAGTATGGCATTTGATAAAGTAGACCACAACCTACTACTTGATAAGGTAGAAAAATGTGGGTTAGACAGCATCATCACCAGATGGATTCGTAGCTCGCTGATCAGCTGTACTCAGCATGTGTACAATGGAACTGCATCTACATGGAGGGAAGTGTGTAGTGGGGTGCCCCAGGGCTCTGTTCTAGGCCCAGTGCTCTTCAACATTTTCATCAATGATTTGGATGAGGGGATAGATGGGAAACTCATCAAATTTGCAGACAACATCAAGCTGGCAGGAATAGCCAACATTCCAGAAGATAGGCTTAAGATAGAGAAGGATCTTGACAGATTTGAACATTGGGCGCTATCTAACAAAATGAAATTCAGTGGTGAAATAAGTAAGATTCTACATTTAGGCAAGAAAAAACAAATGCACAGGTATAGTATAGGTGGTACCTTGCTTAATATTAGCAACTGTGAGAGGGATCTTGGAGTCCTAGTGGACAATCACTTAAATATGAGCCAGCAGTGTGCTGCAGCTGCCAAAAAAGCCAACACAGTGCTAGGCTGCATTAACAGAGAGATAGAATCAAGATCATATGAAGAGTTAATACCACTTTACAATGCCTTGGTAAGACCACACTTGGAATACTGCATCCAGTTTTGGTCACCACAATGTAAAAAAGATGTTGAGACTCTAGAAAGAGTGCAGAGAAGAGCAACAAAGATGATTAGGGGACTGGAGGCTAAAACATATAAGGAATGGTTGCTGAAATTGGGTATGTCTAGTTTAATGAAGAGAAGGACGAGGGGGGACATGATAGCAGTGTTCCAATATCTCAGGGGCTGCCACAAAGAAGAGGGAGTCAAGCTATTCTCCAAAGCACCTGAACACAGGACAAGAAGCAACAGATGGAAACTAACCAAAGAGAGAAGCAACCTAGAACTAAGGAGAAATTTTCTGACAATTAGAACAATTAATCAGTGGAACAACCTGCCTCCAGAAGCTGTGATGTTCCAACACTGGAAGTTTTTAAGAAGAGACTGGACAGCCATTTGTCTGAAATGGTATAGGCTTTCCTGCCTGAGCAGGGGGTTGGACTAGTTGACCTCCAAGATCCCTTCCAACTTTATTATTATTATTATTATTATTATTATTATTATTATTAGTAGTAGTAGTAGTAGTAGTAGTAGTAGTAGTAGTAGTAGTAGTAGTAGTAGTAGTAGTAGTAATCATCACACAGTCAGCCAGATGTTCAGATTGGATTTGGCATTTTTGTCTACCTATCGAGTCCTGGGATAGGCAGATGTGGATGTTTGATGGTATTACAGATATTGTTGCAGAATGGAAGCAGTTCCTAGTAAAGCTGCCTTTTGCAATTGACTAATGGTGAATTTGTCAATGCCAATGGCGTTCAAGTGGTGCTCCAGTTGTTTTGGGATTGCACCCAAGGCGCCTATTACTATTGGTACTACCCTTGCTTGCCTTTGCCACAGTCTTTCTATTTCTATTTGTAGGTCTTTGTATTTTGTTATCTTCTCTAGTTCTTTCTCGTCTATTCTGCTGTCTCCAGGCACTGCCATATCCACTATCCAGACTTTTTTGTTTTTTTATCAACAATTGTTAAGTCCGGGGTGTTATGTTGCAGATGCTTGTCTGTTTGAATTCTGAAGTCCCAGAGCTATTTAATTTTATCATTTATATGACTTTCTCTATTTTATGATCCCACCAGTTCTTGCTTACAGGCAAATGATATTTCTTGCAGATCTTCCAATGCACTATTGTTGCTACTTTGTCATGCCGCTGCTTGTAGTCAGTCTGTGTGATCTTCTTGCAGCAGCTTACCGAGTGGTCCACTGTTTCTTCAGCTTCTTTGCATAGGCGGCACTTACTGTCTGTTGTTGTCTTCTCATTTTTGACTTTGTATGCATTTGTCCTTAAGGCTTGGTCTTGTGCAGCCAGAATTAGTACCTCGGTCTCTTTCTTCAATTTTCCTGCTCTTAGCCATTGCCAGGTCTTGTTATTATTTGCTTTCCCAGCTATTTTTTTTAATGTACTGGTCATGTACCGTGGTAGTACTTTGTCTTCCCATGCCTCTATTCTGTTCTTCATTGTAGGCCAGTTTGGTCTCTCCAGTAGTCAGTAAGCCTTCCTGATATATTAATTTCAGTGCATCTTCATCATTGTCCTTCAGATATTCTTCCAAAGCCATTTCTTCTTCTTTAACCATCTGATGTACTTGCAGCATTCCACGCCCGCCTATTTGCCTTGGTAATTATTATTGCTGTTGTTGTTGTATTCTACTGTGACTTATCTTAGATATTACTGTCATAGGACGAATTAAGTTGGACAATAGTTCTGAGCCTGCATTATTTTTAGGAGCATGGTTAGCACAACTCAAAATTACAGCTTTAAGGAGTAACATTTTGTGAAGGAAAGATAAAAAAAGGAATTTTTATTATTGCTGAAGAACTCTTTACATATATTTCCTAATAACATTCCTTTAGTTCTCTCTCTGCACTTAATAGCCTAAGAACAAGTCCTTGTCTCAGGTAGAGAAGATTTTAATGAAGGTACTTTTTGATTAATACTAGTGAAGAAGGATCTGAGTCCAATCATAGGCAATTTTAATAATGTCAAGATGCTGTGATCATTTCTATGCACTAGACGTTGGAAACATCAAAAAGAACATTGAATTCAATCAAACTCAGATACACAAACCTTCATCTGTGTTCATAATTACTACTGATAGTCATTCTCATTTGATGAAGATGACTTTGATGTTCCAAATGACCCTTATTGCTATATTCTAAGGCATCCTGCTGTCAAAGCAAGGGGCTACTCAGATTTGCTAGTGACAGTGAGAAATAAAAGTGCTTCCTGCCTTTTTCTCTATCAAAGACCAAAATAGCTAAGGAGAAAAAGAAATATTTTTATTCCAGGACATATTGATGTGTCTGGTGATGATCACAAGGAACACATTTGCATATGTCTGATTGTTGTCCAGTAGTATCAGAGATACTGATCAATGGTTTTCAAGATAGTTTTAGGAACAGGCATTACTTCTGCCCATAGCATAGGAAAAGAAATGTTTTTGCTTGGGAGATTCTGGCATGATTTCAAGAGCCAATGTGTCATATATTGGATGTACTCCAGCAAAACATGTATCCAAGGCTTAAGTAAATAGGCTTAAAGTGGACAGCTAAGTGTTTATAACTGGAATTTTATGTATGTTCATTTCCCACCAAACCTATTTGACCTTAGGTAAACTAAGAAAATACACTCTGGAAGAAACTGACATTTGCAGAAAGCCTATGATTATAGTTTAGTTTATGAGATTCATAGGATACTAAGCCAGACATGAAGAACCAGCTAGCTTTAATAATGTACTTCAATATAGATAGTCCTTGCTTAACAACTGTCTTGTGCAGCAATCATTTGAAGTTATGATGGTGCAAAAAAATAGCATTGCAACCAATCTCCCCATTTATGACTGTTGCAGAGCCCCTCAGTCATGTGATTGCTATTTGTGTACTTCAAACAACATGCACTTTCGCTTGTGACAAGCACAATAAGTCATGATGGTGTAATTTTCCACTTAGCAACTATGTTGCTTAGTGACCATTTTATCAGTCCCCATAGTGGCCACTAAGCAAAGACTACCTGCAATATATTTCCTCATTAGAAACCAATAGTTTTATTTTCCCACATATATAAACTATTAATACCAATTGTTGTTTAACCTGTACAACCACATTGTAAAGAAACACTCACATTTGATGTTTAATAGGACCTATCAGAGGCAGATAAACAATTATGAAGAGTGTTATTATTAGTAGCCTTATGACATTTATTGAGAGTTTGGAGAGGAATGTAAGATTACAAAAGAAAAAGCAGATCCAAAATGAGGAATATACATTCAAAGGATGCACTAGCATCCACTGTTTGTCTAATGTGCTTGGAGCCCTGGGCAGCTTAGGAGGCAAACAAAAGCTGAAGGTATGAAAGTGGTTAAAGTTTTGTCAGTTACAGGCAGCAGCTGGGACATGGAACTGAGCTTGCAAACTTGTGGCCAGTACTTTTCACGGAAGCACAGTGTAGAAAAGCAGTTCAGGAAAAAATCACTTCTGGAAGGGAAGGGAAGGGAAGGGAAGGGAAGAAAATGGGTCAAGTCCAGGACAACATGTATTGAGTGTAATGGCAAACACACAATTGAGAAAGAGACTCTGTAAAGCTTGCAAATGTGTGCCTTGGTTACAAAGTTATTTTTTGGCACCATCATAACTTCAAATGGTCATTGCATGAGGCAGCCAGTAAACGTTGTATTACACAAAGGTTCTGCAGACAATCATTTCCATGTCCTCATGGAAATAATGATCTTGGAAATTATAATTCTGAGAACTGAGAGATTTTGAGAATTGGGCTGATGCTTGAAGAAATCTTGGGGGGAAAAACTTCCAAGTACACTTCAGTTGCTATTTCTTGTTGTTAACAAAATAGCCTCAAAAGTCAACTGTGTGTTGGGAAAGGAAATCATGGGCTGGAACATTTATCCCCGAGGGTATAGAAGAAATGTTATCTAGTTTATTTTGGCAGCTCTGCATTAACTTCTCTGCCCAGAGATTCCTATTTGACTAATGTGAGCTGAGATAAAGAGGGCTATTGCCAGATGTCATTTCTCAGTGGAGCACAGAAGTGATTAGGTTTCCCATTAGTGAAGCAGTGTCAGTAAATCACAGCAAAAGTGCATTGCTATGGTAGACCTTTAATGCAACAGATACATTGATGACCATCTTGTACTGCCATTTACTGTGCTTTGAGACAATCAAGAAGTACAAAAGTTAAATATTCAGCAACAGTTGTAGCTTAGGAGTACTAAAAAGACAAGACTATAAGAGATTTTTCCAGTACTTATTACTCAGAGTCTACTAGTCAGGCAACTGCTTTAATCATCTAATAATAATATAATGCCCTGAACTACGATCATCTACTGAAAAGTATGATTCCTATTCATGAGTTCTTTTAGCTCTTATTTATCTTGCTAATTAACAAAGGATTGTCTGAAAAAATGGGATAAATAAGTGAAGCATATCATTCTTCCCTTGGCAAATCAAGGTGCTTCTTTTTTTTAGAAGTGAAAGTTAAGTTTGTTCTTAATAATGCTTAAAACTGGTTGAATTCTGGTGGGCATTTCCTTTATTTTTTTCTTGCAATTTCATGTCTGCCATGCTGACTAAGAATTTGTAGTCTCCTATATCAAGAGGATAAAATGTTCTTAATTAATTAAGCCTTGGGTTCTTTGGATAATATTGGGATGTTCCAATTTATTCTACACACACACACACACACACATATAAAATAAAATAAAATCATGATAAAACCCAAAATGTAATTATGTAAGAGAAATCTACTCCCAAAGTGCAACCCAAACAAATAATTCCTTTTTGTTTGTTTTTATACATGACACAGTTTTTCACAGACTTAATTTAATAAGCTTTGTAGCATTTGCAAATATGATTCTGACTTTAGTTTCAAACAGATTGATTTTGGCACAATTGTTGAACAGCTGCTAGGAACAGTTTGAAAACTTTAGTCTGATATTATATCATTCTGAAAATTAGAAAAAACTTGATTCATAAAGTTCATGACCTTTGTTGTTTCTGTGCTAATGCTTTTAATATTGAAATTAATTATATTAAAAAAATTGAAATGTTAATAGAAGAAAAATATGATATACTAAATATAACTGAGACCTAGAGATATCATAATTGGAAAGCAAAGGATACATCTATTTCAGAATGATCAGATATAATAGAACTGGAAGAGTATAAAATGCATAAATCTAGTCAAATGGAGAGGTATATTTGCAGATATTTGACTTAGAAATGTACATGTGAAAATGAACTTCAAATTGTAGTGGAACACAAGCTAAATATTTAGGGATGTAACACTGAATACAAATTACCTACTAATTTTTAAAATGTCTGTATTCGATAGTAGAAACTAGTTCATTCAGCACGGATCATTACATCTTATACTGATAATAATCTGCTCAAGCCATTCAAATATTAGTAAAGAATAACTAATGGATCAGGTTCTTGAGAATTTGATCACAGATAATATGGCTTTAGTTTTGATCAAACATTGTTGTAGGGATACCTCTCCCACCTCCAGAATTATTGCTTTGAATTAATGATCAGAATTCACTCAACTATTGATTTTTTCTCCTAATACTTATTTAGAATTTGGCTTTTTCTTTGGGGTCAGACTGTGGATTCATAAGCACAGAGGGACTTGAGTGTATCTCCCTCTGTGCTTATGTGTGTATTATTTATATATATATATAATAATTTGATATTGGTTGTCAAAATTTTGTTGTTAAAATAAAATATATTTTATTGCTGTTTTTAATGTATGAAAGTTTCCTAGAGTAGATAAATTGATTAAATAAATACATATATTAGTAAAATGTTCACATGTATGCAGGTTTAATGTATTGCACAGGTAGTCAACTGTTACAATTGAGATGAAAAAATAATTTTGTGACCACTCTTTGAATTTATGATCTTTGCAACTCTCTAAAGCATAGGAAAGCTGAAGTAAAATTATAATATTTCACTTAGCAACTGTTTTGTTTAAAAATTGATTTGCCAGTCCTAGTCCCCTTGAATCACTATACAAGGACTACCTGTCTTTAAAAACAGAGTAAAAATATTTATGTTGAAAAGATTAAAAATTAAAATATATAAGGAAAACACTGTTATGTATTCAGTTTACCACAGATTGAATATTAGTGGTATATTAAATTTGAAAGTGCTGCTCATCTGCTAACAAATATTTCAGGTGATATTCTTGACAGTAAAACAAATAACAATTAAAATTAATTTATCTTTGTTTTAGGCATGGCAGCAGCTAAATTGTTGTTTGAATCGGGGCTTAGTGTGGTGGTTTTAGAAGCTCGTGACAGAGTTGGGGGAAGGACTTTCACCATTAGGGTAAGCAATTTTTTAAAACAAATGTAAAAATATCATTCATTAAGTTTTGTAATTTTTAGTTTGCAACATTTTGGAAAGAGATGCTAATCTCCTAACCATGCTAACTGGGACTGTTGGAACTGCAGTTGTAAGTTGGCTCAGCCAGCACTTAGTAACTTAAGTTATCACTGGCAAGCGAGGATTCTCTAAACTGTAGTTCTGTCTTTGCAGCTTCAGATTTCCATTTCTTATATTGCAACTTCAGCAACTCAGTGTCCCAGGGGCTTTAATCTAGCCGTGTCATAAGCACCATTAGTACTTTGAAAGATTCTCAGCAATTTCATAGTAGCATTCTCCCATACAGTATGAATTGGTGCCATTGTCATTTACATGATTGTCCGCCTCCAGCACCTTCCTATATTGCTGTTGTGGGTGACCCTGCTGAGAACATATATTCTTGGCACAAGTTCCCAATGTTCTTCACTACTCCTTCTGAAGAACATGCCCACCACAATGAGGCAGGACAGCAGGACTGAGGGGCATTTAACTGTGTTTAAGTTAATTTAATGATATAGAACATAGGCCATGCCTTGAAGACTCTTAGGTAAATTTCAGCTTTTTTAAAATAATGAATATGAGCATTTTTGTTCCTGTGATTGGAGCATTGATTATTATTTCTGCTGATTTTTCTTGTTTTGACAGAACCAGCAAGTGAAGTATGTCGATGTTGGTGGAGCCTATGTGGGACCTACACAGAATCGGATTCTGCGACTGGCTAAAGAATTTGGGATAGAAACTTACAAAGTGAATGTACGTGAGGCTACCCTCCTACATACAAAGGTAAAAATCTCATTTGCTCTGATCACTTCTGGAAACATACGTAACTGAGTTGATTATGTTGTGGGGGATTCAGATCCTAGGCCAAACTTTACTTATTCTAATTGTATACTGTATTTAGCTTTGTGTGATGCAGAATGATAATAAATAATGTGGAAGGGGTGCACTGATGTTTTAACAAAAGAAACTATGCTAAATTATACCATTTCTTATAAAACTTTATATTTTAATCATTGTGGTTGCATAATTAATGTCCCTCAGCAGCAACCTGTCAAGACTGCTAACATCGGATGTTCTTGCTTGCCATATATGAAGAAGCAAACATGTTTTATTTAGCCTGCATATCACTTGTAGAGTTAAAGCAGACAATACTAGCCTAGTGGATGGGAAAATATGCTAGTTAACCATAACAATATCTCAGCATAGCATTGCCAAAGTCAGCTGTAACAGGAGGCGTATGGGAGGGACAATTCACACTTCACACTAATTGGAGAATGTGATTGATGACTGTGAAATGAAGGAGTGAGTTATGCTTTGTTACGGGTGATGGGGGAGGGAGGATTCAGTTTTTTGCTTATTTTTGTATGTGCCGAAGCTATAAAGAAATAAAAGAATTCTTTAAGGTAAATAAGCCTCAAAGGTCTTTGAAAAGCTGCTTCTTTTCGGAACCATGACACAACCATAATCAGAGTTTAAGACTCATTCTGTATACATCGTCCCACTATGGGCTGGGACTCATAGACTTACTTGTGAGTCAAAACAGAAAGAGGGAATTAACTTGCAGCTCTTGTCTCCAGGATGTAAAAATCCAGAAGACCACTTGATGGCATTGAAGAGATACAGAAAATTCTTCCAGATTTTTGCAGGCCGGGTACAGTAGACCTACTTAACTGCAACATAATAAATAGCATCTCACTTAAACTGATTATGGTCTAAAATATAATCAGCAGACTTATTTGTGATAATAGTATTAGCTGCTGCTTATTTTAGTTGGATGAACATCTTAAAGTAACCAAGCTTCTTTGGATGAAAGCTTGTATGAAGGTTCTACCAATAATCTTTATCTCCTTAGAATAAGTAGACCCTTATTTATTTTGGTAATACATTTATATAGCTGTGGTAGATCTGTTGGATTATAACTTTCATCATGAAGAGAGTTATACTCCAGCATTTCTGGAAAGCATTGACTTGGGAAAGGCTATGCTAAATTGATGTTATGAATGAAGGCAGAAGTTTAATGGATCTCCAGTTCCTACATGCAGTTGCACTTGACTCAGAAGAAAAGTGTTCATATTTGAACAACATGAATTGAATGAGAATCTAAAAAAATCTTATGGCTGCTAGACATTCAGTTTTTTAACACTATAAAAAATCAGAAGACATATAGCAAAGGGAAATTGACTTTTGTCATAGTTTATGTAATATTTGTAGGCTTCTCTGGTTAGTATATACACTTCTCTACTGGGTGAATTTTATATCATAAGGATGCTGGAATGGCTCTCATATTATTTTCCAGTGTGGTAGACCACTCTTTAAAAGATTCTAAACACATGAGAGAAGCAGCCTCCAGTAGAGTCTTTGTTTCAAAGAATCAGGAAGGAAGGAAGGAAGGAAGGAAGGAAGGAAGGAAGGAAGGAAGGAAGGAAGGAAGGAAGGAAGGAAGGAAGGAAGGCTCCAAAAATGAAAGAAAAGAGAAAAGAAGAGGAATAGAGGAAACATTGATGGAGGTAAAGACAGGTGAACTGGAAAGTATAGACAGAAAAGAAGAAAGACAAAAATTCTGCTTACGTTTTACAGAAAGGTTTAAATTCATCGGAAAAGCACCTTGTCTTATCCAACTGGTGTCATGGTTCCAATAGATGAAACCCATCAAAAGAACTTCAAGGCAAGAATTCTTCCTTAAAGAACATTTTATTCAGGAAACAAAATATCGGCACTACACAGTTGAACCCAAAACTAAATTCCCTTCCCCCGTATAGAAAGTAACAAATTGCAATTCCCACCCTCAATAAGCAGTCATAAATCACATTCTCCAATTAGCCTGAAACACGGGCTTGCTCTCCAGCTCCTCAGCCTGCCAAACCGTTATCAGTTCGTCCTTGAGTTCCCACAGAGCAGCATTATTGTTATGGCTAGCTGAGCTCAAGCATTCATCCCCCTTCTGCACCTATTTCTAAATAGAAGAAAAAGCATGTTCAAAGCAAAGCAGAAAGGGCTGCAATTTTCACCAGTTGTCAGAGCAGGAACATTCAATGTTTACAATGTTGACATCTCGCTGATCCTCAAAGGGAATTCTGTTTTGCTTTTCAGCAATTCTGTCTCAAGCAATTTGTATTTCTGTCTACTCCTTTGCTCTTTTCTACTCAACAGCAAGTGTAGGATGACTCTCCTCTCCAATTCCCTAGAAATTGTTGGGTCAGGATGATGATCTGTACTTCTATAATGTAAATACATGTCTGGTCATAAAGCAAAATGCTATGATTACAAGATTCATGTTTCATTTAAAAGCATTTGAGGGCCAAACTTATTTTAATTCCTATAACAACAGCACGAGGGTTCAATGCTCTTTTTTCAATGTATGTCCTTCTCTCCAACACATGTAAAAGTAAACTGATAATTAAATGAAAGTAATGAAAAAGACAGCAGTAAAAGAAGAATTTGAAGCTAATATTGAAATTTTGTTTTATGCTTTAGCTTACATTTGTATTTCTCAATCTGAAAAAGAAAAGCAATGAAGAAGCCAAGATTCGTATTGCATTTTTTAGTCTCCATGTGTTAGATTGATTTCTAGTTTTGCATATTCAATGCTACTGAATATATTTATAATAGACAATTGACTGCAATTACTATAATTAAAAAATTACTATTACATATGAATATTTAAGATTAATAAGAGAGGAAATAAATCAACTACTCAGTTACATCTTGTTTATTTTTCTGTTTTAGGGGAAATCCTATTCAATGCAGGACATGTTTCCTTCTACATGGAACCCTTTCATACATCTAGATTACATCAATTTCTGGAGAACAATGGATAAACTGGGAAAAGAGGTATGCTGGGAATAATGAATATGCATGCAACTGACTAGAGCAATAAAAAAAATATTCATCAAGTTTTTCATCAAGGAAAATTTTTAAATCACAGTATACTGACAAAAGGTATTCAGGAAGCAAATATATTTTTACTTAATTTTAATGCAAATATTGAAATCTCCAATGGTAAGGTGAAAGGATTTTGTTTAACAGGCAAATTACAATGTCCCCTATAGTTTTCTATAGGAAAATACATCAGAGACTCACATTAGTACTCCCTTCCCTGTAAGATACAGCACCTCCATTTTCTACATTTTAAATAGGAAGATTATTAAACGATTATATAGGTCCATGGTGGCGAACCTATGGCACGCATGCCACAGGTGGCACGCAGAGCCTTCTCTGTGGGCACATGCGCCATCGCCCCAGTCCTAGGCCTTTACCTGGGTTTTATAAAACCTTTTCGCTTTAGGCCTCCGCCATCGTGTGCAAAAAAAATAAAAGGTTCAATCAATTTCAACTTTTCGCGGGGAAAAAAAAGATCTCGCAAAATTGGAATTGATTGATTGAACTTTTTAGTCCCACCCAGACTGCCGTTAGCACCGCAGCCATGCCCACCCAATGGGCCATGCCCACCTGGCACCCAACTATACAGACATGGGTTTTGGGTTGCAGTTTGGACACTCGTTCTCTAAAAGGTTTGTCATCACTGATATAGGTGGTTATCACTTAGTAACCACAATTGGAACCAGCAACTCCATCACTAAGCAAACTGGACGCTAAGTGGGAAATCACATGACCCTGATTATGCTCTCCTTTCCTCCCACCTCCTGGCCTTTTGAAATGCTTGTCTCTGTGGCACTGGGATAGCTGGCTCAAAATTGACAAAACTAATCAGTTTCACACCTTCCAGTTTTGTTTGGCTCCTAACCCCTCCCCCACCCTTTGGAATACTCTTCCTGGAGCTGGGATAATTAACAAAAATGGAGTTAATGTTCATATTTACAATCACTGGAGAGGAGGAATTTCAAGAGTGTAAGCAGGCACACAGTGAGGAATGTTCATTGAAAGTAATGTGCTGGTGCCAGCAATCATAAACAAACGATGAAAACAGCCTGGAATAATTGCTTTCAATGTATGTTCCCCATTGTGTGTCTGCTGTTTCTCTTGTAATACTCCACACACACCTTGTAAGGGAGGGAGAAGAAAAACAGGTAAGGCACAGGAAAAGCTTACTGATTATGATGATAATCACTTGGCTGAGAGATGCTGCTTCATAGATACCGGCATGTAAAGTTCTTTTTTCAGTACCATTGAACTTCAAACGTTTACTGACCAAGGCAGTCAGTAAGAACCATCTGTCCTTATGAAATAAGAACAAAATTCAGCTATAGGAGATTTTTGTAATCAACACTAAAATATACTTTGTATTAAATAGAGATGCAGTTTGCTTGCGTATGTAGCATTGCAATATATCTCAAAACGTTTATCCTCATGGACTTATTAACTGTTCTTATTGATCAGAGCAAGACTCTTGGCTGGATATAGATTTACCAGTTAAGTGGATTAAGTGTCTTAAAGTTATTATGTTCTAGAAGAACTAGTTGCATATATGGCTTTGAGACAAGCTTTAATATTTTTGAATGTCCAAAACTTATTGCACTACATATCTGTTACATGGATATTGATGACTGGACAATAAAAATAGATTTTTCATGCTTTCTTTTTGATAAAACCTTTTTGTTCGATATTGGAAAGCCATGTCATGACTTTTATTACTTCATCAATGTATAAAATTCAAAGAAAAATAAAAACAGAAAATTAAGAGAAGGAAAAAGAGAGGGGAAAAGAAAATATGAGGTACAAGGGAAGAAAGAAAAAAGCACTGACTTCTGACTCTTTTTAGCACACTACAAGATAACCAAATTCCAGACTCAACTTTTTACTTCTACACTACCCATTTCTATAAAATCTATCTAATCGACAAAACCAAAGTCAAAGTTTCATTTTTTTTATCACAAGTACAAAATCCAGAAGTAATATCGAAATAAAAAAACATAATTAAATGTATTCTCCTCTTTGAATAAAACAATCAATCTAACCATTTCTGCTTTATCTTCCTTGCTGTGGAAATAATATGTATTTCTATTTGCACTTAATAATCTTTATAAACTATCACCATTTATATTAATAAAATTCACTGTATTCTTTCATTATTTAACCTTAAAGGGAAAAATACTTTTTATCCATTTTAAAAAACAACTTTTTTTACAAAAATCTAAAATCAAAACATTCTAATACGTCTGTTTTTAACTTCTTCTTAACATACATATGTTAAAGTTCACTTTCAGACCAATAAAATTCCAACTAACTCCAATTAACATTAAATTTAGATCACTCCCTCCAGGTTACCCTCATGGAATAATTTTTTCTTCTTGTATATATCCTTTTTAAAACTCTAAACTTTTCTTTAAGCTAATGCATCTTTTTCTTTAACTTTCTCTTAACATAGATACTTTCAAATACACTTCCAATAATATTTTACATAATAATAATAATAATAATAATAATGATGATGATGATGATATTGTTGTTGTTGTTGGAAGAGACCTTGGAGGTCATCTAGTCCAACCCTCTGCTCAGGCAGAAAACCCTATACCATTTCAGACAAATGGCTGACCAGTCTCTTCTTAAAAACTTTCAGTGTTGGAGTATTCACCGCTTCTGGAGGCAGGTTGTTCCACTGGTTAATTGTTCTAACTGTCAGGAAGTTTCTCCTTAGTTCTAGGTTGCTTCTCTCCTTGATTAGTTTCCATCCGTTGCTTCTTGTCCTGCCTTCGGGCGCCTTGGAAAATAGCTTGACTCCCTCTTCTTTGTGGCAGCCCCTGAGATATTGGAACACTGCTATCATGTCCCCCCTCGTCCTTCTCTTTATTAAACTAGACTACCCAATTCCAGCAACCGTTCCTTATATGTTTTAGCCTCCAGTCCCCTAATCACTTACTTAAGCATTATATATAAAGGAAAAAATACATTTTCAAAATTTAGATTAGGACTTTTTTTTAATTACAAATATCTGATTGATTAAAATCCATCCTAATTCCAATTGACTCATTAAGCTTAAGTCATTCCTTCCAGTTAGTCTTCATGGAATCAAATCTTTTTCTTCTCTGGAATGTTTGTCAAGTAATTATCAGCTTCTTTTTTCTCAAGGATTTCTCAAATTTCCATCAGGAAAAAGTTCCAAACTTCCACATTTTCTTGGAGTTCTTCTTTCAGTTGTGTTGGGAGGTTTATATTTAAACCATCATAATAAAAATTGGTATGAAGTTTATATTCCAAAATTGCAATTGACTCCTCTGCATTGTCAGCTACTTGTGAAATTGCATTGGTGGTTTGGTAACTTTCTACACATATTTGCATCTCTGAAGTAGTTTGAGAAGTTTTTTTTAACAGCTTTGGAGCATAACTGATCTATGAATTGATGGATTTTACTTAATGATTTTTCAAATACATCTCAAATACTCCTCCATCTTCTTAACTCCCTCCCCAATCAGAAATCATAAAAATTGGGAAATGTTAGCCACTCACAGCATAGCAAACCAAGCTACAAATTACTAAAAATAATAAACTGGAATCACAACTTTCTGTCCTTATATTTCTCCATCAACTGCTTTTAAAAAAAAAAAAGGTAGTCCACACTTCCTTATTTTAGCTTGCCTTTAGCAACGTTCTTCCTTGTTGTTTAACAATGAAGAAATCTCCAAAGTGGCACAGTTCTTCAAAAAGGAATAATAGGCTATGGCTAAAGAGAGCCTCTTTTAGCTTAATAAAGAATAATAGTCTTTAAAAATGATTAAGAAATGAAAGGCACAACTTACTGTCCATTTGAAAAATAAATTCCAAAATGGCTGCTTCTTCAACGAACTAATTGCAGACCCACCCCTCCCCCCCAGCTTTCAGCACACAGCTCTTGAAGCTACTGGCAGACCTTTCCTGTATCAGAGGATTGTGGGGGATAATTCTAGAACTTTCCCTAACCCAGGAGACTCATATGAACTAAAGGAATGCCAGTTCCTTCTGTTGATAAACTAAAAAAGCTATAGTCCAGGGAAAAACACTCCAGGGATACTTCCCTGGGCGTTTCGTCAGTTGGCCATCTTTTCATCGGAAGTTGAGCCGGTGCTTGTTTTTCTTTTTATGAAGATATTGCAAGGACAATGGATTGAGGCTATTGATACATGAAAAGAAAATCAATTCCCATCCCAATCAGCAGATAAACTGTGCATACTTGCAATACTTGGTTTATTTTTAGATTCCTGCTGAAGCACCATGGGATGCACCAAATGCAAAAGAGTTGGACAAAATTTCAATGAAACACTTCATCGACAAACATTGCTGGACAAAGTAAGTGATCCATCTTCACTTATAATATCTTTACTATATATACTGCATGCTTCATTGGTTGTTCTATATTCTCTTTTTTCTCAAGTGGGAGATAACCAACTGTATCTCCAATCATATGTGAGAATGTTAGAACAGAGTTAAATGGAAGGTGGGGAAAATCAGAGGAGCTTAGCATTCTAGCACTTGTCAGCTCTACTTTCAGGTTAAATGAAGCCTGTGCATCTTCAGCTGAATGCATAAATAGGACTTGTGTGGTTATAGAAATACTAAAAAACAAAAAAGCACTGATGGTAACATTGGAACTGCAATGGTCTTTCATTAAAGAAGGAAAATTCCTGATTAATGAAACAGCACCTAATGATTTCTAATATAGCTTTATTCAATAAAATAGATTGGATTTTTCTATATATCTGTCTAGCTATTGAGTTTCAGACTGTTGTCACTGATGTCAAAGCTTTGATCAGAAATAAAAATATTATTTAATACTGTAATTACTTAATATGTTTTGCTGGTGTTCTGCACATTCTCAACATAGCCACTTTGTGGTCATTTGTAATAATAGTAGGATTAAATGATTTATTCTGAAATACTTCACATTTCAAGCATAGAGAAGGCATGCTTTGTCTAAGGCTGCTTTTCCCCCAATAGTCACATATGGTTTTTCATCCCATGATTTGTATTTTGTCAAAAGTTTTCAACTTGTGATTGATGTGAAGAAGGAAAAATTGCAAAAATTGAAGGTTTCTCCAGATTTGTAATCTTGAGGACTTTGAAACTGGCTCAAAGTAGAAATAAAAAGCTACATTTCCCATAATATCTGAATGTATTCACACACATTTTTATTAGAAAATCAGGAACCATTGCTATCTCTTTTCCACTTTGCAACCTGATGGAGCAAAATAGAATGAAAATGGAAAATTATAATCATAATAAAATTTGGAGGAGGATTGATCTAAATCAAGTTATTGACCTTTCAGTGGAGGTGTAAGCTGTACTTGACCTTTGAAGAGCATACCATGTTCAAAAAGTCATTAAGACCAAGAAGTGGATGGGCTAGAATACATATCACACTGTTCCCATTGGGGCATTTTTCAGCAACAAAGATGGCAGATTTCTTACTAGCATTCTTTTACCCATTAAAGAAGAAGCCAATAGTTGTTTTCACCTATTAATGATATTTATGATAAGCTTAATAAGGCTCCATTTAGAAAAAGAATAATTATCTGGGAATAATTTAAAACAGAATGTTCCCCAAAGTAAGGAGCATCGCATATTGCAGATACTGAATATGCATCGGGATCCATTGTTTCTGGATTCTTGCTACTACACAAACCAGTTGCTCAGAGGAGAATCAATTTGGTATATCACCTATTTCTGCATGATGTCCTATGCTGCTGCAGTTTAAGTGTCCCAAAGCATTGAATTATGAATCCTTTTACATTTAGCAAAGTGGGAGCATCTCAGGATATAGTAACAGCAATATATCTTGAAACACCCATTATACAATTACACACTACACAAGTAATGCATAAATGTTATGTAACATATCTCTCCTTGTCAAATTAAGGAAATGCACTCTTTATGGTTTTCCGTTTTATTTCATGTCTTAACAAGATAAAATTAACATTTTGTCCCTGCCTTTGCATTGTATACAGAGCTGCTAGGGACTTTGCTACAACCTTTGTCAACGTCAATGTCACATCGGAGACACATGAAGTCTCTGCTCTCTGGTTCCTGTGGTATGTGAAGCTGTGTGGAGGAACCACCAGGATTTTTTCTGTAACCAATGGAGGACAGGTAAAGCAAGTGATTCGTTTATCCTTCCTTTTGAGAGTTCAAAATGAATGAATGAATCCTGCATTTGTGTAATATGGAAAGTTTTAAAGCATATCAAAGAATACTTTCCAAAAAGTTAACGTAGTTTTTTAGTTGTGGAAATGAGTGCCCATTGTGGAAGGTCAAAAAAGTCAAGATGGGTACTGCAGTTTTGAGTTTCATTGGCTTCCCCCTGCAGACATCTCAATTTGGAATAATTAATAAAATATTTATATGTTGGCAGCATTCTTAGTTTTCTCTTGAAATTAGATTAGTATCGTGACAAACCTTATTCCATTCACCCCTAGTCTATTCAGTACAATATGACTGTGGCAGTATAATAATTGTATTGTATTGTATAATTGTATGGTTATAACCAGTGTCTATACACTCAAAAATCTCATATAAAATAAGTTTTATTAGCAATTTTAATTATAGAAGTAAAAACTAATGCAAAGTAAATTTAGAGAAAGAAAATAGAATGGAAAGAAAGAACAGAAAATGCAAGGGGGGAGAAAGAAAGAAAGAGGAAGGAAGGAAGGAAGGAAGGAAGGAAGGAAGGAAGGAAGGAAGGAAAGGAAGGAAGGAAGGAAGGAAAGAAAGAAAGAAAGAAAGAAAGAAAGAAAGAAAGAAAGAAAGAAAGAAAAAGAAATAATATAATAAAGAAATACATGAAGTGACCTCCAACCTTCATCACAAGTATAAATATATTTAATAGCTCTTCAACCCTTATAGATTTAAACAGATATTTTTCCTCCCATATCCCATTCCATATTTATTTGCTTTCCAACCATACTTCTATCTACTCTATCAAAGGACTCTAGGTATGTAACATCAGGTGAAAAGTTTAAAAAGAAAGGAAGATCAGGACAATATCAAAAACAATCATAGCCAAATAAAAGCAAAGATAAAACCAAAGATACCGTAAGTGCTGACAGTCAGCTGGGAGTTCTTCGTTATAACTGCTCTAGCAAAGGCCTTTTATATTTTACATTCCAGTCCCTTAAAATATTTTGTCATTATTATTTTTTTAAAAAAAATATATTTATTGAATATTTACATGTTTATAAAAAGACAAAGAGGACAATATACAAAACATAAACATAAAACATCAGACACACATTGACATGATATGTATCTTAAATTAATATTTATATTCTGTGAACATTCAACACTTAACATTTAAGTCAACTGTCTGTTGATTCTTATTTTAATACAGTCTCTTTCTTATATCCATATAAATATAATTACGTTGTATAAATTAAATTATTATATAATTCAATAATTATCCATACCTTGTATTTCCTTTTTCGGTTATTTGGACAAAGTTATCGCTTATATTTCTTACTTTCGTCAATTGTATAAATATATATAAATATATATTTGGGTCAGAGTATGAGTAAGGTTATTATCTATTTCTTGTTTATTGTTGCTCTTTTAGTTTTATTTGCTTTTTTAGAGTTCCAAATATTTTTTTCCCCCTAGTCATTCGTACCATTTGTTCCAGGTCTGGTAAAATAATGTATCTTCCTTATCCTGCATTTTAAGAGTTAATTTATTCATTTCAGCTACTTCATTTATTTTACTAATCAAATTTAGAGTTGATGGAGTCGTTTCCAGTTTCCACTTCTGAGCATAAATTAATCTGGCAGCTGTGGTCACATGTATTATTAAGTATCTATCTTCCTTTGTTGTTTTGTGTCTTATTAGTCCCAGTAAAAATAACTCTGGTTTCATTGGAATAGTTTTAGCTATAATTTGTTCTAAATATTTTTTGACTTTGATCCAGAAATTTTTAGCCGATGGACAAGTCCACCATAAATGGTAATACGTTCCAATTTTACATCTACACTTCCAGCATTTGGAAGATATATTAGAAAACATTTTAGCCAGTCTTGCTGGGGGGAGATGCCATCGATAAAACATTTTGAGAATGTTTTCCTTATAAGCAGATGAGATGGTTAATTTGTAGTTAACATTCCAAATTTTTTCCCATTCTTCCAAATTAATTGTATTTCCTATATTTTGAGCCCATGCGATCATATTGCCCTTAACTTCTTCTTCTATCATTTCGTTTTGCAGTAGAAGCTTATATATTTTAGAAATGAATTTTTGATCTATTCCAAATAGTATCTTATCTAATTCATTTGCTTTTTGAAATCCATATTTATTTTGGTCTTCTATATATTTTGAATTAATTTGAAAGTATTGCATCCAATCTAATATGATTCCTTTTTCTTTTAAACTTTGAATGGAGAGTAATTGATTGTCTTCTGTTAGGATTTGATAATATGTTATTATTTTTTTCAGATTTAATAAATTAGGATAAGTTATGGATTCATTAGGGGAATTTTGTCATTATTAATTTGTTATGATTACTTGAAAATGTTATGTAATGGATATCCTACTGTCAGGTACTTTGTACCAGTTATATACCTCAAACTGTCTTCTCATTTTGCTGAAGTCTTTGTTGTTCCTAGGAAAGAAAATTTATCGGAGGTTCTGGACAAATTACAGAAAAGATAATGGAACTACTCAGAGATAAAGTTAAACTCGAGAGCCCTGTAGTCCATATTGACCAGTCAGGTGATAACGTCATTGTGAAGACACTGAACCATGAGATATATGAGGTAAGAGGTAGTTGATTAGCATTATTGCATCACAGGCATTTAAACAAAAACATGCCTGATGCAACTTTTAGCCCAATATAATTGGCCCCACTATGGCATGTTGCTCTGCATTCAATGTTATTCAAGATGCTTTTCAAGTTGCTTTTATTGATATATTTATGAGAGATTTTGTGATACTTTAATTGTGATACCATAATTGGTTTCTGACATTTCACTGTCTTTCATGGGTCTTGTTTTCTTATCTTGATTACATCACTGGACTATCAGTATAGTAGTTGTAGGAGGGGGAGGAGAAGGAGAAAGAGAAGGAGCAGCTCATTTACTTTGAACTGCAATTTTATTTTCAATGTTTTAAACTCTTTTAGAAATGCCATTTTAAAAGGCTCAAAATAGATTGAAATATAGAAATGCTTTTCAAAATGTGTCAAAGGTTTGCCTATGTTGTATTTACCAGGGCAAGTATGTCATTAGTGCCATCCCACCAATATTGACTGGAAAGATTCATTTCACTCCAGAACTGCCAACAATAAGAAACCAATTAATTCAGCGCCTCCCGATGGGTTCCGTCATTAAATGCATGATGTACTACAAAGAAGCCTTTTGGAAGAAGTTGGGTATGTATGGAATCTGTTTTATGACAGTTAAGAATGTTCTAATACCTTCGGATGAAACTTCACATAAAAACTTCACTTCACAGTCATAAAAAAGAGGTTTTGTTGCAAAAAAAAAAGGTTGAGAGGATTAATGAGCAAACATCTGACAAGCTGTAATATATGGCAAGTAGACTGAGATTATCATGCATAGGCCTAAACTGGTTTATGGATGTGTTACAAATACCAGCATTAATATACTCTTTCCTACATAAGATGTAGTGCATTTCAGTATAAGAGCTAGTTGTACTCTTATCAGATTAAAATCCCCCATTTGCTTTCATAAATTCCTTGGAAGGTTAGAAGCAAAGTAAAACTTTGTAAAGGACCATTAAAAATGTTTGCCAGGAAATTATGCTCTGGATTGAATTTTTGTGTTGGTCATCCTCTTTTTATTTTTCTGTCAGGTTTCTGTGGTTGCACAATTATTCTGGATGATGATGCTCCCATTTCAGCAACATTAGATGATACCAAACCAGATGGATCCGTACCTGCTCTTATGGGGTAAGAAATCCAGTGTTTATCTGTTTGGCTACCAAATACGAATAAAGTTGTATTGAATATTTGCTTATATGTGTGAGTCCTAAAAAACCTGAGAGAACCTTGATTTTTTAAAAAAAAAAAGATTTATATCGTATCAGTTTATTTATTTATTTATTTTTCGGATTTGTATGCCGCTCCTCTCCGCAGACTCGGAGCGGCTCACAACATACAAATAAACAATTCAATATAAATCCGGAAAAAAACATTAAAAATAAACCCCACACATACTCCTCAGTCACACCACAATCAACAATCATCCCCAGGCCTGTCGGCAGAGGTAGGTTTTTAAATTCTTTCGGAAGGCCGGGAGAGTTGGAGAAACGTGGACTTCAGGAGGTAGTTGGTTCCAGAGGGTGGGCGCCACAACAGAGAAGGCCCTCCCCCTAGGGCCCACCAGACGACATTGTTTCGCTGACGGGACCCAGAAGAGGCCGACCCTGTGCACTCTCACCGGTCGAAGGGAAGTATATGGCAGAAGATGGTCCCGTAAGTATCCTGGTCCCATGCCATGAAGGGCTTTATAGGTAATAACCAACACCTTGAATTGGGCTCGGAGACCAATAGGCAACCAATGCAGCATGCGGAGAGTTGATGAAATGTGGGCACAACGAGGAAGGCCCACAACTGCTCGCACAGCTGCATTTTGCACTAATTGTAGTCTCCGAACACTCTTCAAGGGTAGCCCCATGTAGAGAGCGTTGCAGTGGTCGATCCTCGAGGTGACAAGGGCATGTGTAACTGTGAGGAGAGACTCCCGATCCAAGTAAGGACGCAACTGGTGCACCAGGCGAACCTGGGCAAATGCCCCCCTCGCCACTGCCGACAAATGATGATCCAATGTCAGCTGTGGATCGAGGAGGACTCCCAAGTTGCGAACCTTCTCTGAGGGGTTTATAGATTCACCCCCCCAGGGTAATCGAAGGACAGATAGAAGTGTCCTTGGGAGACATCACCCACAGCCACTCTGTCCCACATGCATGTTCTCAGTTCTGTCTTTTTTCCTTCAGTAACATTAGTTTTTACCACGTGTTGCTGAACTCATTGAACTCTACATAAAACATATAACAGCTGTTCTGCTGCCTGCAAGAAAGTTCTCTACTTCCTTTCCTAACATTGCTAGGAAAATGAATATATATTTCATGTCATGATGTTATGTCATGTCATTATTATGGTATTTACTAGTTTTTTCCCTATACAGAAGATTAATCACTTGTTTTCCTTCTATCCTTGATTAGGAATGCACAACTCTAAAGATGTGGCTAATCTTAATTGTGGTTTATTGACACTACTCAGCATCATAATTCATAATTCATGGTTTGAACCTGCCTTGTTCCAAACCACAATTAAGCTACCGTACTTTGGATTTTGTGGCCATGATTGGCTATATTTAACTGAAATAGATACAGAAGCTTCCAAACATCTCAATCTGTATCTCACAAGAAGTGAGGAAAAATATATATGCTAATGCTACAGTCCTTTCAGAATGAGCATGTTGGTTTAATAAGAAGTTTAAGTCTTTGTGTGTATTTTACATCTCTTAACTCCACAATTTTGCACTGAATTACATGCATTTTACACCCCATGCCAAATAGCAGCATCTTCTTATAGCTCTCTGCTATAAGAAGGTCTTCTTCTGGAAGAGGTCTTCTTCTCAAGAGAGTCTTCTTCTGGAGTCTATTTATAAATTGCCCATACCATTGCCTCCAGATATAGAGGCCACTGCTTCTTGTATGCACTTTCTTCTCTGTAGATTCCCACTTTCTTTCCTTCCCATTACATATGCATCCCATAGACACACAAAGAGGTGTCCTTCTTTGCAGCATAATGACAGTACCCCATGAAAACTCCCATAGATCAGATATCAAGAAGAAGGCCAGCTGAGTCTGGCCAAGCATCGCGTCTATTCCTCTTCTCCATTTCTGACTAAATTGCCATTCCTTTGTTGATTGTGTGACTCAGAAGTGTTTGTGATGGTGGAGGTGATATGGAGAGTTCTGCTGACTTGCCTCCAGTCACTCAGCACAGTCAAGCTGCTGGAGGCTCTCCACTGGTCTTGATCCCAGAATGGGACCATGAGGTGGGAGTTCAGTTAAGAAGCATTGGGATTGTCATAACCCACCAGGTTGCTCCATTGTGAGGCAAGAGGTTCTACTTGCAGACAGTGATGAAGGACCTATGCTCTTGGCAATGGCCTTTCACTCTCACAGCTACCTTCTACCATGGATGTTGAAATGGTTCTTCTCTTCTCATCCATGTTGACCTGATGTGCTCTTAGCTGACCATGGAACTATCTTTTTACACAAGAGCAGGAACAAAGTTCTCACAGGGATCCACTATGGGCAAGCCCAAATAAACTATGAAGCCTTCACATTTGCCTATTATCCTGGAAAATGAGAGAGTCTCACTCTACAGTTTGAGAACCCCAGCTACAATGGTTAGCATATACCTTTCTACTATATTTGTAGCTGAATAAGTGCCAGGCAAAAGCTATATTGGTGATATTTTTTCTTGAAGCAGTAATATTGTTCATGTATGTTGCATTGGGATATATATTCATTTATGTAACACTGATGGAAAATTCTTTTTATATTTAGATTTATCCTTGCAAGAAAAGCCTTTAGACTAGCAAATATTAGCAAAGAAGAGAGGTAAGAGGCAACAGATTTTGGAAATTTTTCTAATTTAAATGTTTGTTTTAATTCTCTGAGAATAATTAATTCTGTGTTAAACCTGTCATTAAAGTTTTGTTTTCCACCTTTGTTGTTGCAACACAATAACTTTTTGTAACAAGCTAGTAATCCAGGTTTCCCCATCCCAAAATCTAGTTCCTAAGGGTCAGAATAGATCAGAGAGGTAAAATGGTGGGAAATTTTGTAAAAGTTTGGAGAATCTTAACCCTAACCCTAATTTTAAGCCTAACCCTGAATTTCACTACATAACCACAGAGTTATAGGAAAGGGACAGAGGACAAAATGAAAGTGTTTGTAATGTACTCCTTCCCAACAGTACTTTAACTTAAAATTATGGAAAGCCTGCTGCTTTTATATGTGAATTTTGGTGTAGTTTAGAATAAATATTTCTAGAATTATGTACTGTATTTCTATATCAAAAGTGAATTTCTATTGTGGCTTAACTATATTATTTGTTTATTTATCTCATTTGTATACTCCCAAATGGTATGCCTTGTGATGTTAGTTTAAAAGCTAGTGATGGAATTTAGGCTAGTTTTAAACATTTTCATTCTTTATGCAGAAAGAGAAAAATCTGTGAATTGTACGCTAAAGTGCTAGGATCAGAAGAAGCTTTACATGTAAGGAAGAAGAACATCTAAAATTGGTGGAGTATTGATTGTTATAATATTATGGTCGAGCCATATAAATTTTTAGGATGCATGTTCATAAAATATTTAAACTATTTAATACAGCCTCTTGAATAAAATCCTGAAGTAATCATGCAGCAATGTTTTTCTCAAGCATCAGGTACACAGTAGAAGATGTGAGCTGATAGAGAAGTAGGGGAAGGATTTGAAGTTCATGTTGCAGACAAAAAATGTGAAGTACTGGTGCTTTGGGACAGCTAGAAAGAATAGCTTTTTATTATGCAGTTAACCATTTTGATAATTGTGAATAAGCCTACACAGAACAAAAAGTCAGGGCTTAGCCAAAGTAGCATGGTGCCTAGAATGTCTAGGAGTTTGACAAAAAATTGTGAACGTTGGCTAGGTTGCTGAAAATGAGATAGCATCTGGAGAGCTATCTGATCATTTTGCTATTGACTGGATTCATGCAGCACATTTAAGTCAGCCACTAACTTTTTCATTGTTCTGTCCTTAGACCTAGCAGCATATAATCATGCTAGCTATATCAAGGGCTGTAATTTTGGAAAATATGCAAGCTCTGTTCACTTCCTACAATCCTACCCAATGTCCTATGAAGTCTTGTGCCAAACTTGGTTATATTAATTGTTCCTTCCCCGTTGCACAATATAGCCCCAAGGTGTTTGGGAGGCATTTTCTTTGTTACTGACCTCAATGGCGCATTTTGTCTTGTAGCACCTTATGTTTTCTGCCATTATACACCTCCATCACACTTCCTGGAAGTTTGACTTTCAAAGTTGTTAATTTCCGCAGCTGACTGCATCTCACTTGAGGTGCTGACCAGAAAATAGTAGTCTGAGTCAAAAATGCTCTGATACAGTTTGGGTTAAAACTGCTTCTTGATTGTCCCTGATATTATCAGGATTCATTGTTTCCCAGGCTTTCTATGTAAGAACTGACTGAGTTAAACTGGGTGAATCATCATATTCTATGACGATTGATCAACAAATTAAATATAATTTGCCTGCTTATCTGAAGGGAGCTAAATCCTACAGCAGCATTCCTGGATTTTACAATACTTAAAACTTTTAAGAATATGGGACAACATTATATTGTTGAGCAAATGTAATATTCATGCCATTTTCAAAGCTATGAATTGTACCAAAATTACATTCTGTCCATAGTAGTGTCCTCACTGTTCCATAAATTTCTGCCCCTTCTTTTTGAAGATTCTGCATTTTGCAGCAGAAAAAGAACAATTTTTCTAAAATCCTAAAGCCATTTACTGGTTTAAAGCACTTTAGAGCTGAGCAACTACAATGACATTAGAATTAAACAGTCTTCAATAAGGTATCTTTATTGTCAGTCTTAGGGCAAATACCAAATCTTGCAAAGTGCAAGAATTTCCAATCTCATTTATAGTGATTTCATTATGATGGAGTCTCTTTGAATTATTTGAAACCGTTCTTTCTTGCAACATGAGCGGAGCTGATATTTACAAGCTAAGCTGTAAACTTGTCTTCTTTTTCTTAATTATTCATGTCTACTCTTTCTTTTGTTACTTGCCCACTCTTTCCACAATCTCTCACGTTTATGGGAACACACTAGAATTGTCTACCAAATACGAATAGAATTGTCTAGAATTGTTTCAGATGACAACAGATTAAATTATAGGTTGATTGTCTGTTTTCAAAATCAAAATACCGTAATAGGAAAAAATAGGACTTGCTGTAATTTATTGGATTTAACTTCTGATTCGTCACAGTGGGATTATAATATATGAAAAGAGTGTGAGTTCTGAAAAATACAGCTTTTCTTCATTAAAAAGTTGAAACAATAAACATTATTTTCCAATTTTTGGGGGGAGGGGGAGAGTCCAAATAAAACTTTTGTTCATTCAGTAGCTAGGAAATGTGTTATCTAACTGAGTCAAATTGTTCAGATAGACTCTATCAGCATGCAGCCTATGAAGTTTAACCTAGTACTTTTCAGTTGATATGAATCTGCTTCTGCGTAATCATTATCTAGTAATCCCAATGTTTTTGAAAGTTTGCTTTATTTCTCATCGTGGTTTATTCTTACAGCCAGTGCATTATGAAGAAAAGAACTGGTGTACAGAACAATATTCTGGAGGCTGTTATACAGCATATTTTCCACCAGGCATTATGTCCCAATATGGAAGGTAAAACAAAATAATAATGTTCACTTTTCTTGGCATTGTTCCCCCTCAGTTTTTGGATATTTGACAAACTATCAGAACAATGAGCTAATCTCATATTTGAAAGAAAGCTTTATAAAAATACAATATATTTGGCAAAAATAAAGTTGCAGTTAGTGCCTTTGACTTTAGTGCTGCTGAATAGAAGAATCAAATGCAAAATCAGGGCTTAACTACAGATTATTATTTGCAGATATGATCTTGGAGTTACATGGAAACTGTTCAAATGGTAATGTCTTAGGGTAGCATATTTGCTGCTCTGGGAAAAGGAAGAAAGTTAAATGGAAGGCTTCACTCTCTTTCAAATAGAGTTGGGCTACATTTACCCTTCAGATATTTAATATGCCAAGGCAAAATAAGCAGATGCTTTGCTCCATACATTCCTTTTATTTTCACTAATTTGTGAAAAAAAACAGACTTTGTATGAAATAGATCTTGAAATATGAGGAAATATACTAGTATTCTTCCTAATTTAGGTCCGCCAGCATCCCAGGTGTAGCTGGGATTAAACATTTATTCATAACAGATTAGAGTTGTGGTAAAAGTCTTACTACTTGTGCAAGTAGCAGCATGGTAAAATTGATAGCAAAGATGTACCATTTTCTTTCTATTCTTGAAATTCACTATCATATTGGATGTACAGTTTGGTTAAGTATGTGAAAAGCACCCCCCAAAAAATTAAAACACACAAAGGATGTTGCAAAATGTTTGCGTTCCTTGAAACAAAACTTGACAAAGTTGATGGAAAATGTAAGATGGCACCTGTTTTTGTTCATAAACATATTAACTAGAAGCGGAATTACTATCTCTCTATTTTATTTGTATGTGCTTTCTTGAAAGAATAATACGTGAGCCCGCTGGCAGAATCTACTTTGCTGGCACTGAGACAGCAACCCAGTGGAGTGGCTATATGGAAGGAGCTGTGCAGGCTGGAGAGAGAGCTGCTAGAGAGGTAAGCAGAACCGCTGCTATTGGCCACCTTCATGGAAGATCCAAATAAACTAGTTTTATTTGAAAGATGATCTGGGAACTTGGCATTGATACTTTCAATATTGCTGCACCAAAGAAAAATTAGAATGACCAAAGAACAATGAAATGTATACTAAGATACTGTGATTTTTTTTTTTTGATACATGACTGAAATTTCTAAGACAAAGCATTTTTCAGGTCTACCTTAATTTTTCAGCCAATGGACTAATTTAGTAAGCCTGAATAAATGGAATAACAGGAAGTAGCTATTTAATTTAAAGTCTTTGAAATGTTGTATACCACCAATGGAAGGTAGTTCACATATTCCGTGAATAAGGCAAACTTGAAGTTATACGAGCAAAAATGTCAAGATTGAATGTTGACATTCTGAAAACTGAAACTGAAATGGTCTGGGATGGGTCACTTCTCATCAAAGGGGTATCAGAACTATTACTACAGACAAGAATGAGTAGCCTTCTTGCATAAAAGAAATGGAGTAGCCATCAATATTAACAAAATAGTATCAAAATAATTGCATGATACTAGATTGGAAGTAGTAAAATTTAGAGCCGAAGGAGCCCCTCTTGGATCTAGAATAGGAGGGAAGGTGGCAAAACTGATGGATTTTAATAATAATAATAATAATAATAATAATAATAATATTTTATCCATTATTGTTATGAACACACACTGTCTTTGGACTGATCTGGATTGGATGGGACCAGCTCTTATGTGACTTTATCCTAAGGGGGTAAAGGGGTTACTTCTTCTGGTGTTACTAATGTTTTTGGTGTTAGCAACATTTGAATTAGGAATTATATGGAAAGGACAGTAAATGATGTTTACCGCATCAGCTCTTTATTGGCCCCGAAGCCAATGCTGTTTGCTTTATCTCTGTTTCAAACATTTGTCATTTGGGAATTCAACATAAACAGATATCTGAGCTGTACATTCCATAGGCAGATGGTCTCTTGGTAGTTTTAATAAATCTCTTCCATTCCAATTGCATAATGTGTATGATTCAAAAATATAACTTTTCTCTTCCAGATATTGCATAGCATGGGAAAAATTTCAAAAAATGAAATTTGGGTAACAGAACCAGAATCAAAGGTAAGTGTGCTCATAAATGATCTTCTAAAAACTCTGATTGTTCTGAAAATACCAGTTTGTTGAGAATATGTTTAAAGAATGCATTTCTTATATGTGAAACAGTAAGAATGTACTTTTTGAAATAATATGTTTATTTTATGTATGAAAATTATTTTGTAATGGAACGAGAATAGGAAAATGGAAGAGGCTTCAGAGATTTGGACTGATCTAACAATTAATTGAGTATGTCAAGTTAGTAAGATGATATTTTGTGTAATAATATGTGTGTTTTAGACATGATGATTATTTGGATGAGATTTAAATGCTACTTAATGGACTGAAATGATTTTGTGTTTTGTTTTGTTGTTATAGAAATAGATTGACTGATATACTACATATACATAGAGTACAGTAATATTTTTATCTTAACTAGGATAATTATTTTGTAGTGGAAGAAGAAATAAGAGAGATTTGTGATAAAATTAATGATTTATTAGATTAAGAATTAGAATACATCTGGAAATATTAGAATGTTATTGCTGGAATATTATGTGTATTTTAGAAGAGGTACCCGAAGTGCTAATAATATGTTTATTTAAGATTAAATCGGATTATGGTCATTGTAAATTAGTAAAGCTTAAAAACAGGATTTGGATCTATATAAATGTAATCTAGAAATGGATTGTTTTAAATATGTTATACTATTTGAGGGAATAGTAGTTATACTACTATTTGAGGGAAACAGAGAGGGAACATCTAATGTATTAATTTGAGTTATATATATGTGTGTGTGATTTTGTTTTTGGATGATTGATTACCCCAACACCACGGTGTTTCTCGAGCATCTTGTTGTAAAAGTTAAAAAACAAAAGAAATAGACACACAGAAAGGGAGAGACATTGTGAAGATCACTAATTCTCTTATTCTGTTTCAACTATGCCAGCATAACTCTCACTTTGGTGTGTGTTGTTGTGAGGCACACAAAATTTGGTTATTGTTTGGAAAATGATTTTTTTACTGCCACGTATTACCATATTTGCGAATATTTGGTAAATAAGGTAACCAATAGATAAGGTGTGGCTATAATAAATCCAATGAATAGAAACCAGATCTGAATGAATTTGTCTTTATCTATAGATATTCCAAAGCTCATTTTTTTTATGATTAATGATGATGGTCCAAGCTATTTGCCATAGTTAATAGATACGATTCAGTGAAAAGTGCATTTTAATTTTATCAGTGTTTGGCATTAATAAACTAGGCATAAGAACTTTTTTATGTGGCATCAGTTCAGAAGTGGACAATAGATGCTCAACTGCATTTAAGCAGTTTCTGAAAAAAGAAGTATATCTAAGAATGTGTTTTCATAGAATTAAATACCACTGAATTGAGGTAGGGTAACTTCCTAATAAAAATGTTGCAGCTTCAAGCTACTCAGATGCTCTAACAATTATTGTAAATATGTTTCATCGTAGGAGGTTCCAGCGATTCCAATTACCACTACATTTTGGGAGAGAAATTTGCCATCGTTTCCTGGACTGCTGTTCTTTCTTGGATGGTCTACTTTCATCACCTCATTGGCTACAACTGGACTCTTGGCCTACAAAAAGGGACTTCTTTCCCGACAATGTATCTGAGCCAGAATTTTCCATTTATTTCCTTCATGCTATAAATGCTGTTCCTGAAAAAGCCGTCTTTCATACCCTTTGGAACACCTGGGTTAACACATCCCAACCAATTTAATTCACCTTCCTTTAAAACACAAAGGGAGCTGGGAAAGATTTGCTTTTCTTTTCTGAGTGACTCTTTCTGTGTAATATATACTGCAATGAGAACAAAGCAGGCTTGTCACAATCATTGTAAAAGTTCCACATGTCTTTATGTTTTCAAAATCTTATGATGAACAAAGTGAGTGCTGAAGGCTTACTCCCGCTTCTCCCTTCCCCAGTCTGTTCCCTCTGGTTGTGTTGAACTGCACTCTACGTTGGTGGAGTTTAAGGGAGGAAGGCAGCCAACACATCCTTCAGGCACTGGAGGCAAGGGTGGGGAATGGGTAGGTACTCTGCTTGTTAAACTACCTTCATATTCTGTCAAGGGCCTGCTAAATTGCATATGCTACTGTTTAAAAAAGTAAATGGTGCAAAAAGGACATTGCTTGCTTCATGCTAGTATTACATTCCCTCAAACCTTGATAAAGTAATACATAATGTGAAAAAGGGAGTTAACTGAAATATGTTTTCTTCCTTGTCTTCGTTCTATTTACAATGAAAGCATTTTCTCTATCTTGTCTGTCGCTGGATTTCTAATGCACGTGCTTATTATGGCAGGTGAAGAGACTGAATGCATCATGGCACTATGAATATTATCAGGATTCTCTGTTATGTTGCACCCGATAGAGTAACCCAGGTTAAAAGCTTGTCCTAATGCCGAAGACCCGCCATGCTTTGGCATGATATAATATGTCCAACTTTGTTTCCAGAATTATTTTCCCTTTTATGTACAATAATAAGGAATTAAAAACAATAAAAATAGAAAAATAAAATACAGCATCAGTAAAACTAGTTCTATAAGGGACACAGAGAGAGAGAGAAAATAGGAAACAATGACAAGTGAAAAAATGAACACTAATTGATTTTAATCGGAGAATTGGAAAAATAAACATTGGCTGCAATAGAAAAATCATTTAAGACTGATCACCGGCCACTCATGGCAAAACTCCATTGGAGCGGGGTTGAAAACAAATTTCCAGTCTCTCAGGAATGCATATTTTCCACTTTCCTCCTTCATATTTCTAACCACCTGATTTTCCTAGCAGCTGAACACCTTATATTTAATATTCATTTGATAAATGTATGTCCAGCATTATGTTACTGAAGGAATTTTTTGTGGGTATTTTTAGAGGGAGAGATGAATTTATCAGGAAAAGAGTGGACAATTGTTTAAGGAATTATACACATACAAGTATGGATCTACCATGTACCTTATTTTTTATGTTCATGTGATTGGTTTGAAATGAAATGTGTGATCCCATCTACTATGGTTTGTAAACTATATATTATGACTTGGTGTGGCATATTTTTTTACTGCATTCTGGTTTATTCAATAAGCCATGAAGAAAGCAACTGCTTCCATAGGGCAGTACATGTGAATTCAGCCGTTTCTTCATAAATGTGAAAGAAGATATTTGCAGCAGGAAATCTAATGTTAGAACTCTACACACACACGTGTTCCACTTTCAAATGACTATGTTCACATTCAACTCTTTTGGCAAGACATCAGTGAGACAAGTGACTACAAAATTTCTTGTATCATTTGTCACAGACAAATAAATTAAGAAAAGCAAATCAAAAGAAAGTGATGTTTATTCTTTTGAGTGTGAGTTTAAAAAAAGTTCACGCTGCCAGATAAAAATACACATAACACATATTTAATAGGAAAATGAATATAATAGATTTAATGAACACAATCACCACGGAGGCACTTTTAGAGGAACAGCACAATTATATAAGGCACAATCACTTACAAAATCCATATCTTGAAACTGGACTTTCACTTTAGTTTTACAAAAGGCAGACATGACAATATATGAGTAGCAAATGGCTCAACAACAGTTTAGGTCACAAGGTATTTCATTAAAAAAATGTTTTTTAAAAAATCCCCTCCTACCTTGAAGCATTTTTTTAATTTCCTCTGGAATGGCAACACGTTACAGAAGAAAGTTTTAGGGAAAAGATGCTGGAAGGAACATTATGTTTAGCCAATTGTAAAAGTTACTTAATGGAGAATTGTAACTTACTTTTAATTGCACTGTTTAGAATTGCAAAAGCAATTGTCTTCTCCCCTATGGATTAGCTTTTGCAGCGCAGTTTGTTTAAGTACATGAAGATTTCTCTTTCTTAGAATCAAATATTTACTTTTATCACTTTAAAAAATAGCTCTTCGGTTTTAGCAGGCTGCTTCTTCATACGCTATGGATACAAGTGAAAGGTTTTACACAGGTTTTTCTTATGTTGTGCACTGTAAGCACTTTTGTTTGAATAGAAAATTTATCTGGAAAAAGAGACTTGGCAGAAATTAAAAGTGCTAATTTCTTGCTGCATATTTTGACGCCTATATATCCAAATTAGGATACCCGTATATAGTAGAAGTGTCTTTTAAAATTATCATGTGTATGTGACTTATCGTCAGAGTGCATGAATGCATATGTGAAACACATGATTTGACTCCCTCAAGAACTGTTGACTTCAATACTCTGCATAGAGGTTTTGTTTGCTGTCCATTCTAGGACTGGATGCACACTTGGACATAAATGTTTGCACACTGACCCATCAAGGCCTATCAAAATGATGATTCTATAATCAAATGGAAATGATCAAACATATCCTGATCAAACATATATAGATGTAATCCCACTTACTTTAAAATAAATTACAGCAGTATATATTGTGCCTTTACTGACTCAGTGAACATTTTAAAAACACCTTTCCAGTAATATTTGCCAAAGAATAGTCACTTAACATATTATTTAAATTATGCCTTGTGTTAATTGCCATTAATAGAATACTCAGAAGAAGTGATTGTTCTTAGTTTGAAAAGATAGCTCTATCTATAGCTCTATAGCTCTATCCTGCCTTTTCTGTGAACTGAAGAAATGGAACTTCTTTGGTCTGGAGATATAACAATTCATATACATTTTTGCCTGTCATGTATATAATCTTACACTTTTTTTCAATAAGGAAGATTTACAGATGAAACTAAATACTTTGTTCAAAGTCATAAATGAACAAAATAGCTCAGAATCCACCATTGGACTAATAAACAGCAGGATGAAAGTTGTGGAAAGGAGGAAATTGGGATAATGTTTAACTCACTCCAAGTAGGATAGATGTTTCTAACCTATTTTATCCTTGTTTCCAAAATTTCCATGAAGCTTTGCTGCAATATATAGTTTAAGAGTTCCATTACATTGCGAAGAGCAGAATGTCACCAAGAATAAAAACCTTTTGATGCTTCACGTAAAAGTCTTGGTAAGGAGGGGGGGGGATGTCAGATTCAGTAATTAATACTTCTGTTAATGAAGCTTAGGATCAATCCAATTGTAGCCTTCTAGATGAATGGCGACAGAAAACTTACACATGGTTTTACTTACAATTACACCTTACTGCCCTCCAAATTGTGTTCCCAGGTTGTGACATCACTGGCTCCTGTAAACAAACTCTAACCAATGTATGTTTGGTGATGTTATCCTCATTCCTATTCTGCTTTGTTCCTCCTTCAGTTAGTTTCCAGGCTATATTCTTTCTCATCCTTCCTTTCCTTTTACTTCTTTCCTTTCACAGCGTGCGTGTGATATTCTCGTCTTTTGTTTTATTTAGAGCTATAGTTTTCCAAACACTCTTAATTACTTTTTAACCCTTCTCCATTTATTTTCCCCTAATCATTCTGCTTTTAAAAACTTATAAAATCATTTTAAATAACACAACTGTGTGGGTAGGCGGGCATGTTTCTTTGTTGTGTTAGTTCAAAAATAGGAGGATGAAACAAGCATTGGAGTCTATTTTTATTAACTCTAACCCTGAATTGGGAACAAAGTCTCCCTTTAGGTTAATCCAAGGATATCTTAAGTTATTTCTACAATCAAAGACCTGCCAGGAAGCTAGGAAGCTGATTCTGCTCATCCCAAATAAAGCCCTGCTTTTCCAGCAGTTCTGAAAGGCGGATTGTCTGACTGCAGGGAAAGCGAGAGAGAAGCTATCTCTAGATCCAGGCCAGCCTCGGATTTTGTTCTTTCCGAACAAAGAGGCCATGCAGTTGATGAACTTTTGTCTGTGGTTTCCCCACAGTAACCTTTTGTATTCTTTCCGTTCCTTGGTTTCTTGCATTGGATTGCAATATAAGTTACACTGAGGTATTGGACTTGCTTCTGAGAAATGTTATAAAAACATAAGAGCTAGGAAGGCCAAAAGTTCAATTAGTTCAGCCTTTTGCCCAAAGCAGGCTCTTCCACCAAAGCCTATCGATTAGATCAGTTTATGCAATCCAAACTGTACGTACAGCTGAAACTAAGAGCTAAGAATTTTTTTTATTTTTGCTCAGCCATGAGAAACAGTTTCATTTTCTTTATTAATTTCAGCTTTCATCCATCTCATAAAATGAGTAAGAAAGTGACAAAATGAATTAAATTGAATTAAATGAATATGTTCTCAGTATTTGTTACCTATTTTAATGCTTGTCAGAGGGGGAAAAGCATTGCTGTGAGTGAATTTTTATAACTGCAGTCTCAGAGCTTAGCTACAAATGAAACAGGTTCCCAAATACAATCCTATTTAAACATGACAGTTATATCTGGGATTTATTTTTTCCTCAGTTCAACTCCTGCCAAAAATTTAAAGGTTGCATTCTTACAATCATATCCATTATAGGCAACTGCTTATTAAGTGCAGCCTTTGCCAACCTCGTGCCCTCCTGATGTCTTGATGTACACAAATCCCAGAATTCCCTACCACGTCTTCTCCTGTGGCATTATAGAGGAACAAAAGCACAAACTGCCATACTCTTCAAGGAGTACAATAATTATAAAATAATTGTACAATAATTCCTTGGAAACCGAATTCTCTTTATTTATACCCAAATTGATATATTGTAAGTCTGCATACCAAACACATGAGTTGTTATTTAATTTCATTAATATATTAAGTGACATCAACTGTTGTACATTTGACTACTCCTAACTCATGTCATTGGCAGTACTCTGAGATAATAATGCTGTGATGTCATCACTAAAGCTGTGGAGTTATCCCTTTTGTTGCCCGTGCTAGGTGTTTAGGACAGGGAAGAAAGAGAAACAAAACAATGCCAGGTCCTTGATAAAGTTTACCTTGAACCTTTCCTTTGTATTTTTTTTCTTCTGCATGTTTATTTAAAATGATTTCAACCAACCAACCAATCAATCAGAATAGAACTAGAAGGGACCTTGAAGGTCTTCTAGTCCAACCCCCTGTTCAAGCAGAAGACCAAATACTGTTGCAGGCAAGTGACTGTCCAGTCTCTTCTTAAAAACCTCGAGTGATGAAGCACCCACAACATCTGGAGGCAAGCTGTTCCACTGGTTAATTGTCCTCACTGTTAGGAAGGTTCTCCTTAATTTTAGGTTGCTTCTCTCCTTGATTATTTTCCATCCATTGTTTCTTGTCCTGCCTTCAGGTGCTTTGGAAAATGAATTGCCCCCTCCTCCTTGTGGCAACCTCTCAAATACTGGAATATTACTATCATGTCCCCCCCCACCCAGTCCTTTTCTCTAGACTAGCCAAACCCAAATCCTGCAACAGTTCTTCATATGTTTTAGTTTCCAGGCGTTAATCATCTTAGTTGTTTTTCTTTGCACTTTTTCTAAAGTCTCAACATCTTTTTTGTAATCTGACCAAAACTGGATGCAGTATTCCAGGTGTGATCTTACTAAGGCTTTATGAAGCGGTACTAATACTTTGCATGATTTTGATTCTATGCCTCTGTTTATACAACCAAGGATTGTATTAGCTTTTTTTGGCTGCTGTCGCACACTGCTGACTCATATTTAAGTGATCATCCACTAGGACTTCAAGCTCCTTCTCTCAGTTACTGTTTTTGAGGCAGGTTTTGCCTAATCTGTATTTGTACCTTTAGTTTTTCCTGCATAAGGGTAAAACCTTGCTTTTCTCCACATAAAATTTCATTTTGTTGGATAGAGCCCATTGTTTAAAAATACGTTACAACAGGCTCAAATAAAATGCATTCCAAAAAGAAGAAAGAGGCAAGTCAAAGAGGATACCAGTATGGCTTACGAATGAGGTAAAGGAGGTTATTGGAAAGAAGAAAAACTCATTTAAGAAATGGAAGGCTCTTCCCACCGAGGAGAACAGGAGGGATCACAAACTCTGGCAGACCAAATGCAAGGCGATAGTCATGAAAGCCAAGAGAGACTTTGAGGAGCATATAGCCAAGAATATTAAAAATAATAACAAAACCTTTTTTAAGTACATCAGAAGCAGGAACCCAACCAGAAAATCAGTTGGGCCACTCGATGACAATGGTCAGAAGGGGATAATCAGAGAAGACAGGAAGATTGCTGAGAGGCTAAATGACTTCTTTGCCTCCATCTTCACTGAGAAGGATAGAGAGCATCTGCCTGCCACTGAATTAGTTTTCCCAGGGAGGGAAATAGAAGAATTAAACCTGATAGAGATAAACAAGGAAGATGTTCTTGCATGCCTTTCTAAACTAAACGTCAACAAATCGCCGGGTCCAGACGGCATCCACCCTAGAGTTCTCAAGGAACTCAAGTGTGAAATTGCTGAACTTCTAGCTAAAATATATAATCTCTCTCTAAGATCAGGCAATGTACCGGAGGATTGGAGGGAGACAAATATAACCCCGATCTTCAAGAAAGGATCCAGAGGTGATCCAGGAAACTATAGACCAGTCAGTTTAACCTCAGTTCCAGGAAAACTGATGGAAACCATTATTAAAGATAAAATTACAGGGCACATAGAAAAATAGGCATTGTTGAAAGAAAATCAACATGGTTTCTGCAAAGGCAAATCATGTCTTACTAACTTGTTAGAATTCTTTGAGGGTGTAAATAAATACATAGATAAAGGGGCCCCAGTTGATATTGTATAGCTTGACTTTCAAAAGGCTTTTGACAAAGTCCCTCACCAAAGGCTCCTAAAAAAGCTCTTCAGCCACGGAATTAGAGGACAGGTCTTGTCCTGGATTGGTAACTGGCTAAATTGTAGGAAGCAAAGGGTGGCAATAAATGGACAAGTCTCTGGATGGAAAGAAGTGAGAAGTGGTGTACCCCAAGGTTGAGTTTTGGGTCTTTTTAATTTATTCATCAATGATCTGTATGTAGAAGTAAATAGTGAGGTAGCAAAGTTTGCTGATGACACCAAATTGTTCTGGGTAGTGAAAAGCGAAACTGACTGTTGGGAGCTCCAGAAGGATCTCTCAAAATTGTGTGAGTGGGCAACAAAGTGGCAAATGCATTTTAACCTAAACAAATGCAAAGTTATGCACATTGGGGCAAAGAACCCCAATTATACTTACCAACTGATGGGGACCAAACTTTCTGAGACAACCCAAGAAAGGGATCTTGGGGTTTTGGTGGACAGCTTGATGAAGATGTCAACCCAATGCGCAGCAGCAGTAAAAAAAAGCAAATTCCATGCTTGGCATGATTAGGAAGGGAATCGAAAATAAGTCAGCAAGTGTTGTATTGCCTCTGTACAAATCAATGGTGAGACCACACTTGGAGTACTGTGTACAGTTTTGGTCACCACACCTCAAGAAGGATATAATGGAACTGGAAAAGGTGCAAAAAAGGGCAACAAGAATGATCAAGGAAATGGAGCACCTCCCTTATGAAACCAGATTGCAATGCCTTGGTCTCTTCAGCCTTGAAAGACGGCGTTTAAGGGGTGACTTGATCGAAGTGTATAAAATAATGCATGGGATAGAAAAGGTGGATAGAGAAAAATTCTTTTCTCTATCACACAATACTAGGACAAGGGGACACTCCCTAAAGCTCATAGGTAAGAAAGTGAGGACAAATAAAAGGAAATATTTCTTCACCCAGAGGGTCGTTGGTTTATGGAATTCACTTCCAGAAGAGGTCGTGACAGCTGTCAGCCTTGACAGCTTCAAGGCAGGGCTAGATAGATTCATGGATGCCAAGTGTATCGGTGGTTATTAAAACGGATGTCCATGTGCCGCCTCTATGTTGGTTGAGGCAGGCAGGATTCCCTTGGGTACCATTTGTTGGGGGTCAAGGGAAAGGGAGGGTTTTGCCTTCTCCTTCTGCTCAAGATCTCCATGTACAATTGGTGGGCCACTGTGTGACACAGAATGCTGGACTCGATGGGCTTTGGCCTGATTCAGCATGGCTCTTCTTATGTTCTTATGTTCTTATGTTCAAGTCTGTCAAAACCTTTTTGGATTCTGAGTTTTTCTTCTGGGGTATTGGCTATTCCTGCCGGTTTAGTGTCATCTGCAAATCTGATGAGTTCCCCTTCTATTCACTCATTTAAGTTACTTATGAAGATATTGAAGAGTACTGGGCCTAAGATGGAACCTTGTGGTACCCCAGTGCTTACTTCCCTCCATGTAACAAACATTTCATGTAACAGATCTGGGAGAATCCTGTGCATGAGACTTTGGAAAGCCTCCGTTAGTTAGAACATACCATGGGGTAGCCCGGGCTCCTTCAGCCTGGCACTCTGCAGATAATTCTTGAAATTCCTAGATTTCAGCCACCTTCTAAAGTTACTGTTACTGCTCAAGCCATTAAAGGGCACAAGGCTATAAAAAGCTAGAATGTTATTTTTATTACATGGTAACAGACTGTACTTGTTCTTTTTTCAGACTGAGAAGAAAACATGGGACCCAAACCTCACTGAAATTAAGATACTTCTTCCTTACTCCCACCCCCAAGTGAAAAATGAAAACGCAGGTTTCTTGTATTTCTTGAGTCCTGATCTACACTATCTCTTTTTATGAGAAAGACAAAGAGAAAAAATGTGTTGTATTATGCTACTTATTAAATGAAGTCTTTAGTGTGAGCCTGACAAGGCACACTTTTATTAAATATGTTTCAGTATGATGTCTGATTGTAGCATCTGGTTACTAGAGTACTTAATTTAAAAATACTAAACAGTGCAATTCCAAGTATGTTCATTCAGAACTAGATCCATTTCAATGAAATTTGCTTTCTATGAAGTCTGCAGCCCCTTTGATGATCAATCTAAGGGCAATACAAGAAGAGTCAAGTTCAAAGAGGACAAATCTACCTTAGACTGAGGTTTGATATATATATGCAAAACACTTCGTTGGTATAAATCTACCTCTAGCAGTATAGCCAAAACTTTTTCTAGAAATAAAATTAACTTCTCTCTTTCTCAAGGACTTCCAGGATCAGACCACTATATTAGTAAATAACTGTTGGAGAAAGGAAAAAGAATAAGTTTGCTTTCTGCCACCATCTTTCATTAATTTATATATTAAGAAATCAGCAAGGAACTATTACATCACTTCCCACCCCACATAGGATTGCTTTGTTATCTCATTAATAGCCAACATTTAAACAATTTTATCACATCTTTCATCAATAAAGTCTGATACAAAAACAGTACAATGGTCCTGAACAGAATAGTTAACTATTTTTGCTGAGAGCAAAGTGCCAGATATTAAGCTGAAACTCTGTAAATCTTTTCCAGACTTAATTCATACGCCACAGAGTTGAGAGGTAGAGAAATCTGCTTGTTCTCTCCTTTAAAAAGCTGCTCCTGGTTCTTGAAAGAGTCTCCAGTAAAGTCTACTGAAGAAGTGTTAGGAAGGAAAGCTAATGGGAAAAAGAATTTTATCTGTCTGAAATTGGATCCTGGAGAGAGTCCTGAAGTCTTGTGCTTTTCTTTATAATCACAAGAGGCTCACAAAATTATGACATAGTAAGAATAATAAACAGACACAGAAACAACAGCAGTGGCACACATACATTATGCTGCTTTGTTTTGGCATTGTATATCAGTAAAAAATATTATACAGCACACTCTTTAGAAATCATGGAACTGTTAGGAAGAATTAATCTTAGGTTAGGAATGTGCAAAATCTGGATTCTCTGAGTCAAAAAGAAAGATAGCTACTTCTGGGCTGCAGCTTATTCTGACTTTTAACTCTTTAAGCAGCAACCCTGATCCTGAAAAAGTCTGAAAAGATCCTGAAAACATTATAACTAAACTTTGCCACTATCTCCCACTTTCAGAGGGAGAAAATCAACACTCTTAATTTCCTATTAATTTTTATGGTTAACCAACTCATTTTTAAGAGGTTTCTTAGATCTGCCCCATTTTCTGCTGCAGAATGAATAATGGGCTTAGGGCCCTTTTCTCCACCCACTTGAATATTATCAAAAGAGGAGCCAGCCACAACATGATATTAAGAAATCCTTTCAATCTATTAAAATACATTAACGTCAGGTGGGAGATGAATGGGAAGAAGAAGAAGACAGGGAAAAACATTTTAATACTATAGCTAAACATTTTTCAAAATTACACCTCTTTATGTCTGTCTCTCCTTAAGCAAGATTTAGTTGTGATTATATTTTTAAGAAAAATATTATAATCCTGAAAAAAGGTATTCAAATTTTTAAAAAGCCAAAAAATATCCATTATTTCATACTTAAGATAAAAGAGTATGAAAGATATTTCTTGACATCCTAAAAAGCTAGTGAAACCCTAGACAGCTGTTTCGCGGGCCAGGTAGAGGCTCACAAATTCTTCCATTTACTCTACACTGATCCTAAATAATGGGATTATTGATTAAGATATGCAAGTAGTCCTCACTTAACCACCACGACTGATCCTGGAATTTGGTTGTAAGTTGTTGCAATTGTTCAGTGAGTTACCATGCCACCTAACTCAATTTTATGATGTTTTTATGACAGTCTCATAAAGTGAGTCACCATAGTTGTTAATCAGCAAAAACCCAAAAATCAGCAAAAACATCACAAAATGTGGTTATGTGACCATAGGACACTGCAACTGATCATAAATGATTACCAAATGCCTGAAATGCAACATTTTGGGGCATTTGCTTTTTTGCTGCCTGTCTGACTCCCTTTAGGACCCAACTTCTGCCATGGCCATTTGCTGCACGTGTATGCTGCCATTTTTTCTTTGGAGCTGAATTTTTTTTCTTCAGCTCCTCAAGATAAATAAGCTGCAAAAAGATTGTCTTTGCTTGCTTCCTTCCCTTTCTCTACAGTATTCTTCAGCCTGGCAGTCACTCATCAAGGTAACTAATTTATAGATTTTTATTTACAGGAAATTTAACAAATTAAGTTGTTAAAAGTGATTGAGATTAGAGGGCAGAGACAGAGAGTTTAGTTTCAGCCTCTAATGGTGGGGGAAGAAAGATCAACAAGTCAGTCCCTCCCAGTTTGGGTTTGTTGTTGTTTGCTTTCTTTATTGAAGAAATGTGGATTCCCAGGATGGTGGGGGAAAGAAGAGCCAGGAGATGCTACAGTGTCCTTAGGGTCGGTCATAAGGGTGAATGACCATGGAGGTGCTACAACTGCTATAAGTTTGAAACAGGGTTGTATGTAGCTTTGGGGTGGGTCTGTCATAACTTCAAATGGTCATAAGTGACTAGTCATATCCTGAGGACTACCTGTAATTGGATTCTAGACAATTACTATATTATTTTAATAGCAGCCAAATTGTAGTGCCCTTGAAAACAGATATTGGACTCCATCACAAGATCCAAGACACTTTGAACTAATAGACCAAATAACAGAGAATTGCAATCAACAGTCTAAACGAGAGGGAAATGATTGTGTTAATGTATATAAATTGGCAGACCAAACTGTATAGTTTCCTATTAGCACATCTGTTTTCAGTTTCGCACTAAGAGATCCTTTTTATAGGCAAAGAGCCCAGCTGCAACCACTGATGTAAAGAAAACAGAGAACCCCATCAATTTCAGTAGTCCAGGAACAGAAGGCAAGTTCCTTTCCCAAAATGTTGCAGTTATTGGCAGGGCTGTCACATCCTGGATGGAAGAACATTCAGAATTAATAGGGGTTCTTTTTTTTTTCAAGATAAAGTACCAGAAAACAACAACAAAGCACAGCTTTCTTATGTTAAACAATTACAGTTTTATAATATGGTTGGAGTAGGAATGATTAAAGTAGAATGGTTTACATTTTTCAAGCAGAACGCTACAGAGAGAGAGAGGGAGAGGGAGAACTGAAGACTTGTGAAGACCACTGTAATTAGAAAGATAAATACACAACCCTAAGTAAAGATGGGGAGCGAGTGGGTAGGATGAGGAGGGGGAGGGGGATCCGTTATTAGTTTGTCAACCAGCCCCAATGTGAAGCTGCCCCCACTGGACCCCCAAGCCAGCTGACCGGGCCATGTCTTCAAGCTCTTGTGGAAGGTCGGGGGTGGGGGTGGAGCCGACTTCACTCCAGGGGGGCAAGTTGTTCCAAAATCATATTTATTTACAAAAGCTATTCAGCATGTCACATCAATTGGTGGTTTATAGTGTGGGCTATCATGGCTATTGTTAAAGGCATATTGTTGGTGAGATTTAAATTATATCGCCATAATTAACTCACTGTACAACTAGTCCTTGACTTATGACTACAGTTGAGACTGGATCTTCCATCACTAAGTGATGAGGTCATGATGTAGCTTTGAACAGTTGCTGAACAAATGGTTGTAAATCAAGGACTGCCTGTGGCTCATTTATTAAGTTCAACACAGAGTGAGGACCAAATCATTCCCTTTCCACATGGCCTCTTCTCTAATTCTGGGTATTAAATTCACATTCCGTATCAAATAAAACATTGCATACTTACAGGTGATTCCGATTCTGATTTCCATATTTCTCCTGAATATCTTCCCATCAAGTGTAGTACCTAAAAAGAGGTGATTTGAGACTTAAGTAGAAAACAGTCAACCAAAAGCTTTTCCAATGGCTTTTTTAAAAAGATATCCTGCTTCTGGCCAAAGTTTGGAAATGCTGATTTATAGGCACTGTAAATATGCAAATATGCAAATCTTTTTTTATATATAGAAATTTTTATTAATTTTATAATTATAAATATAACAAAAAATCAAATTAAAAACAACTCAACTGAATACAATCGTTTACAACTTTTTCCAACACAAAAACAAAGCATAAAAACTTAGCTAAGATAGTTAAAATAACTGTGGGTATTGCTCAGCGGCACCCCCTCCACCACATCCCCCTCTTCCTTCCTCCCTACCTCTACTTCTATCCGCCCACCCTCTCTGCCTCCCTCTCTCTCCTCCCTCCTCCTACCACCTCCCTACTTCCCTCCAACCTTCACTCCTCAATCTCTGCCCCCTCCAGATGTGGTGCCGAGGTGCCGCCCGAGCAACCCGTCTTTTATCAAAAAAATATATCATTCTTATGTAATACCAATACCATATTACAGTTGAGTGCATTATAAGACCCCCCCACCCACCCACCCCGACTTCCCAGAGTGAATACAGGGTAAATATATGCAAATCTTATTGACATAAATGGGACTTGTATAAAAGTGTAATTTCGTTTAAAAAAAAAGCAATCAAGACAAGCCAGGTCTGTTTCTTTTGTTCAAATTCTCATCAACAAACATGAGACTGGATTCCTCGTCCATATAGCAATCTATTCATTTTTAAAATAGACTGTTTTGGATTACTAATTCAGAACTGCGGCTTTATCTCCATTTCTAATATTCAGTTTCATTTTCTCTGTCCTTTACATTGGAGAATTTCCCTTAATCATCAGCACTGGAAGTCATCCTATCACCATCAGAACTTTAGGGTCTAATTTAGCAAGGCTAGGATATCCAGAGGGAGCTCAGTACAACTCCTCTTTTGATACGCTGATGCCTTTTTAAGAACTTTGCATTTGCCCTTTTCTGGGATTGATTTAAGTCCTAAATGCACACATGACATCCAGCGTCCATGAGTTTTGGTTTTAGCTTTTGCTATTTAATGCTTATTGCTTGCTTGTGTCAAGTGCTGGGGAAATCAGGAGATTCAGGCAGTTCAAATGAGCGTGTATTTATTTATTGCATCATAACTGATGACGCGTTTGACCCCCCCTCCCTTGAGCTCAGCCTACAGCTTGTTTTTCTTATAAGATTAATACATCATTTATTTTTAACTGGAGGTCATGCAAACCAACTTGAGGATGCTTTGGGTAGGAAATTCATACAAAGAAGCATCATGAAAACGTAAGTAAAATTATTTGATGCAACAAACCTCTCTGGCTGCTCTTTCTCCAGCCTGAACAGCACCTTCCATGTAGCCGCTCCATTCTGAAGCTGTTTCAGTACCTGCAAAGAAAATCCTCCCAACCGGCTCACGAAGAATCCTTTGGAAGGAAGTGCAGATCATGAAATGCCAAGGGACACATTCCTCTGATTATAAACAATGGAAAATTATTCGTAACGTTAGCACCCTAAATAGCAGTAGCTATGCCCTTTTATTTCTGACCAACTTGAAACTTGCTCCAGTATATTCAAGGCAAAATTAAAAGTGGTGTTAATTGAATGCAATAAACATGCACATTTCCCCCCACCCCTTGGAGCCTCCATTTGTAACAGGGGAAAGAGTCTCTGTTGGCAGAAATAGAAACTCTTCTTTAATGCAGTGATATGTAGCTGGAATGATGCATTATAATACACTACCACGTTTTCCTCTTCCCCACTTCTCCATCCATGTGTCTCCTGAAAAACTGGCCAAAATAAATTCAGCTCTAGCCGTTTCAGTGGGATTGTGATCCAGACAGCTCAAGCCCTATTAGCCTTTTTGTAAAGCTGTGAAGACCTGAGCATTTCTTTAGACATTCAAGACAGGAGGCTACCCTAGTTGTTGATATGTTTTTATGATTGGAAGATACTCTTTACCTGGGGCACCATGGGTTATTGTTCTAATTGTTGGGTTTAACCCTTTGTACATCACCCAGAGTTATTGTTGTGAAATAGATGGCCTTATAATGAGTGGCCTTTCTCTTCTTTCTATGCAATAAAACAATATCAAGCCTGTCAAGCTTTTGCTGTTATAGAGTCCCTGAATATAATTTGCAGCCAAGTCTAGACTGGTCACCAGATGAAAGAATGAATTGCAGTCCTAGCTTCAAGAATTCTCTAAGAGATCCATCAATTCCTCGTTCAAGAAGATGTAAATTTGGGCTTTTTTTTATCACAATCCTTTGATATATTGACTGTGATTATTTGACTTCAAAGTACAGACAGCAATGTTGTATATTTACAGTATTTATACAAATGCATTATATTTATAATTATATTTTTATATTAATATATTTTTCAAATACTTATTAGAATTAGTATTATCCTTTACAGGTAGTCCTTGACTTATATCAGTTCATTTAGTGACTGTTCGAAATTACAATGGCACTGAAAAAAGTGACTTATGACCGTTTTTCACGCTTATGACCGTTGAAGCATCCCTATGGTCACGTGATCAAAATTCAGATGCTTGGCATCTGACTCATATTTATGACGTTTGCAGTGTCCTGGGGTCATGTGATCACCTTTTGCGACCTTCTGACAAGCAAAATCAATGGGGAAGCCAGATTCCCTTAACAACTGTGTTACTAATTAACAACTGCAGTGATTCACTTAACTATGGTAAGAAAGATCATAAAATGGGGCAAAATTCACTTAACAAATGTTTTGCTTAGCAACAGAAATTTTGGGCTCAACTGTGGTCATCAGTCAAGGACTATCTGTATTAAATAGCTATAATATAATATTAAATTGGGTTTCTAAAGAGTTAAGGTAAAATTTATTAAATATATGGCCAGAAAATAATCAGATTAAGCTTCATTAAACTTTTTAATTATATGTAAATGTAAACAAAATAAAACCATATAGTTTTTGCGCTGGACCCAGTTATTACTTTTTGGATTTTTTTTTTCAAAAGTATGTGGTTTGAAAGCTATATGTGCCTCTCACCCTGGAGAAAGCTGTGGTCATTTGTGATAGGAGTATTTTTGTAGCCTGATGGTGCATGCTAATGGCTTTAATACTTTGGAATTGCTCTAAAAAGAACAATATTCAACTTAATTAAATCAGAAAAAGGAAACACAACTCTGATGATAAGACTAACCTACCATCTAACCACTTCTACAAGGATGAAATAATTTATCCAAGAGTAATTCATAAAAAAGATGCAGTCATCTGATACATATATAAAACTTTTAGAAAGAAAATAAAACATAACAATAGGTATGTAGAAACATCCATCAAGCCAATTAATTAAAAGTAGTTCATCAAAACTTTTTCTATGAACTCAGGGACCACACATAGGGTGTGTGTGACTGATGTTTTTCAAAGTAATCTATCAATTATGTCAAAGCCCTGCTGAACTCTGAAATTAACTCCAAATCATCTTGCTCAAGAAGGCTATACTTAATTATCCATAAATTTTTCATGCATGACTTGCTACAACACATACCACTTTATGCAGAAATGATATAAAGCATAATATCCTTCTGTATATATGGGGAGAGGTACAGAAACTTATCATAGCCATAAAAGCAATTATATTTATGCAATCCAGGTCTAGTAGCTTTAATGGGAAGGTAAATAAATGGATATAAAATCACTGAAATGCATCATTCTTACTGGATCAAGGCATTAAAGACAGTAAAAAAAATCTATCAGTTTAATATATAATTACTTTTGATTATTACTCAGTTACAATAGCAAACCCATTATAAACAGAGATTTTTAACTGCAAATTAATATGCATTTTACAGGATGATACATAAATTTCAATAATTCCTAAATATATTTCCCAATTACACTCTTGTTGCAGGGATTGTTGTTATTTGTTGCCTATATAGTGTATAGCTACAAAATGCCATCTTTATTCTGGTAAAAGTATGTAATTAATACTGCACTCTTTTGCACAATCCCCAGAAATTATATCTATGGAATAAGGTAAAGAAATTGGTTTGAATTAACAGAACATAAAGTCCTTCATATTCTTCATTAACCCTTTAATCTTAACATCCTTACTTATGATTACCATACCTTCCATACTGGGTCATTATCCCTGGTGGAAAATAAGCTGTATAACATCCTCCAGAATATTGCTCTTCACACCAGTTCTTCTCTTCATAGTGCACTGGCTACAAAATCATCAATAGCAAATAATGAAAGGAGGCAAAAATAGATACCTTACAAAATAAATAGAAAACTTTGAATTAATCAATTTCCCATGTCACTTCATCTCCAAGGACTATAAACATATAAATCTACTTTAAAAGATGATAGGAAATAAAGGATAGTATAAAAGTTAAATCATCTTTGTTCCCAGTAATTAGAAATCTGTAATGATAGATACAGAAACATAGCATCTTGTTATGCTTAGTACTTTTTTAAACATAATGCACTTCAACATTATGCACTCATGTGACCAAAATCTGTAACATTCCAAGTATATGGAGCTTCCACCTAGGCATTCACAGGAATATTTTGTTTTCAGTGTTAAGGTTTGGATATAAAATAAGATGCATGTCAATTTTCTGAAACCAGACTGGAGAAGTCAAACTAGCTGTTTTGTCAAGACAAACTCCACCTTACACAGGAAATCCATTACTGAATATCCATTTGCTTCTTATGCTTACTTTTTCTCACATGTCATTTTTAAAAATGTAATCTTTTTTTTCAGAAAAGAAAAAAATTGATCTCAAGAACAGGTTCTACAGAAACTTACTTTTCTTCATATGGAAATTCTTCACAAAACTATATGAACATAAGAACATAAGAAGAGCCATGCTGAATCAGGCCAAAGCCCATCGAGTCCAGCATTCTGTGTCACACAGTGGCCCACCAAATGTACATGGGGATCTTGAGCAGAAAGAGAAGGCAAAACCCTCCCTTTCCCTTGACCCCCAAACAAATGGTACTCCAGGGAATCCTGCCTGCCTCAACCAACATAGAGGCGGCACATGGACATCTGTTTTAATAACCACCAATACACTTTGCATCCATGAATCTATCTAGCCCTGCCTTGAAGCTGTCAAGGCTGACAGCTGTCACGACCCCTTCAAGAAGTGAATTCCATAAATCAATGACCCTCTGGGTGAAGAAATATTTCCCTTTATTTGTCCTCACTTTCTTAGCTATAAGCTTTAGGGAGTGCCCCCTTGTCCTGGTATTGTGTGATAGAGAAAAGAATTTTTCTCTATCCACATTTTCTATCCCATGCATGATTTTATAAAAACTTCATCTGCAAATCCTCTATTTTATATATTTATATATTGTATTTATATTTACTTCTTCATTTGCCTTCTTCCCCCATTTCTAGATTTCTTGATGTATGTGAGTGGTACAAGAATAGACTATTAAAATTATCAGCTGTTGAATTACTATTTTTATATTTTGTAAGCTATTAACTTGCAATGTTTAATTCTGAAGTATATTAAATAATCTTTCACATTTTGAACCATAAAATAATATCTGAAGCTTCTTTGAATGTGCACTTATCAGCTTCCTCATTTACCCAATTTACACAATTGGAGCAGACCCTAGAGATATTTTGACAATAATAAATAATTAAATTTGTCCTCACATTTGGGCTTTTGCTGACCTGGCCTATGACTGAAATCAATCGTTACCTTGAAATTTAGCTTCAGCTTGGCTTCTCCAACTCTAGGCACACTAAACGTATCTGCTAAGGTTCATGAATTTTCAATGCTACTTAAAAAAAACCCTGATATATCAGAAATTAAGTTCTTACATGTAAGGCTTCTTGTGTTCCCAGCACCTTTGCATAGAGCTCACAGATCTGTGTTTTCCTATAAGAGAAACATTAATGAGATATACATTGCCTCTTTGAAATAGCTTTAGTTAGAATTTTAAACATTTTTTAAGATTTGCTAATGATTTGTGTTTGCAAGGATTGAAGCCGTATCATAGAAACTGCCTTCCACGGTCTCTCTCTTTCTTTTTTTGTCAAAGCCAAGTCCCTGAAATTGAACACATGTATAAACAATTTCTGAAATCTGCATGTACTGTAGTTGTTAACTGGAAGAGACATCACAACTACAAATAGATCCTTATATTTGCCTGGGACCTGGGACCATTGACAAAAATGTTGCAAATGACCATTCAAAGAGAGAAGATGAGGCATATGTGTTTTCCTGCCAACAGCTGACCAGTTGGAGTTTCTATGTTCAAAAAGGAGTTGACTAGTGCATCATAGGGTGCCTTTTAGCACAAAGTGATTCCACAAATGGCTCTTTTTCAACTATTTGCCCAAAAGAAATATTTTGTATCCATGCATGAAAGTTGTAATCCCTGTTTAGACAGATTTCCCATATACTGTATGATCCTTGAGAGAACAGGGAGGTCTAACCATGCACATGAGCTAAAAGGTGCTGTTAATATTGTCAATAAATCCTCAGTCAGATAATTAACTATGCATCAGACCAAATATTTTTATCCCAGATGAGACAAAATGATCCACATCCTGGTTTTAATTGCTAATCTTTTGAAATCACATGGTATCTTTTGTGTGTGTGTGTGTGTGTGTGTGTGTGTGTGAGAGAGAGAGAGAGAGAGAGAGATATTATACCTTCCTTTTTACTAATCAAAAATAGATACATATAAAAAGTAATATTGACACTGCAGAAAAAAATGAAATGATATGAAGATTGTTGCTTTATTAGTTTTCAGTGTCAAGCAAGAATTGAGAAAGATATGTTAATATTCTATTCTGTGAATAGATACCATGTAGAGATAGAGGAGCTTGATACTATGTATGATTCTATCAAGAGCAGAGATTCCTATAAGGCGGGGGTGTCAAACTTGCAACATCACGTGACGTATCGCGATGTATCACTACTTTTTTCCCCATTGCTGGCAATGGGATGGGCGCGGTTTTGTCATGATGCATCTGGCCCACAGGCTGGTAGTTTGACACCCTTGCTATAAGGAATCAATACAATCCACTGGAGAAGGAAATGGTGACCAATTTCAATTTGTCCAGAAAGCCTAATCGACATTTACAATCAAGAGAAAATAGGCAAGATACTAGAATATGAGCACCTGAGGTCAGAAGATGGGTGCCAAACTACTAGAGGAGAACAGAATCAAGTATGAATATGATTGTGCTTGTGATGTCGCTGGATTAAAACCAAAACAACAACTATCTGTTGGTTTGGCTAGAGAGAAATGGAAACTTTGATGCTGCAAATATATTTGTGTATTGGTACATTGAATAAAATACATTCAGTCCACCCGAATAAAGTTGTTTTCCCAGCATTATGAAATGTCAGTAGATGGGGAGTGGTAAAGATCCTGAGGGTAAAATGTTTGAAATATCAAGTTTCCCACAGAGAAAAAACCTTAATGTGGAGATCTGGTTTTTGCGACTTCAATTTTCTGTGAGGTTGCCTAGATAGAAAGCTAGAAAGTAAGAAAGGAGCCCCTCCTTGGCTTTCCAATGAATTAAAATAAATAGGAAAAAAAAAGATTCCCATTTTTTTTAACGTCTAGAAATATAACCCATTAAGATTTATGGTTCAAACCTTTCTTCCTTGGTGAGATTAATCAGTCTTCTACACTTCCGGGCAAGGATGAAACTGACATTTAAAATAAAAAAAATGGAATAAATAAATGTTATTCCTCTTACCATTTAATCATTTAATAACATGATCAATTTATGTCAGTTAAGTTTTAATATGATTTCCTAAAACACATTTCCAAAATTTTCAGATTCCAATTAATAGCATATTTCCATATTTCAAAATATGAAGAAGTGCTGGATTTTCAATCAATGCTTCCAAATTGTTACAGAGAGGGAAATATATGTGTTTTTTTTCTTCAGTTAGGGGCGAAATCCATAAAATCCACACAAAGGCACTACTATAATACAATTGCTACATAAAATACTGTAAGGGAGAGGCTGTTATTTGTAACTCACATATAGCACCTGTTGTATATACTTTTATCGATGAATACTCATGCTTCAAGTGTACAAATGTACAATATAGTTACAACTGTTACTCAAGACATAGTTAATTCTCTTTTGGATCCTGCTTTTCACCCTTCATCTCTGATAGCTTTGAAGTAATTCTTACCCAATTATGGCTGGAAAGCTTCCATCGGGTTTGGTGTCATCTAATGCCAACCCAATTGGTGCATCCTCATCTTCAATAATCATGGAACCACAATAATCTGGGGGGGAAAAGGAAGATATTAGCATCTCTACTAGGTTTAGTGAATATGATACTCCCTTAAATAAAAGCTGCCAAGTGTTTTATTGCAATGGTCATTATGACAATAAGTAAAAATTGGCATATCTGCAACTCTTTTGAAACAAAACACATATACTATAATAGCACTATGAACTGTTAGGATAATCAGGAGTGGCTACCTCTTGGAAAGATCCCACAAAGAACTGTTTCTCCATCATCCTAAAATCTATTCATGTATGGATACTGTGAGTTGAGTTGAACTCAGAATCGTATGGGAAGTATAAATGACTTAGACTCAGAATTGTGCAGTGATAAAAAAAAATACTATAGGATTATAAGAATGGCTTCAGAACCTCCATCATCACTGATTTTCTAAACATCACATTTCTATTATGTAACTGTGTGGGCGAGCAAAATGCTATTTGTTTGATTGTTCATTTGTTTTAGATCCATAGATATTGTCTGAATGCATGCCAGATTCTTGTTTTCCTGACAAATGGCAATCATAAAGAATTATCACCAGGTGTTTCCTCTCTATAGTGCAACACAGGCATTGTCAAAGATAAGAAACATAACACCACCTTTAAAACATTCATCAATCCCAAGGAAGTCTGGTTGATACAATTGAAAGTAAAAAAGAAAATAAATGACATGTATTTGTATGCATGTGTGTTTGTGCATGTGTGTATATATGTGTGTGTGTGGATTTTTTAATTAATATTTCATGTAACTGACTCTGATTCTCTGATTTTAATATACATGGTCTGCTTTCCTATTTTCCTGTTCCTTGCTTGTTTAAAAATATTACATAATTATTACAACCCACTTTTGGTGGCAAATGTTTGTCATGTCTTTCAAAATCTTGCTGAAGCTAAAAGGCATAAGAACAGAACAATAGTACATTGTGGGACAACTCTGTATGTGCCCCCTTGAAATTTGATGCCCATGTAGTACCACAAAAGCATACACAATATTATTTTCAATACATTTGCCTTAGTGATAGATTTCCAAATTTTACACTAGTGAAATATAGCATGAGATAAAGCCATACATTTGCATGCACAAATCTCTTGAAGATCTTCATAAAAGTAGTGAAGGGATTTTATTGTGCTTATGATTTTAGTATGTTTAAGTTTGACATTAGCATTTATTTTATATATAGTAACCATTTTATATTGATACTTATAGTGTTATCATGTAATGATTGTTTTGTTATTTTGTAATCATTATTTTGTAGTTAATTGCTTGATCAGATGCTTTATATATATACTGGAAAAGTAAGGGCTTCATGCTTTAGGTATAGGTCAGGGGTAGGCAACCCAAAACACTCAAAGAGCCACTTGGACCCGTTTTTCACCGAAAACAAAACACTGGGAGCCGCAAAACCCTTTTGATATCTAAAATGAAGATAACACTGCATATATCCTTTTTTTTACCTTTAATGTGTGTGTGTGTGTGTGTGTGTCTTTGTGTGTGTATATATAAAATAAAGGTAAAAAGGGGATATACGCAGTGTTATCTTCATTTTAGATGTCAAAAGGGTCTTTCTCTGTCACTTTCCTCTCTCTCTCTCTTTCTTTCCTCTCTTTCTCTTTCCTCTTTCCCTCTTTCCTCTAACTTTCTCTCTTTCTGTCTCTTTTATCCTCTTTCCTGTTTCTTTCCTCTCTCTTTCTCTTCTTTCTCTTTCCTTTCTCTCTTTTCTCAATCTTTTTTCTCTTTCCTCTCCCCCTCTCTTTCTCTTTCTTCTTTCTCTTTCCTCTCCCTCTTTCTCTCTCTCTCCCTTTTTCCTCTTTCTCTCTCTCTTTCCTCTTTCTCTTTCCTCTATCTCTTCTCTTTCTCTTTCCTCTTTCTCTTTCCTCTCTTTCTCTTTCCTCTAACTTTCTCTCTCTTTCCCTTTTCTTCTTTCTCTTTCCTCTCTTTTTTCCTCTTTCTCTTTCCTTTCTCTTATTTCTCTTTCTCTTTCTTCTAACTTTCTCTCTTTCCTCTCTTTCTTTCCTCTCTCTTTCTCTTTCCTCTTTTCTCAATCTTTTTTCTCTTTCCTCTTTTTCTCTTTCCTTTCCCCTTCTCTCTCTCTTTCTCTCTTTCTCTCTTTCCTCTCCCTTTTTCTTCTTTCTCTCTTTCCTCTCTCTTTCTCTCTTTCCTCTTTCTCTCTCTTTCCTCTCTCTCTTCTCTTTTTCTCTTTCCTCTTTCTCTTTCCTCTAACTTTATCTCTTCCCTCTCTTTTTATTTCTATTTATTTCTTAAATTTCTATACCACCCCTCTCCCGTAGGACTTTTCTTCTCTTTCTCCTCTTTTTTCCTCTTTCTCTTATTTCTCTTTCTCTCTCTCTTTCCTCTCTCTCTTTCCTCTCTTTCTCTTTCCTCTCTTTTTTCTCTTTCCTCTCCCCTTCTCTCTTTCTTTCTCTTTCCTCTCCATCTTTCTCTCTCCCTCTTTCCTTTCTTTCCTCTCTCTCTTTCTCTTTCCTCTCTCTCTTCTCTCTTTCTTTTCTTTCCTCTCTTTCTCTTTCCTCTTTCTCTTTCCCTCTTTCCTCTCTTTCTCTTTTCTCTAATTTTCTCTCTTTCCTCTCTTTCTCTTCTCTTTCTCTTTCCTCTCTCTTCTCTTTCCTCTTTCTCTTATTTCTCTTTCTTTCTCTCTTTCCTCTAACTTTCTCTTTCTTTCCTCTCTTTCTCTTTCCTCTTTTTTCAGTCTTTTTTCTCTTTCCTCTTTTTCTCTTTCCTCTCCCCCTCTCTCTTTCTTTCTCTTTCCTCTCCCTCTTTCTCTCTCTCCCTCTTTCCTCTTTTTCTCTTTCCTCTTTCTCTTTTTCCTCTAACTTTCTCTTTCCTCTCTATCTCTTCTCTTTCTCTTTCCTCTTTCTCTTCGCTTTCTTTCCTCTTTCTTTCTTTCCTCTTTCTCTCTTTCTCTCTCTCTCCCTCTTCCTCCAGGTGAAGAGAGAGAGAGAGAGAGAGAAAGGCAGATGGTGCCAAACGGACAGGGAGGGAGAGCAGGACGGGAGGCAGCAGCTCCCAGCCACCCCCCATGTCCTCAGCCAAACAGATGGGGAGGGGGAGCAGGATGGGAGGCAGCAGCTTCCAGCCCCCCCCCCCCGCATCTTCAGCCGAACGGGTGGCGAGGGCGAGCAGGACAGGAGGCAGCGGCTCCCAGCCACCCCCCATGTCCTCAGCCAAACAGATGGGGAGGGGGAGCAGGGTGGGAGGCAGCAGCTTCCAGCCCCCCCCCCCCGCATCTTCAGCCGAACGGGTGGCGAGGGCGAGCAGGATGGGAGGCAACAGCTCCCAGCTGCCCCCCCACGTCCTCAGCCAAACAGATGGGGAGGGGGAGCAGGACGGGAGGTAGCAGCTCCCAGCTGCCCCTCATCTTCAGCCAAACAGATGGGGAAGGGGAGCAGGATGGGATATAGCAGCCGCCCCCCCCGCATCTTCAGCTGAACGGGCGGGGAGGGTGAGCAGGAGGGTAGGCAGCAGCTCCGGCAGTGGCTATTGTGGCATGGTCGGGGTCCCCACCGCCCCCGGCTTGGCCCCCGGCCCCCGCTCCTGCTGCATCCTCAGCCACTTCGCCATTGCAAGAGGAGGGCGCCAAGGCCGGGTGCATCATGGGCGGCCATGCCGGCAACGGGGAGTGCCGCTGCGGGGACGAGGGGGGTCCCAATCGCCGCCGGCTCCGCCAGCGTCGCAGCCCAAGGGTGACAGTGGCGGCAGCTCCCCGAAAGCGGCAGAGGAAGGCGTCACCAATGGGGCCGAGGTGCGGCTGGGCAGTGGAGAGCCCTGCGGCGGCCAGGTGAGCTTCGTGCCTGACTGCCACCCAACCTGGCCTGGGGAGACATGTGGCCAGCTTGGCTTCTCAGGATGTGATGCCCCCGCTGGCTGCCACACCAGCCATGACTGCTGCCTGGCCTGGGGCGACATGTGGCTGGCTCGGCTGCCCAGGGAGCGGCCCGGGGATGGCCCAGGAAGCGATGCCCCAGCTGACACTGCTGCCTGGAACAAGCAAGAGGGGGGCGCCACCTGCCCTGCGGCCGCTTCACAGCAGTGCTCCATGGACTCAGAGCCCCCTCCCTCCTCCCCACCACTGACCCTCTGTCTCCGGCTCTGCTGCTGCTTGGCCAACAGTCGTGCCGGCTGGGCATTGGAGGGGCTGCTCTCCCTTGGGGCCGCGGTTGGTGGAAGGGCTGGCTCGCTCAGTGGAGGCTCGGGCGCGCCGCTCCCAGAGGGGATCTTGGGGCTTCCCTGCACGGCTCCCCAGCCACGTGCGCCTCAGATGGAGCCAGCCAGGAAAGGGACTTTCTGGCCGCCCTTCTCCCAGGGGGTGGGGCACCTGGGTGCAGGGCCAATCAGGAGCCCTGCGAGGGGGCAAGTCCACATGAGAGAGAGAGAGAGAGAGAAAGTGCCTCTCTCTCTCCTTGATCTCTCTGAAAATGGCGGGGGAGGCTCCGGAGCTGCAGGGGATGGCTCAAAGAGCCGCATGCGGCTCCGGAACCGCGGGTTGCCGACCCGTGGTATAGGTGATTGCTTATATGAAAAGAGCACAGGGGAGGGGGAAAAGGAGTTACGGATGGAGCCTGGGTTGCTGTGTATGAGTCATCATCTAGGAATTATTTTTTTGTGCCATCTTATGCTGGTACCAAGACCTGATCTTTTTGTTCTGAAAAGGTATAAAAGGTGGAAGACATCTTTTCTGGTTGTTGTCTTCATCTCTCTACCAGCCACGAAGAGAGATGGGGTCACCCAACTCTATTTTGATCAAAATAAAAGTTGTTTGCTTGCTGACACCTCGACTCAGGAGTTTCTTTGGCTCTTTTAAATTCCTGAGTAATGCTGGGGCAATTGTGAGGCTAAGTGGAAAACCTTACAGTAGGAAGTGATACATTAAGTGTAAGCATTGTCCCTGTTTTCTCCTTTGCCCTGCCCATTCAGTTAACATGAAATACCTTTTTTCTTCCAGAACGCATTCTTGTAGTATACTATACACTTGATCACTGAACCCATAGGAATCCGATTAATCATCTGATTCCTCATTGAAGGTAAAGGAGGATTAAAATGAATCTTCAAGCTAAGCACAGGAGGGATGGCACTAATAACATACTGGGCCTGGAAAAGAAATGCAAACAAAGTTATTGTTGTTATTACATAACACAATAACACACTTCTGTGGCATGAAAGTCCCAGTTATAGCAGATCAAGAAAACTGAGTCCCACAATAAGACACATTTGGCAGGATTGAATTGGAATCTCTGGCTTGCTAATAAGATCTTGTCTTGTCTTGATCTGATTGCTTAATATGCCTACCCAATTCACAAATAGCAACTCTGGGTGGCACACATACAGTTAAGAAACAAAAATGAATGTATTACCTAGATTATTGTATTTATTTCAAACAATCCCAATAAAATTAGAGAAAACTTTTTTTAAAGAATTGGATAAAACAATAAATAAATTCATTTGGGCGGGTAAAAAAGCTAGGATAAATATGAAAACGTTACAGGACAGTAAGAGTAGAGGTGGACTTGGACTCCCCAAATGGAAAACTTATTATTATGCAGCAGGGTTAGTATGGATTAAAGATTGGATAAATCTGGATAATGATAGGATACTAATGATTGAAGGACATGACTTACAGATGGGATGGCATGCATTTTTGTGGGGGAATCAGAAGAAAATACATACATATTTTCAACAACATCAGATAAGAGGAGCATTGATTGGGATATGGGAAAAAATAAAAAAAGGCACTATGGGAAAATTCCAATTTGGTTTTCGCTGATGGAGGCAGTAATTCGCTCTAATATGTTGGAGAAAAAAAAGATGAGGAGATATAAAGAATTACTAGACAATCAAGGTAATCTTAAGACAAGAGAAGAGTTGAAGGAACAAGAAATTCAAATAGATTGGTGGTTTTATTTACAAATTAAATCTAGATACAATAGAGACAGGCAAGAATATGGAATAAACCAGACCTCACACCTACTCGATAAAATCTTAATAAGTAAGGAAGGAAAATCATTATCAAAAATCTATAAATATTTATTAGAAATAGAGTTAGAGGAAGAAATAGTGAAGGGGTCCATGTTAGCGTGGGCACGAAATGTGGGAAGAAATATAAACCTAGAAGAATGGGAAAGATTATGGAACGTAAATTGTAAATTGACGTTATCAACTGCATATAAAGAGAACCAATACAAAATGATTTATAGATGGCATTTAACACCCGCGAGATTGGCCAAAATGCACAAAAATATAGATCCAAAGTGTTGGAAATGTAGAAGTAAAGAAGGAACATTTTTTCATATGTGGTGGTTGTGCCCTAAAGCAAAGAAATATTGGGAACGAATAAGAGATTGGATACAGGAGATGACAGAGATAAAAATAGATTTCAAACCAGAATTATTTTTATTGGGTATAATAAATTCAAAAATTAAAAAACATTTCCAACACATCATTATATACATACTAACTGCGGCCCGCCTAGCATATGCCCAGTATTGGAAAAATGAAAATATACCCCCAGAAGATATGGTTATTCACAAAATTTTGGAATGCGCAGAAATGAACAAACTTACATTAGAATTAAAAGATAAGGAGGCAACAGAATTTTACAAAACTTGGAATATATGTTATAACTGGTTAGAACAGAGAAAGAAAAAGACATAAGGATTGAAATGTAAATAAAATGTAAATAAGAGGTAATAGAATAGTTAGAATGTACAGCACAGCTTTGTTAAAAGAAAAGAATTTTGTTTATGTATGTACTGTTTGTTTTTGGTGTATGGTGTTCGGTGAAAAAATAAAAATATTTAAAAAAAAGAAACAAAAATTATCTATGTCAAACACAGAAATACACAGTACAGTATAGCACAGCTAAGGCCAACCCCACATATACTAAATTCAAAGCTATTACAGATCAAGATGATTCAACATTCTGACCTAAGGGAAGAATTATTGTTAAGTCTTCAAGATCATATGGAAGGTCAACAAGATTAGGTCCAACCACATCTCATGCAGTACACTGATTCAAAGTGCAAGTGCTGCAACAGAGAAGGCAAGCTTCCTAGGTCCTGCTAGGTGACATAAAAGAACCCTGGTGGTGCAGAGTTGCAGGCAAACTCTGCTCACAGTCTGAAATTTGATCCTGGCAGGGCTGGAGGTTGACTCAGTCCTTCCATCCTTCTAAGGTCAGTAAAATGAGGACCCAGATTGTTGGGGGCAATATGCAAATAATGCTTACACTGTAAGTAAAGCACTATGGGGTGGTATATAAGTCTAAATGCTATTGCTATAATTCTATAGAAGGGAGCTGAAAGATAACCACCCTACCAATCCTGTGGTATGGGCAGAGACAGTCAGAAATATGTATTCCCCCAAAAACAAAATTTTGAACCTTTATAGATGGTAACCAGGACTCTGAATTGCTTACAGAAACTTAAATGGAATCTCTGCATCATGCAAAGTAATGATGTTGCATAAGATATACTATGATGTGCTCATAGGCACCAGCACAACGGAATACTGGATGAATTGCAGATTCCAAATGGTCTTCAAGGGCAACCCTACGTACAGCACATTGCAATAATCTAAAAAAAGAAGTGACCAAGACATAAGTGACTGTGAGTAAGGTCTCCTAATCCAAGAAGAGGAGCAATTGGTGTGCAAGATGGATTTGGAGAAAGCTCTTGGGCAGGGCTGACACTTCTCTTTTAGAAGAACCAAGAGAACCTCCAAATTTCACATCCTCACCCAGAAATAAAGATGGAAAGTCTCCAGAATTGGAAGCCTCTAAAACTCACTCAGTCTTACTTGGTTAAAAACTAAAGCCTGACCTTTCTTATTCAGACGTCCTTAGCTTCCAGATACCAGGAAGCAATCTTGATGGTAGCACCTGATCAGCCCAGGGTGAAGATGTCTAATTGAGTATCATCAACATACTGTTGAGATCTAATTTCATGCCACAAAACAGCTTCATGTAGATATTAAATAGTAATGGAGAGAGAGGGTAGAACCCCAAGGAACTTCACAAAACAGGAGCCTAGATGAGATCCCGCTCCCTTATGCTATCAACACCTACCGTAACTGGCTCTGATAGAAGGAGGAGATTCACCACAATATCTCGTCTCCCTAACCTTGAACCCAGTCCAGAAGGATATCATGATCAATAATATCGAACACTGCTGAGGGATCAAGGAGTTCTATCAAAGGTCATCAAAAAGTGTGATCGGTGCTATTTTGGTACTATATCTCAGTCTGAAACTGACAGAAAAGGGCCCAGATAATCTGTTTCCTGAGGGGGGGGAGCTGGAGCGGCAAACTGATCACTTCTAAACAACCTTTCCAAAAAGAGAGACACTTGATAAATATTGTCCAGTATTATTGGATTCAGGGAGTGTCTCTTCAAAATGGGATGGGCCACTACGTATCTATGGAGATTCTCAATCATTCAGATCATGGTTTGTCTCAAAGATGTTTTTCCAAAAGGCAACTGGATTTGCTTGTTCTTTTTTTTTCTTTGAAAACATTTCGCTTCTCATCCAAGAAGCTTCTTCAATTCTGACTGAAAGGTCGGTAATGGAAAGATTTATATACTTTTCAGTTATCTGAGCATTCAGAAGCATTCCTTCCTCATTTTCATTTTTATATTTGCCATTTTTCCAAGACTGATAAATCCATGGTTTATACAAATCGATGTTTTACCCACAAATGTCTCAAGCCATAATTTCATGTTGCTTAGAAGGGATCTTGTGTGGAATTATGATTTCTAAGGCTGTAGTTTTATTGGTGCAAAGAAACTGGCATTCGTCACAAATAAGCAAAAGCTTTTAAGTTCTCATATTGGGACAATGCAGGCTGTTTTTACTCATAGTAACAAGTTTTTGTGATTGGAATGCACCCAATTATAATTAATACCTTCGCTTTTATAGACTGTATGTAGTGCTTTCATTTCTTCTTTTCCTTATAAGGATAAAAACCAGGGTGCAGATCTTAAAATTCCAAAATTTAAATTACCTCATATCTCTCATGGTCCAATGTTTCTACTATGATGTTTCCACCAGTCTGATCAACATAGGATACAGGCTTCTCTAATTTAACTCGTTTTCCCAGATATTCCATAATTCTTTCACTAATTTGTCCAGAGCCTCCAATGAACTTCCTCTCCTGGGAAGAGAACAGAAGAAAATGTAAATAAAATCAGATAAAATGGATGATTTCACACACACTTACATAACATAAGTATGTAACAATCTTGAAAGTAGTAAATTGAATCATTTGGAAAGTATATTGGCATTAAGTACTCATCCTTGAAGGGTTGAGGCAGTCATATCTTTTAAAAGAAAACCCATTTTTTTAAATTCTTTTATTAAAACCAATCAACATTGAACATAAAAACATATTATGCAGCAATCATCATGGCACCTGATATACAATACTAAGTATTAGTCATTGAATACGTCTGAATTAGTAAGCCTTTTTCCACTCCTCACGTCCAGCCTCCACTATACTCCTGTTACACTTTGTTTGATTGGTGTTTCTCTTATCTGGTTCAATATTAATGTGATCAACATTAAACCAAAGATCCTATTGCTAAACAATCATCCTAGAACATAGCATACAACATTAGGTATTAATCTTTGTAAACATCTGTTTTAGTAAACGTTCTTCCCTCCTCCCTTCCATCTTCAAGTATACTCCGAATACATTTTGTTTGGTTGGTGTTTCTCTTATATATGGTCTATCTACTGTATCTAGTCTATCGCATATTGTTCGTTTGCAGCAAAGCAAAGTGGTGCTATATGCACATGCATGCAGTGACAACAAGAAAGCTTTCCAAAGGACAGTTTTCTCAGCCGTTTGGTGTAGTGAAACTAGGCTAGAAACAGGAAACCCTGAATTCTAGTTCTATCTTAGGCAAAAACTAGCTGGGTGATCTTAGATTAGTCATTTTCTGAAGAAAAAAAAAGACAATGGCAAACCCACTTCTCAAGACGTTGCTAAGAAAACTTGTCTAGGCAGTCACCAAGAATCAAGTCTGAGTAAAAGCACACATACACACAAATGCAAATCCATTGCACAGCCATTCTCAGCAAGCCCAGAATCAAGATTTTAAACAAGAAGGTTTCCCCAACTGTGAAGAAACATCAAGAATTAAACTACAGACCATTAGAATGCGACAGATGTGCTTGATCAATAAACCACAACTTTTCAATTACACCCCAGACTCAACAAATCAATTAATTTTTGAAAGAATGGAAACTCATTTAATTACTCAAGGGGCACCATGAAGAAGAACTTTTGTGAGGATTTGCACAGATTGAGAAATGCCCTGAAGGATGCATAGTAGTGCAAAGAAATTAATTGTATACTCCACCTGGCCTCCATTGGTTGTTGAAAATATTCTGGTTGTACCTCCACACTGTTTAACATACCACAGGAACCAGAGAGCGGAAACCTCATGCGGCTCAGAGGTAACATCAACGTTCACAAACAGAGTACCAATCCTCTTGGCAGCGCTACATCCAAAACCAACACAAATAAATAATATTAAAATCACATGACACTGTACATGTCCTGCTAGTAGACAAAAAACAACAACGTGCCTCTAAATCATTTTCCTTGGTTGAAGGAAACCAATACTGCTTATCTTTCAACCAACAGATTGGCTTATTTTTATTACTGTTTTTTTATTTAAAAATTGTTTTAATAAAACTAAAGAAGATAAACAAAACTTATGAATACAAACTTGAAGAATATAAAAAAACCAGAAAACAATTTAAAAACTATCAATGTAACTAGAAAAGAATGTACAGCTCATTGTCCCTAGAGAATCCTTGAATTCTCAATTTGTGTGTCTGTGTGTGACATGCGTATCAATAACAACAATAACAAAAACAAAAATAGACTGAAGATTTTAAAAATGTGCATTGAAAAGGACAAAAAATAAGAACACTCATATGGGAGCAGCTAAGCATGACCCAAGATGACTCCTGAATGACGGTGGACAGTTTTGGGAGGAGGAATCCTGGAGGTTGCAATTCCTGGTAGGGGAAGTTGGAGAGTCCTGGTCTCCATCTTTCCTTTCAGCTGTTTGGTTTTTTTAAGCTCGCCTTGGCTTTTTACTGCATGTTTCAATGTTTTTTGCTTTTAATTTGATTCTTATTTTTAAAAGTTAATTGACTGTTTGAAGGCTGATTTACTCCTTGCTGGATTTTAATGTTAACTTTTTTTCATTGCTTTACTGTTTTTGTGTTGGCTCTGAACTACTTTCGCTTTTCCTACTGACAACTTTCTGAGTAGTAAAACTGACCAAATCTATATTGGATTTCACTACAAGATTTAACTCTTAAAAAGCTCTGGTCTGGATAGTTTTCTTTTTTTAATTTTTGATGGCACTTTTACCTTTTTTCTTCACATCTTCATTGTGAGAAATATCACTTTAATGTTCTCTGCAACCATTTTGTTACAGTACATTTATCCTTTTTTGTCTTTGAAAGGAATGTGTTTTTTTTGTAAATTCAGATACAAAAGAACCTGCTTTATATTAAGAATGTAAATAATGCACTGTTAAAGATAAAGCAGAAAAAAATGTGTTTAAGTTAAAATTGAAAACTTTGGTTAAAAGCTTGATAAAATTAGCTGGGTTTCAAACCAAGCTAAAGATAATATCCAGACGCAAACAGTCACAGCCAAGCCAGACCTACAATTAGATGGACTGGAATTTAAGTCCATGCTGGCATATCTGAAAAAGGAGCAGTTTTGCTGGAAAACAGGAGGCCGGTTGCAGAAATTTGAAGGAGATTTGCATTTTATAGGCTTAGAATTAGCAGATTTGATGAGTGATGAATTGGACTTTCTTTTTTTTTTTTCACGAACCCGCCCGGAGGCGGATCCGGGTGCCTGTTTTAAGCCTGGAAAGGTCACCGAGGCAGGGAGGCGTCCGCTCCGCCTGAACACCGACCCGGGTCGGGGCGGCCCGCGGAGGTCCCTCCCCGAGGCAACCGAGGAGCCCGAGATCAATCGGGAGGGACTTTCTTAAGAAGATAGACTTAGCATACCGAATGGTGACCAATTTGGACTGGACTTTTCTAGGAGGATGGATCTATTTTGGAAAATGGATTTGTTATATTTAACCAGACAACAATTGACAAGATATTTTATATTTTGGTTCACGTTGAGGTTGTTTCAACAATGGATGTGGTGGAAAATATTAACATCAGGGGTGTAGGGTATTGGAAGATGAGATGAAGTTGGGAAAGCTTCCAATAAAAATCTTAAGGAAAAGGGTTTTTTATTAAAAACTAAATGAAGATATTTGATCCCGGATGGATCAGAAATAATGATTGTAGTGATTTGGAGCAGATAAGACCAGATAAGAGCATTGTAGACCTTATGAGTTGACTACAATAATAGATTGTTGTTGATTTACTTGTTAACTGTTTCCTTTGTATATATAGTAGATAGATGTAGAAGTTTATAGATTGTGGGCCTGCTTCTCAAGGGGGAGAATCTATATAAATATATATAAACTATATATATATATATTATTGCAATATATTTATCAGTAATCAACCAGGGGAGCTAATATATGTATATGTGCTTTTATTTCTAACTATATGATCCAGAATTCCCATTCATTTATTTTATATTAACATTAAACACACACACACATAAAGATTAACACTAGAAAATTAAACACTACATTAAAAATATATAAAACTTAATTGCATCAGTATTTAAGGTTATGGCCGAAGGGGTCTATCTGAGTTCAAATTAAAGCAGTACAGAGACCAAAGAAAACTCCCAAGGAACATGTTCTACAGCAGCGGCTCCCAACCTTTTCTATACCCTGCACCCCTAGAACACTTTTGATATATTCTCGCACCCCTTACAAAAGTTCGAAATAACGGCAACGAATTATGCATATACACTATAATTTTGAAAACCCAAATTTTCGCACTCCCTGGCCTGGAATATTGTCTCGCACCCCCAGGGGGTGCAAGCACTCCCGGTTGGGAACCTCTGTTCTACAGCTTCAGAAGGGCTTTTCCTGAACAAGTGATGAAAATTGGGGTTGCCTTTAGAAGGTATCTGAAATATTTCATTCAGACATGATATGAAACCTAACATTATAGCACCTGACTTGGATGCCCTATTTCTTACAGGAATTTTGCATATGCACATAGAAACACTTATCATCCCGATTCATTTGCTCTATAGGGAGCTGAAACTCTATCATGGAACATCACATTTTCAATTAAATCTCAATTCCTGATGATGTTTCTGCTTTTTAGATTCTCCCATATTAGCTATTTCTCCACATGGAAATTTTTAAGCAGCAGAATAAGCAGAAAGGAAGAAAGGAATAGAGATGAAAAACTGGGAACTGGAAGTACAGATAGAAAACCCAGCCACAGATATCTATAGAGATTCTCAATCATGCAGGTCATGGTTATCCCAAAGCTATAGGATCAAGCTATCCTATCTGTGTGTCCCATAAGAGCCAGCTAATGATTTCCCACTTCTGTGAGTGAAGGGGAGCTGGGGCAGAAAATGTGGGTTCTTGCTGGTGGTTCCTACTTTGTGCAACAACCAGGTTAGATTGGCACCCATCAGTTCACATTCGGTCAAAATGTCGCTTTTCTGGAGAGTGTTTGAGGAATAACTAGGATAACCATCCTATTATGTGAAGTTTAATTTTTCAGAGAATTTTATTGTTTTATATATTCATATTCTTAATGTTTACCTTATTGATAAATATCAGGATTCCTTAAGGAATATGGCATGAATTACCATAAATAAATAATTGCAGATTTTAGTTGTTGAGGATTTTTTTTACTGTGATTTATCCTGCAATATTCCTTTAAGTATTACATTTAAGAGTCAATCTGCTTTCAAGCAAATAAATAAATAATGTATTCATTAAATAAATACAGTCTAATTATAGTTTGAAATCTTACAGTCATATGTAACCAGAGAGTTTTGAATATAAGAAATACCTGCAAGCAAAAGGAAAACTGTGAGCATTTTTCCTTTTTTTTTTTTCATTTTTCCAGATAACATTTCTTATTCATTTTTAGTAATAAAACATTCAGTGCTTAAAGATGGAGCTGGACTCTGGTGAGACCTGACATTTGGATATGTTTTAAATTCATGCTTCTGATATGAGAGTAATATTTCTACATGTCAAACATTGGAGGAGAGGGTGGAAAGACTCATAATTTTAGGCAATACTGAGGATTTAGGTTTTGACAGTCATATAATTCATATATTGTTTATCCCTTTGCTTGGTGCTTTATCATGCCAACAAATAAATAATGCATGCAGTTATAAGAGGTACTTACTATCCTTGCTATTTGAAGATAAAGAAACCAATGTAACATTTGTCTGGCTGGCATAGATAGTCGTGCTTAGCTTACAGACAGTACAAGTTGAAAGCAGTGGATTGGCACAAAAAAAATTGCCTTATTTGCATTTTGATATGTGTATGTTACTTTTCTTACAGTAATAAGTAATTTAAAATACCTCCACAATTGCTTTCACAAAAGACACTTGTACATCAAACTGTATTCGCTCTTCAATCCCACACAGAGCAAGTTGAAGCCAAGAAATCAGGCAGAAAACATCAAAACAAATTGAAACCGAAAGAAAAATGCAAAAATAAAATAAGTATGCTATCCCAAATTACTGCAGGCTCTACAGCAGCAAATTCCCTCCCCATCTCATGCATAAGGGATATTAAATATATTTTCAGTATTCACTCTCTACCAGAGATTTCTAAAACATCCTGGCTGCATTTGCATGAGCCATTTGCACACATTAAAAAGCAAAATGGTTGAAGAAACCACCAAGCTACCATTTGCCCTTTGCATTTAAAAACTTATTTGTAGCTATGATGGTGAAACTGTAACATGTCAGCATGTGCCTTTTCAGAGTGAGGGAGATACAGCTCAAACAATGCCCACATAAAAGCATCAGGAAAAGTATTTTCAATATTGCCCGCCTGTCGGAAGTGAGAGCAAAAGAGGGTGAGTGTACTGGAACAACAGCAATCCCATCACCTGCCCACCCCCTTAACCATAAGACAGTTGCTAGAGGAGAAAGAAACCTCAAGACAGCCCCACCATTTATATAGAAGACGGTGCACTGCCAAGGATCAAGTCACCTTCCCTTGCCCTTCTCGTGGACTAGGAGTTTATGGGAGCAGCAACTGTGAAAACAGCCTGGATCAATCATAGCTTCTATTTTAAACTCCTTGTGTAGTACAGGAACAGGGAAGGAGCAGAAATGAGGCAAGAACCTGTGCAAAAACATACTTTCCTTTTGGGATCACTTACCATATGAGCCAAACTCAAATCAGCTCAGCTGCAAAATATAGATAACAGAGTCCAATTCTGTGGACTAGCTCTTATGCACACATGTTTATTAAAGATTCAGTGCATTCTGGGCTCATGTGACAGCTTAGTTCCTCCCTTTGGATTCAACTGTTGGATGGCTCAGTGTTGAACATATCTTGACTCTTGAATAATTAAGGGAACTCTACAATTTACTGGACATCAACTAATCTCCATAATTTTAACAATTATTTTTCATGCTAAAACTCACCAAATCTACCTAATATATACCCCCCTCCCATTCATGCATTTTCAACCATTAAAGACATGCAATACTAGCAAATGCAAGTTTGCTCCATTGGCTAGAAGAATTGAAAATTCAAAAAATGGAGATTACCCTTCTGCTCCATTGTATCCTAAGGAGAAGCCATTCAGAAAAAAACACACACACAAAAACACAACAACATACATTTTGATCACAAAGGCACATAAGAAATAAAGAAGCACACTAAACACACAACTGTGTCTGATTTTAAAGGAAGAAAAACAAGATGCTCTAGTCCGCTGAAATTCTGCAAAGATTTCATTTGAAAACCATTTTCACACATTTTATCTAGAACTAAAAGCTAAGTTAGAAGAACACATAGCATTACAGATGATTATAGTGGTACATTATGGGTATTCTTGTCATGTTTTCCTATATGACCTCTGCTGAATCCTTCGTTTGCATGCGAATGATGAAGACACATGTTAACAGTTAACTACTCTTTATTCTCCTTCTCCAACAACCAAACAAACAGCAAAAGGCACACAGGCCTTTTTATATGGCCAGAAACCCGGACAATGTCAACCAATAGGAACAGAGTGTTTTCGCGCCTTGCGCATGCACACAAGGCTGGCACCGCTCTGTCTGGTCCCGGGCAGCTTTTGGAATGCCCAGGACCAATGCATGCGCACAAGGCTGGCGCCGCTCTGTCTGGTCCCAGGCAGCTTTTGGAATGCCCGGGACCAATGCAACGTCCCGAGCCTGCTTTTGCATGCTCAGGACACAACACCCCTCCCCCTAGATGGAACATACTTTGCGTACGTACAGGTACATCGTGCACTGGAAAGAGTGACACACAGCTGCATTCTTCAAATGCAAAAAGTGTGGAATACTTGAGTCTGCACACAGGCAAACCCCTTTCAATATTTATTAACACAAATAAATGTATCCGAAATCAAAATAATGCAAAATAATCTAACCACGAGTTACTCCCTTCATTCAGGAGCCTCATAAGAAGGTCCCTCATGATTTCACTTCCGGTGGCTCCGCCGGCGCCGCCAGGGTCTCCTCTGTGAGACTCCGTTCTCTGGGTTTGTAAAGCCGCAAAAAACAGCGCACACCAGCTGTTTTTCGCGGTGAAAAACCCCCTCTCCGGGCAAAGGAGAGGTGTAGAGCATCGGGAGCAAGGTTGAGCCCCTCTTAAATCCCTGGGAAAGAAGTTTTCAGGGATCAAGAGTGAGCTCCCTAAAGCTCCGGAGGATGCTCCTGCCCAGAGACGCTTCTGTCATCAGACAGAGAAAGACGCCGCGACCACTTCTGCTTTTTTAAAATACAACACAGGAGAGATTGTAAGCAGACTGAGTGAATACAGGAGTTCTTAATGGATTGCAAGTATTTTTTTATTGTTTTTCTGGCTATATATTTCTAACGTCTACAATCAACATAATGCTTTCAAGATGGCGTATAGCTTTCACTGCTTTCATTGTTAGGGAAAGTGCTGGAAAGTGAAAGCGAATTCTTTACTTTTTTCTCTCTTCCTGTTCTCGTAAGCGAAGTCAGAGAGACGGATGTGTTTGTTTTAAAGTTAAAATGGAGTGGAATTTACAGTTAAATGCTGAACCTATTCTGGACTGTATTGAGAAATTTCATGAAGAAAGGCTTGAAATAGTGAAGAGTTTTATGCAAGAGTTTAAAGTAATATTGAAAGAAACTTTTATAGAAATATTAACTAAATTTCTTTTTCCAAATGAAATTGATCTACAACCGACTGCTGAACAATTTATAATACAATCTAAACAAGAAGAAGAGCAAGAACAATTAACTAGAATCTTTCTCCCAAATGAAACTGATTTACAACTGACTGCTGAGCATTTTATAATACAATATAAACTAGAAGAACAACAGGAAAAAGAAGAAGATAGTTCTGAGAATAAAGACTATAAAGGGAAATGGATCCTGCTTGATGAACAGTTTATTTATGGAGAGGAAGAGGATTTGTTTCAAGAAAGGAAAGGACGGCTATTTTTTTTCTTTAGTTAAGCAGCAAGAAGAGGATTTAATTGAGAAAAAAGAGACATTGATTCAGTTTAAGAAGCAACTTATTTATGGGACTGAAGAAATAAAGAAGAGAGACTTATTATTTGGATGGGAGGCCTCGTTATGGAGGTTTACTTGGTTAAAAAAAACCTAGAATTCGTCTGAAGAAATGAAATTTAAAATTGTATGTAAGGAATTATGGGTAATCTAAAATTATGGACTGAATTAAGGACTAAGATTATGAGTAAGATGTAAGAGAAGATGATTAATGGTTGATATAATTAAATTGATGAAGAATGTATTTGTTTTGATGATCTAGGTTTGACATTGGATTGATTTATTGATGAGATAGATAAGCATTAAGTGATTGGATAAAGTTGAAGGAATGTAAGTTAGAAATGGAATAAATAGACTGTATTTGTTATGGAGGTTTATTTGACAGATGAGAGAGCCCAGAAGTCGATTGATAATAATTTATAATTAAATGAAAGGAATTAAGGCCAATCTAAGACTATGGGTTGAATTAAAGATCAATTTTATAAGTAAGTTGTAAGAGAGGATGTTTAAATGAAGATATATTAAGATATATTAAGATATATTAAATTGATTAAGAACATAATTTTTCTTTTTGAATTGAGGGATTTATTGTTATTGATATTATTTATTTATTTATTTTTTTAAAAAAAGAATGGTATATATTAAACTTGATGGTTTGGGTGATTTTATATAACCTCTCAATGGATTGAAGTGATTTAAGATTTGACTTAGATTGATGGTTTAGATGTAAATGATAATTATTATTCTTAACAAGATGAGTTGTTTGTTTTGTTTAATGGATTGAATTGATTCAGAGAGTGTATATAGTATATAGTTTAAAATTCTTGTTAGGATTATATAATAATTTTGTTTGATGTAGTGGGGTTTTCTTTTGTTGTACCCTGTACTCACTCTGGGAAGTCGGGGGGGAGGGTTAGGGAGGGTTTATAATTTTATATATGATGTTTTCTCAACTGTAATTGGGGTTGGTGGAAGAATATATGTAATTACTGTTATTAAGGGGTTGCTCGGGTGGCCTCTGGGCACCACATCTGATGGAAAAGAGGAAGGAGGAGTGAAGGCTGATGTAAGTGGAAGTTGATAAGAAGGGGGAAGAGTAGGATGGAGATAGAGAAGGATGAAGAAAGAAGAGAAGGAGGGAGGAAGGTAGGTAGTTAGTTGGTAAGTGAGGGGGGAAGGATAGGGTTGGGGGGATGTGGTGGTGGGGGTGCCGAGCAGTGATGTTAATTGTTTGGGATGATTATTTTCAGTTGAGTTATTAGTATTAGATGTATTGAACAATGTATTTATGTTTTGTTTATGGATGATTGTTTATTTTAATACTATGATTTGATTTGACTAATTTTTTTCTTCTGTAAAATTAAAAAAAAACCAATAAAAATATATTTAAAAAAAAAAAAAAGAAGGTCCCTCATGATTTGACAGCAACCTCACAAAGTCTCTCAGATATTTGGGTGGGCACTTGGCCCGCTGCGACCTTCTGTTGCCTGGCCAACCTGCACGCCTACCAAGCTAAGCAGGACAGAGCATTGCTGCCCCAAATATCTAGTGACGCTGGTGAGGGTGCCTGGCCTACCTGCTCGCCTACCAGGCTAAGCAGGCCAGGGCTTTGGTGCACCGGATACCCGGTTGACCTTCCCAGCTGCTGACTGGCTGGACCCTCTGAGTCCAGACCAGAATACCTTGGAGGGGTGGAAGTCCCCAAGTCCACAATGAACTCCTCTTGGGAACACTGTCCCTCAAGCCCAAGGCCAGCAGATGGAGAGGCCTGGGTAGCAGAAGTGCCCCAGTACTCTGTGCCCCCCAAGCATGTGCCAGAGGTGCCAGAGTCAGGAGCTGCCTCCATGGCAACCCCCTTTGCTGATGACTTCCTCTTGGGAGCAATTGCTGAATAATGCAAGCGCCCTTGATGGAATTCCTTTTCTCTTGCTGTTTGTGATTTATGTGGATATCCCCAGTCAGTCTCCCTGTCTGGAGCACTATCTGTCATATGTGAATACTGTGGATACCCCCAGTGTGACTCCCTGTCTGGAGTAATTGTGGATGTATGGGATGACCCCTTATCCAGTGAATTCCTGTCTGGAGCACTTGCAGAACCTTGGGATGATGCCCCGACAGCCTCATCAGCTAGTGAGGATCTGTTAGACCTGGGAACCTGTGACCCAGAATGCATATTATGGTTCTCCTCCCCCCCTAGAGCAGAGCCAGAAGTGGAAGAGTGGCAGTCCAGTCTCCAACACAGTTGGTCTATGTGTCTGCGAAAAATGCGGTCGTCACCCAAAGCAACTTCATATGACAATGGCCCAGAGACCTTGCAGACCACAGCTGCGACCCAGAGATGTCCAGGCCCATAGTTCCGTGCCCAAACCGGATCGCCCACCTGGAGTTTCCTAGGTGCCCACGGTTGTGACACCTGTGGAGCCACCCGGTCAGGATGCAGCCTGTCCAGTTTGATGATGAGGCGGTGACCCCAGTGGAGTTCAGCAGGGCTCTTCCCTGTGGATGTACATGGTGTGGTGCAGTGTGCAAGAAGGAAATCTGCTAACCTGTGATGCCAGTTACCATAAGTCAGTTTCTTGAGAGCATCTTTGGTGGTGCGCACCATTCTCTCTGCCAATCCGCTGGAGGATGGATGGAAGGGAGCTGACATTGTGTGCCGGATCAGGTTGGCCTGAAGGAAAGCCTGGAACTCAAAAGATGTAAATTGAGGGCCATTATCTGAAACCAGGACATCTGGAAGTCTGTGTGATGCAAAAATTCCTCTCAACACCTGGATGGTCCTGGCAGTAGTAGTGGAGGAAACAGGAACAACCTCTAGCCACTTGGAATGGCTATCAACAACAACCAGGAAGAATTGCCCCTGAAAGAGCCCAGCATAATGTATATGCACCCTAGACCCTGAGGTTTGAGTTTCCTCCCACCTATGTACTGGGGCCTGAGGCATTTCAGGCCATGACTGTTGGCACAGCTGGCACCTGTGCACCTGAGCCTCAATAGCTTTATCGAGCCCAGGCCACCAAAGATGGCTGCGTGCAAGCGCTTTAATCCTGACAATTCCAGGATGTCCCTCATGCAGAGAGATCAAGATTCTAGACCTCAATGAGGCTGGGATAACCCCATAACAGGCAACCCTTGAAAGTGGAAAACTCATGCTTCTTGTGCCAGAAGCTTTGGAACTCAGTATCTGGGCACCTGTCAGGCCATCCTGACAACACCCATGTCAGCACGCGTGTAAGCGTGTGATCAGCGGCATTTTCTGCAGCCACATCCCTAGCATTGAGGGGAGATTCAGGCAACTCCTGAATGGAGAGAATATTGATGGCAGGAGCAGGGTCTGCTTCTACCTGTTTTAGAGGTAATCTGCTTAGGCCATCTGCATGGCCCATTTCTTTTCCAGGTTAGTGAACTAAAGTGTAGTCATATGCTGACAGGAAAATGGACCATCTCAGTAAACGAGGAGAAATGATATGCGGTGTCTGTTTGTTGGTGGTAAACAAACCCAGCAGAGGCTTATGGTCTGTATAGACCGTGAAATGGCGGCCATATAAGAAATCATGGAATTTCTTTATGCCAGCCACTATGGCCAAGGCTTCCCTGTCAGTCTGAGTGTAATTCTGCTCTGCAGATGACAAAGTCCTTGAGTAATAGGCCACAGAGACTTGTGTCCCATCAGCCTTCAGATGGCTAAGTACAGCTCCCACCCCATAAGGAGATGCATCGCATGTGATGCATACAGGCAATTGCTCATTGAAATGTGCTAAAACAGCATTTGAAGTGAGCAAGGCCTTAACCTCATTGAAACTGTTGTCATGGACTTTAGTCCACTGCCATGGAGCCTGCTTGTCTAAGAGCCTATGTAACGGCTCTGCCACTGCAGCCTTATGTGGGAGAAATGCATGGTAAAACTTTAAGAGCCCCAAGAAGGCTTGCAGCTCATTCTTGGACTTGGGGCTTGGGGCCTGTTGAATAGCCTGTAGTTTAGCTTCAGCAGGGTGAATGCCTTGGGCATCAATCCTGAAACCTAAGAAGTCAGTAGAAGTAACTCCTATCTTGCATTTATCCTGCTTCAGCTTAAGGCCTGCTTTTCAAAAACGAAGCAAGACAGCCCTTAACCTTTCTGCTAAATTTTGAGATGACTCCCCAGCGATGAGAACGTCATCGAAGTAGGGACAGACGCCAGGAATACCTCGAAATGTGCTCTCCATGACACTTTAGAATATGACAGGGGCTACATTTACCCCAAATTGCAGTCTTTTGACCTTGAAGGCTCCCCTGTGAGTTACAATAGTCTGGGCCTCTGCAGCTGCCTCATCAACAGGTAGGTGTTGATAAGCCTGTGCCAGGTCAAGCTTCGCAAAAATGCACCCTCCCTTGAGGGAGGCCAGAATGTGGCTTACAAGAGGGACTGGATAAGTGTGCTGTTGCAATGCCTTATTCAGTGTACACTTGTAATCTGCACATATACATATTTCCCCATTAGCCTTTAGAGGCGTTACTATGGGGGTTTCCCATGGACTAGAATCCACAGGTTCTAAAATGCCTTGCTGGAGCAATTTGTCCAGCTCAGCATCTATTTTACCTTTGAGGGCAAAAGGTACCCTCCTAGGCTTGACCCTGATGGGCGTGATAGTTGGATCTAAACGTAGTGCAATGGGGGGCCCCTTGTAGGATCCTAGCTCTGAACTAAACACATCTGCAAACACCTTGCAGACTTCTGCAAGGCTCAACGTTTGTAAATGATGCAGCCCAGTTACCTGGATTCCCAGAGCCTCAAACCAAACAAGTCCAATAAAACTTGAACATTCATCCCCAACTACCATCACATCTAGGGGATCTTCAAAATCCTTATGCTGTACTCTAAGGGTGGCCTCCCCCTTAACGCACACCACAGAATTCTGAAAATCAGTGAGTATTAGATTCGATGGCCTGAGTTTAACTCGAAGGCCACTGCTGCTACATATCCTTTTGAATGTGTTAATTGAAATAATAGAGAGAGCGGACCCAATGTCCAACTCCATTGATAAGGGAACCCCTTGCAACCTTATGTTAATGGAAAGTTTCTTCTTAAGGGGCTTGTGTGTCCCTGTCCTCAGAATATTCCTGCACAATATTCCTTCATGTTGTGAGCCGCCCTGAGTTCTCCGGAATAGGGCGGCATAGAAATTAAATAAATAATAATAATAATAACAACAATGCGCAGAAACCCACCCTATGTTGGCTGGGGACCCTGGTACCTTTCAGAAGCAATTCTTCATGAGGTTGGACCTTCTGGCGACCCAAACAGACAGATGCAATGTGGCCTTACCTGCCACATGCCCTGCAGAGCGGAACCTGCAGTCAGCTCACTTGTGGCATCCTCCGCACCTGAAGCATTGAAGAGATGCTGGGGCCTTGTTTGGATGTCCCTTCTGCCTCCTTTCAGCTGGCTGGTGAAGTCTGTCCACTTCCTCTTCAGGATCCGCTTCTGATCCTTCTCGAGCATCCTTCTCGAGCATCATCCAGCTGTGTCTGGAGGGTTTCTGGCAAGCCATAAGGCCTTCACAGCCCCATCTGCTGCTTCCTCAGCTGCCACTTCTCATAGCGCGTCTTGGAAGGAGACATCTTCTTTTGCAAAAATCTTCTATTGTAAGTCTCTGCTCCTCAAACTGCATACGAAGCAATCTCGCAGCCTCTCTTCCAGATCCTTGAATTCACAAGGTCTGGCCACTTGCCTTAAGGCAGCAATAAAGTCCGCAGCAGATTCACCCAGCCTCTGGTCTCTCTGCTCAAACACGTGCCTCCAAGCAATGACAGATAACTTCAGCTGGAAGTGCTCCTTCAACATATTTTTCAAGTCAGCATATGTTACTGACTCTAAAGATGCAGGGGCCACCAGATTTTCTGCGATGTCAAAAGCTTCTTGTCCACAGGAACACAAAAGAGTTGCTGCCTTCAGGCTGTCTTCTCTTATCTGATTTACTCTGAAGTAGTTCTCCACCTGTACTATGTAGGAATTCCATTTCTCTGGGTGGGAGACATCGAAATCAGACACGTGGCCAATCTTCGACATTGTAAACTTTACGATCTTCACCACTCGCTTCCTCTGCAAGCCGTTGTTTGGGAAAGGGTCCTTTAGCCGAGCTCACCCTCCAGTGACGCTGTACTGGCAGGCTGAGACACTGATTCAGACACCGTTTTTCCTTTTGTTGGACTTCCTGGGTAAGTCCTTAAATCTTTTGTTTCAGCTTGCAAAGGATCCCACCTTCGTTGCCAGTGTTGAATCCTTCGTTCACATGCGAATGATGAAGACACATGGTAACAGTTAACTACTCTTTATTCTCCTTCTCCAACAACCAAGTAAACAGCAAAAGGCATGCAGACCTTTTTATATGGCCAGAAACCTGGACAATGTCAACCAATAGGAACAGAGCGTTTTTGCGCCTTGCACATGCACACAAGGCTGACACTGCTCTGTCTGGTCCCAGGCAGCTTTTTGAATGCCCGGGACCAATGCAACATCCCGAGCCTGCTTTTGCAGGCTCAGGACACAACAACCTCCATCTAATTTTGTCAGATTCCTAAGTTTGAAATTGGTGTGGGTCTTTCTACTTAAAATTCTTTCTATCTTTCAAAATGGAATACTTGTATATATATATAAATCTATATAAAACTACTTCTCACTTTGTCCAGCACACTTTATCTAGCAACTGTTCCATGCTAATTTTGTCCCATTCCTCTGCATGTGGTGCTTTCCATGGAGCTTCATTAGGAATCTAGGAAAGGAAAGGACACATGTGTAAAGAAAAAACACAACACAGAGATGATCATGCAACAGTTTCAAAATCAACCAATCTTTTTATTAGCTCACAATTCTTTTTCTTTAGTCTGCAACAAAGGAATGATTGTTCTTCAAAATTAAAGACTTTCTTGAATTGGTTTAAATTGGTCAGCTTTTATAACAATTCTGTCAATTATGTTACAGGGTTTTAGTAGAGGAAAGTATTTTATTCTGAGTTGGTACAGTAGATGAACTGCATCAATGAATATTTTGCAGGGTTTTTTTAAACCACCAAATGTTTGTTAACCAAAGAATATTTTTTGACCGTGCAGCCAGTTTCACAGAATTGCTTTTGTGAGGATAAAACAAATTGGAAATTCTCACATAAATCACAAATATTTTAAATCTAATTAATTAAATTTAACTAATAAATGAAATAAATATTTGTTTATCCAATGAAGCATCTTAGTACTATAAATAAACTGTCTTGAAATTGGGCTGTTCAAGATATGGGGTCTCTTTCATTCATACCCCCATAAGTAGTAGAAAAATCAACCCCTTTCCCCCATGGAGGGACAGAGGCATCTTGGAAGGAGAACAGATGAATGGAAACAGACTTGCATTCTGGAGAATAGGCTGCATTGCCTAGTTCTGTTGATGTTCACATTGAAAAACAGCTCCTCGGGAACATTAAGATGTGTAGATTTCAGCTTCCAGAATTCCCCAGCCAGCATATTGACTAATTACATACATATCTCAAGTTGCAACTTGTCCAAATCTTACCTCTTTCCCCATTTCATCCAGTGTCCTCCATAGATTGTTGTAGTCCAAATAAATAAGGGGATTCCACATTGGAGGGAAAGGCCCTTTGAAGGGATAAGATTTGCCCTGTAAGGTTGATGAAAGAAGAAACAACTCAAAACTGATAGTTATTCCACCTAGCTACAATTAAAAAGTCCAGGAAAAGATGTGAATTCAAATGCACACCATTTCTATTATACTTCTGTTATCGACCACAGTCAGAACAAAGAGAGCAAAACTCTCCTTTTCATATTAGTGCTAAGAAGTTGTATTAGAATAGTATCTGTAAGTGGTCAACCTAGGTAAAAACAGCTTGAACAACTAAAAGAGCAAAGAGAGAACAGCGGAAACAGCAGGAACATTCAAAGTCATGAAAAGGGGATGTTGAAGAAGTTGCAGTGCTCTCTTTCTGTGCTGCTTCCAGCTCTGACTTAGCTGTTTTCCAAAATGTTAGGAAATCATCTGGTTCTGTTCATTTCCAATCCAGACTTGACTAAAAGTGATAGGATTATGATGTGCCATCAAGTGGGTATCATCAGGTAGATTCAGCAACCACATAGATAGGAAGGCTAATATGCCATCCACTTTTCTTACCCCAATCTCTTCACTGTCCAATTCTATCCTTTAAAATATACTTACTCGCAGCAATATTTTGGCAATAGTAAAGGGAAAGAATACATTATAGGAGATTTATCTGCTCTCCAGATCAGTACCTGATGCTGTAGGGTTTGGGAGCCTTTGGGAAATCAAGTGTTAATTAAGAAGGTTTACACTTCTACCTAAGAATACTTAAGAATTTTCCAGTTTTAGATAAATCCAGGATTATTGGGAATACAGTTTACACCAACTGGAAAACATTAGAATGCTTAGTCTCTATTTAGAATATTTCAGAAATGCTTATCACGGTCTACAAATGTTCATGATAAAGATAAGCCATATAAGGTAATATATAAGGATTTTGCCCAGATTAGCCTTTTTGTTTCCACCAAAACAGCTTAATTGATTTCTATTCTTGATATAATTGGATTTGGTTAGGCTTTATCATAAAGTGTCTGATTAAATTGACAAATTAATTAAAAATACAAGTTAAGCATGATAATCATATGTTAATTAATTGATCACAGCATGTATCATTGGATAGGAAAGATTTTACGGGGCAGTGCTAGATCTCAATTCATTTGGTATCTTTAATAATAATATTTGATAGAAGATACACAGAATTATGTTCATTTAAATGTGCAAAAGTTCAAGTTTCCCCTTTTGACATCTTTATTGTATATTCAGGATTCTATAATCAGTGCAGCAAAATTGAAATCTTGGCGAGTCTTTAGAGGCCATAACGCCTTATACAAGAAAGCCAGCTGGGTGATTTTGGCTAGTCACTCTCTCTAAAGCCCAATACACCTCACAGGTTTGTTGCTGCGGAGAAAGGAGGAGGAGGAAGGTACGTCCACTGCCTTGAGTTATTTATAAAAATAATAAAGGCAGGATAATAAGTAAATAAATAACATAAGAAACCTCTCTGATAATAAGACACTATCTAATAAAAAAGAGATTGCATTGTAACTAGGTTTTCATTTTTTTTTCTAATATGGCTCTAACTTAAATCTTTTTGGTACAAAAAGTCAGCAACTTTTTAACTATTTCTGAAAATATAAATTATTAATTACCTTCCCAGCCAAAAGGATCAATGTCAAAAAGTCAAACCTTCCTAGACATATGACATAGAAGGATCTTGGTTGCCTTTTGTCAGCATGAGACTGCATTTCTCTCTTACATCACGACAGCTGAAGCTGAATGCCTTTTCTTTTGCTTGTCTGTCTTATGTTTCAACAGACTGTTTGCCCTGAGGTTCATAGCCTTGACACTGGTTGTTGGTGTTGACACAAAGGACAACTCTGCACTGAAGACTATTGGCTTTCAGCTTATCTCTCACATGGGCATTGGTATATATTTGCAAGTTTATAGTGTTTGCCAATGGAAGCAATGGCAGCATCTAACCAGAGACAATATTCTACAGGGTTCAAGAGATATAAATATGAAGACATAGAGATATAATAAATACATATATACAAAATCTTGTGATATTGATCCATAAATGCTTAATGAAAAATCTGATACCTGTCAAGTCAAGTCTGATAAGGCCATACACAAAGTTCTTAGAAACAATAGATTGCTTATTACAAAAGAAATAGAACATGTTCAAAACCATATCATCAAAGTTATAATTTACAAAAAGTTAATTCTGAAGATTATTCAATCAGGGTAATTAGAATAATACATTCAATACAAAAAGGAGTGTCACAACACGAAAATAATATTGTTATTTACAAGTTTGATTAGAAAATTAGGGAAAGGGTAAAATTTGGGAATTTTAAAATTTAAAAGCAGAATTAAAATGAATTCCTACAAGAAGGGTTTGATGAGAAATGTGTGGTGCAAGTTTGATGACAATCTGCAGAGATTGGGTTCATGATGAGCCTTTAAAAAAAGGCATATTGAGAAGTTAATTGGCTCATGAATCAATAAGATGATGTAGAAGTTCATCTGAAAGTAGACCTGTTTTTGTCTGCTATCTTCTCTCCTCTAAAAACTGGCTTCATGTCAGGGAAAACAATCCACTTATTTTAATTCAACACTGGAAAAATACAATAAGTATAGACATTGATATTACTTGATTACACTGTTTTGGTGGTATACCAAAAGTGTTTGGAGAAGCTTGTCTATATTGCTTTCCCAATTTTAAATTATGTAGGGGTCCTGTGCTTTTGCACTTTCAACTTTCAATTTTTTTGTTAATTTGTAAGATCTTAGCTTAGTTTTATGAATTCATCTCAAGGGACCTAGGCAATGCCAGAGAAGTGGGAGGGAAATTTACTGATTATCACCATCTGTTGTTATTGTAAAATTCATGAGATTTGCTAAATACAATGTAATAGTCATAGCTGACATTTCTACACTTCTCTAACATAAAGGTAAATTGTCAAATAATTATTACTAACCTTCCTCTATGAAAGAAAACAAACTACATTTGTATAATAGGGCAATCAATCTCAGGCTTATATTAAACAATTATGTACTATGTCCTGAGATTGGTTTGGAGATATAGTTAAGGAAATTTTCCATAAATTTAAATTTCTTAATGTAGCCAGTGGTCTTTCTCCAAAAAGTTTGTTTTTACTAGGAAATTGCACTTTAAAATTATATACTACTAAATTTTGCGCCTTACTTTTTGAGAGAGAAAAAATTGAAAGATTCACTATCAAACATAATTTTTGCCAATCAATTTTGGTGTGCAACATAAAGGTTGTCTGGAAGCCATAAAATTGGTATTGTGCATTACTTATAGCTCACTGATTTTTCTGACAATGCACATATGGGGTTCTCTCCCCACATTTTATCCTTACAAAATATACTATAGTTTGGACTGACAATTGGTGTCAGCGATATTAGCTAACACAATAATATTCATGACCAGAGGTCAACCACTAAACAGATTTGATAGGAGATACCTCCAAAAGAAATAGCCAAAATATTTCTGCCAGCTACCTGACTTATATATATCACCCCAATTGTATCTATCTTTTAATCTTTATGCTAAATAAAATATTCTGCCTACTCTGACTTCCTGAAATAATACAAATTGAAGAAAACTCAACTTCTTCAATTTCAGAATTCTTTCATATCTTGTTAACCTGAGTATTTAACAAACCATTCCAAAATATAAAATTTCAAAAATTATTAAAGCTTTGTGAGTCTCCCACCTCATAAAAGAGGTTAAGAAACAGTTGCTCTTACGTTGACATGATGAATAAGATGCTCAACTTCATTCACTTTGTAAGTCTCAAGTCCTAATTCCTTAGACAGCCGTAAAACACGATTTTGTGTGGGTCCCACGTATGCTCCTCCCAAGTCAACATACTTGACATGCTTATTCTGGTTGAGAAAAAAAAATAACATATTGGTAAATGAATACATGGGTATCATTAACATGAATGGAAAAAAGGGAAACGTGTGTCAATGTATCTATCATTGTACAACATTGATAATTTTTTGCATAATGATTACAATGTCCTTTTTTGCTGGTCAGAAAGGTAATCTTTTAAGGAATCTGCAAAGATCAGATCTTGGCTCAAAGAAGTATGATCCAATTTTGATGAAGCTGTTCATGCTTGAATAAGGTTAACTTTTATTCATTTATTTGTTTAACTAGTGTTTATAGTTATCCACTCAGCGTATGATTAAGAGTAGCATACCCCATTAAAAACAAAAATAAATCTATAAGATTACATGATAAAAAGACAAAAAAATATAAATAAACCAGAGATATATAGTCACATAAATTGCTGGGGGGAAAAACTCATCCAAGGCCATATCTTTCCCAAAGTCAATGTTTGAATAAGAACCATTCTTTAATGCCCTTCTAAAGGCTTTCAGAATTGCTGCCAGGTAGATCTCAAGGGGTATGTTGTTCCATAGGGAAGGAAAAGCAACAAAGAAAGCCCCTCTTTTGAATTCTGCCAGGTAAGATTGCCTGCATGACAGACCACAGAGCATACTGACTCTTTATAAGTCTTACTGGACAGATAGAAAAGATTCAAGACAGAAAGTTTTGCAAATAGCCTAACTCTATACTACAAAGATTTTCTTTTTTAAAAAAAAAAACAAGTTTTATTAATTTTCCTGTTTTACATCCAAGTATTTAGGAAGCAGCATGGTGATTGGGTAATCAATAGTCCAGTAACAAAAGCTTTCGTACATGTCTCAAATTACATCATCAAAAATTCCCTCTGTTTCCCTTAATTATTATATCACATTTAAATTAATACATTTCTAATTATAACTTGATCAGTTAAGGCATTTATCAATATATTTTAACTTATACATATCCAGGTCCTGTTTTTAAATTTTACCAAATTTCAATTACAGTATTCCAGTTTAGCCTTTAGTATCCATAATATTTAGATTTTGGGTAACCCAAATTTCCCTTATTTCATTACATAATAGTTGTCATATCTAAAACACACATATTGTTTATTTCAATACATTCTTACTTTATTTCACAAATATATTCTATTTCTCATCCTAGTACCTCATCACTTACTAATAAAGTATCCTTTATTGTCTCAATCCAACTTCCATATTATAATTCAAAACTATATTCTAATGACTAATTTTTATTTCCCTTATAAATCTAAGCCCTAAATATTAAATCAATTAATATCTTTTAAAATCTCCTTGGCCCATTAAGTAAGATTTTAGGCTTTTCCATTATAAGTCAAAAACAAAAATATCCCATTTTTTAAGTCTAACTCTAGCTTTCTTTTTATGCCAAGCAGGCTTCCATACCAATGCCTTTAAATCCTCAAGTGGATCTACCTTCATTCCTACACATGTTATTTGAATCAAGGGAGACTATCCAGTTATCAATTTTTCAAAGGAACTGGCCCCTTTATAATCATTGGATTGTTGCCCTAATAGTTCAAATCTCCATGTTTGGTTTAGAGTATTTGTCGTCAGTTCAGTCTGGTCTTCTTCTTCCGGTTTCATCTGGCTTGAGTAAGAGGTTATGTCCAATGTTGTGATTGTTGTTTGATTGTCTAGGTTATCTAGGTTCTCAATATGCTGTATTTGTTGATCTATAGCACCCTCCATCTTGGTGTTGCTTTCTTCAGTTTCTGTTACTTTTTGAATTGCAGATTTTTTTTAGTTGAAATCAAGGTTGGACTATCAAAGTTCTCAGTAGATTGTACTTGTTGTTCATTAAGGTCCTCTTTGATATTAATTTGTTCCTCTCCTATTGCTTTTTGGATTGTAAATTCATCAGTTGAAATCTGGGCTCCATTTTGTAAATTTAAAGTGGCATCTTTGTCTTTCAATCTGGAATTCATTAGCTCAGTAGCTTCAAGGATTTTTTCAAGTATAGGTTTATAGTTAAGTTGTGAGTAATATTCCTCCATTTCTATGGTGTTTGCAGATAGTTCTTTAGTGGAGGCTATTTTTGATAAAAGTCAGTGAATGTCCACTTCTACTATTCCTAGAAGTTGTTTTCATCACCCAGCTGTTTCAAATTCTTATTTTTTTTAGATAGTACCAAGGACAAATCTAGGCAATAAGCAGGTCTCACAGTCAAAAAAAAAATCACTTGCTATACCAGGTGTCGCCACAAGATGTCCCCTATAGCATGTAAAGTCTTTTTCCAAACTCAAGTTAGGCTTTTATCCAGTTTAATTTTCCCCCCAGCTTAACAATTAGATAAGGTAATAGGTCCCCGTAGAAATGGGAATACCAAATATCCAAAAAGTGCAAGTCCAGTTATTTAGTTGTTTAGTTTAGTTGTTCTTTTCTTTTCTTTTCAAAGCTTTATGTTCCCAAAGTAGGCAGACACTGCTATGTTAAAAGGGGGGAAGAAATTTCAAGAGGCTTTTACAGGAAGGTAGTTGGGATACAAGAAGGGTAAGGTAAGGTCTCACCCAATTCCTCTGCGTGGTGCTTGGTGGTGATTTTGGCTTTTGGCTGGTACAGCTTAGTGATCGGCCATGTTAATGGCTGATCTTTTCTCTGTCAGTCCAAAGGAACTGCCTCGGATCAAACGGAATTCCACAATCTGTTGAGGGTCCTCCTCACAGTCGTTGCCCCTCCAGAGTGACTTTTGACCCTTTTCAGGGTCTCCCAACAAAGGAAAAATGGGCAGCAAAGACAGCGCTCTCCCCACACATCCGCCGGAGCTGCGATCGCAAACTGGAAGCTTATACCACAAAGATTTTCATACGTAAGACCAGCAACTGAGAGTGAACTGGTAACCAGTGCAGTTTATGAATTAGAACAGCAGTTCCCAACCTTTGTGGCTTGGTGGCTCAGCTGCGTGGGGGGGGGAGAGGGGAACCAGGCCACACAAGCAAGTTGAGCTGCATGCACACACATGTGTGCCTGGCCATCACTTACATGGTCTGCATGCGAACAGACCATGGCCTGGTAATGGGCCATAGCCCAGAGGTTGGGGACTCCATATTACATTGGAATAGCAAGAATTGCCCATAACTATCCATACCACTGTATCCTGGATCAATTTAAAATCCCAAGGGGTCATCGAGGGCAGCTCCATTAATAGAAATCCAGTCATAAAGTGACTAAGGCACGAATGACTAAGGCAGGGCTTCCTGATTAAAGGAACAGATGCAATTGGAATATAACATGGAGCACCAATTTGAACAGCAAAATACTGGGAAACCCTATATTCTCACATTCTATAGTGGAAAATTACACACAGAAAGAAAGACACACACACACACAAACATACACACAGTACTTACCCTTACTGTGTAAGTTCTGCCTCCAACCCTGTCTCGGGCTTCTAAGACTACAACATCCAATCCTGAGTCATGCAATAACTTCGCTGCAGACAAACCTAAACAACAACAGAAAGTTCATTGCACAACGCCACAAAGATCTTCATAGCAATTTAAGTTTTACAATAAATAAGCTATAACTAAAAAATGTGAAAAATACTCTTTGGCATTAAATTAAGAATATAAGACCAAAATCTTAGACAGAAAGTATTTTCAAATTCTACTTTATTCTGATTTCAGTTGATAGAATCTTAAGGGCTTAGCACAAGACTTTTATTATGTAACTGTCTGTTTTAGTAATGAAGCTTTAAAACAAGTTTTCAGAATTTTGTCCTTCCATTTCTTTTCACTTCTTTTTCTCACTCTTTTTTCTCCTTAGTACATTTTGATAAGTAAATGTAAGAACTGTTCCTTCTGAAGAACACTATAAACTTGATATTGTTCCAAGACCTAAAGGAATAAAGTTGGATTCAGTGGACATATTAAAATGTCTAACAATGTGAATATTTAACATAAAGAACAGAGTTAATTAATCTTAGTGTGAAGTACAGAACATCTAGTATTTAAGCTAATGATTTTCAGTAATGCTAGTTGTTGCGTAGTGGGTTTTTGGAGACATTAAGCAGACCGCGTTAGTATAACATATTTATTACAACAGACAACAGAACTGGCTTAGCCGGCAGAATGACGGCTATTTATACTTGCTGCCTCTAGGCGGCAACCAGTCAAATCAAATGGTGTTTTCCCGCTCAAATTTAACTTAAACTTTCCCTCCAAAATGGTTGGAGACACGTTTAAACCAAAACACATCAATTCTTAATATTAATATACATAACACTAGTATACCTTGAAATCCCACAGGGATCACTCAAGAACTCAGAGCTTTTCTGGGCTTACTACCTATGGGAGAAGATGGTCTTTTTCCCAATTTTGGAATGACAAGCTAAAAAAGGAGTTCAAAAGGAGAAGGCTTGAGAAAGGTAGGAATAAAAAAGAGAGCTACAGGTGATACTGCTGATATTGATGGGGATCTGCAATGGTTCCTCAACTTTTCTGAAGATGCCTGATAAGGTCAGATAGCATACTTTCACTGTAGAAAATGGAACTTTATAATAAAGCCAATGTAATATTTTCTACAAGGGCATTTTTGTCAAAATATGCACTTTAGGTAAAGATAAAGGTTTTATTTATGATGTAGCATAAAGCAGAGGTCCCCAACCTTTTGGGCACCAGGGATCGGTTCTATTGAGAGAAGTTTTTCCGTAGACCAGAGAGTGTGTGATTTTGTGTGCTGCCTGCATCCTGCAGATGGGGCTTTGCTTGTTTGTGCAGACTGGTTGCTGGCATGCCGCGGCCCGGGTACTGGTCCACGGACCAGGGGTTGAGGACCCCTGGCATAAAGCATAGTAAAACAGAATGTCAAATGAAACCACCAAATGCATTGTGGCATCTTAGTAGCTTTAACTTTGATTTTTTCAAGACAAATAGTAAAACAAATTCCGCAGATTGATAACCATAGATTTTATTTATACAAAGAATACAACATTTTTTCTTTTTTATTATGTTACTTTATATCATGATACATTATACTGTTTCAATTCAGTGATGTTTATATAATACAATTAAAACTATTAATATTTATTTTAATAGCTCAGACTACTGAGAAAAGAGAAGAGAAAAGGCGTTTTTTTCAAGAATAATTACAATTTAACAAGTCAATATTACAAGCATAAAATTATTTGGCTTGTTTATAAAAGGTGGAACATGAAAAGGAGAACCTCTACAACTCACATATAGTATTTGTTGTATAATAGAGATTTTGGTCTTAACCCTAGTACTTAATATTAATGACTTCATTACATTACTCTTTAGGGTGTGTGCTTTTTTGTGTGACTGTGTGTTAATGAAGGGGGGGGAATAGATAACAGAGCAAATTTAACAAGACTTAAAGTACCAAAAAGGGAAAGGAAAAAGGATTTTAAAAAGAGAGAGAAAAGAACTACAGCAACATTTAGATGGAGGATAAGGCCAATTCTCCAAGCTTTCATAGGTAACTATGGCAACCTGTTTTCAAATAGCTTCCCTTTAGAAGATTACATTGGAGGAGATTGACATTCTATGGGCCTTTACAGAGCTACAGAGCTTGTTCCCCGTTCTCATAGGAATCTGTATTAAATTTAATGTGTGACTAAAATGTCAGCAGCCATTACTGAGGATTTCATTTTTTATTTGATAACATCAGAACTTACATTCAACCACAACATTATTATAAAGCATGATAGATGGAAAAACAAAATAAGAAAAAAGTTAAATAAATCCCCCCATACCTGACTCAATTCTATAATTTGATCAATATATAATCAGTTTTGACTGGCTGTGCATATAGAACCAAAGAAAACATTTTTGAGGAGGAAACAGGATTTGTTTCATGAAATAATTAGATATGCTCATAAAGACGTTTCTTTCATTCTACTCTCACATTTATTCATCCATCATTTGAACACGCGCAAAGATGGAACATGTCAACTAAAATGCTGGTTAAAATGAATTTCTGGTTAAAATTTTTAAATCAGTTAACCCTTGTCTACAAACTTGGTTCCTCTTAGAAAAAAAGCAGAGCTTCAGATGGCCTATTCTTTTTTTTGTTTTTGTTTTTGTTTTGTTTTTACTCAATTGTTTAGGATCTGAGAGGGATTTACAGGAGGTCCAGCAACATATTCTGGATTTGAGACTTCCAAAGGGGCAGAATAATTTCTCACCAGTGCCTATGGGGCTGGTCCCTTAAGTATCTGTGTATCATTCCTTCTGTTTCTTACAGAAGAGCATTTAATTTCACCAGGCTTAATCTTTTACCATCAGTATTCTGGAATAGAGATGGAATAACTTTCCCTTCCAGGACTAAATCTGTCCTATGTAGAGGGTGTCAGTGTATTGATGTCCCATGTTTGGCTGAACCAATCATGGCATTTTGAATTAATACCACCCTTCCTGTTCTATGGAAGAGAATACATTTTTCCAATTAGCTGACAAATTCTTTGCAGGAGGACAGTAACCCAACCCTCCCCCCCCCAAGAAAGAAATATTTTGGAAATATATTTCCACAAAGAATCTTAAAGGCGGAATGGTATAGGTTCTTCTGCTTGAGCAGGGGACTGGACTAGAAGACCTCCAAGGTCCCTTCCTATTCTATTCTATTCTATTCTATTCTATTCTATTCTATTCTATTCTATTCTATTCTATTCTATTCTATTCTATTCTATTCTATTCTATTCTATTCTATTCTATTCTATTCTATTCTAAATACCACCAGGCAGAAGTGCATTCAAGACAAAATATTTTGAAATCCCCTGCAGCAAAACTGACAGCTAACAATAGCAGAGTGATTAGAACCAACAACCCCTCACCCAAGAAATCCAACACAGGAAGTAAGCCATCAGCCCCAGCCACAGAGAAGCAGGATATGACCTTTGGGACATAATAAGATTAACCCCCCAGTACCAAAAAGGACACACTCAAAACCTCAGGTCGAGCTTCCGGTGGCACCGCCGGCGTCGCTAGAGTCTCCTCTGTGAGGCTCCGTTCCCTGGGTTTGTAAAGCCGCAAAAAAATAGCGAACACCAGCTGTTTTTTGCGGTGAAAAATCCCCTCTTCGGGCGAAGAAGAGGTGAAGAGCATCAAGAGCAGAGTTGAGCTCCTCTAAAATCCCTGGAAAAAGTTTTCAGGGATCAAGAGTGAGAGCTCCCCAAGCTCTTGAAGACGCTCCTGCCCAGAGACGCTTCTGTCATCAGACAGAGAAAGACACCGCGACCGCTTCTGCTTTTAAAAATAGAACATAAGAGAGACTGTTTGCAGACGGAATGAATACAGGAGTTCTTATTGGATTGCAAGTATTTTTTATTGTATTTCTGGCTATATATTTCTAACTTTTACAATCAACATAATGCATTCAAAATGGCGTATAGCTTTCACTGCTTTCACTGTTAAAGGAAAGTGCTTGAGAGTGAAAGTGAAATCTCCATCTTCTTTTTCCTTTTTCTCGTAAGCGAAGCTAGAGAAACGGCTGTAGGAATTTGAATAAAGCCAGAGTGATTGTTTTAAAATTTAAAATGGAGTGGAACCTACGTTTAAATGTTAAACCTATTTTTGATCGTATTGATGACTTTAATGAAGAATTTAAAAAAGAATTGCGTGCAATAGTGAAAGAATTTACTACAGAAATATTAACCAGACTCTCTCTTCCAAATAAAATTGATCTGCAACCGACTGCTGAGCATCTTATAAAACAACCCATACAAGAAGAGGACAGTAGTGAGAATAAAGAGGATAAAAAGAATTGGATCTTGCTTGATAAACAGTTTAGTTATGGAGCGGAGGAAGAGGATTTGTTTCAAGATAGGAGGGGATGCCTATTCCTCTCAGATAAGCAGCAAGAAGAGGATTTAATTGAGAAAAAAGAGAAATTGACCCAGTTTAAAAAGCAATCTACTTATGGTGTGGAGGAACAGGAAAAGCAAAGACAGAGATTTGAAATGTTACTGCAACGAAATTCTATGGCTAAGAGAAGCAGAGGATTAATGCAAAGGCTAAAATGGTTTATATGGATTCAAATGATACTGCAAGTAAAAAAGAGAGACTTATTATTCGGAAGGGAGGCTTTGTTATGGAGATTTACCTGGCAGAAGAAAAAACCCAGAATTCGACTGAAGAAGCGAAATTAAAGGGTGATTTAAAAGTGTGGACTGATTTAAGGACCAAGATTATGAGCAAGATGTAAGAGAAGATGATTAATGGAAGAAATAATTAAATTGACTTAGAATGTATTTGGACTGAAATGATTTAAGGTTTGACATTAGATTGATTGATAGATGGGGTAGATATGCATTAAATGATTTGATAAGGTTGAAGGAATGTAAGTTAGAAATGGAATTAATAGACTGTATTTGTTATGGAGGTTTGTTTGATAGATGAGAAAGCCCAGAAGTTGATTGAAGAAGTGAAATTTAAAATTAAATGTAAGGAATTAAGGGCAATCTAAGATTATAAGATATATAGTAAATTGATTAAGAACGTAATTTTTTTTTTAATTGAGGGGTATATTGATACTAATTGTTTATTTTTTTTTAAAGAAAAAAAAAGATGATTTATCTATTTGATGTCTAATGGTTTGAAATGATTGTTTAGAATGTTAAAAGAGGGGGATTACTGGAAGATATATATTAAATTGAGCCATTTGGGTGATTTTATATAACCTCTCAATGAACTGAAGTGATTTAAGGTTTGACCTAGATTGACGGATTAGATATGTAATGAAAATTACTACTCTTAACAAGATGATTTGTTTGTTTAATGTTTAATGGATTGAAATGATTTAAGGTTTGAGATGGATCGATTGATGGATTAGTTATTCATTTGAATTGATAAGGTTGAATAAATGTAGGGTAGAGATTGTATTTAGCATATAGTTTAAAATTCTTGTTAGGGTTATATAATAATTTTGTTTGATGTATTGGGTTTTCTTTTGTTTTACCCTGTATTCATTCTGGGAAGTCAGGGGGGGAGGGGGGGTTTATAATTTTATATATTATGTTTTTCTCAACTGCAATTGGGGTTGGTGCAAGAATATATAATTATAGTTATTATGGGTTTGCTCGGGCGGCCTCTGGGCACCACATCTGATGGAAAGAGGAAGGAGGAGTGAAGGCATATGTAAGTAGAAAGAAAGTTGGTATGAGGGCGGATGACTAGGGATAGGTGGGTGGAGTAAGTATAGAGAAGGAGGGAGGAAAGTAAGTAGTTAGTTGGTAAGTGAGGGGGGAAGGTTAGGGTTAAGGGGATGTGGTGGTGGGGGTACCGAGCAGCTATGTTATTTGTTTGGTAAATGTGGTTGATTAGTTCCAGTTGAGTTATTATTGAATTATGTATTTATGTTTTGTTTATGGATGATTGTTTATATTAACACTACGATTTGACTTGAGCATTTTTCTTTTTCTGTAAAAATTGATTGAATTATGTATTTATGTCTTGTTTATGGTAGATTGTTTATATTAACATTATGATTTGATTTGAGCATTTTTCTTTTTCTGTAAAAATTAAAAAACCAATAAAAATTATTTAAAAAAAAACCTCAGGTCAAAGTTCATGCCACAGGAACAGGAACTCCAAACACAAATGCCCAAGAAGGTATTAAAAACCCACCACTCCCAGCAACATGTGGTCAGCTGCTCCAGAGCCTCATGTCTTATGGTTCTGCTCTTCAATAAACTACAACCTTCTTTCTAAATCAGTCTCCATTTTGTTTATTCCCAGCTTGGACTGGACCCTGATGATGAAGACTTTTCTTTCAACACCTTAAAAGGTTTTTTTTTAAAGATAAGAAAGAATTATAAGTCAGAAGAAATATAAGAAAACACTGGGAATAATTAAATTCTGACAGATTATTTCTGAATTAGAAGAAAAATAGCTGTTGTTGTTTGATATTTTATGCAAAATTCTATGATCTGTTATCATAAATAAAATTTTATTGACTCCTTAAACATATAATGAAAGAAAATTAAAAGCATTAAATATATAGTAGTTCATTTTTCTATTATTTCTCTATAACTTTAGTTTAGATTCTTGGAGTGACTACATATTACTTACAAAACTAGAACAAAATTGAGATGCGTTAGGAAGATGTAACATCAGACTAATTTTATGTAGCCTTCAGAAATTTAAAGATCAAAAAGCAACTCCAACACATCGTTATGTATATATTGACAGCAGCCCATATAGTATATGCTCAGTGTTGGAAGGGTAAAAACATACATACAAACGATATGATTATATACAAAATTCTTGAATGCACGGAAATGAATAAACTTACACTAGAATTAAAAGACAAGGAGGCAACAGAATTTTATGAAATATAGAACAAATGTTATGATTGGCAAGAACAAAGAAAGAAAAAGACATGATTACTGATGTAAATAAATTGTAAATAATATATATGAGATGTATAACACAGTTTTGTTAAGGGAAAAATGTATTTTTTCAGTTTTATTTTTGTTGTATAGTGGAAAAAAGGAAAAATTAAAATTAAAAAAAAAGCATCTAATACAATGTTTCTCAACCTTTGCAACTTTACGATGTGTGGACTTCAACTCCCGAAATTCTCCAGCTAGCAACACTAGCTGGAGAATTTTGGGGGTTGGAGACCACACATGTAAAGTTGCCAAGGTTGAGAAACACTGATCTAATGTTTCATATTATTGCTGGTCCACTTTTCCTCTTCTAACTAGTCTATCAGGAATAATTCCATCCTAGACTGATTTTTTTTTTCCATTAGTCAACTTCCTAAGAAAAACGACTGAAATCTTTTTCCATTAGTCAACTTCATAAGAAAGATGATTCCCAACCTTAATTCAGAATGCTAATTCCTAAGAAAAACCTTCTGGCAGCTTTAAACGGACAGATAATCTTCCTTAAAAAGTTTAAAGGCCCAGAGCAGCTTCATACATTTTACTGAAGAGAAGAGAAACATATGAGAAAGCCTGTGCTTTCTTTCCTGCACTTGTTCAGAAATTGTAAAACAGCTGATGCAGATTTTACACTCTTGGAAAATAAGTTTGCATTCTGTCATAAGCGAGATATAAGCATTTATATGTAAGGGAATTGTACAGGTTAAATTTAAATATATGGGAAAGAAAAGCAGATAACTTTATTTATATATTTATATACTTTAAATATATGGGAAAGAAAAGCAGATAACATTTGCATTTTCTCTGTTCTTCAAAGCAACTCTTACTTACAATGTAATAAATAATTTTATTTGTTTAATGTTCAACAAAGCAGCAGGAACAATTTTTAGTTTTAAGATCTTAGAGAAGAGCTATATCCAGATTATTTTCATTCACAGGATTTCAATTAATAGCCACTTAATAAAACACCTACTGCTTCATCTAGACAATAAAATAAATCATGGGAAAATTGAAATGGGAAAAGCTAGGACTTCAAAGCTTTACAAAAGGCTAGGAGGATAGCCTTCAGGAAGCAGAGTGTTCCACAGGGCAGGGGCAGGGGCTGGCATTGTAATCTCAACCCAGTGACTCTGGGAAACAAGCAGTTACTTAACCGAACAATAACTATTGTTCAGGGTCATCTTTACTGCAGAAGTTGTAACTGTTTGCACCTTCCACTCATCCCCTTGTCTTCAAAAGCTTTTTCTCATCAGTAAATATGCCATTCCCCGTTACTCGAATAATTATTCGGTGCAGACTCATCTTCCTATCAAGTACATTAGGATTTGGTAAGCCACAAGTTCCTAACTCTGTTAAGAGGAATCCTACATGGGTCAGCATTTTTACCAAAACCTTTTCTGATAAATGTACCAGGAGCTCAAACCAATTCCCTCTGTGATCAAAACCAGACCCGATTACATCTCTTACATGCTGCTTTAATGTCTGAGTCAACTGCTTCCTTGAAAGCATGACTATCATCTTTGCAGAGACACTAAAAAAATGTGATGCCTAGTGAGAGAACAAAATGGAACAACCCTTTTTATTTGCAGGTAAGACAGCCAATTCCCTTAAGCTTGGGATTTTTTTTTTTATATAGCTCCAATATCCATTGATTGCATTACACTGTCTGAGATTTGGATTTAATAGCATTGAGATAATTAAAAGTGTGAACACGATACACATAATCGGATTACTGAACTGCTACTAAGATATTGAACTTGGCACTAGGCACCTTTATCTCCCTTCCTGTTAAATAATCAGTTACGTTTTTGTTAATAAATGACACCAGAATTACTCAGTTTCACATTCCATTTCTCAGTTTGCAAATTGTTTCTTTATGTCCTTGGAAGTTGTATTGCCTTTGTTTACAAGTAAATTGTTGCATAAAGAGAGGCAGGAAGGGAACAACAGCTTTGGAATCAGAAACTAATTGTTCCGAAACAATTTAATTCATCATGAATTAAATTAAATATCATGAAAAAGAACAAAAAGAATGAAAGAATGTTTTCTACTCTTATCCATATGCTTGATGAGATAAATATTTCCCATCAGAGACATGGAACGGGGAGGGGAGAGAATAAACTTTTTTTAAAGCCAATATTTTACTTTGCTTGAGATTATATCATTAATTTCTCTATCAATTCACCATTTGCAGGAAAAAAAAGAATTCCAACGGAGTCAGTCAACAATTTAGTTTCAGAAGATAGTGTATGCATTTTTAATATTTGATTTCAAATCTCAAAAATTATAAAATTAGTCCAGGAAACATGTAGTTTGTACTTCTACATAGATGTACAAATCACACTACACATACACATGCTGGGGATAGGGAATGTAATATAAGAATTGTAACATTAGATGCCACTCCTATGCACACTGACCTGAACACGTTTGCACAGAATAAACTTGTGGTTTTTCTTACATATGCATTCAGAACAAAGGACAAAATGGAACTTGCTCACTAAATCAGCGGTTATCAACCTATGGGTCGTGACCCCATTTGGGGTCGAACGACCGTTTTGCGGGGGTCGCCAGACACCGCGGTCCGCCATTTTGTTTTTTGTGTGTGTGTGTTTTTCATCGCGCACGCGCCGCGCATGCGCGGTTTGGGCCGTCACACGCGCGCCGTGCATGCGCGGATCAGCCCGTCACGCACGCGCCGCGAATGCGTGGATCGGCCTGTCACGGTCTGCCTTTTTTTTTCATCGCGCGCGCACCGCGCATGCGCAGATCGGGCCGTCGTGGTCCGCCATTTTGTGTGTGTTTTTTCGTCACGCGCACGCCGCGCATGCACGGATCGGGCCGTCGCGCGCACGCGCGCACGGGTCGGGGTCGCGCCACGCATGGGCAGCGCAAGTGGGGTCTCAACCTGAAAAAGGTTGAGAACTACTGCACTAAATGAATCCTTTTATGTCTCCTTTTCACGAGATCCTGATAATTTTTTATATAAGACATAGGAGTGGTTGAAGTGAGAAGCTTGCACAATGTCCCAAAGGTGCTTTTTCAAAAGGCAACTGGAGTTTGTTACCTTTTGAAGGCCAGTCCTGTTGCTTTTTGAAAAAGCACCTTTGGGACAACTATGATCTGGATGACTGAGAATCTCCATGAACATTAAGCCTGCTCAATGTATGCATATACCTCTAGCAATTAAAAACCTTGGTTTTTTCCACAGTGGAGAAGATGGCCACTATTCTTCTGCCACATATGAATTTATTTTATTCAGCTCGGTACATTCAGTGGGAAACAAAAGGCTCACTAATTTAGGGAAAAATGAGGTGGGTTGGTGGTCAGGAGTGTCTAAATTATTTTCTGACTCATATGATTATTCATATTACCTCTACTGGAGGATGAGAATATACAGCTTGCTAGAAAACAATGAAAAAGGAGAAAGAGAGAAAGATGGAGAGAGTGAATTCACTGTAATGCATCCGGTAATTTGATTTCATGCCTCAGAAAACAGCTATATTAAAAAAAAAGATTGTGCAACTTGCTTCAATATCTGATAGTTTGTTAGCAGGAATTAAAATCTAATTGATCTTGATGTGTATGAGCTATGCAAGCAATTACACTGTGTGGCATGGACTGTTTGATCAGCTGCTTCACAGTGCTGTAAGCCAAGCAGATCTCATCTGACCTGTTTAAATCATGTACAAATAGCAGCTATGGGTGACAGGCCAGAAGATGCATGAAAGAAGTCTATCTAAAATTGTATAATATAATGGATCTATTTCGGCAGATCGTAGCACCTTGTCTAAGTAGGGCATGTTTAGTACTTGGACACATTCAGAGAATACTAACACTAAAGGCTAGACTAATATTTTCCAGTGTTAGTAACTTGAAGATGTGTGGATTCAATTCCCAGAATTCCTGGGAAAGCATGAGCATGCTGGGAGTTGAAGTCCAATGTTAAATTGCCAAGATTGAAAGTATTGGTCTTCAATTAGAGTTTTCAAACTTTTTCAGGCCACAAAAACTGTTAGGTTTTCGGCCCTTAGTTTCTCAGTGGAACCCATACAAAATGGGGAGAGAAAAAATATAGGGGGACAATTTGCAGACAATACCAACCTAGCAGGAACAGCCAAAACTCCAGAAGATAGCTTAAGATACAGAAGGACCTTGAGAGATTTCAACTTTGGGTCCTATCTAACAAAATGAAATTCAATGGTTAAAAAAAAAGTAAGGTTTTACATTTAGGCAAGAAAAAACAAATGTACAGTTATAGTACAGGTGGCACCTGGCTCAATAATAGTAATTGTGAGAGGGATTTTGGAGTCCTAGTGGACAATCAATTAAATATGAGCCAGCAGTGTGCTGTAGCTGCCAAGAAAGCTAAAGCAATCCTAGGCTGTATTAACAGAGGGACAGAATCAAGAGCATGTGAAGTGTTTATAATACTTTATGGATTTCTTCATAAGACCATACTTGGAATACTGCATTTAGTCACCACAATGTAAAAAAGATGTCGAGATTTTAGAAAGAGTACAAAAAAGAGCAACCAAGATGATTAGAGGATTGGAGATTAAAACATATGAAGAACAGTTGCTGGAATAGGGTATGTCTAGTAGTTTAATGAAAAAAAGGACTAGGGGTGATATGATAACACTGTTCCAGTATCTACGGGGTTTCCATAAAGAAGAAGGAGTCAAACTATTCTTCAAAGCACCAGAAGGCAGGACAAGAAGCAATGGATGGGAACTAATCAAGGAGAGAAGCAACCTAGAACTAAGGAGAAATTTCCTGACAGTTAGAACAATTAATCAGTGAAATAACTAGTCTCCAGAAATTGTGAATGCTCCAGCACCAGAAGTTTTTAAGAAGAGACTGTACAACCATTGGACTAGAAGACCTCTAAGGTCCCTTCCAACTCTATTATTCTGTTATTCTGTTCTTGCTTTCAATGTCAGGTTATTAAATAGTGTGACTCTCTGGAACACTATTCCAGAGACTACAAAATTCCACCATTAACTTCTTTCACTCAAATATTGTGCAAAAACTAGCAATAGAAAACAATCCAACCAGTGTCTTAAACTTCAAAAGAGCTGACTTTAACAAACTCAGAGGGAACCTAGGAAAGATCCCATGGATGAAAATCCTAAAGGGGAAAACAATCCAAGAAGCATGGGAAACTCTGAAAAATGTGATCATAAAAGCCCAGACCAGCACAATACCACTGAAAAAGAAAAACAAGAAATTCAAAAAGAAACCACCATGGCTGCACAAAGATCTCTTTGACAAAAAGGACAAGTACAAAAAATGGAAAGAGGGGCACATAACTAAGGCCAATTATCAGCAGACAGCCAGAACATGGAAAGATGAAGTCAGGAAAGCAAAGGCTTACAACGAACAAAGACTTGCAACACAAATCAAGGATAATAAAAAGTTTCTTCCAACATATTAACAAGAAAAAAGTCAAGGAAACTGTAAGTCCACTAAAGAGAGAAGATGGCAAGGAAATAACAGGCAACAGGGAGAAAGCAGAGCTGCTTAGCTCATTCTTTGCATCAGTCTTCACACAAAAAGAAACTATAGCCCAACATACCAAAAAAACCACTGCAAAAGACAAACTAGAAACAAAAATTAAAATAAGCAAGAAAATGGTAAGAGAAGACCTATCCAACCTTGACAAATATAAATCACTGGGACCTGACAGATAACATCCCAGAATTCTGAAGGAGCTGGCAGATGTTATCTCAGAACGATTGCACCATATCTTTCAAAAATCCTGGAGGACTGGGGAAGTATCTGAGGATTGGGAAAGGGCTGATGTGGATCCAATCTTCAAGAAAGGGAAAAAAATGGACCCAGGAAACTACAGACCAATTAGTTTAACATCAATACCTGGGAAGATCCTAGAAAAGATAACCAAAAAACAGATCTGCGAACAACTAGAAGCAAACAAAGTTATAACTAGTAGCCAGCACGGGTTTGCCAAACCAATCTTATTTCATTCTTTGATAAAGTGATTAAACTAGTAGACCAGCAAAATGCTGGGGACGTAGTATACTTAGATTTCAATAAGGCATTTGAAAAAGTAGACTACAACCTACTCCTTGGTAAGCTAGAAAAGGATGGAATAGACAACATCACCACCAGATGGATTTGTGCTGGCTGGCAAACTATACTCAATGAATAGTCCTCAGTGGCACTACATCCACGTGGAAAGAAGTAAGCAGTGGGGTACCACAAGGTTCCGTCTTAGGCCGAGTACTGTATTCTTTAATATCTTCATAAATGATTTAGATGAAGGAATTGAAGGGGAATTCATCAAATTTGTAGATGACACTAAACTGCCAGGAATAGCCAATGCCCCAGAAGACAAACTCAGGACCCAAAAAGATCTTGACAAACTTGAACAATGGGCCCTATCCAACAAAATGAGTTTTAATGTGGAGAAAAGCAAAGTTTTATACTTAGGCAGGAAAAATCAAAGGTACAAGTACAGGTTAGGCAAGACCTGGCTTAAAATCAGTAACTGTGAGAGGAACCTTGGAGTCCTAGTGAATGATCACATGACTATGAGCCAGCAGTATGCAGCAGCAGCCAAAAAAGCTAATAAGAGTCCTGGGCTGTATAAACAGAGGCATAGAATCAAGATCACATGAAGTATTAGTACCACTTTATAAAACCCTAGTAAGACCACACCTGGAATACTGCAGCCAATTTTGGTCACCATATCACAAAAAAGATGTTGAGAGTTTAGAAAAAATTCAGAGAAGAGCAACTAAGATGATCCAAGGCCTGGAGATTGAAACATATGAAGAATGGCTGCAGGACTTGGTTTTGGCTAGTCTAAAGAAAAGAAGAAATAAGGGAGACATGATAGCAGTGTTCCAGTATTTGAGGGGCTACCACAAAGAAGAGGGGGTCACGTTATTCACCAAAGCACCAGAGGGCAGGACAAGAAACAATGGTTGGAAACTGACCAAAGACAGAAGCAACCTGGAATTAAGGAGAAACTTCCTGACAGTGAGACAATTAACCAGTGGAACAGCTTGCCTTTAGAAATCATGCACACTCCATCACTGGAGATTTTTAAGAAGAAGCTAGACAGTCACTTGTCTGAGATGATATAGGTTCTCCTGCTTGAGCAGGGGGCTGGACTAGAAGACCTCCCAGGTCCCCTCCAACTCTATTCTATTCTATTCTATTCTAATATGACATACATTTTTTTGGATTCCAATATAAGTTGGATTCATAGATGGTTTTTCAGAGGCAATGCATCTCATGCTCAGTGTGTCATCTGTGCTTCTTATTAGCATATGTTATCTTGAACCAGTATATAGCACCATTATTGGGGTGAAGGAAAGGTGAACTTGTAGCTCATATGATCTACTTGGTTAAAAATATCCAGGAATGAGAATTAGAAAAATACCGAGCACAAATCTTCATAGTGTTTGGAGCCCTGTAAATATTTCAACTAAAGTCATCAAATTTGCCCACTAAATAGCAATATAAATGGAAACAGTATACTCTATAATGAATATTGTTGGTATAACTCTTGAAAATCCTCATGCTTGAGATTTATTTTTTTTTGTAGGATCCACACTAAACTTAGAAAAACCCTTTTTGCCTTGCTGAGATGGTTAGGAAAAGACAAATCTACAACACACTCTGCATGGGGCTACCTTTGAAGAGCATTCAGAAGCTGTGCAGGGGTGCAGGCAGCTTTTGGGGCCCCAAGAGTGGCCCATGTAACCCACTGCTCCATGAACTGCACTGGCTGCCAGTCTGCTTCCAGGTGCAATTCAAGGTGTTGGTAATCATCTTGAAAGCCCTCTATGGCATGGGCCCAGGCTACTTGAGACACCATCTCATCCCGATGGGATTGGCCCACCCCATCTGTCTCAGAAGAGGAGGCATGCTGCGGGCCCCATCAGCCAACGTATTATGGCTTGGCAGAGTGCAGGAGAAGAACCTTCTCTGTCCTGCCCTTCGGAACATCTTTCCTTCCAAAGTGAGGTCAGCTCCAACCCTCCTGACTTTTTGCAACAGCTTAAAAACATGCTCAGCCAATTGGTTTGGGGCTCCAATGGGGGGGGGAGGAATAGAGAGAGACTTCACATTGGGTGTAGTTCATAGATTAATAGGAAATCCCACTTTCCCCGTGGCTCATGCTATCCCTCCCTCTCCATCTTTTAGTAAGGGTTGAATATTTATATTTTATAGTATTTAATTTGTATTATGTATAGATTTTGTATAGTTTTATCCTTTTGAAATTGTAAGCCACCCAGAGTTACCCTATTAAACAAGGAGACCATTAAGTTAAGTTAAGTTAAGTTAAGTTAAGTTAAGTTAAGTTAAGTTAAGTTAAGTTAAGTTAAGTTAAGTTAAGTTAAGTTAAGTTAAGTTAAGTTAAGTTAAGTTAAGTTAAATATCAGAAGACAATAATAGGGATGAAATAATTCTGAATAATTTTAATTTCATCCTTGATAAAAAAGAATAAAAACATATAAGAAAATTGCTTTGTTTCCTCTCCATTTCATATTTGTTCTTTTTCTGTGTATAATATGTAAGAAGAAAAAAGATGTATATGTGTGTGTGTGTTGTATGTGTGTGTATATATGTTGGCTAGAGCACCCAGTCTACCAAGTATAGGATAAATCAGTCTGTTCTGCGTTTCGCTCCAATCTAGGAGCATGTTTTGCAGGCAGACGTCACATACTGTGAACACTGTAAATTCAAAACTTTTTGTGGCTAACAAAGAGTTAGTGGGAGACTAGTATAGCTATTTCAAGCTCTTTAGCTCTCATCAGCTAGTCATACCCCTCTGAGATTTGAACCTGGGCATATGTAAATGTTTTGAAAATATCTAGTGTCTTATAATCACATCACCATGCTAAAAAAGGTATTTAAGGTATTTAATAGATCTCTAAGTCAATGTCAACCTTAGCAATTAATGCCAGTTCCAGATTCTGGAGTTGAAATACACTCATCTTAAAGTTGCTGAGCTTAAAAAACACTGCTTTAAATAATGTTCAGTTCTACACAAAGTTTTATTTGTCATGTTGAGTAACTGTAAGGTGATCAACTTTGTGAAACATTGCCAATAAAATCAAAACCAGCCTTTGACCACTAGACATTGTGACATGCTCACAAAATTATGGCCCAATAAACTGATAGGAACACAACACTGTTTAACCATTCAAAGAGTATAACTATTGCTAAACATTTGTCGTAAGCATGACAGGAACTATGCTTAGCAATATTCAGTAGTTAAACAAAGTGGTTAAAAAGGCAGAAAGGCAGAAAAAAGACTGTATTCTAGAAATATATAAAACAGAGAATAAGAGAACTGAGCTATTTATTCTTCATGGAAAATGATAGTATCAGTTGATGATAGTGTCAACACTGATGATAAAACTTACACAATTTAGGTCAGTGATTTCATTTTTGTATGGGGGGGAAATCAATTTGTGTCTTAAGTAAATGCAAACTTCATGCCACAAATCATTAAAAATTTCATCATCTCTTGGTTAATAGTCTTCTAAAGTTTATATTACAACACAAAAATGATTATACTTCATAAATACCAGATGTCTATTCAGTTAATAAAAAGATTTGAATGTAAGGAATTATTTTGTCAGGTTTTTCATGTTAATCTACATGGACTTTGTTTTTTTTCTTCCTGGGAATCCGATCAAGTTTAATTTCTGGGAAAAATATGGTGAACTGAAGATGTCTCCCCCAAAGAGGAGTGAATAACTGTGACATAATACAAGGAGCCAGTGAGCAGACTGATTCCTTGGAACCTTTCCAGATAAGGAGAGGGTGAGAGATCACCTCATGTGCTCCAGATGGCTGCTCCTCATCTGGAGACGGCAGGACAGCAGTTCTCCATAGGAGCACCGGGAGATGAAGAGATCAGCCATCTTGCTCAGGACCACAGCAGAGCCTTTTAAATGGCACCATGTTCACAGGCCTCTCTTTATCATTGCTTTCAGAAATTGCCTGCTAACCTTCATAAAGCTATTAGAGACTTTCAAAATAATAAATTTGAAAAGTCTTCATTGGGTAAATTTATCTTCCATTCTGAACAAAAGAAAAATTAATTATAAGCTTAAAAAAGAATTTGAGAAACAGCAAAAAGCCAATATGATTTTGATCTAAATTATAAATGAATTAAGAATTCAGATGAAATTGGAATGTTGACAATAAGTATAAGATTTTGAAATTATATAAAAATAACTTCTCATGGGAAACAGAGTTATATGGCTACTCTGGATATTTTATAACAAAGCTAAGTCATTTTATGACTTTAAAAACTGGTTACTATAAGGAATTAAAGATTCCAAGCAAGAAAAAAAAAATAAAAGTTTGCCATCGTGTCAGTTAATACTGGAACTTACAAAATGAGACATGGAAAAATGGGTTCCATGAAGACTAAGGGCAAAAAAACGCCAAATAACTTTAATATATAGATTTCATAAATAAATTGCAACAAACACAAATTAAGATTTGTTGTCAATTTTCTTTCACTAGAGCTTTGTCTCTTGATCAGGGTTTCTGAGAATTTATTTTTTTTACTGATAGATTCTATGGCCTGAAAAAGTTGAAAGCCACTGGACTAGATTATGCAAGGAGATGGTGATAAGATTGAGGCCATTACGTAAGCTTTGGCATCAGAGACTCAATTGCTTCTAGCTACTGTACTGAACTAGGTCTCAAGAATTACAGCATTACTCTAAGGTTACAAGTCATTCATTGTGTTTTATCTATGATCTAACCATAAGTGGGCTATAAAAAATAATAAGACAAAATTCACAAATCAGAATGAATCAAAATGAAACCAAATCCACGATAGCTTATCGTCTGAATCCAGCTTAAATAGATATATCTCTATGACAAATACCAATTTGTATCATTATTCCCACTGATCCCATTATCCAAAGAAAAGGATGTAATATTGTTAGACAATACTTCATTCAATCATTTCTAGTCAAATCAGTCATATAGACGCAACTTCATTCTACATCTTTGGGACTGCAATGTTGTTGTCAAGTAGAGAATATGACAATTTGACATTAATGTGGTGCAAATGAAGTGATTTTGCATGATTCTCCATGAAATAAAGTTGTGTGATTTTCCTTGATGAAGTGCTTTGCGTCTTCTCAACGCTTGCCCAACCATTTATAGCAAACATGTACACAATGTATTTTCTCTCTCTTATTAGCTTATTCACTCTCATTTATCTTCAGTATATGGGCTTGTCTAACATATATAAATATGGCCCTATATGTGTGTGTGTGTATGTATGTATGTATACACCCATATTCATCTCAAACAGCCTTCTATTCTGCAAATGTGCTACTTGGCAACCCAGAATTCCCAACCAGCTAGCTCATTAGCCTAATGGCTGGAAATGCTGAGAATTACTATTCACTATTGACAGTTGTAGAACATTGGTCTAGACTTAAATCATTGCATAATATAACTTTGGAGTTAAAAATCAGCAAATAGAACTTATGAATAAGCACTCTAGCTTTGTCAATAGTTTCAACAGTCTTTTAAAAAGTTAATGCTGTGCAGAAAAATAAATCTGTTGGTTCTCAATGCAATTCAATGAAAGAAAATTTGGTTTCGAAATGTCTTGTTGGAAGAAAGAATTTCAGTCAGCTTTTCCTAGGGGAGTGAGATTCTTGCATTCATTTAGTTTCAAAATGGCCATGGAAAATGTATCACTGTTCTATGTGTCGTTGTATACAGGTAGTTCCCAACTTATGACCGAAGTTAGGAACAAAGTTTCAGTTGCTAAGGAAGGCAGTTGTCAAATCAGTTATGCCTAATTTTATGAACTTTTTTTGCCACAAGTGTTAAGCATATCATTGCAGTTGTTAAGTAAATCATGCGGTTGACCTGGGTATGCTGCAACTGTCATGAATATAGTTGCCAAACATCCACATTTTGCTGGGATGTTAAGACATTTGTAAGTATGAAGATCCATTATAAGTCACATTTTTCAGTATCGTTGTAACTGTGATTGGTCAAGGATTACCTGTAGAAATTTCTCTTGGAAAACAAGTTGAAAAGGCAGCCACATACATCATAGTGTTTTTATGTTTGTTACAGAAAGGAAAATTGTTACTTTTATTTAATTGGTCTCATGTTCTTCAATTATATTTATTTTACACTATAGTGTTTATGCAAAACGTTGCATTTATTGCACATAAATTTGCAGCAATAATGTCTTCTTTGATAATTTCTAAATAGTGCTTGGACTTCTAATATAATGTCAGCTGAGCATGAAGACCATCACTGAAAGCTTGAATCGCCCCAGAGAAGAGAACTTGGTCCATCTTTTTTCTAAGTAATCTCTGGCAGATGCTTATTGAGTCCTTCTGGAAATTCTCCAGATCAGAAATTGTTTAACATCTAATCACTTGGCTTCACGGGAATGCCATGAATTCATCAATAATCTCTATAATATTTTTTTCTTCACTGTATCTACAGCAGATCATCAAGGAATATCACTGTAACTACACCAGATAATCAAGTCTATTGATGTGAATTCCTACCTTTCATTTGAATGATGTTATTAAGGAGAGTGGGTGGTTATTAATCTAAAAATATTATCTAAATGGTATGTTGTATCAACATTAGTTAGCACTTTGATCATTGACTTTTGTCCCCTTTCCCTTCAATCTTGTCCAATTCTTGGACGCTGCTTTGACAAATCCCTGCATTTTCTTGGCAAGATTTCAGAAGTGGTTTTCCCTCGTCTCCTTCCTAGGGTTGAGAGAAAGTGACTGGTCCAAGGATACCTGGCTGGCTTTGTGCCTAGAACAGGACTAGAAGTCATGATCTCCTGAAGCACCTCACTGTGCCTTGAAGCACCTCACTGTGCCCCAATCAATGGCGGGTCCTTCACGATAGCCGAATTAAGGAGACAGCAGGCGTGCAGGTTTCCTTGGGGTGAAGCGACCTAGACAAAAGGCTGCCTCCCCTTTTTATTACCTGTTACAGTGGGCGGTTACACAATGCATCACATGATTACAAACAGCCAATGACAATGTTATACCTGTAGCCAATGGCAAAGTTACACTGGCAAAGTTACACCTGTGGCCAATAGATTCAAATCTTGGTACAACTTTCCACCACCTCTCAGCCCCTCCCTCATTTCCTGTTGTTCCAAAACCGCATGTCAAGCCTCATGGCCTTTTGTGTTCCTTTGTTTCAAGCCTCATGGAAGTTTCTTTGTTCCAGGCCTCATGGTAGTCTCTTTGTTCCACCTATGCTCCGTCCAGCTCTTACACGATCTTAGGGCATAGGCCATCATAGCAACAATCTCCTGGTTTCTAGCTTGTTGCCTAACTTCTACATTAAACTGAAGTGTTATCTGTGCATAAAGGCAGACTGGTAGTATATTAGTTTGCACAAGAAATGTATATTCTGTATAAAACAATGAACTGCTGAAAGTGCCAAAGCTCAGTATAAATAGCAATAAGGGAGTCTCTGAGATTCCAAAGGTGTGTCCCAAATGTCTTATCTTTTGTATTTTCTCATTATCCTTTTTTGTTACTTTGGACAAGAAGTAGCTGCTGGATTTTTAAAAAGTCCAGAATGCTGTAGTGAACAGACTATCTATCTTAGGCTCTTTCCCTAATGGTATTTTGAGTGATATCGCAAAGATTTGACAACCCCAAAGTTCCCCCCCCCCCCGAGATTGTAATGCTGATACCAGCTCATGATTTCTGCAGAATAAAGCATCACCCTGTGTACTGGAATAAAGCTAGTTTTCCTCTTAATCTGACAGTCATAGCATAGTTTAAAAGTATATAATAAATACTTTATTATTTATGTATACTTTTAGGAGGAGAAAGAGGAGAATGTATCTGTGTAACTTCTTATTTGTGCCGTTCTAAATGGCATTATTGAAAATTTTGCAGGTCTGCGCTTGTTCCCTGCAGCAACATAAAATAATAAGAGATGTCAAATTTGATTTTTGTTGATTGCTTGCCAGTATGGGTAGTTCACAACTTGCAATGATTCATTTCGTCACCATTTGAAGTTACAGCAGCACTGAAAAAGTGACCTAAGACCATTTTGACCATTGTGATTGTTGCAACATCCTCATGATCAAAATTTGAGTGCTTGGCAACTGGCATGTATTTATGGCAGTTTTATTGTCTTGGGTCATGTGATTACCATTTGTAACTTTCCCAGCCAGCTTCAGACACACAAAGTCAATGGAGGAAGCCAGATTTGCTTAACAACCACATGATTCACTTAACAATTGCAATAATTGCTTAACAACCATGAGAAAAAAGTTTGTAAAATGAGGCACAACTCACCTAACATCTGCCTTGCTTAACAACAGAAATTTTGGGCTTAGTTGTGGTTGTAAATCAAGGACAACCAGTATTTCTGGATCTATCACTTCCCGTTATTTTCTCCGATGAAGAGGCAAGGTTATTAATTCAGCTTTAAGGGCCCAGCTGGCTATACAACCATGGTAGAGTCTGTCCCCCTCCCCTTGTGGCTATTTCTGACCTGGTTTCTGTGTACAATCTGTTTGACATTGCTCAGTAATTTTAACAAGTGTCAAACACATGTTTGTGCTCAGGAGTTCCCATCATAATTTTCTTTATTTCATGTTGTTTTGATGGGATGTAGGCAGAGGGGGGCAACAAATCAATCTAGAGAAGTAAAAACCTGAAATTACAGAACTGTGCAATAACATTACATCCAGTTTATTCCTCAATACTGATATGCCAAAGCAAGACAACAGCAAAGCCAAGTGAGAAGAACAATCAGCGTTTCTGTAAGGACTGACACATTCAAATCAATACATTACAGTTTGGCAGAGTCACAACAGAGGCAGAATATAAATTCATGGATAATCAATACTATGGAGGCATTTATGATGGAGAGATGAGTTGTGTTTTAAATCAATATATGAAGAATGGGCTTAGACTAGGACTTTCATGTTCATAACTATGCACATGACTTCTCAACTAAATCAGAGGTGAGACTGATGCTATAGTGCCAGACACTTCAAATTTTATATATTGATATGTTTTGAATGAAAGAGCAGACTAGGATAAAAGAAAGCAGGTTCAAATTCTCTCTTAAACAAACTTAACTCACTCTGTTATTGTGCAAATTAAATGAAAACGCCTGCTACTCTGATCTCCATGAAGGAAAAATCGGATAAAAGGCTTGTTTGACTTCCATCTGCTACTTAATAATCTTAGCTCGTTCTGTTGCTAGCCAACAAAAAGACCTTTCTTTTTTTATTTTAACTCTTGAATAAGCAAAGAAGACATTTTAACTCTTGAATAAGCATTGTTGTTAGGAAGATTTCAAATCTAATCTAAAACTTCATGGCTGAACATTTGTTTTCCAGTTGTTCATTATCAAACAAGGTCATAATAATGGTCCATAAATCTTTTTTAATGAATGATAGGAATGCTTCACTAATGCTTTCCCAAAAGTATAATATCTTAGCTAACACATATTGCAACACCTGAAAAGTATGCCAACATGAACAATCAATGATACTTTTTTTACATCTTTCCATAGAAGCATCAGTATTTTATTAAATTAACTAGCTCACTTATAACAACTAATGCCAGAATAGCAGATTCTCCACTTTTGCTATATATCACAGTTGTTCAACATAAACTTTCAACCAAGAAATCAGAAAAAAAAAACAAGGCCAGCAAGCCTACTTAGGAATTAATCTTTTCCAAAGTGGTGCCCTCCAAATGTTGACTGGGAATGTTGAGAATTCCCAAAGGGCCCTAGGTTTGGGGATATGTATAGTAGCCATTTCTAAGCTAAATGTTCTGGGCATTTGCCAATTGCAGAGCAGAAATACACCCAATGTAGCTTCTCTATTACTGTATAGCCATGGAGGAGAAAATGAATTTCTATGTTTTATACGTTTAAGATATAGAAACCCAAGTCAAAAAGGCATTGCACAATGCTACTTAGTTGAGTAAGTAACAACCAAGAGTTTATATAGCATCTTTATAGAGCTAGTCAGATCTAAATAATTAATCAAACAATAAACTTGCTAGCAAATTATCACAATTCAAAAGAAAGGATCAATCATAATGAATGATGACATCCAATATCAGATGAATGAAAAACTTAACATTATGTTTTCAATGAATAAAATAAAGAAGGTGAATGAAGATAAACAAATTTGTAATCATTATTAGATTAAAATCTTACAAAAAGTGCATATGTATTAGGAAATATGTAGACCTCAATTCTACATATGTATTCTGGAGGATAAATGTAATTTCTCCTTGACATAGAACTATGGAATTAATAGAAATCAGTTGGATTGCACCATTAAATCAGATTGGAAATGGATAGTGCCATCTTAAGTGTGTCCATCTCAGAAGTCATTCCCACTGAATTCATTTATCCAAGTCAATGTGAGGTGGAGGATAAGTATCTATGCTTATTATTTATTCTGGAGTATTTTAATGCCAACCACTCTATGTTCCCTTAAAATGACAGATATACAATTAAAACAGATGGTAAGGCAAGAAGAGATACTTAAATTTAACAAGCATAGTTTGATTATTACAAAGTCATTGTGAGCAAAAGATGGGATTGTAATCTCAAACCAAAAACCAAAACAGGGTGTCTGCTTGTAACTCTTTCAATCAGAGGCCTGTATATTTTTCAGCCACTAGGACATTTTATGCACGTCCTTATCATTTTTTTTTTTTACCAAATGATAAGTAAAAGTTTAGAAGCCCTTTGTGACCTCCCATTGATCCTTCTGTTATATTTATTCATTTATTTATTTTGTCATCCCTAAATAATGCTGCCAACAGCTGAAAAAAGACAAAACTGTTTTATTTATTTATTTATTTATTTTATTTGACTTATATGCCGCCCTTCTCCCAAGACTCAGGGCGGCTCACAGCAAAAATACAAGTACAAAAATATAGTATAAATCAATTAAAATACTAATTAACAACGTAAAAACTATAAAACTATTTCCATTCATACAACACACAGTCACAATCAGAGGCCCCGGGGCAGAGTGCAACTCACACGCCCCAAACCTGCCTGCATAAATGTGTTTTTAAGAGTTTTCGAAAAGCTAGGAGGGAGGGAGCAGTACGAACCTCTGAGGGAAGCTGGTTCCAGAGGGCTGGGGCAGCAACAGAGAAGGCCCTTGCCCTAGGCCCCGCCAGATGACATTGTCTAACAGACGGACCCGTAGGAGGCCAACCCTATGCGCCCTAACCAGTCGCTGGGATTTTAAAAGAACTTAATGTCTATAATCCCCCTTTGCTGGTGAAGAGGATAGCTTGCACTCTCAACACACTCAAAAGGCATCTGAAGTGCTGGTTCTATTGTATCCAGTAAACCAAAGAAAGACATAGAGCCCAAGAATCTGGAACAAATGGTGGTCCGACCAGCCCAGATGTTTGTGGCTTATGGTTAGTATCTAGAGATCAGATGGATATATAGCAAGAAAGATTGATAGGGTGGAGATGTATAGTACATGCAAATATACTCAGAGCTTTGGCAGTTAGGTCTGCCAGCACATAGTATGTAGATATTTTAGGAAAGTGTCCTCCAGAGACCTTGAACCTAAACTGCCTGGGGGATTAGGGGCCTCGAATTTATAAATGACTCAAGTGCACCAACTTGAAACAAGCCATTCCCGTTTTAATCTTCCTTACTGCGCGGCGATTTAATCCCCGATTCGCGGCCTGCGGACAAAGGAGTTCTTGGAACAGGTTGAGGGAAAGAAGCGTGACCCAGAACAGCCTCCGCCTGCCACTCCGGAGAAGAATGGCGTCCAGCTGTGCGCCAGGCTAGAGAGCAGGGCAGGGCGCTCAGGGCGGACCAAACACGGCTGACCGGCTAGTGCGACTGCATCTCCACCCCATCCACCACACGACGAAATCTAAGAACAAGCCCTTCAGCCCTCCGCCGCAAAGAGCCACAAGCCAATTCGGCCAACCTTGGGTCCGATCCCCCAGAAGATCCCCTCCGACTCCCTGCCTTCGTCCGCCAGCACCTGCCTCAGGGACACCGGCAGCCGGCCCTCCCGCTGGCATCGCCGCGGACTTACCCGAGATGCCTCCTCCGATCACGACCACGTCACACTTCTGGTGGTCGCTGCTCATGATGGCTGCCCACCGGGTCCGACGGTTAGCGGGTTTCTTCCTGCAGCCGCAGAGGCTCCTCGCCGACTGCCAGCCGAGCACAGTGACAGGGGCAGCCGTTCCGTCGAGCAACACCCCCTTTTGGCTAACTCAGCTGGGGACTCCGCCCGCTGCTGGCAAAGGGCGGCCAAGTCTGTGGCTCAGCCAGGGAGCCTCACCTGAGCGGACGCCCCAGAGTTCCTCATATCCCTGCCGCCCGGGTAATTCCCCGGCGGCGCGGATATGGCCGCTGCTTAAGGCAGGAATCGCCAGGCAGGAAATCAATAAATGAAGCCGACGGGAGAAGCAGACAGACAACGTGAAGGCTTCACCTGTTGAGTGTTTGCATGCCTTCGTGCTGTAACAAGTTTTTCTGAAAATATCCCCTGAGGGAATAATGGGTCTGATACCACTGGACTGATTCTTGCCAACAGTACAGGGTAGACATTCAGCCTCTTACATGCTTCTGGTATACTCATAGACACACACAGACACACACACACACACACACACACCACAGTGATCCATGCAAAAACGTCTCTGCATAGCTTTCTTTCACAATAAGCCTGTCAGTCCAATTTTTGTCCAATTATTTTCTGCTGTCTTTCTATTTTACCCCGTTGACCATTGCACACGTGTGCGTCTACTGAAATCCAGTGGGCATTCAGCTTCATTTCGGTGCATTCATACTGAATGTAAGCATTCTTTACAGTACAATGAGTACTCCGCTTGGCTTGACTTTCATGGAAGCATTTAATTGATATATGGGATGTTAATGTATAATCTTTAAAAGCTGCTTTTCCAATATATAGTTTGGACTATATAGTTTTCAGTGTTTCAATGTAGTAAGCATTGGTTTTAAATCCTAATATGTAATTGCAAGATAATAGTGGAAACAGTCACTTAATTTCCAAAATTAATTTAAACCTGTACAACCACAATCCAAATCACCTACTGAATCACCAAAAGTTACCCTTTGGTTTTCTGATTTACACTTGTTTTTGTTGTTACTGTTATTGGTTCATTGCATAGACAGCCAGATGTTTAGACTGGATTTGACATTTTTATCCACCTATCGAGTCCTTCCCAAGGACCTGGAATAGTCAGCGGTTGATGTTTGATGGTGTTACAGATATCATCCTAGGATGCAAGCTATTCCATGTTAAGCTGCCTTTTACAATTGACTGATGGTGAGTTTGTCAATGCCAATGGTATTGGTGCTTCAGTTGCTTTGGAACTGCACCCAATATTACTATTGATATTACATTTGCTTACTTTTGCCACAGTCGTTCTATTTCTAATTGCCGGTCTTCTGTTCCCTATCAGTGGAATGTGGCAAGAGACCATTTTCAAAACTAAGGAGCTGAATACAATCGTTTTATTTTTTCCTAAAGGCAGGATATAACTGATACTGAAAGTACCAACACCAACAATTGCATTCTTGAGACTGATCTTCACCCGCAGATCATGGACTAAAGCATCTGGACTAATTTCTTGCTTCCTTCCCATTTCTGGATTTTTGCATCTTGCTCGATTAATAATTCTGATGAACTTGCATGCTCATTTGTGACCATTTGGATAGCCCACGTCGTCATTTTGGATTTTGGAAGATGCAATGCCCTGTGCATATTTACTTCCAGGTTAAAAAAAAAATAGAGCCTAGTTATGCACCAGTTACAATATTCAAATTAAAAGACTTCTGGAAAAAAATTAAACTTGATGGGAAGAGCAGTGTGGTAATAATAAACAGATTGCTAGTGTTCTAAATTATCTAATTCAGGTATAATTTTAATTTTGCAAAACTCTGATATTGGTTTGGAGGCAGCTGGGTAATTCTGGTATACAGGTGGTATACAGTTAAAGGAAAGAAAGATTAATCAGCAACAGGAAGATTATACGCCCAAATTCTTATAACAATGGTTCCATCATCATTGGATCCCAACACCTGATAAAATATTCAGGTCTTCAATAGTTTCCTGAATATTATCAGGGTGGGAATTGTCAAAGTCTCTGAAAGGATATTGTTCCATGAAGCAGGTACCAGGACAGGGAAGGCGTTTTTCCTGGATCCTACTAGTTTTATTTTATTTTTTTTATTTTATTTTTTTTATGAGTTTTCTGTGGTTTTCTATTGGACTTTTATTCCAATTTTCCTTTTGGAACCCAAAGCATGCCCACTCTGCCCAATCTCACCAGTTCGACAGAAATACCGTAGCTAGAGATGGATGGTCCTCAATAACCCGGCTCTATGGCATGAGGGGCTTTATAGATGATCTTGAATTACATTCAGAAGCTTGTGATAACTGGGGAAGCTTGCAGAGTGTTGATGTGGTTATAATGAGGCATGACTGTCCAAACTGCCACATTCTTGCATACCTGTAGCTTCCTAGTGATCTTCAAGGGCAGCTCTATGATGGGTTAGATATTGTTTTCTCAAGAGGTCGTTCTTGAGATTTTAATCTATGACAATTTAGGCATAGATAACTTGATAAAACAATAACTTTGTTTTATAGTTAACCCTTTACAGTTACTATTAATTATTGCAAAACAAGGTGAAACTGTATGAATTAGGAAATCAGCCATCATGATCCATCTTCCACTGATGCCTGTAAGATCTGAGAATTATCCTCCACATCAATTTTACCTAGATTCAGTTTAGACCACTATATTTGTTTTAAGATAGTGACAGTAGTTTCTGAGTGTTTAATGAGTATTACCCTAGTATGTGCACAAGCAAAGTGTTAGATGATACCCAAACTTGTCTCTCTTGTCACTTCACTAAATAACTTCAGTGAGAACACCAGATCAAAGCGAGCATTCTCCCAGTTGTTATCTTTCATTAATGGGAGGGGGAGGGGAGGAAGAAGAACAGAACTGCAAAACCAATCCAAACGAGGCCAAAAGGCTCAATCAGAATACATTTTCTCAGTTTCTCTCAAAGCAGTTATCTGACACTTCCAGGACTGTTTCAGTTTTACATGTCATTTAGAGCCTGATAAATAATAGAAGATGGACGGGGCTCCCAGTGAAGGTATAAGCAAACTTAAGATGGCTTTAGCAGAATAACAGAATTGGAAGGGGCCTTGTAGGTTTTCTAGTCCAACCCTCTGCTCAAGCAGGTGACCCTATACTATTTCAGACTAATGGTTGTCCAATCCCTTCTTGAAAACCTCCAGTGGTGGAACACCCACAACTTCTGGAGGCAACTTGTTCCACTGATTAATAGTTCTGTCAGGAAATTTTCAGGAAAGTTCTACAGTAGGTTGCTTCTCTCCTTGATTAGTTACCATCCTTTGCATTTTCTCCTGCCTTCAGGTGCTTTGGAAAATAGGTTGACCCCCCCCTCTTTTTTGTAGCAGCCCTTCAGACATTGAAACAGTGCTATCATGTGAAAGTGGAGCCAACAGATGTGACAAAAAAAACCCCCAAGGAATGGTAAGTAAACTGGCTCTTTGGAACCGCTACAGATAAAGAGATCACCCACATGTGTTCCAGATGGCTGCTTTCTGCAAGAAGACATCAAGACAGTGTGGGGTTTTTTTTTGTGTGCATGAGAGAGTTTGAGTGACACTCAATGCAATCATGGAAAAGATTTTATTTTTAAGATACACTAAGTTCACAAACCTCACTTTCTAATCATTTTTGGAAATGGCTGATTAACTACTTCATTAGTGACTTCATCAAAGGAGAAAATGGTAAAATCCTATCTAATCAATTGCATCAAGGGCATGATTTTGTCCTCAGCAATGTACAAACAGTCTAAAATGTACCACATGCACGTGGTTTAATCTATATTTATATTCCACAAGAAGCAGATAGTTTTCTTTCCAGCGGACCAAGCTTGAAACATAATAAATCTTTTTTCCACCTTTATGGAAAAGTTGAGTTGATTTATCATGGCAAGAGAACAGTGCGGCACATTCTGATATTCTTGCATATCTTCCAAAGCATTTGGGAATCCAAATGGGCTCCCAAAAAACTCCATTTAACTTCTTCAAGCTAAGTTTGCAGAAAGAAGGCTCCCAATTTTGTGTTATGTTCTCTAGATGGTGACCTGGTCATAATGACCATGGCCCTATTTTAGTGTTACCACAAACACATCGAAGAAATATAAATCTACAAAGATATGGATGGATAATACATATATATTTAGTTGATGAAATAGAAACAAATTCTCTCTCCCACCCCACCCCCCTCTTCAAATAAGTCTGCTGAAAGCAGATTGCTTTCATCTCTCAAGCATTTTCAGATCTGCCTTAATATAAGAAATAGGCAAGCCACAGACCTTACTTTGTTATCAGCTGCCCTGGTGCTTAGCAACTATCTATTCCACTCCAAAGCATCCATTCATAGAGTTGCTTCTTGCATTATCTTTTAAAGATACAAATACTCTTTTGCCAAAACAAGTAGTCATGTCTGCAGTATGGCAGAAGAAGGAGTCCTATGAATTTGAATAAAATTGTGATCAGGAGTGTTCAAGCAAGATAGTGGAGACAGGTATTCTATATAAAGCCTGACTTGTAATTCTCTTTATATCCTTGAGATATAACCAAATATTTATATTTATATTGACTGAAGCAATATAAGCAATAGTAACATGCTTGCCCAAGTCACTATAGAACACAGGCAAAGATTGCAAATAAATAAATAAATAAATAAAATACCAGAGCTAGCCAGGAGATACAGTCCCTATGATTATTGGGTCTCTCCTCCCTCCACTTTCTTTCCCCTGAAACAAGAGGAAAACCTGAATTGGTCAGCAGGCCACATCTTGTCCAATATGGGTGGTTGAGTCAAAGTGGTTGAGTCGAATTAAAATCCATTGCTACTAACTGGCAAGATTACCTGGTTATATGACTGATCTCCAGTATTTTATTTTATTTTATTGCATTTGATCATTCAGCAAGGTAAGTGGAAAGCATCCAGTAACAACATAGCAAACATTATTCATTTTTATGTTTCCCCCCTAAATATATTATTGTTTTTTGAAATCAGTAGACTCCTCAGGATGCACAGAATACAGTACAGGGCTAGGCTACCATTTTAATGTCAAAATCTTTTGACAATAAACTTGAAATCAAAACACAGAAAATAAAACAATGCACAATCTAGAATTCATTATTTTTCCTTTCAAATTATCCAACCCAACGTTACCCAACCCAACAGTAATCAATGAAATTTAAAGGAAGATCAATGTAACAGTACACATGATTTTACATCTTCACTGGCTGATAATGAGAAGCCTGTATTTCTTGTCCTTTCTCCCATAATATCTAGGTGGGGCCACGTTTCACTCCAAACTTCACATAATCAAGGGAGCTGTCCAGCACAGAGCACAGCCACGTTTCAGGCATACCTATGTATGTCTCAATGAGAAATTTTATAGAAAGTTTTTCTGCTTCTCTCCTTCCTGGCAATCTTGGTATCTGTGATTCTGGGCAAGCATGCTTTCTCACAAATCATACTCAAAGATATCTAACACATAGCAGTGTTGTCATTTCATTTCTGATTCTCATGCTATGTCAATAAATCATTTGTTCTTGGAATTTGAGTGATGATGCTAATGAATTGGCAACAAATCAAATAAGTCAGCGTATGACTTTTTTGTAATGTTTTTGTTATAGCACCCATCTGGGCAGTATATAGAGAGAACTATTGGCTTCTCAGTTCCTTTGATTTATCAATAAAAGCAGTGCAATTCTCCTCATTCAGATAGGTATTGCTCCTGTTAGGAAAGTGATAAGCTACAACACTGGAAAAGAATCAAATTGGGTATAAAAGTGATTTTTTTTTTGGTCTTTCTCTTAATCCTGCTGCATATGCATTCATTGCATTCTCACAATTAATGTTACAAAAATAGATAGGTTGCTGTTGATGGAAAAAGTTAAACTGTGCCACAGCAGGCTGAAAAGGTATAGGAGGATGGTGCAATTCCTTTCATGTGCAACCCCTAATAACATATTACTATTTGACACGGAATGTACTCTTCTAATCTGACCAGAGAGTCTGGGATTGTCAGTCCCAATACCCCTTCAGAGTACTAGATTGGGAAAATCTGTTTTAAAAGCCCTGGTAGGCTCTCTTTATACATTTACCAATACAGTACTCTCTTTATGTACGAGAAAAGGACCGGCATTCATCCCTGAGAACATAAATATATAAAAATCCAAATTAAAAGATAAACATTACAAAAATAATTATACAAATCCTAGGCAGAGAGAGAGAGAAAGGAGGAGAATGGTCACCTCAGTAATTGAGCCTTCAATTGCTACAGTATGTAGACGTACAATACATGTGGATGTTTAAAAAAACTAAAAGCGTGTTTAAGGCTAGATTGATCATCTTGGTACAAATAGTATATTTAAAACATTGATGCATGATGCATAACTACAAAAGCATTTTCCAAGGATTCTGCAGCAAAACAAAAAGTAGGAAGAATCGGGAGGGGGAGGGGGAGGGGGAAATCTCATTTTGCCTATTTTATCAGGAAACACAGAATTACTGAATATCGTTAAATAAACAATGCCATATTCATTATCTCCATTAATGTTATGTTTAGTATTTCTCATACCGTATAGCTCTTTTATATGAAATATCAGGTGAAGATATGAATGCACTGCTGAGACAAATAGCAGCACAAATTTGTTCTTGAACAGAGAACTCTATCACATACATGATTCAGCAGATATTATAACCACTTTCATTGGTTTCTTCCAAAAATATATTAATTCTAAGAAAACTGTGGAGACATGTATAATAGGCATGGCAAATTCTGATGAAATAGTCACTAGTAATGAAATGTTTATGCATTTTTTCTTCAGGGAAATCATTTCCATTGACAAATTTCTGGATTGGCTTTGAAAGTAATTCCATCAGCTCTGTCTACAAATTATGAAAAACAAGACAGTAATAGCAGTAGCTTCATAGATTCATAGTATATGCAGCCCCATGGTACTTTACCACTCTCTCTGGGCAGTTTACAATGTAAGCATTATTTGCATATTGCCCCTACTAATCTGGGTGCCCATTTTACCAACCTTGGAAGACTGGAAGGCTGGGTCAATCTTGAGCCCCATCATGATTGAACTCCAGGCTATGGGCAGAGTTAGCCTGCAGTACAGCATCTGAACTACTGTGCCACCAGGGTTCCTAGATATTGTCCATTTGGTAAATTTAGTCTATAATTTCCATAGTGGCCCCTTCACACACAAACATTCTCAGACAATAATGAGTTGGAATGACTTTCAGTTTGGCATCTTGCAGATTTATACAATGTTATTCTATAAGCCTCAGCCTAAAGAATCATACAAATGGAATTGATGGAAGTTTTAGTCCCGCACATTTCAAGAGTGTTAAATTGGAAAAGCTGGACTGAATTCTAAATTCTTGTCACTGATTTTTTAGGATTCTTGGCACTTTAGATTTGGGAAAAAAAATCACAACCAACTTTGTATTTCTTAAATTGTTTTGTTCTGTTCTGTTTAGGAAACAAGGCATATAGGTAGTCTTTCACTTATGATTGGTTGTCTGACAAACCCCTGCCTAAAGGTATTTATGCCTGAATTTAAAGGTCACTTAATGACCATTACAATTTACAGCTATAACTGTGGGCTCAATTATAGTTGTTAAGTCAAGGCCTACCTGTGTTACTGAAAAGAACCAGCTAGAAATTTCCCATATCTCTTGCATCTATTGGGCACATATACATAGACACACACTTGCTTGCACGCATGTGCACAAACCCACCCTACTTTAGTGCCCTGCAGATTTATGGGCTTTCAAGTTCCAGCATCTCCAATTAGCACAGATTTTTGTCATCCTGGTGGGGATTATGGAAATTGAAGTCCAACAAAGCTGCAGAATATTAGATTGCAGAAGACTGTTTAATGGATCAGGGCAATACCCCGAAAACTATGGGATGAGTCCTGGCAAGTTGTTACTGGGGAGAAGGATGCTGGGCCAATGGCAATACAACTGCAATTCTATGCAGCGAACTGTATGGTTAACTATAACCATGACTAAATACAGGTAATACTTAACTTTTTCAGAAGTAAAGAATAAGACTAAGAATTCTATTGCCCCCTTATTTCTATCTTATCTGTTCATTGTTCAGAAATATCCAGTAAGGATTTATTTTAGTTACATAGCAAAATGGAGAATGCGACACTTGGATAACTTGTTTGAAAATTTCAGATACTCAGAGATTGTATTGATAGTAATTACTTCTGTCTTCTGAAATGTCAAGAATGAGTTGTGCATGAAAAATATTATTCTCTATGCAAAGAAAAGTAACTGAATATAATTTGAAATTTTGCTATGAAAAACTAGGTGTTCATAGGTAAATTACCGTATTTTGTGGAAATCTAGGACAAGTAAATGCAGCTTTATGAAAAAAAAGTAAATAAAACCAAAAGTGTAGACAGAATATAGGAGTGGCAAAAGTTAGTTTTCACCCACATTTACACATTAGCCAACTCCAGCATCTGGAGCATAATGATGAGTCTCCAACAGAGTATTGAATATGTTTCCATAAGTAGTAGTACTAGACAACCATAGTAGTTGTCACAGGTCAGATCAAGGATGATTCTAGTTTTTGGGGATATGTTTTGAGAGAAAACTTTAGAAGATACATCCCATAACAACTGTGCTCCTCAGGAAGTGATGGCTTTGGATATTTTAAAGAAGTTATGTTGGAACAAAGAATTCAGCTTAAGCAACAACCTGTATTATGGTTCCAGTTTGGATTGAGACACCTAAGCTATTTTCTTTAACTATAAACATAAAGAGGGCTTTGCACAGATTAACCTGGTGCACTAGTTGTACTTCCTCCTGGATCGAACACTCTTCACTCACTCATACCCAAGTGAGTGAGCAGGTGAGTGCATGCACATGCACTCCACGTGAACAATGGGTGCACGTGCATACCACTTGCACAAATGGAGCTGCACGTGTGCACGCTTGCCAGCCCACTGGTGTGGAACCATCTCCTCTCCCCCCTCCCAGGTATGCAAAGCCAGAAAGGTTGGGGAATTCTGATATATATCTAATTGTTTCTGACCTTCCAGTGAGAACAAGCATTTAGGGGACAAATAATATCCATACCTGATGCTGAACTGCTTAGTAGCCCATGTATGGAAAAATAGCTATAACAATATTTGCGTTTGCAACTCCTGAAATCCATTAATTCTCTGAACTGCTGTCAAATCTCTCTCATCTGCTCCAAAGGCACCTAATTTGATGTGTCAGTTTGATTAAAAGGTGAAAGGGATAATGTTCTGATTCATATAGCTCTATGTAACCTCATATAGCTCTATGTAACCTCGTATAGCTCTATGTAACCCTAACTAGAGAGCATGTATCAATATGTTAGGATATCTGGCAGTTATTGGGTTAAGTGCTGGTTTGTTAATGGGTCAGTGGGAGGAGTTTCTAAAGGGCATTGGGAGACTTCCTGGACACAAGCCACATGGGAATGCCTTTGTTCATCCAGCCTCATGGCCCCTAGCCACACGGCTTGGAGATCTTATGCTTATGCCAACATGTGATGCTTATGCAGAAGAAGAGGGGAAAATCCATTATCAATTTAACTATGGAAATGAACAGAGAGATGTAATATACAGAAGTAACATCGTAAAAGCAAGTATTTACTCCTAATAAACATTTATCTGTTTTATAATTATTTCTATTGAGTTGTCTATCTGCCTTAGATTGAACATAGAAGCAAGTTGTTCTGTCTGGGCAGAATAGTAAATTGATAGGATTAATTCTTCTCTGATCTCTTGCAACAGTTTGAAGGAAGAAAGTAAAATCATTAGTCTTTCTCTACATCAGCCCTTAAGGAAGTAAAGTAAATATTTTCTTGCATGAGAAAGAATGCTCAGAGTCATACCAACTTCATAAAGGCAAAGTAACTGGATGTGGCTACATTCCTTTAATCCACTGCAACAGTAATCAGTGAGGCCAGTCTCCCACTAAACGCCTGCAAAGTAAAGTCAGTGTGTCTGTTTGGCAGACAGCGTTTCAAAGGAAGGTGTGATTCAGATGCATTGTTTTGTTGATTAGCTGCTAACTCTGCAAGTAGCCACTGCATGATAATTGATGGCCACTAGCAGTAACTGGTAATAAGAAGAATTTGGCTGGCCTTTCTTCAGATGCCCCCTAGTGGTTAAAGGAGGAACTACACACAAGCCTTTAATCACACCCAGAGAAAGCCCTCTAGTGGACAAAGGGTGTACCTCGAAGGAAGAGCACCCTGGTAGCTGACCCGCAGGAAGGGACCCCTAGTGGTGAAGGTGTGAATTGCACTGAAGTACCCACAAATGCAGGAGAACGCACCCAGTGGCGCCTCCACCCACAGACAGCACCTCAGCAGCTGACCTGCAAGCAGCGATCCCTAGTGGTCAAAAATAGAAGTTTATCTAATTTGCTTCTAAATAGCTAGAAAGTGTACTGAACCTATCCTAGACATGGCAGAATGTCCCACTGATTTGGATGAAAGGGTTCAACCAATCAGCCTAGATGAGGCACCCCAACCAGCCGGTCAAAGAGAAATGCTGCAAACAGTCAACCTTGACTTGTACACAGAAGCTGAAGCTCAAGCCTCAGCAAGGCCAAAAATGTCTCAGAGCCATTATGACCTGAGGCGACAAAGAAATCCGAATTCATGTGGTTGAACCTATTGGAGAAATGGGACACCGTGTACAAGCGTCATGAAAGATGCTGGGAGAGATGGCACAAACTCTACCAAGAGCAAAAGGAGGAACTCTCCCCCAAACATGCGCAAGCAGTGGAAGGAGATAAGGAAGACGCCTATGCGCAATGGATGGACTCTGAACGGCAACTCAAGGACATTCAGGAACAATTAAGAGACTCAAGAGTCGATAGCGAAATGCAAAGCCTCAAGCTACTAAACGAGGAACATAAGAAGCTTCTAGAGAGCTCACAGGGTTCCCCAGAGCCCAAGCCTCACCAGAGAGGCAGACCGGTCGACAGGGCTGAGTCCGAAGTTTCCCGCTCTTCACATGCACCATCACAGCGGGCACATGTGGCTCCATCTCACGTGTCTGAAAAGGCCTCATCCTTCCGCCATATTTCCAAGGCGCATTCCAGCGTGTCACAACAATCTCACATCACAGGCGCCTCCTGCCTTTTGAAAGCATCTTCTCGTCATAGCCAAGCATCCAGAATTTCACATGCAGAGCAAGTAATCATCAATGCTATTGCTGCTGAAGCAGTCTTTCGCATGGCACAAGAGGAGCAGCTGAAGAAGAAGGAATTGGAAGCGATGGAAATAGAAGAAGCTCAACTGAAGGCCAAACAAAAGGTTGAAGCAGCCAAAAGGAAGACTGATGCAGCTAAAAGAAAGGCTGACGCAGACGCTGAGGTGGCTGAAGCAGCTCAAAGAGAAGCTGAAGCAGAGGCTGACACAGAAGCCAAAGCAGATATAAGGAAGGCTAAAATGAAGGCAACTCAAGACAAGCTTGAGTTCATAAGAAGCCAGCAAGAAGTAGCAGAAAAAATGGCAAGAGCAAAAGGCCTTCAGAGTACATTTCAGCACACCAACTTCTCGCCAAAGTGGGAACAACTGGAGAACGAAGAATGGCGCAGTCATGTGCAGGCCTACATGGACAACCAAAGCACGTTTCAGCTTGACTAGGTGAGAGCGCCACAGCCAGCCACAAGCCTCCCAAGACCAAGTATACAAACAGAAGAATCTCAACAACCAGATGCGCCGGTCAGCCACAGAGTTGATGTTGCGACACCTAGGTCATGAGATCTTGCCACCGTTGCTGCCCCATTGAACCCACTGAACCACACCCTTGATGGCTATCAGATGGGTCCATCAGCAATGGCAACAGCTACACGCGGGCAGTGCCACCCGGTCTTTCCACCTTTGTTGCCCCCCGGAACCCGCCGAACCATTCCACTGATGGCTATCAGATGGATCTGCCTGCAGCGCCAACGGCCCTATAGCAGAACCAGCTGCCACTTGGGGATGAGATTGAAAGAACTCGAGCCAGGCTAGAGTCCCTGCTGTGCCAACAGGAGGCAGCGTCCCAAGGAACCACTACCAGACCTGGCTACAGAGGAGCCTACCAGGGAGCTAGCTATGCTCTACCAGAAAGACAGACCCTCCAACAAGTAAGCAAGCAGGAACCTGGGTTCCCTCAGCTCAATGCCAGAGCAGAGGAGTTCAGACCAAGCCAACATGGTCCCTTGCACATGACATGGCAAAATACCCTCTGCCAACAATATGTCAAAGGAAGTTACCAGCCAGCCATGGCACACACCCCTGCTCCCAGAAGGGATGCACCACCTCCACCAAGCTACAGCCCACACACGGGATCGACGCATCACCCAATGTACGTTGGAAGAAGGTTGGACTTGGCAGCCAGAGGTGTATGAAGATTCTCCAACAAACCTGGAAAAGACTACTTATTGTGGAAGCACATCTTCAAGCGCGCCATCAACAAAGAAAGGGCTGGACCAGATGAGGAACTTGTCCAGCTGACAGTCTGGCTAGGCCCAAAATCCATAATCACTGTGAACAACATCTTCACATCCCATTTGGGTGACCCTGACATCGGCCTTGCAAAGACTTGGGCCACACTTGACTACGGTAAACCCACAGTGATGGAGTCCTCGCTTCTGGACCACATTCTCAGTTTCCCCGACATAAGAATCAACGAATGTCAACAGCTGAAGACTTTCTCGTCGCTCATTACTCAACTACAGACAGCACAACAGGATCCTACCTTGCCGGGATTAGCTTGCCTTGACCTGTTTAGGACACAAAATCCTATCATCCAAAAACTACCACAGTTGATATATGAACAATAAATCGAGTTTTTTCGAGCTTACAGGAAAAGCAACCAAAACAAAATTCCCTCCTTTGCGGTTCTCGCTGAATTTATCAGTGATCAGGCTGACCTCTACACCAACCCCCTATACCTCTCCATCAGAGAAGCACACTTCCCAATGACCAAGTGAAGCAGTCAAAACTCTGATGTAGTCAAGGGACCCGTCCAAGCTACGAAGGACAGAACCACCTTTTCAGTGTACAAAACAGACATTACGCCTCACTCAAAGAAGATTCCCGATGAACGAACACCGAGGAGTTCTTATTCAAATCCTCATCCACTAAGAAAGGGCCTGACTTGTCCAATTCACAAGTCCTCACACTCTCTAAACGATTGCAGAGAATTTAGGAAAAAATCCCTAGACGACTGAAAGACCCTACTCAAAGAGAATAGGATATGTTTCAAATGCTGTGACTCTATAGAGCACATGGCCAAAGATTGTGCAGTCAGGGTGAAATGCCACCTGTGTGACAGTAACAAGCACCCAACAGCCTTACATCTAGAAACTAAAAAGCCCTCTGAGGGGACACAACAAGCGACTTCAACAACAGAGACTCAAACTGACTCCGAAGAGCAGCCAAAACAGTATGGGACATACTACACAGATGTATGCAGCGACTCACCATGCCCTCCTTCATGCTCACCCGTCTGTCTTGCAAAAGTCTACCCCAACGGGCAACCTGAAAGGGCCATAAAGATGTACACCATATTAGACCCACACACCAAAGTTACTATAGCTAAGCCCGCCTTTTTCGACCTCTTTGACCTCTTGAGTGAACTGAAGCATTTTGCAATAAATACGTGCACAGTACCAATGCGCACGACAGGGAGGAAAATCACTGGTCTATGCATAGAAGCAATAGATGGAAGTTCACATTTCCAGTTACCATCAGTGTTAGAATGGGAGACCTTACCAGATGTTCACAGTGAAATCTCAACACCAGAGGCGGCAAGAAAAATACCTCACTTAGCGCACATAGCCAATTTAATCCCTCCTCTAGATCCTGAAGCTGAAATCCTACTCATGGTGGGAAGAGATGCCCCAGAGTCCATTGGCTCCAATGAAAGAATCAAAGGTCAACCAGGAACCCCAGTAGCCATTAAGACGGAACTCGGATGGGCCATAGGAGGAACGTTTGTGTTGATCAATCGCAAACCCCAACCCAGGTGAGCATCTCAAAAATCTCCATTCCCAGTAATGGAACAGCACCTCACCTAAAACCACACCTAGAACACTGCACGCTTGTGACAACCAAACCTGTTTTGGAAGCAACAGTGTTCCAGACAAGCAAGAATTACAACAACTTAGTTTTGTCCATGGAGGACAAACAAGACAAACAACGTCTGCAGCTATGCCCGTTCTCCCTGAACACCACACACTGGGATGAGCCGTGTCTACCAGAACAGAAACAACACTGGGAGCCATGGAGTGTACTCCCAAGATGTCTCCAAAGCATGCAAGTGCAGCGCACGTATGTCTCCAGCTCACCCGCCACAGTGCAGAAGAAAGAATTGTACGCTTCCTTAGATGTGTCTATGAAGGTAAATGCAGCCTTAAGATGCATCACAGTCCACAGTGGGGAGAGCCACACTTACGTCGTCTTATTTGCAACCATAAGATACATTAGAGTCTACAGCAGGGAGAGCTGTGGCCTTGGTGTCTTCTTTGGAAAAGCGAGACTAACAATACAAGAAGGCCACACCATACCAAGGTTAGAACTATGTGGTACCACTTTAGCTGTAAAGCTCACCAACTTGACAGCGAAGATGTTGTGCCTTGAACTACAGTCCACCACCTTATACGTAGACAGCAAGAGGATATCAAGCTACATCTGCAAGCAAAGCAGACATTTCTACATCTATGTAGGCAACAGAGTAAATAGGATTGAAACATTTTTAAGCCCTGAACAATGGCAACATGTGCCAACAAATAAGAACTTTGTTAACCAAGTGAAGTGGCCCAACCTTGCCACACAGTTAACAGAATTGATCTGGTTAGAAAGTCTGGAGTTCTTGGTCTGTCCAAACAGACAGATGCCACAGAGACCAAAACGCTGTGCACTTCCAGCTTCAGATCAACGTGCCAACCTTCAACCTCAGACACCCAGTAAGCATCAACCAATCTGCTTCAAACCCCTATCTAAGCGAAAGCACCTGAGATTAGGCATAGTTTTGATCGTTTTGATCACTTGTCTTAGCATCCCAAGAATTAGCCTTGTAGGAGCCTGCAAGGATTTACTGAGTTTCATGGACTCCATGTTGTTAAAGACACCCACACCCACACATGAAGTCCTCACTACCCTGATGACAACAGTAGCAGCCCTCTTCAATACTCCATCGGTGGTTTCAGACCTTTCGGTTCTTGAGTATCCTGAGTCTTCTGCAGCTGCTGTTGTTCCTGATTCTTCAGCTCCGGCTGTTCCTGAGTTTCCAGCTCCAGCTGTTCCTGAGTTTCCAGATGTTCCTGATCCTGATTCTTCAGCCCCAGCTGTTCCTGTGTCTCCAGATCCAGCTGTTCATGTTTTTCCAGGTTCTTCAGTTCCTGAGTATCCTGTGAATCCAGTTCCCTTTGTTCCTGAGAAATTTTGGGTTTCAGTTTTTGTGTTCCAGATTTGGTTCCAGTTTCCTTTAAGGGAAGAAGACCTTGTCTTGCTGAGAGGCAAGAACGCATATCAGAACTGTTGGCCCATGGGACTTGCACACCGGGCCCACCCAGTTGATGAACTAGTTTGCCAAGCTGAGATCCAGATCATGAAGCCACGTGAGTCAGGTCGTGACTCAAAGACACTTTGCTAATAAAGACTGAACCAGAAGATCAAATCTCAAATTATGTATTGTCTTTATGCATTGTTTGATGTAACACTTGCTTGTTTTTTTTTCATAATTGTGCATGTTTTATATTTACTTTATAGTTATGCATGTTTCATACCAAGTTTTTACCTATTTAGTCACAAGTTAGTTAACACTGAGTACTTTATGCCTTAATGCTATTTTTTTGCTCTTTCAGTTAGTTAGTAGTGAAAATATAAATTTCCAGGCGGGGAGTGTTCTGGTTCATATAGCTCTATGTAACCTTGTATAGTTCTATGTAACCTTGTGTAGCTCTATGTAACACTAACTAGAGAGCATGTATCAGTATGTTGGAATATCTGGCAGTTATTGGGTTAAGTGCTGGTTTGTTAATGGGTCAGTGGGAGGAGTTTCTAAAGGGCATTGGGAGACTTCCTGGACACAAGCCACATGAGAATGCCTTTGTTCATTCAGCCTCATGGCCCCTAGCCACACGGCTTGGAGATCTTATGCTTATGCCAACATGTGATGCTTATGCAGAAGAAGAGGGGAAAATCCATTATCAATTTAACTATGGAAATGAACAGAGAGATATAATATACAGAAGTAACATCGTAAAAGCAAGTACTTACTCTGAATAAACATTTATCTGTTTTATAATTATTTCTATTGAGTTGTCTATCTGCCTTAGATTGAACATAGAAGCAAGTTGTTCTGTCTGGGCAGAATAGATAATTTGATTGAATTTCCTTCTACTCAAATCATTCATGAAAGCTGCCCAAATAACATGGTTACAAGACAAAAAGAATATTTGAACAGAAAGGTAAATGAACAGAAGAGGATTTTAAGACCTGCTTATGTGTTTCCCTGTGCAAATTAGGATTTACTGTTGGTATTGCTATCTGTCTTTGGCTGCACTGCTTCTCTCCACCTATAGGCATCTATGCACAAGCATCGTCATTTACAGGGAAACCTTGTCACATAGACTTCAGTGCAGCCAGGATAGTAGTACAAGTGGATGTTTTACCTGCAGCATTGTTGATATCCAAGAGTCTGGTTAAATGAAAACCTTTGTCACTATAGATGATCTCTCTATGTTTGTCTCTATCATTTCTCTTCTATAGATTGTTTCTTGTGTTGAAAGTCATAAAGGTGTTTTGGGCAAATGATAAATAAACATGAATGGTTAACCTACCAAAATATACAATAATTTTTTTAAGGGGATTGTAAAATGATATCAAGAGAAGATTTGATAACCAAAGGATATTCTTGTCAATGGTTTTCTTATGTACAATTAGCAAAAAACTTTGAAGTGGATACAAGATTACGGTTTTGAACAAAACAAGATTGAATTTGAAATAAAAATATGCACTAATGATGAATATGTTATTGCTAAAATATACAAACTTTTGCTGAAATATGAGACAGAAGAACAAATGAAAGAATGTATGATAAAATGGGCTAAAATTTTGGACCATAATATACCAATTAGGAAAAACCAATGGGAAAATATATGATTGAAAGTATCACAATTTACATTATTTTCTAGCTTTAAGGGGAATTTTTATAAGATAATCTATCATTAATATTTGCCACCAGAGAAATTGTCTGGAATGTATAAAGGTTGGAAATGTGAACTACACAAAGGGACATTTCATCATATTTGATGAACATGTAAAAAAAGCCAGAAAATTTTGGATACAAATATATGAACTATTTTAGAACATTTTAAATGTTAACGTATGATTGAAACCACAGTCTTTTCTTTTGGGACGAATGGACAAGCAATTAGCAAAACATCACAGAATTTTGTATTTATATATAACAACTTTAGTAGGGCTATTGTATGCATGTAAGTGGAAAGGTTTGACATTAGCCACAGTGGAGGCATGATGAAAATGATGAAATGTGCAGAGATGGCTAAATTAACCTTTTTGGTTAGAGAAAAAACAATATCTACATTTATGGTTTACTTATAGATATTTTTTAAAAAACAGAAATAAATTTCACCTATGACTTGTGGTTTTGATGAAAATAAAGGGGAAAAAAGTTTGTTTGTTTTATAACCATAGAATAAAAGAGAATTTTGTATCTGCTAAACAGGAAGCTTTTCTATTTTTTAATTCTTTTTTTCTGCACTTTCACTTTTCTTCTTTCTTTAATTGCTTCTCCTCTTTATTAGTTTTATATGTTTTGTAAAATCTTAATAAAATTTAATTAAAACATAGTTATTATTTTTAATGCTGCATTCTGCTGAATGGTAATATACCTATGTAATTATTTTATTCTTATATAAAAGACTGTAAACAAGAAATCTAATCTATTTAATAAAAAGTTATGCAGTAGGAAGAAAAGAAAGGGTGAAAGATCTACTCTAAACTCTTTAAGAAAGAAAAAGAAACAATGAAAAGTACTAAAATTGGTGAAAATATTTTAAAAAGTAAAAAAAAAATCAGAAAACAGCTAAACAAAAGTAAAAACTGAAAAAGAAAAGAGCATAATGTTGAATACAATATACATAGGAAAAAATTAAAGAAAAAACAAGCTGTTACAATTATATAATTTCCTTCAATTTCAACATTATAGTACAGTTTTGAAAATGAATTGCATATAGATCATAAAGAATCATAGTTTCCAGTCTTGCCTCTGTTTTAATAAAAAGCTAATTGAAGAGCTGAGACTTGAAAAATTTGAATAAGCCAACTGGTAGAGTCTGAAACACAAGCATTCTTTCACAAGTACATAATTCCCTTTTTCTCAATAGTCCAAGCTTGCTGCATTCGAAGATCTTTTTAGACTGAAAAATTCTTGGGTTTTGGAATATAATTTAGCAAAACATTAACACCATAAACTCTTAATTGCCCTCCAGGACCTTTTATATGCTCCAGATTTTCTTCAGTTTGTTGTTTTATTTTTGGTAACAATAAAGTGTTGGTCTACTTTCCTAAAAGCCTTCTTCAATACCATGACTCCAGAGTGCCAGAGGTCACAAGAGCATCAGGGCCCAACAATGCATGTGTTGCAGTTTGGTCTGTAAAGATACATTGCATTCTTTTTATAAAATCTCAAGTTTTTTTTTAAAAATAGAATTATTTTACTGCTTAAAGGTAACAAGCCCATGTTTTCCAGAAAAAAAAACAGAACAGCCACTGTTAAATGAGAATTGTTCCTCTACCCCATTGGAGATTCTTGTCTCCAGTCTTTTATTTTAAAACAGCTTTGCAGAAGCTGTTTTAATATTTGCAGAAGCAAATATTACTGTGTCCCAAATCATGTGCTTAAAAAAGCATTCTAGCCAAATGTGTTGGTCAATACTAATAAGTTCTTCTCTTTGTTAGGAGTGTGACTGCTGTGAAATTAGATTGACATGACTGAGGTATTAATGCTACTGCTCCAACCTGCACCACATATTACACTATTTTTATATAGCCAAAGGGATGCTTGATTTTAGCCGCAAGCTGCAACAAAGGGGCTGCTCCCTTTTTGCTCCTTTTGAAATTCAGCAATGCATTAGCGCCACCTCCGGGTGGCATGTTCACGGTTGGCAATCAACGGAGTAAAATTGAACAAAACATTAACAGCAAAAATCTTCTCCCTCTGTGGTGTGTGGCTGTGTATGAATGTTCTAATTGTATTTGTTCATTGTTATTACATGTATTATATGGGAACTTAGCATTTTTATGAATTGTCTGGAGATTCTGCTGTAATTTCAGAGTGTCAGTTTCTAGTCAGTTTTCTTTTCCTTGCTTGCTTTTTGCAGCTTATAGCTGTACAACTAGTCCTCAACTAACAACCATAATTGGACCTACAATTTTGATTGTAATTTGTGATGGCCATAAAACAAGTAATCAGATTGGGTCATAAAACAGACCTAATTTTATGACAATGTCCATGACTGTTAAGCAAATACCATGGTCATAAAGCGAATGCTGCAGTCTTTAAGTATTGGGATTTTTTTTCCACAGAAACCAAAAATATGCACTGGATTCTTTCAAAAAATATGTTCTAAATTGTAGTCATGGGACCACGGGGCACTGCGGGCACTGCAAACAGCCATGAATGCAGGCTAGTTGCCAAGCACCCAAAATGGGGTCATGGGATTGTGGGGGAGAGGAGAGATATTGGTACTTCAAAACTGAGTCCTAAATCCCATTGTTGGGGTCCATCATAACTTTAAATGGTCTCTAAGTGTCTGTAAGTCAAAGACTCCCTGTATTATAAACTATATTATTCATTTTGATGTACTATTAATATTAGAACAGGACTAATATACGCTACATGCCTCAGATTACTAATCAAGAGTTGCTTCAGCTCCGTGCTATGGTCTTTATCTTGTGTCACTAGTGTTAATGAAGAAAACATTCTGAGGTGTTGTTAAATAGCATCTGATTTCTTCAATGCACAATAGTCACGTGGCTATTAATTGGATTGGTTACTCAGAACACACTTCAGTGGTGCTTAGAGAGTTGTATTGGCTTTCTGTTTGAGATTTCTGTGGATAGTAGTGGTATTTGTTTCATTTTCTAAAAAAACTTAATTTGCAATCATTTGTACCTCCAAATTTCCATTTCTCAGAATTCTGTGGTATGTATTTCACATATGTATACAGGTAGTCCTCGACTTATGAGCACAATTGAATCCAAAATGTCTAAGCAAGACAGTTGTTAAGTGAGTTTTGCCCCATTTTATGACCTTTTGACATGGTTGTTAAGTGAATTGCTGTAGCTACTAAGTTACTAACACAGTTGTTAAGTGTATCTGGTTTCCCCACTGACTTTGTTTGTCAAAAGATCAACCAGGAACACTGCAACCATCTTAAATATGAACCAGTTGCTAAGCATCCGAATTTTGATCACATGATCATGGAGATGCTGCAGTGGCCGTAAATGTGAAAAATGGTCATAAGTCACTTATTTCGGTGCTGTTGTAACTTCGAATGGTCACTAGATGAACTATTGTAAGTCAAAGACTACCTGTATTTTGGGACTACATAGATATCTGAATTTAAAAATATCTAAACATGCAATTTAGACCCCATATAGCTAGGGACATAGCAATACTTTGAAGGATCTTAAAACAAATCCAGGGATCATGAATGGACTGCAGGCAGCAGTCATTCAGGCTCCAAAAAAAATAATCTTTAACATATTCTCAACAGGAGGAACATCTGTACCCATTTGTATTTCAATCACTTAGTTTGAAACTCAGATCTCTAAACAGACTTATCACACCATTCTCTTTTAGGGTAAGTAGCATTGTATGACATAAGGAAAGAATAAATAAATATAAAACAATATTAGTATAAAACAGATTGAGGACATTAATATCAAAAGAAACAAAAAATACATTAAAAAACACCACAGCATCACACATGTCCCACAGATTTTAAAGCCATTTCCACCATCACCTTGCTGTTTAACAAGGCCAGGTAGTTTATTCTTATTTTTCTGCTGCTTTATTGATTGCTACTATTAAATTATTTAAATATTGTTTTATTGAAGCTCCTCTGAAAATATTTATTGAATTACGGGATTCATTTGTTTCATTCGTTTATTCATTTGGTTTTAATCAGTTAAAAAAACAACCACTAAGTAATGTCATTTTGAGCAGCTGTTGGATACCCTCTAAAGCTATTTTGTACGGATAAAAGCTTATTGTAAAAATAAATGTACTTTAAATGGGAACATTTTTTCAAAGTTTCCTGTGCAGGGTCAATTCATTCAAAGCAACATGTTATGGAAAAGCCATTTTACTTTGCTGTATTTCTGATTCACAAAGGTGCACTCCAGTGTGTCCAGTCAATAGCTATTTAACCTCTACGGAAATAATAAGAGCTCAGCTTGAAAGGGGACAATTTATTTAGTTGCATTGTGCCTACTTCATGATACTGCTTTATAAAACTGCCCACTGATGTTGCTGGGGTATTTATTTATTTATTACACACAGGCTTTTCTATATCGCTCCAGTCTGTTGACTTTGAACGGCTTACAAACCTCAATTTAGTAATTAAGGTTTAAAATATACAATCATCTCAAAGCAACCAGAAAGAAAAGAGCAATTACCGTATGGGAACGATATTTTATTTCTCACAAAAAAATTCAGATCTATGTCAGGCTTCTGAAGCATTTTTCGAAATAAAGGCCAGGATGGTTTTGCAACCATTCTCTAGTTTCCTTGGGACCCAAGAATCACCCAGGCAGATCAGCCTTTTCCCTGAAGGTGAAATGTTTAATGTTAGTCAACCATGACACCTGCTGGTTAATTAAATAAAACTTCCATTGAGTAACAGATGGCAAAGAAGCCTGGGGAAACTGGTGGTGGAAAAGAAATACAAAACAAAAATACAAGTAATATTATACTATTTATTTAAACTTTGGGAGATAATTTTATATGTACCAATGTGAGGGGGGGAAGACTGGAAAGACCATAACAATAAGAAAAACAACAGCAAGTGGACAGATGTACAAGACTATTCTAAAAATAATCCTAGCATGAAGCACTTTGGGTTCAGTATTCCGATCACTTCATGCTGCACCACACTGTTGGGTTTGCTTTTGTTGTTTTGTGCTTCTTCCCCCAACATGCTCTTACTATACTTAGTTACCTGGAGGGGAATTCCTCTATGGTCACTTTGGGTTTGGGGTTAGAGGACATGTTTGGTGACGTCCAATCCTAGCTCCTTTGAAATTTTAGATTTCCACTCCACGGATTTCCGTGTCATTGGAATTCCATCCAGAAAATAATTATCCCGAGAACAAAATAACTCAAGCTTAACACTGAACCGTGATCTGTGGCTTTGGGTGAGCATGACCTAGGAACATAAAGCAATTCCATTACCAGAATCTGGGGTAGGATTAATGTGGTCCAGAAGCAGAAAGCAGACTAAAGTTCAACTTTTAAAAATTAACTACGCTAGATGGGGATTGGAAGTAAGCTTACAATGTGGCCAAAGGTTTTCTTTAAATCTCCCTGGCAGAATTTTCTCCTTTTCAACTTGCTTTCTGAACAGCTACATGACCCTCCAAAAACATTCAACAGAGAATCCGTTCTGCCCAAATGAATGTTGATTTCTGGTGAGCCACATGTTTTTAGCATCTTCTTCCCCCATTATGATACTATGGGCAAATATCATTTAAAAATAAACATTCTTTTTTCTTTTATACGAAGTGTCTGTTCATGACTTCTTCCTTTGATAGATGATTTTTTTTTCTTCCCATCCCGTTTTCAGTTTTTGTCAGCCCATTGAGGTAGACCAGTCTTTGCAACCAAAGCTAGGAAAACTAAAAAATGTTTTTAGCACAAGGTTACAGTAATCAATTCTTGCATGTCTGAAAGTGCCACCTCCCTCCCTGCATTTATCTACCAGAGAACTAGGAAGGGTCAAGTCTGAGATGTTTTCTCTAATTACATTTCTGCTTTGGACTCAGATTCCTTGTTGTGTTGTCTTGTCTGCTTCTTCAAAGCTATTCTTGCAGCCCACTGTAGTTTTTCTTCTTTTTCAGCTTTGTCAGCTGAATCATTAGGATATGTTTGTGGCCATATTTGTGACTGATAATGTTGCATGGCAGCAGACATAAATTGACTCAACCTCAGATAAATTCTATTTGATATTCCCATGATTAGCACAGGGTTGAGCAACGATTTTGTGTCTGAAGGGCATACTTTAAAAAGTGTGAATTGGGGGCATCGCAATGTCACCACCTGAGGGAACAAGCCAGTTATATATATTTTTGTGTGTCTGGTAGAAATGGCTTTTTTTTAAAAAAAAATCCAAGCTTCAAGAGACTGCCCACCCATCTCTCCCATTGGGATGCTCTCGGGTTTTTTCTTTCTGGAATGTTTTTTCTCCACATTCTGGACTTGTTTCCTTTCCAATTTCAGTCTCTCTTGATGGCTTATCCCACCATATCAAATTTGGTCTTTGCATTGTTCAATTTTTGGAGAATTATTCTGTTGATGGATAGACCAACTTGTCTGAGAAGGGTGGTTATAGAAATTGAAGTGAAAAAACAAATAAATTAAATATTACTTTGAATTGAAAATAACTACAAAAGTTGGAAGTCTCTCTCTCTCTCTCTCTCTCTCTCTCTCTCTCTCTCTCTCTCTCTCTCTCTCTCTCTCTCTCTCTCTCTCTCTCTCTCTCTCTCTCTCTCTCTCTCTTTCTTTCTTTCGACTGAGCTCCAGAAATGGTTGAACCACAGTTCCCAGAGTCCTTCCCCTTTTACTGTGTTGGTAGAAATAGCTAAGAGTTATACTTTAGTGATATATGGAGATATATGCTATTCGGTGTGAGAACCTCAGTTTTCATTTCCTGGATGTGCTTCTGAAGACTTTGATGGAAGTGTCCCATTATTCCAAGTGCCAGCTCTGTTCAAAGTATTGCCCTCTGAATGAAATCTGGCTGATCTATGAAGGCTCAGAGAGAAGTGTAAAAGAGAAGAACTGTCAGAAAGGCACTGAGAAAAAAAATCTGCCTTCAAAGTGTCTAACTGAATATTATGAGTGACTGTTATGTGTTCCAGGGATTTCTGTTTTGAATGTGTGGTTTCACTTAGGCTCCATAACTGATTATACAATTTTCTGTTGTAGCTGCCAAATAAACAGGACTCTTTGGAATTGTTTCTAGCTAGCTGTTTCTAATAAAGCCTGGACATTTGTTTATTTGTTTGTTTAATGTTTCACTGAAAAATGCAATTCTTTACTCTTTCTGATTCATTTTCTAAGACAGCTTTATTAATAAACAATAAAATATAATTTCATTTTTTTAAAAAAATCGCTTTAACCTTATTCTAACTTAAAATAAGAAGTGAAAATATAATGCAATTTGAAATATTTCAAAGTATCGTGTCTATTGTAAGTCAAAGCAATCAAAAACATTTTACAAGTCTCTTTTAAAACATCCACAGATGAAGCCTTGGAATCACGTTCTATTTTTTAATTGGCAAATAGCCCTTCTGTTGTTGATAGACCCCTCAAAACCTCTCCAAACCCCCCATGCAGAAAGAGGGCAAAAACAAACAAACAAACAAAGAGACAAATAGACACCCCTGTCCACACTGAAAGGCCGTGGGGAACTTAAAGACAGTGCTGGGATAGGAAGGGGTATTTGTATCCCATGCATTGCCTATCCTTGAAGGGGGACATATAATATGGAACCACAAGAAAGTTGAAACATCTACTAAACTAAGCATATGCCTGTTAAATATAGCAATTGTGACTGAATGTTCATCTATATATCTATATCCACTCATACAATTTTTCTCAAATCTATAGTGGAGGGGGGAAAGGTTGTCTTTTTTTAGTGATCCAGTCCTTCATCAGCAATCAAGAACTTAGTGAGAATATGCAAGCTATGCGTTCAGGCTGCTTCTCCTTCTCTTTTTTTTTTCATCTTTCATTTCATAAATAGGAAAAAAATGAAGTATTTGCTGCATAGCAACTCCTGGCATCTTAGAGACAGTAATTTGGCTGTAGGTGTGTGATCCCTTCCTTGGTCTACATCCCAAGAACGTAGATATATCTCATGAGACAGAACCAAATGTTTTAAAAAGAAAAGAAATCTGAAAACATTTTCTTAAAATTTACAAAACTACTTGCAATATTCCAGACCAACCGCAAGATGGTGGTAGTCTGCTACAAATAGTGACCCTGGCTAGCTACTCAGAAAATAGATAGCTTCCAATAAATTAATAAAAGGAAAGTTGGATATTCTTGGATATAGCCAGGAAGAGAAATGAAAGAGCTGCATTTACATAGAATCACTTGCAGTATTTCCAATAAAAACAAGAGACAAATCAGGCTAATTGGTACCACACAGGAAAATGCAACTTCCTGATTATAGATTTTTACCTATTTCTACAAGGATAATGGTGTTTTGACTCTAAACTTCCTCTGATTTATATACCTGACCTTGTCCTAGATTTCTGGGAATCCAAATTTTAATACGAATTTTTAAAAATTTGTAGATAGATTTCTTTCAGACTGATTTAAATAGTTGTGCTCACATCGCACACATGGCAGAGGCACTGAGGCACTTCTGGGTGGAAAGGATTAGCCGGTGATATCACTGTTGCCTGGAGGATACTCAATTGGGGGCTGCTTCCTTCCATATCCCTGGCAGGAGAGAAGGACAGGAGCTCATCCTGCCCTATGGCAGCACAGCTTGCTGCTTGTCAAACCAGGGTCCTGGCCACACAAGCCACAGTGCTCCTGGGGTAGTTGTGCTAATTAACAAAGAGTGATCACCTGACTGTTTCTCTCATAATGTCCTTAACTGCAGTGGCAATTTCCCCTGCTTTTCTTTGTGTTGCTCATGTTTATTGTCAAGGAAGCCCTTGTTGATTGGACTACTTGGTTCTCAGACTACAGTCTACCATTTGTTTAACTTCCAGTATTCCAATATAATTGAAGAACTATACTTATTAATAGAGGCATCGGTTTAGAAACCAGGAAACCATGAGTGCTAGCCTTGCCTTAGACACAAAGCTAGCTGGACCATTTACTCACTCTCAGCCCTGAGAAGCAGGGCTGAAAATCACTGGAAGCCAAAAGTTCGAAGTCTTGCTGAGGAAACTTCACGGACTAGTTCAACACTGATTTGAAAGCAGCCCCCCACCACACACAAACCTATTAAAGCTTTTATTTCCAAGAATCTGTGTTTGCCTGCCAATTTCTCCACATGGACTATTTCTCTTCCTACTAAGTCTTCTACCCAGCTTTCATCTTACTGTCATTTGTTGCTTGCAGTTTGAGATTTACTGTTATATCGGCTATTAAAGAATCCATTCGGTAGCCTTTGAATGGTATGTCATTTCATTCAAAAATTAACTTAGGCATAATAAGCTTGGTTAAAAAAAGCAAGATGCAGAATACACACACACACACAAATACTTACATACGTACATGGATTCAGGAAAGCAGTTTCCTGTAGGTTCAATTTAGGATAATACCAAATACAGGCAGATAGAATGACAATTTCTGTGAACTAGTTTGTTACCCTGGACCTCCTTAGGCCTGACTATTTTAACGCCGTTACCCTGTTCCCTAGCCTTAGCATTACCTGTCCTCCCTCTGGTTCTGATGCTGAAAGATTTAAACATGCTTATCTGGGTTGCTATTTTCCTTTGGCTCTTCAGCATTTTACTCTTTCCAACAGAACAGAATGCTAGAAAGAAATTACAAAAAGGGTCTGGGGACTCTTTGTCCATCAGGTTGCCTGTCCATAAAATTAAACCGAATGGAATCAAATTTTCTATTGTGGAAGAACTGTTATAAGAAAGCTTGAGTTTAAATACAGGCTAAATCCAGCTTAGAGCTGCAAAGTAAAGCATCCCAGAAAAAAACCCTGACACAGCAGTATAAGCTGCATATTGGTCCATCAAGATTGTTGATGGTCCGTTCTATAACCACCTTTCTTTTTCCTCTTGCTTATGATCAAAAGTGGAGCAGTCAGAACCTATTCTGTGCTTTCCAAAACATAAACTCACAAAGATATAACATTTAATGAAAACAGGATGCACACAACATGCATGCACACAACACATCTGTAAAGCAATATTATCCTGTGGAAGCTAGGGGACATGCCATCTCAGGAGTTGGGCCTGCCATGTGGAACAGCATTCCCTCTAAAGTCCATGGAGCCCAACTCTATTACATTTTCATGAAACTGTAAAACATACAACCTGGAAACGAGGCAGCACAATACATAGTTTATGTAATTTAACTTTCCTGTAGTTCTGAATCAGTTTTAAGTGGCAATTCTAAATATTTTGATGTGAGACATATACCGTACATGTCTAAAGATTTGATGAATAAAAGGTAATTCTCAGAGGATGAATAGCGGCCTGGAATTATTTAAGGTCTTGAAAGGTGAATATCCTGGAAACAAACTAGTAATCTGTCCAAACCATCCAGAATATGTAATTCTGATCAGGCTCTGCTTCCCCTCACTGCAATTTAGAATATGTAAGATTATGTGGCAGCTCTGTTGCTACCGGTATGTTACTCCTAACTTTCTTGGGTACTGGAATGACAGCCTTGAAGAAATCTTTTCTTTCTGTTCTGTTTTTTTCTGTTCATTCTGACAAACCAGTTACCTTTCCACCCTTATAAGCTAATTCTTGCTTGCTAACTCTTGTTTCTCTGCGTAAGAAGCTATTCCAGCTTCCAACATTGTTTTGTAAAATTTATTCCCATCAATGGGAATAAAAACATTGCAAAACGACTTCCTGTAGACTGTTGTAGCGTTATGTTCTTGTCTCCTGCTAGGGCTCTGAATTTTTCATATTTATTGCATACACTGAATAAGTCCTTTGTATTTCTAAAAATTCTCTGCCAAATTATGTTATTAAGATTTTGTCCTGTTCTTGCTGAACTCAGCTGCAAATCTCCCATTAGTTTCCTTGGTAAATAATCACACATGGTGGTGATTATAGAGCTGGAAGGTACCTTGGAGATCTTCCAGTCCAACCCCCTGCTCAAGCAGGAGACCCTATACCATTTCAGACAAGTGACTGTCCCGTGATGAATCACCTACAACTTCTGAAGGCAAGCTGTTCCCCTGTTAATTGTCCTCACTGTTGGGAAGGTTCTCCTTAATTCCAGGTTACTTCTCTCCTTGATTAGTTTCCACCCATTGTTTCTTGTCCTGCCTTCAGGTGCTTTGGAAAATAAATTTACCCCCTCTTTGTGGTAGCCTCTCAAATACCAGAATACTGCTATCATGTCCCCCCTCCTCGTTCTTCTTTTCTCTAGATTAGCCATATCCAAATCCTGCAACAGTTCTTCATATGTTTTAGTCTCCAGACCTTTAATCATCTTAGTTGCTGTTCCTTACACATTTTCCGAAGTCTCAGCAACTTTTTTTGTAATATAGTGACCAATACTGGATGCAGTATTCCAGGTGTGGTCTTACTAAGGTTTTATAAAGCGGTACTAATGATTCATGTGATTTTAATTCTATGCCTCTGTTTATACAACCAAGGATTATATTAGCTTTTTTGGCTGCCACCGCACACTGCTGACTCGTGTTAGAGTGATCGTCCACTAGGACTCCAAGGTCCCTCTCACTGCTTCTGAGCCAGGTTTTGTCTAATCTGTACTTGTACTTTTGTTTTTTCCTGCCTTAGTGTAAAACCTTGCTTTTCTCCACACTAAATTTCATGTTGTTGGATAGGGTCCATTGTTCAAGTCTATAATATCTTTTGGGATCCTGAGCTTGTCTTCTGGGGTGTTGGCTATTCCTGACAGCTTAGTGTCATCTGCAAATTTGCTTACTTCCCTCTATGTAGATATAGTACCATTAAGGCTGATTCATTGAGTACAGTTTGTCAGCCAGTTAGAAATCCATCTGGTGGTGATGCGGTCTAGCCCACATTTTTCTAGCTTACCAAGAAGTAGGTTGTGGTCTTCTTTATCAAATGCCTTGCTGAAGTCTAAGTATACTATGTTCACAGCATTTCACTGGTCTACTAATTTAGTCACTTTGTCGAAGAATGAAATAAGATTGGTTTGGCATGATCTGTTTTTAACAAACCCATGTTGGCATTTAGTTATAATTTTATTTGTTTCTAGATGCTTGCAGATCTGGTTTTTGATGATCTTTTCCACTATCTTCCCAGATATTGATATTAGGCTGATTGGTCTGTAGTTTCCTGTATCTGTTTTATTCCCCTTTTTTGAAGATGGGTACCACATCAGCTTTTTCCAATTCTCAGGTATTCCAGGATTTTTGAAAGATATGGTACAAAGGTTGTGAGATAACATCTGCCAACTACTTCAGAGCTCTGGGATGTAATCCATCAGGTCACAGTGATTTATATTGATCAAGATCAGATGGGTGTTCCCAACCATTTTCTTGCTTATCTTAATTTTTATTTCTAATCTGTCTTTTACAATTAGGTTTTTGGTAGGTTGGGCTATAGTTTCTTTTTGCATTGAAGAATGATGTAAACAATGAGTTGAGCAGTTTTTTCTCTCTACTGCAGCAGTTCTCAACCTTTTTCAGGCCGCAACCCCGACCTGCGCCGCGCATGCGTGGCGCGATGACCCGCATCACACATACGTGGCATGATGGCCCACATCGCGCATGTGCGGCGTGACGGCCTGCATCGCGCATGCACAGTGCACACACAATGGCCCGCATCGTGCATGCGCGGCACGACGGCCCGCATCGCACATGCGTGGTGCTACCCCGCGCATGCACAGTGCTGCTCCCTGCGCCAGCCAAGAGGAAAAGGGGAAAAAATGGCAGACTGCGGTGTTTGGCGATCCCCGTGAAATGGTCGTTCGACCCCAAATGGGGTCGCGACCCACAGGTTGAAAACCGCTGCTCTACTGCCTGTTACTTCCTTGCCTGTTACTTCTCTCTTAAGTGGACCTACTCTTTCCTTAACTTTTTTCTTGGTATTTATATGTCAAAAGAAACTTTTTTTAAAATTATATTTAACTTTTGTTGCAAATCTTTGTTCATTCTGAGTCCTTGCTTTCCTGATTTCATCTTTGCAGATTCAGGTTATCTGCTAATACTCTTTCTTAGTTATGTGTCCCTCTTTCCATTTTTTGTACTTGTCCTTTTTGTCTTTTAGTTTATCAGAGAGATCTTTGTGCAGCCATGCTGGTTTCTTCTTGTATTTCTTGTTTTTTTCTTTTTCAGTGGTATTGTATTAGACTGGGCTTTTGTGATCAGAGTTTTGTAAAACCTTTTCAGAGTTTCCCAGGATTCTTGAGTTGTTTTCCCCTTTAGAATTTTCATCCATGGAATTTTTCTTAGGCTGTCTCTGAGTTTGTTAAAATCACCTCTTTTAAAGTTTAAGACACTGGCTGGATTGTGTTCTATTGTTTGTGTTTGCATTATATTGAATTCCAATATGACCTGATCACTCTTGCCTAAAGTTCTAGCAACTTCAACTCCCTCTATCACTTCTTCTCTATTAGTAAGGTCTAGTATAGCTTTTCCTCTAATTCCCACCTCTACCTTTTGGATGACAAAGTTGTCGGCTGGGTTGGTTAGGAATCTGTTTGATCTCCCACTTGCTGCAGAGTTTGTCTCCCAGATGATATCAGGGTAGTTAAAGGCTCCCTATTACTACTGTGGTACATTTCCTACATACATTTGTTAAAATATGCAGGGTACATAATATATTGTAAGTATTCATGTATGTTAATGTATGTAGAATAATATATGTAGGATATATATTTTAATGTAATATAGTTAAATTATATTTAAAACAAAATAACACATTATCAGATGTGCCTCCAAAGCAGATGCTGGTTTGCCTTATGTAATATTTTTGTTTTCTTCTTAAGTGTGAACAAAAGACATCAGGTTTCACAGGCAATGAGCAATGGGATCCATAAAGTCTTCACCAAAAAGCTGCAGTTAACCACCCATAAGCAATAATGGCAACAAACTCTAATTTAGGAATGTGCTGATGGATGGAAATGAAAGGGAAGTCTTACAGATTTGTGATGACTTTATTACCCAGATTAAATTATGCATATAATATACTCACATTGGTTATTTAAATTTGGATTTAATGGACAGTTGGACTTACCTGACACTGCTTCCTCTCAAAAGGTTCATTAAATGAAGATTTAACATTAATAGGAAAATGCCAGAAAGGAACAACCTGCCTGTACTTACAAAATGTTTAAATGGCCATTCCACTAATTCAGTTTTATAGATGTAAAAAGTAAGCATTAAACTGACTGTCTTAAAGAACTAATTAGTTTTGAAATATAAGACATACTCCTACAAATCACAAGATTTTTACTAGAGTCTCTTGGTTGTGTCTCTGCAAAAGGAATTAACAATATCCACAAACTCTAAAGCCCAAAAACAAAAACTCAAAGAAAGATTGTGCAAAGCCTAGCAAATGTTAAAGTTTGCAGCTGAGTTTGTCTACATGGTCATATCTATACTCTTCCTTGATAAACACTATAGAAGTGGTTTGTTAACTTTCAGGAATGTTTTCAATTTTCCTATCTGGCTTGTGAGAAAATTGACATCTCTTCCTCAACCTCTTAATTCAGGGACAGAATTTTTGAAGTTTGCTGTGAGAGTGTATATGAATGCTGTTTTTGACCTAGTCAGTGATGGATGTTTCTAGGTCTCATGTGGTTAACAAAAAAATATGGGTAAGTTGTGGGAAGTAATGAGATCCACACCACTCCTCTTACTTTGATACAATATCTTGTTGCCAGAAGATACTTGCAGCTAGCCTAGAAAATACGATTAATGCATCTCAGATGAAATATAGTTCCTCCCCTGTTTAAAAGAGCATTTCATTAGGTCTTTGCTTAAGAAGCCCACTTTAGATCCATTAGACTTGGAACTTGCAGATCTGTTCCTCATGCCTATGGAAGGTAATCAAGGAGGTGGTGGCTGGTTGGCTTCAGACAGATCTAAATAGAATAGATTAGCAAAACTGCTCAACTCATTATTTACATCATTCTTCAATGCAAAAAGAAACTATAGCCCAAATATAGAAGGGAAACTACCTTAGATGACCTAATTATAATCTGTGATTGGAGAAAAAAACAAGGGAGTATAAATGCCATTTATTCTCATAGATTTTTTTTTAGCATTGCTAACCAAGATATCATTCTGAGCAGCCTAGTAGATTTAGGGGCATTGCTCTTTGGTTCCTGTCTGTCTCAACATCTTGCTTCAGCACTGCTATTCCACACAGCAGCAATTGTTTGTGGAATCCCCCGCAGTCTTCATTTGTCCTTGAGGCTTTTTAATATATACAGTACATGAAACTGTTGGAAGAGATTGTCATAATATTTGGAATAAAATGTGAGTACACTGATGACAGTTCCTGCTTCTATATATCAACATCATTAAGCAATTTGTATAGATCCCCTTATGAATAATAATGGGTTAAAAGATGAAGGTAAATATATTGAAAATGAATGCAGATAAGACTGAAGAAGTTACTTCAAGAGGGGATATTATAGATCCATAATAAATCCACCTACTCTAGATGAGCCATGCTCTCCTAACAGGAATACAATTTGGGAATGATTCTAAAAAATGATTCTTTGTAGTTGCCAGGGAGAGTTTGTGGCCAGAAACTCTTTTTATCAATTCCAACTGGCACGCTAGTTGCAGCCATTCCTAGATAATATGGCTTTAAAACAGTGGTACTCTGGACTTGAATTTTATAATATGCCCTACATAGAGGTGCGCTTATGTGTAAGTCAGAAGCTTCCATTGGTTCAAAATGCAGCAGCATAGTTGGTTCCCAGGTTATATCTTACACACCATATTATATCAATGTTATAATGCCACACTGACTGGCAGTTTATTTTGGGGTAGAATGTAAGATGTTGTTCCTAAAGTCCTGGATGGCTTTGGCCTGTGATACGTAAAAGAATGCCACCCCCTTCAAGATTCATATTACCTCTTGAAGACACCTGGGAAGAATGATTGGAGATGGTCTGATGTGAAACTCACTCCACAGGAATATGGGGCCACCTATTCACCTGGTACATCTTTTCCAATTGAATTTTAACAATGTCTAATTGCTTATATTATTGTGAGACTTGTTGTTTTAATATGTTTAATTTGACTAAACCACCAAGACGCTTGGGAGTGATCATTTTTTTTAAAAAATCAGATGAACAAATAATGTAGCCCCCCTGACAGCATGATCTTAATGCATTCACACTACACTGAACATCTAAATCTAATTGTATACATTGTTATATCTTAATAGCTTTTTGGCTGCCTTGATGCTTAAACTTCAATTAATCCTTAAATTGTTTGGCTTAGCAATTAATTTGTGTAGGAGATTGACACTGATATCTTAATATGCAAATATATAATTCTGAACATTTTATAACAGAAATGGAAGAAATCTGTAAGAGTTAATATCATACACATTATCCTTTCTGAGTTAAATTGTATGATAATAACTCTGACATTTAAATAGCGAAGGAAAAGGCTGCGCCAACCATGATGAGCCTAAAGTCTTTTCACTTACTATAAATATTTTTTTTCCTAAGCTCATTCTTGAGCAAAAGTATAATATTGAACTGACCCTTTTACTTATCATGTGCATTAATTGTGTTGATGTTGTAGGAGGACCATGTTAGTCTATGATAACGTTTGATAAAAGGTTCTCCCCTTTAATAAAATTTGTTAATCAGAAAAGATGCTATCAGATTTATTTTTAATGGGACAGTACATGAATAATGCATTATTATTCAATTCTGAACCTCTTGGCTCTACATTAATATCTCAAAATGTCACCAGGTGGAAAAACAATGAGTTCTGTAAATTTATATATGATATATTGAGAGTTGACAGTCTCATTTCATTCTTGAAAAATATGTCAGGAGCTGGAATGGGTGAGGAAAATAGATGTGGCCAAAATAGCTGTAATTATACTTACCAGCTATACATGTGTACACTCTAAGCACACCCCTTACAATCTTGTTCACATACACACACATACATCCATTCATAATCACCATTAAATTGTTTTCCCAAAGCTACCTGTAAGATCACTTTACTCTGTCTCAATATATCTTTAAATCAATTATTCCTCTTCCATTGATTGATGTAATATTTTCTGGTTTGTTGATTCTCTAATGCTTGTTGAATTTTGATTCTGGAAACACTGAGCCTGCAGAAGACATTCCTGCAGCCAAGAAGAGTCAGCTAGTCAGAGGTCAGGAAGGAAGGAAGGAAGGAAGGGAGGGAGGGAGGGAGGGAGGGAGGGAGGGAGGAAGGAAGGAAGGAAGGAAGGAAGAAAGAAAGAAAGAAAGAAAGAAAGAAAGAAAGAAAGAAAGAAAGAAAGAAAGAAAGAAAGAAAGAAAGAACTGAGCAGGGAGAAATCTACACTGCTGCTGGGAAAGAATAAATTAAATCAAAGAAAGGCTTTGACTTTGGGCTTATCTACATCTAGATAAATACTTGTCACAATGTTTGAGTTATAAATCAATGCATTTGCCAAACTTTATTCAACTATTGGAATAGCCACTACAGCTTATGGTTTGAAGTCTCCTGAATGTAAAATAAATAAATGATTGTTTCAGAAATTCAATGAAAATATCAATATTTCTGTATAATGTATGTGTCAAATATAGGCCACATTAGTTATAGAGTGATAAAACTATAAGCATTCTAGATGGGAAAAAATAGCTTAGCCAGGAACATAGAATTAGAGTGAAATCTGTGAACATCTGGATTTGATTCTGTGGTCAGAAAGACATTATAGCACTTGATCCCTGTTGTGATGGATGAAGGAACTTGGATTCAGTGATCTCTACAAATGTCCTGACCATCTGCTGGACAACTCACAGTTTTATTATTTTCACAGTGTTAACAAAAATCAATTAAAGCCAATGAATTCTTGCATTTTGGTTAATTTGATAATGTGAATGTTAGCAGCTTGGTTTTCAAAGATTTTTTTGTGATATGATAATCATATTTCTTACTTGATAGTTCAGTTCTTTGAAACAGTTACTAGTCATCTCTTTGCAAAAAGGTTTCATTAAAAGAAGAAAAATCATTAACAGGATCAATAAAGTACCAACCATTAAACCGTACCTTTCTATAGCTGTCTATGACTATGTTATGCTAACAGATTTATATGAAGGTATAGAAAATCAAAAAATCCACTCAGAGGTATGCAACCTGTGGCACTTCATAGTATTGAGCTACAATTTACATCATCCACTAACATGTTTGCTGGGTCTGACTGAAATGAAAGTCTAATCATAATTTGAAGAGCACAAATTGCCAATCTCCACCATAGATATACAATTTTATTAGCTGTATATCAGCTCTATCGATAACAGAAATGGAAATATAAAAGAAAAAATGGGAAAAATATTCAAAATACTTTTCACAATGGCAATGGAAAGATCATTCTGAAACAATGCATATCTGCCATGATGACCGAATGTTCTAAAAGTCTCTGCCATGAATATCTTATTAATTACTAATAAAGGAGAATATTTGTAGCTCAGGGTTGAAATGAGGGGTCCTTAGTGCTCTCTGAGCTTGGTTGTTTTCTTGCAGACGTTTCATTACCCAAACTAGGTAACATCCTCAGTGCTAGTATTGCCCTAGTTTGTGTAATGAGATGTCGGCAAGAAAACAAGCAACTCAGAAAGCACCAAGGACCCCTCATCTTATTAATTTAACTGCAGAAAGTAACTCACAGTTGCAACTACTGATCTCTGTATTGATGAAAGGTCAATAATAACAAATTTTGGCATTCCCTGGATGATCATAATTATGGGCATGTGATTCACAAAGCTGCTTGGCTATATATTCATCAGGTCATTTCATTTGTTGTTTCCATTAGCCAGGCAACCATCCCCCCAAGAGACCAAGAGGACTCTTTCAATGTGTTTAATGGAATTTCTCTGGTGTAATTGTCAAAATCCTGATTGCTCTATATGGCAAGTATTCTAGAAAGAATATATGACATAAAACAGATGGGCTGCTTGCCTTCTCAGTTTAAGCCCCCATTATATATATTTTTTAAAATTATGCTAACTATATTAATATGACCGTAATTGTTAGACTATGGTGTAATTAATTAGGGAGTTGACAGTTTCTTTGGATCCACAAACTTTCTGAAACTGTTTAGTTGCTCTGAAGAACAAGAATCCAAGAATCACTCTAAATTGTTATAAAAGCCTATGCAAAGTAAAATCATTGTACACTATAGTTACAACGGTGAGATCCTTATATCAAGGCCTTTGTGATGAGAATTCCAGCTCTCTCCTACTTTTACACTCTATAATTCCCTTTTGTGTCAGCTGTAACTTCGAATCAGGAAGTTATATTCATTGGAGAATGTACAATATCAATGAACAAATGTAATTTTTCAATGAATTTAAACTTAAAAATCTTATGATTCCGCTACAAAAATGTGTGCATACTATTTCACTATGTTGTGGGTAATGGTTGATAGTACCTTTTCTGAGTGATGCATACATTTAAGATAAATCTTTATTTAAACTTGTATTTACATATAAATGAAAGCAAAACCAAGTATTATTATTTTGGTAGATTTAGATTAATATTATAATACTGACCAAGAATGTGTAACATTTTCTTTCTGGAGGATGAGGAGGGGGAAGGGAAAGGGGAAGGGGAAGGGGAAAGGGAAAGGAAAGGGGGAGGGGGAGGGGAGGAGGAGCAGCTTGTTTTCCAGATTTCAACTGTTGACTGTAAATATACCTTCCCAATACTGGAGAAGCCACACTGGTAGTTCCATAAATTTTCTATTATTTATTTTGTAACTGCACCTAAATCACAATAACTTGTCCAACACTTGGCTGCCAGACCATATAAAATATATCTTTTACTATTCAACACAGTCTGTTTTCATGGCCAGTATAAACTAAAGGGCATGTTTAAAAGACACAATAGGCTTCTGTGTACAGGGAAAGAGTCTTTGTTTTCTTGTAGAATAAATTGTTTTCCACATAATAGCATCCACTGTATGCATTTTCTATGTCCCTGGTTCTTTTGTGTTGCTGGCTGAACATTCAAACCAAGAGCCGTAATTCTTAAGTTGACCTTATCTATATTAAAGAATCACTGACATAGAAAAATGACCCCAAGAACCCGAATGAGAGATTTCTAACAACATATGTTCCCATTCCTCACCCTCACAAATGGTTACATCTTCAACAACGATGTGCAATTATACATTCTGGCGTCTGCTGTATTGCTTGGTACAACCCCATGTATCTATGTGGCTCCTTCTCTCAAATGAAATCCATTCTAATTATCCTTGGTTGTAGCAACAGCAAAGCATTGGAAGGTTGTCCCTAGCTGCTTCTGCTTCTGGAAGTTCTGCTGGAGGACATTTGCCCTTCCTGTTCTTTTTGCTGCAGCAGGTTTGCCCTTAAGAGTTGCATTCCTCACAGTGGCATGAGAGGATGTAGCGGTAGGTGGCAGTAAGTCTCATACCACCAGAGCAGCGCAAGCGCATGGCCTTCAGTTTAGAAGTCTGTGGCCGGCAGCAATGACATGTGGATCGGAAAGGCTGTTTCAGAACTGTGCTGAAGGACACCATTGGCTCTGAGCGTGAGGTCTGAGTGCACTGTCCCTCGCAGCGAGCTAGCAGCACCATCTGTAAAGGAAGGAGACCAGAAGGTCAGAAGAGAAGAGTTAGTCCTAAAGAGTGCAAACATATGACACCAGTAGAAAATGGTGTATGATTCTTACACCCCAAGTCATAAACTGGTGAGGTCTTATATATGTTGCTGAGCCATTTTAAAGTCTGTATAAAACTTATAGTAGTATCATACTATAAATGTTATATCATGGAAATTGCATATTGTATTAACTGTATAAGCATGTGCATGGTATGTCAATATTTTTAGTGTATTTTTAATCAACCTCATTCAATTTAATAAAACGAGAACAAAGCTTGTATATTGATTGATGCATATATTGATGGCTGAAAGGTATGTATGAACTGATTTCTAGCCTAGGTGTTTGCACCCTGACTTCCCACATTTAATTAAATTTTGAAGGGAAATCCTATGAGGAACTCTCTGGAAGGTTTTTTTTTCCTAATCAGGATTCATGGACAGCCAGAAAAGCTTCAGAATGACAGAATAGCACGCCACAGAGAAACTCAAAAGCAGTTCTCCACAATCTCACAACTGTAAACTTTTATACCATGTGTCACCTAAAGAAAGGGGAATTGTAAGGCCACACTGTAAAATAACCTAACTGAAATGCTGAATATTGCAAAAATTAAGTAATTTATTATGGCAAATGTGTAAATTAAAAATGGTGCATCATCTGTCATTTCATAGAACCTAATACAAATTCAGATTCTCGACTAGCATTGTCACCAGCCTTGGAGTCAAGGCTTATGTTTGGGTGAAAGAATAACAATGAAGAGTTCCTTAATGTACACTTAACTTAACTTAACTAAAATTACAGCAATTGAACCCCTTACATTGTGCAGGAATCCATTAAATTTAGTCTAAATTTGCAGCCATCTACATACACTATGGAGAAAATAAGACTGAATTTAAAGTACAATTGTGCACTGATAAATATGTAATTGCTAAACTGAAATTTGAAACAGAGCAAAACCAGGTTAAAGAATGTATGATAAAGTGGACTATGAATTTTGGTTTTAATATACAGATGGACCAAAGAGAAAGTTTGTGACTGAAAGGACTGAAATTGAGACTGTTATCATTTTAAAGAGAATTTTAGTAAAATGATGTACTATTGGGATATGTCACAATATAAATTGTCTAAAATGTTTAATAGCATTTCAAATTCAAACTGGAAACATGTACAACCAGGGACATTTTATCATGTTTGGTGGGCATGTAAAAAAGCTAGAAAGTTTTGGATTCAAATATACGCATTGATTCAGAGGATTTTAAAGATATACAACTGAGAACAAAAGTCTTTTGGGACTGATGGAGAAACTATTAGAAAAAACTCATGGAACTTTGCTATGATATGTTATAACTGCAGTGAGATTATTATATGCACAAAGATGGAAAAATTGTCCACAATGGAGGAATAGTTGTTGAAGATTGATGGACGTTTCTGAGATGACCAAATTGCTTTTTTGATTACAGAAAAGGCAATATCTATGTTTATTGTTGAGTAAAAAAATCCCTTATGGGTTTTTGCATAGAACAGAAATAAAAAGTTTAGTTAAACTACTACAAAACAGGAGACTGTGAGTTCTAGTCCTTCTTTAGGCATGAAAACTGGCTAGGTGACTTGTGCCTCTCATTCAGTCCAACTCACCTCACAGAGTGGTTGTTGTGGAAAAAATAGGAGGAAAGAATATTAGATATGCTTGCGTTTTTTATAAAAATGATAAAGGCGGGATATAAATAAAAGCAAACAAACAAACAAACAAATAAATAGTGGATTACAGGATAGATTATGGAAAGAAAAGAGTAATGGTGTAACCATAGAGTAAGAGGGAAATTTATAATTGTACTTATTTTGCAAGAGAACAAGATTTTCTCCTGAACGCTATAAATGTTTTCCACTGTAGAAAACAGAGCAGTGTATATTACATATTCTACTTTGCCCCTTGTTCAATTTATCTGCTATTTGAGAACTCTCTCCTATTATGTGAACTGAAGTTTATTGAAATTTTAGTTCAGCTTCTTCCTCTAAATGAAGTGGACAGAAGCACACATTTTTACATCACTTCAGGTGATAAAAGATCATTTTATGATGATCTTGCATAACATCAAAACATATCTGGAATTAATCTAATTTTATAAACAATTATTTATTGATGTTAAGCCAATATTTTCTTTTAGAAAATTTAATTGTCCTTCCTTACAAGTTTGGTAATGCTTGTAGTAATTTCACAAAGGTTGAGAAGTTTCCAGCAACACTTACCTTTGAGCTGCACTTGTATAAAGGATGGCTGATAGAATCAACATAGTGATGTCTCATACATCGCCCTGGGTCTGCATCAATCATAAAGGTACTATCCTTTTTATTGCCTGTATCTCCCATTATTGCCAAAAGGGACAGCATGGAAATTGAAGCGGCAAGAACATGATTTCCCATCCTTGGAGAATGTCTTAGGAGTACCGGTAGAGGGAGATAGAGTATCAGAAGCCCTCTAAAGACTGAGGCCCAGTCCTTTGCCAAGAAAGCAGAAGATCTGTTTTAAGTCTCTGGGTTGTCATTGCTGGTTTAGGGTTAGACATTTGCTGAGGTTATAATCCATCAAAACATCCCCTTCATAGCTGGAATAAAAATAAATAAGTTACAATCCTGGAAAACAGCACAATGGCCTCAAGAGACGAATAGGCATAAATTACAATGCAGCTCAAAGTGCTGATGTGATCCAAGAAATACTTAATGGAGTAACCATTGTCCCACGTAAAAATATAATGAAAATAAGGGTCAAACCTTGCCATGCTTAAGGCCTCTTCTATTGACATTATAGTGGTGAGGATTTTAACTTTTAATCCCAAAGAATCGTTTTTAGGTGATGAAATCTCCACTGGGATCCAGCTTAATGAAAATTAGCAAGGCGTTTGTGGTTACTTAGAACCACATGTATATCCACATGTCAGAATAAAAGGCCTGTTTTAAGGGTTTAGAAATTAGATAAAGACAGGGTTTCATCAGAGTTGCTGGTTTTGGCTTCAAGAACAGGAAAAATTGGATTCTTCCCTTTCTTGAGTGGGTTGCCTTGTCATTTCAAAAGCATGAGTTCCTCAGTTATATATTTGCATTTATAGGTGACTTATGGAATTAGTAGATATCATAGTGTTCGCAAGGAGAAAGATACATGATCTGCTACACTTTATATTTATTCACAGAGAGGTAACTGTGAATGTTTACCCGGTGATATATATGTAGACATAAGCCACTTGATAAATCAACAGATAAATCTGATCTTGCAGCTACCATGCAACTGCTAAACTTATTATGTTCATTTCCATTAGCATATAAGAGCTGTCATTTCTTGCTTTTCAGGCAACCAGCAAGAAAAGAGACTCTCCCCAGTGACTTCATTATTCAAGGACACAGCTACATCCTCTGTTCCAGCTGCTCGGTATCTCCCCATTTTCTTTATCTCCATCCAGGAAGGCAATATGAAGAGTTAAGTGACTCATTTTTCTTTCCAACAAAAATCTAGAAGTTGGACACTCCAGTAGGAAGACAAAAAAGTACATAAATTCTGTTCACAAAGTTAATTTCTCTGTGAACCTGAGGCCCATTCTTAGTTAGAAATAATATGGTGTAGTATACAAACTGATTTACAGAAAAAAAAAATAAGGCACCTCCACGGCCACCATTTTTGTTCGCCAAACTACCAAAAATTGTCTTCACCCAATCATTCCAGAAATACTATCCTATCTGGGCAAATTAAATAGTGTCTCCTTCAGCCAAATGCACAATACTGAACTAGCAGTTCACCTTACCCTCGTCCTTAGCTTGCTGAGCATTTTCATAGCAATTTGTTTTCAAACTGAACTCACTGTGAGGGAGAGCTGTAAAGCCATCTTTCCACTCAACTGAAAAAGCTTGGGGAAGTGCAGTGTGGCACCAGGAAGCCACCAAGAAGCAGAAACCCAACTGCGGCATTACCCTTTCAGACTTCCTACTCAATGGTTGAATCAGAATTAAATTGGCTCAGTAAAGTGTTGGAAATGCAGGATGCTAGTGAAAGCTAATGCCATGCCAGTTTTGTCCCCACCATCCCTGCTTCTCATTCAGTTCAATGGGAAAACTATTCCACTACAGCTAGCAAGAAAATGGACATGTTACTTTAGCACTTCTGCTCCTTATGAGATGACCGAAGATGCTCTTCTGTCTTCCATGTTGTACCCTCACTTTGCAGCTTACATGGCTTCCCACACCTTAATCCAATCCCACTGAAACACATATGGGGGAATTTTGCCTGTGGGTTTTTTTTTTTCAGAATCATGAAAAACCAGGAAGGCTGCAGAGTATAGAGAGATAAGAAAGAAAAAGCAATAGCAGCAGCTTCTACCATTTCTGAAATATTTTCAAAAGCCATCTTAAAAACGTTCTAAATAATTAAGTAGAGAAAGTGTCAGACCAAAGAATATTGAAAAGCACTGGTTGTACTTCCACTGCAAAAGCTACTCCACACTTGAAAATTTGGGCTCCCTCCTTGAATTAATGGAAAGATTGACCAATGTTACTTCATGCATGTTTAATAAGATTTAGTATATAGCAATAACAACAGTGCTTAGATTTATATACCACTCCATAGTGCTTTACAGCACTCTCTGGGTCGGCATATTACCCCCAACAATCTGCGTCCTTGTTTTATCGACCTTGGAAGAATGGAAGAATGGCTGAGTCAATCTTGAGCCAGTCAGGATTGAACTTCAGGCTATAAACAGAGATAGCCTGCATAACTGTATTCTAACCACTGCGCTACCAGGGCTTCCAGGATATATATGCTGTCACCATGTATTATAATAGTTTTCCTTTCTCTTTGTTCTGTTTTTATATATTGCTTTGTATGATGTGGTAATATTTTTTGTTTTCATTTTGTATATTGCAATAGTAGTAGTGAAAATAATAGGATGTGGCAGTATCCTGAGACAGCAGAATAGAAGAGAAAGAACTGTAAAAGACAACAAAATACAAAGACCTGCAAATAGAAATAGAACTTTGGCAAAAGAAAGCAAAGGTTGTACCAATAGTAATAGATTCCTTGGCTGCAATCCCAAAACAATTGAAGCACCACTTGGACACCATCAGCATTGACAAATTCACCATCAGTCAATTGCAAAAGGCAGCTTTACTTGGAACAGCTTACATCCTGCCATGACATCTGTAACACATCAAATATCCACATCTGCCCATCCCAGGTCCTTGGGAAGGACTCAATAAGTGGACAAAAATGCCAAATCTAGTCTGAACATCTGGTTGACTGTGTGACAAACCATAATAATAATGCAGCCCAATGATGATCGTTGCAAAAACAATCATTAGGGTCTCCTAGGCCACTTTTTCCAGTCTTTTGTTATATGCCCAAAAGATGGACTTCAATTCCCACAATCTCCAGCTAAGTCATAAACAACTATTACCAATAATTGTACTCTGAACTCTGGTTTAATTACTGTATGTGCTCCTCTATGCTCATACGCCGCTGTATATTGATAGGCCTCCTTAGTGCTTTTTTTCTAAAAAAAAAAAAAAAAAAGGTGCCGTACCTCACACACATCATACAACCCGCCTTGCCTATCCTACAAAGTTCCGTCCAAAAAAGATGCCGGAACTCCGTTCTGGGCGTTCTATGAGAAAAAAAGCCCTGGGCCTCCTTCATAAATTGGTATACATATATAATCTAAACTTATAGACACCAGGAAAGGGTGCACATCTCAAAGGCATCCTCTTACTTTGCCCTTGCAAATATAGAGAGCTACTTATCCTGTTAGGAACCACTGTCTCTCCATACTTAAAATATGCTTTAAAAATATTGCACAAGAAAGAAGATATTTGAGCAATGAATAATCTTGGAACTGTTTTCTTTATCATTTAATTTTCCAGACTTCTTTTATATTCTGAAAGTCATAGTATGTTATTAAGCCTATTATATGCTAGGATTTTTTTGTTTAATTAGTTTAATGAATCTAATCTTTAAAATGAAGAGGGCTTATATATCTATTACTAAGATAGTCTTTTGCCCCTTATAATTTTATTGCTGATGTTATTTTTATTGACCAAGTTATAGGTACAGTGAGACATGATGGTCTTGCATATAATGGAAGACTGGAAACTCATTTCAAATTACAAAAGTCGTGGATGTCCTCTTACATCATATCTATTTGGGACAATGAAGATTACAGAGTCATGCTAGCCGTACAGTTTCTCCAAGTTGTGCTTTTAGGGCCCAAGTGTTTACCTGTAGATTCAAAAGGGAGATGCAGCGAACTTAGTAAATATTTGATGCATATTAACTGTAGAAATGGCTTTGATTCAACCACAGACTTGTAGCACAATAAAGTGTTTTTAGAAGAGTGAGTTTTGGCTTCTCATCAAGTCCCAACTCAATAAACAACTTGGCAGAGAATGCTGGCTCCAAGATTACTAAGTTCATTTTTTCCTTTACATCATCATTATATCTACGATATTACATTTTCTTTTCTTCCAAATAGTTTCAGGGATACATAAAACACCTAAATATGAGGCATGAGTTAGAAACTCAAATTGACACTCAGATTTATTTGGCATACATATGATTGGAGAGAGACCATCGCATTTATTTTTCTTCCTCCATAGCACAACATGCTTTTTCAGTGCTGTTTTAGGGCACGAAGGAACTCTTTCATAAATGCATATAGCTTTCGACATCGATGTCATTTCTGCTTGAATCAGAATAGGCAGCCCAATTTTGCCTGCCAAATCTGAATGGCACGAAATTGTATGGAAAAATTAATAAACATTTTACAGAGAAGAAAGGAAACCATTCAGAGAGTCTGATGTGCAAAGCAACTAATGTTTTCCTACTGAACTCCAACGTTTTGGGTCAATTGAACCCATGTACACATCGTCATCACTACATGCAATTATTTCTGCATGAAGCCAAAAGGGCTATATTGCAGCCAAAACAGTTCTTGAAGGGACAGTTCAGTCACAAGAGTGCATGTAGATCCAGACATACATGTGATTATATACCTATACACATACATGGAATACACATATACCTGAATATCATCTAACCCTATACCAGGGCTTTTCAACTGGTGGTACGCGTACCACCAGTGATACTTTGGCATGTGGCATGTGGTACGTGATTGTCCTAGAGAAGTGTAGCGGGGGAGGGGAATGAGCTGAAGTGACCCAAGCCTGAGGGAGAGGCAACTGTAGCTGCAGGACTGTCAGGGCTTGGCAGAGTGCTGGCAGGGCTCCAGCTGATTGGCACTTTCGGAAACAGCGCGGAGCTGGAGGTGAACTTGAGAAAAAGTGGGGGAGGAGAGGAGAGAATATAAAAGGTGGTGATTTTGGTGGGAAAGGGGAAAAAAAGACAACAGGGAAAGAGAGGGGATGGAGAAGAATCTGTGGAAGGAGAGCTCAGCAGACAAGGAGGAGACAGGGACAGAGAAGAAGCAGCAGCTGTTGCTGGAAGAAAAGTTCCCCTGGTTGGTTTTCTCCAGCTAGGAGAATGCAATCAGCGCTGGTGAAATGAAAACTGGGAGACGAGCATGTCAGAAAAGAGGTTGGTTTATTTCGGAAGCCAGTCAGCTGGCAGCTTGAATGGATTGCCAGAAAGATTTTTATACAGTTTTTACAGCCTTTTGTAATTCAGAGGTTCAGTTTGTGTGCTTTGGTTATTGGGATATTTTAGTCTGTTTCACAAAGGCTAGCAATGAGTCCAAAGTGTTGGCTTCCGTAGGTTTAATCCCTTTAAATAAATGTAATTAGTTTTACCCCCTTATCTTGAGTCTGTCTATGGCTTTTAGCAAGTTTTCTCTGTAGGTAAACAGACTTAAACAGGCACACCTGAGGCAGCTTAAAGAAAAAAAAATGTAGTCAGTGTTTCTTTATTCTGGGAGGCTTTTGGGAGCCTTTCTTCCTTTGCACTTGATTCCTGTGTCTTTAGGGGTACAGTGAAGGGACTGGGGGTGGTGCATTCTTACTACACTGTGGAAAGAGAGCCCAGAAGGCAGGGAGGAAGAAGAAGAGAGGGAGAGAGGAAGAAAGGCCAACCAGCCAGCTGGTAGTGGTGCATATTAACTAATATGGATAAATTCATCATACATTTGTCAGTGCAAAGAGAAAGTGATTCAGCAAATGAACTGCCACCGAAGAAATTAAAACCAGTACTTTTTTTCCTTTTTTTCTACATTTTATTAGATTATAGAATAAAATACAAAAGCAAATAGTAGGACATAGTGGGGAGGAAAAAGAGGGTAAAAGTGAGGGGGAGAAGGGAAAAAGAACAGACTTCCTCTGTTTCAGTAGAAGGAAGCATTAACATTGAACCTCAACTTTTTACTTTTCCATAATATTATAAACTAGCCATTTCTATAACAACAAATGAATCTAATCAGTAAAACCCCAAATCCCCCTCCTTTTTTTTTAGTCATCAAGTTTTTGACACCTTGCTAAGCACTGGTGGTACTCAAATATTGTCATGTCCTAAAAGTGGTACAATCTGTGAAAAGGTTGAAAAGCCCTGCCCTATACTGTGTATCTCCTACATAGTCACATACTTACAGCTTCACATGTTACTTTGGAGTAGTGGTTTTTGAGGGCAAGTATATCTTTCTATCAAAATCCAAAATTAAATTCATGTTAAAATGTATCCCTTATGAATAACAGTCAATTAATTGATGCAACATACAAGAGTATCTCACATTTCATTTATTTGCACTTTATCAGCCTGCAATAGACACAATAGGAGTCAGATGAATCTTCATATATTTTCATGATTGCCTTTTGGAAAGAGCAAAAGGCACACCAAATAGATTTTGTCTTTTGCCGCTAAATAAAAATTACATTTTATGTTTATTTCTCTCTTTCTTTTCTTTTTCTTTTTTCCTTATTGAAGCATTTGTCTATTGCTGATAATTAGTTGGGCAAGGATTTGAGCACATTTGAAATTCATTTTATAGCCCAGTTGTAAAATGTTCAATGAAATTATAAAGCAGCTGTAGTTCATTCAGAGGTAAAGAAGAGAAAATAGAGGCAATTTAAAGTATACTTCCAAACAAAAAACAAAGGGTCACTCCCCACTCGACACAATTTTGTATGGACACCAAATTCAATTTTTGGAGTTCGATGTTCTCTGATGGAGATTCATGGAAAACTGGCTACAATATAGCCTAAATTGCTTTAAGCCTGTTGAACATTTGGCCTACAATTTATGAACACTAATCTAGGATTGTATAAACAATATTCTGCTTAAACATGGAATCTGATCAAATTGTCTACAACTGAAGGGTGGGTCTTTTGGCCTATGTCTTTATGCTATCCTGTCATGACTATTGAGTATTTCCAACATAAAGATGGAATCCACCTGCAATCCTTTCTTCAAGAAGGTTAGAAAAGAAGTATTTTGCTTGAAGCCAGCATTTTATTTGAAGCTATTTTGCTAAAGTCTAGTGAACAATTTCTAAGCCTGGGCATAGGGGCTATGATTTGATCTTGATGAGATACTTTGGAATAAACTATGTCTTGCTGGTGATTCACTTCACATCTTTCATAAGCCTCCCCATAGTTATCTCCAGGAAAAATAGTGTCAAATGTGGTACCATAATATGATACTTGTTATTAGTAAACTTATTTTGTCTCTCTTTGTGGTCAAAAAGGAGGACTGTGAAAAACACAGTAGTTTTTCACTGAAAACCTCATATTGCTGATAGTGGGATGAGACTGAGCAGTGTTCACTAGTGGACCTAGACATAGATAAAACCAGTTTTCAGGAAGCAAAATAGTAGCCATCTGAGTCTACTATTCCCAGGGGAATGCCAACCTATATAACTCTGTCTTATGTCTAATAAGCTTGAAGTTCCAATATCAGGGCTTACAAGTATATCCAGCATGGATATAATCAACATTATCATCACACAATTGCACAAATACTGGCCTCCTTTCTTATGTGTGAGTATCAGAGCTTTCCTACTTCAGCTTCTTTTGGGGCAGTTGTGAGATAAACATTTGTAAGACAGCAAAAGGAATTTTTAAACTAGAGCAACTTTACCATCTACAATCTGAAAACAGAACATAACTTCTGAAGACTGGATGTCTTTTAATTTTGGTGAATAAAATTTGGCTTTCCTAATGGACCACCTACACCTTCAACTTTGTTATTAGAAATGCTATTATTTTAAATTCTAATCTGATTCACAAGGCACCTTTAAAATCTAACTACCCGGGAGTGGGGGAGAAATAATTTAATTCTGGTAGAATTTATAATTTTTATAGAATGAGAAAAATAGTATTTCTTTGATGCTTCAGAAAAACCTGAACCCAGGGGTTGTTTATTTCTCCATTGCGTAAAGATTAATCAAGTCGAATCTTCCTTCATGGGTGAGATAAACTGCAGAGAATTGAGTTTCCTAATCACATCCAATTATTCCCACAGCCTTCAGCCTTTCCCCTTTGGTTAACAACCAGGCTGCCTTGAAAAAGAGTTCTACCGGTAGCAATTCACAAGATTGATCACCGTTTGGTAACATGTGAAGTGAGGAGAGTGGTGGAAGCTCTCTCTACTGAAGAAAACACTTTCCCACTGTCTGCTTACTAACCAGACATGTTGCGAGGAAACAAAAATCTTTGAATAAGCTTCTAGGCGACTGGAAACTGACTAATTTTAATTAAAATTTTAATTAAAATTTAGAAGCTTCTAGAACAGTTAGGCAGCACTGATATTACTTAACAATTGATTTGAAATGTGGAACCAGTTTTTTTAAGAAGCGCGTGATAGCAAACACAGAGGGAGTCAACACATATTCAATGTTAAATCTTCCTTTTTAAATTAAAATCAAGAATAGAAAGAGAAAAACCTATTTCTGATACAAATTCCTTGAATTCTAACTATCAAAACTAACTACAACCATTAATATCCGCATTGCCAAGAGCAAACTTCCCTACCTAATTCATGTTCAATTAATAATTCCATAATCCCCAATTCATTATGGAGAATATTTGATTGGAAATGCAGGCCTAGTGGGAAGGGCTACATTGATGGCATAGGAGGATAGATAGATAGATAGATAGATAGATAGATAGATAGATAGATAGATAGATAGATAGATAGATAGATAGATAGATAGATAGATAGATAGATCAGGGGTTCTCAACCTTGGCAACTTTAAGACTTGTGGACTTCAACTCCCAGAATTCCTCAGCCAGCAAAGCTTAAAGTCTTAAAGTTGCCAAGGTTGAGAACCCCTGAGATAGACAGACAGACAGACAGACAGACAGACAAGAGCGAGCAGGGAGTAGATAGATCAATAAATAAACTTCTCTCTCTCTCTTTACTCTTCATTTGCCCCTTACTATAGTATGAACTGAATAGCAGAGAGAGAGAAATAAAACAATTTTCTTGGCTGTTTGTGCAATACTGCATGGTGGGCGGGCTGTACCATTTTGCCCATTCCAGTTTTAGTGTCAATAGACCCTATAGCAACGATGGCGAACCATTTAGAGACCGAGTGCCCAAACTGCAACCCAAAACCTACTTATGTATCGTCGGGTGCCGAGTGGGCATAGCCCATTGGGTGGGCATGGCCTATTGGGTGGGCATGGCTGCGGTGGTAACGGGAGACTGGGTGGGACTAAACAGTTCAATCAATCAATTCCAACTTTGCGAGATCTTTTTTTTTCCCCTGAGAAATTGAAATTGATTGATTGATTGAACCTTTTTTCTTTTTCTTTTTTTTTTTTTTGCACACAGCGGCAGACGCCTAAAGCGAAAAGGTTTTATAAAACCCAGCTGAAGGCCTAGGACTGGAGCAATGGCGCGTGTGCCCACAGAGAGGGCTCTGCGTGCCATCTGTGGCACGCGTGCCATAGGTTCACCACCATGGCCCTATAGTGATGGCATTTGTTTATCATGTGTGAGCCCATCACAACTGTATGGTTCAGGTCACAGATCTTCTCTATAACTGTTGTCAAGTTACTTCTTGGTGCTGCTAACCTTGAGGTCAGATCTGGACTTTCTTTTTTTTTTAGCTTTATACTGAAGTTTTGGTTTAAAAAAAAAGAAGATAAAAACTAACTAATATAAAGGAAGTACAGTAAAAGAAAAAGAAAAAAGTGCAAGAAAAGAAAAAAGTTGAAGAAAAATAGAAAGAAAAGATACAAAGCGACTTCTGATATTCTTCACAGCAGTTATAAGTACAATTAAAGCTCTCTCTCTCTAAAGTTATATTCCAATACTCTTCTTTTTATAACCTATCCTGTCTAATCATCAAAGCCATAAATCACAAGTTCATTTTTTTTACTTTTACATATAAAAAGTCCATAAAAGGCTTCCAATCACCAGTACATGTAAACAGTGTCTTTTTTCTAATCAAGTATGTCAATTTATCCGCCTCGGCAAGATCTGTCAGTTTCACCAACAATTCCTCCATAGTGAGTAGTGTCAAATCTACCCATCTCTGGGTATATCTTGCCATAGTAACCACATATTGAAATAATCTTCAATGCCTTTTTTCTAACTGCTTATCCGTCAGTTCTAAAAGGAAAAGTTTTGGCTTCAACTGAATATTAATTTTTAAAATCCTCTATAGCGAAGATGCATTTGAATTTTAAAGCTTTTTTTAACATGTTCTTCAAGCATCAAAAATGTCCCTTCGTGTTGTTCACATTTCTAAAATACATTTGAAGTGCAGTTTTACATTCTAGAATATTTCTCTGGTGTAATATACCGATGAAATTGTTTTATAAACATTGTGTTTAGGTCATAATAAAATGTAAATTTCAACCCATTATCCACATATTTTCCCATTGCTCCATCTGTATATAATAACCAAAATTCTTACCCCACTTTATTCTTTATTCTTTAAATGTTTCTCCTCTGTTTCAAAAGTTTATACATTTTAGCAATTACATGTTCATCACCAATGCACAATTCTACTTCAAATTCTGTCTTATTTTGCTCCATATCATAAATGTTTTTGTCCATTTTGAATCTAATAACTGCAAATGGAAAAATCATTGATAATTACATCCTTCTGCTATTAATTGCTCTCTTGATTTAATTTTAAATACCCCTTGATGGTTTTCCAATAAGTCCAGATTTGTACTTGTCTGCTGTTTCTCTTTTCTGACATGCTTCTGAGAGCCATAAGGAGATATTTTCGGGAATAACTTGGGTTTATGTCTATTCGCAATATGACACATCTAATAAAATGATTTCTTGGCTTGGGACCAGATTATTTGAAAGGCTGTCTTTTCCTGGTCACATCTACCCAACCCAACAAAGCAGGGATGCAGGGAATGTGTGGGTCCCTCTGCTAAGGAAGTACATCTGGAGGGACCCAGAAGAAGGCCCTCCCTTTGGAACACCACTTTGACACTCTTTCACAAGACCCCGAAGACTTGGTTTTGCCAACAGGCCAGTGGCTTATCTGATTGATTGTTATTGCCGGGTGGGGATGGGGGTGGAACATATTGTTTTTTTATTTTTGTAAGATGCCCAGAGTCACTGAAAGGGAGTGACACACACACACATTTTCTTAAAACATTTTTTGAAATCCATGTAAACTTTAATTTTATTGCACCATATGTCATTCAAATCTAATGTGTAATCTTATAACTCTAAAAGTATCTTGTTTCTCAGCAACATCCGCGAGGTTGTCACCTGGACTTGGTGACAACTTTCTGCCAGAACCACTATTTTCTTACAACATTACTGGGAGCAAAGTTCATTCATCCTCATTTGACCCAATACCTGCATGCCATTTATTGGTCAGCCAGGCTGTTTCTAAACAGAGATTTAGTATTCTTTCACAAGAGCACTAAACAGCTCAACTGACAGATAAGAAGTCGAAAGAAGATGCCAGGAAACCCGTCTTGCTTCACCTGATATCCTCTCCTTAATGCCCCTTTTTCAGTTAGGCGATGCAACAGGTAGATAAATGCCACTTCCCCTTTGCCATATCCCACAATCATTGGTGGTTGTTTGCCTGATGCCAGGTGACAGTTAGTGGGAGAGGAAGTGAAGCCAATGGAAACCATCAATCCTGCCTTTCAATAAGTAAATAAGGATTGCACCATTTCTCAGCTTTGCTATTTTTTACAAAGTAGGGACCAACAATAGGGGCAACACAGTTTAGGCCGACATACTTTTCTGCCAGCACAATACCTGGTTGATAGCACTTTAATACAGTCATAAAGAAGAACCTTCCTCTTCACCCCCTCTCCCTCCTTCCCTCCCCCCCCCCTCTCTCTCTCTCTCACACACACACACACACACACACACACACACACACACACACAGAGAGAGAGAGAGAGAGAGAGAGAGAGAGAGAGAGAGAGAGAGAGAGATTGCCAATCACTTTTAGAGCTAAAAAGGTTTTTTAAAAAATGAACAAAGAATTGCTTTTTTGCTGTATCCTCAGCTACATCTTTTCAGTTTATGCAAGCCCTATTTTCCCTGAAAGACTATTCAATTGCAAGCAGATAAAAGACCCACACATCTCTATTATTTCTACTAAGAATACAAATGCACCCTTGGAGATCCCATTCATAGAGAGCTTCAGCCTTGCGGCAGTGATGTGCATGTCACTGCCATGGAATGCTTAACCTTTGCCAAACCAGACACTCGGTATTAACTCCAGTGTTGAACTTGCTTGTCCTAAAGGGCAGAATGGCCCCTTCTGCTTCAACCTCACCACACCAATGCAAATTGTGTCTCTGTTATAATAAGCTTGAAAGTGTTGTTAGCAGACTCCCTCACCCTTGTGACTGAATTATGCTTCTGCTGGTAGTAAAATATTATTAAATTTCAATATCACTAAAATAATACGAAAACAACCTTATTCCTGGTGGCTCATAATTTCCTCGATTAGTCTGAACATTTGATTGGCAAATGGTGAGAATAGCCAGACAAAAAGACTACCTGGAGTTTGTAATTTATTAAGCATGATAGTGCCCGGTGTGAGAGCTGATATAGCAGAGAAGTGGCAGTGCCAGTGCTTCCCAAACTCTACACTGAATTAGAAGAAGAAAGAAGAAGAAGAAGAAGAAAGAAGTAGTAGTAGTAGTAGAAGAAGAAGAAGAAGAAGAAGAAGAAGAAGAAGAAGAAGAAGAAGAAGAAGAAGAAGAAGAAGAAGAAGAAGAAGAAGAGGAGGAGGAGGAGGAGGAGGAGGAGGAGGAGGAGGAGGAGGAGAAGAAGAAGAAGAAGAAGAAGAAGAAGAAGAAGAAGAAGAAGAAGAAGAAGAAGAAGAAGAAGAAGAAGAAGAAGAAGAAGAAGAAGAAGAAGAAGAAGAAAGTAAGTGGGAGGGGGGGAGAGACAGAGAGAATATATAGACAACCAGCTGCTCAAAGGCTTACTACAACCCTGGTTTCATTGTTCTGTTAAGTTAGAGGTGGGGCATCAAAGAGATTCCAAACATACCGTTACTGAGAAATTTTAATATGTTCTGCACTGACACATATAAAAAGGAAATAACAGCTGATCGTAAGTCAGACCAGGCGACAGAATCACACACTCTCTCCTCTTAGATGGATGCAAAATAATAAGCCCTCCCCATAGTCTGCATCCTTGCAAGGAATCAGGCAAATAAATTCAGGAAAGGAAACACAACTATACTTTGTTATGAAAGTTAACATGCAAATCCTAGGCAGTCATCAGTCCCTAAAGGCAATTAAATTAATGAGCTGTGGCCTCATATCGATTCAGTACCTTAACAATCTCTACTATTAGCTTACAAGAACCCAGGGATAATATATGACATAAGAAGCAATCTACTGAATAGTGGTGAAATAAAACACTTTATCTTTATAAACCAGCACCATGGAATTCACTGCCACAGGATTTTTCTTAAAGCAAGAGCTAAATAAAATCTATGAAATAAAATGGTTGCTACATGAATATGATCAATTAAAATAACACAAATTAGAATGTTCTGAAGCATTAAAGTTTATTAGTTTTTCAGTTATGCTTCAGAACCAAGGCAGCTTTTGCCTTAAAGAGATTAAGGAAAACTCCACTTAATTTTTTTTTTCTTATATAGAACATGGCTTGTTGGTAATCCATGCCTAGGAAAGTTAAGCTGACTAGCAATAAATAGATTTTACTGCATTATTAGAAGAATCCTGCTAGACTGGATGAAGCATCCTTATTAGTTTGGTTTCTGAAATATCTTCCAACTATTGACTATTGTTTCATTTTTCTTCTTTTTTCTCTTCCTCCTCCTTCTGGGTTTTACTTCAATGATAATTTCCTATTACTGGATAAAATTCACTGTAGTGATATTTTATAAAAGCTATCTAATATAGGTATCATATTTTTCCCCATTGAGCTTGAGCTATAAACAGATTTGGGGGAAAGGCTGAAATGTGACAGATATTTTATATTTCTAACTAGAACAAGCTTTACTTTGGTTGAATCAAACTCTTGTTCTCTGTCAAATTAGACCTATGTAATAGGGTTGATTCTCTGATAAAGGGAAAGTCTGAAACATATAAAATAAGATCATCTAATACATTTTTAACTCAATTTGCTCCTGATACATTTGGACTAAAATTCTCAGAACTTTCACCCACTGATAGCTTGGAATTCTGGGAATTGAGGATATAGCCCAGTGGTGGTGAACTTATGGCACGGGTGCCAGAGGTGGCACTCGGAGCCCTCTCTGTGGGCATGCACGCCATCGCCCCAGTCCTAGTCCTTCAGCTGGGTTTTATAAAACCTTTTCGCTTTAGGCCTCCGCCGTGTACAAAAAAAAAAAAGGTTGAATCAATCAGTCAATTTCAACTTCTCACGGGGAAAAAAAGATCTTGCAAAGTTGGAATTGATTGATTGAACTTTTTAGTCCCATCCAGTCTGCCGTTACCACTGCAGCCACGCCCACCCAATGGGCCACACCCACCCAATTGGCCACACCCACCCGGCACCCGACGATGCATAAGTGGGTTGCAGTTTGGGCACTCGGTCTCTAAAAGGTTCGCCATCACTGATATAGCCCATCAAGAGGGCACCAGATCAAAGGAGGCTAATTTAATCAAACTATTTATTACTCTTGCAATTACATCTCTTCTTCCCTGCTTCCCTCATTTTGCCTAGAAAAAAAAGGAAAAGGGCTTATATGATCAGGACTCTTTAGTTAACCCAATGGTGTCCACATTGACTAGTAGTAGTATTTATTTATTTATTTATTCGATTTCTATGCCGCCCTATTCCGGAGAACTCAGGGCGGCTCACAACACAGTAGCAGAAGATTTTTAAGCTCTCAAGCAAAGATTACCCAGAATATCTATTCATGGTTTTTTTTCCACCATCCGCCTGCCACTGCAGTGCTCAAATAGAAGGTCATCTTCTCTTGACTGAGATTTCCCCTATACATCAAGTACATACATCAGGTAACTTCTCTAGAATGCAACCGCAGGATACTGATCTTGGCTTTTGTGTTTTTCTCCTCCTACTGGTCAGATGTGTATAGTTCAGAACACAAGCGCCAGAAAAAGAATATGGCTTCCTTCTCCAGCATTTCCTCACAAAATTTTTCACATTTTTATTCTCTCATTCTCTCTCTCTCTCTCTCTCTCTCTCTCTCTCTCTCTCTCTCTCTCTCTCTCTCTCTCTCTCTCTCTCTCTCTCTCTCTCTCTCTCTCTTCTCTTGCTCTCTCATTCTCCCTCTTCCTAATCCTTTCATATACATTGAAAATTGAAAATGAAGGCCTCATTTTCCATTTTCATGAATTATGAAAGGACATTTTCTGTCTCCACAACCAATAAACAATTGTGAGATGAAATTCAATGGGGCAAAAAAAAATTGCATGTTCACTACAGAAAAGGTTCTGTGCATTTGTGTGTATACAGTATATGCAGTGGTAGAATTCAAATACCTGAACAACTGGTTCTCTTATTCAGTGCAGGCCTGGGCCTCTGAGGCCTAGAACAAATTTCCAGAAGTGGCATCCATGCACTTCTGGTAGGCTGTTCTAGGCCTGGGAGGCCTCTTCCATGACTTCTGGAAGCCCATTAGTTCTCCAAATGCAGCAAAATTTAGCTACTGGTTCTACTGAACCAGTGCGAACCAGCTGAATCCCACCACATATGTAATAAAGGCACTAGAATTGCTACAATTAATTCCTTTCTCAGGGCTAAGCAAAACAGGTGCCTAGTGGTAGTTAGACTGGGAACTGGGAAATCCAGAATCAAAGTCCTAATTCCTCAGTTTATCATTTTGCTTACTGAGTAATTTTAAGCCAGTCATTCTTTCTGATCCAAACTACATCTTAAATCCACATGTTCACTCCCAGCTGACTAGGATTAGATATGAAATGACAGCTATAGATCAGAGCTTTTCAACCAGTGGTATGGGTACCACCTGTGGTACATTGATACCTGGCAGGTGGTACGTGACCATCCTAGAAAAGTGGTAGGCAGGGGAGGGGAATGAAGTGAACCAGTGGCAGCACTGCACAAACCTGAGCGAGAGATGGCTGGAGCTGCAGGGCTGTCAGGGCTCAGCGGAAACGCCAGGATCAGCGCTTCTTCGGGGCTGTCAGGGCTCAGCAGAAGCACCAGGATCAGCGCCAGGCTCCAGCTGGAGCTCGGCGCTGATCCTGGCGCTTCTGCTGAGCCCAGAAGAAGCGCCGATCAGCTGGAATGTTGCAGCATCTCCAGGATCTTATGATTTACATTCAGATGCTTGGCAACTGATTCATATTTATGACGGTCACAGTGTCCCAGGGCCTATTGAAGTGACCAAAACCTGATGCAACCACCCAGTAGATGGGGGAAATAAAAACCAAACACCCCCCTACCCCACTCACACTGCCAATCCTCAACAGAAATGCTCACAACAATGAAAACCTCGGACAGGAGGAAGAGCGCTGCCGGGTGGGCAGACAGGTGTCTTGCTTGGCTGTGCCTTGGGAGGCACTTTTTTCAGTGCCATTGTAACTTCAAACAGTCACTAAGCAAACTGTTGTAAGTAGAGGACTACTTGTACTTTATCACTTTTTTCCTTTTTATTTAGGCGACTAGTGGTACTCGGATATTGCCATATCCTAAAAGTGGTACAATGGGTGAAAAGGTTGAAAAGCCCTGCTATAGATGACAGACAGATAGATAGGTATGAATGGACCATGCTGCTTCAATTTCAGATTTATTTACTTTATTGAAAGTACATGTAATATAATCTGGATCAGGACCATTAGGCATAGGAAGGGGAAACATCATCCTTTTTTCTAGCTCTTTTGTTTGAAATAATAAATAGAACAACCTTCACCATTGCCAATCATAGACTCTGTGAAAAGGAAACGGGGGCAACTTGATCATGATGCCTTTGAACTGTCATTCCCCATGTTTCCAGCTCAGTTATGAAACAGAAAAAGCTTAGATTTTGAACCTTCTGCAATTCTGAGAACAACTCATCCCAGCAGAAACATGCTTGAGAAAGAGCTGAGTATGAAGAAGAGATGCTTCCCTCTGTTAACTGCACCATTAACCATTTCTTACAGTGGAAGGATCCACTGGGAGAGAGAACAAAATGCTGTCCAGTCAAATGCACTGGTGTTTGTGTTTCTAAAATTGATTCAAAGCTGTTTTCTTAAATGTTTCAGACTCAAATCGCCCTAAGTGACTTGATTCGTATGCTGTTCCTAGCTGTTTATTAAGTTACCTTCAAAAATTCCACTCTTCATTGCAAAACCTTGGGAACAGACCTGACTGTTCCCCACTCCTTGCTCTTCTCATACATGGAGGGAAGGCAAGTCTCACTGGCTAACTCCCACATAGACCAGTTTGCCAGTGCCTGCTTTTTCTTTTCTTTCTTTTTCTTTCTTTCTTTCTTTTTTTGAGGGATTGTTCCACCTCACTAGCATCATGCCTTTCCTTTGCTTTCCCAGAGATTTCCATACGCAGATGCCTTCACATCCCTTCCTTTCTCCTTATCATTGCTCTTTGTAGGTCCAGGAAAACTTGTAAGAAGAAAGAACTGATGGTTTGATTTCATAGGGGAAAAAAACAGAGACTTTCCGATGTTGTAACTTTTTTTAACAGGAAGTGTAAGGAAGCTTTGCATACAGTATTGTATTGGGGTAGGGAAAGGTAAAACAAGGGGAGGGTGTTTTACCCAGCCTGGGCAAACACCAAAACAGTGCCCACTAAGAGATGCAAGGATTGAATGAAGCATGAGTTTCTAGAGACCTCATTGAATTAAAAGGGCATTGCTAGATCAATGCAGGATTATATTTAAAAAAGTAGCAGTTGTCAACCAGCAGAGAACATAGAAGCTGCCAGCCTAGGATGAAACAACTACACAGAGCAGTGTCCAGCCACTGGAGGGGAGTGAGGTATGTAAGCACCATATCCCATCAGAGCTAGGGTTCTTACTACAATGGAATGAAACTCTGGAGATCATCTACTCTAAAGGGCTTAAGGGTGTCATAAAACTATCGTTTCAAATCTGAGTTGGAAAATGTTGTGTGGGCCCATTTGCAATGGGCTGGAGTGGAGAGATGATGATGATGTCACCCATTCCTGCATTCAAGAAGTGGGGGGTGGAGTACACTGATGGGTTAAAAAGAAAATGAAAATCTGTTCCTTGGGATGCAAGGTGGAATTCCCCAAAGATAGGTCCCCAGGGCCCTGTTTAAAGTGTTGGCAGTCAGGAAGTTGATTCCATGAGGCATACATGGCACTATAGTTGAATAAATGTGAACGCAGATGAGAGATGTGGGACCAGCAAATTGGTTTACGTGGAAATGACCATGTGCAGTAGGACTGTGCAGCAGTGTAGAATCAAAGGGAGGCCTGTGATTCAAAGACATGTAGCATTTGTCAGAAACACCTTAAAGCAGATGGACCTTTCCTGAACTAAAGTGGCTGCTTTCCGTAGCCATGTTTGGATTAAGGCGTTTCTGGCGGGTGCACCCATTTTTCTCTGAATCCCATTTCTCCCTTCATATCCAAAGTGCTGCACAGCCCCAATGTGTAATGTAGCATTTGTAAAGCACACACCATTTTTCTTCTCCACACAAATCCACATCTTATAACTGCTTTATATACCCAATATGCTGAAGCAAATTTTGGAGCGTGTGCATTTTAAATGTATATAAATAGTGACATTATTACAACTAACATAACAGAACAGGATTTGTTGTGAGGTATTGTTTACTTGAAATAAACACAATTTTGTAATAGGATCAACTATATATTTAAAGTAAAAAATAATTAAACAAACTTTTGTAACTATCTTGGGATGATGTGCGTGTGTGTGTGTGTGTGTGTGTGTGTAGAGAAGGTTGCTACAACAGTGAGCCCCCATGAGATCTAAAATCTAGATTTCCCACAGTTATTTGGGAATCCTCTAGATCCAAACTGGAAAATCTTATCGATGTTAGATACTGTGCATTTATTATTTTGTGATTGAGGACAGTGTGATTAATGTCAAGTAATATGAGACTTGGTGGAGTTTGTAGTATGATGGGGACGTGGCGCCTTATATTGAGTTAAAAATTGTTCTCTCTAAAAATGTTGCATGTTGGGCCCCAAAATTTCAGCAACATAGACTGTAGGGGTGTGTGCATGTGTGTGCCCTTTAAAAGGTTGTAAAAATATGTTTGGGGTCACTGTGGCCTAGAATTGCTTCTCTAGGTTACAGTAGCAGACTTCTCAGTATTGGCTGCGTCACTAGGAAGAACTGGGAAGAAAGCTGCTAAGTGCAAACCAACATAGGTTTGGCCATCATGGAAAATCTTGTCTTACCTTTATGGAAAGAAGTCTATTTCTTTGGTAGGCTGTGTACTTTATTATTGTTGGCAAGTAGAATTTTATTACCTCTCATTTTCTCTCCCTCTCTTTTAAGACACTATCTTCTATCATATTAAATACTTACTTGCAAACAAGAGCTGTAAGGTTCAGTCTTTATACAGCAAGAAAAATGTCCATCTAAAACTCAGAATGCCCTTGCCAGACAGTTAGGTTGCCACAACAGCTGCCTTAAGGGTTTGATTTAACTTTTTTTTCCTCTAGCCCCTTGAATACATTAGCATGTATTACAGTCAGAGAATGGAGTGAAATCCCCCTTTCCTTCCCTCTATGCACTATCACTGATTGTGATAGTAACTGTTTGTCACCCCAAGTTCTTCCCTGTGTAAATCTTTGGTTGAAGTTGTCAAATATGCATCCGCTTAAATCCCAGTCATTATTTTGCATGTGGGTTTTGGTCATATCATCTGGTTTAATAGTGGTATTGCCTGGTATTCCAGGACAAAGAAATCCTTTGGAAATGAAATAATGAAACTATATTGCCCCTCTTATTACTATATTTTCTGCTAGCTTCCATTCAGGGAGGAATAGAGTCCCAACTGTAAATGAAAAAGTATCTTTATTAAAGTGATTTGGGGTATATTCTCTCTCTATGTTTTTGTATATTCTCTCTGGCTGATTCATTTCCTATACAGCATCCCATTTCAGATAGTGATTGGGATGTTACTTGTAAGTTAATCTTTCATCATGTATATTGAATTTTTTTCTACTGTGCTGATTTCCAAAATTGGCATTATGCTAAAAAGGTTTGCTTGCAATCCTTCATGCTAACAGGCAGAAATCTCTCAAATCCAAATGCAACTGTTTTAAAAAAATTAAACGACAATGTTCTTAATCCCAGTCAAGCTTGCTGGTTTTACGCATTCATTTCTGACTGACTATTTTAGCTCAGCATCTGGTGGTAGTTTATATTTTTAATGAAATAATAATTGAGGGCTTTCCCATATTTTATCTTACTTAAGCTCTCTGTTAATTTCATGTTCTAACGTTGGTTATACATTTATCCTAAAATCCCATGACCTTTTTATCTTGCAAGGTAATTCTCCTTTTAAAAAAATCACTTAATCGCTTGCCCACCAAAACATGATTCTAAGACAGAAGAAACTTCTCATAAAGGCAGGCATTAAAGACCTGACAAATTGTTCCTCTAAACTGCTTTTTTGTTGAGCATCCTCTAGTCTGATCTGCCAACAGGCATCCACATTGCATTAATGGTTGTGCAGAAGGGTAAGCCGACTGCTCAATATATCTCCTCTGTTCTGCAGCCAAGACAAACACAATGGATTTACTTACTCACTTTAACCAATCGCATGCACATATTAAATCTATTTCTAATCCATAACCAGTGCTGTGTACTCTATGGCAAAACTTCCCAGGACATTTAATGAAGTTTTTTTTTTAAATGACCTCCACACTACCTCCCCACACATGCACACATGTTCAAATACAAAACCTAAAACTATTCTCTGTGAAGGATGACAGACAATGCCTGAAATAAATATTGCCATTGTTTCCAATTATTCTAAGCATTCTAGCAGATGACTGGCAGACGACCAACATTCATAAGTTGCAATAAAAGTAAACATTGGTTTCAAAGCAGATGCTTAGCCTGTGATCATAGAGTCCCATTATGATGGCATACAGAGACAGTGCTGAGGGTATCCTTCTCCTTTTTGGAACGCACAAGCAATTCAAATATTTCCCGCTGCCAGGTAATGGTTTTGTGCAAATGAAGAGCAGTCTAAAGGCACAAATTTAACACAAACCCATTGATAACCAAGAGATTCCTTGTTGCTGCCCAACTTCACACAAATATCTTCAGCAGATATATAATTCAAAGCCATGCTGGCAATAAAACAGATGTAGGTACGGACGTTACCTATCTTTAAATCAAAGCTTATTAAGCATTGAAGAAGATATTAAAATAATCTTGGGTTGCAAAAAAAATCAGCTAGTGATATTAAGCACGTGGAATACTTGGTGTTGGATCTAAAGCTTTTGGCTATAGGCTTGCTTACCTTTTTGCAAATTGCACTGTGCCTTCCCTTTTATTGGACTCCCCAGACGGAGGGCTAAAAAGAGGTCTTGTTACTTCCAAATGCTTTTGTTCTTCTGCCCCTCTATCACATGGTTTGCCTTTTATATTTGCAACACACAAAAGTTAGGGCTGCTGTTTAAGCAAGAGAAAAGGGGGGTGGGCGAGTGGGAAGAGAGTGCAAGGGGGGGGGAGAGAGAGAGAGAGAGAGAGAGAGAGAGAGAGAGAGAATGTCAGATGGAAAAGTGCCATTGCAGCCATCGATCAATCAGGCACGCTGCAGCAGCACAGCAGCAGCAGCAGCGATTCACCAGCAAACGGGAATTTGCAGAAACGTGAAGCTCTTGTTATTTGAGAAATCACTAAATTCCACCAGTCCAACTCCGCTCTGCAGGAGTTTCCCATTGGAGAGAGGCATAATCGTATGTTAATGTATGGAAATATACAATGCTTCAAGTTAGGAAGGGACGAAAGTTTGGAGCCCTCTAGGCAGACTGTATCTCAGTACCAAGAGCAACTTACTTCACATAACTTTGGTCATGCTTACATGCACTAGATGTGAAAAACCAGGCACTGTCTGGAAAAGAATACAGTATTTCTAATATTTATCCCCAGTTTATGGCTTGGAACCTAAAGAGGAGATGGGTCAGCTTATAGAAGTCTATAAGGCAATACATTATTGTATTAGCCTAACATGAAACCTTTATAAATAAACACGGAACTGTAATTCTGAACGCTTTTTCCCACTAGCTTGAAAGTCTCTTTTATTCAAGACTAAAGCTCAGAGAATAGCCTGCTCATGAAGCATTAATGCATACTTGCCAGCAATTTCTTCTATCACTTTTTTCCCCCTCTTCCGTGTCCTTTTTGATTGAGTTGATGCATTGTCTTAATCCTTTTGGCTTAAACTTGAAGTATTAGGGGCAGGATGTTAATGATCCACTTCTAATGCTGGATGAGATGAAATCTCAGCACAGAAAAAGTACCCAGTGTAATAGATGCTCTGTTCTCGTTCCTTGATACTGACTGGGCTAACAAGATCCATAGGATGAAACCTGCTCCTTTGCCACACACAGACCCTATAGTATATTTCTGTAATGCTCAAAGGATTAGTACTGGTTCACACAACTCAGTGCCATCCATTAAAAATAAAAGCTCAGCGCTTTGAGCTTCCAAGTGGAGTGCACATCTTTCTATCCAAAACTGCTTAGGCAGGGAGCCCTGATTCCCAAACAGGCAGACATCCTGAGTCAATGTCGTCACAGTCTCTTTAGACTGTGTTGTTAATATCTGAGCCTCTTCTGTGGTAAAAGATCAAAAGACAAGTGGAAAATTAGGCTGTAAAAATAGACTCCTCCAAAAGGGGAATGGCTGGTAGATGAGTAAGCATCATGCACACACAACAAAGGAAACATTCTTCAACTTGATCTGTATAGTTAGACTTGGCTGGGAGGAAAGTAAGTGGACCACTTTGGTTTTAGGCTGGCTTGAGGGAGCCATTTCTGCCAGCCAGCCAGCCAGCAAGCCCGTGAGATACAATGTAATGCTTCCTTTTCTTCTTGTAAAAGAAGAGTGACAGTCTACGGTGACCAAAACTCAGGAATCTAATAGCATTTTTCTGACTAATACCTGTTATTAAAAGGCATAAGCTTGTATGTACTACTGTAAGTATATGTTTCATGGACTATGTACCCATAATTCACCAAAGGTAACATTATATAAAATATCCTATTCTTTTAAGAAAATGGGAAAGCTTGTGTTGTTTTTTAACTGAAATATTTGCCACAATTATTGCTTGCAACAATATGTTAAGGATCAAATCATCACGAAACAAAATTTATTTCCATTCCATGAAACTCACAACATGGTTTTAAGCCCCTGCAGCTTTGCAAGTGAAAGCAGCAGGTGAAAGTGTTCATGGATTGAATTCATGTAATATAAGGAAAAAGAAAATGTGTCTTAAAATATATATCTATAGTTCTAGGGGGAAAGTCACTCAATAAAGTGCACTTTTATCATGCTTTCCGTAGTTGAGTATGTATAATGCCAACAATATAGTTGCCTAAAAATAATATGCATTATTTATGCACTCTACAAATAGCAATAGTACTTAGATTTATATACTGCTTCATAGTGCTTTACAGTCCTCTCTAAGCAGTTTACACAGTTAGCATATTGCCCCCAATAATCTGGGTCCTCATTTTACTGACCTCAGAAGGATGGAAAGCTGTCAACTTGGAGCCGATCAGGATTGAACTCCTGGCAATGATAAATAATATGAGGGTGAAATAATTTACCGTTAATGCTGTTGTATCTCTTGTGCCAGTTTCTATTAATTTCCTCTTAAAATAAAAGTCTTGAAACTGGAATTTTGACATGGCTGCCATTTTCCTTCATGAAACTGTATATGATGAGCTGCATATTCCAATACCTTAAGTGTCCCAAAATAATCTACGACTTACAGATTACAATCAATATACTGTCAAGTATACAAGTACAATAATACTATCAATAAATACAGAACAGAACCATCAAATGGTTTTTGAAGATGAATATAACTGCAGCTTTGGAAAAAAATTGTAATAGAATATCTTCAGCACACTATTGGTCCTAGTATTGTCAGGGAATCTACCACAACATGTCATGTGTAATTAGCCTATGGAGTAAACCATCACAGGAACAAATGGCAGCATCTCCATGGATGGGGAGAGTTTCTTTCTAGTTGGGCTTTGTTGTTGGCTGTTCTTTTGCTCCAACAGAGAGGGGCTTTAAAGATTTTTGGTTCCAATAGTGAAAGCCAATATCAAGCTTCCTGGTTCAAGGTTCACCTTCTTATATCCTGATTATTGAGATCATAGCTTCTAATGGATGGTTACTCCAAAGCCTAGACTGCATGAATGCAATTTTTCTGCTTTGTTTGAATAGGTCTTTTACAACTGAATTCTGCCCATAATGATTGAGAGAAATTGTCCATATTTTATTCCTTCAATACATAGAAACATTATTTTAGCATAATAAAATTGTCTGTTTCAAGTATGCACAGAACTGAGAAGAATTACATTTATAAATAGAATATTATTTCTGGCCTTTAGATATGTCTATTGAGTTATCACTCCATTTATAGCTATATTATTTTCCTGCTTGAGCATCAAGGCACAAGCCCTGAATTGGAGGCAAACATTCCAGCTGTTGAGATATTCAGACCATGAGTAAATCAGGGGGAGGGGGAACTCAGGTAAAAATAACCCCCCCAAAATATGTTTTTCCCCTTCCTTATGTCTTTTTAAAAATTCTATTCATGCAAAACAATTTATTCTAAAAGCTCTCCTTTTGCTGGCCTCCCACAAAAAATAAGGCAAGGCAGAAGAGGAGGTATCATTTTGCAATAGATTTTTTCAAGCTGTTCCATTACTTATCTTTGCATTTTCCTGAATGTGCTAGCAGCAATAATAGGGCCCAAAATTTCCAAGGATAGATTGAAAATTTAGTTAACTGGAACAGGAGGCTTTTTGCTGCAGTAAAATGGTGGATAGATGCCAAGCTTCCCCATCCCATGTGTATATATTTATATGTATGTTTGTGTGTACCGGTATGTGTATGAGAATGAGAAACTCTGCCAATCACCCGCATCAGATAGGAGAACTCCCATTAAGTGATAATCAAGCTCTGCAATCCTTTCTGTATTTTCATCTGACTGTGTGGAAGAACTCAGTAGGCACAAGAAGAGGGGTTGAGCCATGTCTCTTCCTTCACATCATTATCTGTAAAAGAAGAGCTGCTCTAAAGGTTATTGACCATTGTCCCATCCTCTCCCAGGGGCTCTCACTATCTCTACCCCTGTCTCTGCCATTCTCAGGTAATAACAGTGCTGTGTGATACCATATATTTCAGTGTGTTTCTTTGGAAATGGAGCCCTAAACATTGAGAGATGGAAAAAAAAATAAGCTAGATTTGTGCAATTTTAGAAACACAAGAGATTGTCAAGAGTTTTTGAGATTCTCTACAACCCCCCCCACACTTAATTAAATGTGTATTTTATGAAAGACCAGACTCACCATTCAGCATTTTGTAAATAGGCAATTTACCATACCATCCATTTTTGAGACATATACAATATGCTCTGAAATGGTTAAATATGGCCATTAGCCTCCAAAGCCTTCCTATCCTTGCCATGCACATTCTGCCATGCACATTCTGCCATGCATTGTATTGAATGGAGCAATGTAGGTTTGTCTACCAGAGAGTGTGAATTTTTAAACCTCAGTGTTTTGGATGCCTCGTTCCCATACCTTACTCTAAAATCAGCATAGCGACTTTGCACATCACAGATTATATACAGATAGAATTTTAAGTCATTGAATAATGCATTTAATTTGTATTTATTTTACTTATTTATAATTTCATTTAGACCCAACTTTTCCTTGACACCTTTAGGCAGCACACATGAGTATTTCCCAGAATTTATTCTCCCAGCAACAGCAGGAAACCACAATAATGGAGATACATGGATGATGATGGTGTCATTGTATAAATGCCATGAATGATATGTGCATTATGGCACTTAACATAAATGCATATGGTGTGAGATTTGTGTGATGTTGTCACTAACCATGTTGTATCATTCTACCCACCTCCCGCTTGCCTTCCCACACAAAAGCATGCACAACTATAGTTGTGAAAGATAGACTAGGCCAGGGATAGGGAACCTTGGCTCTTTTATGACTTGTGGGCATCAATACCCAGAATTCCTGAACCAGCCATGCTGACTCAGGAATTCTGGGAGTTGAAGTCCGCAAGTCATAAAAGAGCCAAGGTTCCCTACCCCTGGACTAGGCTATTCGTCTGACCCCCAAATTCCCCGTTAACTCCAGTGTTGAGTGGGGAAGTGAAGTTTCATCTTTGCGGAGCAAGTCCAAAATCTTATTATACTACTACATTAGACTGGTTGAAACAAATTTTATCTGAATTTCAGGAAAATGTGATTAACTACACATACCCAAGCATGCATGCTGTTTTGTTTCTTGGGGGTGTGGGGGGAAGTTAACAAATGTATGGTCCTAAAGCACTTCTGTTCAGCTAACCTCAGCCCTCTGATTTGCCAGTTATTACAGCAGTTTTATCAGCTGATCCAGGAACATTGCAAATAATATACACCAACCATTGCCATTAACTCAGATATCTTTAGCTTGGAGGATAATAATTAACACATATGGGTATTTAGTGCCACAAATTGAGATATTCCTCTTTAAAGAGTTAATTACCAGCTATTGCTACTGCGTCCTCCATTTTCAAGTATCTATAACAGTGTTTCTCAACCTTGACAATTTTAAGGCATGTGGACTTCAACTCCCAGAATTCCACAGCCAGCAATGCTGGCTATGGAATTCTGGGAGTTGAAGTCCACATGCCTTAAAATTGTCAAGGTTGAGAAACACTGATCTATAACAAGAAGAAACCAAATATTTTTCTGTCACACTTTGACTTCTTAGATTTGTTACTTTGCTTAAGTGATAAAATATTTCCTATTGGTACTCAGATTGGCAATCTGGATATTAAGGATTTTGTCAGATGCTTCATGAAAATGTAAGTCTAAAATAAAAATAATAGTATCAAGGAAGGAAGGAAGGAAGGAAGGAAGGAAGGAAGGAAGGAAGGAAGGAAGGAAGGAAGGAAGGAAGGAAGGAAGGAAGGAAGGAAGGGCCAGTCTTTGGGAGGGACAGAAGCATAACTCCAGAGAGCAAAATATCATGAACAGTGAAGTGGCAATGCTTCTTTTGCACCAGGGGATAATTGTGAGCAATAACGAATTGGCTATGTACCATTATGCAACTGATTGAAAAAAATCCACTTTGCACTCAAAGATGAATAAATGTGTCCCCCTACACTATTAATGATATTAATGTGATAGTCATTTTGATAAAAGTATCTGCATTCTACTGCAACTTCTGTAAATTCTTGGGTTGTCCCCTGCCTTATGCTGGTGAATTTCCAGCATAATTTGTAGTCTTCCCTGACAAGTCAGAAAGTGTTTTCCTAAATAAACCTTTAGTCTTTGGAAACCAGAAGAAGATGAATCTGATTCTTTGTTATCCTCAGACAAGGGACTTGAAGCCATTGCCTCAAAGAAGAACCACTGGGCTTTCTGATTTATTGTATCTGCACAGATGTCTCGGTCATTATGAAAGCCCAGTTGGTTTCCAAATACAAAGCTTTCCTCTTCTTTTGTTCCAAGGATCTGGTACAGCTGAAAGAGCAAAAAGTAGAGGGAAGCCTCTGTGACAAGTTGCCATGTGATGCCCAATCTCCTTATGAAATGACAGCTTAAATCATAGGAATACTTTGAATAGAATATTTATAGGTAACAAAGATGTTGCAGCTTGGCATTTTGGTGCTGTCAATTCCAGCCACTTCTCATTCTATTCATCTTTCCCCACCATTCATACCAGTATATAAAGTGACCAGATGCAAAAGCAGAAATGTTTTTATTATGCAAATAAAAGAGCTGAGTTGCTCTTTTCACCCCAATCCTCTGACCACTGAGCATGTTAGGGTCTCCCCCTCCAGGAGATATTTCTTAGTTTTGCAACTCACAGGGTTATTATGAATCTAATGATCATTTCTGGGTGTGAATGGCACAGTTCTGAGTATATAAGAAGTGACAGTTAAAAAATGAAAGTACCTATTAATATGTATAACAATTCACCATCAGGATACATTGGAATGTTGCATATTACCGGTATGTCTTTTTTTAGCATTACACATACTATTCTATTTTTTAAAGTCAATTAAATTATCTGCAGGTACGCAAGAAACTTTAGCCAAATTATCATAGAGTAAAAAATAAGTTGATTAGATAAGTTTCTACTGAATCCCATCATCCAAGGACCCTAATTAAGCTTTGCAATCATGATATGCATCCCCTTGGGAAGAAAATAAAACCCTACTGCCTATTTATTCTTTTATTTTATACTTACACTCTTTAGCTATTGCAACTGGACAGCCCTTGTGTTATGACTGATCAACACTTCTTGATTTCTCTTTGGTTGCCTTGGGCTATATAAAACAGCACATGGAAAGCAAGACGTATATAAGCAACATGACAGCTGCTATCCTTGTTTGCAGTTCAGATGCCAGGCCAATTTCTCCTCTCACCTTGACCCGTCCTTGCTTCGGCTTTTGAAACTTCTATTTTGTGTGAGCTCCCCATGGTCTGATTCTGACTTCTCTTTTGTTTGTGAAAATTCTGCTAAATTTATTTATTTATTTATTTATTTTGGGTTTGTATGCCACTCCTTTCCGGAGACTCGGAGCGGCTAACAACATATAAACAACAAAAAAGTACAGTATAAAAAAACCCAAACAAAGCTATCTAAAAAGTCAATAAAAAAACACACATTCAATACAACAATCAACTACAATCATCCCCATCTTGCTCATACCCAAGTATTATGGTTTGTCCATGCTCCCAGTTTGTCCTTCATCATCAGTCCTTAATTTGAAGTTCTGATTGTTTTTAATCCTTCAAATCTGTAACCTAACTTGAAGAGGTATGCAAAATCTGTGGATCACGACTGACTCCAATAAATATTCTTTATATTTTAATGATATCCCAAGTTTTCAAATATCCATATTTCTTTTCCCCAATATGCTTTTTGTCTTCCCTTGTTCCAGTAATTATTCAACACAAGACACACTAAAAAGTTTATATAAATAAAATATGTGATTCTTCTTTATACCAACATACGCATTCATTAAAACTGGAGTTTAATTATTGCATAAAGTAAGAAAAACCTAAAGAATACAAGAGTTATTATTCTAGCTCAAGTAAGCATGATTTGTGTTTTGGCCCATGGAGAAATCTTTATGAATCTTTTTGAAAGAAAATATGTATTTTTAAATAATATACAGGGTCCCTCAAACTTCAGACAACAGATAGAAGATTTATGGAAAGAACAATATGCAACTGTGCATCTTTAAACATCAAAGTAACTCTTGCTCTTTAAAGCACTCATCATTATAACTTTCCATAGTTTTCCTTTTGATCCCTTTTTCTCTCTTTATGGACCCAGTCCAGTTGCACTGATCAAAGCCAAGGTTGCCAGTTCCATCCTGGAGGCGCAGAGCCCGGGCTTTTGTTCTCAATATTCTCAACATGCTATGTGCCAAAAGGTTCATGGGAAAACTACCACTACAGGATGACTAGCTTTGCAGTGGGCACTGAAGCAGCAAACTCACATGCTAGCTTTATTAGGCTAGCTGTATTATGCCTATTTATGATGTCCTGCTGGTTAGAGAGGCTACATTCTTCAAGTACATGAAAGGAAGGCACACAAAAAGAAGTTTGAGGTTTGTTCTGTATTGTTCCAAAGCGCAGGACACAGAATAATGGTTTTAAGTTCATTTCAGTTACAGTGCGGAAGATTCCAACTGAGTGAGTTTAAAAAAATCTCCCTGTCTTCATACATTATTGAACAGTTGGAGCAGTTCTATAAGTTACCCAGAGAAATGGCGAGTTCCAGTCATGAAATGGAAGGCGGATGACCATACTGGATGCCTTTTATCAGGGTCCCTGCACCTAACAGAGGGTTGGAGATTTGATACTCTTAATACACCTCTCTAATATATGATTATACATTGGATTTAGATGACCTAGGGGAAGGGCCTTCTCTGTTGCGGCCCCGGCCCTCTGGAACCAACTTCCCCCGGAGATCCGTGTCGCCCCCACCCTCTTCGCCTTTCGTAGATTGCTTAAAACATACTTATGCCGGCAGGCCTGGGGCAGCTAACACCTTGCCCCTAGCCAGTGTATGTTTCTGTGTATGTTTGTGGAGTGATTGGTTTCTTTTAGCTTAAGGGTTTTTTATAGATATGTGTTTATTGTAATTTCTATCATGCTGTGAGCCGCCCTGAGTTCTTTGGAATAGGGCGACATAGAAATTAAATAAATAATAATAATAATAAAATAATAAAAGGAGCTCCGCATAACTAAAGTTTACATGTTCAGCAGCCAATTCCAAAGCCACAGAATAGATAAGGCGTCTTCATAAGAAATCCTCCTATTCCTGATACCTTTTCCAATATACCATTGGAAAAGAAAGTATTTTTTAAAAATGATCATGATGGTAATTTTTGTGTTTCGGGATTCGAGGCATTGAAGCACGACACATCATGAAACAAGTTTCTTTATTTCACCTTAACTCCACTCCAAGCCACTACAAAATGGGCACGCAGGCCTTTTATAGTTTTCCAACCCCCAGGCAGTCCAGCCAATAGGAATCCTTCTTTCTTTGCACCTTGCGCATGTGCAGTAGTCCGGCGCCAGCCAGTCTGGTCCCGGGCAGCTTTTAGATTGACTGGGACCATTTGCAACATTTCTGGGCCTGCTGAGTTTCCTCATCAGGACCAGGACACAACAGTAATGATGGATTTATATCCCATCTTTCTCCCATTCCCTTAGAGCCGATACAAATTCCTCACTTGATTAAAAAGCAGTGTTAAGCTGTTTTAAAATAAAGGTAAATGTTGGAAGGGAGGGATGATCTACAAACTGTATTTTGGGGGCACTATGAGTGTTTAATCACCTTTTTTCTGATCCACATTTTTTTCCTATCCTACAAAATGCAAACTATGTCACTGACTTTCATTCTATTCTTTATATTGTAGCCAACACATGATTTACAACAAACTTTGTCTGAAATAAACATAATACCATTATCAATGGACATGCTCAGAAGATAATATTAAGGCTGTCAGCTATGTGCTTACATTCACTTCTCCTGATCTTGGAAAGCTGAGAATATGCTCAGGATATCAAGAGCCAGTCACTGACTCCCAGTAAATGATTGCAAACATTATCATTCAATTATTGCTCCTCCAGTCCATATGGAAAGGGGAAAATAAACTGCCTGCTCAATCCCCCTTAAATTGTCAGTATATTCTATATGTGTTTTATTTGGCCATTCAAAAAGCCAAAGTCCTAAGTTGTTGGAATAAAGATAAAGCAATTTGATAAAGAGTTCATTCTTCCTGCTACTGTTGAGTTTGAAGAAAGTCAGCTTGACTACGTAGGAAGGTGGTTTGCACATAAAGGTGGCTAACAATAGTAGCCACAATGCTACAATCAATATTCATCTTGTTTATAAGGTGTTCTGCATCTACAACCTTGATTTTTTTTTACCAGACACTCATGATTATATGTTATCACAAAAACTCAGTGGCAATGTGGGATCAGTAATAAAGTCCTGGGTTATTTGTTGCTATTGTTTTTAACTGCAATGTAGTAGTTGTTCCAGATATTCTGAGTTGAGGTGAACCTTAAAAAGAAATCTAGCAGTTGAGGTAGTATAAGCAGGCTCTTTATAGTGATGCCTTGTGATAATTATTCTGAGGGCTCCTTGGTGCTCTCTGAGCTTGGTTGTTTTCTCCCAGATGTTTCATTACCCAAACTAGGTAACATCGTGCAGCACAACATCATGATATTTCTTAATTTGGGTAATGAAACATCTGCAAGAAAACAAGCAAGCTCAGAGAGCACCAAGGACCTCTCATTTCAACCCTGAGCTACAAATATTCTCCTTTATTGATAATTACTCTTCATAAGGTATTTACGAAATAATTCTGCACCTCAGTGGTCATATCTAGCCCCCAAAACTTACAACTTGTCTACCATCTTGACTTGATATCCAAAGTCAGAAATAGAAATCAACATGATGAGGCTTCTGGTTTTGACGTCGTGGCGTGACGGATGCAGGAAGACAGGGGTCCATCTTTCACATTCGATTTCGCCCCACTGGGGACCCTGGAAAGGGTCGAACGTTGCCCCATAGAGGCAACAAGCAAGAAGGAGACCCTCGTTGATTGCAGGAGGGTGGAGGCCCTTCCATTTGATCTGAGGAAGCCCTCCAAACCGGAGGGGGAAAGACTGGCTACATTCGTGTAGCCAGTCAGAAGCTGCTGACAATGGAAGACAATAAGCACTAACAAGCAACCTTTCAGCAACATGGATGAAAATGAGTGAGACTCTATCCTCTCTTTAAGACTTTAAGACCTCTTCCTCGAAAAAACTGCCCAAAGCACCCTCCTCGATGAGAGAGGGAAGGGGAATTTCCACCATAATTCCCTCAGGAAAAGAAAAGCGATGAATTAACTACTTGGGAGAAACAAAGAAAATTACAAGATTAATTTGGAATTAATATACATTTATGGTTTTGAAATTTGGGCACTAAAAGTGCTTTTGAGACTTTTTTTTTAAAAAAAGAGATTTGAAAAGCTTACATTATAAGTTAAGATAAAAAAGCTAGAAAATGGGGTTAATGACATCTAGTGGTGAATTACGGCACTAGAACTTGTTATGTCTAACGGAAACTTGGCTTGAAGCCTAGATTTAGATAAGACTCTTGCTGACCTTAGAAGCTTTCACTTTTGAAGACTGTAGCTGGGAAAAGGGAAAATACAAAAAAAAAATTGGGCTGCTTATTGATGTGGCAGAGATGATGAACTAATTTGAAACTGGCTTACCTGAAATACAAATATAAATATTACCTGGCTTTCGTAGCTGTATTGTGGAACTATTTCCCTGCAGGAGAAATACACTTCATTGCTGGAGATGATAGAATATTTTGGATTACAAATCCTTAATTGATGAACAATTTTTATTATAAAAAGCACCTACAAAAATGAAATGGATGTCCCATACTCAACTTTAAATAGTAAAAAAACATTTCTAACACCTGTTCCCAAAGGCTTTAGTCTGACATACTACCAAGAAAACATGTATGAAAATCAGAAAGAAATTCTGTCCATACTAAAATCAATACAAGAGACTAGTGTTTTAGCTCATGATAAGACTATAAATAACACAAAGGAGATAAAAGAACAATTTTCTAATCTAAATTTACAAACTCAGAACATGACTGCAAAGAAGGAACTAGCAACCCAGAAAATAGAAGGAAAACTAAAGGAAGCAGATCTAAAGATTGAGGACCTAAAGGAAGAAACCAACCGACAGATTCAGATAACTGAAGAACTAGAAGACAGAGCGATAATATCGGAAATGGAAAAGACATCTTACCAATCAAGAATTCAGGACATATTTGAGGAAAAGGAAGAAGAACTGATTGAATGGAAGATAGAGCTGTTAGGAGAACTGTGGGGAATGGGAGAAGGAGGGAGGCTGTTTAATGAATATCAATGGGTTCGTTCTTCCAAAAATACTTTAACCAAATGGTCTTTCTTATTCCAAACAATATACACAAAAACAGAAGAAAAATTACTTGATAATTCAAATGCATTGACTTGGAAAGTTAGTTGGCAAAGGAAGAAAGCTAGAGTAAGACTAAAGAAAATGGTGATTTTGAGCCATTAGATGGATTATTATATTATTAACTAGACGTTTGAATATGGTGGAGAATAGATAATTGCTAGAAATAGAAGTACTGTCATAACTAAAAAGATAACATTTGTAACTAGAATATTAGATTTTGGTATAAGAAGGGAAACAGGAAAACGCTAAGAGGTTTGAATAAGGGAAGCTTTTGGTAACCCAGATATAACTTACTTTGAAATTATAAACAATAGAAACATTTTGAACGCTGATGGGAAATTAAAATTTTAAAAAAGCGAAAACAGGATACTGATTGAACATATGGATATTAAGTGCAAATGCAATTAAGACATGTTTTGGTTAGAAAAGTAATCTAAAACTGATACTACTGATGTTATGAGAAAAATGTATTAAAGATGTTGATATTCAATTGTATATTTACTAATAACAATAAGAATTGTATTTGCCTAGTATGGGAAAACAGGTAATACTGGAAGAAGAGAGGAAACATTTGATGGTACAATATTGGATCTAGATTGAATAAGTTAATATATACCACTGAATTATTAATGAACCCAGACAACATGTCTATTAAGTACTTGATTGTAAAAATAGAAAATTAATAAAATATTTATTTAAAAAAAGAACTTAGCCTGATGAAATAAGAATGAAAAGCAACTTCTTCAGTAATTTTTGGTGAAACTTCTTTAGGAATCAGCTCTGGTTCCCCATAGCTTCCATCTTTTTCTATATATGTTTTAAAAATTAAAAATACAATAGAAGATAACTGATACACAGAATATAGATTCAGCCAAATTTTCATATGTTTATTGCTTACTTTGAAGCACACAATGTGCTTCTTTGGCAGGAAGATACTGTATGAAACAACTGCAAAAAACACAGAAAACTGATATTGAATAAACTGTTTAGTGACTTGCTGAAACCCAAATAGCAAGCAATGATTTGATGTGTAAACTGTCTAAATGGAATGTGAGAACAAAGCCTGTCTTGAAATTCAATATAATTTCTGAGATTATCATCAAGGCTCCAAAGTAGCAAACTGATTAAGGTTAAAAGGAAGCATGCAAACATAAGTCTATTGGAAAATACATTGTGCATTCCTCATTGTTGCTAACGGTGGCCTGTGGCCAGATGAGACAATGCGCACCAAAAATAAACAACATAAAAAAAAGCAAAAACGAATGCTTTTGATAAAATTTCAAATTATTTTAAAAACAAATTGTCATGAAAATAAAAAATGAAAGACTCTGACAGCATCCATTCATTTATTTATTTGGTACTTTAAAAATACAAATTTGTCCTTAATGTGACATTAAAACAGACTTTAATAAACTGGTATATGATACAACAGCCATCATCCCAGATAGCACACGCTGTTCAATCCTTACACAGAAAGGGAAGATAAATGGGGGACAGAATAATGCTTCCTTTTTACTTCAGGTTTAAAAACAGGATTGTATCCTTTATCTCCATACCATTTTATGAATAGAATTCCTCACTCACTGCATTTTCAGACTTCCATATAAATATCTATTCATTGACTACATCACACCTGAATCTAACCAGTATATAAAACAATGGTTACAACTAGTGCAATAAATATATAATTCAAATTAAAAATTAAAATTAATCATAGAAAATAATTGTATAGAGAGCTAGGTACCTGTTAAAAAGAGTTTATAATCTGTAAATCAGGTCTTACTGTCATCTGTATTCTGTTTCTTAGATGCAAAAAGCATTTTTATCTACAATTCTTCTTTTTCCTACTACCTTTTTTTTAAATTTTACACACAGAGATATAGACACATACATATAAGCTGTTAGAAATGGAAAGATAGAATAATCAGAAGTGCATAAATATGTGCAGCAGCTATGCAGAATGTTAACAGGTTTTTTTATCTTTAGGATTATTTTTTCCACAGCATCCTAAGGAATCCATAAATATTGGTAATACTCTTGCGCCCAATTGAAGATTCTAATATTCTTAGGAATCTGCAGATCAGTATATATCACAGCATTTTAATTGTTCCACTTGGTATAGCAGCATTCCAATCCACTGGGAGGAATAATCCACATATAAAACTTTTGCATAAAATTCCCTGTCAGGTATAATTTTTAAGACACACCATCCAATAGAACAGGGATGTCAAACTCAATTTCATTGAGGGCTGCATCAGCATTGTGGTTGTCCTCAGGGGGCCGAGTAGGTGTGGCCAGGGTGGGTGCGGCCTACTGGGTGGGTGTGGATGGAGTGGGTGTGGCTCACTGAGTGGACGTGACCAGCTCTACATCGTTCACATCAAGGGTGCCTGTGGGGGCCTGGGCAGGAGTGGGACAGATCTGAGAGTCTCTGGCAGAAGGGGGTGGGACCAGGGCAAGTGCCAAGGCATGGTACACTGGAGGAGCCTCACCGTTCCTCTCAGGCCATGGGGGGAGGCTGGATGGTGGTGCGGGCTGCCCAGAGCCCTGGGCAGCAGAGGTCAAATGCCCAGCCTGGCCCTTGAGAACTTGCGGCACCAAGCCCAGCCCCACTTCCTGAAGGCTGCTGCTCAAGGTTCTCCTGGTTTGCTGTTTCCAGACAGCCTTGTGGAGCTAAGACTGAATGCGTTTCAGCATAGATGGCCACCACAAAATTGTACATTGGCTCCTGGCCGGCCTGGGCCAAGGCCAAGGCAGTGGGGGCCATTCCCTCACTGTTTCCAGGATGGCTTTGCGGGCCACATGAAACCACTTTGCGGGCCGCATCCGGCCCCTGGGCCTTGTGTTTGACATGTCTGCAATAGAAGATAATATATATAGTTCAGGTTGAATGTAGTCAAGTGCTTGTCTTTAGCCAAGGTTCTGGAAATGGGCATATCTTAATTGGAGATTTGAAAAATGCCAGTTGATTTTATCTCTGTGCATAGGTGGTATTCTAAATTAATTGCAGAGCTCTGAAACAGGAAATGGCAGCTGATTGCCTGTCTTGGCATAAGCTCCCCTGTTATAATTTTATATATTGGATATGCTTCAGGAATAGAAAAATACAGTCCTGCAAAAATTGAAAACATGTCAGTCGAAGGCCAATTTTTGCACCCACACAGTCTTGATTGGACTGGTGGTGTCTCTAAAGTTGTATAGAATACGGTGCTCCAGTTACTTTTAGGAATGTGCTTGCATCCTGCACAAAGCAAACACAAATGTTATCTTTGTTTATATCTGGTTTTTATGTTTGTGTATGCATGCCTTCCTTTAATCTTCTCCATATGCCAAGGCTGCATCAGCCAACTTCTTCTATTTGTTCGGTTTTGATAACCTTTCCTTCTCAAACGTTTTGCCATTTCTTTTTTTTTCTCTCTATCATTTATGGGCCGAATGTAATTCTGAGGATATAATCCTATATATAATTCATCTGAGGATATAGACATATTCTTACAAACTGATTCTCTTTGTATAATCAGCCATTATAGCTGAAATGTTTTGGATAGAGCAGGGCTCTTTGTACAGTATATAAGCTTGTTCTGAGAGTGATGGATATATTTAGTATCAAATTTTAAACCGTGCCTCTGTTTTACATTTTTATATTCAGTTATTATGTTTTTTAACCTTTTATTTGTACACCACCTAGAGTTCTTCTTTGAAGGAGATGGGCGGTTTCTAAATGTGATAAATGTGAATTAGCCTTCAAAGGGATCTTTGAAATAATATATAACATATGAATGATGTTACTTACAAATGATTATGTTCTGTTTTATTTCAATATTCTTTCTTTCAGGTTCTTGCTTGCAGGCAAATATACTGAATAGGGAAATAAATAATAAATACATGTGTAGCTAATTCAGGCACATATGCACTGAATGGCATTTGCCAACATCTTTTCCTATGCTAAAATCTGCAGGGGGGGAAACAATTTTACCTTATGAGTGGGGGAGGCTCTGGGAGGCTCTGTCATGCAGCTGAATCCTTAAAGAAGACAGACAAGTACCAAAAAGCTTTGCAAAGCAAAAAAAAAAATAATAATTAATGTAGAGATCTGTTGCCTCTCCAAGGGCTGCATTATCAATCTGGTACAATCAGTTGGCTACTGAATTTCAGCAGGGGCCATCACAGACCCTTATCTATCCAACACAATGTAGTGCTACAGAACAGACCTACATGCTACAGAACTGGAGATCCTATCATAGGAATCCTTCAGTTAAGCCCTGCCTTTCTTATCTGACTTCATGGAAATGACATCACTTTCTGCAGGTAGCTGCACTTTCAGCTCTGATCCAACAAGAGGGAATGTGGAAGCCAGGCCCCATCCATGCTCTTTTACTAATTTCTGTTCAATTGCCTGCTGTGATTAATAAGACTCTTATTTTATTCCACCCTAATAAATCTGTCATTTTATTCCATTCATAAGAATGAAAGATTTTTGGAACTCACTGTCAGTGGACTAGATCATTCCAAGAATTCTACTGTAAAAGAAAGAATAAATATAAATGTATAAGCACAGAGCAATTGACTGTAGTGATAACTCCTTTCTTTTTTAAGAAATGTAATTGAATCCAATTACCGGTACTTGGCAGTATTCAGTGTGATTTATTCTGAATGATTAAGGTTTGCAGGGATAAGTCAACATCCAATTTAAAAAAAACTTCTCCTGTAAGGTTTTATTGTGGCTGTTCATTGTTAAATTTCTTGCAATGGGAAATTTCATTGATTTCCACTGGATGTGCTATGTTAAAAAATAGAGTTATAGCCAATGAAGGGGGCGAGGGGAAAGGAATCCAGAGACAAAAGCAGATGATTGATGATGCCATTCAGACAAAGGACTGAAAGGTGAAAATGGTTTTGATGTCTGATCCTATTTAACTATTCTCACTCAAGACTTCAGCTTAGAAAATGTTCTTTTGTAACCTAGACATTTCGAGGTTGGGAAGACCACTTACCATCAAGCTATGACTGATAATGACAAATCTGCTAATTTAGGCTACAGATTTTTTATGAATGATATATGTTAATCTTTACATTTTAGTAACTACTTCAAAAAAAATGTATAGGACAATCTGGATTACTGAAGTCATGACTTGTGGTTCAAATTTGTAGGAGTTTTAGCCAGAATGCAAACCTAAGGGAAAAGATATTGTAGCTGCTTAATATATCTCCTCTCCATCTTGATCCCTTGCAAATGGTAACGTGGGATCTGGGAATTTGGGGAGTTATAAACTTATGCACATATGTAAAGCACCAAGTTCAGAAAGGCTAATTTAGTGAGAGTAATGTTTAGATTTAAAAAGTTTGTTTCCTTGTAGGCTCTAAAGGAAACATTGTTTGCTCAAGTTATGTTTCCTTTCTAAAATTCTTTCAAATCTGTATGATAAACACTTTTAGTTAAAGTTGAGCTCAATAAACTTGAAAGTGTTGGCCCTCCTTGGAGGATTAAATGGCTTCCAATTTAGGGTTTTTATGTGTAAATCTAAGAATTCCTCCAATTCATAACAACACTGCCCATCTGCTAAGCTAGTCATCTACTTCGTAAACTAGATTTCAGATGGACAGATTACAGATGACTTTAATTTAAGTTTTTTATTATTTTAATTGTATAGAATTGATATGGCGGTCTAACTGCAACACTATAACCTCAGGAGCATACAGTAGATCCAAAACATATACAAGAAACAACCATTTCCATTACATTCTCAAACATTAATAGGTGACCAAACATTCATACTCCTCTCCAGATGGGGATTCCAATTACCCTAAGCCTAAGGAAATTAGCAAAAACATGAAGTCTTGTTATTTAGGTATTACAGGAATAAGCAGCCTACATCCTACAGGAACAAGAACGACCATGAGCTGACCAGAGTTGCTTCTTTAATGTTGCCTATCTATTTACAAGAATCTCACCAGACTGACTACATTCTCTTAGAAACAGCCAGATAAAGGCTTCAGGAATTTTCCGGTAACTGGCCTCCGTCACTTCCTTCCCTGCCAGGACTCACTGTCTTTTCACTCCTCCCCCACTCTAGCCGGAGCTTCCATGATAATATGGAAGGAGTAAGCATGCCTAAGAATGCATCATGAATCTTGAAGGACTATCTATGATGAGGAAGGCAATGAAGTGATGTCAATGGCAAATATATTTCCATAAATTTTGAGTAGCCATCTAATATAAATGGGCAGATAAGTCTTATGTCCATCAGAAATGCATAATTTGAAAATTAATAAAAGCATAAACCCCCAAAAGCAACAGTTCTTCAGATTTAAAAGAGAAAAAACAACAACAAAGGAGTTGAACTGTCACGTGATGCAATCTTATACTGTATATCTCTAACTTGCTCAAGGGGTAGTGTGTAAAATTGCAGCGTTGAGCATTTTCGTCAGAATAATCAGAAGCTATGACTAACATTCACGTTAACTGATGTAAAGATATAATTTGAATTCTACACTGAGCTAGCTTGGTAAATCAAGATGGTAAATCAACCATTTAGCCTTATTCTAAAAGTGGATAGATTTAATTACAATGAGCAGACAGTTTGAAGAACTGAAGGACCAATGGAGAAAATCTACCTGTGTGATTGCCAAGAGACAACTATAATATGATGGCACATAATTATAATTATCATATTCAATTAATTTAACATTGATCCAGTTCTGTGATTTTCTTGTAAAAAATACAGAGAATGCTATCATCTGTATATTATTTCAGAAAAGATCAATAACTCTTTTTAAAAAATAGTCTGAGAAATGTAGGTTTGGCCTTTCTTTTTATAGTTCTTTGTATTCATTTTATCACTATCTAGATATAAAGAAAAGAATTCCTTTCCTCTCTACTGCCCCATCAAATACAAATATTTGTAGGCACCTAGTAGGCACCAACTATTTTATACCTGCTACTCTATCTCTAGGCTGTATCTCTATACAAATGTGATTCATATTGACTTATGGCTACTAGATCTCTTATGTAGTAATTGCTTACTGCAGTTTAATATGTATAGTTCTACATGTATCTGGGGGATGTTAATTCGTATGTCAGGAGTCTGCCATTTTCAATTATTTATTAAGAAAACAATATTTATCTAAGATAGGTGAAAAGTTTTTCCTCTCTGCTTTCAATTAGTTTGGAATTTACTATCCTCAGCCATATGTACATTTATCAAATCTTCAATTCCCAAAATCTCTCTCTCTCTCTCTCTCTCTCTCTCTCTCTCTCTCTCTCTCTCTCTCTCTCTCTCTCTCTGTGTGTGTGTGTGTGTGTGTGTGTGTGTGTGTGAATTTTTTTCTTTGCATAGTATCCTGATTTATATCAGGTGGCCTTTTCATTCCTAAGGTCATACACATAAAGAGTCCTACAGAATACATACAAAAACCCACCTAGTGTAGGAACTATTTCTTACACTATCTACCAAGATTCCTGTGAAAACTATGTACATTGTACATAGCTTACTTTCCATAACTTTACATTTCTCCATTTGCAGCTAAGCCATAACAGATGCATATCCCACAATAATAAAATTGATACCTTAAACATATAGAATTGGGCCTTGCCATATTATATTGATGATGTAACACTCAGCAAATTCATGTAGATGCTCAATATCATGATAGAAACAGAACAGAATTCCAGGAACAGCAAAACAGAAGTGCCATAATGACAAACAGAAGCTTCCAGGCATTATCTTTGGAGAATTATCTGCCATGGAGGAATGTAATAGTAGGAGGGGCACACATTTCCCTGAATCCCAATCAATTAGTAAAGCATGTCTGAAAGGTGTCCTGAGGCTAATTTCAGAGATTCAAGGGAGCAGCAGGCCTCACAAATTCTTATTCCTGGCGTAGGTTGTCAACTAGACAATCAAATCCAGATTACATTTATATAAGGCACATTTATTTATTTACAATGTTTCAGTTAAACTGTCAGCAGTTTACAAGAGATGCATAATGACATAAAAACATGAAACATTGCCAAAAGAAACTCAGTTGACTCCTACATCTACATTCTTCAACCACTAAAAGGTATATCTTTCTCTAAAGGAATGCCACTTTATGTCATTATTGTCATTCATTATTTCATAGCCAACACTTGTTGCCCTGAAAAGGAAATCCCTAATTGATGCATAGTTTAGGAACTTTAGAAGTCACCTTAATCCGAGCCAGACAATTGCTTTTTTGCTACAGTCTTCACTAATTGGCGGAGGCCTTTAAGATTCCTGAGAAAGACTTTTAGCATTCAGGACTATTCTCTCTAAAAATATGCATCAAACTGTAACATATCTTCGAATGATGTTAGAAGCCTGGAAAAAATAGAGTAAAAATGCAGTGTAGGTTGCATTTCTTCAAGCTTACAGAAAGTGCAAAATATTATAACTTCATTTCCATAGATGGAAGACATTAAGTGAGGGCACTATGATGGGACTAAACTTACCATTTTTGCTACTGTTGCCAACTTTCTTTGCATCCTATAAAAACCAATAATCAGAGGCAACAAAGTAGTATCATTCATGGTACTATGGGTTTTTAGAAAAATCAAGATAAGGTTTTTTTTTTTCCATAGCCTTATTTAGTAGGGGTTTACTAGAAAGGGTATTCCTTCCATTCAGTGGTGGGACACACCACAACATTAGGGTGACATACCAGCCTTCATCATCACCTGACAACTACGGTATTCTTGAAAGTACGCCCCATTCTAGTACAATTTTTGAAAGCTGTGGAGGTCTCATGGGAATAGGGCATGCTTTCACTCGGTATTTGGAAGCTGCAGAAGCAACAGAAGAGCATTCTCCAAAGCTGCTTCAAGAATGAAGGCCTTGTGCAACCCAGAACTCCCTCAGGTATCTATCAACAGAAAGAAAATACCACCTAAAACAATGCAGCAGATTCTGGGGGATCACAGACATGATTGGAGGTTTTTTTTTTTAACGTAAATGAATATGTAAACAGTTAGTACTCTTTTGTTCGGGGTGTCTGTGCTGGCACATCAGCAGAGTCAAGTTAGACATTTTCAGAATTTTTGATACGCTGAGCCCAAAAGGTTTGCCATCACAGAAATAGCCAGTTCTAGAGATTTGAGGAAGAAAAGGTTTTTTTTTTACCATTCTAATCAAGATTTTTTTTATTTTTGATAATATTTGGAGAAAAGCCAGTTCTTCAGCAGTCCTTTGTCTTATGAGATGGCTGTTCCGAAATAAATTCTTTTATCTGAAGTCTGCAGAAGCACTTGTGTGTGTGTGAAAGGCTTGCACACCCATAGCTGCAATATCACTATACAAGTAGAACTGCATTAATGCATCCATCATTTTCTGGATTATTGGTTACTTGTGCATATTTTCCCCAGATAACTTTGCCTCCTTGGGTGACGAGACCAAGCTCACTCACGTTCACCTCGATTACTGTACCTCTTGTGATTACTCCCAAAGAAGTATAGAGAGGAGAAGAAGGATTCTTTTTTACACCAAGAATAGGTAGGCAAAACGTGGCTTTAAGTTCTGGATGTGTTACATGGACCTTCTTAAATCGTAAACCCATTGGTCGAATGAAGCGCTCGTATTTTGGAGGTTTTCTGGTAAAGCCGTCCCCTACAAAACACACTTTGGTAACCATTCTTTTCCAAGCCTTCTTCTTTCGTTTTCCTGTGCGAATCACTTTGAGCACTTCTGTTTCTCCCTGGGCCCGGACTTTGGGCACAGGAACCTCCCATTTCCCAGCTTTTTCTTTTCGTTTTTGTTTGATCATGTTGGACAGAACTTTTGCTCGAGATTGACTCTCCCTATCCAGCAGGTATGCTGGTACAGCGCCTTCTGGGGTCTTGTCATCATTCTTCTGCTTGCTGTTTCTCTTTTCATGCATCTTAATAGTCTTTTTCATTTGTATTTTTTCCGCATGGTGCTGTTTATGGTACAGTTTAGCTTTTAATCCGATCATTTTCTTGGCTTTCTTTGACCGCTCATGAGCCTCACGACCTTCTTTCTTCCTTTTCTTCTCATGGTAATCCAAGCGGTAGCCATATCGCTTCCGATGTAACTCTATATATTCGTTTTGTGGCATTGTAACTCGGCGCCCGAAGCCCACGCAGACCCTTCTTTCGAGCCAGAAAGAAAAAAGGAAGAGCGACAGTCAAACAAGTCCGGGTCGGAAGAAAAGGTTTTAAAGCCTGCCACTGTCTACACTGTGCTCCTCTTCTAGTTTGCCATTTCCTGAAAAAAATCATTTGGATTTCAGAAAGCAAGCAAGAAAAAAAAATAGCAACATCTGCTATGTCTGTAATTATGGATCAAAGAAGCTTGAGAACTTTGATCTGTCTCCAATTTTAAGCAAACTCACTTGATTTACACTTCCATGGAGCAGAATGCAATGATCCTTCAGATCACAATTCTTTTCTTGCTACTTTTGGCATATAATTTTTGACTCAATGGTTTTTATTTGGGACGGAACTGCTTATATGAGCATGTATTGAATTTAATTCATTAGATGCAAATGGGAATGTAGGCTTTTTAAAACTAAAAACATTGCATATTCTTTATGAAATGGGATGGAATAGATTTATGAATGGATGTAACAAAATGTGAATTGGAGTAGAAATATAAGAATGACATTGGCAGAAGATGGAACATTTCCAGTACCAGGAGTATAAGTAACAACACAGGTTCTCCCTGTGACTGGCCACCTAAAATCTATCATTATCATGGTTTGCACAGTCAGCCAGAGATTCAGACTGGATTTGGCATTTTTGTTCACTTACCAAGCCCTTCCCAAGCAACTGTGATAGGCAGATGTGAATGTTTTTATAGTCTTAAAGGTATTGTTGTAGGATGTAGCTGTTCCAAGCAAAGCTGCCTATTGCAATTGACTGATGGTGATTTTGTCAACGATGATGGTGTTCAAGTGGCACTCCAATTGCTTGGGATTGCACCCAAGGCACCTATTATTATTGGTATTACATATAGTCATTCTATTTTATTTGGAGGCCTTTGTATTTTGTTATCTTCTCTAGTTCGTTCTCTTCTATTCTGCTGTGTCCAGGTAATGCCACAGTCCAGTATCCAGACTCTTTTTGCCTTTCATATTGACAGTTGTTAGGTCTGGGCTGTTATGTGTTAGATGCCTGTTTGAATTCTAAAGTCCCAGAGCACTTTAGCTTCTTCAATTTCTATTATTTTTTATATTTTATGGTTTTATTATTTGCTTGCAGGCAAATAATATTTCTTGAAGTTCTTCCAATGCTAATTGTTGCTACTTTGTCAGGCCATTGTTGGTAGTTCCCTTTTCTGAGTACAGTTAAAGCTAAATTGTACAGTGTCATGTTGTTCCCATATCTCATCTTATCCCCAGCTGGAATAATAATCCTTTTGAAGTCCTTTGTGCTTTCTAAGCTTGGATGTTTTCTTGCAGACATTATTCACTTCATTACCTGTTAGCTAGTTGGGTAATGAAAAATTAGCAAGAAAACAATCAAGCACCAAGGAATCCATAGTTCAACACCAAGCTACATATATTCTCCTCCAATAATCCTTATTATTACATGTTATTACTCTTTGAGATTGTTCTCTTGGGTCTTTCCCAAGGCTTCCCAAATAGAGAATATATGGCTCTAGAAAGCATCCCACAGTCCATCAATCTGTCCTTATTTCCGCACTATCTCTGAATGGTCTCTCCAGCTTTATTTGACATCAGCCAGGAATCTCTCCCACACAGGCAGTTTCTTTTGCTTTCCCCTGCCTGGTTTCCTCCCTTCTCTTTTTGTCTGAGCAGATGACACCACGCCATAGCTCTGATTTAAGCCATAGCTACCACACTATTTCTTGCTAGCTCAAATGCACATGACTTCAATAAAATGGATCTTTTCAGTATTGCTTATAGTTTCGTCACAAATCTAAACAATTTCTGAGCCAAATAGAGAAATGAATTTCATATAAATACACACATTATATACACATACATTTTTATTTTGATTATAAGTTTATTTTTCAGTAAACTGTCTTGACATTAAAATAATTCATTTTGAAACATCAGAATAACGTGAAATTCTTTGTTTTTGTTGTGCCCTTTTCTTGCTTGATAGTTTTTCTAAGTTGCTGTATTATTGTACGGATGGTAATGAAATATAATTTTATCAAATTTTATCTATCTACATTTTAAATTGTTGTATTTGATTCTAATTTCATTTTAAAAATGTATTTTATCCCAATTTCATTTTAAATTGTATTTGGTTTCTATTTTATTCTAAATTATATTTTAACCAATTCCATTCTAAATTGTTTTTACTGTATTTTAGTATAACGTGTTTGGAACTCTGCACCTTGATATGGCCCATGGGCTAATCAATAAAGTTATTATTATTATTATTATTATTATTATTATTATTATTATTATTATTATTAGTAGTAGTAGTAGTAGTAGTAGTAGTAGTAGTATTTACAGCAATAAATTGTATCTGAAACATTATAGTAAGACCCAGTAATTCTATAGTTAAATAGGGATTTTGGCTATAACATAATTGACAACATTTTTACTAGTTTTTCTATCCACACTTTTAATCCCAGCATTTTAGGTAGGAACATATACATAATCAATCAATTCAATTAACTAATAATTGGCCAGCTATTTTCTGCAAATTATGTCTCAAGCTATCATAAGGAATTATGGCTTTGGGGACATTCAGGAAAAGCCTGAATGTGTTGCTTGCAGATGGTTCCACACTAAGTTGCTAGTTCAGAAAATTATCTAAGGACATAGTTTAAATACACCAAATAAATAATCAATGACTGGTGTATATGATCCTCTTTTTGATGTCATATCCTCTGAGTGGGGCAGATGACATGGAAGTACCTCCCCTGTGGGCACAATTGACATTTGTTTTCCCACTCTTGCTTTCAGGCTTGTGGTATTTCTTGAAAGCAGGATCAAGTCACAACATAACCAGCCTGTAGTCCCATTTCCATTCTGCATAAGGCAGTCTTCCTCAATTTGTCATCATCTAGATGCATTTCAATCGACATTCCATCACCCAACTTCAACAGCTAGTGACCATGCTTGCCGGAATGATGGCAATAGTGTCTGGAGGGTACTAGAATGGGGAAGGCAATCATGGATGAATGACTGTGATGTATTCATTTAAATATCTGAAATGTTTCCTTGCACAAACTCCCCTTAACATCTGTCTAATGTTCCTTAGTCTGGGTAATTGAGAGGAATGAGTGTTTATTTTACTAGTGAAATACACCTGCAACCCTAAGTGCTGAATGATAAGCAGATGTTCATGTCTATAAATTGAACTACGAATAATGATTTATGGAGACATTGGAATCAAAATACCAAGTGAGAGTCAAGGTCCCCACTAGATTTTTCGCATTTAATACATCTTGACATTGTTTGGATATAGGAGGAAGGCCCATGGTGGAAACAAAGTCATTATAACATGTAACTATTTTAGAGGTACACTAGTAGTGATCTGTGAAGCAGATATAATGCAGATTGATTTTGACACATGAAACTGACCTTGAAGAGCAGATTAAACAAATTAAGCACCAGGTCTGGAAACACAGATGAAGTATAGAGTGAAACATAAGTAAAGTGATCACATCAGCCACTGTGTATCTAATACAGCCTTGCTCAATTGGGTTCCCACCAAACAGGCTGTATTATAACCTCCATCATTGTCAATCAGAAGAGTAAATGCCGTGTTTCCCTGAAAGTAAGGCCTACACCAAAAATAAGTCCTACCTTGATTTTGGGGGGATGGGCCTAATATAAGCCCTATTCCAAAAATAACCCCTAGTTTTGGGGCGAGGCACACACCTAAAAATCAAGGTAGGGCAGGGGCGGGGGGGGGTGGAGCTGCCCCACCTACCCTGCACCCACTTACCATGCAGCCAGGCCTCTCTTTGCCAGTCCACTTCTTCTTCTGCAGCTAGGCCTGCATTTCTCAGTCACAAGGCTTTTCGGAAGGCCTGTGCAGCCAAGAACCGAGCTATGGATTCAATCCGTAGCTCGGTTCTGCAAGACCTCAGCAGTTGAGCACCAAGCTATGGATTGAATCCATAGCTCATTACTCGGCTGCTTAGGCCTTCTGGAAAGGCCTGACTGCAAAATGCAGACCCCAGTGCAGCTGCAGAACCTCGGACCCAGAAGAAGTGGACCGGCTGGGTGGGGCTGTCAGTGCCAGAGGTGAGGTAAGACCTACCCTGAAAATAAGACTTGGTGCCTCTTTTGGAGGCAAAAAAAAAAAAAAGACTATTTTCGGGGAAACAAGGTAGCTATGCTCTCTAGGAAAGATATGAACTTCAGGATACATATCCAGAGAGCTACAGGTTGAAGAAACTCAATTTGGGGTTTCATTTATTATCATCTGGAATATCTAAAAAGACTTGTATATGATTGGGCTCCAAACTTTGACAATATATTGTCATTTAAGGTGGTATAGGATTTTATCTGAATTTCATTTCAGGCTGTGTCATACATGCTTGCTCAGATTTTCCCGCTTGCTTGCTTATTTGCTGACTAATGACCACAATGAAATTTTCAAATCAAAATATGCAGTTAGCATTACATGAATCAGAGTGCTCCAATTTTTCCTGTTATACCACAGGAATGATATCTGATTGCAAAATAAATTATAAGTAGTAATTTCTCACCTAGTGTAGAAAATATATATCCGAAGACTATTATTGTGTTCAGAGTGCCTTTGCAAAATGCTGCTCTAAGAGTTTTGTTCATTTATGAATCAAAGCTTTAAAACAGACATATCTTTTTCAGATTAGCTTGGATGCTTGAACAACAGCAAATAAACCAACAGAGGTTGCTTTACAAAATCTCATAGAAGTGCTGTGCTAGCACAAGTTCCAAAATATTTTCACCAACAATATTCAAAGCATGCACAGCCTTAATTTATGGTACTTCTCTAATTTTATTCTCACAAAATCCATGAGGTAAGTAATGATGAGTGATAGGAACCTTTGTTTCCTAAGTCCTAGTCTAGTTCTTTCCCCATTACATTTCACTAATTATTAGCCAGACAGATATATTTGTCATTGCTAAATTTATAAATTTTAGCCCCAAATGCAGGGACGGGTGTTCTCTAGTTGATTCAGTCCAGTTTGCGTAAAATTTAATTTTCTTCCTAAGTTATCTCATTGGTTATGGTTCCATGCTGAATTGAATAAAACTTTTAAAACTACAGTACTGTATATGTTCTTCTCTGTGAACATTAATCAAATGTGAGTCTGGGTCATCTTATTCCTCACAGTGTATCAATGAAAGTTAGCAAAGGATTCCAAAATCTACTTGATGGCTTGTAAGAATCCAGACAAGAAGAAGAGCAACAGCATGAGATCCTGGCATACTCTAGTAATCCCTCTTGTCACAAAGTACAAGACCAATATTGTTTTTGTAGCAAGCTCCTCTTACTGGTATTGTGATGCTTGCAAGTTCATTTCATGCATGTCGGCAAATTATTTTATATGCTTTTTTCTTAAATACTATATTAAATTTCAGTATAGCATCAGATGTTCAAAAGAGTTCAACACATATATCAAGAAGAACTGCAGAGAGAAAAATAGAAAACAGTGATGTGAAACATAAAGAAAATAAATACACTAAAAATCAGGAGAAAAGCTTTACTAATGCCAAGAAAGTATTTGGTGGCAATATATTGATGATTGCTGAAGATTGGAACAGTATAAATATTTCAATTATCAGTAACCTTCTCTGGATGTCTGTGGTAGTTGGTTAGATTACAAAAGATGTGCAAAAATAACTTATAATTTTACTTCTAAAAGTGAAGTTATGTATCCGTATAAGGCATAGAAAAAGAAATGGTTGACCGTGAAGATGAAACAATGAGAGTAAAACAGCATATTTCCAAAAACACGTATCTTTTGATATGTGTACAATAAAAGTGTACAATAAAATTGTATCGTTACTAGAAGCTGCTAATGTGAATTTACTTTACTTAATTTAATAAAATGTCAACCAAAAATTCATTAAAAAGTACTGGTTTTAGGATCTATAGTAAGAACCAATAAAACAGTGCAGTTAGCAGTGCAAAAGTAAAATGTGGAGTCAGTATTGCAAAGAATATTTCAAGAAAGTTAGAAACTCCTGATATTGATCATATCTGACTTTATATGTATCAAAAATTTGAGGAAACCTATCACTTTTTTCAGTACTGATCTGCATATATAAAATCATTATTGCAGGATTGACCTACCGTAGATCAGCTGCTGATCCATACATGAAAGTTTGTTCAAGGAAGAAATACACTCAAAATGAAGTGGCTGTCCTTCAGTTGTTACCAATGTGAACACAAGCTGAAACTCTTGGTTTGGTTTGGTTATGTCTTTGTAAAATAATGCAGCTTTTTAAAGTAATCCATTGATACAACCTGATCAATTGTACTTTTCATTTTGAAAGGTTACAAAAACAAATTATTGATGGAATCAGTTGACTAATTTAGATAATGCCTAGCAACACATCAATGTGATATATTGAGGAAATAACCATGGCTGGGGAGATATTGAGAAAACAGAACGGCAAACATTTCATTTCCTTTTACTGTTGTCTTAATTCTGTGATTCACCTAAATGGAATAATAATGTCTGTGGGAAAGGACATTTGTTTCTTTTATCCTTCCAGACAGTTTATCAAAATCAAATTGCAATCTGTTTGGTAATTGGAAAAGGGACAGCTTTTGCAACTGTTCTAGTGAGGCCACAAGTATTGCTAAGAGATAGGAAAAGATGGATAAGCTGTATTATCTTACATATTACTCATGGAAAAGATAAGAAAACATGCATTACTTTATGGATTACTATCTCTGTAACAAAACTTTGATTTTCAGCCAAATTATAGCTTTTGAAGGCATCCTGTATGTTATTAGCTTTTATAAGATAGAATCTTGGGCTCTGCAGATGGACAGTGACACAAATTCTTTAGCTCCATGCAAGAAAAAGGATCAGCTACTTAGATCAGGGATAAGCAATAGGGTGCCAGTTAGCATTAATAATCTTACTGGCTTCTTGCTCCAGCAAACTTCATATAAAATAATGAATAAGAAACTGCTGCAAAGCAGTAATAACGTATATCAACATCTTTACTTGATTTAATGTTTTAGAGGAGGAAATTATTTCATAGCCACTATATATTTTAGGACTTCCAGATATAGATTGCAAAAATCTAGATGACCACTAGATAGCAGCAAAGAAATGCAGAACACTAAATTTTTGTTGGCATTTAGGGTCATCTGGCATTTGTCAAAATTTCTTCATTCATGGAACACAAAATAAATACTCAGAAAATGCAGACTAAACAGATAAATACGCCTTCCTACATTTCATCTTTAAATTCATACTTTTTGGTAAATAAGATAATGTTATAGTTGCCTTCCTGTGTGCCTTTCCATCTCCTCCTTTTTAAAATGCCTTTTTGGCTAAATCATGTATTTTTAAATTTTTCATAGTTAAATTAATTATTTATGATTTATTTACAACTTCAGTTATTTTTATATATCAAATATCACACTACAATCAGAGCACAATTTAGAAGAATATTCTTAATAAATATCTAAATGGGCAGGGATAAGTTGATCTTGAGTTCAGCGAAATCTTATTGGTAGATATTAATGTTTATATCGTCTACTCACAACTCTTTTCTGTCTGCTAATGCACGATCACAGTTCCATGTGGCCCAGCATGCTTACATTATTACTTGTTGTTTCCCTTTTTATTTCAATAAAATAGATTTCAAAGCACCAGTTCTCAGTCACCAATGAATGTATGCAATTCAATTGATCAGTAGTGGATCTGGAGGAGTGATAGGCTGAGAAAGAAAGCAGCTCTGGCCTAGCCAACTGACTGGCTGTGAACCATGGAAACTAAGTGAACTGTGTATTTATTTATTTATTTAAATTAGTGGGTGCATCTTTAGTACTTTTTGTTCATTATAATTTGATGACTGTTCATCTGATTTCCTTCTGCTTGTTGAAGTAAGACTTTAACAGTTAAGGTAGTATCCTTACCATGAAAAATAATTCAAGACATTAGACCAGGGGTGTCAAAACTGCCGGCCTGCGGGCCAGATGCGTCATGCCAAAACCGCGCCCACCCCATTGCCGGCAGTGGGAAAAAAGTCACGATATGTCACAACACGTCACGTGACGTCACGAGTTTGACACCCGTGCATTAGACATTCCTTAAGGAGTCCAGTAGACTGACACTATGTTGGGTAGGATATCAACTGTGATTTTTACCATGCTTCTTAAATCTTGTTTCCACTTCGAAAGGAGTCATCTACATGAGTTCATTTAAACAGCCAGTTTAGTTTAATGGTTGAGGTGGACTACAACTGCAAGACTATAAGTCCTGGTACTTCCTCAAACATGGAAACGGGCATGGGATTTGAGCTAGTTGTTTCTTTCAGCCCAATCCACCTCACAAGGGGGAAATTGAAGGAATAATTAGTATTATGCATACTGGTTTAAGTTATATTACTAAAGGTGTGGTATAAATAAATTTATCTCCCAACCACAAGATAAATTTATTTATATCGCATTCTTAGTAATATAACTAATAACTAATATAACTAAAATATAGTTACATGCATAATTAGTATTATGCATACTGGTTTAAGTTATATTACTAAAGGTGTGGTATAAATAAATTTATCTCCCAACCACAAGATAAATTTATTTATATCGCATTCTTAGTAATATAACTAATAACTAATATAACTAAAATATAGTTATAAAATGTATATAATAGTATATAATATATGATTTATACATTAATTAATATAATTAAATTAAACTAACATAATTAATATCAACCCCACAAGTTCACCATTACCAAAAACACCAGATACACCACATAGCTTTGGGTTAGGTAATTTATTAAAGTGTGCTGGAGTTTAACAAAAAAGGAATGGTGTTTATTCCCAAATAACTGTTCAATGGTTTTTTTATTCAGTTAGACTCAATGTAATGTAATGCAATTATAAAATAAAATAGCACAGAATCTAGATTTTGCAAAATCTATAAAAATAAAAATATCAACACCTGGTGGAAGCAACAGTTAAGTAGTCCTCATAGATTCCTGCGGTCTTAAAAATTTAGCAGCAAAGATGCCATGCTTCTTCACTGCCATTTTCACTCAAGAATATTTCATTGTTTGACTATTCATGGCAAAGAATGCTACAAGTAGCTCACTCTTCAAGTTGATGGATTTGGGCCTGTTAATTTCTCTCACCCCAGCTTACATGACGGACTGGTTGTTGTGGGGAAAAAAAAAATAAGAAGGAGCACTGTGTATATCACCTTAAGCTCTATGAAAGACAGGATCAATCAGTCAATGGGATGTACAAATCCTTTTCTGTTTTCTTCCTTATTCTACTTTTCTCAGTCAAGGAAGATTTATTTTATTTCCATATTAGATTTCTTAATGTACAAATATCTATAATTATTTCTGTAAATGCATCCCATATTTGGTTGCAGAATTTTGCACGGTGATGTCAGCCCCACTGGGTAGACCAGCCCATGAAATCAAGTCCATTTGTTATAATTATAGAATTTTTTTTTAATTTAAAAATTCCCTTTATTAAAGCAATCAGCATTGTACATAAAATCTTTGTATGCATCAAACATCATGGCATCTGATATACAACACTACGTATTATTCTTTGTAGACGTCTGGTTTGGTAAACATTCTTCACTCCTCACTTCAATCCTCTATTATACACCTGTTACATTTTTTTCCCCTCTATGATCCCTAACAATAGGTCCTGAGGTAGTAGTTAAACATTAAATGTAAGATCATATTAGTAATCAATCATCATAGAACACTACATATAACACTAGGTATTAATCTTTGTACACATCTGGTTTAGTAAATTGAAGTCTGATTTTGCTACGTCTTTTCCTTCTTCCTGAAATTCAATCAGTTAGAGAGGCATCTGCCTGAGCTGCTTTTGAACGTTAGTTCATTGTTCTGCGTGATATAATTTGCATATCTCCATCAATATAGCTCCATCTTCCTCACTCTCTACAAATATAAGTATTGTAATCATTTTTAATACATTTTCATTTCCTTTTATTCTCCTTAATATTTATCTTTTGGCACCTTTTTAATGCATTGCAGAAGTTGAAAAAGTATAATTTTCAAAGATAACCACATTTTGGTCTTGTAAAATCCTTGAAAGTGAGAAATTAAAATAATCTGAAGAAAATAAATGTTTCCCCTCATGCATAGCAAAAAGCACTTTTGGACATGAGCCTTGTTCCAAAGACCAAGTCAGTTGTAATGTCTTGCAAATCAACTAATTATTATCCATCATGTTAGTCACTGCTGAGCAGTGCATGCCTATTCCATGAGCCATTATTCCAATCAAATCCATCCTTCTTATGTCCTCAGTATAAGCAAGAGGAGCTTCAAAAAACATACCACTATCTTCTCCAGAGAATTTGAGGAATAGACACCACCATTTTCACTTTCAACTGCAGCTATAGCAACAGTATTCGCAGTAGGGATCTTTTTCTTTCTTTACTGTTCAGCTACTAATCATCTGTCTATAATAGGGATGTCAAACTCAATTTCATTGAGGGCCGCATCAGCATTGCGGTTGCCCTGGGGGGGTGTGTGGCCAGGGTGGGTGTGGCCTACTGGGTTGGCATGGAGTGGGTGTCGCCTATTGGGTGGACATGGCCAGCTCTATGTCGTTCACGTCAAGGGTGCCTGTGAAGGTCTGGGCAGGAGTGGGACAGATCTGAGGGTCTCTGGCAGAAGGTGGTGGGACTAGGGCAAGTGCCAAGGCATGGTCCACTGGAGGAGCCTCACTGTTCCTCTCAGGCCATGCGAGAGGGGCTGGATGGTGGTGCAGGCTGCCTGGAGCCCTGGGCAGCAGAGGTCAAATGCCCAGCCTGGCCCTCGAGCACCCGTGGCACCAACCCAGCCCCACTTCCCCAAGGGGGCACCCAGCTGCACTTACCTCCTCCTCAAGGCTGCTGCTGCTGTGCGTGCTCTCCTTACCCAGTTTGCTCATGATGGGTATAAGAGCAAAGTCAGAGGGAGGCCCATTCCATCTCCATGGGAGGAGACTCGGCTTTGTATCCAAAGCTTCCTTAGCAATAGGATGGGAGACCCCCAAGATAGGCCAGGAGGAGGGGGCAAGGGGATGGTGAAAGGGCAGCAGGGCAGGACTAAGGCAGGACTTCCCTCAGGCCCTCCCTCTCTTTCTTTCCTTTCTTCCTTCCTAAGTACAGAGTGGTGGAAAAATATTTGAGATGAGGGAGGGAGAAAAACAGGAAAGAAAGGCAGCTGGGGAGGTGTCACCCTTTGTGAGGAATGAAGAAATACACCATTGCCTGGAAGTGGCCAGCACATGGCCCTCACCTACTTCACATATCTGGCTTGGTGGGCTCTGGGGGAGGGGATGCCATGAGCAGCGTGAGAGTCAATGTTACCTGTGCAATGCTGCCCAGTCCCCAGCCTGCCCAGTCTCGGCAGGCAGTGGGACGCTCTCCTCACAGCGCCAAGAGGCTGAACCAGGCAGTGCGAATCCAAAAAGAAGTGCGATATCACCCACCCCTCAGCCTGCCCGGTTTCGGCAGACAGCAGGACGCTCTCCTCACAGCGCCAAGAGGTTGAGCCGGGAAGTGCAAAGCTCACCAGCTTTGTACTTGCTGCCTGCTGAAACTGAGCAGCATTGCACTTCTCATCAGTTTTACACCACCCGGCTCAGCCTCTCAGTGCTGTGAGGAGAGCACCTCACTGCCTGCCAAAACCCCTCCCCCGGAGCCCATCAAGTAGGCGAGGGCCATTTGCTGGCCACTTCCAGGAGATGGTGCATTTCTTCATTCCTCACAAAGGGTGACACCTCCCCAGCATGCACTCGGGGTGGGGCCGATGTGGCAGGGGCTAGTTCCTCGCTGTTTTCAGATGGCCTTGAGCTAAGACTGAATGCGTTTCAGCATACATGGCCACAACAAAATTGTACATTGGCTCCCGGCTGGCCTGGGTCAGGGCCAAGACAGAGGGGGCAGTTCCCTCACTGTTTCCAAGATGGCTTTGCGGGCCACATGAAACCACTTCGTGGGCCACATCCAGCTCCCGGGCCTTGTGTTTGACATGTCTGATCTATAAGTTGGACATTAATTTTTGAAAGTGGGAATACAAACTTGGTAAAAATGAACAATGAAAGATTTTTCAATCTGTCAGATACTCAAATATGCCCAACTCAAATCTTCTAAAATTTACAATGTTCTAAGTGAGTACTTTTCACCACAGTGGCAACATTAGAGTAACTAGACACTATACTGAAATTTTTCAGATATGCATCTAGTGAAGTGGGGTTGCATTCGGCAAAATGTTAATGTATTATTGATGGGGCTACATTCTGCGCAAAGGCGGAGATCTTTGGGAGGAGTGTTTTCTTAAAGTGTGCTAAACTTACATTTTATGAATGAGAATATTTGTAGCTCAGGGTTGAAATTAACTCTTAATTTCTTAATTAATTAATTAAGAGTTATCTATTAACTGTTTAAGAAAGGGGTGTCAAGCTGCCGGCCCGCGGGCCGGTTTCATCATACCGGAGCTGCGCCCACCCCATTGCCGGCAATGGCAAAATAGTCCCGATACGTCTCGCGACGTCATGTGACATCACGAGTTTGACATGTCTGCTTTAGGAGGACTCAGCAAATGAAGCACACAATTTCAGTTTCCTACCATGCTAAGGTAGCAAATACACCAACATTGTAGTGTAAATATAAAATTAAGTGAGGGGTCCTTGGTGCTCTCTGAGCTTGCTTGTTTTCTTGCAGATGTTTCATTACCCTAACTAGGTAGCATCATGTTACCTTATGCTTCATTTGCTGAGTCCTCCTAAATAATTAATAGGTAATTCAGCACTTTCCACAAGAAATAAGATTGAGATGAAATGAAAGCCATAGCATTATGCATATTTTCTAAGGAATAAATCCAACTGAAAAATGTAGGACATACGACTCAGTTACATGCTTAGAATTGAGCTTTATGGATATTAGGAAATCCTGTTTGCCAGGGAGGAGGTTTATTTATTCTCCGATAGAAGCCAGCTTTAATAAAGCAAGTCTATTCTCTCCCGAGAGACAAGCAAATAGCTGAGAAGTGCCATAAATTTCATAAATCCAACTTAAGGGCACAAAACATGATCTGCATTATAACAAGTTTTCTGTCATGTGCTTCCTTTGGAAAAAAAGTGCTTAATGGGAGTGAAATAAAACTTTTATCTCTGACTAAATAAAGTGTATGGGGAAACGTTTGAATAAATGTTTTCAGCTGGTTTTAATTTGCCCAGAAGGGAAAAGTGCATATTTCCCAACATAAACATGATTCCAAAAAAAAAAAGAAGTTGAGAAAGAACATACTAATTACTGTTTTATTTTGATTTATTCTTTATACATAGGTAAGGAAGGGTTTCTCCTACTTTTTTCTCTTCTCAATATTTTCCTCTAGGTTAAAAAATGTTTCGCTTCAAGTAAAATTTTAAAATCTGGAGGTGCGGAAGCCTTAAAATTAGCTACTTTTGTGCCTGCTCACAAAACCTTTTGCCAATATAAGTGCCAATTGGTTTGGAAAGGTTCTTTGGAAGTAGAACATTTCCAGAATCAAGTTTTTTCTCAAGAAATCGGATGATCAAACATTCTTGTTCCAGCACTGGCAAAATTAATTGGAGAAGAATCCAATTCATTTGGCATTTGAGTGCATATCATCTTATCATGGATTTGCTAACTGCATACAATTTATTTATTTATTTAATGGAAACATTCATCGCTTTTCAGCCTGAAAAATAGCCAGAACAGCTTAAGGATGGGGAAAAAGGCATGCAAAATATGTGCAAAAAGGTGTGCAAAATATTTCAGACTGGTAACTTGCCAGTTCTAAAATACATTATTCCAAGATTACTGGAACAAGGACTGCTTTAACAATGAAAAGGAGATCAGATGAAAAATTTGGTTAGCCTGGAACAGCCTCAGAAACACTTTCAGCCATGAAAAGTTTTATATTATGATAATTCTTAATATTTTATGGAAAAAATATTTTATATATTTACATAATCCTAGGTGAACTGATAGTAATATAGCAAAAAGATGAAGAGTCTTATAATGTAATGATGAGAAAGGATCTCAAAATTAATATACTAAAGATCAAAGTAATTGTTTTTCATAGGGAAACTGGAATGAACAAGTTCTGTAGAGGTGGGGAAACATTGGCGCAAGTAGAGGGATTGGTCTACTCTGGTAGTAATGTTCTGAGATAAGCAAATATAGGTAGAAAGATAGCAGGCAATGTATGTGATACATTGTGATGAACATTTGTCTAAAGAAAATGACTGTGTATAAGATGGCACTTCCACTTAATTTCCTATATGAAAGTAAGAGTTGGATGTCAAAGAAGTATAAAAATAAGATGCATGCAGTAGAAATGGAGTACTACAGAGTTTTGTCCTGGATTGGTATTCTTCAGTATTTCAATTACATTGATGATGTAGATGGCATTTTAATCAAATTTGCAGATGATACAAACTGGATTAAATAGCTAATATTACAATAAAGAAACAAAATTTATCTTCTAGCTAGAAAAATCAGCTGAAGATAAAATAATAAATTTTATTTTTTTTATTGGTTTTTTAATTTTTAACAGAAAAAGAAAAATGCTCAAATCAAATCATAGTGTTAAAATAAACAATAAACATAATCACAACATAAATACATATTTCAAAATCATCCATGAACAAAACATAAGTACTTATTTCAATACATCTAATAATAATAACTCAACTGAAAATAATCATAGACCACATTTACCAAACAATTAACATTACTGCTCGGTACCCCCACCACCACATCCCCCTAACCCTAACCTTCTCCCCTCACTTACCAACTAACTAACTACTCTCCTCCCTCCTTCTCTATCTCCCTCCTTCTACTCCACCCAACTATCCCTACTCTTCCCCCTTCTTATCAACTTTCTACTTACATCAGCCTTCACTCCTCCTTCCTCTTTCCATCAGATGTGGTGCCCAGAGGCCACCCGAGCAACCCCTTAATAACAATAATTACATATTCTTACATCAACCCCAATTGCAGTTGAGAAAACATAGTATATAAAATTGTAAACCCTCCCTACCCCCCCCTGACTTCCCAGAGTGAGTACAGGGTAAAACAAAAGAAAACCCACTACTTCAAACAAAGTTATTATATAATCCTAACAAGAATTTGAAACTATATACTAAATACAATCTCTACTTAACATTTATTCAACCTTATCAATTCTAATACATATCTAATCCCTCAATCAGTCCATCTAATATCAAACCTTAAATCATTTCAATCCACTAAACAAAACAGACAAATCGTCTTGTTAAGAGTATTAATTTTCATTTACATATCTAAACCATCAATCTAACGATCAATCCATCATATATGCATATATTCTTAATCAATTTAGTATATCTTCCATTAAACAACCTCTCTTACATCTTACTCATAAACTTGGTCCTTGATTCAGCCCATAATCTTAGATTGGCCTTAATTCCTTACACTTAATTTTAAATTTTTACTTCTTCAATCGACTTCTGGGCTTTCTCATATGTCAAATAAACCTAAATAACAAATACAATCTATTTAATCCATTTCTAACTTAGATTCCTTCAACCTTATCAAATTACATAATGCTTATCTATCCCATCAATCAATCAGTCTAATGTCAAACCTAGATCATTTCAAAGCAAGTACATTCTTCTTCAATTTAATTATATCTTCCATTAATCATCTTCTCTTACATCTTACTCATAATCTTAGTCCTTGAGTCAGTCCATAGTTTTAAATTACCCATAATTCCTTGCATACAATTTTAAATTTCACTTCTTCAATCGTACTCTTGGTTTTTTCTTCTGCCAGGTAAATCTCCATAACGAGGCCTCCCTTCCAAGTAATAAGTCTCTCTTTTTTACTTGCAATATCATTTGAATCCATATAAACCATCTTAACCTTTGCATTAGTCCTCTGTTTCTCTTAACCATAGACTTTCGTTGAGGTAACATTTCAAATCTCTGTCTTTGCTTTTCTTGGTCCTCGGCACCATAAATAGATTGCTTCTTAAACTGGATCAATTTCTCTTTTTTCTCAGTTAAATCTTCTTCTTGCTGCTTGTCTGAGAGGAATAGCCATCCCCTCCTGTCTTGAAACAAATCCTCTTCCTCCACTTCGTAAATGAACTGTTTATCAAGCAAGATCCATTTCCCATTATTCTCTTTATTCTCAATACTGTCTTCTTCTTGTTTGGGTTGTTGTATAAAATGTTCAACAGTCAGTTGCAAATCAATTTCATTTGGAAAAAAGGATCTAATTAATTTTAATATTTCTGTATTAGTCTCTTTCAATATTGCAATACTTTCTTCTTTAAATTCATCAATGCGATCCAAAATAGGTTTGACATTAAAACGTAAATTCCATTCCATTTTAAATTTTAAAACAATCGCTCTGGCTTTAATCCAATTTCTACAATCGTCTCTCTAGCTTCGCTTACGAGAACAAAGAAAAAAAATGGAGAATTCACTTTCACTTTCAAGCACTTTCCTTTAGCAGTGAAAGTAGTGAAAGCTATACGCCATCTTGAATGCATTATGTTAAATGTAACAGTTAGAAATATATAGCCAGAAAAACAATAAAAATACTTGCACTCCAATAAAAACTCCTGTATTTACTCAGTCTGCAAACAGTTCTCTCTTGTGTTCTATTTTAAAAGCAGAGGCGGTGGCGGCGTCTTTTTCTGTCTGATGACAGAAGCGTCTCTGGGCAGGAGCGTCTTCAGGAGTTATGGGGAGCTCTCACTCTTAATCCCTGAAAACTTTTTCCAGGGATATTAGAGGAGCTCAACCCTTTACTCCCGATGCTCTGCACCTCTTCTTCGCCCGAAGAGGGGATTTTTCACTGCAAAAAACAGCTGATGTTCGCTATTTTTTGCGGCTTTACATACCCAGGGAACGGAGTCTCACAGAGGAGACTCTAGCGACGCCGGCGGAGCCACCAGAAGTCCGATAAAATAATAAATTTTAAGGACAGAAAAGTGAAAGAAATCAAATGTGTAGTTCCACTATATTCTGATCTGCTCAAATCCCACTTCAAATATAGCATTCAGTTCTGAACTTAGGATGGATTTAGACAATTAAAACAGGCAGAGGAAAAGAAAATGATGGTTGGGAGGGGACAAAGCTTATAATAAAGAGTGAACCAAGCATTTTAGCCTGCACAAAGATAATTACATAAGGGCATTCATAAAGAAGGTGTCATAGAAAGAGGGTGTCTTTATGCAGAAACAGCTGAAAAATGATTACTGCATTTCACCACAAGCCTTGCAAACACACGTTCTTTGTATTGCCTCACTAATTAAGGGATTAGTCCAACAGGTAAAGGATCTGTCTGTTCTGTCACTCCTGTAATTCTGGAAGAATCAGTTAGTAATCTTTGGTACTGGTTACCTTTCTCCCAATGTCTCCACCTAACCTGTAGGATCTGTTAGAGAAGGCCTGTTCTGAACCCCATTCTTGTAACAATTCATGTAAAGGGTCCCAGGGAACATGCCTTATTCATAGTGGCACCTACCTTCTGGGAAGTTTTTCTCCCCATCCCCATCTCCATCCCTCAAGTTCACATTGCTCTGTTAAGCAAACTTTTTGTCCAGGTGCTTGAGATGAGGTACTGTTTTTGGGGTGTGTTTTGCACAATCAAGTTTCGTTCTTTTTGGTTTCCATTATTTTTATTCTGGTTTGATCATCTCACTGCATGTTGACTTGTTAACTGGATTTTTTTTTTAAGCTGTGCTCTGTCAAAAAGAAATCAAAAAATCGCTCAACACAGGATTCCCTTCCTTTAAATGAAATATATAGATCAGGGGTCTTCAAACGTGGCCTTTTTATGACTTGTGGACTTCAACTCCCAGAATTCCTCAGCCAGCGTGCCTGGTGAGGAATTCTGGGAGTTGAAGTCCACAAGTCATAAAAGGGCCACGTTTGAAGACCCCTGATATAGATTAATTCATGATTTATCAATGTGCTCGATAAAGTTGAAAGTAACGATGTATATAATCATGAAATCAATTTAAACTAATATTTTCCTATAAGGACATTTGTCAATCTATGCCTCAGTCAAGGAATTACCTGCATATTTTATTGCCATTGCTAAATATTTGCAGAGTTCTAAGGGAAAAGATCACCTCAATTGTCCTTTGGTTTGCTTTGTGTTTATAACACAAGCATTAATTCCTTACATATCATTAGGGAACGAAGAAGGAATAAGATGCTTTTTTAAAATATCAAACATAAAGGATGCTTTAACGCCTTTTTCAAAGTTGTTTTCCTTTAGTGAAGGATGAAACAATAGCTCCTAGCTGTGATTCCCTCCCTTCTCCTGGTACCCAGAAAATCACTTCCAGCCTCATTACCAAATCAACACACCATTTAGCAATATAGAAAGGTCAAAAGAAGAATATTAATAGGTAGAAGGACATGTCAAACCTGTGTGGGAAGCTCAGTGGGTAGTTACCACACTGTGAGTGTAACCTAGAAAATAGCAGGGACTGTTGTGGTGTTTTTTTTTCTTTGTTTTTACTGGAAATTTTCTTCTTCTATCATCTGGAAAAACTTCTTCCTTAGGCTTATGAATTTACTCAAGGTAGTTCTAGTCCAGTGGTGGCGAACCTATGGCACGGGTGCCAGAGGCGGCACTCAGAGCCTTCTCTGTGGGCACGCATGGCGTCGCCCCAATCCTTAGGACTTCAACTGGATTTTATAAAACCTTTTCATTTTAGGCCTCCGCCGCCGTGTGCAAAAAAAGGAGAGGTTCAATCAATGAGTCAATTTCAACTTCTCGCAGGAAAAAAAAGATCTTGCAAAGTTGGAATTGATTGATTGAACTTTTTAATCCCACCCAGTCTACCATTACCACCGCAGCCATGCCCAGGCAATGGGCCACACCCACCCAATTGGCCATACCCAGCCAATGGGCCACACCCACCTGGCACCCGACAATGCATAAGTGGGTTTGGGGTTGCAGTTTGGGCACTCGGTCTCTAAAAGGTTCGCCGTCACTGTTCTAGTCAATAGCAACACTTCATTAAGCACCAGACTTCCAATTTCCACTGCATGAGTCAAACTCCCAGCCTTTGCAAATACAGTGTAGTCCATTCCAACAGCAAGTGGTATTATATAAAAAAGATCCCAGGCAGGTAGATAAAATTATGATTTTATTAATATACTACTTAGATCAATATTACACCATCTCCATTCAAATATAATAAAAGTTTAATTAACAAAGTCAGCTGTCTATGTCAGGTTGAAAGAGACCCCTAAAGAGGCCAAAATGATTAAGAACTCCAACACAAAGAAAGGTCCCCTGACTCAGAAGCAACTCCAGACCTATCAAATTTCACAAAACTAGCATGTTATATTCTTGATGCCTATCAGTTGTCACAGAACAGTTGCGGCATTTGAGTGGGCTGCTGTTCAACCTCCCAAGCCCAATATGGGACGTCATTTAAGAATATGATGATGTCACGGAAAGTGGCAGGGCTGAACATTTTCAGCCCATTTTGGCAGGAAGGGAATTTAAGATTGGAAGTGCAAGTTCTTATTACTATTTTTCACCCCTTGAATTCTATAAAATGCATCTTTTTCACTGTTCCTTGGGCCTTCTGGCCAAAAGGACTTGCAGAAACCTTTGGCGTTCATTCCTATCATTGAAAAATAATTATCACAGATCTCAAGAAAGTGGAGTTGATAAATATGACGCTGGGTTGCCCATCTGAATTTCGAATGTGTCTTGTCCACTCACCAGCATAGCAATATGTATCCATAGCTGTAGCTATTGGGAAAAATATCAAATGTTATACTAATATGCCATCATTCCATCTTCAAGGTTTTTAACACTCTTTTAAAGGCAACAAATAACATTTTTGCAGCCAAGACATTTGTCCTTGTAGTACATGCTTGGACATATACTGAAATGTTGATGGGGATGCTTCCAATTTATTTTGCTCCCTTTAATATTGATTGGGTTTAGAGGATTTTTTTTTTTTGCTCAAAAATCTATGGTAAGATTTGGAGGGGAGGGGAAGGGAAGAGGAGAATAAGATATTGTTCAAGTTAGGTGTTTTGCGCTCTCCTACAGATAGTGATAGAAAGCCCTGATTGTTATGATGTTCCCTGCAATTTCAAATGTGCAGAAATGAAGTTGACTACAAGCTGGTTTTGGACTGCTTATTCAAGGATTTGTGGAGCAGAAACAGTAGATTGTAGAAATGCCCGAAGACTACAATAATGATTTTCAGCTTGGAACAGAAAAAGTTAAAGTAATTTATGAAAGTATACATAGTTATACTCAGTATGGAAAATATGGATATGTTTTTCTTCTCTGTATTAGAGTCAGGGCCCATCCGTTCGAACTTGGACAGCTTTTTTTAAATTGCAGTAGGATATAAAGGCAGTAAAATAATTAATGTAATAAAAAGATTAGATATTAATATTATTAGATTTTTATCCCTCCTTTTAAATGTACTTTGGCCAACTGAAATACTCCTATATAATGACTTGTTTATGAGGACTATGCTGGCAGGTTCTGTACTAGAGTTTATCTGGTGGAACCCAGATGGCATGTCTTTCCTGCTGTAGCCCTCCCCCCTCCCCCATTTTCTGCAACACCATTCTCCCTGAGGTAAAGTTGGACCCACCCATCCATTTTCTGGAAGACTTTTAAGACTTCATTTTTCCATCAGCCTTGGGGTCATTAGCCATGGTGAACCTGCAAGATGGTTATGTGATGCTAAATGATTGTGTTGTCTCACTTTCTTTGTTTTTTATCCTTTATTTATATTGTTAATATCATGATTCTAATTGTGCGTATATTTTATGCTACCCAGACTTATGTTTCATGAGATGGGTAGCTATATTAATTTATCAAATCAAATCATTATACTATCAATTGCTATGAATTTTGATTACTCTTTATTACACTTTACACTCATTGACAGCATCATCTAAGGAAAATCAGTGATGAAAGAAGACTGTTATCCTTTTATCTGTGTTGATTCCCCAAATGTATTTAATTGTTCACTGTGTGATGCAGAATGCTGGAGCAGATGGACTGTTGGCCTGATGAAGCAGCATTTTCTCCCCCACCTACATTCTAATGTTCCATTCTTGCCAATAAAGGATGGCCACAGATTCTAGTGAATCAGATAAAATACAATTTTTATAATAAACAAATAATTATGACCCCCCCCATGTAACAAGAATTTTGGTCAGATAAGCCTTCCTCCAGGAGTTACATCCCCATTCAGCACAGTCTGTATATCCTTTGCCCTGTTGAGTCACCAAACATTCAAAGACAGCACAAACCCACAAATAACATATTTCTGAATAAAGCAATAAACATGAATCTGCTATTTTAACAGTAAGAATCATTATTCACTATTGACTGGAAATGTTGACTGACTTTTAATCATACCAATTTTTGTAGCATTTCCTAGTGTCACATAAGAGACAGTACTCATTGTTAAGTGGACCAGGAGTTGGTTACTGGTGTTATTCACATACATGAAAGGAAATGCCATGTAAGTCAATGCATTCATTTCACTATTTTCAGGCTGGCACCTCCCAAAAGGCTTGCAAAGTAAGTTAGAAGACTTAAAACAACATCTGCTGGTATTTAAAGCATCCAGATCCATTTGCATCATTTCCTGGAAATACGTATTCTGTTCTCAGAATATAAAAACCTGAAAGAGTTTGAACTGGAACAGAATTAAATAAAAATGTACTTCAACTTTATACTTTAAATCACACCTCCAAATAGTGAAGACTTGAAAAGATGCCCCACTTGCCACAAAGAAGAAAGGGTCAACCTATTCTCCAAAGCACCCGAAGGCAGAACAAGAAGCAATGGATGGAAACTAATCAAGGAGAGAATCAACCTAGAACTAAAGAGGAATTTCCTGTTAGAACAATTAATCAGTGGATGGCTTGCCTTCAGAAGTTGTAGGTGCTCTATCACTGGAGGTTTTTAAGAAGAGATTGGACAGCCATTTGTTCAGAATGGTATAGGGTCGCCTGCTTGAGCAAAGGGTTGGACTAGAAGACCTCTAAGGTCCCTTCCAACTCTGTTCTATTATTCTGTTCTGTTAAGTCTAGGGACATTATAAATGTATTTCTATATGAGAATTTCTTGGCACATTGCTGTTTGGAGCAATGAAGTCATGAACTATTACAAAATGTATTGATGTTTCTGAATTGTGATGTATTTTTTTTAAAAAAAAATCTCTTCAGTTATTTCACCAATCACTTTCCCTTTTCCAAACAAAAAGAAAATATCTTGTAATAAAGACTTTTTGTTCAGATTGCTGACAATGTCCATATTTAAGGCAAAGACATTCATTTCTGTGAGAAAGTGGAGAAATGCTAAGACAACAGTTAAAGGAATTTATGATTTTTATTACAAATTTATTTTAGTCATTAATAAATCTATTCAAATTCTTTTCCAACAAGGGAGAATTATCTGGTATTCCAAAATAGGCTAGAAAGAAATGGGGGAAGGGAATATGAATGTTTCACTATTACCAGACCTACTGTATTATAACAAAGATAGGAAAGTTCCAGGTAAATTGATAAATATGTTATTAATTATATCACTCATGTAAATGTTTTTGCTGAGATAGTATTTAAGTATATCAAAACAAAATTTGTCCCCCAAACAAAATCTGGCTAAATAGAACTGTACCACACTTGTAAGAGGACTGCCCACACTATTAAACATATCCATCTCTATCACTATCTTTATACCCATATCTATTATCTATATCTCTCATATAAATACATACATACATCTATATTTAAGAGAGGCATAAGGCTATATTAACAAAACAGGATGAAGAATGATAGTTACTTTTGTCATGAGACAGCCGAGAACAAAACATGTTTTATTATTAAACTTACTCCATGAGCAATCCATATTTGCACAAAGCACATCCCTGTGATTTTATTCTTGAAATTCTTGCACTTTCCTTTGGTTGTTGTTAACTATCAATTGGGAATTTTGGAAAAAATATTTTCTTATTATAATCATAGATCAAGCCTGGAGGTAATCTGAAGTCATTCAAATTATTATTTAACTCTGACATGCATTCCTTTTCATGTGGAAATTGAATTGCAGTTACTCATTAACAAGACTTAAAATGCTAGGGTGGAAGATTCTGGTCAATTTTTCTCTTCTATGCAACTCTTAAAGGGCCAGGCTTTAATCCTAAAGTTTGCAAGGACTTTCTTGAAAAAACAAAGGATAACAGCTTGATTGTTCAAGTGGAAAGGAGCAAAATTCTAAGTTAAATAGCATCCATTCCATATTTAAGAACTGAAAATATACATTTAAATTATTTAATTATACTGAATATATAGTATAAACATTTCAAAGAATTACAAAGTATATGAATTATATTTCTACAATAAAATAAAAAATAAAACTTACATCCCCCCAAAAAAATCTGTAGCTGTGATTCTTTTATTTTGTTTAAATAAAAATATGCAGTAACTGTCCAGAAAGAGAAAATTGCAATGTTTATCCATAAGAGGTATGATGTATGGACTAAGGCTAATCTTTGATGCCAAAGACATCTTCTATTAATGGTAGGTATTTTATTTTTTTCACTGGAAGTGCTGGTGGCTCCCCACTCCATCCATCTTCATACTGAAAACATAAGAAAAGAATAAGAAGGTTTAGAATTATAAAATGAAATGGAAAATAACTAGAAATGATGTTGAATATCAGCAAGCAGTCTTTATTTCTATCAAAATAGTACACGGTATATTTGCATTATAATTTATGCATTGTAGAAAATGTAGTCAATAGGAATCTAATTTGACTTGAAGGAGACTATCTTTCATGAAAAGAGAGAAGTGATCCTTGTACTGTGGATGAAAAAAGAAATTACTTGGCTTGCATTTCAATATGAATCAACCTAATTTATACTTTCCAAGTATTTTATAAGAGAAAAAAGTTAAATAAAACTATAATTAGCACTCTGTTTCATACTTTTTCAAATTTTGGAACATAGTTCTTTAATTAAAAAAATAGCCAACATTATGAGAAAGTTAAAATTAATGGGAGAATGCTTGTGTACAAAAATGCACTTTACATTTTACATGTAAAAATATATATGAAAGTTTGTATGGATACTCATACTGACTTTAAAAATAAATTAATGTATGAACTGAGTTTGAGATTGAAAAATATATTAATGTTATGCAAATTAGGGATTCCTAATCTATAATAACAACAACAACAACAATAATAATAGTAATAACTTCCAGTGTTGGAGCATTCACAACTTCTGGAGGCAGCTTGTTCCACTGATTAATTGTTCTAACTGTCAGGAAATCTCTCCTTAGTTCTAAGTTGCTTCTCTCTTTGATTAGTTTCCATCCATTGCTTCTTGTCCTGTCTTCAAGTGCTTTGGAGAATAGCTTGACTCCCTCTTCTTAGTGGCAACCTTGAGATATTGGAACACTGCTATCATGTCACCCCTAGTCCTTCTCTTCATTAAACTAGACATACCCAATTCCAGCAACCGTTTCTTATATGTTTTAGCCTCCAGTCCCCTAATCATCTTTGTTGCTCTTCTCTGTACTCTTTCTAGAGTCTCAACATCTTTTTTACATCATGGTGACCAAAACTGGATGCAGTATTCAAAGTGCTGCCTTACTAAAGCATTGTAAAGTGGTATTAACACTTCATGTGATCTTGATTCTATCCCTCTGTTAATGCAGCCTAGCACTGTGTTGGCTTTTTTGGCAGCTGCAGCACACTGCTGGCTCATATTTAAGTGATTGTCCACTAGAACTCCGAGATCCCTCTCACAGTTACTACTATTGAGCAAGGTACCACCTATGCTATACCTGTGCATTTGATTTTGTTGCCTAAATATAGAACCTTACCTTTTTCACCACTGAATTTCATTTTGTTGGATAGCGCCCAATGTTCAAGTCTGTCAAGATCCTTCTGTATCTTAAGCCTGTCTTTTGGAGTGTTGGCTATTCCTGCCAGCTTGGTGTCATCTGCAAATTTGATGAGTTCCCCATCTATCCTCTCATCCAAATCATTGCTGAAGATGTTGAAGAGCACTGGGCCCAGAACAGAGCCCTGGGGCACCCCACTACACACTTCCCTCCATGTAGATGCAGTGCCATTGAGGACCACATGCTGAGTACAGCTGATCAGCCAGCTATGAATCCATCTGATGGTGATGCTGTCTAACCCACATTTTTCTATCTTATCAAATCTGCAATTATCAATTTCCTATTTTTTGTTAATCTAGGCCATTTTGTTTCTGCTTAAATCTGATGCTCATTAAGATATCAGGTAGAAGGTGATTTTTAATATCTGAAGGATTATTTATTTATATCTTTCTGTAATGCACTGCCCCAGGATATTATGGTAGCAGATATAAGAAATTTTAAATAAGTATCTGATAGGCACTTCTATAAACAGTAGCTATGTTTTGGCAGTAAACATAAACCATTCTGTATTCTTGGTTTGAGAACCTGAACTATTATGATTTATATTTTTGGAAACTTCTAAGGATACATATTTTACTTTACCTGCAATGGCATCAAGATGGTTTGGAAAGCTGGAATTGGATGCTCTCTCCAGTTCAGCCCATCAACCAACTTCTTATAATTTACATGTTCTTTGCAATCTTCACATCTAAATACAGATTGTGTGCATATATTCATTATTTGGCTCTTGCTCTCTCTATTGTTTGGTTTAACCTATTATTTATTTTGATGTAATGAATAATGAAAATATCTTTGGAGTATAGCTGGAACTCGTAAACAGAAAAAACATGAGAAAAAGAAATCCATGGTTTTAGCCTGTGTTCACTGATGTCTCATAAACAAACAAATCTTCGTTATATATGTACACAAATTGTGGAAGCAACTCCCTATTTTAAGACAGGCTTGGTACAGAGCCCTATTGTTTTTCTTTTATTATTTCTTGGATGACTTTTTATTCCTGATTTATTTGGCAAAGCACCATTGTTGGCATGGACCTCTAGCCCTCAGAGTTCAGCTGTCACAAGAGAGGACTGGTCTGTCAGTGAGGCAACTGATACTTCAGAGGCTTTTTTAGAATTCAGAAACTAAATTGTAAGAGTCAGAGTATTTTATATAAATGCTTAAAGGCTCCCTCTTTGTGGCAGAGTTTACTTTGCAGGTGCACATTCATGGAGTGTTTCTTTGAGTCATTCGACCACAAAGAGCGAACAGAAATTTATTTTTATGGTAGAATTCTCCTTTTACTTAAGAAAGACTGAAATATCAGTGATGTATTACAAGAATAGATAATGAAAAGCCAACAAAATAAAAAAGAAGTAAAATATGGTAGTGGCCTTTGAACTAAAACAGATTAACTCAAGTACTATTCCTCATTTTGTTTGCTGATGGGAAATCTGGTCAACTGCCATGAATATGTTTTACATTATTACATTTATTCTTCCCATTTGGGAAAAACAATCACTTATCACACAGAAATATTGAGGTAACAAATGGCCATATTTTAAAAGATTAAATCTGAAATGACAGTATTTCCCAAACCTTATGTTTAAATAGCAAATACACTCAATAAAAATCAATTGGTATTAAACCAGTTTTACATGTGTGCCTTGAAATAGCATGTATTTCTTTTTCTTTTTAGCTTGTTTAGCTTTTTGCATTTGCAGTATTTGTTTAGCTCAGAAAAAAACAAAGGAGAAAAAGTAAGAGTAAGAAGCCTAAAGCTAAAGAAAGAAATGTTGTTATAGAGTTAGCTAATAATAACAACTGCAGAACACAGAGATGGACTTTCTCTGTTAAAAAAACTTGTCTTTTACACTCAACATCTGAACAAACAGTGCATATTCATTCCACTGCTGTAAAAGTACTATTGTATAATTCAGGAAATAACTGGGAACATACTCCAATTTTCAAGTTGTTGGATCAAATTTTAAAAAAATATTCCAATAAACATGCTATAAGATTGTGGGAAACTCTCTAGGCCTTCTTTCTTAATTGCTATCAAATAACCATGGCAATTCAATTAATAGTTTTGTTTCAGATGTAATACATTCCTGTGGACCATTTTATATTTCGCAATATGAAATCTTGTATATTCTTTTCAGGTTAACACATGTATAAGACTTAATTCAGAGAAAGTTTAGCTTTCATATAACAAATTAAACATGGGTGATCAAATTTGTCACATTGTGGAATTTGATAGATAGATAGATAGATAGATAGATAGATAGATAGATAGATAGATAGATAGATAGATAGAGATGGATGGATGGATAGACAGACAGACAGACAGACAGACAGATAGATGATAGAGATATAGAGATATGTTGTATTCCTCCATATTATATATACAAAGACATCATATTAAATATGCAATGCATTTATCATAGTTCTCTTTGGATAGAATTCTTTTATTACTGGTTAGAGAACAGAGAGAATTTTTCATTCCTGGATTTTAGCTGTTCTAATTTTCTAACCATTCAGTAGGGAGTCTAAAATGGTTTACTTTCCTCTTTTTAATGCTCATGACCAGGTATTGTAAATAATGAATATGCAGCAAATTGCAAAAACTATCCATTTGCCACTATGGTGAGGTCCTTGAAATGATTTTATTTTATGAAGGAACCAATTTTTTACTCCTTATTAGGCATTTCAGATAAAGATTATTTAAAGTCTATGAAGAGACTTTAAAACCTCAATAAATCTTTATATTCAAAGTGTCATCCTATACTCAGTGCTGTGATATTGAGTCTTATCTTTCACAGAACAGAATCCTATATTTGGAACAACAATAAGAACGTGGAGTAACTAGAATGCATAAAAACTCCCCTGATGTATGTTAACTGTACTTCTGCACATAAATCCCCTAGCTTTCCCTCTGTGAAGGTTCCTTTAAAGTCTTTCCAATTAAAGTACTGGTTAAAATTAACCTTTAGAGAAGCATTTTGTATCCAGTTAAGGTCCGAGTCCTAGCTAAAAGCTTTCTTCTTCTAGAAGAAATTTATGGTTTCAGATGTGAATTATTATGGCTTCTCACATAATTCTTGATGATGCTGTGATTTGAGAGCCACTTTAGAAATAAAGCTGCAATTTCCCAACTTGGATTTACATATAGTAGGACTCTTCACTATTCTAACAGATAGCCACTTTGGTAGTCTTTAACCAGTCTACTATACTAAGAGATAGTAAAAAGACTACTATAGCTATTTTATTAATATTTTCTCCATTTTGCATCAGAAAGCATTCTCTTGGGTTAAACTTAGTGATCTCATGTATCGCTGTGTTGCCCTGTGATGTTCTGAATGAATAATACCCAAATTGGGTATTGTAACCCAAATTGGGTTGCCTTGAAGAGTTGAATATCCTCCACTGCACTTTTGCAAATAGTATCTCAAAATAATAGGTAATGACAGATATAAAGCTTTAATACCTGCACTGCTTAATTTCAGCCTAAACAACCCAAGTTCAATAATGTGGTCTCTTTTTCATTCAGGCTGTTTCTATAATGTGTGTATTTTCTTCTGAAGCAGCTGTGTTAACAGCACATTTTCTAAACAATATTCTCATTTGTTTCAACATCACTAACATATTAAAGTGTAATATACACACATGACTCATCTGAATAATAAAAATATTAAGCAGAGATATAACAAGGCTGTAGTTAAACTGAAAATAGCATGAATATACAAAAGAAATCCCTGGGGAGAAACATTAGAATATAAACAATACAAAGTGCAGAATTGCTTGCAGATTGCCATTTCATCCAAGCTGAATAGGTTTAATCATTTTTCTCAGAATTAAAAGGGATTTTAATTAAAAGGAGGACATGATCAGTAATTCCATTCCCACTTAAGGAAAAAAGGTTTTGTACATTTTGCTACTACTTCATAAATTGGCTGTGACTATCTCCCAGATTTGGAAATAAATTTGCATCACTTAAAATCATCTCTAGATGTGTAGCAGATTTTTCCTCTTATCTATCAATCTCTGATTTAAAAGACTGAATGGAACCCTGCAAGTATACAAAGGAATCTCCCACAGATCTGGGACCGAAGGAGATATAAATGGTAGCCTCACAATTTTGTCCTAAATATTGATTGTCTTGTTAGTTTCTATAAAATATAAATATAAGTTCCTGAAAATCATGGGACAAGCTTTTATGTGTATGCTTGGAAATCTTTCTCAAACAATTAAAGAATAGAATAGAATAGAATAGAATAGAATAGAATAGAATAGAATAGAATAGAACAGAACAGAACAGAATAACAAAGCTAGAAGGGACTTTGAAGGTCATCTTGTCCAACCCCCTGCTCAGGGAGGAAACCCTATACCATTCCAGACAAATGGCTGTCCAGTCTCTTCTTAAAAACTTCCAGTGTTGGAGCATTCACAGCTTCTGGAGGTGGGTTGTTCCACTGGTTAATTGTTCTAACTGTCAGGAAATTTCTCCTTAGTTCTAGGTTGCTTCTCTCTTTGATTAGTTTCCATCCGTTGCTTCTTGTCCTGCCTTCAGGTGCTTTGGAGAATAGCTTGACTCCCTCTTCTTTGTGGCAACCCTTGAGATATTGGAACACCCCTCGTCCTTCTTTTCATTAAACTAGACATACCCAATTCCAGCAACCTAGAATTTTTATGTCTTAGCCTCCAATCCCTTGATATCTTTGTTACTCTTCTCTGTACTCTTTCTAGAGTCTCAACATCTTTTTTCCATCGTGGTGACCAAAACTGGATGCAGTAATATAACTAAGTGTGGACTCTTGCTTTCCCTTATTATTTCTTTTTCTCCCCTTTTCCACATAATCATCTATTGTTGTTTAGAGGCTGAACAGTTAGATATATATTTTAGCAAGAAAATGAAGTTCAAGGTAAAAAGATATTTCCATTCCAGCTATTTTCACATTTTAAAACTATTTTTTTTTCTTAGAGTGGTGCTGAAGTAACTCATCTTTGACAAGAAGGTTTGGATGTCTCCTGTTGAATAGATTAAGGCGATGTGGGATTCTCATAACTGGGGATAGGAGCAAGGACCCTAGGAAACCTATGTCTTGCTAGCACAGACAGTCATCCCTCTTTTCAAATTCCATCTCTCATTGAAATTACTTTCAAATAATGATTACTGGTTTGCAATGGAATCACTTCAGCATCACATCTCAGACATGTTGCCTGAAGCATTTATATTAAGGTCAATCTAATGTTATGTGGTTCTTGGCCTTTTTTATGTTTTAAAAAAAACCTTCTCCAATCAAATAGTTCAGCCCTGTATCCTGATCGCAATTTGCAACAGAGAGAGGAAGAAAGGGTTGATGGACAGATAGAAGGAAAAGAGATGGTCCTGAAATAGCCTCTGGTACATTATTAGAAAAGGAATGTAGCTCTCAAAAGAAAAAGAAAAATCTAACTCCTATTCATACTAATTATTACATTGGAATTATGACTTACGCAGCCAGTAAAGCACGTAGAAGATCATCTGCTAATGGTAGCCTGAAGGATTTGCAAACAGTCCTGCACTTGTCGCTGGCCAGCAGTCCGCATCTGCGCAAACAAAAGTAATGACTTTCTATTTATTTTAAAATTGGAATTAAGAACAATCATGATGCACGGCTTAAAAGAATGTTTAGATATGTGCTAGAAAGGAATGTAAAAAGGATGGAAAAGGAAAAGGAAAACTGATTCAAGTGTACCTGGCTATTTCTTTTGGTCCTCTGTCTTTAAAGAAAGTTTTGAGCCCTAGAGAAAACCAATGTTCCTGAACATTTGCACTCTTTTTATCAAGCAGCCACTTGGCTTCCCCACCAACCACCTCCTTCCAATTTATTTATTTATTTATTTATTTGATTTGACTTCTATGCCACCCTATTCCGGAGAACTCAGGGCGGCTCACAACATAAATAGAAATCACAAGTTAAAATACATATATAAAAACCCCTAAGTTAAAAGAAAACCAATCATTCAACAAACATACACTGGCTAGGGGCAAGATGTTAACTGCCCCAGGCCTGCCGGCAGAGGTGTGTTTTAAGCAGTTTACGAAAGGCGGAGAGGGTGGGAGCGACACGGATCTCCAGGGGAAGTTGGTTCCAGAGGGCTGGGGCCGCAACAGAGAAGGCTCTTCACCTAGGCCCCGCCAGGCAACACTGTCTGGCTGACGGGACCTGGAGAAGGCCGACTCTGTGGGCCCTAACCGGCCGCTGGGATTCATGGGGCAGCAAACGGTCCCGTAAGTATGCTCCTCTCATCTTCCCATCCCTAGTTCTGGCATTAACTAACCACTTCTGTGATGTATTTGTTGGAGGGGAGGGGTGCCTTCAATTCACAGCTGAGCAGCCACCTTCCTCACCCTTTCTCCTTGCTAAAGAATCCTGCCTCTAAGACACCAACACCCATGTAATTTATATTTATCGTCTATTTCAAATCTATAACTTTATATTGATTGAACTGTTTTGGTCTATGATTTGTTAACAGTATTAAGATATCTTGAAACATACTAGAAAGGTAAGAAAGTTATAACTGATACAGTACCATTCCATGCCTTTTTAGAATATTAAAGAAACCTGGAGTCAACTCTCTACTTTTGCTTTGGTTCAATATAAAGTAAAAAAAAAACATTCAGTATCCAAATCAAAGTATTCCTAAATCCAAATGGCTTACAGTTAATGGAGGTCTTCTATTATGCATATATATATGTCTTATATGCCCAAAGGGCTGCTATTGACAATTGTTCTCTAATCACTTAGGCTGAGGGATGAAGTACAGTTATGAAGGAAGGGTGATTATCCCATTGTAACTGTGCTTCTGACAGTTTCCCTATTAGTTCTTTGTATTGCATGATACCCAATTTAAATGGGAAAGATGGCAGGAGCGAGAGTAATTTCTGTTCAATTCTCCCATGTCAGGAAGGCTGACATAGAGAAAGCTATTTCCAGTGTCAATCCTCTGAGATATAGATATAGGCTTAAACTTTCCACCACACACATTGATTTGAAGTGAGAGGAAAGAAAGCTCCTATTTTATTAGATTGTGGTTAATAAGAATTAAATTATGCAGATTTGATAATAGAAGAAATACTTACTTTTCCCGATCTCTGTAAGCCAAGGCTGCCAACAGCTGGCCAAAATTCTCAAAGTTATTTTTCTTGAGATGTTCCTGGGACACTGCCAGAAGATAAGTGGCATCCATTTCATTCTCCTCTCTTACACTGTAATATCGCCCAATAGTCATAATTTCATGTTCTGCTAATTTTCCATCTGAGATATTCAATAACACATTTCTAAAAAAAGAAAGGTAAATTAAATTATTAATCCATCCTTCCGTCCACCAGCATTTCTAGATTAGTATATGTATAATGTACAGAATGTTTTGTGTGTGTCATCCAGCAGTAAAATACAGCTCTTTCTAATGCCAGCAGAAACTAAAGAATATCTAAATAAAGAATGGAACAAACAATGTCTGTATTATGTATATCGCAATGTCATTTAAAATGTATTCTATGACGAGTATCTTGTGTAATTTGGGTCTACAAATATTTTCTAAAGTATCATGTTTGGTTTTTCTACAAAGAAGAAAACAGCAACACAAAAAAATATTTACCGGTATTTATTTGTGGCTTCTTAGTTCTTAGTTCTAAGAGCTTTGTTGTTTGCTTGCAGACATTTCATTACCTGACTAGGTAATATCTTCAGTGCCAGTGTGGGGGGGTGGGTTTGCTCCCTACATATATAAAGCTAATACTTGCCCTGCCAGTGTTGATGGAGATAAGTTTTTGCCATGGTAGTTTTTTGATTAGGGTATTGTTTACTGCTTAATTGCTTGTCTGGTGTTAATCCTTTTTATTTGGGTGTTGGCTGTTGAATAGATATGCGGTCGTCTTTTGGCTTCTTAGTTTTTTTTTTACTGTCTTTATGAATGGTATGTAAATGTGGATTGATGGCTGATTTACACAAAGTTTCATCTATTCTCATTTATTTATTAATTTGCTTAAAAAATGATAACATTCAGTACCAATATATTATTGGACTAAATTTTTCACAATGGCTTTTCATCCACATAGGGAACACATTAATTTTCTTTGAGAAAACATTCAGACCTCAAAGCACAGAGAGCAACTATGCTTTAAAAGCTGTGATAAGCAGCCACTGATAGTGACATCTGTATACCTAAAGGAAAAAAATTCTATTGGATAAGGCTTATTTTACTGCTACCCCTCTCAACTCTATTGATTTCAATAAACATGGGTTCTGAAGGTAAACAAATAACACAAGCAGATTTTTGTGTGGACTTTTAACTAACCTCAATCCAATAATTTCAGGGCTTTGAAGAAAGTACTAGTATTTTAATAGTGCCTTGAAATGTACTATCAACTGATGCCTCTGATCCTGGATTAGTGTAATACAATCTGATTGTTTAGCCTCAACAAAAATGTCTAAGTTTTGTATAAACTGAACTTTTTGAATAAAAAAGTATGCTTACGGGCTACATTACTGAGATGAGTTCCATTTCTCTTAACTGGAAGTATAAGCCTTAACTAATGGATATTCCAAGATGTCTTACCCCCATCCAATGGTAATTTAATCCCTCTATCCAATTAATAATTCCTTATTTGAAACACTTCTTTGTCCCAATTAAACTTTAGCCTGTTCAACCATACTGTATCTTTCCCCTAACTACCACCAGTATTTCAGTTTCCTAAGAATTCATAAATTAAAAAAGAGGTGCACAGCCATTTGAAATCTTCATGTTAGTAGCACTGCAGCAAAAACTTTATAGGTCATTTCTAGTGGTTTAACACAGATATTAAATAGAATAGAAGATAAGTACTACGCAACTAATAATCATAGGGCACGGCAAAAATCCCAGAATAATACTTTTTGAGATAGATCTTCCAGATAAGATTCAAGCAGCCATAATACTCCATTCCTAAAGTCAACCCAACTGAAATGAAACCATCCAAAAGAATATTATAGTCCATAAACTGACATCTTGCAGGGTATTCTAGAAAGTTTTGACTTTCAAATGAGGCATTAATCTGGTCTAAAATTACCTAAAATGAAATATTGCTGAAATAAGATTGATTATCTTTTGCTGCATGTTATACTGTTTGTTTTTCATAATGAGTTACATAGAATGAGATGGAAAAAATATCATCATGGGAATATGTCAATTTCTGAACTTTTACCTACTCAATTTAGGATTGCTTTTAAGAATATTGATAAGAACTATGGAATTATAATATGGAAATAAACATGCAAGTTTAATAAACCAAGAATGACACTTAAAACTTGCACAATCCATCTAAGTTAAATTTAGAATTTAAACTATATGTTACTGACTGATGTCTAGATTGTGCACATTTGGGGATAGGAACTATTTTTTTTTATCTTTTATTTTCTCTGGGCAGCTCCAAATGATTTTTCTTTGGATTATAAATAATAAAACTGGGTGTATCAGGGTGGTTGAGAGATGAGTATTATTTTCAAAATTATTCTGTCAACCTAAGGAAAAAGGATGAAGTAAATTTCTAGTTTTCTTAAAACTCTGCAGTGGTCAGGAATGATAAACCAACCTAAGGAAAAAGGATGAAGTAAATTTCTAGTTTTCTTAAAACTCTGCAGTGGTCAGGAATGATAAACCAAACAATGGTCAACTTCAATAACTGAAGCTGTATTCCTACATTAGAAGTTGTATTCTAATAGTGATAAAAAGATTGCACTGTGTCTTGCTTAAAGGCACTGATTTGTAAATAAGATTGTTTTAACTCTTAACAGGAGACAACTATTTTATAAAGGCTTATGTACATTTGCTGAAGAATAGCATAACGTTCCAAGAAGAAGGAACTTTCACAGTTACAGTAATATGCACACATGACTTTCAGATTTTCTTTCATATTTATTTATTTATTTATTTATCAGACTTATATGCCGCCCTTCTCCGAAGACCCACAAGACTCACAACAAGAATACAATAAAAAAACTTTAAAAATTAACCACACTCACACCACATACAAACACAATCAGCTCGCAGTCGCTGATGGAGGGACACTCTTAGGGCCAAGGGGCAGAGCACAGCTCATATGCCCCAAGCCTGTCGGCATAGATGCGTCTTCAGCACTTTCCGGAAAGCTAGGAGGGAGGAAGCAGTACGAACCTCTGAGGGAAGCTGGTTCCAGAGGGCTGGGGCAGCAACGGAGAAGGCTCTTGCCCTAGGCCCCGCCAGACATTGTTTAGCAGACAGGACTCGTAGGAGGCCAACCCTATGCGCCCTAACCAGTCGCTGGGATTCATGAGGCAGAAGACGGTCCCGCAGGTATCCTGGTCCATTGCCATAAAGGGCTTTATAGGTCATAACCAACACTTTGAATTGTGTTCGGAGACCAATTGGTAGCCAGTGCAGCTCACGGAGAGCTGGAGTAATATGAGCATGTCTTGGGAGACCCAAGACAACTCGCGCGGCCGCATTCTGGACTACTTGCAGTCTCCGGACATTCTTCAAAGGTTGCCCCATGTAGAGAGCATTACAGTAGTCGAATCTCGAGGTGACAAGGGCATGGGTGACTGTGAGGAGTGACTCCCGGTCCAAATAGGGCCGCAACTGGCGCACCAGGCGAACCTGGGCGAATGCTCCCCTCGCCACAGCCGAAAAATGATGTTCTAAACTTAGCTGTGGATCGAGGAGGACACCCAAGTTGCGAACCCTAGATTCATCAAATATCTTCTGATAAGGTACATCTCTGAATCCCTTGGAATACAATTCTATACAGATAGTCCCCGACTTACAACCATTCACTTAGTGACCATTTGAAGTTACAAAGGCACTGAAAAAAGTGATTTGTGGCTGGTTGCCACACTTACAACTGTTGCAGTGTCCCCATAGTTATGGTGTTAAAATTCAGGCACTGGGCAATTGGCATGCATTTGTGACAACCGCACTGTCCCAAGGTCATGTGATCACCATTTGTAACCTTCCCAGCCAACTTCCAACAAGCAAAGTCAATGGAGAAAGCCGGATTAGCTTAATTCACTTAACAACTGCATCGATTCAAATATCTGTGACAAAAAGTTCATAAAATGAGGTGCAACTCGCTTAACAGCTGCCTTATTGAGCAGTGTCAATTTTGGGCTCAATTATGGTTGAATGTCGAGGATTACTTGCAGAGGGTGACCCTGAAGGAATTGCCTTATTCATGAACTTTCTTCGGGTTCCTAATAGGGCTCCTTGTTAAAGGACTCTTCAGCCTTGATCCATGTAAAGCATAGGGTTAAAAAAAATGGCATGTTGAATTCAACCGCCGTTTTGTTATTTATATTGTCTATAGTTATGAACATAACATTTTGTTCTATATATAGAATGACCAAGGTTTAATTGCCTTTTCTGTTCTGGGAAAAATCTTTCATAAGCATATTTAAAACAAAACGTACTAAATGGATAAATAGTTAAGAGTATAACAGCTCATATGTTAGAAAGCTCATTTTAACCATATTCTACATAAAATTTAATAAGTGGTCCCTGTGGTACTACAAAATACTTTGCACTAGTTTTTGTGGTTCATGCAACAGAGAACATCTATAGCTAAATAAATTATCTCCCTCTCTTTATAAACAAGAGAATCTCACACAATTAATACAACAAAGAAGAGCTAGTTTGCCCTAGTGGTTAAGACACCCAGCTAGAAACCGGCAGACCATGAGTTATGAGTCCTGCCTCAGTCATGAAAGCCAGCTTTGGGTCAATCAGTCTCTCAGCCCAATTCACATCACAGGGTTGTTGTGGGGAAAGCAGGAGGAGGGAAATGTGTTGGATATATTTGCTGCCTTGAGTTATTTGTAAAAACAATAGGGGGGGATACAATAAACAAACAAATAAATAAAACATAATACACCCTATTAAATTTGAAATGAATTAAATTGCTATTTGTTTGGATGCTCAGGATCTTACCTGAACTCATCATAATCAATCATGTAAGTGCTCTGAGGATCAGCGGCTGCAAAAATCTGTTTAATTTCTCTTGACCGAGGTTCTCCTATAACTTTCAATTTGTTCAGTATTACATTGATGTTGGCCATAGCATACTAGAAAAAAAGATGAGGGAGGTTCAAGGTTGATCTTGCTGTACCATTTAACCTAGTATAGTGCAAGACTGAATTCTAATGACACCAAATTATTTATTTCCTTATGACATATATTTATTGAACATTTTAAAAAAGCTAAAACTAAATTCCAAATTACCACTTATTAAGAATGCCAGAGAGTCATATGCCAATAGACTGTCAGACTGCACATGCACTCTCCCAGTTTTCTTATATGGAAAGCAAGCAGTTTCAGCTTGTATCTCACCACTGCTCTTTCCTGAGTCTTAACACGGATAATAGCATTAGTGGAGAGCCAATTTAGTGTAGAGGTTAAGGCATCAGGCAAGAAACTGGAAAAGTATTGGTTCTAATCTGTAGGCATGACACCAGCTGCGTAATTTTGGGCCAGCCACTCTTGTCAACACTAGAAAGAAGACAAGGGCAAACCATTAAAAAAAAAAAGTCTTCCCAAGAAAATTGCAAAGACTAGTCTAGGAATCAAAAATATCTCGAAGCCCCACCTCCCACCCCAAAGAATTAGGGAGGAGGTATTTTGGAAACTTAGTATTTTTGTAACTCTTGGCTTGTTCTGTGAGGAATTAAGACAGCAAAACATATCCAGGGAATATTATTGTGAAAGCAAGACAATTTTTCAGATTATTAATAAGAACATTTCATTGCTAGAATGCAGAAAACAAAACCCAGAAGTTAAAGAACTGGAGAGAACAAACCACTTGCACAGGACTTGGTCTGATCCAATGCCAGTTCTGAAGTTTAAAATTTAAATTTAAAAAATTAGACTAATACTTGTAAGACTTGTAGTTTCCTAGTCATATGCAATATTTTCCTACTGAAAATACCAATATTTTCCAGTGAGAAATTCTAAAAACATTCATTGTGCACTAATAACTGGCAAAAACAAATGGTAATGATTTTAAAGAGTGAGATCCCATTTTGTCCTGCATCTAATTTGCATTCAAGACAAAAGCTAAGTCACATCAGATTTATGGGTTAGGCAACTATTGTAGCATGATCTCCAGTATGTTTGAAATGGATCTGAATTTTAGCATTGCTTATTTTCACTTGTATATCATTGCACAATGGCATTGTAAATTCTTTTTAACTTGAGAAAATGTTATCACAATATATGGCCTTTTAAAAATATGTCTATTTCAACAAAATACATTAAGTAGCTATAAGCATTAAATAGAAGTGATATATAATACTGTTTTAGTTTCTGGATTAAAATAAAAAAGTAAAAAAGAAATCCTACAATTCTGCCAAACTTTCATCAGGCTAGTTTTATCTTTTCATTGTTTAGCTGTTCTTTATCCAATAGACTTTGCATGAATGCTATAGCAAACAAGCAGTCATAACAATAATCAAATATTCTTAGGGCTTTTGTTTGATTAGCTTTAGCCCCTTTGTATTTTGTATGGGAAAATAAACTGGTACACCACAGGCCTTATCAGTAGTTCCCTTTTGGTTACTATTATTATTTCTTTCTTAAAACACAGGTAGGATTAGAACATTATGAAAAATCAGTCTGTAAACTTCAGTCATCAGGCACAAAATAAACTCCATGGCATTTACCAAACTCATAATGTAGCATGTATTACTCATAGAGCATATTATTTTTTTACAAAATCAAACAATGATGGCTGTTTTGATCCTCAGCATATAAACAAAGGTCTTCAGAGCCGACCTTATTTAGGCAAGATAATAAAGCCACAGAGGCCTTCAAAGAATAAGGATTAGCAAACACAGCCTTGCCTCATTTGCATGCTTCTCCATGTAGTTGAAAGCATATTCATCAGCATCCACCAAAAGAAGGACGTGGCCATGGAAACACACTTTGGCTCCAACGAACAGGTCCTTAGCTGTGTAGTATTCAGACGGCTCACTTGTATAAAGCTCTTGCCCAGGCTTTTTAATGCGACTTCTTTCCAAGAATTTCCCACCAATAACTCCTATAATGAGAAAACCGTGAGCACACTAGATCTTTCAAATGGAAGTTATAAAATACAAATTAAAATAAAACAAAACTCATACATTTCACTCACCCACATTGAATTTTCCATAGAAAAGTCCAAGTAAAAATTATTAACATTCATTTCCTCCCTGCCCCAAATTTCCTGCTATATTCACAATGTTAACATAATCAAATGACATTCTTCTTTTATTTCACCACAATGATCAAACTCACAATTTTTAGAAATTTTCATGAGCCACTGAGAATCATACTATTACTTTGGGAGAAACTAGAAGGATTACAGCAGACTGGATTCATAAGAGGTTAGGAAAATATTAACTCAAATGATTTGAATTTTATTTTTATAATTGTATTGCAATGTAAGAAAATAGAAATCAATACAGATATCCAATAAATATATTTTCCAGTGTTCCAATATCTCAGTGGTTGCTACAAAGAGGGAGTCAAGTTATTCTCCAAAGCACCTGAAGGCAGGACAAGAAGCAATGGATGGAAATTAATCAAGGAGAGAAGCAGCCTAGAACTAAGGAGAAATGTCCTGATAGTTAGAACAATTAATCAGTGGAACAACCTGCCTCCAGAAGTTGTGAATGCTCCAATACTGGAAGTTTTTAAGAAGAGACAGGACAACCATTTGTCTGACATGGTATAGGGTTTTCTGCCTGAGCAGGGGGTTGGACTAGAAGACCTCCAAAGTCCCTTCCAACTCTATTATTATTATTATCATTAATAATAATAATAATAAACAAAAATAAAATAAAAAGAATTTAATGTGTCAGATTACACATACTCTATATCTGTGTTTGTAAGGTAATATGAAATCTATGCCAATGAAATGCATTGAATCATTTTTAGTTAATAGAAAAAACAGCTTTTTCAAAAATTAATGTTACAGATCTCTTGAATACAACCTTTGATATCTGAGATAATACATTTCTAGTCATTGAACATAATTCTTGTGATTATTCCTCATACCTAATATAGCCATTCCTCCGCCGCCACCCCTAGTCAGATTCCATGATTTTGAAATAAATGATGTAATATAACTTTGACATCTTTAACATGAAAACATTTACCAGTATATCTATATGCTTACATATGACATTGCCAAACCGCCAAAACAGATATGACCAAATCATAAGTGCTCACGTACCGCCAAAGGAGCCTGATTATCCAAGGAATAGGCCAATATTATAATTGCAGAGAACACTTAATAAATCCCAAGTAAAGAGATCTAGCTAGTGTGGAAATAGATGGCAAAAAGTCTACAAACCCCCATCAAAATGTCAAATTTCTGAGATGTAAAAACAAAAATCAGACCAAGATAAATCACTTCCATTTTTTTTCCCACCGGTAATGTAACCTGTAGGCAGTTGAAAAACAAACTGAAATTTTTTAGAGGGGAAAAATAAAAATACTTACAAAAACATGATTGCATAAGTGTGCACACCCTTAAACTAATACTTTGTTGAAACACCTTTTGATTTTATGAGACCAGTCAGCCTCTTGGGGTAGGAGTTATCAGCATGGCACATCTTGCCTTGAGAATCTTTGTCCTCTCTGCCTTGCACAAGCACAAATATGTCAGATTGCGAAGGCATTTTCTGTGCATGGCCCTCTTCAGGTCACCCCACAGATTTTCAATTGGATTCCAGTCCGGGCTCTGCATGGGCCATTCCAAATCTTTGATCTTCTTCTGGTGAAGCTATTGTTCTGTTGATTTGGAGATATGCTTTGGGTCACTGTCATGTTGAAAGGTGACAATTCTCTTCATCTTCAGCATTTTAGTTGAAGGTTTTGTGCCAAAATTGACTTATCTTTAGAACTGTTCATAATTCCCTTCACTTTAAACCCAGTTCCAGCTGAAGAAAATTAATCCTAAAGCAAAATGCTGCCACACCATGTGTATGGTGTACAGTGTGTATGGTGTACAGTGTTGTTTTTGCACCAAATATAGTTTTTGGAATATGGCCAAAAAATTCTACCTTAGTCTCATCAGACCATAACATTTTCCCACATGCTTTTGTTAGACTTGATGTAGATTTTTGCAAAATGTAGCCAGGCTTGAATGTTTTGCTTTGTAAGAAAAAGCTTGCCTTGCCCCACCCTGTCCCACAACCCAGGCATATAAAGAACACGGGAGATTTCTGTCACATGGCGTACACAACCAGTACATGTCAGAAATTCCTGCAGCTTCTTTAATGTTGCTGTAGGCCTCTTGGCAGGCTCTCAGAACAGTTTTCTTCTTGTTTTCTCATCAGTTTTGGAGGGATATCCACTGTTAGGTAATGTCACTGTTGTCCCATATTTTCTCCCCTTGATGATTGTCTTCACTGTGATCCATGGTATATCCAATGTCTTGGAAATGTTTTTGTATCATTCTCCTGTCTGATACCTTTCAACGAGATCTTTTTGATGCTTTGTAAACTCTATGTAGACCATGGCTTTTGCTCTAAGAGGCAACTGGGTAAATGTCAGAAAAATCCTATTAAAACCAGTTGCCAGAAAAATCCTATTTAAACAGCTGGACTTTATATGGGCTTAATCAGACACTTTGACTGATGTTAGGTGTATACTGACTACTATTTACCATCAGTTTGAATGTGATTGGTTAATTCTGAACATAGCAACATTCCTATTTATAAGAGGCTGAGCACATTTATGCAACCATGTTATTGAAAGTTTTTTATTTTTATTTTATTTTTCTCCACTAAAAGAATTCAGTTTATTTTTCAATTAAATTATAAGGCTTACCGGTTATATTAAAGGTGAGAAAAAAATCTGAAGTGATTTATCTTGGTCTGATTTTTTTTACATCTCAAAAGCTGCCATTTTAACAGGGAAGCGTAGACTTTTTATATCCACTGTAACAGCTGTGGGATTCAGTTAACAAAGATCTTGGAGCACTGGGGAACTACCAGAGGACTGGAAAAGAGCTGATGTAGTTCCCATCTTCAAAAAAGGGGAAAAATGGATCCAGGAAATTACAGACCTATCAGCCTGACCTCAATACCTGGGAAGATTCTGGAAAAGATAATCAAACAAAGAATCAGTGAACACCTAGAGGCAAACAAATTCATTACTAAAAGCCAACATGGGTTTGTCAAAAACAGATCATGCCAGACAAATCTTATTGCATTCTTTGACCAAGTGACAAAATTAGTGGATCAGAGGAATGCTGTGGATATAATTTACTTGGACTTCAGTAAGGCATTTGATAAAGTAGATCACAATCTACTATTCGATAAGATAGAAAAATGCGGGTTAGACAGCATCACCACCAGATGGATTCGTAGCTGGCTGACCGGCCGTACTCAATGTGTAGTCCTCAATGGAACTGCATCTACATGGAGGGAAGTGTGTAGTGGGGTGCCCTAGGGCTCTGTTCTGGGCCCAGTGCTCTTCAATATCTTCATCAATGATTTGGACGAGAGGATAGATGGGGAACTCATCAAATTTGCAGATGACACCAAGCTGGCAGGAATAGCCAACATTCCAGAAGACAGGCTTAAGATACAGGAGGACCTGGACAGACTTGAACACTGGGGCTATCTAACAAAATGAAATTCAATGGTGAAAAAAGTAAGGTTCTACATTTAGGCAAGAAAAACCAAATGTACAGGTATAGTATAGGGGGTACCTTGCTCAATAGTAGTAACTGTGAGAGGGATGTTGGAGTCCTAGTGGACGATCACTTAGATATGAACCAGCAGTGTGCTGCAGCTGCCAAAAAAGCCAACACAGTGCTGGGCTGCATTAACAGAGGGATAGAATCAAGATCACGTTTACAATGCCTTAGTGAGGCCACACTTGGAATACTGCATCCAGTTTTGGTCACCATGATGTAAAAAAGATGCTGAGACTCTAGAAAGAGTACAGAGAAGAGCAACAAAGATGATTAGGGAACTGGAGGCTAAAACATATAAGGAACGGTTGCTGGAATTGGGTATGCCTAGTTTAACGAAGAGAAGGATGAGTGGGGACATGATAGCAGTGTTCCAATATCTCAGGGGCTGCCACAAAGAAGAGGGAGTCAAGCTATTCTCCAAGGCACCTGAAGGCAGGACGAGAAGCAACGGATGGAAACTGATCAAGGAGAGAAGCAACTTAGAACTAAGGAGAAACTTCCTGACAGTTAGAACAATTAACCAATGGAACAACCTGCCTCCAGAAGCAGTGAATGCTCCAACACTGGAAGTTTTTAAGAAGAGACTGGACAGCCATTTGTCTGAAATGGTGTAGGGTTCCTGCCTGAGCAGGGGATTGGACTCGATGACCTCCAAGGTCCCTTCCAACTTTATTATTATTATTATTATTATTATTATTATTATTATTATTATTATTATTATTATTATTATTATTATTATTATTATTATAAGACAGCAAGGATTGCTTTTGCTAAGTAATGAACTAATGCCTTATGACTGCATCGCTTAATGACACCAATTCAGTCCCAATCACAGTTGTAAGTAAAAGACAATCTCTATCCCAGGGGTCTTCAAACGTGGCCCTTTTATGACTTGTGGACTTCAATTCCCAGAATTCCTTAGCCAGCATGCCTGGCTGAGGAATTCTGGGAGTTGAAGTCCACAAGTTATAAAAGGGCCACGTTCGAAGACCCCTGCTCTATCCTCTTCTTTATCAGAGGTGCTTGCAACAGAATTATTTTCTTACCTGTATTTCTTTGGGGAGGTTCAAACACTGATATAGTGTCATCACTTAGAAAATAAGAAATAATGAACTTCCGATCTTTAGCGATGGGATCAGAAGTAATATGTTGTGCAAGGAACCGCAAAATATTACTTTCAAGGCCTTGTCTGAAAGAGCAGAAGAAAGGTTTTTCAAAATTGTGTGTTTCATTTTCTCTTTACCTGGAGAAACAGATCATTTCAGTTTGTAAAATAACATCCCATCATCAGGATTTATATTAATTCAGTTTTGGCCCTTCAAAATTGCTGTAGGAAGTGCATTGCAGCATGCTGAAATTAGTGCCCTTTGGAGTTTGGGGACAGTTACACAATGTAAATATCTTGCTGCTTTGAAAAAAGGCTCAAAAAATATTTTTAGGAACAGCAGACTGATTTTGTTGGGCTTCTAGTCCTTGATATGTTGTTTAAATGTACTGATCTAATACCCAATTATTATTGTTTAAATGTACTGATCTAATACCCAATTATTAAGACCGCTTCCCTGAAGAAGCCAAGATACTGAAATTTTAGGGAGATGGTCATGAACCATACTGATCTGTAATTGTACTCTATAAGGAAAAACTCATATATGTGATATTCTATAACAAAGCTTTCTCCATTAATTCATCAAATTTACCCATGCAGTATACAACAATCTAGATACTGTATCCTAATTCCAAAAATTGCCTTGTAAATCCCAGACAACATTGCAAAACAGAGCATGATAGAGGATATATAAATGATTATATAGTGGAGGCCAGAAGAGATAAATGGACTATGATGGTTCTTAGAATTTTCTTATAAATATTTAAGATGAATGACAATATATTAGGAGATTAATCTTAGGACAGGGGTTCTCAACCTTGGCAACTTTAAGACTTGTGGACTTCAACTCCTAGAATTCCTCAGCCAGCAAAGCTGGCTGAGGAATTCTGGGAGTTGAAGTCCACAAGTCTTAAAGTTGCCAAGGTTGAGAACCCGTCTTAGGAGATCATAACCTTTGTTAATAGGATTTGTTTTCTACCTGAACAGAAAATACGACTGCTACAATTACCCATTTGTATTGACATTATGAAAAAAAAATGGGCATCTCTTCCTGTCTCTTATTCAGATGGAGAGAAAAGGTTCTGAGTATCACTTTTATTCGGATACCTGTCTTTTTCCATGAATTTCTTGAAGTCCTTTTGGGGAGGTTTAGGAAGTAAGCTAAGGCAAGAGCAAAGAGAGTCTTCTTCAGATCCAAAACCACTGTATGGAGGAATCATTCTTTCTATTTTCAGAGGAGGTGCTATTTTGTATGGAACTGGAATAAAATCCTCTGTGAAACACAAGTAGCAAATCAACATATTTCAATTAGTTCTTCAATATCAGCCCTTACATTTATATATCCCACATATCTATTAAAATAAAATAATTTTCCATTTTTTAAAAAAAAAAAGTCATAGGATAAGTATGTGATTTAAGAATAAGACATTTCTCTAAACAGGAATTTCTGTAAAGATTTTCCCCTGTGTATCACCACTGATGTTTCCCTTTGCTTCCTGTACTATTTTTATAGATAGGAAAAACTTATACATTACTAAAAATAACTATACATTATTCTAAAATGTTGATCTTTAGTCACATCATTACAGTTTTTAGATTGCTTTAGTCATTTTAAATATAAATATGGCTTACTAAAGTTTACCTATAATAACTTCATAAATATGTGTCATAACATTTTTACCCCAGCCAGCTATATATATCTTATATGTAACCATCCTGCCCTCGCTAACATTAAATTGCATGGGTAAACCAATGTATTCTCACTGAGCTCAACCAAATTACAACTAATAAAAGAGAATATGTATAGCTCAGGATTGAAATGAGGGGTTCTTGTTGCTCTCTGAGCTTGATTGTTTTCTTGCAGACATTTCATTCCCCAAACTAGGTAATATCATCCTACTAGCAGTGATGATGTTACCTAGTTTGGGTAATGACACATCTGCAAGAAAACAACCAAGCTCAGAGAGCACTAAGGACCTCTACATTACAGGTATAAATATATATAACAGTTGCTGGGAGTCGGGCAGTACTATACTAACAGTACTACTATGACTACTTATAATAATTATCTCTGTATTATATGAAATACCAGAACCAACCTCTGAATTGACCCCACCCGAGAGAAGGATTAAAAGAGAAAATTATAACATATGCAGAATTATCAGTAGAAAGACAAAACTTCTGCATTGAAAGTAATGCCCCCAAAAGATCTGGCACCTATAATGAAGGATGTGAATAAGGCCCTTCCAAGGATTAAAATAGCATGTATCAAATAGACAATCAGTTTGCCTACAGTACAGCAGTAGTGATTACAGAAAAATTAAATATCAAACTTAGAAAACCAAAAGCAAAATCATATGCAATCCCAAAGTGGAAGATCAGACTGGAGATCAAAATAAAGAAATTAAGATCAGATGTGAGTAATTTAAAGAATATGAAAGAGCACAACCTGAAGAATGTAAAGAACAAGATAAGCCTAATAAAAAAATTGTCTTAGTACAAGAAAAATGGAAGAAATCGATTTTTAGAAATCATAAAGCAGCAAATAACAGCAATAGTGGGGAACACTGACAGACAGATCACCTATTTCAATCAGACCAGAAGCAATTCTACCGAAGTATAAATGGCAACAGAAATTCTGAGAATGGAAAACCAAATAAAAAGGAAACAATCATTTTGGAAAGACATATGGGAAACTCAAAAAGAATGCACGATGGATAAAAGAATTTGAAAATTAATTTAGTAAAAATCAAATGGAAGAACCAATAATATCAGCAGAAATGGTTAAAAATCAGGTGAAAATGAATAAATAGGATAATGCCTGGAAATTATCAACTGCACAGCTTTTGGCTCAAATAGTTGACAGCTAAACAGCCTAATGAACTGTTGCAATAATTGACAAATCTTAATTTGATTCATAACAAACCAGTGAAAGGGAGAACACCAGGAAACTACAGGCCAACAATGTTTAAATTACTCACCAGCATGATGGCAGGCAAAATGCAAGATTATTTAGAATAAAATAACATTGTTCCAATAGAAGAAAAAGGAAATAAAAGGAAAAGCGGAGATACAAAAGATCAAATCCTGAGTGACAAAATGGTTTTGAAGAATTGCAAATGGCAAAAAGCAAATTTTCATATCGTCTGGATTGATTATAAAAGGCATTTGACTCATTACTATATAGTGGGTTATCAAATGTTTGCAAACAACTGGTGTCAGAATGTCTGTAGGAAAAATAATTAAGCAGTGGAAGGCAGAACTGGTGACTGGAAATGAAAAATATGGGTTTGTCAGCATTAGGAGAGTCATTTTCTAGGGTGACTCATTATTACTCTTATTATTTGTCATAGCTGTGGACGCACTTTTAGTGATTTTGAAAAAAATCCCAAATCTTGGCTACAAGTCAGCAAAAAGTTCTAATAAAATCTTACATCTGCTTTAGATGGATGGTCTGAAGTTTTATGGAAAATTAGAAATTAAAATCCAATCATTGACAAGTATTGGAAGAATTTTTAGCACAAATCATTTAGAGAAATGTGCTACACTAGCAATAAATCAAGGAAAAGTCACAAATAGCAATGAAACTGAAATGCTGAATGGCCAAACCATCAGGAGCCATCAGGATGAAACATACAAGTATCTGGGCACTCTACAGTTGGGTAACATCAAGTTAAATTAAAAATGTGATCAGTAAAGATATCCAAAGAGAAAAGATTGAATATAAAAAATAGTATTCAGTACAAAAGAAGCACATTGCGTGGTTTGGTCAAGAGAATAAATAAAGATTAAATCACAAAACAAACATATTAAGGAAAAGCGAGTGGGTTGAGAGGAAGGAGCAGGCCAAGAAAATTGTGATTAAACAGAGCTGATGTAGACTGAGAGAGATTAGAAATCTGACAAACAAAAGACAATGCATAAATCAGTAAATGAACATAGTGAAAGAAAGAATAGCTTCTCAAGACTGAAAGCTGTGAAGTTATACTGAAGAGGACTGATATAAATTAAATTTAGTTAAGAGCTCCTTTTTCTTTTTTCTTATCTCTTGACTTCAATTTCTTTTGCTTACTGCTTTTTATTTTCTCTGCATTATGTTGTTTATACCAAAAGGGAATAACATAATAACATACTCCAAACAATAAATGGGATATGTTCCTTGCCAAGAACTTTTCTAATGTGCAAGTTATCTCCTCCCCCCCGCCCCCCCCCGAATCTGAATTTCAGGACTTGCATCAAATTGATTGCTGATTAAGATCTTCCTTGTATTCCAACAGTGCCACCTAGTGCACTTTCTTGAAGATGGGATAACAGCAACTACATTTAAATGGTTCTTCGGACAGAATTGTAAAAATTGAAAGTCAGCTCTTCTACTTCTCTCTCACCAAGCAACTCTAGATCACATCAAACTGAGCTTGAAACAGAAAGCTGAAAGCAATGCATTGTGTTAATGTCTCAAATGCATTTATTTTATTCATTTGCTTCAGTATTTTTGCTGCTCTAATGCGCAGATTCTAATAAATAAGAAGTAACTGTTTCTGTTACTTTTCTCATTCTCTCAGAAGCATTGTTGCCGGGCAGGATGTGAAAATAAATCTTTCTCACAAGCAACCACATATTGTTTTTAGCTGGAGAGTGCTCAGTAGAAATCATAAAATGCAGAGATGATCAGGCTCAAACAAATAGCTTATTCTTGTAGTTAATAATTGCCAATGAAGCAGGCTATTTAAATTCACATTTAACTCTCCAAGAGAAGTCATTTCAATTTAAAGGATTTGAACTTAGGTTTTGCAATGGCTGTTGCCTCTCTAATAGAGTTCCCATGACCAAGTTTTATTACAATCTGATATAATCTGATATTCCGACACCAATTTGTCTAGCAGTGAATAAACAAAAAAAGTGAATCGGTTAAAGAAGGCTGGTCAATTCTTATTTCATCTGAAGAGTAAAATAAAAAGAGTCAAAATTCAACTCCATGTTTGGAACAGAACACCCATTACTTAAAATTGTTTTCTTCTTGGAAGCTGAATGTACGTACTTAATTTATAAAAGCACTCATGGGGAGAGCCTGGTCATGATACTGAAGTGAGGAAGACAAGGCTTTATTTTTGAACATATTTGCAAATTTCAGCATTAAATAGCTTGATATGTGTATTGCAAATCTTCAATCTTAAAAGACATCAAAAACTTTGCCACAGTAAATCATTTCGTTAGACTGCTCCTGAGGAGGTTTAGGGGCCACACAGAGCATAGATGATATTTACATATTTTTGTCCCAAGAACTTCTTAATAATAAGAGTTACATGGGAAAACTTAACCACTGTTGTACTAATTAGAGATTATTTTTAAATTTGGCTTAAAGCAGTATTCATTTAATTAAATCTGCTATATCTTAACCACGAGTAATAATTTAAATAACTGTTCCTTCTTTTCCAGATGTCTTGTATACCTCTACATTTATAATTATAATTAAAATTTTATCCCAGTATTTTTCATACATTTGTTTTTTCAGTGCCTTCATAATTCCTATTACTCTCCTATGCTTACGTTACACTTCTGCAATATATAAAAATCCTCTTTGAATTGTGATATCCACAATGAATACAATAGTGGTATAAGCATTACATCTTTAATTAGAACTCGTGGCTGTCAAGATCATATAATTCCTACAATTAAAAAGAATTCAGCCATGCAATCTACAAGAAGAAAAACTGGGTATTTTACTATCAGTGGATTGATGGTGAGACAAACATTAGCCAGAAAAATATCCCTGATGGGCTAGACTGAAATTACTTTTACTTTTCAAAACATACATAAAGAACATGGTCATACAGTCATCTAAGAAGTGGCAGGGGAAAAAAATACCACTTTTCAAAAAGGGCCCAGTGATACTGTAAGCATTATATGTTTTTTTAATACATGCCCCCAATTCTGAAATGTAAAGCACCAGAGCCATTACTAAGCTTGGGAAGGCCCAATTTTTCTTATACCTAACTAAAAGTCCCTTAATTTAAGGAAGATTAGCCTGAAAACAAAAACAGAAGGGGCGTTGTCTTATCTGAACGCCTTTTCTCAGCACGGAGATGGAGAATCCACCAATGGGTTTTCTCTGTCTGCCTGCTTTTGAGACCAAGTTAGCCAAGCTTGACACGACCCCTGTTGCTAGGAGGACCCAGTCTTGACGAGGGCGAAAGCGGCTGATGCTAGCATGAGGTGTTGGCTCTCAGACCCTAATACCGGCCTAACAGAACCTAGGGGCGGGTGTGGATTCTCCATCTCCATGCTGAGAAAAGGCGTTTAGGTAAGACAACGCCCCTTCTCCAGCACAGGAGATGGAGAATCCACCAATGGGACATACCAAAGCCTCACTGTCCCAATGGGTGGGAAACAGATGAGGCCGGATCAGCGTCCCTGGAAACCACCTACTGAAGGACCCTCCGACCAAAGGAGGCGTCCGCAGAAGCAAAGCAGTCAATCTTATAATGGCACACAAACGGAGAGGGCAAAGACAATGTCGCAGCTCTGCAAATCTCTTCGATGGATGCCTGAGTGGCCCATGCTGTAGAGGTTGCAGCGCTGTGAGTGGAGTGGGCCATGATATGACTTGGAGCTGGCAGCAAAGATGACTGGTATGCTTCTGCAATACAGGCTCTGATCCACCTACCTATTGTGGAAGCGGACACCTTCTGCCCCCGAGAGGCCGGGAGGAAGGAAATGAAGAGGGTCTCCGACTTGCAAAAGGACGCTGTGCGCTTGATGTATCGACGCAATGCCCTGCAGACGTCCAGTGTGTGCCACTGCTGCTCCGAGTCATGGGAAGGATTGCGACAGAAATCTGGCAAAATGATTTCCTGGGCTCTATGGCAGAGCGAATTGACCTTGGGCACAAATGTGGGGTCCAGCCGGAGAACCACCAGTCCCGGTGGAAAATACAAAGGTCATCCCTGATCGATGGAGCCGCCAGCTCCGAAATGCGCCTGGCTGACATGATAGCGATCAGGAAGACGAGCTTGTGGGATAAGGATCTTAATGTTATAGTAGTGAGGGGCTCCAAGGGCGGTTTAGCAAGTGCAAGAAGCACCCGAGGCAACTCCCAATACAGGTGGCCTAGTATTGCTTGCGCCCTTGAGGAAGGCGCATATTCTGGGATGGTGAGCCAGAGGGACCGAATTGGCACAAGTAAGTAATGTTGATAGGGCCGCCACCTGTCTACGGATGGTCGCAGGGGCTAGGCTTCTATCCAGGCCATTGAGAAGGTAATCTGTTACCTGAGGGACTGTCAATTCCGATATGTCCAGTTGCCACCTCCCACACCAATGGCAAAAATTTCTCCATGTGAAGTAATAGATGCGATTGGTCGCCGGTCTGTGAGAAGTCTGAATCATGGAAATCGCCCTAGGTGAGAACGACTCCTGGGTCATGATTCTACGCTCAAGTGCCACGTGGCTAACTGCAGCCACTGAGGCTCTAGGTGCCAGAGGACCCCCTGTTGCAGGGATACGTGATCCAGGGGGAACTTCCATGGGGGAGAACAGGAGAGATTCACCAGGTCGGCGAACCAGGGTCTCCTGCAGCAGCTTGCGGATGGTCGCCGGAATCAATGGGAGAGAAGGGAAGGCGTAGAGTAGACCCTCCGGCCATGGGGTTCGCAAGGCATCCGTCACCTCTGGCCCTGGGGAGTAATAGCGGGAGAAGTACCTCTGGAGCTGGGCATTCCTCGGCGACGCAAACAAATTGAGGACCAGTTGACCGAACCTTTGGGACATCTCGGCGAAGAGATCCGGATGTAGACCCCATTCCAAGTGATCTAAGGTGGAGCGGCTCAGGAAGTCCGCTTGCCGGTTCTCCTCCCCCGAGATGTGTTCAGCTCTGAGAGATGACAGGTTGGACTCTGCCCAGGAGCCCAGTAACTGGGACTTGAACATGAGGGACTTGGACCAGGTACCCCCTTGCTGATTCACATGGGCCTTTGCCGCCACATTCTCTGTAAGGACCAATATGTGTCATCCCATAACCTGGTTGTGGAAGTGGCGAAGAGCTAGGTGAATGGCTCTGAGTTCCAGCCAGTTGATATTGTGTCTCAAATCTGTGTGGGACCAACGGCCCTGCACAAACTGAGATCGTAGGTGAGCTCCCCAACTGAACAGACTGGCGTCTGTCGTAATTGTGAGATGGTCGGGCTCCTTGAATAGTGACCCCCTGGCTACCGCTTGAGAGAACCACCAGCGAAGGGACCTCAGAGTCTGGAGCAGAAGCCTTACCTGTCGGCTGGATGAGCTGACACTCAACCACTGAAATGGGAGAAGGAACCATTGGAGGCTCCGTAAATGGAGTCTGGCCCAGGGAACTATGGCTATGCAGGAGACCATCTTCCCTAGGAGTCTGGTGCCAACGGCTGGCTTGCTTCACCACCAACTTTGAAGGCTTTTTGAGGATGGCCTTCGCCTTATCCTTGAGCTTGCCTGCTGCCTCCTGTTTGGAGGTTTTTGCGCCATTCGTGGCCTGAGGATGGGGAGGCGGTGCTCATGAGCTGAGATACCGTGGAATCCTCCATCCTGGGTCGAGCTATCTCAGGGCAACTGAGGGGAAGCTCTGGCAGGCAAGCAATTGGCAGGAAGAATAGTTGGAGCAGGGAGTATGGACTGCTCCCCTGACCACCTGACCAGGGAAACAAGTCTCTCTGGGCTGTCGGTCACAGCTTGTTGTGGTTGAAGCCGAAGGCACGGTTGGGGCCCGCATTCAGGCTCCTCCCAGTGAGCCTTAGGTGGCCAGGCAAAGTGCACCAGAATGCCCAAGGATGGGCGCAGAGGCCTAGAAGGAGGGCCTGGTAAGTTTATAGAAGGAACAGAGGGATTGTTCACAAGTTTAAAATGGCGGCCTGGATGTAGTACAGGCCGTGGCTGGTGGCAGGGATCCAATCTGTATCAGCAGGTCCTGTGCACCTCCCGTCCCAGCGCAGGCCTGCAGAGTCCCTGATCAAGGGTGGCAGCCCTGAAAGGCAATCGCGCCGTGAGGTGGAAAAAAACCTGAGAGGCTTGCTGATCCCCTCAGGCAAGCAGTCACTTAACGTGAGCTAAACTACTGCTTCTGTTAGAAGGCCGCACAGCGCGCCCAAAATGGCAGCTGCTCTGAGCGCTGCAAGGGATCGCAGGAGCCCAGGGGGTTCGCGATGGACGCGGGATCCCTGCCCCCGAGCTCGGGTGAGCTAGGAAAACACAGGGGTAGCTGGTTGAAAGGGTCCCCTTCCTGCCTAAAAAATGGCTCCGTTCGGACGCGGCAACCAAAATGGCGGCCGCAACTTTCTAACGGTTGAAAAAGGCTGCCTGAGTCCTCATGGAGCAGCTCTAAGTTGTTGAAAGGAATCGGAGCGGCAGCGCTGAATGCTGCACAAGGAAAACTGCCGAGGGTGACGGGGAATGGAAGAAGGATTCCCCAGAGCCCTGGGGAAGGAAAATGGTGAAATAACACCCCCCACCCAGCCTCAGATCGTCCAATCTGAGGCAGCGCTGATCCCAGCGCTTGTGGAGAGCCGTTGGGGTGCGAGGGAAAGATCAAACGGAATCCACTAACCTGAGGAAAAAATGGATGAGGAAAGGAGAATTCAACAATGGGATATCTAATCTGCTCAATAAGGAATCAGAGTCTCTTGAAACCTGAGTCAAACCTGACATGTCTTCAAGAGCTTGAGACCAAGTCAAGACTGGGTCCTCTTAGCAACAGGAGGCGTGTCAAGCTTGGTTAACTTGGTCTCAAGAGCAAGCAGACAGAGAAAACCCATTGGTGGATTCTCCATCTCCTGTGCTGGAGAAATAAAGCTTCTATTAGCATATTTAAAACAAATCAACCCCAACATAGCCATTAGATTTTAAGGTAAGATTTGAAAGAAAATCTAATCTTTCCAACTCTGAAGAGATCAATAAATTATTATGTCTTGGTTATAGTTTGTTAAACATTGACAATTGGCTCTAAACAATGTTAAACATTGAGAATTGGCTCTAAAATCTTCTTCCAAACTTTTGAGTCTTTTATGAATAAAGTATGTTATTACTAAAATTTGCCCCAGTTTATTCATCAAAGAAAGACATATGTTTGTTCTTTAATAAATTCATATTAGGTTGCTAGACTTTCAGGGGACGATATCTATTAGTTTTTTTCATAAATAATTTAACTGCTGTTATAATTATTTTGATTTTAAAACAGTTTGTAGTTTAAAACTAAGATGTTTAGTTCATAAACATTACGTTGTGTTTATATATCACATTGTGACCGTATGATAAACATTCTATTAAGTTAGTTCTGAAATATTGGATAAATAAGAAAGAAAGATAAAAAAACAGAGAGCATGAATTCAAGTCCGGCCTTAACTATGAAAGCCAGCTGGGTGACTTTTCACCCTCATTCATCCCAGGGTTGTTATTATAAGGAAAACAAGAAGAGGAAAGTGTGTTGGATCTGTTTGCTACCTTGAGTTATTTGTAAAAATAATAAAGGTGGGATATAAATAAATAAATTCAAATATTTTATTACCATGAATTAAGAGACCAAATCAAATTTATACTACATAAACAAATTATAAATTATCTGTGCTGTATAAAATTGAATATATTTACTTGAAAGCACAGGCAGTCCTCAGCTTATAACAATTGGAGCCAAAATTTCAGTCTTTGAGCAAACTCAGATGCTCAATGACCATAATCCTGGCGTTCCCAGTTGTAGTTGTTAAGCATCTGTGCGGGTTGTTATCCAGAGCACAGGGTGCCTCAGAATATGGGAAAGGCTCCTTCTTCCAGTCTCATGATTTGGAGAAGGAGACTTCCAAACCATTGCAAGAATAATAGCTTTCATGAGCTTTATAGCATTCCTAACACAATCCTTCGAAAGGCTTCTGTAGCTTTTTACTTCTGAGGTCTAGTCATGTTGTCTAGCTTTTTATCCAGAAAGTTCCTATAATTTCAAACCCCTCTATTATTTCATCTCTGTTAATTAAGAAATAAGTTCAGTATAGCTGACCCTCTAGTTCCCTTCTGTACTTTTTGGATGCCAAAGTTTTCAGCTAGGCGTGTCAGGAACCTCTTTGATCTCCCATTAACTGCAGAGTTTATCTCCTAGTTGATGTCACAGTAATTATAGTCCCCATTACTACTGTGGTGTGTTTCCTGCACACCATAGTTAACTGATTAGCAAAATATTAATCTATTTCCTCTGCTTGGTTGGGTGGCATGTAGTATACATCTATGGCAATGTCAGCCCTTTTTTCTTTTATATTAACCCAAATGCATTCAAGAAGGCTTTCAAGTCAGAATGCTGACTTGAGAGCATACAAAAGTAAAATCAGCAACATTTCACAAAAAAGAAAAAAAATAGAAGTGAAGTTAGCAAAGTTATATAGTTAGTATAATTGTAATTTCCTTCACATTTTCAAATGTAGTTAAATTATCACAGGCAAATGAGTAATCACAATGAATATAAGAAAGATTTGATAATGTTTCAATCATTTTATTATCTTTTCTATGAATTGTTTTATAAAAAATTTGAAGGAGAAAATAGCTTTAAAGGATTAGTTAAAATATGCACCAGTGCTGGGCATATCTCTTTAGATAATAAATACATCTAATTTTGAGGCTCAAGTCATTTTTATCAAATAGATGTTATGTATAATATTTACCAGAAACAAACTATATCCATTAAGTGTAAGAAATTTAAAAGTTATTCTAATTTAAAGTGCAAATGAAATTAGTATCACTTGTAATTTCTTCTCCGCATAGAAACTATGTAAAAGAGAAGCAACTAAAAAGAAAGGTCAGGTCTAACTGATCATCAAAGCAAGAAGCCGACTTATTCTTGTAAGATCATTAACCTCTTATTTCATCCTCTTACTTACCCAAGTAATATACTTTAAAATTCAACTAATAGAAAATTATATATGCAGCTTTGAAGTTTGTAGTTATACCAATGTGTGTTTTTTTTATAGACAATCAGCATGTGGAATTACCTAGACTCTAATGAACACAAGGGAATCCAATCCCCATTCCTCTCCATATACATCCATATTATATTGGCTTGTCCTCCAAATTTGCATTTCTCCTTGTAAAAATACGATTAGCAAGGTGGGCTCCATTTATTGCAAGGGAGGACATCTCTTTCTACACATACACTTTGCAGAACTAAAGCTGTCCTAACTACTGAAAGTGCTATGGCAGCCAAAAATGGATAAATTTCATGTAAGCTACTCTTGCCTATGGCACAGGTGTACAAGCCAAAAGCTATACGTTATCTTTTGATGGCATGCTGGAGTCCATGGACTAAGTTATTTCATTTTATTTATTTTTAATTTACTATTAAATATGATTATTTTCCATTCATATTTTTGATATTTTTCCTTCTATCTCATTAGAAGCTTTAATTTGGTAGCAACTTTGACAATTTCTGGGGGATATAACCAGAGATGAAAGTACATGAAATCCAAGGGGCTCAGATATGGCAGTATCTTTGCCATGCAAGGATATTAATAAAAGCATTCATCTCCAATTGGTTAAGTTCCTATACAGATGTTATATAATTTTTATTTTGCGGTCAAAGACCAAAATGCAAGTGCAACAAAAGAAAACACAAGAAAAATATATAATCACAAACAGTTAACACCAGAAGCCTTGGCTAAAGGGAGTTACAACGTTCTCCTGTAATAGTTACAGCTCTCAAAAGAAATTTAGAAACCTGAGAAGTAATATAGGAGGAGCCATCCCCTAGACAATATAAGACCAAATTACTAACATTAGAACCAGGGGGATCAATTCCAAGGAGAGACAATATTTTAATTCTGGCTGTGTTATACATAGGGCAGTATGATAAGATTTCAACTTCAGCCCTATCACAGGGGCATCTATACAGATGTTATTGCTGAACTGTGCACTACAATAATGAAGCTTCTCAATGGATTAAAAAGCTAATCTTGATAAATCCACAATTTAAAATTAAAATATGGGTATGTTTACTTACTGACTCCATACTTTGTCTTATAATATTCTTTGGTAAATTCATCACAATCACAGAGAATTATTTTCCGTCCCCAAACATTGATTGTTGTTCCTATTCTCAGGTCACAGTCTTTATAAAATTCCTGATACACTGCTCCTGTCTAATAATTGGGGAGGGGGAAGAGAGAAAGAGGGAAATTTATACATTAAAGATTATATCAGTTATTTTGATTTGAAAAAGGTTTTGAAAAACTTCGGTTTGAGAAATATCTTTTTGTATGAGATTATATTTTTGTATTATATTATATGTCTTCTCCCAATTCACATTTTCACCCAACCTGCTTATTCAAGTAACAGTCGTATAAAGATAATTTAAATATAGTGAATTTTGTAAATTATAATTATCTAAAATAGCTTACTTTACGATTATCCAGAATATAACGACCTTTATTTCCAACTAAGCCTCCAAACACATTCAAGACTGTCCGATCTGTAATTGTACCAGGCTGATATATTCCAACTGGAGCAAACTGGGGTTCAGGGAAAAAAGACACAGGCTATTAATATATGTAATTACCAGACTAACTAAAGAGAGCAGCCAGGATTATCTAGTACAAATAGTGCTCAATTTATGACCGTTCGTTCAGCAAGTGTTTAAAATTAAACCGGTGCTAATTGAATGGAATTATGACCCATGCCTGAAGTTACAGCTGTTGCAGTGTCCTCATGATCATATGAGCAAAATTCAGGTGCTTGGCAACTCAGCCACTCTTACAACTGCAGGGGCACTGAAACTCCCTCCAACTGCCTACATAAATCTATGCAAATGAGTAAACATGTTTATGTGTGCTGATGGGCTCTGTCTGAGGCCAGCTGAGGCCTCCCAGGCCATGGCAAAATTGCATGTGCTGCAATACCCCATCTTATGCATAGCCTACATTGGGCGTCCAAATGTTCTCCCCACCCGCTCTGAGGCAACCTGCACTATTTAGTTGGGATTCCATTTGCTTAATGACCCATGAGATTACTTAACAATTACAACTGTGAGTGCCAGAATTTGAGTTGTTCAGCAAAGTGGTCATGTTATGTCTTGCTTAAAGACCACTTCACTCAACAATCAAGATTCCTGTCCCAATTTTAATAAGTTGAGACTACCTGTATTTGAAATTTTACAAGGTAATAAATGTTTGTTTCACATAAAAGCTGCATTTTATGTCCATCTAACTACATATATGTTTTTATTTCATTGAAATGGACAGCAAATGAAACAAATGTATAAATTTCTCACATACAAATTTACCTTAGGTAATTTCTGTCTATTGAGGAACAGAGGTACAGCATCCCGGCCAGAATTTACAGGTATCGCTTCTTTTATTTCAATTGTATCATCAGCCAAAAAATAATGTAGCACCACTTCTCGAATGTCCCCAAACATTGTTTCAGTGTCATCCCAAAAACCATAAAAACGTAAAACATGTCCCTCATGTTCCAGAAACTGGCAAAGTGTATCAAAGCGTTCATAGGGACGCAACGGTGTCATACTATCTATCAACTGCAAATCAGAAAAGAATAGGTTTAAAAAAATTACTATTGTTATAAACATACAAATCTTAATGTATCAGTAACTTTAAAAAATACCTCATAGGACCAGTCTTCATAGCTAGAACCATAATTTTTTCCCAATACTTCTTGTTTCCAATATATTTTATTTTAGTATAACAGATACACATTTCAATTTTGTTATAGCAAAGAAATAGTACCATTTTCAATAGTGAGCCCAGGTATCAAGATTTCATTTTTTTTTCTTCTTATGAAGAACTTTTGCATCTAAAAACTGGAAATTATTATTATCTTCCAATATCGCAATGCATGATCTCATTTTTTGTATGCAAAAATGTATCCCAGGCACATTTTTGTGTGATATATTTTCTTCATTTTGTAATTATTCTTTTTCATATTCTGAACTGGTATTATAAACTCCCTTATCTAAGTAGGTATTGGTTCTTGTTCTCAAAATGAACCTTTTAGTATTATTTAATACTAGTAGCTTGCTACATTGTGCCTATAAAATAAATTAAAATGGTTCTGTTCTCAAAATACATCCATTAGTATTATTTCAATATTAGTAACTTGCTACAATATGCTTATAAGGAAGCTTCAGAGACAAAATAAATAATTGTACTGAAAACCTCACTAGGTGAATAATTGGAGGTAATGAGACTATATAAAAGAGTTTGTGAAATACATTTTGAATGGAAGAAAATGGTCTGAAGAAATGGCAGCAATGAGGAAAAGATAGTACAGATAAAAATTTGAAGAACAGAATAAAAACTCCATTGTTTAATCAGCATACATTAAAATGAAATTTTGTTGCATTCAGCTCTCAAAAAATATCATTATGCATATACTCACATACACACGTATATGTGACACAGAGAAACGCCACAGTCTAGTTTGAATATACATGATGAAAAAAAAAAGAATCCGGTGAATTTACAAGTATCAGGAACAAAGCTGTTATAGAATCTAGTAGTTCTGCTATAAATACTTTGAAACCTTGTCCCAGAGGGGATCAGCAGAAACAGACCATGAAGTGAGTGTGTCGGGTCTCCAACAATGCTTCAAGCTCTAAGCAAACAGAACTTAAAAGCAGTATCCTGAATAATGGGAAGCGAGCTTCATATAATCTTCTCAGCTGTCCATATCACTCTCTCTATGGACCTTCTATCTGAGGCACTGCTACTACCAAATCAAACAGTGATGCAGTTTGTTAAAACACTCTCAATCATGCCTTTGTAAAAAGCAGCCAGGACAGAAGGAGAAAGATGTGCTCTCCCAGCCGACGCAAGAAATGCAAACGCTGGTTTGCACGCTTCACTAAAGGTAATGTATGAAGAGACCAAGTTAGATTGTTAGTTATCTGCACGCCCAGGTACTTGATACTATTGACTACCTCCACAACTACAGCCATGATACAAAGTGAGTATGACTATGCCAGCTCTTTCTAAAACCAACAATGATCTCCTTTGAAAATTTGAAGAGACCAAATTGTTCATAGACAAAGGTAGAAAGCCAATACAAATACCCTAGAAAACCTGTAAATGATATTACCTTCAATTTGAAACCTGAATTTGATTTCAAAATCAAATTAATGAAATGTGAATGAAGGAAGCAAACAATAAACACCTAAAGGAAACAGGATTAACATCCCTGTCTCTTCAGAACATTAACCTTGGATATTATGACATCACTGAAGCTAGTAGAGAGGAAGAAGTGGGCGGGGGAAAGCTGGAATCAAGAGGGGGAAGGCAAAAAGGCAGATAGAAAGGCTTGAGCAAAAAGTGGCATAAATTATTATTAGCCTATTATCCTATAAGCCCCAACCAATGACTGAGCAACAGTAGTATTCCAGACTTTAAAATATTAATAAAATAATCATAGGATATAAGGCTTGAAAGAACCTTAAGATCCTCTAGTCCAGTGATGGCGAACCTTTTAGAGACCGAGTGCCCAAACTGCAACCCAAAACCCACTTATGCATCGTTGAATGCCAGGTGGGTGTGGCCCATTAGGTGGGTGTGGCTGCAGTGGTAACAGCAGACTGGGTGGGACTAAAAAGTTCAATCAATCAATTCCAACTTTTTTTTCCCACGAGAAGTTGAAATTGACTGATTGATTGAACCTTTTTTTTTTTTTGCACACGGCAGCGGAGGCCTAAAGCGAAAAGGTTTTATAAAACCCAGCTGAAGGTCTAGGACTGGGGCGACGGCGCGCGTGCCCACAGAGAGGGCTCTGAGTGCCACCTCTGGCATCCGTGCCAAAAGTTCGCCACCACTGCTCTAGTCCAAACTCCTTTCCAACATAGGAATCCACTATTAGAGCACTGTAGATTTATATATCAACCTAAACTACATTTTGTATAACTATGGTTTATTACATCACTGGGTTCACATAAGACATGAAACACTATTTAAAGCCATGGTTAACTTAGAACGCTAATCCAAAACTAAACAAATTACATTATGGCTTAGTATGTTGTGTGAATCAGGTCCAGATCAATTGAACTGTAGTGAAAGAAGCAAAGTTTCATTTTATTATGAAGCAACGAAGGCTTGTACAATTGAATAGTAGAAGCTATGTGCTCTAGTAGGGCTACTGAATAAATGCTTTCGACAGTTCAATATCTCTTAGTCTATACAATGGGACTGTTATAAAAATAAAGATATAAAATGCTAGTTAAACAAAAAAGTATGTATGCTCTTTTAATCATGTAAAAATGATTTAAAAATAAGGAACTGCGATAACAGCTGCATGATAAAAAAAACTGTCATGGTGTTTGGAGGCAAGAAAGAGGGAGAAACTGTCAATAGCTATAGACATTAATGTGGATTAGGAGCTATGAGTACATTGCTCACCTTAAATCATTCATAACACATCTACAGTAGCATCATTGTTATATTTTTCGCAAAACATAAGAGATGAAATGAATAAATGGGCAAAAAAGAGCAGATCAAAAAGATTGTGAGGGGAAAATGGTAAATTCTCCTTTCAGTAATAGATATTGCATTTATCAATGAAATACACATAAATCTTACACTATACTATTATAACAACTCTAATGAGTCTCTAAATTTCCATGGATTAATATAATTATTCTCCTGGAAAATAGATCAGTTAGTTTGCCAGATGTAGGTAGTTTAAGATATATATTGCCACTCAATTATTTTATATGCCAGCTAAAATACTAATTATGTTAACATTAGCAATAGTAAACAAATGCATTCTGTAGGTTACAATATGTGCAGGTCAATTAAGAACAATTTCCATCTCAAATCTGCTATCTACTACTCACAGTCACTACACTGGAGAGATTTAAGCAACAATCCTACAACCATTTACTGTGGAGTAAACACCAAGAAACTAAGTGATCATTTGAGTAGCCACAATAGCATGGGTTTGCTCTGTAAATATGGCTGAGGGTACATAAAATATTTGTGCACAAGAGCTACTTAATCTAAATGGCCAGCTGTGGCAATTGCCATTTCCCTGCTTCGTAAAATGACATTTACAAGCTAACTTTTCTTTTGCATATATTAATATTTAATTGTGCTAAAAATCTCTAGATTCTCTGTGTGTGTGTGTGTGTGTGCGTGTGTGCGTGTGTGTGTGTGTGTGTGTGAAGCGCATGCATGCATGCATGCGTATGCAGAATCAAATGGATTCAGAGTAAAAAAGGATGGTCAGCTACCACTATTGAACTTTTTGTAATATCATGCATTGTCAATGAGCTAGTTGAAAAGAGAAGCCTAGTGCAGATAATAAAGTGAAAATATTACTAGTCAATCCAGTATGTATTTTTATCTGGCCCCTGTACATAAGCAGTTACGGACATCAATTTCCAGATACATCCTTTGTGCCATTTATAAGATGTGTGTGAAACATCTTTGTATCTTGTTCTAAACATTTAGGGAAGCAGAGTTTCCACTCGTTGTTGAGTTAACACTGAAATATAATTAAGAGAAAACAAGCAAGCATCACAGAAACATAAATAAGTGTGTATGAAAGTGCAAGTAAAGATATGTGTGCATATGTGCAAGCTCTCAGTAGAGCCAGAAGTTCAACATAACAAAGCCTTCCAAACAGCAACTGCTGATCCTGCCCCAGACAAAAGAAGAAATAATAAAGCATAATTAGGAATAATCCATAATTCTTGATTTAAGATTAAATCCACTGTCCCTATCCTTAACAATGGCTTTCAGAAACTAATTCATAATCTCTTGGCACTTACTATGATGACTGCAGAACTCCATATGTTCAGCCACCACTGTTATATGGCTCCTTATCTATAATTCTGTAACATAAAGAAGACGTTTTGCTTCTCACCCAAGAAGCTTCTTCAGCTCTGACTAGATGGTAGGAAATCGAAGGATCCACCATCCACTCAGACCTGAAGAAGCTTCTTGGATAAGAAACAAAGAAAAACAAGAAAGTCCAGTTACTTCTTGAAAAAGCACCTTTGGGAAAACATAAAGGAGTCCACTCTTCCCCACCAGTTTTATTTCATTCTCTTGTCTTTTGTTCTATTGCAAATTATTTGTTATGCAATATAGGAAAGGGCAAATGATAACAGAAACTGGTATTAAATTAATCTGACAGTTACCATGGTGCAGTTGCATTTAAACTAGGAGAATCCTAATTAAAAATCTCTGTAAAAGGTTGTAGTGCTATTACATTCATTCAAACATGTATTACAAGATAAACTATAAACATTCTGCACTTTCATTCTAGTAATGTAAAGTACAGCTAGGTTTTTGATAAATGGCATTGAGGGCTTTCAGTAGATTAGGGTAGGCCAACAAATGTCTGTTCAGCTGATTTATTTCATGAAATCTCTCCTTAGGGTATCTATTATTTTATGTTTATTATTAAGTTCCAGGCTTTAAAACCAAGCAGTTTTGCATATATTACAATCCCTTTCAGAACAATAAAACAGCTGCCAAAATATTTAAAGGGATCAGCAAGGTTAGAATTTAAATGAAATTGTCTCAAAGGGGGATATATACAAGAACACAACATTTGGGCAGATTCACATAATGGGGATTCTGCTGCACTGTGTTACATTTTACAAAGTAATCATAAACATTCAGCAGAATATCTTACCTGTGGTGGATATCCTTTTACAATTTTTGTATCAACTTCCTTGAATCAACAGCTATTCAGTTTTAGACATTAGGCCTTACTGGCGAGAAACCTTCAGCTCTTGCTTCTTTTTAATCTAATTGATCTCCAGTGCCTATTTTCCTTCTTCTTCCCTTTAATATAAATTGGGCCACATTTTTCCCCTGCAATAAATCTTGCAAGGAATCTGTCCCAGTTGTTGCTATTTGTCCTTAATCTACTGTTGAAATCACCCAAAATGATGAATTTGTCACTGGCAGAGCTTATTCAAATAATCTGATTCAGGTCTTCATAGAAAGCTTCCTTGTGAGAATTGGTAAATAGGTGCTGACAATGATTAGAACAGTTCTGACCGCAAAATCTATTCTGTGAATCCTGTTTTCAGTCTGTTGTCCTTTCCCAAAAAAACCTCACTTGCTACTTCCTGTAATGAACCCTCATCTGCCAGCCTGGTCTCACTTGAGTACAGCAATGTCAATGCTGTAACAGCAAAGTTTGGCTGCTATGAGCACTATTTGTCTTTCAGGCCTATGGCACCATTGCCTCTATCCAACAAAGTATAGATGTTCCAGGCTCCAAAAATGAGTTTTCTTTTATTTACACCCCCCACCTCTTGATTCTTGACTGTTAAGGAAATAATCTGCTAGCTCCACTTAATTAGCCAGATGTTGTTGTGGGGCAGGCAATGTTTAGGTACCTTTTCTAACCCCCTCCCTTATATGATGAATAATGCTATTTTAGATGGTCTGCCCAGCTGCCTTTGATGTTGCCAGACATTTCTGCTGTCCTGGGGACACAAATGAACCACCAGGGCACATATCATAATGGGATATGAAATACAAAATGGACAGAGTAACACTATCTTAAAACAGGGTCAGCAGCCAGACATGAGGGTTAAAACACTCTTGTCCCTGTTCAAGCTACATAGCTGACTGGAGTTAGTTGAAAATTCTCAAGGAAAATGTAGACTAGAAAGATTTAATCAGTGCCTTTTATCAGAGAAATAAAATAATTACTGCTGCAACTGAAGGGAGGCTTGCTATTATGCTTACTATGTTCTACACTGATATTTTATGTGTTGAAAAAATGTATTCGTGGGTCTTTCGGTCAAATAACATTTATAGTACATTATAAGTTGCTTTTAAACAAGTTCCATTGTATACAATCATTCTTACTCCCAAGATTGCAATATTTAAAAAGTATTAAAGGGAGTTTATTATCTACAGTACTTTTAAACACTAATATCCTTGGCCTACTATTCAATATTCTATTTGCAAATGAGAGAAAACAAGAGATTTTACATGCTATCTAATACATCTTGGATATTGTTTGAAACTATGCACAAAGCATGGAGATACTGCCAATTTAATTTGATTTACTCATTGAAAGAAGCACCACATTTTATAGCACTATTTATAATGATGGTAAACACAATGTTAAGCTATACTTCTGATCATGTTCTCAGGGAATAAGCATCTAATTAGGGATATATGCAAACCAATACAAGAAATATAATAAAATATGGATTATTAATGTACTGTAAGACCTCTTCTTAAGAAGGATTCTTTAAAATATTTCTCTCCCAACATGAAATTTTCTTTGTTTGTTATATACAAGTTGTTCTTAATTTTATCCTACAAACAATAGTTTTGTCAACCATTCCTTCAGCTAACCTTCTGGCGTCCTTTCGTATAGGGATCATCTGGACGTTCCAATGGGGGATTTACTTTGACTCCCATCTTTCTCAAGAAATTTTTAGTGAACTGATCACAGTCTATAATTTTATATCTTCGGCCATAAAATATGACATCAGTGTCAAGGTTGAAATAATCAACAGTATAAAACTGATCTTCATTAGGAGGCGGGAGTGGAATCCGATGGCGCCTAAGAAGTGTTCCTATGTTGAAGGAAAACACAATTAATATAACTTACTCCAAGGTACCTTTATATTAACCTTATTCACATGAAGTCTCAAAATAGTTACATGGTAACAGAAATTTCGCCTGAAATATTAAATTGGGTGAATATACAGTAAACATCAAAACATCAATTATTGAAGCACCCTTTGGACTGCGCCACTTGAACCTCCATTCTCAGAAAATCATTGATAAAATCAGCATCTCAGAGAGATGGGTTTTGTTCCCTGATATATTATTTCTATATGCATACAGAATTCTGAATGCAACTTACAGAATTTCCTGCCTCTAATTCCAGTAGCTTACCAGGTAAAGATGTAGCAATTATTTTAGCATTCCTTGTTTGAGATTGTTTGAACATTCATGATGAACAGGTTACCCTCAACTTACAACAGTTTGTTTAGTGACTGTTTGAAGTTACAATGTGACTTATGGCCATTTTTCACACTTACAACCGGTGCAGCATCCCAATAGCCACATGGTCAAAATTCAGACACTTGGCAACTGACTCATATTTATGACAGTTGCAGTATCCCAGGTCATGTGATCACCTTTTGTGACCTTCTGATAAGCAAAGTCAACGGGGAAGCCAGAGTCCTTTAATAACTGTGTTACTAACTTAACAACTGTAGTGATTCACTTAACAATTGTGTCAAGAAAGATTGTCATATGAGGCAAAACTCACTTAATAAATGTTTTGCCTAGTAACAGAAATTTTGGTCTCAATTGTGGTTGTGAGTTGTACTGTGTCACTCTAATACATTTTTTGTTTGGTTTCTAATTAAATTGTATGATTTTTAATTATGTTTTTCAAATGCCGTCGGAGCCCCCTTGAATCCCTTTATCAGACTGGAAAGAGGTACTATAATTCCTATCTGCCTAAATAACAGCAAGTCCTTATTCCGTCCTCTAAATTGTCCAAAGTATCATTTGGAGAATTGGTACTGTACTGTGGTTAATATCTGTGAGATTGAGGGAAGATATAGGGAACATTCATATTAAAATATCCAATAGCACATTACTATTTATCATAACTACCTTTAAAGCACAACACTATGAAATTCAGATAAAGTAGCTACCAAATTTTGAAATGTCTTAAGGGAAAGGGTCAAAAGTTCTGGAAAAGATTCATTATATAATAAAATAAGTAGTGGAAGTATACTTTTTTTAAAAAATTGATACTATGAGCATGCATATAACAACTTCTTAGCTCTCTCCCCCTGAAGCCTAATTGTATTTATGAACGGGATTCATATATGTGCTGCATACTATATAAAAATATTATTCAGGACCCTGTTCTGAGCAAGAATTATCCCTATCTCTACTGAAATAATAGTTATAAGCCAAAACTTAGCTTTCATGTTCCTTTCTTCACCTTTGTATGTTATTTTAACACTCATGAAATATAGCCAATACCCATCCCCTTTTAACTCCATAAAATGCAGTTAGAGTAGATAAGTATGCATAAAAGATATATTATTGTGGTAAATTAATATAGAAAACAATTATCATAAAACTGGATTTTAAAGTATAAAATAGACACATATACAGTATTACTCTTCAATATTTCAGGAGTGATTTGTTGTAATTTCTGGTGTAATAATAATTAACTGGAAATGAAATTTTAGTTATAATTCCACACCTTATTTAATATACTACTTTCCTATAGCACAGAGGGAAACCTATTACTGGTAAAGAATAGGTAAAAGGATACTTTGGAGTATTTTTTAATCATTCTAATATGTTTTTAATGGTTATATAACAGGGAAGAAAATGGAAATGATCCCTTTGTTCCTTTCCTGGCTTCAAAGGAGAGCAGATTTCCACACAGATGCAATTGTTACTAAATTAGCCTCATTGTAAAGCTGAATATCAGTAGTTTGGGATAAGCAATTTCGGCATCACTCCGCGAGCTGCATTGGCTGCCAATTGGTCTCCGAACGCAATTCAAAGTGTTGGTTATGACCTATACAGCCCTACATGGCATCGGACCAGGTTACTTACGGGACCGTCTGCTGCCCCATGAAACCCAGCGACCGGTTAGGGCCCACAGAGTCGGCCTTCTCCAGGTCCCGTCAGCCAGACGGTGTCGCCTGGCGGGGCCTAGGGGAAGAGCCTTCTCTGTTGCGGCCCCGGCCCTCTGGAATCAACTCCCCCTGGAGATCCGTATCGCCCCCACCCTCTCTGCCTTTCGTAAACTGCTCAAAACACATCTTTGCCGACAGGCCTGGGGCAGTTAACATCTTGCCCCTAGCCAGTGTATGTTTGTGTGCATGTTTGTTGGATGATTGTTTTTTTTAACTCAGGGGTTCTTTTTATATATGTATTTTATGTTAGATTTCTATTTATGCTGTGAGCCGCCCTGAGTTCCTGGAATAGGGCGGCATAGAAATCCAATAAATGAAATGAAATGAAATTCTTCAAAAAGGAGCATTTGACAGTGCAATACAGGCAGTCCTTGATTTACAATAGTTCATTTGGTGACCGTTCAAAATTACAACAGCACTGAAAAAAAAGTGACTTAAGACCTTTTTTTCATACTTAAGACCACTGCAGCATCCTCATGGTCATGTGATCAAAATTCAGACACTTGGCAACTGACTCATACTGATGACAGTTGCAGTGTTCTTGGATCATGCGGTGACCTTTTGCAACCTTCTGACAAGCAAAGTCAATGGGGAAGACAGATTCACTTAACAACCATGTTACTAAGAACTGCAGCGATTCACTTAACAACTGTGGCAGAAAAAGTCATAAAACAGGGCAAAACTCACTTAACACATGTCTCATTTAGCAATAGAAATTTTGGGCTCAATTGTGGTTGCAAATTGAGGACTACCTATACTACATATTTCTTAAAGTAAAGAAATTTATGTTCCTAAAATCCGATAAATATCACTAAAAAATCCTTGCTTTCTGATCAGTTTTCTTACCATGCCAGGTTAAATTTCTTGTAAGTTATAACTTCTGATTTCTAGATAGATTGGATTTTTATTTGTAGCTAGTGCCACAAATATGGTGATTTGCCTCTCAATAGTTAACTTTGTTATTCTGTTCTTGTGCATACTTATTTAAAAGCAAATTTCATTTCATCCAATGGCATTTATTTAAATACATATAACATCATAATACATATTTGTTTTTCTGCAGTCATATCAAATTCTGAAGTTAGAAGACCACATACAGTATAAACTTGTTCCAGAAAACATTCTTAGCTGAACAATTTTCTCTTAAAATACATTCAAACACAATTATACCAACAGTACAGCAAATGGACTAAAATACCTCTGCTTTACTTTCCCTCAGCAACCCTCTCCTTTTGTATCTCTAGGTGTGCATCTTCAAATCAGTGCTGATTCCTAATAGCTACATGGACTATGCAGTTTTCTTAGCAACATTTTTCAGAAGTTGTTTGTCATTACGTTTTCCCTAGGACTGAGGGACACCGATTGGCCCTATGTCACCATATCATTTTGTACTTAAAGGAGGACTACCAGTAGGATCCATGGTGTCCTAGTTTCTAGCACATTGTATTTAGCTATTCTCAGCTATTCCTTTAGCAAAACTATAAAAATTAATTGAGATTAGGTTAGGGTTATCATTAGGGTTAGTAAAGAAAATACAAAACATATCCTCAACCAGATGACCAACAGACTCCTCCTCCTGATGCTTCATTAGTTTTTTGTCTAACACACAAGGTGGTACCGTATGTCAAAGCATGCAGAGTCTTATTGCACTGAGATAACCCAGGAGTAAATACAGTAAACAGTGGTTTGTAATTAAATGGTGGTTTATATTACACTATATCTAGAAATATACACTAGAAATAAAATACATATACGTGGTAAAACAGCAAACTCCAATACACAGCATTTACAGCAGTCAAACTGACGAGAAAGTCTCCAGCAAAAAACTTCTCTTTTATACTCAGACTCTTAAAGGGATATACACACCTGCTGAGTCATTCCTATTAATGCATCATCCACATTACATTACATCTTTACATAAGCTGTTTAGCCTTTAAATCATCATCCTGACATGGTGTTACAGCTATGTTAAAACTCAGAAATATTACTATAAATCTTATTCAAAACACTGAAAAGCAAGTAAACAAAAATGGTTTTCTTCATTATAACTGAATGAAAATAGGACTTCCTTTCTGGAAAAAAACATATACAACTTTCCCTTTTTATGTACATAAACATAAATCTGTTACTATTAGGATTAGCATAATGCCATTTTTTTACTGATAATATGCCATAAACTTTAAACTATTGACTCTCAAAGGTAAAGGAAATTTAAATTCTATCTTTTCAATTTCATATTCAAAACACTATAATTCATATGAAATATCATTTCTATAATTCACACATGAATCTAATCACAGGACCATCACAAAATTATATTGGAAAATTATATACTGTATATGCAAGAAATAGTGGCCTATACCACTAAATTTTATATTGTGGCTGAAGCTTAACATAATATTTAAGTGGTTCTTGACTATCAGAAAATTTATTAGGTAAGCAAAAGAAAAAACTCTCAGAACAGAAAAAAGAACAGTTAGAAGAATTAATCAGTGGAATGTTTTGTGTGTTCCATCACTGGAGGTGTTTAAGAGGTTGGACAACCATTTGTCTGAAATGGTATAAGGTCTCTTGCATGAGCAGCGGGTGGGACTAGAAGACTTCCCAAGGCCCCTTGCAACTCTATTTATTTTGTTAAAACATTTGCAATAAAAAAGATATAAAATACCTTGTGGAATTCCACTATTTTTCACTTGGGGTTCAACAACCTGAATTGTGTCATCTTCAAGATAGAAATATATTTTACAATGTCTTATTCTGTACAGCTCTTGATTTTTGTCAGGAACTTCTTCATCAAAATAAGCATTAAAAGACAATACCTACATCAAAGCACAGATAGACAAAATCAATTCTACTACACACACACAGAATATATGCATATGTATACAGTATGTACTGTACCTTTTTGTTTTTATTATGGAGATGCTTTAATTAGTTGTATTAATCTTTTATAGGATCATAAACACTTGAATTGATGTGATTATACAATAGATTACTTATCCAGATTCTTACATTTAGATATGACACAAATAACATAGCTCAACAATCTAAGAATGACAATCAGTATTACATCTTCCTATTAAGTAAGTAAGTAAGCAAGGAAGGAAGGAAGGAAGGAAGGAAGGAAGGAAGGAAGGAAGGAAGGAAGGAAGGAAGGAAGGAAGGAAGGAAGGAAGGAAGGAAGGAAGGAAGGAGTAAAATCAACAGAAAATTCCCATAAGTCGACAACTTTTTTAATTGCTAGGGACACAACAAGAGAAATAATAAAACTTTTTACAGGAACGCTATTGAATGTCACACTGTCTGATTGCCCTGTTACTGCAAAGACACGGCTCTGCACATTTTCTGGTTTTGTAATATTCATTAGAAAATAAATTATTTAAAACTGTCTTAATATGATGGCATTTATTTTTGTAGTGCATGCAATCAGGATGGCATACTGCAGGAAAGAAGAAATCCTTTAGCATGCTTCACTGAAAGAATACCAAAGCATGTTCTGCTACCAAGATAAAAGGACAGCAGCTATGTAGGCCAGAAAAAGATTATGAAAGGTAGAATCCTGTCTGAATTTATCCTTAATGATATATTTAATCTCCTAATTAAATAGGCTGTACATAGTTAATTAAACACAGTGCAAATGGGAACAATCATAAGCCTCATCAAGAAAAATGTTCATATTAGCAAGGAACAAAGATTGCAGATGATACTTTCTAGTAATTCAAATCTTTTTGAAATGTCCTTTTTTCTTGTAAGTATATTGCTTTGGAAACAATTTAACACCACTTGCCTGGTGTTTGGCATGTATGTGCTGATGTTTATCCTCTCTCTTTCAATAAAATTAATAGAAATTCTGTATCAATGAGAAAAATGTTGGTGGGAGACAGAGAGAATGGAGATTAGCCAAATCCTGGGGGCACTCTGGAAACTGCATTATGTTTGGCTTGCTTGGACAATATAATTTAATGAATATGTTTTACAAGGAACATTTTCAAGCATGAATTGTCCCATATGTGACTTAAATATTTAATATCCTAATCCGCAGTCCAGTTAAGTAATTTTATTTGGATTTATATGAATTTTTTTTCAGACTGGGAAATGATTTAACTTCAAAGCACTTTGGCTGAACTAGTTGTGGCAAGCCTTTCACAAACAGAAAACTAAGATTATCATTTTATGTATTATTATAATGCATGAAATGCAAACCTTTCTCTAATATCATAATTCTTCAATTTGTATACTTATGAAAATATAAAATTAGGAGCAAAAAGAATAGTATGTGAGCACTTCATATGATACAAACTCTTAAATGCTGGATTATAAATGGAATACTTCTGTCTATATAAAAAATAAAAAGACCTACAGGATCTGGCTAAAGGCTTATCTTGTCCAGCATTCTGTGTAACACATGGTCAACCAAACACATTTTGGAAAGAAGCATGGACAGGAGGGTGATAGCCCTTTTCCACTGTTTTCTAGTAGTCTGTAATTAGAGTATGTGATTGCAGCAAAATCTGAAAAGCAAGACAGTAAATTGGATTAAACTGGTTTGGCAATCCTGGATCAGAGGCTTGCTAATCACAGGAAGCATAACAGTCTGTTTCCAATCATCCAGGATAGAGTGTGAAGGTACAGAAATATGATTTGTGATAGGTCATTACCTAAGTAACTCTACAATGATCTTGCAATTTAGATCAATATTACCTTAATTTTCTAGATGAGGAATTAGAAGCTGAGCGACAATCGGTTTCTAAGGTACTAAATGCCTACATGGTACTGTGAGATTTTCTAAATTTATAATTTAGATTACTTTCTGTCAGAACTTTACAGTCAAAACCCCAAACTAATGTATCCTTAATATTTATTGCACAATATGAAGTAACACTGGAGATACAACTAATATTGATAAAATTCATAAAACAGCAAATGTATGCCAAGTGTACTTTCGCACATAAAGGATCCAGGATAAAAAAAAACCTCTGATTTGTTTACAAATTCCAGGAGAATAAATCAATAGCAGAGATGAATCAATTAAGAAAGAATCTCTGGTCAATTGCACTGGGCATCTTAATTCATCTTTTTCATCTGAATAAATCTGTTAAATTTCATCTAACAGTTTGCAAGATTGGAGTGTACAGTTCTCCCTTGTGAACAACATACACCCACACAGACTAGAAGTTATTTATATATAATTCAGAACTGCTGAAGAGCTCTAGAAGATTTGACTTTTAATTGTTCCTGCAAGCAGTTCTACATGTCATCCAACTTCCAAAATGTTTTGTGTATATAGTCCAGTAGCATAGAATTTGTCTAGCAGCCCAGCCAGACTTCAGTAACTCAATAGCAGACTTCCACCAATTCTGGACTATTCCTCATTAGGAACTCCTCCACTTCATCCCATCTGATGTGCAATGGCCAAACTCTGGCTCTCCTAAAAGGCTTTTTATGGGGTGCAGTAAACTTTCTTCCTTCATTTTTTTTAGTTAACTTATTTTAGGATCCAATTAATTACTGAAATGATAACAAACAAAAAAACACAGCAGCAGATCAGTGTGAATAAACAAATTAGTTACCTGTTTATCAAATGCTACCCATGAAGGTGCATCACTTCCAACACCTCTAGGAAATACACTATACTTTGGTTTTAGTTTTTGTCCAAGCAAAGGTTCTCCTCCTATTCCAGGTTTGTCTTCTCCTACTAACATAGAAACCTTATTGCAGTAACTCCAATGTTGAGACTTATGGAACTTTTCTTTTCCTAGCTGCAATCAAAATGAAATCAATAGAAGACAACTATTAAAAAACAAAAAAGGAAGAGAATGTTTTAAATATACAAAATAATTATACAATAATTGTTCAAATCCATAAAACTCTGAAGGAACTTAAGTAGTAGGTAGTCAGCTCTATTATCAGTGCTTAAATATTGTATATTTTCAATCACATTTCTTAAATATAAGATAACTTTGTCATTTTTACTGTGGGCACACTGGCACACATTAAAAATGAAATTCTGTTGCCTGCTGTCAAAAGTGTACACATAACATAACACGCATATAAACATGCTATATACATACATATGTATATACCTACACCCTTACATATAAATAGATATAAATATTAATCACTATCCATCTTGATTAAAGATAAAGGTAGGGCAAGACTGCATAATGTAAACAGTCCATCTTAATATTGTGCCTTAGTTTTACAAGAACTATTGACAAAATGTATCGTGTAACAAAACACAGACCTGACTTTGCAGATTTAAAGTGCAAACAATGGGAATGGACACACTCTGTGAAAACACATATATGCATTTTAATTCTCTCTCTCTCCCTCCCTCTCTCTCCCTCCCTCCCTCTCTCTCTCTCTCTCTCTCTCTCTCTCTCTCTCTCACACACACACACACACACACACACACACACACACAAAGAGAGAAATATGCAATAATGACTTAACAAACTACTAAAATTATTGATTGCTGGTGATGCAAGAGGCAAAATCTATCAAAGTATTTCTGAAACATTTAATTGTACTGTAGCTCTAAAAAAACAGAGGAAAAAGTGGACAGCTACACTTTGGGTAAATGCAAATATTAAATAAGGATACAACTACTGGAGAATATTTTAAGTATAAAATATTTGTACATCTGCACAGATGTGTAGCAAACCAAGGAATGATGTTGGCTGAATCTCTAACCTGTACTGCCAATCAGCTGTAAAATCCTTCTCAAAATAAGTCATGTCCTTTTATCAGACAGCGTTATACACTAAGAAAGGCAGGGCACGTATACGTTATTCTGCCAATTTTAGCAGTGAAAGAAGAGTGGAAATTTTTTAAAAAAAGATTCATCCACCTTCTCTCTCCTCCCCTCGGTGCACAGCTCCTGTTACATCACCCTCGTTTCTAGAAAGGATTCCCAATAATCAAGTTTAGCCTTTTCTTTACCCAGATGGTTACAGGTCTAGGAAACAAGTGATATTCTTCCATACCACATAGAAGAATCCTATAAATAATCTGAGACCTGATCAAAGAGAGAGTCTGAACCTGCCTTCTGAAGGGAAGAGATTCTTCCTCTGGACGGCAGTTATTGGGCATTTAGAATTAGTTTCACGAACGAAGTTTACACACGTGCATCGGCATCCCCGCAAAACATTATGTAAACTTAAACTTAGGAAGCTCCCGGTGGCCCCTGGATCTTGATCAACATTACTTACATTCCTGTTGAAAGAGTTCCCGGGCAGGAGCGGTAGCGCCATAGTTGTGCCGGTCCTGCCTGCCGCCTCCTCCGCCGCCTCAGGGCTGGTGTTGCTGCCCGAACCCGGCTGGTCGCCCTCCGCGCTACCAAGGCCGAAGGAAGGGCAGCCGCGCTGTTTGGAGTCCAGTTGCCTGGAGACCCCCATTCGACGTCACACAGGATGGCGGGGAATGGTGCGTTCGCTTCGCCCCTGCTCTATGCTGCCCCCTGCAGACACAAGACTCTGCCGCAAAACCTGCGGGGGTGGGGGGGGTGAGGCTGTTGGATCGCGCTTTGCTGTTGAAGTACGCGAAGTTCCATTCTACGAGACTGCTAGGAAAGGTCTTTCTTCCTTTTCATCGGGCCTACCCAAGGGATTGTTGCCGTTGCAGTCACAAAGTAATCAAATGGCCCTTTTTATTGACATAGGTCAGTTCTCAACAATGGACATAACAACAGGTAATCCTTTTTTTTTTTTACATTACACTTACGTTTACAATTACTATATTACAATATATCAGGTGGTATGTGAAATACAGCTGACTTCACTTGGGAAATTCTGATCCCTTCCCTTTTTATTTTAGGAGGCATCTACCCTGTTGGGAAAGTCTTACTTTTTATTTTTATTTCTTATCTGGAACTCCTGAGTCAAAAATTCGGTCAGCCCTGATTTTGCTTTTTTTGTTTTCTGTTCACTTCCATGTGGGGCGAAATAATGCCTCATCAATCAGTCCTGCAAGGAATGGTCATTGTTCTTTTGTGTACATTTAGGCTAAAATCTGTTTTAGCCTAACAATAGAAGTTTTTTTTAAAATGAATAGGATAATGTCAGCTAAACATCTTAGGATGGTTTATTAAGCTGCAATATAATATCATTCACTAAATTCACTGTTATATATATTTGTCTATACTCACCTGTAGCCTAACAAGTGAAGATAATCTGTTTCACTTTCATATTTGACGAAGTAAATACTAATCCCCAATTTGTTCCTTATCTAATATCTTGATTTCAGACTGGGATTATATAACCTAGCACCTTTCCTATGTGATTGGCTAGTATTCTATAATCTTTTGTCTTTTTTTTGGTATTTAAAACATCACAAAGTTTTTTCTTCTTCTATGAGCCATTAAAATGATTTTGAGAACAAATTCATGTCAAGCTGTTAACATTAAAAAAAATACCCTCACTGGTACCATCATTTTAATTTTTGATCTGTTTCACTGAGGAAGACAATTGAAGAGCAGATTAAGTTTGTATATACACTGGCTTCTATAGTGTTCATTCTTCGATAGTTGTAAATGGAAATGTTAGCTGCCATCTCTCCCCCTTGTTTTTGCCTATTAAAACAATCAATTTTCTCCTAACAATTTAAAAAATCTGCATCTGCAAACCTGTCAGAGTCACTTAGATAGTGAAATGGATGGTGTCTAAACCCTTCAGTATATAGCTGTATATTTGGGTGACATCTAGACTCAATTTGTTGGCCTTTTTCTATATCATCAATAAAAGTTTAATTGCTGGCATGATTTGAGAATCCTGCTTGAAACATACTTTATATGCTACTTATGGTAACTGGTATTTTTGCCATTAACATGAATTGTGAATGAAACCCAAAAATTAAGCCGTTGTATAACTAGCTCAGCTTCCTGGGAAATCATTTTCTTTCCACTTCTCTAGCTATATTACAAAGAGATAATTCCTGTTGAGTAGCTGCTTCCCTACTGAACAGCTATCTCAACACTGTATATTTCCTTCTTATCCGTTAGTTTCTTAGCAGTTAGACTTATTTTATATGATTCTATTTACACAAACTTTGTAGTTAGTAAGACCTCATATCTTTGTCTTCATACAATTGCTCCATGAAAAGACAAACTTCAGTTCATCTACAGTTCAATTATTGTCCTTTCAAAAGGAAGCCAAGTGAAATAGGCCTATTTCTTGTATTATATCATTATCACTTTTGTAGTCAGTTGATAATGGAATAGAAGTAAACTCTAGTTCACAACTTTTTTGTTAAAAATAAAATGACTGAATCAACCAGGCTCTTTTATAAACAATGCCAACTTAGGAAACAAAAATGCATTACATATTTAACTTTGAATTGGTAGAGTTAGTAAATTAATGTTGGTATCCTTTCTGCATATCCTTTGTGCTTACTACAAATCCTTATTTCTTTTTCGTATCAAAACCAAAATATCTTGTTTCTTTACTAACAAGCAAACCTTTGGCATTCTACATATATTCAGAATGCCATTTGCAAATTGTTTTAAAAACAGAAAGAAGTTTAGTGGATTCTATTTTGCAACAGAAAAATTTTGTGGTAATTTCTGTCTGAATTGTAATTTGGTCAATATTCATTCCTATATATGAATAAATATAGCATCTACCAAAGACAAAAAAAATCATTTTTTTCATTCTGCCTAATGGAGACTGATGATAAAATTACATTGAACCACTTACAACATATGTAATACATAAAACAAATTCATGATAAATGAATTTACCGCACAAAGACTAATAAGTCACATCAACTAAATGAAAGTTGTTCAATTAATTTACTGCATCTTATTTCTTTTGCAGGAAAGTATGGTAACTTAATATGACAGTATAAATGCTTAAGCTCAGGATGGTAAACAAATCAGCTTTAAAGACTAAACTGAAAGGCATAATTTATGTTTAATTATTCATATGTTGGAAAAAACAAAGCACTCAAATGTTTGGCATTTCTATCTATAGCTAACAGGATGTTTCAGAAAAAGGGAGAGAAGATGGGTTTACAGATATTCTGTGAAGAGGATGAAAGAGTTTATGAACATTTGGAGATCCTTCCAATTTTTTGGGAAAGGGAGTAAAGGGAGTATAGTTTTTGTAAATAAAACAGAGAGAAGATGCAAACAAGAAAAAAGCGATTTTAAAAAATAATCCCTTTCACTCTGTAGGGCCTAACAAATTACATCCAGCTCTACTGGACATTGGTTGCCAATATCATATAAGAATTCAGCAGAATATCAACATTTTCTTGGTTTGTCTGTTTGTATTTTATTGTTAGTAAGATATCCACGCCATTCCATTCAGAATGTTATTCATTTATTTTATTTATTAAGAAAATTTATATGGCCACCCACTTACTCACAGTGACTTCAGGCAGTTTAAAGAAAGAAAACCCCAGTTACAAAACCCAATAAACCCCCACCCCATTCTTAAACAACAGAATGGCTCTGAACAGCTTATAGCAATGCATTAAGGGTGCTAGAAAAGACAATAGCAATAGCACTTAGAATTATATCCCATTTCATAGTACTTTATAGCCCTCTCTGCGCGGTTTACAGAATCAACATATTGCCCCCAACAATCTGGCTCCTCATTTCACCAATCTTGGAAGGCTGAGTCAACTTTGAGGTGGTCAGGATTGAATTGTGACAGTTGGCAGAGTTAGCCTGCAGTACTGCATTCTAACCACTGCGCCACCACTGATAAAAAAAAACAATATCAGAGACATGCCATTCATCAAATAAAATCCTCTGAAGTCCTTAGCAAATAGAGAAGTTTTGATAGCCTTGTGAAAACCTATCAGGGAGAATAGTGGTTTAGTTATATATCATTTTTATGTTCTACTGAACTGTATTCAATATACTTCAGCAGAAACTTTTCAGAAATTTAAGTAAATGTGTTCTGGAATAGGCTAGCACCTCACACACATTGTCATTATAATGCAAGTTAGGAATGAACCTCAGGGGCAAATTCTCCAGCACCATGCCTCCCTAGTACTTTCTTAATTTTTGTTGCACCCCAGAACAGTGCTCACTCCCAAATAAAGATGATAACCATGTAAAGAGAGCACTTACTTTAATCCAAAACTGAACATTACTTAAGTACACCTGTGCATACTATCTCAAATTTGGAGTGAATTCAGTTTGCACCTATGACTGGAATTTGTGTTCCAAATGTAGGTGTTTGGCAAAATGCAGCCACTTCAACAAGAAATAAAACTTAACTAGAACTTTGGGCACGTCTACACAAGAACTCTCCACCAGTTGAAAATCACTAAGCAAGTTGGACGGTTTATGTCTAGCAAGGGTGACTGTAAATCAAGGTGGGCAGCATAAAGCCATTGGTGAACGCCTTTCAGTTATAGCTGCTAAAATGGATACACAGTCCTTGGCCGCATTAACAGAGGGATAGAATCAAGATCACGTCTAGTGTTAATACCACTTTATAAGGCTTGGTAAGACCATACTTGGAATATTACATCCAATTTTGGTCACCACAATATAAAAAGGATGTTGAGAGTGCAGAGAAGAGCAACAAAGATGATTAGGGGACTGGAAGCTAAAACATATGAAGAAGGATTGCAGGAATTGGATATGACTAGTTTAATGAGGAGAAGGACTACGGGAGACATGACAGCAGAGTTTCAATTTTGAGGGGCTGCCACAAGAAAGAGGGGGCTCAACCTAGTCTCCAAAGTATCTGAAGACAAGACAAAAAGCAATGGATGGAAACTAATCAAGGAGAGAAGCAACCTAGAACTAAGGAGAAATTTCCTGACAGTTAGAACAATTAATCAGTGGAACAACCTGCCTCCAGAAGTTGTAAGCTCCAACACTGGAAGTTTTTAAGAAGAGACTGCACAGCCATTTGTCTGAAATGGTATAAAGTTTCCTGTCTGAGCAGAGGGTTGGATTAGGAGACCTCCAAGTCTATTCTATTCTATTCTATTCTATTCTATTCTATTCTATTCTATTCTATTCTATTCTATTCTATTCTATTCTATTCTATTCTATTCTATTCTATTCCCTTGGCAAAAACTCTAGTCTCCATCTTCCAGGTCCTATTCCACAGAGTTTTTTTTTATATAGTGACTTGGCGGCTTAATGGCTTTACCTGACAACAACCATTTAGTTTTTTTGCATTTCCAAGACGTTTATGTATGCCTCATACAGGCAGAGAGGTGTATATCAATTGAACAAAAGAAAAATAAATAAGGAGATTGATAGCAAAGTATATTCTTTCCTTTGGGTGCAACTCAGAGGTGAATGGAATTTTTACTGCTCTAGATTTGGCAGTAATTTGGGTCAGGAGACAGAGGTTTTTGCATTCTTCTATAGGTTCAGCCGGAGGGAATATTGATTGTTCATGGCTTTCTCAACGTCTTAAGATCAGCACAAGTGAAGAGACTGCCAGCAATCTTGAATCTAAAGATCGGTAGGGGTGGAAATGAGACTGTTATGGATATGCCATTTAATGTCCTGGAAATTCTGGTATTAGGAAGTTCTGTTAATATTATATACTGAGCAATATAGTGAATCATGTTGCTTCAATATAAATAATTTAGATACATGCCTTGACTTTGCAATAATATCTTCACATTTCTTTCTTGAGATATATAAGCAATTGAATCCTGTTCTACAATTAAACTGAATTAAATAGCTGTTATAGGCAGCAGCTGTTAGATGGAAAGTAGTTCTCCCAATCATCCCAGGTAAGTTCATCTTCAAAATGGTACGATTAATATTCTTCTCAATAAGCAATTGTTCTGCTTGACCATTCCTGATGTATAACTCAAATAATAATGAGTGAAAATAGCACTACTTCAGAATATATTCATTTTTTGCTCTGTTCATCAGTGTTATTGGATGAATAGAGCAATCTATCATTATTGCTACATAATGATCAAGAAATATAAGTCTCTCTCTCTCTCTCTCTCTCTCTCTCTCTCTCTCTCTCTCTCTCTCTCTCTCTCTCTCTCTCTCTCTCTCTCTCTCTCTCTCTCTCTCTCTCTCTCTCTCTCTCTCTCTGTATCTTCTTCATCAGGATTCAGCTAGAATGGCCTAAAATAATGTGGTTCTCACTTTTAAGGGCAGCCATTTGGAGGTGAGAAATAATTACTTCAAGGCAACCAATAGTGGGCTAGGGGGAAGAGTGGAAGCAGTTCATCTTTATCCCGCAACTGCTTCACAGGTATTTTCCCCTCTTGGGTAACCAAATTTGGTATGTCATGAAAATGTATCTGTACCCTCTAACAGTCTAACTTCATGGCCTCTGCTGTAATAGAGACTGCTATCAGCCTTGAAATCAGCTTATGTATGTCAGAAGAAGCAGAGGAGAATATTATCATGTTGTTTGTTCATGCCAACACAGTCTCTTTTTTAAAAAAATATATTTTATTAATTTTATAATTTTAACAATAAATACATAATTAGATAAACAAAAAGAATTTTCTATTGCCCTCTCTAACACCAACATACATTCATTTAAATTCATATATAGAATACTTTAAGTAAATAAAACAAATACCTACTCTTACCTATAGGTGCAGCTCGGACATCACCCCCCACCACATCCACCCTCTCTCTTCCTCCCTATCTTCTCATCCTACTTCCCTCTTCTCCACCTCTCTCCTTCCCTCTCTCTCCACTTCCTCTTCTCCTCCAACCTTCCTACTTCCTTCTCCCCTCTTACACTCCTCACCCTTCAGATGTAGTGCAGAGGTGGTGTCCGAGCAACACCCCTAATATTACAAATATACAAAACCATCTAATCCCCCCCAACCTCCCCCCCACCTTCCCGGAGTGAAAACAGGGTAGTTTAAAATAATAATAATAATAATAATAATAATAATAATAATAATAATAATAATAATACAAATTTAACTATATGCTAAATACAATTTCTTGGATTGATATTTCCCTTGAATATACTCAATCCATTTTTTCCATTCCAACATATATTTTTCATTTGAATAGTCTTTCAAATATGCAGATACTTTGGCCATCTCCGCCAAATTTATAACTTTCAGAGTCCATTCTGCAGTAGATGGTAATTCTGCCTTCTTCCAATATTGAGCCACCAACAGTCTCGCTGCGGTAATCAAATTCAAAATCAAGTCCGTCTCAATGGTAGTACAGTCTTTTATAATACCTAATAAAAACAACTGTGGTGAAAATTCAATACATTATTTCAAAATATTTTGAAGTATCCACCAAATTTTTATCCAAAAAGCTTTGATATTTTTACAAGTCCACCATACATGAAAATAAGTAGCATCCATACAATCACATCTCCAAGATTTGGATTGTAAATTAGGGTACATACATGATAACTTTTTCGGGTCCAAATGCCATCTATAAAACATTTTATAAAAGTTTTCTCTTAAATGTTGCGCTTGTGTAAATTTAACATTTTTCACCCAAATTCTCTCCCAAGTTTCCATCATTATTGGTTGTTCAAAATTTTGAGCCCACTTTATCATACAATCTTAACTAATTCAGTTTCCGAATCAATTTCTATCAATACATTATACAATCTTTTAATATGCATTGACCTTTGATCTCTGATTTGTTTAATTAAATTTTCATCTATTTGGGATAAACCAATCTTCTGATCTTTTTTCCATCTAGTCTGAAGTTGTAAATATTGAAACCAAGTAAAAATTATTCCTTCCTCCCTTAACATATTCAGAGACTTCAATTGTAAGATATTCCCCTCTTTAAACAGGAGTTTCTCGTATGGCACCACATCATATAATTGTTCTCTATTTATATTCTCTATTGCGTGTCTGGGAACTGTCCAGGAATCTTATCATTTAATTTATACTGGTATTTTTTCCAGACACGCAAGAGAGCATTTCTCAGTAGGTGCTCTTTGAAACTCCTGTCCACCTTTTTATCATAAATTAAATAAGCATGCCAACCATGTAATAAATCATACCCTTCAATATTCAATACTCTGTCATTAGTTAAATTAACCCAATCACTTATTGCTACTAGAACAGCTGCATCATAATATAACTTGAAGTTAGGCATTTTCAAACCACCTCTTTCCCTTGTATCCTGGATTATTTTTAATTTAACCCTCGATTTCTTCCCATTCCAAATAAATCTATTAATGCCCTTCTGCCACTCCTCCAAATTCGCATCCTTTTTAAGTATAGGTATCATTTGAAAAAGAAATAAAAATTTGGGTAATACATTCATTTTAACTGCAGCTATCTTTCCCAGCAAAGACAATTGTAGTTTCTTCCATTTTTCCAATTCTATTTGTACCTTACTCCACAAAACTTCATAATTATTTTTATATAACTTTCCATTAGAGGCTTCAATATCAATTCCTAAATATTTAATTTTCTTAACTATGTCACATCCCGTTATTCTTTCCAATTCCTGTTTTAAATTAATGTTTAAATTTTTAACTAGCATCTTTGTTTTAGCTATATTTAATTTAAATCCAGATACCTTACCATAAATTTTAATCATCTCCATCAATCTCTTAGCAGACTGTATTGGTTGGGTCAGTGTCACAACCAAATCATCTGCAAAGGCACGTAGTCTATAGTCTTGTTGTCTAATCTCTATACCTTTTAAATCTTCTGCTCCTCTTATCCTATTCAATAAAACCTCTAAAGTTAAAACAAACAATAAAGGGGATAAAGGACATCCCTGTCTAGTGCCTTTCTCTATATTAAATAAGTCTGTTAACTCCCCGTTCACAATAACCTGCGCTGTTTGTTTCCCCAACACAGTCTCTTGAATCACCCTACTTACAATGGATAACTTAAAATGCAGATGATACGCAGGTAGAGCATTTAGCAGCAGCATTGGTTTTCAGTTTCAGGTCAAGTTGAGCTTCTCTACAGTTAGACCATCGGTGTTTGTATAGGTGGGCCATTTTCTCCAACCTCCATCAACTATACCTCTCATTTTCCAAAGGTCAAACTAGTTGGAGATAGTGACAGCTCTACTCCCCAATGTCCTGGAATGTACTGAGCTGGAAAGAATGAATTTCTGAAAGGCCACATGCTGACATTATTTCCAGAAGACGTCCTTAACCTGCTGCTTTCTGCTTTGAAAATTCCCCCGACCTTTTTCCAATTTCCCCTGAAGAAGAATGAAAGAATTATCTCTCCCTACACTGCAATTTTTATACTTAATGTTTCACAAATTAAGGAGGCAGGGGAATAGTAAAAATCTTAAAATCCCCAAGTCTGCAGCTAAAATTTATTTTGCTAATCAGTCTTCAAATCTAACATCCAGACTTCTTTAAACATTGTTGGTATTTTCTGACTGTGCTACTGATATGCTGTGTCCTAGATTGAATACTTTTTTTTAGTTTTTAAAATAGGAAAGAAAGGTTATTCTTTAAAAGTTTTTCATTTATTCTTTCTATTCTATTTTTATATAAATGTTTTATTAATTTTTTATTTTCCCAAACAAGTGCTCAATAGACAACATGATGACTGAATCCATTAGTGATTCTGTAGTACATATAAGCTTTTTCCAACTAAGTCCAATATTACAGCCGCCAGTACATCCTCTCTTCTTCTGGCAATAACCAATTTTCCACACAAAGCAAATACAATTCTTATTATTGTTAGTAAACATACAATTGCATATCAACATTTGTTACATTTTTCTAAACATATCGATAATATCAGTTTAAAATATCTTTTCTAGCCAAAGCATATCTTAATTGCATTTGCACTCAATTTCCAGTTATTTAATCCATACTCCTATTTTTGCTTTTTTCAATTTTAATTTCCCATCCATGTTCAAAATATCCCAATCATTTATAATAGCAAAACAAGTTATATTTGGGCAACCAAAAGCATCCCTTATTCAAAGTTCTTAACATATGCTTATTTCCCTTTTCATACCAAGATATAATATTCTGATTACAAATCCTAACTATCTAGTTATAATAATACTTCTGTTTCTAACAATATTAACAATATTTAACCATATTAAAACCTCTAATTAATAATATAGCATCCCCTCTAATAGGTCAAAGCTTCTGTTTCCTTCAATCTTACTCTAGCTTGCTTTCTTTGCTAACTAACTTTCCAAGTCAATGTATTTGGGTCATCAAATAATTCTTCCTCTATTTTTGTATATATTATTTGAAACAAGAGAAACAATGTGGTTAAAGTGTTTTTGGAAGAGCTAGCCTGTTGATATTCATTAAACCGCTTCCTTCCTTTTCCAGTTCCCCACAGTTCTGTTAACGACTTTATCTTCCATTCCATCAGCTCATTCCATCAGGTTTATAAAATGTCTTTTCCGTTTCCAATATTATCATTGTATCTTCAGAGCTTTCATTTATCTGAGTCTGGTCATTAGTTTCTTCCTTTATATCAGGGCTTTTCAACCAGTAGTACGGGTACCACCTGTGGTACATTGGAACCTGGCAGGTGGTACGCGACTAGCCTAGAAAAGTGGTAGCGGGGGAGGGGAATGAGCTGAACTGGTGGCAGCATTGCCACAAGCCTGAGTGAGAGATGGCTGGAGCTGCAGGGCTGTCAGGGCTCAGCGGAAGCACCAGGATCAGGGCCACTTTCCAGCTGATTGACGCTTCTTCTGGGCTGTCAGGGCTCAGTGGAAGCACCAGGATCAGCGCCAGGCTCCAGCTGGAGCTTGGCGCTGATCCTGGTGCTTCTGAGCCCAGAAGAAGCGCCAATCAGCTGGAATGTTGCAGCATTTCCAGGGTCTTATGATTTACATTCAGATGCTTGGCAACTGATTCATATTTATGATGGTCAGTGTCCCAGGATCATGTGACGTGACCAAAACCTGCTGCAACCACCCAGCAGATAGGGGGAATAAAAACCAAACCCCCCACCCCATCCCTGCTGCCAATCCCCAACAGAAATGCTCACAACAATGAAAACCTCAAACAGGAGGAAGAGCGCCGCTGGGAGGGCAGGCAGGTGTCTTGCTTGGCTGTGGCTTGGGGGGCACTTTTTTCAGTGCCATTGTAACTTCGAACAGTCATTAAGCGAACTGTTGTAAGTCGAGAACTACCTGTACTTTATCACTTTTTCCCTTTTTTTTTTTTGGGTCATCAAGTTTTTGACATCTTGCTAGGCGACTGGTGGTACTCGGATATCCTGAAAGTGGTACAATGGGTGAAAAGGTTGAGAAGCCCTGCTTTAGATCATCAATCTTTGTGTCAGCATTCTCTAGTTTTCCTTCTATTTTCTGGGTTGCTGATTCCTTCTCTGTAGTTGTTTTCTGAGTTTGTGGATTTATATTAAAAATTAATCTTTTATTTCCTCTGTGTCATTATTAACCTGCTTACAAGCTAAAGTAATTGTTTTTTTGTATTAATTTCAACATGGAGAGAATTTTTTTCTGTGTTTCATCAGTATTTTCTTTGTAATATGGCAAGTTAAGGCTACTGGGAACAGATGTTAAAGATGGTGTTTTACTCTTTAACGCTGAGTATGAAACATCCATTTTATTTTTTTTATAAGTAGCCTTTATAGATTTATCCAACCAACTGTCCATTCCTGAATCTCCCTTAAGCAGATATAAGTAAAATTCATTTTTTTCTGTTCAGTAAGAAATATATACTTTCTTGTTTTTGTATATATTTTATTAGTTTTTATAGGGTTAGGAATAAGGTGGCATTGGGGTTAGGGTTGGGATTTGGGTTAGGGTTAGGGTTGGGGTTTTTTCAAATAACATTCTCAATATTTAGCAAACAGCATAATGTCTGGGTTCATATATTTAACAAACAATAATAGATAATAGTTAATTATCATAAATAATATGTTAATTAATCATTCAATAGTCTTGTTAATGTATATTCAAAGTTACATATCACATTCCTTTCTCTCTAACTTGTTTTTCTAGCCATTGATAGAAATTATCCTGTGTTCTAAAATACAGAGTCTTCTTTCTCTTTTATCTTTAAAGTCAATCTATCCATTTCTGCACACTCTAAAATTTTCTTAATTAGTACTTCTTCAGCTGGTAAATTTTCATTTTTCCAATGTTGGGCAAACATAATTCTTGCTACAGTTAGCATGTGTAAAATTAAATATACGCAATCTTTCTCATAATTTGCTCCTATTCTTCCTAACAAAAATAATTCTGGCTTAAAGTCTATTTGTTTTTTTGTCCTTTTCTCCAACCATAAATGCATTTTAACCAAAAATCTTTTTGCTTTAGGGCATGTCCACCAGATATGATAATAAGTACCTTTGTTTGCATTTCCAACAGTTGTTTGGAGTATTTTTAAACATTTTTGCTAATCTCACTGATGTCATATGCCATCTGTAAAACATTTTATATAAGTTTTCTTTATATGCCACTGTTTTAGTTAATTTAACATTTTTCCCATAACTTTTGCCAGTCTTCTAATTCTATATTATATCCAAAGTTCTTTGCCCATGTTATCATTGTTTCTTTTACTTGTTCTTCCTCCATCTTTAAGTTTAATAGAAATTTATAGTTTCTTAATCAACTTTTCATCTGTTTTTAACAGTATCTGATCAAATTCTGTCTGTTCTTTATGGAATCCCATTGTTTTAGCATCTTTTTCATATCTTGTTTGAATTTGCAGATATGGCCACCATGCTAGATCAATACCTTGTTCTTGTAAATCTTGTCTAGCTTTCAATTTTCCTTCATTGTCACAACTTTATTGTAGTTAATTAAATTTGGGGAAGCAAAAGCTTCCATTGTTGAAAGCCATCCAGGTATCTTAATATTAATTTTTTCTTTTATTTTTTCCCATTCTGAAAGAGGTGCATTTCTTATAAAATGGTTTTGAAAGTATCTATGTATTTCAGTCTTCCCATACCACAGAAAGGTACGCTAACCAATTTGTAGGTCATACCCCTCTAGGTACAATAGTCTTTTGTCTCTAAGCATTATCCATTCTTTAAGCCATGTTAAAATAGTTGCTTGGTAGTATAACATCCAGTCCAGCAGTCCAAATCTTCCACTTTCTTTCACTTCTTGTAGCATTTTCAATCTAATTCTAGCTTTTTTTCCTTGCAAGATAAATTTCAATATTGTTGTATTCAGTTCATCAAAAAAGGCTTTTTCCAGCCTTACAGGAATCGTTTGAAATAAAAAGAGTATTTTTGGTAATATACCCATTTTGACTGTTGCTATTCTCCCCAACATTGAAAGTTGGAAGTTTTTCCATTTTTCCAAATCCAATTTTATTTGTTTTAGCAATCTTACATAGTTATCTTCTTTTATTGTTACACATCTTGCTGTAAGATAAATTCCCAAATATTTAATTTTTTTAACTATTTGAAGATTTGTTGTTGTTTTGTTGGTTGATTTTTTTTGTTTTTCTGTTAGGTTCTTTGTTAGCACTTTAGTCTTTTCTCTGGTATTATCAACCCTGCCACTTCTTCAAATTTTTCTATTTTCTCCATAGGTTTAGTGCTTGTTTCCAATGGATCTTCCAATATGAAAAACAAATCATCTGCTAATGCTTGTAGTTTATATTTTTCATCTTTTATCTCCAGTCCTTTAATTTCTATATCTTGTCTAATATTTCTATTCAATACTTCCAGTGTTAGTATAAATAGTAATGGAGATAATGGGCATCCCTTTCTTGTGCCCTTTTTAATGTTAAAGTTTTCTGTAAGATCTCCATTTACTGTTTGTTTACAATAAATTGTTTTAATTACATTTATAAAGTTTTTTCCAAAGTTCATTTCCACAAGTTACTGGAACATGAATTGCCAGTTTACATTGTCAAACGCTTTCTGTGCATCAAGGAATATTAAAGCCATCTGTTTCCCTGAATGAATTTCATAGTACTCTAACACATCAAGAATCAATCTTAAATTATTTTTTATCTGTCTTTTAGGTAGAAAACCATTTTGGTCTGAATGTATAAATTTGATAAAATTTTTTAGTTTTTCTGCTATTATTAAGGCAAAAATTTTATAGTCTACATTTAATAATGATATTGGTCTATAGTTTTTTATTTACGTTAAATTGGAGTCTTTTTTGGGTATTAAAGTAATGTTGGCTTCAGTCTATGTATTTGGTATTTTAGCCTCCAGAAGTATTTCATTACACAGTTGTTTCAAGTTTGGACTTAATACATCTTGTAATGATTTATAAAACTCCGCAGATAATCCATCTGGACCAGGAGTCTTATCATTTTTTGCTTTTTTATAGCCTCTATCTATAGCCTCCATCATAAAAGCTATGCAGTGTCAATTAGAGAAGGAAGAAACAATGATTTTCATTTCTTATAGCATCAGCAGGAATTCTTTAGGACAGCGATTCCCAACCTTAAGGGCACAAGGGACCAGTTATGTGGAGAGAGGTTTTTCTGTGGACTGGAGGGGGCATGACTTTGTGTGCTGTCTGCATCCTGCGGATGGAGCTTTTCTTGTTTGTCCGGACCAGTTGCTGGCATGCCGTGGCTCAGTACTGGTCCATGGACCAGGGATTGGGGACCCTGCTTTAGGAGGATGAAATCCAAGCTGTTGCCCTAGTAGCATATGAGCTCCACCATTGTTGCGGATAAAACTGCTCATTCTCGTCCTGAGTTTGACACCATTTAAAATTTTAATTTCAATACTATATTTGAAATTAGAAATACCCAACTACGGTAATAATATCCATTTAAGGCACTTTTATTGGGTTTTGTTTCTGAAAGAAAGAGGCAAAATCCTTGGAGAGGTTCATTCCACTCCCTATTTATTAGATCCTCCCCTAGCCTGGCTTCTTTAAGTCTTTAAAGACTTGAACCTCTCAATAATTTGTGAATTTATTAGTGCTTATTTGCAGAAAATGAATCTTTCTGCAGCCAGAAAGGAAGGAAGCACTAGTGAAATTTTTTATTAAAGTATATATTTGGACCAGGTCATTTGGAACAAATATAGGCCAGTGCCTATGTCATTATAGCTCCTCTATGCCCAGAGAAAGATAGCAAGAGTGAATGCAAAAACTACAGAGGGATATGTTAAGTGTGTCCAAAGAGGGAAGTTCTAGAGGGACAAAAAAAAGTCCATTTACAGCCCTGATTGATCTATATGTTCCATTTGTCTAGCCTCTTTGTTTAGCAACACAAAGTGTAATGATGTAAGTATGAATGATACATTGAATGAATTAATTGGAATTAGCATTATTTAGACTTATAGGAAAATTGATTATACTTTAGCATGTAACTCAATTGTCTTATGCAATCTCTAAAGTCTTTCAAAAGGTCAGGACATTTAGATTCAAAATGATCTTGAGAAGTTAGAGCAGCAACATTTCATAAATGAAACTCAAAGTTCTACATACAGATAAAAGAAACCAGATTTACAGATACAGGATGATAACTATACATGGAACCTGGACTTTGGAACCATAGTTGATCACAAGCTGAATTTAAGCCAGAAAACTAACACTGCCAACAGGCAAAAGCAATTTTGAACTACATCAATAGAAATTTTGTTTCCAGGTCAGAGGAAGTAATAATTCTGCTATACAGTATTGTGCATTGGTGAAACTCCTCCACATTTCTGGACACTACAAAGAAAGAAACAGACAATCTGGAACAAGTTCACAGAAAAGAAACAAGGATGACCAGGAGAACAAAAACAAAGTTTTATTAGAGACACTTTTAGTCTTGAGGAAAGACAGTTAAGACACATTTAAAGCATTTTCTTTAGTGGAAAAAAAAACACAGGAGTGTTAAATAAAAAGTCCAATCTTGTTGCCTGTTTCTCAGAGAACAGGAAATGGAATAATGGCAATAAAGTGAAGAAAGGCAGATTCCAAATGAATGTTTGATTCAGCCTTTTGATAATCCTTTGTTATGATTTTATTTCAATTTACTGTAAACATGTGTATCCAGTCAGAAATTGTTTAATTTGAGGTTAGATATAGTTTAAAGTTGCATTGCCATTACACAAAAAATAAAATTGTTATACAGAGGCTTTGTGTAATGTGTGTGTGCGTGCGTGCGCACGAGCCTTCAAGTCAGCTTTTGACTCCTGGCACCTGTGTGGAATAATTCCTGCAGCTTTCCTGGCAAGGTTTTTCAGACGTGGTTTACCATTGCCTAGGGCTAGGGCTAAAAGAGAGTAACTAGCTCAAAGTCACCAGTTGGCTTTGTGCCTAAGGCAGAATTAGAACTCACACTTTCTCAGTTACTATCCTGGTGCCTTAGCCATCACACCAAACTGGCTCTATAGTATGGCTATTTCCTCTTATTGCTTCTTATTGTAATGTAGTCCTGGGTCTGTGTGTATATGGGGGGGGGAGTCATTCAAGGCATGACCTGATAATCAGGCAGGATTATTTTGAGTTTCTTTCTCATACTTTCCTTTTTCTAGGAATCAAGCAACATTTTCTGAAACTGTTCTCTTAATACAGGGGTATCAAATTGCCAGCCCACGGGCAGGTTGCATCATGTGGAGGCTGCACCCACCCCAGCTCTGGCAATGCGAAAAGTCATGATACCGTCGCAACACGGCACGTGGCACGGCGAGTTTGACACCCATGCTTTAATAGTTCAGCCATAAATAAGGTTATACATCTTATTTATTTGATTATAGTATTGCTCTATTTTCTAAAAATTATCTATTTCTCACCATGTTAAACCATCTAATTAATAATACAGTATCCCCTCTTATAAGTCAAAACCATTATAGGTGTTGTCTGGGTTAACCAATAGTTCAGTAATATACATACATTTTTAGTTTAACCAAGCGAATTCAGACATGAAAGATGGAGCCGGTCTTCCTACGTCCACGGTGCTGTGATGCCAAGCTGGAACAGCCATCATTCCCATTCTTAAGACTTCCTTCCCTTCTCTTCCCACTCTATGGTGCCTGTCCTAGTTTCTTACTTTTCTACTTTGTTCTCTTAATTAGACTTATGAAGTAAACTTCATATCATCACAATCTTTAAAGTCTACTTTGTAAGGTAGCAGGAAGACTTTGCATTTGCAGAAACTATTAATCCAGTTGGAACATGGAAAGTGTAGGGATTCCCTGCAGAGTCTGACTATTTTTTTGCCATGCTTTTGTTAATCTTTAATAGCAGTTTGTAGTTGATCAATGAAAGAAGCCAAACCATTTTGTGTGCGTGTGTGTAGTTTGTGATATATTTGTGACATGATAATGTGTTGTAACAACTGAATCTTTTGAATTAAGTAAAATACTTCTTAAATTGAGCTTTTAATACAGCAATGTGATAATACTGATTGCATAGTCCTTCAATTTCATTCTTTTCTCTCTTCCAGCTCGGAGATTATTCTGCTTGAACCTCATAGCATTTTAAGCTCTTTCTTGATATTCCTTCCCCTTGAACTATGTATAGTCCTAATGTTCACAACATAAAAAAAAAATGAAAACACAAATATGCTCATACAATCCAGTTCTTTGTGCACCTTCTGGAGTTTGATCCTGAAGGGCTCAAGGTTGACTCAGCCTTCTATCCTTCCAAGGCCAGTAAAATGAGGATTCAGATTGTTTGGGGGCAATATGCTGACTCTGTAAACCGCAAAGCACTGCAAAGCGGTATATAAGTCTAAGTGCTACTACTATTGCCATTGCTATTATAATTATTTAGAGAATCCCTCTAGACACAAATTCCTACAAAACAGATAATACGGTATTAAAAGTTTACTTTTTGAATAGGTGAAGTATGAAGGTTGAAATTAGTTTTGGAAGAATATTATTTCTGTATAGAATGTGTGGATGCATACATCATACCTGTTAGCACGTCCTTAAGGCAAATGCCTTTTCCTAGTGTTGTCTATGTCAAACATATAGAAAAGTTACAGTTTATTTAAGGATTTGCTGACTCCATAGATACTTCCAGTGATCTTTTCCCCTTTAAATCTAGGCAGCTGTATAGCTATAGCAGTTACATATTAACCTAGAATGCATTGTATAGTTATCGGGATGTTACATTCCTTTTCTCTGTAAACATCCTCAAACAATTTTCAGTTTGAAAAAAAAAGTTAATTAAAATGTGGTCCCTTAGAGTTTGTTTTCAGACAGAGGTTCTTTTGTTAGCATATATTAAACTAGACTCCCCCAGCTAAATATGTTGGACTTCAATTGATAGTTAAGAATTACAGAGGTAAAAGTCCAACATCCCAGCAGGAGTAACAGTTTGGGGAAGGCTGCCTCAGATACTTGCTCTACAAACTCATAATTGTATGCCATTTTTAAGAATCGTAGTCATAGTCAATGGTTGAACTACATTTTTTAACAAATAAAAAAAAACCCTCTTCATTTTTCCAGTTGAGATCAACATATAATCTGAATTCCCCAATTAAGCATCTGCTTAATTCCAGTTAGCTTCTTATGCTTCAGTCGTACTGAAAGGGCAGTCACTGTTCTCCAACAGTACATTAGAGTGCTAGAATTAAGAAAATCAACAAAATAGTTCAGAAATAGAACTACAAGTAATGTGTATGTATGTGTGTATCTTTGGCTTTAGAGCATGATTAGATATGACAGCTTACTCTGATGTTTTGTGAATGTTAATAAAGTTTCACTAATAAGGTTCTGTTTGAATTTCTGTCCAAAGGTCATCAGGGTAGAATTTGGGAACAAGCTTTTCCTTTCCCTTCATACATGTATTGCAAACCTCTACACAGCCTCCTAGTGCAAAAACCCTAGATTGTTTTCTTTAAAACCCATAGCTTTAGATTCTATACTAATTGATTTAACTATGCTACATTTAAACAGCACAGGATCCTTCAGGCTAATTATTCCTGTTAAATGAAACACGTTAATGCATGGTAAAAGCTTAACATACGGTACTTGTTTTTGTTCTCTTCAATTGTTAAATAAAACAGGAGCAATGTAGTAAGTGCTGTGCATGACATACAAATTATTGTAAAAAATTATCTTATAACTGGGGAGAAAATGGCATGGCATTTGGATGGGGAAATGCTAAAACGTAACAAACCTTATTGAACAATTGTTTATTGTAGCATGTTGCCATAACATCATTTTCAGCTTTCATGACTGCACTTCTATACACACGAGTTAATCTTATTAAACACTGTAGGATTTTCATTGGAGTAAATGTGCATACTTAAGTCATTATGATCAGAGGAATTTCATGAGAAATCCACAGGACTTATAGATAAATGTAAATATTACATGCTCAAGGACCTTTTATAGTTGAATAATTTTTATATGGCTAAAAAGGCTAAGATTACACATCTTTTTGAGTCTAAATGCTAAACCAGAACTCAGCTGCTTTATAATAACTTGAAACTAATTTTGGAGTTATAGAATGCCTATTTTTATAAAAAAAACCCTCTCTTATTTCAGGTTGAAGCTCCAGGATAAAGGATGGGAATCTCAAAGTTAAGAGAAATTTTAGAGGAATCCATTGGAACTGGAATAAGGATAGGTTTTCAACAAGAATGTCCATCAGTCACAGGCAGTATGGATGGCCAGTGATAAAGGATATGTTTCACAACATCTGCAAGACACAGGTTTGTCACCTCATTATGATCTCTTCAGTTCAACCTCAGATTTTCTAAATATGTTGTTTTAATGTCCTTAATTTTAAATATACTCTGTATTTTAATACAATTTAGACATTGATCTGCAGAAGTACAAAAATCAGCATCTATATTAAACATTTGTCAAAGCATTTCCCATCCAGCCCTAGCAGCTTTCAAAATATAAAAACTATTGGTGGTGGAGGGGGTGCTGCCGAGCAATACCCACAGTTATTTTAACTATCCCATGTAAGTCTTTATGCTTTGTTTTGTGTCGGAAAAAGTTGCAAATGATTGTATTAAGTTGAGTTGTATTTAATTTGATTTTTGGTTTATATTTATAATTATAAAATTAATAAAATATTTAATATATATATATAAACTATTGATAAACCATAAAAAGGAGGAAGAGGAAGCTGAAGGTGAGAAACCACATGATAAGCACATTTCCAAATAGAGGGGGTTGTAAGATGGCTCTATTTTGAATCCCTTTCTCACATTTTCCTCCTTTTCAGAACCAAGTCATTTTTAATGAAACTTCCTATTTACCAATTAACACATTCCTTCCCCATTTTAAAGACCATATCTACATTCTTGCATAGAGTATATTCTTACAACATGAAAAACGCTCGTGAAACCATACAAATGAATCATCTTCTCTGCTGTGTCTGTTTCTTGACCAGGTCTATCTCAAAGGCTGACATGTTCTTTTCCATATGTCTATATAGCTCTCAGTCTAACTAGTTATATACTACATTTATAATCTATTCTGAATATCTACTCTTAAGATGTTTAAAAATAAACCAATAAAGAAAGACTTCCAACACCCCCCCCCCTCTATACATTCCATTTACAGTATCCGCTTTGACAGAGGCAGTCATCCAAGGGCTGCCAGGTCTCAACAGCAAAAATCTAGAGAAAACAAACTTTTCTCTCCATCGCTTTCCTGCTGTCTAGTGATTATCTGGATTTTGCAGCCCAGATCTGGCACTTATATCTCCACTATACAATATAACATTAAAATATGATATGTTTTCTTGCTTCTGTTTCTATCAGGGTTGATTTTAGGTAGTAGATTCCATGTGGAATCACTGTTTTCTGTTTTAAAATGTCATGAGGGCAAAGAAGAGAAATCATTCTATGAGATAACGTTTTATAGATTTTTATCTAAAAGCCATTCATTTTTTAAAACACAAAATGGAGAATGACGACAAAATAGAGAATTACTTGTTTCAATATCTTTTTCTGAACTTCCCTTACTGCTTTTTGCATTTAGGAGTGATGATGATGATGATGATGATGATGATACAACATAAGAAATTTAGCTGAAAATATTTGTGTGGAAAAATGAAACAAACCATTCTATAAGATTACACTAGAGCATTGCTAAGAAAATGTGTGCATGGGGCAAAACACTAATGGCACTTAAGATACTGTACATTCAATGATCCTTCAAAGCCAATTAAGCAATTTTGTCACCTGAGAAATCTTTTACCACCCCTTTGACAATAAAAAATGGAGTAGTTCCTCTTTGAATTATTTCTATTTAGACTAGGCCCCTTGAAATCAATAAGACTGACATTTTCCATAATTAAGTCTCATAGTTTTCTGTCCATCTCGACTGATTTAAAACCATAAGGCTTAATTATGTTTGCTTAAAATAATAATTTAATTACCAATACAGCTTTTTTTATAATATACCTACAGTACAGGAATTTTCAGGAATTGGATAGAGGAGCAAGTGATAGAAAGTGCACTGTCGTATCATGATATAGACCCCAAGATATACATGCATTTGACATCAGAAGGCTTGTATGAAAGGCTAGGGTTTGTGATGTTACTATATGACATTTATTTTGTTAGTCTTTTTGTCACTGAAGCTTGTAATGGGCTCCTATGAAGATCCCAGAATTCTTGTATGAGATTAGTGTCTCACTTTGCCTAAGGACAGGCCGAGTATGAAGTTTACAAAAAGCATAGTAAGAAGAAAGATATTTTTGATTTGGTGGTAATAGTTTCGAGTCCCTTATGGCACTCTGAAAAAAGGAGAAAAAGAATCAATTATTTCTTAATTGCACTAACATGATATATTTCTCTTGGTTAATATATTGATAGTTTACTCAGTTCAATTTTCTAGTTTTGGAGCACATACTGCCATAATAATCAAAAAACCACAAAGGCAAGGTTCACAGTACATATTAGGCTTAAGTGTGACTGACCCATGTACACATTAGTCATGTAACTAAGCATTTGTCTGCAATGAACTACTAAAGGAACTACTAAATATATTTTTCACATACGTGCACTTGATTCCATTTCTATTTCTAGCAATAAAATTTGATAGAAGTAAAAGTATATACATGCAGAGACAAATCAAACTTTCTGCTGTCGTACGAACTGAAGCATTTCCTCATTTGATCACAGGGAATTCTGAGAGCAATTTCAATTGCACTTCCTGAGTGATGGACTTAGGTGAGGAATTTTGATGCTCAATTTGTCACTTTTGCCCGAATTTGACAGAATGACTTTGAACTAATCATCACTGTCTGTCAGCCTCTTACCGAGTTTGTTGAATATGTAACAAATTCCATTTTATGTATGAGTAACTTAGCCGCAGTTCATTGCTAAAGCAAGCAAGCTATCCCTCTATCTTCAGACTGAAGAGTTTATCATGTTATTCTTGTTAGTTATTAGATATTTATCCCATATTTATTATTTTATAAGAAACTCAAGGCAGCAAACATACATAATATTCCTTCCTCCTCCAATTTTCCCCACAACCTTGTGAAGTGGGTTGGGCTGAGAAAGTGTGATTGGCCCAACTTGGTTTTTAGACAATTGTCACCCTGCAGAACAGTTAACTTTAATTAAGAGGGAGGGGTTGGTGCTGTTCTCAGGCTTATACAGATACTCCTCATCAAAAGCGTTGGGTTTCAAAAGAACCTAGCAATTCTTCAATAGTTTGTTGAGTGACATCTAACCTAAGGGACCCATCATCAGACACTATAAAGTTTCGGTTACTTTATGTTTTTCTGTGAGGTCTTCTTGGTAAACTACAGAAGTGGTTTACCATTGCCTTCTTCAGTGCAGTATAAAACGATGCCTTTGCAATTGTCACAAAAATGCTCACTTGTCTCCAGCATTTTCCTCTATTACTACTGGTCTGATATAGGTCCCTGTATGCTTTATCTGGGCAGCTGTGGTGACCTTGGGTGATCTTGCTGGGAATATATATTCTTGGCATACACTTCTGACATTCTTTGCTTATCTTACACCAGGAAAATAACCATCCCATCCCTGCCATAATAAGGAAGCATAGGATTTGAAGTGTACAGGTAGTCCTCAGCTTACTATTCATTTGCTGCCCCATGAATCCCAGGGTCCGGTTAGGGCCCACAGAGTCGGCCTTCTCCAGGTCCCGTCAGCCAGACAGTGTCACCTGGCGGGGCCTAGGGGAAGAGCCTTCTCTGTTGCAGCCCCGGCCCTCTGGAACCAACTTCCCCCGGAGATCCGTGTCGCCCCCACCCTCTCCGCCTTTCGTAAATTACTTAAAACACACCTCTGCCGGCAGGCCTGGGGCAGTTAACATCTTGCCCCAAGCCAGTGTATGTATGTGTGTATGTTGAATGATTGGTTTTTTTTAAATTAAGGGGTTTTATATACATGTATTTTTAAATGTTGATTTCTATTATGTTGTGAGCCGCCCTGAGTTCTCCGGAATAGGGCGGCATAGAAGTCAAATAAATAATAATAATAATTTAGTGACTGTTCAAAGTTACAATGATGCTGAAAAAACTACTTATGACTACTTTGCACTTACAACTGTTGCAGCATTCCCATGGCCACATGATCAAAATTTGGGTGTTTGGCAATTGGCATGTGTTTACGATAGTGGCAACACCCTGGGGGTCATGTGATTGTCATTTACAATCTTCCCAACTGGCTTCTGACAAGGAAAGTCAATAGTAGAAGCCAGATTCACTTAATAACCCCTTGGCTCACTTAATAATTGCAGTGATTTGCTTAACCATCAGAAAAAAGATCATTAAGTCAGGCACGATTACTTAACAAACACCTTGCTTAGCAGCAGACATTCTGGTTCCAGTTGTGGTGGTAAGTTGAGGAGTATCTGTATGTATATATGTAATGTAGTATAATGTAATATATATTGTTATATTAATATATGATCTGCATTGAAAATTCAGATATTACAAGATGACTATGGAGAGATACATAAAAGTCTCTTAATGCCATTTAGCCATCATCCAGATTTTTATAGTTGCCTCCCCATCCATCATATATTTTAAGCATAACTTTCAATAGTTTTACACCATAATTTTACACCATAAGGGAAGCAAATTAATAATGGATCCAGTACATACAATACCATTGAAAATAAGAAAGACATTATTTATTGGTCTGGAAAATATGTAGTGGAATAACAATTTGAGAACTCTATTATTTAATTTCCGAAACCAATAAAGATTTATAAGAAAAGACTGAAATTTCTTTAATATGTTTATTTTGGTTGAAAACGTTTTTCAAAATAGATTAATCACTGAAATGTTACTGACAAGAATGCCTATCTCACCTCCATATTTCCCATTACATCGTTTTATTCAAAATAGCTTCTTTGCTTGTCAATTTCAAATTAAATCAGTAAATGATTCAATTAAGATGCAACACTATTCACTGTCAATACAAACTGACTCACAGGAGTTTGTGTGGAAGACTAGCTGTGGCTGGAATTTAATTGTGACATGCATGACCTGCTCAATTGCATTCTTAATACAAAATTGTCAACCTGAAATCTCACAGCTTTTGCTTCTGCCAAGCTTTGTAGCTTTTCAATTGCATTTTTAATTAAACATTTCTTTCTTTCTTTCCAGCTGTTTCAATAAAAGGCATTAAGGGAAATATTGCAATTAGAGTGTCAGGTTATCCCTGAAAGCAACATAGGGATTAACATTAAGTTACACAATAGCTAATCAGTTTCCTGTGGCTGAAAACAGCAATAAGCAAGTTGTGGAAGCCTTACATATGGCTAGTAGGTAGCTCACATGGTCCAGCATGTAATTGCACTCAGTGTTGGTTGCTTTTTATCATTTATTTAAAAAAAAGCACAGAAACTAGATCTGACATGAACCCATAAATTTACTATCTCACATGGTTATCCATTATGTTGGTGATTGATTCTTGAGAGACAGCTTCTAGTCAGGTTAGAAAAAAAACAACAAATTGTTAGAACAATGGATTATGGATTAGAGCAATGGATGCAGTCTTAGCTTAATCTACCGTAAGTAGAAAACAGGTGTTAATAATACATATTCTTCGAGGTAAGGAACACTGAAAATATGAGAGATGAGAATTTGATGCTAGCCAATAAAACAAGATTTATGACTTTGTGCCATCCAGTTGTGATAAACTACAAATCCCATCAATCAAATCTTACCCAAACATAATTTGTTATTCAGCACATCTAGAAAGCAACCAATTGGTTAATGGTGTAGTAAAGTTTGGCTAGTAGTACACTATATAATTAAACTCAAGCTCAATTCTCAGCTACAGCATAGGGCTTACATTCTATTTAGCATTGTCATTTATAATACATGAATCATATCCAATGAACCAAAAGTCTGCAGTTTGCCAGTTGTGATAAAAATTATTGATTGAAATTATAATGGCTTATCTTTTGCTGAACAAAATATTCTTTTTAAAGTAAAATATGGCCATTAATAAAATAGACTTCCTATTTGTAGCCAAAAAAAAATCCCTATTTTTACTCAATGCACAACCCAATTAAATTAAAAAGCTTGGACCTTTGCCAAACTAATCACATTGTCTTCAATTGAGTTTAATCAAATCTGAGAACTTTCCTTATGGCTTAGGCTGAAAATGCAGTAATAAGAATTACTTCAAGATTAGCAAAAAAAAAAGCATCAAATTGATGCTAGAGTTCATTTAGAAACAAGACTGATTTGTCTTAGTTATGCTTCTTGCCAAAACCAAGATACTTCTTACTCATTTTTCCTTAATTTTCCCTAATCTATAAAACAGGTTTGCCAAGAAATGTAAAGTCTTGCTAAAACTAAATAAATATATATTGGCCTAATGAACATAAAAATTTCTGGGAAATGTTGGTGGATTTCTAGAAACTGCAAAATGTTTCAAGATAATAGTAGTCATGAATACCTCTGTTCATACAATCACTGCTACAGTAGTTAAAAATGGAAACAGCTCTCCAATGAATAGTTTCTACAACTTTCTGGCATTGTTGGAAGATGAGGACTGAGTGGTCCAGCAAGCACTCATTTTTCTTGCCTTAAGACTAGTGCAAAAAATGCCAAACCATTAGTCTAGAGAAAAATATAAAAGCAATGTAGGTGGCCCATCATCACGACCTGTTAAAAACCATCCTAGATATTGTAGTGGTTAGATTCTTTGCAATGAATGGTGCGTGCTAATAAAAGTGTAGCAAGATAGTGGGGAAAGAGAAGTTATAAACTGGAATTCTGATTATTTTTTCTTAGTGAGTCTATGGCAAAAGACTAGAATATTGAATAATAAATAAATAAATAAATAAATAAATAAATAAATAAATAAATATAAGATCCCTGGGCTTGCTCAGTGGTCCCAAATCCATCTTTGTTCAGTGCTCCCAGCTCATCTGTAAGGGAGGGTGCTTACTTGTTGGGACTGTTATTCACTGAATGCGAGTAGAAGTTTCCAGGGTCAGAATAAAATCCTGCTTACTAATAATGTGGTAATCTGTAGACTCTCCCATTCAAATCAGAACGAGTAAGCAGGGCTGGTGTGCATGCTACTCCTCTTACTTACGTATGGACACCCTTCTCAGGTTTATATAACCCATGAATGAAATTTGTTTTAATCAGTGAAAGGATTTAAAATTTTAAAAAATGAGGGAAAAATGACAGAATTTAGCTGTGACAGAAATGTATAGTAAGATAAAAGCTGTAAATTTTAACTTAAGAACACTGAGTGGCATTGCTATATAAAAGAGAGGGAAAGGGAGAGGGAGGGAAGTCAAAAGTGAAGATTTAGAAAAAGGCAATAAAGGCATATTTATTTTAGATAATCCTCCATTCAAAGAGGAATAGCTGTAAAACAGAAAAATATAACTGGGTACAATCACCAATAACAATTCTGCACCAAAAGAAATTTATCTATCAAAAGCAAGGATACAGTAAAAAAGAAATTGGCCATTGACAATCCTGAAGAATCCCAATGGAAAGGTGAACCAAAATATTAACAGAATTGAAGAATGAACAGTGTGAGAGGTCCAATTAAATAAAAAGGAACTAAGTCAAAAGACATGAAAGAATAGTAACAAAGCTGGAATAATGGAGGGATTTTTTCCCAATGACCTTTACAGATTTTCCTGTTTATCCTTCTCTAATACATCTTCAATTATTTCTAGCACTATTAACGAAGATTACCTAGCCTTCCATAACTTTGGTAACCTTTATATGCCTGGTCTTCAACTTCCAAAATTCTCAACAATGACTATTTTATTTATTTATTTATTTATTAAATTTTTTATACCGCCCCTCTCCCGTAGGACTCGGGGCGGTTCACAACAGAATAAAAACATAAAAACAATAAATATTTAAAAATAAATTAAATTAATATTAATGAAAGGCTGTTGCTAAAAACCTATTAAAAACCCAATTCTAAAACCCAAACAGCCTTGTTTAAAAAATTTAAAACTATGCAGGTTGGGGGACTCTGAAAATCATATATCTGGAGGATGCCTGGATTGGAAAGATTAGTTGATTTCTGCTTTCAAATATCTGTATCTTAATATGGAAGACAGAAATTTTGACTTTAAACGTTGAATTTTATGCTTACCAAAACTGGCATTATTTGATTATTTGTTGGATTCTACTTATAGGAATAAGCAGGGAGATTCCCAAGAACTTGAAAAATGTATCTAGTACAGTGTTTCTCAACCTTGACAATTTTAAGGCATGTGCACTTCAACTCCCAGAATTCCACAGCCAGCAATGCTGGCTGTGGAATTCTGGGAGTTGAAGTCCACATGCCTTAAAATTGTCAAGGTTGAGAAACACTGATCTAGTAGGAACCAATTTACATTATCTATCCACACTCTAACATGCTTTTTAACACTGTAACATGGTGCAGACAATAGTTTTAACAACAGTGAAGGAATAGAAGAGGAACTCATCAAATTTGCAAACAACTAGCAGGAATAGCCAACACTCCAGAAGAGAGCCTTAAGATACAGAAGAATCTTGACAGACTTTAACACTGGGTCCTATCTAGCAAAATGAAAGTCAATGGTGAGAAAAGTAAGGTTTTACACTCAGGCAAGAAAAATCAAACGTACAGGTTCAGATTAGGTGCAACCTGACTCAATAGCAGTAAATGTGAGAGGGATCTTGAAGTCCTAGTAGACAATCACTTAAACATGAGCCAGCAATGTGCGGCAGCAGCCAAAGAAAGCCAATGCAATCCTAGCTTGCATTAACAGGAGGATAGAATCAAGATCACATTAAGTATTAGTATCACTTTATAAAGACTTCATAAGACCACACTCAGAATATTGCATCCAGTTTTGGTCACCATATTATTTAAAAAATGCAGAGTGTTTAGAAAGAGGGCAGAAAACCCCCTGAAGATGATCAGGGGGCTGGAGGTTAAATCATATGAAGAACGGTTGCAGGAATTGGTTTTGTCTAGTCTAGTGAAAAGGACTAGGGGTGACATGATAGTAGCAGTATTCCAATATTTGAGGGGCTGCCACAAAGAAGAGGGGGTCAACCTATTTTCCAAAGCACCAAAAGGCAAGACAAGAAACAATGGATGGAAAATAACCAAGGAGAGAAACAACCTAGAATTAAGGAGAAATTTCCTGACAGTTAGAACAATTAATCAGTGGAACAACCTGCCTCCAGAAGTTGTGGGTGGTCCATCATTGGAGGCTTTTAAGAAGAGACTGGACAGTCACTTGTCTGGGATGGTATAAGGTCTCCTGCTTGAGCAGGAGGTTGGACTTGAAGACCGCCAAAGTCTCTTCCAACTCTATTATTCTGTTATTTCCCACACCCCTCCATTTCTGTTCCGGATATTTAGCCATTGTATCTGGAAAAGAGATACTTGGTATTCAAAAGCTTGCATGCTGCTTACTTATATGGGTAATAAAACTGCTCCTAATATGAACTTCCTTTCCTCATCAGTATAATTACATGGACTTTTTAATCTACTAACTCAATTTTTCAAAGGTACCATTATGCAGTGATGACACTGCAGCATTGAAAGAATGAGTTGTAATTTGTAATCCAGAATCAAGAAGATTATGGTTTGCATCTCATACAGGCTGCTTGAATGCAGATTCATAATACAATCCCAAGTTGAGAAAAGAATGAAAATACAAAACAGCAAAGATCTGCTAATGATATTTTTTACTCTTTAATGGGTTCATAGTTGCTTATTATTTCATCTTTGCAAAAAATACCTGTACAAATTATTATTACGCTGTGATTGCAAAAATAAGTAGGCTAGCCTTGCACTTAAAAGTACAATATTCAACATGTTTGGCATAACATTACGAGATAATTTTATATAACAAATATAAACTCTAAAAATGAGAAGTGCAGAACAAAAATAACATATTCAATATGAACTCTAAAAGAAAATGGAAACATTATGAGAATTAGCCTTTTTTTCTTTGGGAATGATACTGAACGCACAGCAGAATTTCCAGCAAAACCTCCTTCAGTAAGCATAGGGAAGTAAAGCCTAAGATATAAAATGCTCCAATATATCTGGCAACTCCATCCTTCTTGCTCAGGAGATTTAGGGAGGATAGAAAAGCTCTATGCATTGCTGTCATTCTTCTTTTCCGTGGTTAAGTCAGCAGGAAGATGAAAATCATGTCCTTAAGATGCAAGGCCCAACAAAAAGCCTCCAACAAACCCACCAGACACCACGATGTTCTGTTTAAGAAATTCTGTTGACTGAAAATGAAAGGTTTATGTCAGATTGTATAGATGCACTGGATGCTAACCAATGAGCAGTTATATACAATATATTATAAATATATTATTTATAATACTATTCAGCCTTCTGCCATACATCTCCAAACTGCAGATTTAGTGGTTTCAACATTAATCTCACAGAATGTTCTCAAGTTTCATGGAATAACTCAATTTTTCAATCATTCCTCTTGCCAGTAAGAATTCTTTATAGCTCAGTGTTGGGTCCCTTATTATTCTCTTAGTGAACTCTTTTCATTATGTGCTCTGAATTTGTATTCCAAATTTCAAATTTAATTCTACATATATGCTGAGTACTTTCAGATTTGTTTATCCCTTCTGTGGGTAACAATGTGGGATTTTTGTTTTATAACTGCTGTAATATGGTTTCAGATTGGATGTGCTCTCATTGTCTTAAACTGAACATGATATGATAGAGCAGCGGTTCTCAACCTATGGGTCGCGACCCCATTTGGGGTCAAACGACCGTTTCGTGGGGGTCGCTGGACACCGCGGTCCACCATTTTGTTTTTGCTTTTTTTCGACGTCGCGCGTGCCACACATGTGCGGATCGGGCCGTCGCGGTCCGCCATTTTGTTTTTGCTTTTTTTCCATCACGCCGCGCATGCACGGATCGGGCCGTCGCGGTCCACCATTTTGTTTTTTTTTGTCACGCGCACCGCGCATGCGCGGATTGGCCCGGCGCGCGCCAGGGTCGCACCGCGCATGGGCGGGGCAAGTGGGGTCTCAACCTGAAAAAGGTTGAGAACCACTGTGATAGAGGTTATTGTATTCTGATAGCCTGATCATCTCAATCCCCACCCATTTCCCATTTCTCATGTTGTGTTCCAAGGTTATCTGTTCTGAGCTACTGGAAACCCAAATGAGTAATATATCAATTTAAAAATCCTTATTAAAAGACAAACATGCAAAAACAAAAAGCCCACAACCTCCTAAAACCTGCCTTTCCCTGGAATGAATGCCCACAGCATCTATGAGCATTTCTTGTTTAATGTCTTGATTGTGTCAGACTTGGATTATTGAAGCAATCTGTTGATTGGGCAATCTAACACTTTATTCATCACCAGTATGCTGTTCTTCATGCACTTTTCTTACTTTGTTTCTGTCTCTTAATGTTACAATAGGCCAGAATTATTTGATTCTACTACTTAGTAGCATGTTCAGGACCCTCTTAAGAGCTTTTCTCCTGGCTCTGGTTCTCTGCAATAGATTCTTATTAGTATTGAAGTTGAAGATGAATCGCTTAACTTTTACAAAGCACTAACACAGGGGTTCTCAACCTTGGCAACTTTAAGACTTGTGGACTTCAACTCCCAGAATTCCTCAGCCAGCAAAGGTTGAGAACCCCTGCACTAACAACATTTCTTTATCATCATGAACATTTCAGTTAACAATGTATGTTTTTATATCAATTGTTGCTTTATTCCATGACCGTACCATGCTTGTTTATCACATTTAAATCTTACCACAATCAAACGATTCTTACCAGTTAACATTATATACAGTGAAAATAACATTAGTCTAAAATCAAAACAATGTAACAATAAAATATCAAGAATAAAACAATTCCTCAAATAAAAGAGATGACCCGATTTAATTAGAATGCCATCTGGGCAGTTCTGTTTCAGTATCTTTCTGAATAAAATTTGTGAGGTAATCAGCTTGATTTTCACAAGAGGATTGTTGCACGTAACTGGCCTTGCTACCAAGAAGTAGCTCCTTTTATCCCCCAAAGTGGAACACTAGAAACATTTTCTCCATAGATGACCTAATTGATTAGGTTGAGTTTGGGTTGGCACAAACAGCCCTGTTAATTACCCATGTGCCAAAACATAAAAGCTTTTGTTAGGTCAAACTTGCACAAAGAAGCTAATTGGCATCTAGCGCAGAGCCCCATAACAAAAAGTGTAATATGTTTGGGCAGCAAGTGCTAGTATTATATAGGACATTGGATTTTGCACTAATTACTGTCTCTGAATTATCTTTTTTTTATTAAAGCAATCAGCATTAATCATAATATCATATTAGGAAGCATTCTCTGAATTATCTTTAAAAGGTTAGACTATTACAAAGTGCCTTGCAATAGTCTAACCTGGTGGTAAGAAGGGCCTAAGTTACTGTAGCAAGGTCCTCTTCTGCCAATAATGAATAGCTGGTGTACTAAGTGCTGGGCAGAGACCTTTCAAATCACAGCTCCCACTTGCTGTACTAGCAATATGACTAGAAGAAACCCCAAATCCTGAACCTGCTTCTCCAGGGATAGTGCCCGTCTTCCAGAGAGAACACTAATGTCAATGGACTGCCCCAATGGCAAAGTCCCTTTGATTGGGCATGGCTACAGTTTGTTCTGTGCCATCCAATCTCTGATGGTCTTCAAGTACCCAGAAAGGACATCAATAATATTTGCCCTACCTCCAGGGCTGGTGATTGAGCATCACCAGGATAAGATGATATATGATGTATTTTGAACAATAAGATTACCTCACCCAGCAGAGTGAACAGGAGAGAGAAAAGCAATTCACGCAGCATTCTGCAAAGCAGAGATCACTGACACTTCCCCGTTCCACTACCACGTTTCCTGAAAATAAGACACGATCTTATATTTTTTCCCCTCCAAAAGAGGCACTAGGTCTTATTTTCAGGGGATGTCTTACCCGCTTACCTCAGGAGTGTTGCAGCCAGGCCTCCCACGCTCCGACACCTATTGCACCACCGTCTGACTTTTTCTGCAGCCACTTGCGGCAGGAGGCACGTGGCGCGTTGCTCTGATGCTGCAGGATACTATGTGTTGCATCGTGCCGGTGCCGCTCCTCGTGGCAAGACGCCACACATCATGCCAGTGCCACTGCTTGCGGCAGACTGCGCGTTGCACAGATGCTGCCGCTCATGGCAGGACGCCATGTGGGATGATGCGCCATGCGGCGTCCAGCCACAAGCAGTGGCCCTGGTGCAACATGCCACGTGGTGTCCTACTACGAGTGGCCGCAGAAGTCAGGCAGTGGTGCAACAGGTGTTGGGGTGTGGAAAGCTTGGCTGGAGCGGTCCTGAAGTAAACAGGTGCAGGGCATGTGGGGCAGTTCCACCCCAGCTTGATTTTTACACGTGCCTCACCCCACCTTGTACAACCAGACGGTGGGACGGAATGGGCGGGGTTTTAACTAGGGCTTATTTTTGGAGTTGGTCTTATATTAGGGTCACACATAAAAATTAAGCTAGGGCTTATTTTCGGGATAGGTCCAATTTTTGTGGAAACACGGTAATGTTTCCATCTGCTTTCTGAGGAAGGAGTGGAGCATTGGAAGATGGTATCCAGTACAATATATCATGGTCATGGAAACCCACTGAGGACGAGCAGAAGTGAACTCCCCTTGCGAAGCAATTTTGCTGTGCAAACTGGCCACATTGATCAGATGAAGAACTTGGCATTAACTTCTTTCTAACAGAAATGGGTGTGTATTAATGTAATAGTGGAGAAGATGTTTTGCCACCGTTATCATTGTAGAGTAGGTCTGAACATGGGCATATAACTCATGCTTGGTGAAAATCATTTTTCATTTTCTTCTACTAGCATTCTAACGATTATTTAAGTTGATTTGATTTCTGGAAGTCCTCTGTAAAATAAAGAAGCAACTAGGATTGAGGGGAATGAAAAACTAGAAAATAAAAGCTTAACTCTTGTTTAATATTTCTTACTGTAATTACCTTCTTTCCATTTTTATTCCTAAGTAGACATTATATCCTCACTCAGACTAAGTACTTTTGAAGCTCAATTGCCATTGTAAAAGTAATAGCATATAGTATAATTCTTAATTAAGATTTAGAAAGATAGGCTATTTAAAAGCAACAATTTACCTTAATACTTAGAAATAATATACAGGTAATCCCCCAGTTATGAGCATTCACTTAACGCTCATTCAAAGTTACGTGATGAGTGCCCCCTAGTGCTTACAAGCAAGTCCCGAAATTATGAATATTGAAGCACCACGGCAGTTGTTCGCTCTTATGAGCGACTGCAGTGGTTCTGCAACATTCACCCTGGTTATTCTCTCCCTCCCCACTCCGCCCCGGGTCTCCCTAGGCACCAGGCCTTCAATACTCACCCTGCAAAGATCGAGATCTTTCGCTTTCTTGGCTGCTCCAGGCCTTCGGTGCGTTCGCAGAGAATGGAGACCTAAAGTAACGCAAGATCATGTGAGATCAGTGGGGGGAGATCTCACACTGATCTCATGTGATCTCATGGTACTTTAGGCCTCTGTTCTTTGCAACAGAGAATGGAACTGAAGCCGGGGGATGCCTCCGGAGCCTGGATCAGGCCGTGGGGGGGGGCTGTGGAAGTGTTGCTGGCTTCAGATCCAGGTAGCAGTAGCCTAAAAAATGCCTCCAGAACCCGGATTGGGCCGTGGAGGTGGCTATGGAAGCATCCCCCGGCCTCAAATCCAGGAGGCAGCAGGAACTGCAGCAGGGAGGAGATGGATCTTTTCCAGGTGAGTCTGGCATGGCAGGAAGGGAGGGGAAGCATGTCGTATCTTAGTGGGCTGGGGAGACCTTGGGGGCCTGTTCCATCACTAGGCCCTCCATAGCCTTCCCCACCCTGAGATATGCGTTTTAACGAGCAAGGGAGTGATCTCGTTTGAGGTATGACATTCACTCTATAAGTTTTCAAGTTACAAGTGGAATGGACAGCTAGGTTCCATTACACTCGTAACTCGAGGACTACCTGTATTTTAAAATTGCTTTATAGAAAATATTTCAAATCCTCAATAATACTATAAGTAGTATAATTCAAATAATAACTCCTAAATGAAGCTGTACAAGTTACTTCTACTAACCTGCTACACTAAAAATTTAGGTATATGGCAATTTAAGACTATCAAATTGGTTGTGATACAAAATTTTGTAGAATAAAGCCAATGCATTTTTAAATTTTGTTTTTAAATATTCCAGACAATTCTTCACCTAAAAAAGTAGGCTCCTGGAGGCAGGCAAAAATAGTTTAATAATATATAGCATAACACAAATATACATATATAAGTAATATAAAACACCCAACCAACTGAACCATGTTAAAATAAAATAAAAAAAAAGTTAAGGCTCTTATTACTGAACAATCAAATATTCCAGGTCGGCAGCAACTTGTTTCTGACAAGTTCAGAGTAAAGCTAGGCTATATGAGACACAACATGCAGAAGATCTAGTAAACATTTTTTTCCTGAATGGGACATCCTTATACCAAGAAATTACACAAAATCAATATATAAAATCAATAATACATATTTTACCTCTTCAATTAATGTGTTGATTTCAGGTGCTGCTTTGTTTGCACGTTTTTTGAGCTGCTTTTTTGCTTTATTTACATCTTTTTCAACTCTTTTCCAATCAACCTGTATGTAACCACTATGGCTAGCTATCTAGGAACATAAAAAAAGTTTTAACAAGTTTAAGAATGCAAGAAATAATATATCTGCATTGAGCATTTAAAAGATCATCTGGATATAGAGTTTTATACTTCATAAACAAATCTATTCTCACTTGTGAGCTGGCTGAGGGGCCTCAGGAAATGATGTCTGTGTTCACTTAAGACAGAAGTAGGCCAAAAAAAAAAACCGACATCAGCCCACCCGCAGAAAGTTCTATTCATACCGTATCATGCTCCACTTTCTCTACTTCCTCTGCAGCAGGGAAAATGGGGTGAGTGCAGAGATACCACTTTTTAGCCTAAATTTGATCCCCAAATATGTATCAGCCATCCACAGTCATGTATATGAAATAGGCAGCCTAAAATTTACTAAACAAACAGTCCGGAAGCTCCATGTAAGGCAAACAACTAAACAATAAGCTGCAAAAGCTTTTCCACCACAATATTCTGATGTGCGAATAGCAGATTGAAAGGACACATTCTGAACACTTGTAATGGAACATGTGGATGACCTTGGGATAAGAGAGAAAGAGATGCTGCCTTGGACAAGACAGAGATAGGAGCCTGCAGTCACTTTCACAGTCCGAGAAAGAAACTTAGGAAACTTTCACCCGCCTAATGGATCAGATGGTTAAAAGTGACAGCTGGAAGTCTGTACTTCAGACTTGCAAGATTTTGTTAATGTAGCCTTATAATAAAGTAGATTTATCCGATTTACCCAGGAGGGCTGACAACATGTGGATATTGTGCTGGTGCTGCCATCAGAATAACACAGAAATATCCTTTTTAAAGATTTAAACTATGTATTTATGGCAGAAAATAATTGCAATAAGAGATATTATTTTTGTCATTTCACATTACATATCTCCCTAGACAAAATAACAACCTGAAATAGGTTTGTTCTCCTTACGAAGACACATTAACTTTTACCTAAAAGCCAATCAGGTTTATTTGAGTGCAGTGTGTTTTTAAATGTGCATATCTGGATTTTAGATAAAGTCCTATAGTCATTAGTATGCAGTTTCTTTTTTTTTTAATTTTTTTTTCACCAAATACCATACACCAAAACCAACAATACATGCATAAACAAAATTCTTTTCTCTTAACAAAGCCGTGCTATACATTTTAAGTATTCTATTACCTCTTATTTACATATTATTTACATTTCAATCCTTATATCTTTTTCTTTCTCTGTTCTAGCCAACTATAACAAATGTTCCAGGTTTCGTAAAATTCTGTTGCCTCCTTATCTTTTAATTCTAATGTAAGTTTGTTCATTTCTGCGCATTCCAAAATTTTATGGATAATCATATCCTCTGTGGGTATGTTTTCATTCTTCCAATATTGGGCATATGCTATGCGGGCCGCCGTTAATATATATATAATGATGTGTTGGAAGTGTTTTTTAATTTTTGGATTTATTATACCCAATAAAAATAGTTCTGGTTTAAAATCTATTTTTATCTCTGTTATCTCCTGTATCTAATCTCTTATTTGTTCCCAATACTTCTTTGCTTTAGGGCACAACCACCACATATGGAAGAATGTTCCTTCTCTAATTTTACATTTCCAACACTTTGGATCTATATTTTTATACATTTTGGCCAATCTCGCTGGTGTTAAATGCCATCTATACATCATTTTGTATTGGTTCTCTTTATATGCAGTTGATAACGTCAATTTGCAGTTTACATTCCATAATCTTTCCCATTCCTCTAAGTTTATATTTCTTCCCACATTTCGTGCCCACGCTAACATCGACCCCTTCACTATTTCTTCCTCTAACTCTATTTCTAATAAATATTTATATATTTTTGATAATGATTTTCCTTCCTTACTTATTAAAATTTTATCAAGAAAATGTGGAGTTTGATTTATTCCATACTCTTGTCTGTCTCTATTGTATCTAGATTTAATTTGTAAATAGAACCACCAATCTATATGAATTTCTTGTTCCTTCAGCTCTTCTCTTGTCTTAAGATTACCTTGATTGTCTAGTAATTCTTTATATCTCCTTATCTTTTTCTTCTGTAACATATTAGGGTGAGTTACTGCTTCCAACGGCGAAAACCAAATTGGGATTTTCCCGTAGTGCCTTTTTTTTATTTTTTCCCATATCCCGATCAATGCTCCTCTTATTTGATGTTGTTGAAAATATGTTTGTATTTTCTTCTGATTTCCCCACAAAAATGCATGCCAGCCTATCTGTAAATCATGTCCTTCAATCGTTAATATCCTATCATTATCGAGATTTATCCAATCTTTAATCCATACTAACCCTGCTGCGTGGTAATATGTTTCCCATTTAGGGAGTCCAAGTCCACCTCTACTCTTATTGTCCTGTAATGTTTTCATATTTATCCTAGCTTTTTTACCCGCCCAAATAAATTTATTTATTATTTTATCCAATTCTTTAAAAAAAGTTTTCTCTAGTTTTATTGGGATTGTTTGAAATAAATACAATAATCTTGGTAGTATATTCATTTTAGTCACAGCTATCCTTCCTAATAGCGATAATCGGAAGTTACCCCAAATTTCAAGATCTTGTTTCATTTTTAGTATTAATTTTGTATAATTGTCTTCTTTTATTGAGGAACATCTTGAAGTTAACCAAATTCCTAAATATTTAATCTTTTTTACTATTTGTAAATCCAACTTCTCTTCCAATTTCCTTTTCTGTTTATCAGTTAAATTTTTAACTATCATTTTAGTTTTATCTCTATTAATTTTTAAACCCGCAACCATTCCAAATTTTTCTATTTCTTCCATAAGAATATTTCCTCTCTCTGTAGGTTCCTCAATAAAGAAAACCAGATCATCAGCAAATGCCTGTAATTTATATTCCTCTGTTTTGACCTTTACCCCTTTTATTTGTTCATTCTGTCTAATTTGAGATAATAATACTTCAAGAGATAAAATAAAGAGTAGAGGTGAAAGGACATCCTTGTCTTACCCCTTTATTTATTTCAAAACTTTTTGTGTTCTCTCCATTTATTATCACACTAGCCCTCTGTATTCTATATATTGCCTTTATTATTTTACTAAATTTATCCCCAAAACAAAAGTATGCAGTTTCTTAATAGAAATCTATGCAAAAATGAACACAGCAACGTTTTTATTAAATCTATAGGATGTACCTAACTATGTCTAGTTTTGCCAGGTAGAATGTATTTTTTCTTCCTAGTTATTAGCTTCTTTCTCAAGTACACTTTAAGGAATTGGGTTATCTCTATGGCATATTGGGAATATGTAAAATGATTAATTTCTGCAAGTCAGTTCATGTGATTGGTTGTTAAATATATGCTTATCTTTTTATTTTCTTTTAAAAATAGTTAGCTTTAACACTTTTGAAAATCTGTTTGCACAATCCCCTTAAATATTTATTTGTATATCACCTTTGTTATTTTTACAAATAACTCAAAAGCAGTGAACATATCTAATAGTCTTTCCCTCCTCCTGTTTTCTCTACAACAGCCATATGAGGAGGATTTGGCTGACAGAAAATGACTTGCCTAAAGTCACCCATCTTGGCTTTTATGCCTAAGGTGGAGTTCCCATGAGTTCAAATCCCTCTATTTAACCTATTTCTCTAAGTTCTATTTCCTTTTCTATTTGCAAAACACTTAACTGACATTTATTTAAATTCATATTTTCAGAATAACATCTACCTACTTGTAGCAACAGAAAGCCACCACCTACTGCAGTTGCTGCAAGTTTTCCGACCTTTTGAAACAAAAATCCTGCACACCTTAAGAAAGAAAAAGAGAAATAAAATTCAGGATCTGTGTAGACAAATACACAAATAAGTATTCATAAGACAATGGGCAATAAAAAATATAGTGCTATATTTACATGTGAAAAGTATAGGAAATATGCCAGAATGTTGACAATGCAGAGGAATGGCAGAGTAACACGAGATTAAATCATGGTAAAATGCAGTCAGAATCTTTTTTTTAATAAATATGATCATACAGCTCTCTGTAACTTCATGCACTGAATCTTGCACAATCTTTATGGAGAATGTGCTATCCATAACAACATACAATGAAGATGCTGTCAAATATAAACTGTATATCACTCTACCACACACTACAGTGTTGAATATATTTATTTAGCCTCTTTCAGCCCAATTACTTTTAAAATAAATTATTGTCTTAACATTAGTTTTTATTTCTGGGAGATCATTTTTCAGCCTCTTACACACTGTCACATAAAAAAATAGTTTCTGGTAACTAACACTAACTTACCTATCTACCTTCATATTTTTATATTCATTTTCGTTCTTTCAAAAATCACAACAAAAACATTTATTTTTAAGAAATTTTAGCAAATTACTTACATGAATTACTGAAAAAAATTATTTTATTGATATTATTTTATAATTCATCAGACAATACAAAAATACAATAATCACATTTAGCATTTACACACACACACACACATATATTAAAAAAAGCAGATTAAGTACAGATAATCCTCAATTTATAGTTAAAATTGAGCCCAAGATTTATGTTGCTAAGTGAGAAAATTAAATGAGTTTTGCCCCATTTTACGACCTTTCTTGCCAGTTGTTAAGTGAATCATTGAAGTTGTTAAAGGTTGTTAAATGAATCTGGCTTCCCCAATGACTTTGCTTGTCAGGTCAAGGTGATCTTACAACCCCAGGACACTGCAACTGTCATAAATATGAGTCAGTTGTCAAGCATCTACATTTTGATCATGTGACCGTGGGGGTCCTGCAGCGGTTATAAGTGTGAAAAAATGGTCATTATGTTTTCAATGCCGTTGTAATTTTGAATGGTCACTAAATAAACTGTTCTAAGTCGAGGACTATCTGTATGCAAAACAAATGTGCCAAATCGAATGTCATAGTAATTTATTCTCACCAGCCTGTTATACCACCCATTACAATCTGAGTTGCTACAGAATATTTTTCTACAAGAGGTCCAGAGTTTCTGCCAAATACGCAGTTCCACCAATGGTGACGCCTTGCATATTCTGTTAAGTCCAGTACTTCATATGAATCATCATCACTGTCATGTTCTATAAAAGAAATTGAAAGTCAGACATCTTCTACATTTTAAAAAGATGTAAAACTATTCAAATATATGCATTAAGAAACAAGATAATACAAATACATTTTCACTGAGCTACCTTGAATAGCAAATTATACGAACTATTATTTATTTATGAAAATGCATATGGCCTCCCAACTCACTCTCAGTGATCCTGTGTGGCTTACAAGGATAAAAACCCAATATAAAAACAATAAAAAGCCAAAGCTCCCCCCACACTCTGGTGTCAACAATCAAATGCAGAGGTCTTCAAACTTGGCCTTTTTATGACTTGTGGACTTCAACTCCCAGAATTCCTCAGCCAAAATGCCTGGTTGAGGAATTCTGGAAGTTGGTCCACAAGTCATAAAAGGGCCAGGTTTGAAGACCCCTGATCAAGTTAGCCATTTGAGGAGCTCCATCCCACTCTGAAGTCCCCAGGCTTGTTGACAAAACTAGGTCTTCAGGCCTTATGAAAGAGTGTCAAAGTGGGGGCCAATCTTATATTTTCTTAGAAAGAAAACCAATGATAAAGAGAAGTTAATTACCTTTGAAAACGCTGTGTATACCAATCAAACCGAGATTTGGAATCTCCACCAATGCTCCTAATATATTACTATGTTGCTGGACCTTATTTAGTAATTTTGTAGCCAATGCCCCCATTTACCTTCTTTGCAGATATGCAAAACAAATGAAAGCTGAAGATTGTAAGCATAGTCTCAAGAATTTTTTACTTAATGACTGCTTCATTTAATGACCAAGTTGCCAGTCCCAACTGTGATTGTTAAACAAAGATTACCTGTATTATATTCTTTAAAATGGCATTTAAGGAACTTGAAGTTAAAGTTGATTCATCAAAATTCATCTATTTAGAGTATATTGGACTCTCCAAACAATGTATTTAAAAGGGGTAATATCAGATTTTCTCTTGAAATAAAAAAAAATTAGGACTTATTGAGCTAGATGAAATGTTTATGCACTACATTTCTGGAGTAGTATTTTAATATACATTAATAGATTTATGGGGAACTATCTCAACATTAAAGATGTGATGTTGAATTATTTCCAAAAGTCTGGAATTTGACTATGAAATTGTGGTTGTACTAGTCATGGGCTGGAGTTGGGAAGAAGAATGATATAGAGAAATTGGAAAAGTAATATTCTAATTATTCCAGACAGTAAGGACTGGTTCTTGGAAATGTTGGAGTCTGGAAAAGTATGTTTAGTCAAAGGATGAAGAAATATTTTTTTCTTTGGCATAAATGTTAAGATTAGCATTGGGTATTTTTGTCATAGTTATAATACAGTATTATATGGTATTTTTTTGAAAATTAGTGACAATAAGTTTCACATATATATTAGACTATTTTCAACAAATTCTTTAGTACTGTATTTGGTTAAATTTTATTTAGGGGTTTTAAGGATGCTGGAATGTTGTCTTTCTTTTAATGTTTTACTTTTCACTAATTATTTAATTTTTTGAAATTCTTATTTCTTGAATTAATTAAATGTTGTTATTACTGTGTATTTTAGTAGCCTGCTATATTTTGTAAACTTCTAAAAATAAAGAATAACATTTTTAAAAGGCTCTTTTATTGCTTTTAGATAATCAACCAAGTTTCTAATGGCTGTTAAGAAAGCATATACTATATATAAATGGATCTGGAATTACATTCTAATCATGTTTTCATAAGAATCCGTAGAACAGAAAACTATTTACTGTAACTAAAATAATCTTTAATTAACTGTAATGTGGTTTGCAAGTTTCTATGCCATAAATGCACTAAATACATTCTATTGTTAAGATCTCTATCACTTAGAGAGCTTATAACTCTCCTGTAATTTGATTTGATTTCTCTTTCTTCTCAACCAAAGACTGTACGGTAGTAACAGGAACTAATATAAATTGAATCCAGCATAAACTCCTAAAGTTCCCTATACATTATAGCTATTAGAAGTTCATGATCTTGAATTTCACATGTTAACATCCTTTAAAATTACATGCACTGACACAGCTTTTATGACATAAGAATATACTCATATCTATGAAAGAACAATGAAACTACTCATAGACGTGATAGAAAAATTATGGATCACCACATATTAGAATGTATTGCAAGATAGATATATATAATACCTACTGCAGATTTCCAAAATATTATATTTTCAGTGGTCTTTAATGAAAATTCTTTAAGGGAACAATGAAAAATGAAATTCTAATTTTAAAAGGGTAAATACAATTTAAGGAAAAAAGAAACATAAGTAAAATGAATTTTATAAATCTACTTCAGCTAAAAGTATTTATAGTAATGAACTCTGAATAAGCTATGATTTCCAGTTCTATTTTCAACTGACGTTTTCTCAATAGCTCTAATTTTAAAATATTTAAAATTATAAATACAACACAATCATTAATTTGAAATTTAAGTGGCACTATCCTCAATTTCAACATTTTGCAAAATTAAAACTCCAGGTTGAGAGGCAGAATAGTCACAAAGCAGTAAATATAGTATCATTTAATCATTTGAAAAAGGAGTAAAATGGCATCACATAAAATGGCATAACAATTAAAATGGTTGGGCTTGATGAGTACACAAAACATGTTTGTCTAGTTTGTGGTCGAACATATTGCAATTAATCCATAAAACTGGGTTAGCTGAGGTTTTTTTTTTTTTTAAATGACCATTTAGGAGTGTCTCATGTGAACACAACCACAGCTTATTTTGCATTTGAGCCTAACAATGCCAGTTATTTCACACTAACTGTGGGTTCCCTCCTAAGCAAAGAAGCAACAGTAAAAAACATTTTGGACCATGTTATCTTTCTTCCTCCTATCAGTATGGGAACATCCCTCAGGAAAAGAACACATCTGGATAAATACCATTATATTTATTTACTTTGCTTTCTATCACAATCTCCCAGAGTCCGGGCAGTTAACAAGAAAAATAAATTCCATGATAAATAAAACACCCACCTACAACCAACTAAAACTATGGGAGCAAAAATATCTTGAGTGTATCCCAATTCATACCCAATGCTATATAGGACAGGCTGGAAGGCTGTTTAATTTCCTGGTCCTAGATTAAGCACCAAACGACACATGCCATGAAAGGGGGTAATTACACAGATGCAAAACGCATCCAATAATCTTGTTCAAAAAGGCCTTATTTCTTACGGCACAATTGTTGTCAATTGTTATCAAGCGGGGACTCAGCCCATCCCCTCAGGTGAACGTGGTATATATATATATATATATTTCTAATCTGTTTACATGAACACACGGGCTCAAAACTACGGTATCTTCGGTCATTATCTCGATTAAATGGAGAGACGGCAAGGAGAGGGACTTTTCTTAACTCCTACAGCAGGGGTTCTCAACCTTGGCAACTTTAAGACTTGTGGACTTCAATTCCCAGAATTCCTCAGCCAGCTTTGCTGGCTGAGGAATTCTGGGAGTTGAAGTCCACAAGTCTTAAAGTTGCCAAGGTTGAGAACCCCTGCCTTACAGGAACAGAGTGGATGGGCAGCAGCATCGGGATCCGACAGGCAAACTCGGGGCGGAAACTGGCAATGCCTCGTGGCTACTCTAACCACGACGCTCCAGGACCCAAGGCAGCAGAGCTCTGAGTCGCCTGCCTGGCTTATAGGAGGCGTCTGGTTGGCCATTTTGGGAGCGGGTTTTCGCCTGCTCCTGCGAGGCTCTTCTGAGGCACCCAATCCTTTTAACAAGGCAGGCGAGCCCCGCTCAGGGCTTCTGCCTGGTTAAAGGCGAACGGCCACTGTGCCCCGGCGGAACAGCCCTCCGCCAGAGACGGCCGCGCCTGCCCTTCACGTCTCCCAGCCGGGAGTCCGAGGAAAAGGGCTTAGTGAAGCTCCGCCCCGCACGCGCAGCCACTCAACTCTCGCCCAGCCCTCAGTGCGGTCGGAGGGAGGAGAGTCTCTCTTCCTGCGCAGAGCCAGCAGGGTCAGAGGAGGCCTGGGGGGGGGGGGGAGAGGGCAACTTCTGGCCGAACGGGCCCACGATTTCCTCGACTAGCGATTACAATCTCTTCCCGAAATGTTGGCAAAGCTCCATTCGGAGAAGGCAGGAATAGCGCCATGACAGCCCTGAGAGAAATAGGGCTCTCACTGACCTGAGGCGGGGCGATTTCTCCGAGACGACATGCTTAGTAGCAACTGGGAAGAGCGGGAGGAAAGGAGACACCGCGGAGTTCCGCTCAGTCGCAACCTACCTCCCCCCGCATCATTCTGAACTCCGAAGGTTTCCTGTAGGGGCGCATGCGCATTGCAAAGAAAAACAGGCTCGAAAGCTCGCCTGGACTGTCGCTGAGTAACGTCATCACCGAATCTTCCCGGAGGACTGTGGGAATTGTAGTTTGATTATGGCTTTGCATTAAAGCATGTGCAATTAGGGAAAGAAATTGATATAGACTGTGTTTCCCCCCCCCCGGAATGCTATGTATCTACAAAACCTGCGGAAAATAAAAGGCTATTTAATTTCTACATAGCACTCAGCGGCATTCCATATATTGTAATCTATTTATTTTTGTCAGTAGTGTTACATTACCTGTATACTTAAATCCTTCCTTGGCGTATCTGGTGGAAATTTTCCCAGAGGTTGGTGTGAAAAACAGGGAGCAGAGGGTGAAGTGTATGAAAGGAATTCAGCAGACAAAGTAGTAATGGAGAGGACAAACGCGGCGAGAGTAATGGCAACCGAGCAACCAGACAGGAGAAGACTTATCTGTGCCTTCCAACATACATTACCCCAACGAGATTGGTGGTCACATCTATAAAAGGTCATCTAGTCGCCATCTCCAAGATAATGGGTGAGAAAGCATTACAGAATTATATATACCTTAGAACTGTGGCGAGATAAAATCTTTAGGGATTCTTAATTTGGGGATTATAACCCCTAGGGTTCAGGAGTAAGATTTTACTAATTTCTGACATTTAGCTTACATTGTTTAATAGAATAAAGAAGTGCATATATTACTATATTAATTTTTAACACTTTGATGAGTATATTTGAGCATTATTGGTTTCCTTTGTAGAAGAGCATTGTGAAAAATCAGGAGTTGATAACACCTTTTCTGAAACATTGGAAAACATATCCTTTTGTGAGTTGTTACTTCATCTATGTGTCTGAGTGGCTAGACTAATGTGGGATTAAAATTACAGTGAGTTGAAAGAGGGGAGAAAAAAAGAGGAAGATTGTGCAAATTTACATGTGAGATAGATTACAACTGTGTATTTGTAAAGTGTTAAAAACCCATTGTGTTGAGACCTTGAAATACAATTTATATCTGTGTGCTTATGCATTAAAATACATTTTTAAAAGAGCTCCATTGAACAAAAAGATTAAGAATCTGTTTTAAAGAGCTTAAATACTAATGTAAGACCTATAGTTGATACTTTACTGATGAAGTCTAGGTGAGAGAGCAATTTCATAGGGTTTATGAATAATATTTTGCCATTAATATTTTGCCATTACTTCTTCTTTTCCCTCCCTTTCCAACTATTAGTTTGCATCAGATTCTGATTATTTTCACATTTTTGAACTGCCCATCTCCCTCCAGAGATGGCCATTACAGAAAAAGTGCACAGTACTGTATCCCTTAAGCTTGTCTGTTTAAAAACATGGTTGGCATGGTGGATGTGGCCACAAAACACCACTTAGAAAATAATCTGATGAAATTGCTCTCTGCCGTTCTGTTTTATAAGTAGTTCTCTAACCCAGGGGTCCCCAACCCCCAGTCCGTGGACCAGTACCAGGCCGCGGCATGCCAGCAACCGGTCCGCACAAACAAGCAAAGCCCCATCCGTGAGATGCAAGCAGCACACAAAACCGTGCACCCTCTGGTCCATGGAAAAACTCTCCAAGGAACCGGTCCCAAAGGTTGGAGACCTATGCTCTAACCAATATGTGCTTATTTCCAATTATCTATAACCAAGTCTTTCTGGGACTGTGGCTCCAAAAATATAGAAAGAATTAAGAAGGCAGCCCTCCCCACAAATATTTGTTGAAATAATGTCTTTAAAAATCTCTTATTTTATGACAGTGTTACATTAGAGACCTTTGATGATGCATATGAGCTATCGCATAAGAAATGAGAGACTCAAATTTAGATTCCCACAGACTATGCTGTGAAAAACATTGGCTGTGTTTACACAACACATTTATCCATGCTTAACTGATCATGATTTATTTAATTGGCACACTTTTCTGCATTTGTATCACACATTTAAAAATAACCACACAGCTTTGTTTTTACACAGTATCCTAGTTTAAAATATTTGTTGGCTACTTTCTAGCCAGGTGTTTTTCAAACAACCTTTGGATGAATACAGCCAACTCGTTATTTCTGTTTTTCTCAGAGTTGTTGTAGGATAACTGTATTCATTTAGGAGAAAAATGAATTTTTATATATGTGTGTGTGTGTGTGTGTATGAAATACTATGTTTAAAATTTGCACCAATTTATTTGTATTAGATTTGAAGGTTGAAATATCTAAGTAAATTGCATAAAGTCCCAAAGTTTTGTGTCTGTTTCCTTTGATTCAGCAATTGTCCATAAAGATTACCTGTACTGTAGACTTCTTTAATAGCAGCGTACAAGTAGATTCTCTTATTGAAATAAAACTTAATCCTTTTTTTTACTGTTTTATGTGCAAGATTACTAGGAGAAAAAATAAAATAAAATACTAACATCCATTTTAAGGCCCAGAAATAGTGATAAACTTTCTCAATTTAATATTCATATAACTCCTTGTTATATATCTCTAATAGCATAACTGAAATAAGGGCTTGTCCTTATGTTTCCCTAACAGAGGTACAGACATGCCTTGAAAACTGGTTTTAAATGACTTTCCCTCATGATACAGTCTTTAAAAAAAAAAAACCTTCTGTAGCCCACAGCTGAGGCAACTTTGTCATCGTCAGCTATTCTAGAATAAAATGCTTTTCTTCTCCCAACATATTTTTCCCATGAACATGATCTAGCTTCTTTGGCCATACCCCCCTCTTTCAGGTCACTAAGCGCGTCTGTCCATGGCCAATGGACATCTGTGGAGACAGGCAGCCACTAATGCTTTCCAAAGCACTTTCCAGTTCTTGACTATATATTAAGACACAATATTAGAACCTTTTTTTAAAAAAAACTACCAGGTTTAATAGTTTTGCACTAGACTCAAAACTTCAAAACAAGAGTCTTCCTCTCTTGAAAGAAGCTAGTTCTCTACTGTATGAAAACTCAGTTTAAACTGGGAAAGAAAGCTGAGTTCTGGATGCTATGTGTTGCTAGTTCTACAACCAATGGGTACATTTCAGGTTTTTACTGTTTCTGCCTGACAAAATGTTTTGCCTGGAAGTACTTCTTTTACTGCATGTGGCAGGAAAGTACCATTTTGTCTCTTTTAGAGCTATCACTATCGATGTTGCCAGCCATAGCCACTGGGTGCCCATCTTGTTACTTCTTTGTAGTGCCAAGCATTATCATTTACCTTCATACCTCTTCAATAGAATAATAAGTCACAGGGAAAAAACAAGAGCATCGGGTGGACAAAGAGGGAGTACTCCCCAAAATCTTTATAACTTTATAAGCCCTCATCCATAACTCTGATCAGGGTATCTAGTTCTGTTTTAAAAGACTGGTGCTAAACTGATGACACCACATCGCCTAAATAAGTGGCATAGAGAACCTCTGAAAGATGGCTAATCTCTCCATCCCAGGCACCAACTACACTCGCCCAACTTTGCAAGTGAGGGTGACTGAGTAGTGGGTGCTCTCCTGTTGCCAGTGAAACTAAGCCAGGATAATTGCCCAATTGTTTTTCTTAATATGTCCCACATTAAAACTAAGAAGAATACTACCTGCTGATGTAGTTCCTGAGATAGAATAAGGTGCAGCAGTAGGGGGCATTGTGATTGGTGCTACCGTAGCATGTTTTTCTGCTGACTCAGACTGGAGGATAGCTTGTTAACATGAATATTTGACTGAGCTCTGAGTAATGGCAGAGACTACAATGCTATATGCACCAATTGAGGGATAAGCCTCACTGAACTTAAAGTACTTTAACTTCTGTGAAGATAACATACACACAAAGTGCATACTTACAAAACATGCGAGTTCTTGGTGGAAGAGAGAAGGTTATCAGAAAGATTCATGTTTGGAATCCTGAGGGAAGGTAGAACAAATGCATTGGTTCCTATGTGAATAGGGGGATACTGTAGCAGCAACAGCAATTTCTCTCTGTTTACCCCTTTTTTGGTTCCTGAAGGAAATCTTCAAAAACTGGATAAAATAATCTTACTTTTGCTTGGGCAAATTATCAATCCTTTGTAGATTGTGCAACAATGACTACTATTCAAAAATGCCCCCCCAAACTCTCTATGAACAGTCTTTGAGGACACAAAAGACAATGGAGATTGGCTTTAAATGGATATACTACAAAGCAATATTTTAAATTGTGTTAGCGCTTGTATTTTGAAAGAGTTTGAAGTCTTTCTTCATCTCACAATGGAAAGAATGAATATAGAAAAGAGCATTGAATAAAAGGAATGAGATTTCTCATGTATACCCCACCCAACAGGAGTACTAGTCAGTCCATGATAAATATTTCCAGCACTGTTTATCTATGAAGGAAATGCTACCATGTTATTGTCATGGAAAATTATTTCACTTGTGACTTATTAGGATTAATTGTGGACAATCCAAAACTCAATATAAGTTGGATGGTTCAGATAAAATTGAATTTAAATTATCGTACTTGAGATACTTTTGCAAATAATGAATGAGGCTTTCAATTTTCTGCAATGTTTGAGGATGCAGAGATAGATAATAATTCAGAGTGGTCTAAAAGAACTGTAGATTTGGATGTAGAAAAAATATGATTTTTCTTGGTTAATAAGTTATTTTCCCAGGCTATTCAAAGTGATTTTCCCCATCCTAATAATGTATTTTGTAATGCTTTGTCAACCAGGCTTTGTTCTGAGTTTTCTGTACCTTCTGTTAAATTTTAAAATAAAACTTGTTTTATATTTGCCCACCACTTTCTATCTGCTTTATTCTCATTTATTATTTAGGGTGTGGGTTCAACCACACTGAAATAAGTGCTTTTCACAAATGGGAAGATAATGAGTGAAGAGTGCAACCACTGACGGTTTGGGAAAAGAAACAGCAACTAGAGAGCTGTTAGAAGAATAATTTGGGGGTTCAACTCGAGCCAGGGTTGCACAAGAATAAATAAAAATGAGATCCAGACAGCTGTGAAGAAAAAAAAATTATTCCTAAAAGCAAAACAGTTTGCTTTTAGGGGCAGGCTGCAGAGAAACGGGGTACACTGCTGAACGTTTATAGGAGGAGCTTGTCCAGGGTGTGGAAGTGTCTATGTGCTGAGTGCTCTCTCTCTCTCTCTCTCTCTCTCTCTCTCTCTCTCTCTCTCTCTCTCTCTCTCTCTCTCTCTCTCTCTCTCTCTCTGTGTTCGTGTGTGTATGCTTGTGAACATACAGTTCTGCTGGGAGATTTAATTAATTTGTGTTTGCAGACTTTATCTTTTGATATGTGGATTAGGTCTGGGTAACTTATTTTGGAATTTGAGGAAGTTTGCTAATTTGATTAACTTGGAGACGCTGATTCTCAGACCATTATGGATTCTGTTAATATTTTAAGGGAAGATAGAAACAGTATAAAGAGTATAATACATTTGGATATAAAACTTCTCACAGAGGTCAAGAAAAAATGTCTAGAAAAAATGGTGGTGGTGATATTTTCCTTAAAAATTTCTCCTGAAAAGGTCACCACTCAAACTATAGAGGCCTAATTTGCCAGTTAACCAAAACAGAAAGAGGGAGGATTCTGGCAACATTTTATTTTCTGTCAAATTCCCATGATTTAGAAGCATGACAAGTTTAAGTTGTCCTTGACTGTACTAGTGTTAAACTAGCATTTTCTCCCTTGAATTGAAAGTATCCAACAACAGTCATGTGTAAACTCTGCTATGCTTCATCACACATTATTTTGGTTGGTTTAATCTCTACTGCTGCAGAAGGTAGCAAACAAAAGTAATCAAGTAACATGTTATTTTATTTTTATGATTTATATGGCTGCCCAATTCACAGAAAAGCCTTTTTGAATCAGTGAACTTTTCCATTCCATTCCTGGCTAGCTTAAGAGACAAATGTTTATTCAGTGTTTGCAAATGTTTCTGTCCTAAGCACTGCTGAATCGCACTACTCCAGCTTCAACATTTACAATAACTGTTGCATTATAGATGTAGTGAGTTGCCACACATTTTCTTAAGCATCCTTAACTGCACATTTTGATTACAAATTCAAGTACAGTATTAATACTGAGGCATATTCAGCCTCATGAATCCCAGCGACCGGTTAGGGCGCATAGGGCTAGCCTCCTACGGGTCCCGTCCATCAGCCAATGTCATCTGACGGGTCCTAGGACAAGGGCCTTCTCCGTTGCTGCCCCAGCCCTCTGGAACCAGCTTCCCTCAGAGGTTCGTACTGCCTCCTCCCTCCTAGCTTTCCGGAAACTTTTGAAGACATATTTATGCCGACAGGCTTGGGGGTATGAACTCTGTTCTGCCCCCGGGCCGAGGAATGTGCTTCCATCGTTGATTGTGTATTTGATTGTGTTTGCATGTTGTATGTATGGATTTTTGGATTGGATGTTATCATTATTATTAATTTTTATATGTAGCTGTATTGTTGTTGTGAGCCGCCCCAAGTCTTAGGAGAGGGGCGGCATAGAAATTTGATAAAATAAAAATAAAATAAATAAAATAAAATATTCATAGTTAATATTTTACATTGCTATGGTACCGGTAGTTATTTTTGTTTGTCTATCCCGCCTTGTTTTGAAGAAGAGTAAAATTATAGGATCTGATTTTAGCCTATTTGTGTTTGAACACTATTTGTTCATTAACTCTGGTTGCTTGTGTTTCTTTTTTGCTATGCTATTTCTTTTATAGTGAATTATTTATAATGAAATAAGTTTGATCTAGAAAGATTTCTGATGGATGAGAGATCACGTTTTTGTTTCTTTAACAAAAAGAAAACTATATTAGTTGTATAAAGAAGTGTAAATAATTCTTATTTTTTTACATTTAAGTCAAGCAGACACTTCAGCATATATTTTCCGGCTGCTTTCATGCCACTAAAGGAAAATCTATCATGTAATTCTTTCTGTTTATAAGAGACAGTTCATCTGATTTATGTATATTTTGCTTATAAGCCTGATTTCTAAATATGAATAGGATTTACTCTTAAGTCATCATTAAGTAGTTAGTTGCAGTTTTTTTCTTTCTGTTCAGTTGTGTCTGATCTTAGAGACTGCCTGAATAAGCCGTTGCAACGTTCTTGGCAAGGTTTGTCAGAGGTGGTTTGCTATTGGGCTGAGAAAAAGTGACTAACCCAATGCCACCCAGCTGGCTTTGTTCCAAACGTGGAACTAGAGCTCACAGTCCCCCAGTTTCTAGCTTAATGCCTTAACCCAGTGATGGCGAACCTTTTAGAGACCGAGTTCCCAAACTACAACCCAAAACCCACTGATGCATCGTCGGGTGCCGGGTGGGTGTGGCACATTGGCTGGGTGTGGCCAATTGGGTGGGCATGGCTGTGGTGTTAACGGCAGACTGGGTGGGACTAAAAAGTTCAATCAATCAATTCCAACTTTGCAAGATCTTTTTTTCCCCGCGAGAAGTTGAAATTGACTGATTGAACCTTTTTTTTTTTTGCACATGGCGGTGGAGGCCTAAAGCGAAAAGGTTTTATAAAACCCAGCTGAAGGCCTAGGACTGGGGCGATGGCGCGTGTGCTCACAGAGCGGGCTCTGAGTGCCGCCTCTGGCACCCCTGCCATAGGTTCGCCACCACTGCCTTAACCAAACTGGTTCTCTCAGCTGCAATACTTCCATGTAAAATGGTTTTTGTCCATAAAAATTAATAAGCATGATGCTAACAACAAAATCCTAAAGAAAAAAAATATCTTTCTTATATTACAAGACTAGGAAAAAAATCCCACTAGCTGCCGCATAAAAGCAAATGCACTGACAACATGGTCACTTCCATTTTTCTTAGCTTTTAAGGACAGCTGTTCAAACTCCATTTTTTCACTATAATTCTTCTTTCACACCATGTTGATCTCAGTTTCTGTCATTAGACTAATAGGTAGAAATCTTAATTGTAGTTGAATCAGAACATTTTCAGACATAGGTTTTCTTATAAAGATTAAGGTCTGCTCCTGGTGAAAAAGATATTTGGTAAAAAAAAAAATGCTACCGGTATGTTTTAACAGCCTTTGTTTATGGGGCAGAATTGCTTTAATGATCATGCTTGCTTGCATTATTTATTTATCAAACTCGTATGCTGCCCAACTCGTCAAAGGCGAATTTTGCGGCTTACAGAAATTGAATAAAATGGAGTATAAAACATTAAAAGAACAAATAAAGATCTAAAATTTAAAAATTCAATGAAAGTAAACCTAAACAATATGGAGGGGAAGGGAGCAAAGAGCTCACAGGAGGAGGTGGGGTATTCTCTACTCAATTAACCACCTCCATAATATTTTAATTTCATTAACACTACATTATCCAGAACATAGATGTTATCTCCAGTACCTTAGAAAATCAAACATCGAACATGACCTTATAAAAACTAAACATGAATAAACTGCTAGAGAAGAAAGAGTGTGCATTTGTGGAGCACCAGCCATTGAAGACCCTGGACACATTCTTGTTGACTGCAATTTATACTCTGTAGAAAAGACTGCTTATTTAGACCTTTATTTAAGAATTAAAAAATATTCGGGCAACTACCGTGTTTCCCTGATAGTAAGACACCCCCGATTGTAAGACGTATCGGGGTTTTCAGGGGGTCGGCTAATATAAGCCGTACCACGAAAGTAAGACATATTACTCCTGCCCACTTCCGCCTCCTGCTTAAAATACTTAAATACTTAAAATACTTAAAATACTTAATATACTTAAAATACTTAATATACTTAAAATACTTAAAATAAAACTGACAATTGTTTTCCAATCAATATAAGCCGTACCCCGAAAGTAAGACATAGTGGGGCTTTTGGGGATAAAAAGAAAGTGTGACCCTGTCTTGCTTTAGGGGAAACACGGGTAGGAGAAACAGTCTTACTTATTGTAAGTTTGCACTCTTCATTTCAAAGGCCATCTCAAAGAGGGCAAAACACCTTTATCAGATTGGCATTAACTGTAGGAGTGACAATCTATCAAGAAGTTTTGTTTTCTTTTTATCAATTTGCATTTCTGTATCAGTTTTATATATTTGATATACTCAGTTGACAACTGATAAAGTTCTTCTATTTCACCCGAAACTACTTTATCTTACCCTTCTATCTTTATATTACATACTATATTGTGTTCTATTTTATCTCACCGTAGCATTTTATCTAACTTCGCCGTCTTATCTCATTTATTTTACTGTGGCTGATGCTCATGTTTGATATGGTCAATTGACTAAACAGTAAAGTATCATATTGACTAAACTGCCTGAATCTGATTCATCACATTTTCTATCACATAAACATTTTGCATGGCATTATTAGTTTTGAATGAAATGTAAAGTTATTTGAATAAAGCATGTTCATATTCTGAAGTGTTCTTATATAGGGCACTATACTCTGGACCATTTTAAATGTAAGGCCAGTATTTTTACTCTAAGAAAAACTAGGAGTTAATACTGTATAACAATTTTAAAATCAAGGCCACATTGTAACTTAAGAAGTTTGTTGCTAGCCAGTTATATAAATAAAAACATTGCGGTTAAATTTTCCTCTATTTTCATGACCAGTTGTTTTGAAAACAAAGACATGTTTTCCATTCACCTTGCACAAGAGGTATTCTGTAAAAATAAAAACAAAAACCATTTACAGTATTTAAAAGTACTTGTTGTAAATAAAACAATGCTTGTACTGAAGGCCAGATTCTTTCCCCAGAATTAGCAGCTTTGCCTCATTAAGAATTCCAGTGTTTATGGTATATGACAAAATTGGAAACAGGAGAAAAGTTGAAAAGGAAGAAGAAATGAACATTGGCCCTCTGAAGTGACTTGATTTTGGTCCGTTAGCTCAGAGACTAGCTGTTCCCTCATTCATGATCACTCTCTCACACATACACATACTAGACAAGATTCTTACAGGTCTCAATCCATAAAAATAAAACAGAATTTATACTTCAGCCAGATTGACTCTAGCTTGTTGCACACATTCATTAAATTAAACACTGTTGCTACTAACCAGGGACTTTGCCCTTATCTCAGCGGTTCTCAACCTGTGGGTCGCGACCCCATTTGGGGTCGAATGACCATTTCACGGGGGTCGCCAAGTACCGCAGTCTGCCATTTTTTTTATTATTTTGGTCGGCCATTTTTTTTGGTCAGCCATTTTTTCCCTATTGCGATGCGGGCCGTTGCGCCGCGCATGTGCGATGCGCCCCGTCGTGCATGCGCGATGCGGGCCTGCCATTTTTTTTATTTTGGTTGGCCATTTTTTTTGGTCGGCCATTTTTTTCCCTATTGTGATGCAGGCTGCCGCGCATGCGCGATGGGCCCCATCGCGCCGCACATGCTTGATGCGGGCCGGGGTCGAGCCCCGGAAAAGGTTGAGAACCGCTGCCTTATCTTGTTTTCAGCCAGCCCAGGATGAGCAAGCACAAGTAGCAAAACACGAGGACATAATGGAGATGAGTCTCTCTTCTTACAAAAGCCTACCTCGGAAGAGGGGGAAGAAGCTCACCCTTATGATCGATTCCTCTGCATTTGATTGTCCTGGGTTTTGGTTGTTTCTATCCATTACCTGGAATGAAGATTAACTAACATTCCTCAGTATCTCAGTATCTTGAAAGGAATCTTCTCCACCTGAGCTGTTCATTTTAATTTTCCTTAATTCTTATTTTTACCAAGCAAATTATTTTTGCTCTTCCTGTTACGTATTGTAAATCTCCTCAAAAGTTTTATTTCAGTCAATAGTGCATATATGTTTTCCTATGCACTTCTCTTTACATACTGTATACATTTTTGTTTCCATTTTTCCTAGTGTGCACATGATTTTTTCTAATATAAAAATTCCCTGTTACATATTTTATCCTAAGATACATTTTTTCTGGGCGCATTATCTTTTCATACCCATCACATTTTCTATTTACAAAATTCTGAAAAGGGCGGATTTCACAGTAACAATGGATTGTAGTTTTGCTACAAGTTCACCCATGAATAGGACCAAATAGGACCAATAACAGTTGAAATGGAATGAATTTTTATATATCCCTAGTCAGAGAACCATATTGTCCTATCCTACCACTTTTAAAGCTAGTCCTAAATTACAAAGCTACTCTCTGTTAATTTCCAAGGCAAGGCTTTTAAACTATTGCAGTCTGAATAAGGTTCCATCTGGCAGACCGGATTTGAAGAGCAACACAAAAACATCCAAATGAGGCAGATGCTCAAGTTCTAGGGACAGCAAAGTATGGCAACCAAGATCTAACATGCAAAATAGCGATATGGACAAGACATAGATGGGGTCCAGGGGTTTATATTCTCAAGTGCAACATAAACGAAAGCCTCAAACAGTTATCACCAAGCCTTAACTATACTTTGGTAAAGACTTAATTCCACTGGCTGACCACTTTTGTCCAGGCATACTGATGTCTATCACACCTATTTACCAAGTCTGATACTACAAAACTACATGTCTGTTCCTCTTACACTATGAGCTTTTCTTTCCAGATGGGCACTCTTTCTTTCTGCTTTCTCTCAGCATCCAGTGACACTTCTACTGAGTAGTGGGTCTGTATTTAATATAAGATTCTATAGGAGGAGCAGAGGTTGCAATGCTATCAAATAACTTTTTCATGGAACAGGGATTTATAAAATAAACTCCATTAGAAATTATTCATGTCAAATTAATGATATTCTTCCTTAACCAAGGAAGAATCATAACTCCAGGTTGCCATAACACATTATTTAGTAAATTAATGTAGAACCCTCGATGCTAGCTATGTTGATGGAAATAATTAATTATGCTGAGGTTTAATATTCAGAAGTTTTAACAGTATAATTCAAATCCTTGCTCAAACAAACCAATCATGGACCAATCATCTCAGTTTAATCTCACAAAATGGGCACAACAATCTACATCAGGGGTCTTCAAACTTGGCCCTTTTATGACTTGTGGACTTCAACTACCAGAATTCCTCAGCGAGGCATGCTGGCTGAAGAATTCTGGGAGTTGAAGTCCACAAGTTATAAAAGAGCCAAGTTTGAAGACCCCTGATCTACATTGATGTCACAGGCTAAATTCCTTACATTCAATAATTGGTATGTGGTTGTTTATATGTATTGCAGCAAATATTTCATTTTTATGATACCACTAATTTAAATTGTTTGATTTGCTTATTGCATTTAAAATATGTGTATTGTATAAAATATGTATCTGAACTAAATAAATCATGGTACATGTTATTACCCAGAGATATGCTTACACTTAAAGCAGTGGTTCTCAACCTGTGGGTCGCGACCCCTTTTGGGGTGAAACGACCATTTCACAGGGGTCGCCAAACAACGCAGTCCGCCATTTTTCCCCTTTTCCTTAGCTGTGCTACTCCCTCTTATTCTATTGGGTTTCGAAAGCCAATAGAATAGACTCTCTTGAATACAGTCTAATTCTATTGACTTTCAAAAGCCAATAGGAATTGTCTAAGCTGTCTCTGCCCTGCTGAGCCCACCAAAAGTCCCAGTCGCCAAACGTTGCTTCAAGTTGTCTGCAGCGAAGGCAAGCTGTCTGGAAGTTTCCACCCCTCCCTGCTGAGCAACTACTAAATGTAAGTAAAAGAGGGCCAGGGGTGGGAGGGCCGCCCAGGAGCGCCTGGGCCTGCCTGCCGCTGCCCCGAATGGGCGGTGGCCAAGGTAAGGCTAGCTGGGCAGTGGAGGGCGCTGGGAGGGTAGCTGGCGTGCGTGGGGCCCAGCGGGTGGTTTACCTCCCTTGGGCTGGGCCAGCTGGTGGCCCAGCCGATGGTTGGCCTGCACCGTCGCTGCTGCTTGCCATGGCCGCCCAGGAGCGCCTGGGCCTGCCTGCCGCCGCCCCGAACAGGCGGTGGCCAAGGTAAGGCTAGCGGGGCAGTGGAGGGCGCTGGGAGGGTAGCTGGCGTGCGTGGGGCCCGGTGGGTGGCTTACCTCCCTTGGGCTGGGCCAGCTGGTGGCCCAGCCGGTGGTCAGTCTGCACCGTCGCTGCTGCTTGCCATGGCTGCCCAGGAGTGCCTGGGCCTGCCTGCCTCCGCACCGAATGGGCAGTGGCCAAAGTAAGGCTAGCAGGGCAGTGGCGAGTGCTAGGAAAGCAGCTGGCGCATGTGGGGCTGACTCTCAGCTGGCTGTCGGGAGCTGGGTGGTGTGTAGCAGCCCCACCGGTTCCGACCGATGTCCAGACTCCGACCCAACTCCCAGCTGACTGTCGGGAGTTGGGCTGTGCTCCTGGGGCCCATGTAGACATTGGCCAGCTGCTGGCTGCGTCCTCCCTGTCTCCCAGCTCATGGCAAGCCCAGGGGCTTGAAACACACCCCCGACGCCGCCCCGGGCTGACTCATCTGCGTGGGCGGCCGGTCCGAGCCAGGTCTGGGCCGCTGCCTTCACGCCACGCCAGAGCTTCCCCCCGCACTGCCTGGCGCGGCCCTGGGGCTGGTGGGCAGGAGCGGCTCCTTCCTGGCTTGTCAGGCTCCGGGCCTTGGAAGCGGCCAGGCGACGGGGAAGAGGGCGATGTCCACATGTGCATCAGAGGCCAGCCGGACGGGCCGGGAGGGGAGAAGCGGCGCCTTCCAAGCAGGAGCTGGCGCTCCGGCCGCACCCCTCTCGCATCTGACGAATCGGGAAAGGCTTTGGCGGTGAACTGCTGTGCAGCGTGGAAAGGGGCTCCCACGATCCCGCCACTGAGATGGCGCTCAGGAAGTTGGAGGGGCGGGCAGGTCCCTGGGGGGCGGCTGGGAGAGGGAAAGAGGTGCCGGGATGAGGATGGGGGGGCTCCAGACTACCATCCCTAGCAGCCCTAAAAAGCACTGTGGAAGAGTGGGGAATGCTGGGAGTTGCAGTTCATCACCATTTGGGAAAACATGACTCTCCAAAAATCAATCCTCTCTTCCTTCCTTCCTTCCTTCCTTCCTTCCTTCCTTCCACCCATCTCCTTCCCTTCCCCTTCAATCTCTCCTTCCTTCCTTCCTTCCTTCCTTCATTTCCCCTTCAATCTTCCTTCCTTCCATCTCCATCTCCATCCCTTCCCCTTCAATCTCTCTCTCCTTCCTTCCTTCCTTCCTTCTCCCTTCAATCTCCTTCCTTCTCCATCTCCTTCCTTTCCCCTTCAATCTTCCTTCCTTCCATCTCCATCCCTTCCCCTTCAATCTCTCTCCTTCCTTCCTTCCTTCCTTCCTTCCTTCCTTCCTTCCTTCCTTCCTTCCTTCCCCCTTCAATCTTCTTCCTTCTTCATCTTCTTCCTTTCTCCTTCAATCTTCCTTCCTTCCATCTCCATCTCCATCTCCATCTTCATCTCCATCTCTTCCCCTTCAATCTCTTTCTCCTTCCTTCCTTTCCCCTTCAATCTCCTTCCTTCTCCATCTCCTTCCTTTCCCCTTCAATCTTCCTTCCTTCCTTCCCTGCCTCCCAACATTTTTGAGCAAGGAAGAGTAAGCTTCTCCAGTGAGCATTGCTATATTGTTTTTGTAATTAATCACTATGCTTTAATTATGTTCAATTTGTAACAATGAAAATACACCCTGCATATCAGATATTTACATTACGATTCAAAACAGTAGCAAAATTACGGTTATGAAGTAGCAACGAAAATAATTTTATGGTTCGGGATCACCACAACATGAGGAACTGTATTAAGGGGTCGCGGCATTAAAAAGGTTGAGAACCACTGCACTAAAGCCTCAGTCTAATTGAACATTTGAGGAAGAGGTATCTATTAAAACTGGATGTCTGTAAATATGAATTTATATCATTTGTGTAATTATGTCCCCAATGCATTTATATTATTTGCATCAGTTTACACAGTTTGCATAATTAATAACATAAAACATCAATTATATAGTTATACATATGACATTAATGACATCAATTATCTAGACTGCCTTGAAAATATTTTGGGACATCTAAAATATAATGTTACTGGTTCCATCTAAAATCCACTGATTTGAGGGTCCAGAAAAATCATTGCCCAGTATTTGAACGTTTGGATTCTCCTCTTTAGGATGCTTCATAACTTGAAATTTTGATAAAGGGGCAATAAAAGAAAAGAAAGCAAGGGTACCATCCTCAAAATGTTCTAAATGTACATTCCATTAAATTCTATGGGAGTAAGAAATATATAACAATTTTATTCTTGTGAAAAAAATTCAACATTTCTTTGCTGTATACAACAATTGGTCACATAATTCTGTTTGTATCTTGGTCAAATTTATTTGAAGCTTTTCTAAACTCATGAACTCTACATACAGTGAGGCAAAAAGGTATTTGATCCCCTGCTGATTTTGTATGTTTGCCCCCACTGACAAGGAAATGATCAATCTATAATTTTAATGGTAGATATATTTTAACAGTGAGAAACAGAATATCAACAAAAAATCCAGAAAAACACATTTCAAAAAAGCTATAAATTGATTTGTATTTTAATAAGTGAAATAAGTATTTGATCCCCTATCAATCAGCAAGATTTCTGGCTCCCAGTTGTCTTTTATACAGGTAACAAGCTGAGATTAGGAGCACTTTTTTAAAGGGAGTGCTCCTAATCTCACTTTGTTACCTGTATAAAAGACACCTGTCCACAGAAGCAATCAATCAGGCAGATTCCAAACTCTCCACTATGGCCAAGACCAAAGAACTGTCCAAGGATGTCAGGAACAAGATTGTAGACCTCCACAAGGCTGGAATGTGCTACAAGACTATCACCAAGCAGCTTGGTGAGAAGGTGACAACACTTGGTGCAATTATTCGCAAATGGAAGAAACACAAAATAACTGTCAATGTCTCTTGGTCTGGGGCTTCATGCAAAATCTCACCACATGAAGTTTCAATGATCATGAGAACGGTGAGGAATCAGCCCAGAACTGCACGGGAGAATCTTGTCAATGATCTCAAGGCAGCTGGGACCATAGTCACCAAGAAAACAATTGGTAATACACTACTCCTTGAAGGACTGAAATCCTGCAGCAAGGTCCCTCTGCTCAAGAAAGCACATGTACAGGCCCATCTGAATTTTGCCAATGAACATCTGAATGATTCAGTGTTGAGTGAAAGTGTTGTGGTCAGATGAAACCAAAATCGAGCTCTTTGGCATCAACTCAATTTGCCGTGTTTGGAGGAGGAGGAATGCTGCCTATGACCCCAAGAACACCATCCCCACCATCAAACATGGAGGTGGAATGCTTTGGGGGTGTTTTCTGCTAAGGGGACAGGACAAATTTACCGCATCAAAGGGACGATGGACGGGGCCATGTACCGTCAAATCTTAGGTGAGAACCTCCTTGCCTCAGCCAGGGCATTGAAAATGGGTCATGGATGAGTATTCCAGCATGGCAATGACCCAAAACACAAGGCCAAGGCAACAAAGGAGTGGCTCAAGAAGATTAAGGTCCTAGAGTGGCCTAGCCAGTCTCCAGACCTTTATCCTAGAGAAAATCTGTGGAGGGAGCTGAAGGTTCGAGCTGCCAAATGTCAGCCTCGAAACAATGACTTGAGAGGATTTGCAAAGAGTGGGACAAAATCCCTCAGATGTGTGCAAACCTGGTGATCAACTACAAGAAACGTCAGACCTCTATGACTACCAACAAGGGTTTTGCCACCAAGTACTAAGTCATGTTTTGTGAAGGGGTCAAATACTTATTTCACTCATTAAAATGCAAATCAATTTATAACTTTTTTGAAATGCATTTTTCTGGATTTTTTTGTTGTTATTCTGTCTCTCTCTGTTAAAATAAACCTACCATTAAAATTATAAAATGATCATTCCCTTGTCAGTGGGCAAACGCACAAAATCAGCAAATGATTTTATAGCAAATCATGGATGGATAAGTTAATATTATATTCTTTCTTAAACCACAAAGTTTTTATTAATGTATACATTATTTAAACAGATTTAGTAGATAAAATTGTATCCCCAAATTTCAAGATCCCTGCACTGTTTTCTACCGATCTCTTTAATAACAGTCTATGTATTAGGCAAGATCTCAAAGAAGTATAAAAGGAATTAAAAATTGGGACACATGAAGCAAAGGATGGTTTCTCTCGTGTTTGTTGTCAATTCTTTTGCCAGAAGCTGTTCCTGCATTTCATTTAGTCTGTGCTGCTTCTTGAACATTATTAAAAAAAATTGATTCACTATTCTTTTCCAAATTTGATAATTCTTCCTGCAACATGGGGTCACTATTGTTCATTCAGAAATTTGCTATAGGTCGTTTCATTAGGACTTCTCATATTTCCCTGGTGACTTGGAAAGAACACTACTATGATATATACGGTAGCAGTGGTGGTGAACCTATGGCATGCGTGCCAGAAGAGGCACTCAGAGCCCTCTGTTGGCACGCGCGCCAATGCCACCAGCAGCAGGTCCATCAGGCTGCCACCGCCACCTGGAGCAGGAGCCCCGCCCAGCACAAAGGAAGCGAAGCAGCCGACTAGCAAGCTCGAGTAGAGGTGGTAAAGCAGAGGTCACCAACCATTGTCGATTGGTGGACTGGAAGAAAAGGGAGGGGGAAGCATTTTATATGCGTGCATGCCCACATGGGGCCACAAGCACGCACGCACTGCAAATGGAGCGGGACTAGTGCCTGCGTGATTCTCTCACTAGCCCTGCTCCGTTCTTGCGTGGTGCAGTGCCTTGTATCTGCACCCCGCAGTGCGGCAGCGGCTGTTTTTGCGCCTTACAGCATTTTTGCACCCCCAGTTTTGACATGCCAGAGGTGGCACACAGAGGCACCTCCCCCCCCGAGGGCACCACAATGCTGATGCGCCCCTGGCACTTTGCGATAAATAAGTGGGTTTTGGATTGCGGTTTGGGCACTCGGTCTCTAAAAGGTTTGCCATCACTGATATATAGTAATATATAGTAATATTTTATTGATTAGCCATTAGCCATATCAGAATACAAAATATAAAACACGGAATAGTAATAAGATCATATGTTAGAAATGGAATAAAAGGAATAAGTAAAAAACAATGCAAAACATATTTCCTACAATTTATCCCAATCAGATCCACATATGCAGTTTTCAATGTTATCATTCTTTTAACATAAAGAACTGTATCATATGGAATGTTTGGAAACTGACCACACATGAAAGATATTGTTTTAATATAAGGATCCCAATAGGTCATTGATCTAATGTGCAGTTCAGAATATTGATTTCTCTCTTTCTTACACAATTGACATTCAAATAAAATATATACTACCAGTATGTCTTCTATCTCTTTGGTTTCTGAAATAGACGTCACATTCATTATAAGGAACTTGATTAAACTTTCCATATTTAACCATTGTGTCCAGCTACTCCTGCTTGAGTAAAGAGCTCCTAAACACATTTCTGTCTTTAAATGCTTGGCAATTTGGAAGGTACATTTATGACAGGTCATCTCTTGCAATGCATCAACTTTACTATTCTGGCTTCAATAGAGTAATAGAAATGCATCAAATGCCTGTAAGATTCATATTTATAGTTGGATTCAGTGTGAAATTTAAGCTCTGGTTTAACTCAGGTAAGAACCTCGGACCTTCCAGGTTTATAGGTACAGAATTACAAATTGCATGCTCTTCCACTTGGCCATGTTGATTTCAAGAAATGGAAATTGAAGAAATTATTTTAAGGAAAGGTTGATGGGAAATGGCAAATATGCATAAGATATTCTAGATGTAAGTTTCTGTTTTTATAAACCTTGATGTTGCAATGATGGGTCCTTGATACTCTCTGAACTTGGTTGTTTTGTTGTAGACCCAAGTGACAGATCAGGGGCTGGATGCATCACACAGAAACCATGCCCACCCCAGCTCCGGCAAGGGGAAAAAAGTGGTGATATGTTGCAACACGTCATGTGACGCAAGTTTGACACCCCAGTGCTAGATGATGTTACCTAGTTTGGTAATGAAACATCTGCAATAAAACAACCAAGCTCAGAGAACACCAAGGACCCCTCATTTCACCTCTGAGCTACAAATATTCTCCTTTATTAATATAGCAATGTATTAATAAATGTTACCCATTTTTACATTCTCTTAATACAGCGGTTCTCAACCTTTTTCAGGTTGCGACCCCAACCTGCGCCGTGCATGCGCGGCGTGACTCTGACCTGCACTGCGCATGCACGTCGCGACGCCCACATCGCGCATGCATGGTGTGTGCGCGCGATGGCCTGCATCGTGCATGCACGGCGCGACAGCCCGCATCGCGTATGTGCGGTGTGTGCGCGACAGCCCGCATCGCATATGCGCGCTGCGACGGCCTGCACGCGCATGCACGGCGCGCGCACAATGGCCTGCGTGTGCGTGGTGCGACGGCACGCATTGCGCATGCGCGGTGCTACCCCGTGCATGCACGGTGCTGCCCCCTGCGCCGGCCGAGGGGAAAAGGGGGGGAAAAATGGCAGACTGCGTTGTTTGGTGACCCCCGTGAAATGGTCGTTTGACCCCAAATGGGGTCGCGACCCACAGGTTGAGAACCTCTGTCTTAATACTATTTTTAGTGCTCTTGTCATGTCTTGAGTTTGATACAGGCAAATGGTGAGGAATTGTCTTTCTATGGTCTAAACTATATCCTTTATGGATTTTCTCTTTTTCCCCACCTAATTAATTAGGAAACCACATTTTTTTTGTTAAGTATGAAATTCTGAATCTGAAAATAACAGGAAGTTATTCTCCAATTTTTAACAGAATGACTCTAAAAATGTCATATAAGTTATAGAGAGAATCAGGATGGGAAATTTCTATTTTATTATTAGAAAACCCATCATGATTTTGAGATTTGTTTGCATGATAACTGACAACAGTCTTGGCCATTTATTAATTTTATCTGTTAATCTTGCTTTCATGGCTTTCCAAAATTGTTTCCAGCCAAATGAAACATACTAGTTCCTGATGCACATATATCCTGTTTAATTGCTATGCTGTTCCATTATTCTTAGTTTAATGATAAAAAAACAGAAGGAACTTTTCAAGATAAAAGTAACTTATTTGGCTTTTATGTTTTAGTAAACATAACATTTCTTTAAACAAAATAATCTTTATAACATTCATTCAGAATTATGAACTAAAATTGCAAGATTTTTAAATGAACAATTTCAATAATTTATTTATGTATTAATTAAATTTATATTGCTGGCCATCATGTGAGAAATTACTCTGGGTGGCATATAATTTGTACTTAATCATGGTGTCTTGGTTTTCCTTAACTTTTCATACCAAGAAATGATTTATATTATAGCATATTCTTTTCCAACTCCTGCAATCAATATTTTTCAAACAAATCTTAAAAATAAATTTGGAACCATATGATTGCTTTAAAAATAAATAAATAAATAAGCTAAAATTAGCATATTTTATAACACTGGATATATTCTAACTAAAGTTTAAGGAATAACTATCAGTTTTCAAACATGTTTACATTAATATGGTTACATAATTTACTTAATTTAACCTTGTTGACATGACAAATCTTAAATTTAACCTGCTGTCATGGCAAATCTTACTAAAATGTTTTGATTAGTACAGCATTTCTCCAGTCTACAACACCCAACATACTGTACTTTTTAAATAATACCTTAAGAATTTAAGAAAATACAGTAATATTTTTACAATAACTCAGCTTTAGACTTCCAGGACCAAGAATATCATAGGATTAGTTTCTGGTTAGATTCTGTAATTCCTACACGCCGGGATTTCTATAGTATTATCAGCAATCTCAAAGAATCCACTGCATCTCTAGAGAAATATCATACTGAAAATGGACTGGGCCCATAATTTGGTGATTTCCTTTCCTCCAGAGCTGGCAGTCAGAGGAAACATAACAAGGACCAATCAGCAGATATAATGAGAGAGCTGAATGTTCCTCTGCTCTTCCCTAACCTTCCCCACGTGCCATGTCCATGATTGGAATAACAGAATAACTTTTGGAGTTGGAAGGGACCTTGGAGGTCTTCTAGTCCAACTCCCTGCTCAAGCTGGAGATCCTATACCAGTGATGGCAAACCTTTTAGAGACCGAGTGCCCAAACTGCAACCCAAAACCCACTTATGCATCGTCAAGTGCCGAGTGGGTGTGGGCCAATTGGCTGGGCGTGGCTGCGGTGGTAACGGCAGACTGGGTGGGACTAAAAAATTCAATCAATCAATTCCAACTTTGCAAGATCTTTTTTTTCCCACAAGAAGCTGAAATTGACTGATTGAACCTTTTTTTTCCCTTTGCCAGGGCGGCAGAGGCCTAAAGTGAAAAGATTTTATAAAACCCAGCTGAAGGCCTAGGACTGGGGTGACGGCGCGCGTGCCCACAGAGAGGGCTCTGAGTGCCGCCTTTGGCACCCGTGCCATAGGTTTGCCACCACTGTCCTATACCATTTCAGATAAATGGTTGTCCAATCTCTTCTTTAAAATTTCCACTGTTGTAGCATTCACAACTTCTGGAGGCAAGTTGTTCCACTGATTAATTGTTCTTTTTCTGTCAGGAAATTTTTCCTTAGTTCTTGGTTGCTTCTTTCCATCTCTTGTAAAATAAGGTCTGTGGAAAAAAAGATGCTTAACTGAAAATGTAAATAATTCTAAAATTAGAATATATTGACATCTAAATAGAAAGATCATTTATATTGCTACTATAATTATTTAAAGTAGAGAAGTAAAAATATTTAATATAGTGATGAATAAACTTCCATCCAATTATTATGCTAATCCTTCTTTTGAGATGTAAAAAGGTTTAATTCATCAATAATTTCAGTTAAGGTGTCTACAAATTTTTAGGTTCAAGGATGTCACCTGGAAGGCTCAAAGTGCTGCCAAAAATAAAAAAGACAGAGGTGCATGTCCATCTTAGGTTGCCCATTTCTGTTTTATAAGTTCCTGCACTACCTGTTTTATAATCTAATGCTGGTATTGAAATTGAGCTTTTAATGGAATTTTAACATTAAAAGTTATTTCAGCCATTAAGATATTAAAACATATGTAATGAGCATTTATTTATTAGGAAGTTTTCAGGAAGGTATCTTAATGTTTTATGAAGCAAATATTAGACTTTTGTAATAAGTAACTACATATCCATAAATGTAGCACCCAAATGATACTACCTTTTAACGTGACTTCAATTGCCAAATCAAGAGGAAACCTAACATGAGAAGGCTCTTTATCAATTGCAAACATTTATTTCCGATTTGCATGCTACATCCAAAATTATCAAGCAGTTTGTTTAATTTCCAGATAAGTAAATTTGATGATATAGTCGTTAATAACCATCAATGCCAGCCTCCCCCCCAAAAAAAACATTATGCTTATTCAGAAAATATTACTAAATAAAACAAAGTCTTCAAGTTAAATTCATGATGTCCTGGATGTCCATGGAGTCCTGATGACTCCATGGACACAACAATATAGGTAGTCCTTGACTCACGGCCCCAAATTGAAACCAAAGTTATTGTTGTTGTTGTTATTATTATTATTATTTTTATTTATTTATTTATTTATTTAATTTCTATGCCACCCTATTCCGGAGAACTCAGGGCGGCTCACAACATGATAGAAATTACAATAAAGTACATAAATATAAAAACCCTTAAGTTAAAAAAGAAACCAATCATTCCACAAACATACACACAAACATACACTGGCTAGGGGCAAGGTGTTAGTTGCCCCAGGCCTGCCGGCAAAAGTATGTTTTAAGCAATTTACGAAAGGCGGAGAGGGTGGGGGCGACACGGATCTCCGGGGGAAGTTGGTTCCAGAGGGCCGGGGCCGCAACAGAGAAGGCTCTTCCCCTAGGCCCCGCCAGGCGACACTGTCTGGCTGACGGGACCTGGAGAAGGCCCACTCTGTGGGCCCTAACCGGCCGCTGGGATTCTAAGTGAGAACAATTGTTAAGTGAATTTTGCCCCACTTTACAACCTGTCTTGCCACAGCTGTTAAATGTATCACTGCAGATGTTAAGTTAGTAACATGGTGGTTAGGTAAATTTGGCTTGACCATTGATTTTGCTTGTCAGAAGGTTACAAAAGGTGATCACATGACCCTGGAACACTGCAACTGTCATAAATATGAGTCAGTTGCCAAGCATCTGAATTTTGATCACATGACCATGGAGATACTGTACGCAGCCGCAAGTATGAAAAACAGTCATAAATCATTTTAAAACTGCCCATCTCCCTCACAGAGGAAGTATGTAATGTTAAGAGTATGCTCTATAAAGTACTATTCAGTACAAACTACCGGTATAACTTTCATAAACTGTAGATTAAAGAATCTTTTTTCTCCTTAATAAATTATTGCACATGGAATATAGAACTTCAAGCCCACCTAATGCATTTTGATTTGGAAATTAGAGTAATCTGACATAATTTTGAAGAAATTATACTGGAGTGGACAAATATTAAAATTGAGTTTGTCTGTTGTTGGAAAGCACAGGAAAACGTTCCATCCAATTGTAAATTCAGAATCTAGATTAGCAGTTTGAAATGTTCCTGGAACATAATTTTTTGATGTTAACCTGTGATCCTTGTCAGCTACCAAATTTTTCTATCCCCTCGACTGAAAAAAATCACCTACAATAATACAGCATTCTTACAACCAAGGCAACTTTTAAACACAAATGATAATATATTTTAGAGCAGTAATGGTGAACCTTTTAGAGACCAAGTGCCAAGAAACCACCCCCCACCTGTCCCCACTCCATGCCCGCTAGACCACCCACCCCCTCCACGGCCCGCCACAGATCACCCAGGCAGCCCAGCAGTGCCATGGTGGCCACGCCCTCTGCCTGTGCCCTGCAGCATCATCTGCGTGCGATGGGGTATAAGGGTTTGTTCCCACTGCCCGGCTACCATGTCCTTGGCTGCGCAGTATTGCATGGGCCGTGCCTGGGAGCGACTCTCCTCCGGAGGGCTGCTGGTGAGGAGGGGGCCATGGGAGGAGGCGGGGCTGGGGCGACCGTGCATGTGCCCACAGAGAGGGCTCCGAATACTGCCTCTGGCACACGTGCCATAGGTTCGCCACCACTGATTTAGAGTTTCTTGTATCCTTGACATTATTTTGAAAATTTTAAAGGAGGAATTCAAAATCTGGGATTTTTAAGAGGTTGTAGCTTAACAGGCTACTGTTCTTCTTTGTAACACTGAGATTCAGATTTTTGAATGTACTTAGCCTTAAGATGTAGCAGAAATTTGAATCTAACTGATCTGCAAAAGACAAGTACAGATTGTCTACAAAAAGACAAGTTTTTGTTTTTAAGACCACAATTCAACCCGGAATTATGATTGTAAGTGATTGCAGTTGCTAAGCAGATCACCACATGACTGGCCCCCAATGGTCATTAAGCAAATTCTATGGTTGTTAAGCAAATTGATTTTACTCAATGGGCATTTTTTTGTTGGAAATCAAAAGTAAATATTGGAAACTGGCAAAAACCATATAAAATCATAGTCATGTGATTGAGATACTCTGCAAATGTTATAATAATATGCTGGTTATTAATAGATTTAACTTCTAAAAAGTATACGTGTTTAAATAAATAAATGCACATATTATCTGTAATTGACTCTCTTATTTGAGAAAGAAATATTTCCTGGATTAACTAAGCACCATTAATTCAACATTCTTTTAAATAATTTCACTAATCAGCTGTTTGGTAGATTAGCAATTTGGGCAAAAAAAAATTTAGCCAATAAGAAATACTAGAAATACTGGAAAATTCTTAAAGAACTTTTAACCAAGAGATTGTTAGCTATGGGAAATGATACACATATTAATTATATATATCCATCAATTTTATTGGTGCATGAAACTGATGTTTGGGGAAATACTTCATAAAACCTGCAAACTTTGTTGTTCTGAGAAAGCTGTTCTTTTTTAAGTTTCCCATTGCCTGCATATTAAGCAGACTTGATAGAGTGATGACCCTTACTTAGTCTAACAACTCCTGCAAGCAATGCACTGTATATAGATATTCTAAATGTCAGAGATCAAGAAGACAGTCTTCAACTGACAGGCAGATGATAAAGTTACTGCCTGGCAACCATCCCTCAGGAGAAAGTTCAAAAAGCAAACAATCATAGAAGGGCCCAGATTCTATGCATATAACTTCTAAACTTAGAGCCACAGGAGTAAGCTCTCTAGGATTTGATGGAATGGGTAAGTTGCTATGGGAACAAGTAGTTCTTAGATAATCTGGTCCTTGGCAGTTTTTGAGTTGTATAAGCAGACAAAATTGGAAACCAATGTAACAAAAAATATAGTTATGGAGAATACAAATTAACAACTTGGTTTCTATGGTCTTATTGAATAGAAATTCTCAAATGTTTTTTAAAAAGTAGGTTAGTATATAAATACGTACTGAGCTTTGGGGGAAAGGGCAAATTTATGATAAATAAAACCTAATGTAAGATCTATGTTAAAACGGATGACTATGGTAACCCCATCACTTTTCAGGAAAAATTAAACTGACAGAACAGCAAGAATTGATAAAATCTATTTCACATTACGAAGTCAGATGTATTCATAATCCAAAAACCAGTTGCAGAAGAGATATTACAAACTCACTAGTTATTGAAACTCTTGTGAGGCAGCAGTCAACATCAATATCAGCACTGCAGCTTATTTGAATTAAAATTCATCTTATTTGTTGGTAGCAACTTAATGCCCCATTTTATTGATTAAAATTATGTTAATGTAGTTTTCTTGGCTTACCATTGCTTTCTTTAATGAGTCAATATCCCAGCAACCTCTGCCTCTTATCCAAAACCTAGCCAGATCTAACCTTGCTTAGATTCTGAGCCCAGACATGAACAGTCACATACTACCAGTTGTTGAAGCTGTCTGTAGTTCTTAAAATTATCTCACAAAATTGCCTTGAGGAAATTTAGATTTATAGAAGAATTTGTTTGGCATAACCCTAAGGGTCTGTACTTTCCTATGTAGTTATTCTTGATAAAAGTGAAATTAACTTCAGTCCTAGAAACAGACTGGAAGTCAAATAGAAATAAAACTCATTCAGGCTCATTCAGACATATGTGAAATTAAACAACTTCTGTCCTCTTCAAAATCTTATCCTAAATACCCACTGCTCTGATTTTCAACATTTCTTTTCCCTGCCAGAGTAACAGTTAATCAGTGAGGCATTTTTATAACTACTCAGATCAACACATCCACTCAAGTCCTTATAAGCCAACAAAATATTCAGATAATATATTGTCTCTGGTAGCTTGTCTACATCCTTATTTTTAAAGTACGCCTTCACTGAGAAAAAGTCTGAAGGGCACTTTTTCTTATAATTTACATTGGAAAAGTACAAGGATTTGAACTGGAAAAAGTAGAATAATCTGGATTTTTGCCCCAAAGTTAATTGTAGTGATCAAGTCCTTGCACTAACTTCCTACCTGGAGACAATTCCCAAGGAAAATGAACATTGTCTGTTTTTCTTGACTTCTCAGCAGCCTGCAATACTGCCTGGAGAGAAAGTCTTCGCAAACTAATCAAGATTATACCTTGCGAGGCGGAGCCAGCTGTCAGAGCGGGTGGTGGTGTGAATGGTCAAACGCTTGTCCTAGGTCCGTGGGACTCATCCGAGCCGAAAGAAGCCTCGTGGGAGCGATGGAAGGTGTGGGCGATCTGCTGCTCTGCCATCGGTGGCGACTGGCGAAAGGTAGCGGATAAACCCAGGACCAAGTGGATCGGGAAGAAGATGGCCAAAAATGGCCGCTGAAGCTGACAGCTGGACGGAGCAAGCGAGGGAATAGATGGCTAACACCAGAGGGGCTTATTGTGACTTGGCAGGAGAAGAGGTTTAGATTGGATACAGTGGAGAAAGCGGAAGACTTCTACAGGCAATACTGTGCTTCAGAGGAAGACCTGAGGGATCTCAGAGAAGAAAGAGCTATGGTTGAAAAAAGAAGTGATATTAAACGAATGTTAGAGAAAAGAGGGACAGAGCAAAGCATGGAGGAAGTGAGAGGGGGAAGAGGACAAGATAGGTTAGAACAACAGGGGAGAAGCTCAGAGGAGGCGAAGGAAATAAGAATTACTAGAAGCACAAAGACACGACAATAACAGGACAATGGGAGAGGAGTATAAGATTTGGTCAACAAATATTAGAGGGTTAAACGCATCAGTAAAGCATAGGAAAGTTTTTTGTAAGCTTATTAAATTAAATGTGGACATTATTGCCTTACAGGAGGTTCACATAAAAAATGATCCAGAATATCTATTAGAACAACCTAAATTAGGTAGGCTATATGCTTCACTAGATGAGAAAAAAAAAGAGGAGTAGCTCTGTACGTTAAGCAGAAGATAACTTCAAAACAAATATATAAAGACAAAGAGGGAAGGGTTTTGATAATTGAGGCTAAACTGAATAAAAAAAACATAATAATTGTTGCAATATATGCCCTAAACGGAGCTCAAGTATCCTTTTTTAAAAACCTTCATAATAAGCTGAGTGATATAGAGCAGCGGTTCTCAACCTGTGGGTCGTGACCCATTTGGGGGTCGAACAACAGTTTCACAGGGATCGCCTAAGACAGGGCTTTTCCTTCCCCCCGCCGCTCCCCCTGCAGCATCGCCTTCCTCCCCCCTCCTTCACAGCTCACTTGCTTGTTGAAATTGAAAACAAGCTGCTTGGTAATGGCCTGCAGGAACCCTACTGAGGGTGCGTGAAGAGCGCAGGCTCAGAGTGAGGCTCCGCCCTCCCCATGGACTCATTGTGCAGGATCCGTGTCGCCCTTCCCCCCTATTCTTACTTCAGAAGAAAGCGTGAGCCTGATGGGGGCAGAGCCATCCACTTGCAGGTAGCTGTTTGAGACCGCTTGAGTTGCGGCTCTGAGAATCAACCTCACAACCGCCCCCTTCTTTTCCCCCTTCTCTCTCTCTGTTGTGGCCTCACTCTCTTCCATTTTTTTTCTCTCCCCTCCTGCGAGCTTGCGATACCCCTCATGGCCCTCACGTTGCCTCCCGGGGCTCAAGTCTTTCCCCCCTCTCCCCGAGGTGCCCGGCTTTACGGAGGGGAAAGCAAAGCAGCCAGACAGCGCGCGCCCTCCCGGAGGACTCATCCCATGGCAGCAGGTGGGAATCGAGGCCCACATTTGTCTTAGGCGACCCCTGTGAAGCAGTCGTTCGATCCCCAAAGGGGTCGCGACCCACAGGTTGAGAACCACTGATATAAAGAAAACCTGTAAAAGATGGTTTACAGATGGCATCTCCCTCCGGCCAGATTAGCCAAAATGTATAATGGATACTCACCTATGTGTTGGAAATGTAAAAAAGAAAAGGGCACATTTTTTCAGGTATTGTGGACATGTAGAGAAGCACAGGTGTACTTGCTTATGGTCTGGGAATGGGTAATAGAAATGGCTAAGCAAAGCATCCAATACAAATCTGAAACATTATTATTAGGAATATTAGGAAAAAAATGTAAATAAAGGTGACACATATCTAATCATTCATGTGGTTACGGCGGCAAGGATAATATTTGCTCAAAAGTGGAAAGCAATGGAAGTACCAAGTGGGGAAGCACTAATAAAGAAAATTATGTATTGTGCAGAATTAGACAGGATAACTAAAAGATTAAAAAATCAGGAAGAAACAGAATTTTATCGAATATGGAATAAATTTTATAGATGGAGGGGGAAAAATGGAGGTCACAGCAAAAATATAAGCAAAGACAGAGACTAGAAATATACAGTTGTATACAGATGTATTATATGTAATTAATGTACAATACAGACTGATAAGACGGAGATGTCAAAGACGATTTACCATGTTCAATGTTTTTTAATCTTTTTTTCCTTTATACCCAATAAATTTTTTTTAAAAAAGATTATACCTTGCCATAAAACCATTGCTTTGATTGACAACATGTAGAGCAACAAGTTATTTCAAGTTTTCACAGAATTTAATAGAGGCTGATATCATAAACTGAATAATGGACCACAAGGATCAGTGCTATCCTCTCCTCTTTTTAACTTGTACATCCATGATCTGCCTGAAACTGTTTCAAGAAATTTAATTATGCCGATGATATCAATCTCACAGCCCAAAAAACCAACTTCAGTGATGCAGAGGACATCCTTTCTCAAGAACTCCAGAAGCTGGATGATTACTTCAAAAAATGGTGCCTCTAACCATGCCTAACAAAAACAGAAGTAGCCTCATTCTACTTCAGTAATAGGTACGCAAATTATCAGCCTTCAGCGAAATTCCAGAACCATATTTTACTATGTAATAACTCTCCTGGGGGTAACACTGGACAGATCACTACTCTTCCGACCATACCTGGAAAAAATAACTACAAAATTGAAAAGCTACAATTTACTGAACAAACTTGCTAGAATATCCTGGGGGGCTGCTGATGCTAACACCCTACAAACAACAGCTTTGTCTTTGGTTTGCCACAGTTAAATATTGTGCCAGCATGTGACCTAACAGCGCCCACACTCAACTGTTGATGTCCAACTCCACCAGACAATGCGTATCATCTCTGGAACATTGCATACGATTTGTGCGTACTGGTTACTAGTACTTAGCAATATCATACTGTCCCACATAAGGTGACAAGTTCGCATTTGGTTATGGTCAAGGATGCTAGACAAGGTCCTCCTTATTCACCAGGACAATCCACAGCCCATCACAAGATTGAAATCCCATAGGCCAGCATGGAAAACAATGATTCACTTAACCAGTTTAACCCCCAGAATGCCTGGAGAGAAGAATGGTTAAATGTACCTTCTTGTGGTCTGACCATTAGTGATCCCTCTACCACCTGGTCACTCTATCTGGACAAAATTGAACAGAATTAGGTGTGATACTGAAAGAATTGCCTTGGCCCTGTATCAGTGAGGATGGAAAGATCCCCTTTGTTTTGATTGTGGTGCTGATATGCAAACTACTAAACATATTGGGTAAGATTGCCCACCTTGTGTGTGCTCTGGTTCCCTAGAAGACCTTCACAAAGCAACAACACCAGAGGCAATTGCCTGGAAACTGAATTGGACATTCAGTTATGAGGCCACTGTAGACGTTTTGTGTATAATTTACATGGATTGCATGTATAGATTTACTTCTTTTCGGTCATGTTTGTATCATATGTTAAATAATAATGGAAAAAAGCAAACTGCATACAGCTGGAGACACTGTATACTTATAGAACAGGCATGTCAAACTTGAAATGTCATGTGATGTGTTGCAATGTATCGCGACTTTTTTTCCATTGCCGGCAAAGGGGTGGGCACCATTTTGGCATGACGCAACCGGCCCATGGGCCGGCAGTTTGACACCTCTGTTATAGAATACGACTGTTTTATTTCTGTCTATTTGGGAAGTCTCATGCTTTCCCCCAACCCACCCACTAAATCAGTTAGGTTTTGTGTTATTGATCAATGGTTAACATTATCTCTGTGAATTTATGTCTCACGCAATAATCTCAACAGGCATCTTGCACCGATCAATTGTATCTGTGACAAGTAACAACTTTTTGGACATGGATTTTAATACTAGTAGCAGGCAAAAAATGAACAAAAACTGGCCACCTTCCTTATCCTCTCCTTAGAAATGTCACATTCAGCAACCCGTTGGTTAGGAACAAGTTATAACCAATAGCCTGGTGGTAATCTTTGTAAATTGATTTGGTTTAAACTTACCCAGAGCAAGTAACTAAAAAAAAATGTAGATGCAAAACTTATTTTTTTCATGGTAAGCTAAACTGGAGAGCAAAACACAATGCTCAACATCAAACATGTTTAAAAGATTACACTTATTTCAGAGGCTACTGCTTTAAAATATTAACTTTTTTCAGTTTGCTTCCACAGTATAATTGGGAAAGAATACAGCATGACATTTAAAAATGGAACACTGTAGCAAAGTTATTTTAGGTAAATCAAACTGGCATTTTTGGGCATACCATTACAATGTATAAAAAGACTTGTAAATAGGTAGAATTTCATTCTATATATTTTAAGAACGATCATAGTAGAAAATTCCAGTTCTTTTCAGATTCAAAGATTATTTACAAAACCGGCCCATACGGCAAGAACATTTCACACATCAGCGCTAGCTTTTGTCCATTAAAGACCAGGAATTTCGTAGAACTTATTACACATGGTAATTATGTAGTCCTTTATTACTTTAAAGCAGATGTGAAATTTGGAAATCATATTACAGTCAAGAGCTCATGGCAGCATTTACAAATACAGCATATGCTGAATTGTGATACATTACCATAAATACAAAATTAGAAAGATGGAAACAACTAGTACAGCGCGCTAGAAAGGCAAACTATTTCAGTATTTCTTTTACATATTTTCTTTTATTCCTTCCTTTCTCGCCGCTTCACGGGAGAAACTGGAAAATCCGAAGACGTCTGTTTACTTCACCTCCTGCTGGAGCCAAGAAACATTCACTTCCCACACTGTAGTGGTTTCCCCCCCACTCAAAAAAAAAAAAAGAGTCATTCGTACCGCTCTCCCTCCCTAACACGTCCCGCATGTCTCTTCCTAGATAAGACAATCCGCTAGAAAGGACTCTCCAAAGAGGCCTTTGGGCAGTTACTCTTCTGTATCAAAGGCATGAGCTCCAGGCCTTGCATTAAAAATTGACTTCTTGCACGGAAAAAAAGCGCCTTCAGTTATTTCACTTATCAGCGCTAGGGGAAGCTCCCCCCCCCGGCTCAAGCTCCCTGAAAAGGGAAAAGATCCTAACGGTTTTATATAAGTTAGGCCCCCCAAAAGCGTAGCCCGCCTCTCGCGAATGAGCCGAGCCGAGCCGAGCCGAGCCAAGTCGCAGCAACCAGAACCGCCCACCCTCCCCGCGACTGCCTCTGCTACGAGGCGGCACCTTTCCCGTTCAGACCGCGCAGGGTATTTAGCGAAGAGCGGCGCAATACCGCCCAGTTAATCCAGATCTGTTAACGGGAACAGGCCGCCACTCAGGCAACCGCCCACTTCTTCGTAGCGTCCCGCTAGGCTCGGCTCCGTGCCCGGACGGATTCCAATCGTCACAGACGGCGCTCAAGGGAAGCCATGATTACTCGTTGGTGCCAGAACCACGCCCCAGGCCGTCTCAAGGGGCAGCGGGAGGGGCACACGCGTTGGCAAAGAATAACCCCCCCACACACACCCACACACCCAGGGTGACAATATCAGTTGCACATCCCCACCCGCCCAGCTGTAACTACGATTCGCGCTTGAAGACCCTAAGCTCTTTCACAGAAATGCAGCCGCTCCACAACTAATTTAAAGGGCGCGTACGAACGTGCTGATCATGCGTGACAAAGCCCTTTGACTGACTCACTAACGGTCGAATGATAACCCGAGAATATAATAAAACCCCGCCCTCTCTGCTAATATTGTGCATCCAGTGATAAGGATGGAAACCTAAGAAATAGAATACGATTGAATGTTTCCGGTTTCTGATTGACCTTTTGAAGTACGTACCACATGTCGGAAAAGAGTGATGATGAAAACGCGGAGGGATAAATATTCTGGTAATAAAGAAACAAATATAACAGAGGTCTTCATTTCATCGCTACGCTTAGCACTAATCATGTCTTCCCTCCAAAATGGCTTTTGATTTCTAAGAAAGACTTCATTTGCTTGTTGGAATACATCACTTCCCTATGTTTTTTTTTTAATTACGAGAGATTAGCTTGGTTATTCGGTGCCCTGCTTCTTCGCAGGTCAAATACTTCAACTGGCAAAATTTTACAAAACATGAAAACATACCCGTTTATAAATGCTAGATTTAAAGATGTAAACAGCAAGAAGTGGTTTTGGCTAGCGAGAACAACACATCAACTTTTCCTAACAAGATCAAAAGACGCGTTTGATAACCATCTTATCGGAACCGAAACAAACTTTAGGAGGGTAGGAGAATGCATTTAATTTCTGTCTGCAATGTTACCGTGTCAAGGCATCAGAATTCAACCCATTTTAAATTCGCGTACTGTAGCTTGTAAACTTCTGGGGAAAATTCTAGTAGTTTACAAAAACTTAAGACTACATGCCAATTTAAAAATTCTTTTAAGTGATGCGATCCTTTGAAATTTGCCCTGTTTAATTCCTCTTGCCCGGCCGCATGTGAGGAGGGTCTCCACATATTGCAACTGAAAGGTCTGAAATATAGCCTCAAATACATAATGGCTTTAGCTCCTCGATCGAAGCAGCGCCGATACCAAGCTCGAGCGTAGCGCTAGAAGAGCGCTACGACTGACGTAAGTCAACAAAGGTCACGTGGCCACGCCTAAGTGCGGTGATTGGCTGCGTGGACACAGGGAAACGGGGTGGGGAGGGGGGGTCACGGTGGCGGCGTGGGGTTCGCTGTGTGACACAATTACAACAACTTTGTTCAGCTGCTGGGGAAGTTTGTACAGGCAACAAATACACCCCTCGCGGGCGGGCGCGGGTCCCTGTCACCTCGACTCCACTCACTTTTCGTCGCTGGGGCTGGCGGCTCAGCAGCGATGTAAACACTGCTCCGTCACCGCCAGCAGCAGCAGCCGCAGCCTCCTCCTCCTTCTCCTCCCACTCCCCCCCCCAGTCTTCAGCGCTGGGGCTCCCTTCCTGCTCCCTCCTCCTCCGATCAGCGGGGCTTCCCCCCGCCTTTCTCTCCCTCCCCCTCCCTGCCGGCTGTTGTTGTTGTAATAAAAGTTGTGGTGGTGCGTGTGTGTCGGGCACCCCGCCCCGCCCGGCACTGGGGGGGTGTTGGGGCGCGCGGGGAGGGGGGCTTGCGATCGTGAGTTAATTACGTTGCGTTTCCATGAAATCGTGTGGAGTGTCGCTCGCCGCTGCCGCCGCCGCCGCCGCTGCCTCTACTGCTTTCGGTGATGAGGAAAAGAAAATGGCGGCGGGGAAAGCGAGCGGCCAGAGCGAGGAGGACTTCGCCAGCCTGACAGCGGAGGAAAGAGAAGTCCTCTCTGGCCTCGACAGGTACTCAGACGGCAGCCTCCGTGTTCCGGCTCGTCCGGTGATCTCTCTTGCCCGCCCGCTCGAGGTGTACGAGTGAGCGAGTGTGTGTGTGTGTGCGCGTGAGAGGGAGAAAAAGCGAGTGTGAGTGTGGCGGTGCTCTTGGGCCGGAGCGAGGGCTCTGCCCCTGCCAGCGAGTGTGAGGGAGCGCACGGAGCGATCTGTTTGGGGCGGGGTGGGCTGGGGGACTCCGCGAACGTGTCTGTTTTGCTCAATCTCTCTCTGTCGCTTGATTCCCCCTTGTGCAGCCGACTCTTCGGATTTTTAAGGCTTCATGAAGATGGCGCCAGAACGAAGGCCTTGCTGTTAAAGGTAAGGGGACTGGAGTGGGGGAGGAGGCAACCGACCAGGGAGCCACCCTCCCGGGTTTGTGTATGTGTGTGCGTGTGTGTGCACTTGTGTAGGAGCCTGTGTGAGTGTGCTGGAGAGCTGCGGAATGAAACCGTCACCTCGCGACCGTGAGGTTCGGCATCGCGCTGACTCCCCCTTCCTCTCCTGGGTCTCGGGAGAGGAACCGCTCGGCTCTTCCCTTCTCCGGCCCGCTGGAATAGAAAGCTCCCGTTGCCCACTTTCAGGGTTTTATCCAAAAAGTAGGATAGAAGGTGCCGGCCCGATTCTCTCCAGTTAGGAGCAATCTGAGTAATGAGAAGATCGGGCGATATTTAATAAGGACTGGTTCTCGGGTTTTTTTTTTTTATTGCTGAAGGGAAAAAAAACTGGACCGAATTGAATCGCTGAAAATGAATTGATATAAATAGGAAGAAGGGTATTGAAGAAACGTGGCGCCTCTTCCGTGGTGTGTCACTCTGAGGAGTCTGTCGCAAACTGATTTGTTTACTCGTGCTGTATCCATCTTCCTTGCAACGTGCATCTTCATTGAACGATTTGGTTTTTCTTAAGCTTTTCTCTTCGTAGGACGTTTATGGAGAACGGGTTGTAGGTTGCGGCTGTTTTTGTACAACTGACTAAAGAGGTATCTTCTTTCAGTAAAAAAAAAAAAAAGTTCTTGGTCCTGTCATTTAGTTAAGTAATGGCTTCTCCTCTTGGCCCAAGATGGCCGGACAGGGAGGAGAAAGAACTTGGTGGGAGGAGGTAAACAGAAATAAATACTCAGAATGTATATGCAAATATGTGTGAAATGTTTGACTTTTTAGGAGCTTCATAGGCTGATGTGTCAAAAGAGTTTTCCTACTTGAATTTACTAAAAGCAGAATATTGTGTTTACAGAGCTGTTGGTAGATCTTATTAACCTGTAGCACATCTACCTAAATTACATAGATTTTGATACAAATTAATTTATAGGACAAATCTTATTAGAAAACAAGAAATGGTTTATATTGCATTAGTTGAGATTTTCTTTTCAGTGCTAGTATCTCACAGCTTTAGTTTAAGTGTAATGATTTCCTTTTTTAAAGAATGATTGTTCATTCAGTTTACTGATCTACTGTGGGTATAATACCAGCTTTTCTGCATTTCTTCTTTTATAACCAAATAACTTAGCGTAAAGATTAATGATTGGGGGAATTTTTTGATAGAATGAAGTTCTTGTTTCTAGTGACATTGTTTTTAAAAAGGCAATCTTTACAAATGTTGAAACATTTTTAGATATTTACATATGTCAAATATTTATGATGGGAACTATCTGAATTTGAAATCTTAAAATATTTCGTTTTCTGGCACAAGGTGCAACTATACAGTACACTGAAAGAGTGTTTAGGTTTGAAATGTTAGATTACAGTATTAATGTTTGACATGATTTTAAAGAAAGGGTTCTAAGGAGTAATATGCTATTAATTTCTCTGTAACTTAGGTTATGTATTTATCTACTGGGTATAATTATAGGAAAATCATGGTTTGATTTTCTTTTGTTTCATTGATATAAGTTTAATGCTTAGTATGTACTAAAATATGTTGTGATCGTCTATTCAATATTTTAAAATGGGTTGTATATTAAACCTATATTAAAATTTTAATTGTAGGAATATCAGAAGTCAAATTATTGGTCCTACCTCACAGAATTGATAAAACTGAATAGCAGGGTTTCAGCCATATTTTTTCTCCACTTTTTTCTAGAAATTAAATGGGGATCTTCTGCATGCAAATTATTTGATTTCTATAGTACTTCAGCTCCTTCTTTACATATATTTCTACTCTGAAATATATCTTGTTGAATTTGATAGGTAAATGGATATAGCATAAATGGTATCAGAAATTGCACATCAGAAGAAAACATTTTAAACAGCTTTTAGTTTTTGCAGAAAGCGCAGTCAAACAATTCTCATATTGGTGCCTTTGAAAATATTAGGACAGTAACTTTCAGAATTCCCAGCTATCATTTCCAAAATATTTTGTTTCCATCGAATTTGAGATTGAAGAAGAATATTAACGTTTATTTTCTAGAATAAGTTACATCAGGCAAAAAAAATAAGAGTGATACCTTGGTATTCATCATTAATTGGTTCCGGAAGGCGATGAGTACAAAAAATGATGGGTACAAAACAGATTTTTCCCATAAAGAATAATGTAGTGAGTCATAAGGCAGCCGGCACCAACCAGTTCTAGCTTGTGCATTACCAAACAAACAATGAGTACCTGGACAAATTTTTGTGTCAAAATGTGTTGAGTATCAAATTTGATGAGTTTAAAAGCAGCTGAATACCAGGGTACAACTATAGTTGAATTACATAGGAGGTAAATTATAGATTTGTTGTAGATGTGAGAGTCCAGTTTGTAAGCATTTTGGGTAAGGTAGCCCAAATCAAAGAAACAATGATGGTCATAAGTACCTAATAGTTGATGATAATAAAGTCAGACTATGGATAGTTCAATAAGAGAGCCCTGAATTTAGGCCGTCTTGCTTTGTTATGCTCCAGGAGTTTTAGTTTACAATTCAGTTCGTATTGTAAGATGTATGGTATAAGACATTAATTCATCTGTAGGTACAAGTTTTGGAAAGTTTGTTTTAAGAAATAATGAGAACAGTAGACAATTGGAGTGAGGAATTCTTCATTCTTAAATGTTAATATTGATGCTTACAATCAGCAAGAGAAACCAATCTAATAATTCTCCAAACTATTTTACCTTTTTAAAGGCAAAATTAAAGCTGCAAGTTAAGTTTTTCAAAATCTGTGTGTTTCAGCCTGAGTCTAGAATTGTTCATTAATACAGGGCTTTTCAACCAGTGGTACGGGTACCACCTGTGGTACATTGGCACCTGGCAGGTGGTACACGACCATCCTATAAAAGTAGCGGGGGAGGGTAATAAGCTGAACCGGTGGCAGCACCGCACAGGCCTGAGCGAGAGATGGCTGGAGCTGCAGGGCTGTCAGGGCTCAGCAGAAGCGCCAGGATCAGTGCTGCTTTCCAGCTGATCAGCGCTTCTTCAGGGCTGTTAGGGCTCAGCAGAAGCGCCAGGATCAGCGCCAAGCTCCAGCTGGAGCTCGGCACTGATCCTGGTGCTTCTGCTGAGCCCTGAAGAAGCACCAATCAGCTGGAAAGCAGCACTGATCCTGGCACTTCTGCTGAGCCCAGAAGAAGCGCCGATTGGCTAGAATGTTGCAGCATCTCCAGGGTCTTGTGATTTACATTCAGATGCTTGGCAACTGATTCATATTTATGACGGTCACAATGTCCCAGGATCATGTGAAGTGACCAAAACCTGCTGCAACCACCCAGCAGACGGGGGGAATAAAAACCAACCCCCCCCACCAATCCTCAACAGAAATGCTCACAAGAATGAAAACCTCGGACAGGAGGAAGAGCTCCACCAGGCGGGCAGGCAGGTGTCTTGCTCGGCTGTGGCTTGGGCACTTTTTTCAGTGCCATTGTAACTTCGAACAGTCATTAAGCGAACTGTTGTAAGTCGAGGACTACGTGTACTTTATCACTTTTTTCCTTTTTTTTTGGTCATCAAGTTTTTGACACCTTGCTAGGCGACTGGTGGTACTTGGATATTGCCATATCCTAAAAGTGGTACAATAGGTGAAAAGGTTGAAAAGCCCTGCATTAATAAAGGTTGTGTGGTCTTGCTGTTTAAAATAGAGCTTTCAAATTGTAGGAAAAGTTGAAGAAACTATTATGTGCAAAGTCAGGGTTCTGAATCCAGAGATACTTCTATTTGTACAGATATGGATGATAAATGAGACACCCGTGTAAGAGCGTGGAAATGTCAAGTATTTTCCTCTTGAATAGTGATTAAATCCATGATCGCCATGAAACCTCTCTCTCAAGCTTGTTATTTCTGTTCCTTTTGATAGATTGTTTCAGTTGTTTTATAAGAAAAATTGAGTTAAATATTCTCCATAGTGATAGCTATGTTATGAATCAGTTCCCATCAGTAGTAACATAGTTATCACTTTAGAGAACATTAAATCCAGTTTTTCTGCTGATGTCAATTTGCATTATTATTTTTCATTATTGTACAATGTTGCTTTTAGATGTATTTTAGGAGATACATAGCTTAGGTTCACAGTATTGTACTGTTATAGATATGATAACCTTATCTGTCTTTTAGGTGTTTGGCATAAGTACTGCTGTTTTCATTGAAATTGGAAATAATATATGTTTATTTTGATTAGTAGAGATTGATGTTCAATTTATGATTTCAGTTCCTCTGTTTTCTCATAAATGCTGCATTTAGGCTCTGTCAAAGTAAAAAGACATAGAACTTGCTAATGATTTCTATAATTTTATCAAGTAAAATGCTAGTGTGAATGTTCCTGTTCAATCTGCTCTAAAATTTACATAAACATCTGAAGCATGGAACTGAGAAGAAAATTGAAATGGTGGCAGTTTCCTGATACCCAGTTTAAAGCATTTTTTTGGTGATTAAAACAAATATGACAGTAAAGTGACTTAATGATTCTTGAATAAGACCAGTAAACAGCAATTAGTAGTTATTAATTAATAATTGATTACAAGCAGGTAAATTGTAGAACAGCTTGAAGTGAACAGTATTCTCAGCCAATGATCTTTTATATGTGTGTGTGTGTGTGTGTGTGTGTGTGTGTGTGTGTGTGTGTGCTATATACCTGTTTCTGAAAAACGCATTATATTAGGACTTTGTATGTGAAGGCCTAAGAAAATGAAAACCTTGCACAGAAACCTCCTTCCCACCTCTTTCCCCATGTTTTTCTGGCATCTCATTTCCTAATTAGAAAAAATATCAGCCTAAAAAGTATATTTGTTAACCAGGAGAGTGATATGGATATCATAGAGCAAACATGCCGAATAAATAGCACAATATAGGAACTTCTAATATAAAATCATTTACTCTGCTTATTAGTATGCTGATAAGTAATATGTCAAAAAGCTATGATAGAAATAGCAACAATTCTTTAAAAGTATGGTTAACATTAATTATCATTTAATATTAAAATGGATTGGATAGATATAATCAAAACTTCCAGTTGACAACTTCTTCCTCAATAACATCCAGTGTTTTACATAGAGTTACACATGTTAGGAATGCTGTATCAATAAAGTAGCATTTAATGAAGCTTTACTGCTCTTCAGTTAAATGAATACCTGCATGCATAGAAACTACCATCAATAGACATTTTAAATAACACTTTAAATTCACCCTCAATCATTATTACCCATTCTCTGCATCATTGTTATGGTATATTACGGTGTGCTTAAAAGAGATGTCTTATTTAATATTGGAGCATTTTGTTTTCAAAGATAGTAACTGTAAAAGATTCTTTATGACTGACATCTTCATTTTCTCATTCCTATGTAACTCCATATTAATACATTTACATAGCAGATATGGTATTGACTGAATTTAATACTCATGAAGTTGATAAAAGTTTATTTGCATGATAAATCCACAGCTGATAGGTGTCTAGAAGATTTTATTTTTAAAATATTGTAGCTTATGTAATGGCATACTGAGTTGTGTTTATTGGTTTATTTTTCTACTGTTTCAACATGTTGTTCTGTAATCTTCAAAGCATACATACCATTTGGATTTTAGGGGATGTGCACCTTGTGTTCTAGTATAACCACTTTTATGTTGAAATAGCAAATTGACTCTAGGGAAAATTTTGAGCAGTTGAACCAAAATTGGAGTAATGCACTTTATCAAGATAATTTTGAAGTTTCCCAATGAATAATACAAGGATTATTTCCCAAATGGGATAACTTGTTTGGAATGAATAAATAGTACAATTTTAAATAATATAGTAATTCCTGAAAGAATTAAATGGAGTTAGTGAGTGTTTATAAATATTACATTGTTTTTTTAAAATACATTATTACAGAAATAGCGAAGGTAAAGTATTCTGTTACACTGTTACATATTGGATATACTACATAGACATTTTGGAAGAGGATGCTACATCAATTTGCCTTGTTCTTTAATGAGTTAAGATCTTACCACTTTTGATATGCAATCTGCTAATTTACCAGACTTATATAGAATGGTAAATTTTAGGTGAAAGTAATATCTGTATTTAAATTTTATGATATAATGATAAAGCAATAGTATGTTCAAAATATGCTTTACTAATTTATGAATACATTTTATTACTATATTGGTGGTATGATGAGTTGAGATTTTATATAGTGCTTCAGAATATATTTTTTTAATTTATCTATTCTAATTTCTAACTATACTGAATTCCAGCCATAGAAATATATGAAAAAATTGATATACCTTGATTTTTTCCCCGGTAGCACAGAAGCCATCTCTGATATTTTTGATGATTTTTTATGTGTCCTGCTATATTTATTTGGTAGCTTTATTTACTGTCTTTTATTGAGCAGCTTAAGGCAGTGTATGTAATGTTCCCCCTCCTGTTTTTATCACAACTATAACTGAGTGACATAAATTGAACTTGATATCATTGTATCTTAATCTGGATTTATTGTATAGATTTTAACTACCCAGAGTTTCTTAGCCAATAGAAAAATGCTGGGGATAGAAATCTGGAGTTGTGAAGGTTGGGAACATTCAATAGATTATAGATAGATGTTTACTAAGTTTTGTTAGAGGTATATTGCATAAGTTCATATATTTGGACTATACAAGAAAAGTTCATGTTATGAAGTTTTAACTTGTGAAATTGTCAGCTTCTTGAACTACTCATAAATTGCTTCAGATAAAATGCATATACACTAAAGCATAGCTTTCGAAGATATTAATACTGTAGTGGCGTTATCTGGTATAGTGATGGCAAACCTTTTAGAGACCGAGTACCCAAACTGCAACCCAAAACCCACTTATTTATCGTAAAGTGCCAGGGCCGCATCAGCATTGTGTTGCCCGGGAGGGGGGCAGGGAGGCGCCTCTGCCACCACTGCGCTGTGGGATGCAGATACAAGGTGCTGCACCATGCAAGAACAGGGCAGGGTTAGTGAGTATCACGCAGGCACTAGTTCTGCCCCATTTGCATGCTCGTGGCCCTGTGCGCGCATGCATGCATGTAAAATGCTTCCCCCTCCCTTTTCTTCCATTCCACAATTGACAACTGTTGGTGACCTCTGCTCTACCACCTCTACTCAAGCTTGCTAGTCAGCCGCTTCGCCTCCTTTGTGCTGGATGGGGTTCCTGCTCCGGGCAGCAGTGGTGGCCTGCTGCTGCTGGTGGTGGCGCACGTGCCATCAGAGAGGGCTCTGAGTGCCGCCTCTGGAACGTGTGCCATAGGTTCGCCACCACTGATCTGGTATATGGACCAATGATATTAATGTGGTTAGCAACTTGAAGCTGCCTTTTTTGTAGACAGTTTGAATATAAAGTATATTTAATATCTAGTCTGTTTAGTTAAATGTTAAAACATAATTAGTGTTCTTATTGCCTAGAAAGTATAAAGAATCAGTTTCTTAATGTGTATTTGCATGCAATCACAGATAATTGTTTATATCACCTGCTTACTAACAGTTTAGCAAAATTTTGATTGACAATTCTACAGTATTAAAAAGTGAAAGTGGAATTACAGAGCATTTAATATCTTAATATCACTAGGTACATTTTTTAGCAGATGTTCAGTGAGATACTTAATCTTGATAGATCAAAAAGTTGGATAATTGTAATGATACAGGATTGTTCGTAGATCTCTTTAAAAATTAAAAATGAAGGGAATCTTGAATGTATTTTTCTGTTTATCCATTCATTGTAGATAAGAATATATTTTCATGAACTGTGTGGGTTTCATTTTCCAAGGTGGCTAATTTATGGATATGCAGGCATGTAAGAGTTGATGCATAAAAAAATAATTCTTCCCCAACCAAGATAGTTAAAAGAACATGTATTGACTGATATTAATCCTGGTATAATCTAATAAATATGCTGGTAATCTGTTGACCACATTTTTTGCAACTTTCTGATAAGCAAAGTCATATTACTAACTTAATAATTACAGTGATTCACTTAACAACTATGGTAAGCAAGGTTATAAAATGGGGCAAAATTCACTTAACTGTCTCACTTAGCAAATGAAATTTTGGGCTCAATTGCGGTTGTAAGTTGAAGACTTTCTGTAGAGTGCTGAATGGTAATAAAAAATAGAAATGCAATCTCAGCTCCACTATCAGTAGAGAGATCATTGCAGGACCCATCTGGGTCAGTGACCGGGACCAGAGGTTTTGTCTTCTGAGCCTTTAGACTCGTGCTGGAGCCCCCATCCTCAGGGAACATCTCTCTTCGCTAGAGAGAAGTTCCCCAAGGATGGGGGCTCCAGCATAAGTCCAAAAGCTCGGAAGACAAAACCTCTGGTCCTGATGATCAAACCAGATTGGATCCTGCAACATCATCCTGGGAGACATATATTTGCCTTCATTCGAGAGAGATCATTAGGTACCTTTTTGCACAGTTGTCATTTTTGGTTAATAAACAGGATACATACCATCCTTTTTTAGAAGAAGGGTAAGAAAAAAATGAAATAACTGGGTGTGAGTATACTGTATGTGTGTGAGTGTGTGTGTGTGTGGTTGTGGTTGTGTATAAATAATATAAATTCATATTTCACCCCTCTGGATGGTTTGTGTTTTCCTCAATCTTGGGTCCTCTGTCCGAGGCCTGGGAGTTTGAGAGTTCTGCGCAATATTTTAGTTATTTCTAGCATTGAACCTTTCTGAATAGAGAGCTCTGAGGTTGTTCCTAGGATCCATTGGAGCCATTCTTCCAGCTTAGGAACCATAGCCCTGAGTGCTCTTGCCACCAGTGGGATCACATTAGCCTTTACTTTGCATATCTTCTCTAGTTCCTCCTTCAGAATCTAGTACTTCTCCCAATTTTCATATTCCTTTTTCCTAATAACTCTTTTATCACTTGGCTCCACTATATCATTGCCTCCGTCTTCTGGTTCTCGTCTATTACCACAATCTCTGGTTGATTGGCTAATACCTGCCAATGTGAATTTGGATACATAAGTCCCACAGGATCTTATTTTTCATGACTTTCTGTGGAAGGTCTAGCCTATACACTGTGCGGATGTTCTTCTATACAATACCAGCTACCTGTTGTGCCGCTTAGTGTACTGTGTTGCTGTCTGCATCTTATACCTTGCCACTATTTGTTAAATTGTCTCTGAGGTCTCTCTGCATTTTGGGTCCTATCTAGTATTATTTACTTCTTGTATGGATTTGGTGCTTAGTGCCTGTTCTTGTGTTGCTCTGATCAGTGCCTGAGTGCTGCCTTTTAGCCCATCCCTTTCAGTCACTGGTAAGATTTCCCAGTGTCAGCCACCTCAGCTATCTCTTAAAAGTACATTCCATGCAAGGTCTTGTCTCGCCATAGCACTTCCTCTGTTTGATCTTCTGCCCATGTCTATGCTACCCATCTCAGGCATTCTCTCAGAAGCTCATCTTTGAGTGCTATCTTTCTGATGGTCTCTTGGATGCTCTGGAATTTGTATAGGACAGTGACTTTGATACTCACCCATTATATGTAGTTAAGACTGCAGAAAAAACAATTGCAACCAGCCTACCTTCATAGAAGACCTGTATATTGCGCAGGTCAGAAGGAAGGCTGAGAAAATATCTACAGACCAATTCACATCCCAAACTGTTCCAACTCCTCCCCTCTGGATGCCCTTATTGGGCATTGCCTGCCAAAACAACTAGACACAAAATTTTTTTCCTTGTGCCACCACTCTGCTGAAGACATAATTCTCACAGTACTGTCTAATGTCTATGTATATTTACCCACGTTGTATGGCTGTAATATTATTATTATCCTTCATCCTTACATTGTTGTTGTTGTTGTTGTTGTTATTATTATTATTATTATTATTAGTATTAGTATTAGTATTATTATGTGTACTTTCATGTACGCTGAGAGCTTCTGCACTGGAGACAAATCCTTATGTTTCTAATCACACTCGGCAAAATAAAGTATTCCATTCCACATCCACATCCAACTCTCGATATATATCTTTGTTGGAAACATTTAAGTAGCATACATTTGCCATGATAAATGCAAGCACTTATTCCTCTTTAGGTGTGCTTCAAAATGCATTATTATATAGTCTTATCATGCTTATAAAAATATATTGAAGAATTAAGAACCTTTTGTACTTCATGTTGTTATGCACTGCTTTTTAGATTCTCTGGCCATCAATTTTGAAGAGGAAGTTAAGTGGTCAGAAAACATCATCTACTTCCCAGTAGTATATCCATGCGCTGGAGTGTGGACCTGGGGAAGCAATCTCTTTGCAGCACAGTTTTCCCAGGGAGGAGGCAGTACATTCTAAAGTCCAAATTAAAAGACTGCGTAGTCCTGAATTGATGGAATAGGAAGGAGGTTCAAGGTAGCCACATTCTAGAATCTCAGGATATATCTAAGAGTAAAGACTTACAAGTTTAATTTGGCAAGATTCTATCATTAGATGTAAATAAATAAAGCATTGAAGTTGATTGGATTTTGCTGTGTCATGTTTGGGCTTGGGCCTATAAATTCAGTATTATGTGATTATGATAGGTTGGTCGCAATATACCCTTAATTTAGAACTCCAGAAGTAATCTGTTCTAATGCAGTTTGACCCAAGGTACTCTAACAAGATCGTGGCTTGAATTTATAATGAGATTTAGAATATGGAGTTTCCTTCCATTTTTAGTCTAGCATGAGAAAATGTCAGATCCCAAAATGTAGATCAGACCAAGAACTCAAATCCACATTAAGACTAACATATTAACATTAACTGTAATAACAGGATCTTGTTAAGTGTGATTATGATTTACTTCCTTCTCTTTTAGTAACGTGAATTAGGGAGCTGTACAGTATGTATGAGATGTTTTGTCCTTCATTGTTTGGGCTTTTATTAAACAGTGTTTCCCTCCTTGTTGTTTCATATAAAAGGCTGAAAGTCTAGAATTAGAGAAAACAGTGCTCCTGTATAAGTTAATGACCAAAGACCCTCTGAAAGAGATTTATTTTCTCTTGCTTTTGAAGTGCAATAAGGCTGGGGTCCATTCATGCTTCAGAGTACAAACTGCTGTACTGTGTTGCAGAAGAGGAGAGTTGTTATAAAAACACCATTTTGGGGCCAAATCTTGCCATGCCTCCTAGTAGATGGAGACCATTGGTTAGTGTTCTCTAATTGGGTAGGAAGATATCTAGGCCGCAAACCATATAGGGCTTGATACAAGTAACCTGCATCTTGAATTGAACCACAAAACATGCTGGAAATCAGTACAGTTTGAATAGCAGAGGAGTGATGTGGAACAACCTGCCTCCAGAAGTGGTGAATGTTCCAACACTGGAAGTTTTAAAGAAGAGACTGGACAGCCATTTGTCCGAAATGGTATAGGGTTTCCTGCCTATAGCAGGGGTTGGACTGGATGACCTCCAAGGTCCCTTCCAACATTATTATTATTATTATTATTATTATTATTATTATTATTATTATTATTATTATTATTATTATTATTATTATTATTATTATTATTATTATTATTATTATTAGCCACTGAACACATGCACCACTGTGACCTGGACCAGTTGAACTTTCTAGATAGTCTTCAGTTGGGTATTGGGTAGAGAAAATTGCAGTAATTAATATATAACAAGGGCATGAGTGACTGTCTTTAATGCATCCTGTATAGTAATGGCCAAAATTGTGGAAACCTTTTGGGGAAAGTGTATTTTTGACATCACTTTTTTTGTAGTAGTACTATAAAATTATATATCAATGGAAGATAATTTAATCAAGAATGTAATGCAACATAATTTGTTCAATTATCTGTACTGTATTCTATGAAAAGTTATAGCCAAATAACCAGAAAAAGGAAGCACAACTTGCTTAGGTTGATATCAGGTAGCTTTCCTTCATCTGATTGTAGCCAATGAGCATGAGTGTTTAGAGAGCCAATCAGGTGTCATCTTGTTTTGGAAATAAGCCAATCAGATCACAGTAGGATTCAGTTATTGATGTCATGCATTGAAGATGAGAGGAGGACATTTGTCTCTGTGTTATGTGATTGCTATCAAGTTGGTTGTTTTTTTTCCCCTTTCTTTTAGTGAGCTTGTAAAACAGACATGTCAAACACAAGGCCCGGGGCCAGATGCGGCCCGCAAAGTGGTTTCATGTGGCCCGTGAAGCCATCCTGTAAACAGTGAGGGAACGGCTCCCAGCTGCCTTGGCCCTGGCCCAGGCCGGCTGGGAGCCAATATACAATTTTGTGGTGGCTATCTATGCTGAAACACATTCAGTCTTAGCTCCACAAGGCCGCCTAGAAACAGCGAGGAACCAGCCCCTGCTGGTTTGGTCCGGCCTCCTCAGTGCATGCTGGGGAGATGTCATCCTTTGTGAGGAATGAAGAAATGGACCATGCCTTGGCACTTGCCCTGGTCCCACCACCTTCTGCCAGAGACCCTCAGATCTATCCACTCCTGCCCAGGCCCCATAGGCACCCTTGACACGAACGATGTAGAGCTGGCCATGCCCACCCAGTCGGCCACACCCACTCCATCCACACCATCCAGTAGACTGCACCCACCCTGGCCACACCCACCTGCCCCCCCAAGGGCAACTGCAATGCTGATGCAGCTCTCAATGAAATTAAGTTTGACACCCCTGTTGTAAAACGTAATAAAATTAAATTAATGGTGCAAAGAGTTGACTGGTTGCCCAGAAAGCGATGTAAAATAGTATTATTAAGTGAACAAGACTACAGTTATAAAGAAATTAGAAGAAAAATTGGTGGAAACTTAACCAAAGGTGGCATTTCTACTGTACACTTTTCCCAAAAGGTTTCCACAATTTTGACCACTACTGTAAGGTAAGGTTGCAATTGGCACATCAGCTAAAGTTATGCAAAAGCTTCATGGCTATGGGCTCTTCTTAGTCTTTAAGCAGGAGCTGTGAATCCATAAAGACCCCCAGATTAAGAGTCTGCTCTTTCTGGGAGAGCCCAGCTCCATTAGAAGGCAAAAATTATACAATCCTAGAATTAGGCAGCTTTTGAATCAATAGCTACTCTGTCTTGTTTAGATTGAACCTGAGCCTGTTTTCCCCATCCATATATTGACAGCCTCCAGGTACCAAGTTATGACTTCTATCGTATCTTCCAAGTAATCTTGATTGGAAATGTATAGTTAAATGTCACCTAATATAGATCAGCAGCTCCCAACCTTTTTGGCACCAGGGACTGGTTTTCTTGAAGACAATTTTTCCACAGACCGTGAGGGGTGTGTGTTGTGTTTTGCTCGCTCAGCCGCTGCTCACCACCAGTTGGGCAGCCCGGTTGCTAACAGGCCATGGACCAGTACCGGTACGGGGGTTGGGGGACCTCTGATATAGATGATATTTCATCTTAAACAGATGAATGAGCTGGCAGTTTCATGTAGATATTGAACAGGATAACAGAAAGGACTGACCCCTGAGGTCTGTGGATCTAACTTTTTCTCTTCACAGCCACCCACTGAACCCACTTATTTAGGTAGAAACAGAATCACCATAAAACGGTGCCTCCAAATCTCAGCCCTCACATATGGTTCAGAAGGATACTCTGGTAAACCCTGTCAAAAATTCCTGAAAGAGGTAGAGGACAAGGATGGTTGTTCTACCTCAATCCAAGACCCACTCTAGGTCATCCATAACAGCTACTAATGTGGTTTTTTTTGCCATGCCCAGTTCTAAAACCAGAAGGGAATTTTCAAAATCTATAATCTTCAGAGCTTTTTGCAGTCGCAACCCTCTCAAGGAAAAGTTAAAAATAAGATGATAATTTTATTAACTACAAGCCTCACCTCTTAAAGGGTAGGCAAATAAGTGCCTCTTTAAGGACCTCTAGGATCTCTCCTTCCCACCTTTCCTAAAGAGGCATTCACTACAGCTGCATACAGCTCTCAGTGCCCTCCCTAGCCATTTTAATTAGCTAGATTGGATCCAGTTCACAAATTACATTTGATTTAACTGATGCCTATAACCTCTTCTGAGCTGCCTCTAAACGATGAACTGACTTCAACCATAGAAGCTCACTAGGTGACTCAAATCAGTCACTAACTCTTAGTCCATCCTTTTTCACAGGGTGATTGTTTGGGGAGAGAAGTAGGAGGAGAAAGCATTGCACTTTATTTGCTGTCTTGAACTTCTCTATATCTATGTCATAAATTAGAAATAAATGTGACTGAGATCGGATGTTTTGGCAGGAATGTATCAATAGTGTAGATTTTTTGTACTCCTTTAAAATATTTTTAATCTCTATTAAATATGTGATGAAAATTGAAATGATCCCTAGATCTGGATTGGAGAATGCTTTGGTTAAAGATCAAGCATCCGATTGAGGAGGTATGTGCAAGGAGGAGGTGTATTTATCAGGAGCAGTGCTTATTCCTAATGAAGCTATTTATCAGGAATTAAAAAATAAGGCATAAGAATATATTGGTAGGCTAGATCAACTAGCTAATGGCAGGTCATCATGCAGTTAGAAGGAAAGAACTGGCATCCAGTGAAATAAGAGATAAGTAAATTAGGACACTCTCCTCATTCACTAAAATATACTGTTTTTGGGATAATCAATGGATGGATTAATTTTAGAATTGTTCTGACTAAAGGGCAATCACTGAAAATGATATTTTCTATTTTTTCCTACCTTGGTTTTATACATAAACACACACTGTCTGTGGTTGTCTATCCCTTTGACACAGTTGTCAGATTGCTGACTTTGGCATTCTGAAGAATCACCAGGACTGGACTTTCAGGAGGTCAGAAATAGAATAGGTGACAATTATTATCTTGTGTCTTTTAAAAGAAAGTTAGATTTATCTTGCTGCATTTAGAATCTGACACTTGGCCAAGTGTGATGCATTATATTATAATTTAAAATTACTATTTTAGAGATTAAAAAATGTACTTTGCTTGTGCACTGCATTTCATCTGAAGATTGGTAGCAGTTTAACAATGATATGTTCACTCTTCTGAAGAATCAATTTGCAACTTGCCAAAATTTGTTTCTAAATTAAATGTGTAAAATTGGCAGTATACAAGTTAAAATTATATCCAGTAAAAACAAAAAGAAACCTGTATTCCAGATCTAATATACCCAGCATATTAATAGATCCTCGACCAAGACATATACTTTCTAACTCTGTGTGAAGAAAGAGTCAGGTCTTCAAGGCCCACTTAAAGGATGGCAAGTTAAGTTTACTTGAGTTGGGAGGAGGTGGGAGTGTACTATTTCAGAGGCAGGTGATGCAACAGAAAAGTCATGCGACCTGGATCCCTTCACTGTTCAAGGATGAGATCTGTGACATGCTTTTGTTTGCTTTTGTAAATATGGCTGCACATTTATATGTTTTAATGTTTTACTATTAACCTTTTAATATTTTAATCACATTTTTCATGTCATCACTCTCTGATATTAGTGCTGGGAAGTTCTCCAGCATGGTGGATGTAGAATCCACTTGATTGGGTTATTTCAGCCTTCCTGCTCAGAGAGACTAGGTCAGAGCTTTAGTCACGCCTCCCTTTGGGTGTGTCTTCACAGTTTTGATTTAGTCTTAGGCTCAGCAGTATGCAGGTTTATTGGCTCCATAGGATTTTTTCCCTTAATTTGTTTAAATTGGCTTTTTCTAAAAATTTACTAAATTCCTAAATTCCTAGACCGCTGTTGGGTTTTGGCTGACTCAAAGGTCTTTTCTCATGTTAGAGCCTCTTGGGCTCTGGCAGGGCTTTCCCCCCCCTTCAAGGCCTTGGGCCTCCCTAGAAGCAGGACCCTCGGATCGTTTCTTACCCGCCTTTGTAGCTCCCGGGAAAGGTGAGCTGCTTTACTCAGCCGGGAGCATTGCAATCCCAGGACAGGTGCCACGAGGCTCCAGCGTCGGATCTCCACGGACTTCCCCGTTCTCCTAAACGCAAGTTCCAGGACAGGGGGGGAGCAGGGAGCCCTAGCCTTCACGGTTGCTGCGTTTTTCTCCCGTTTTCACTTGTCTCCTTCGTTTTAGGAGATAGGAGTTGCGGCCGCCATTTTGACCACATGGTCGCCAGGTGGTCGCCATTGCAGACTCACTTATCGGGCACCATTTTGGTTTGAGAGTCGTCTGGCCTGCTAGACCGCTCTTTAGGAGCATTGTCGCCTTGACCTGTGTTGGCAGGTCCGAGCCGGGGGAATGCTTGCTTGATTGCTTTTCAGCAGTTTGTGAGGTTTTAAGCAGATGCCATTTTAACCTCCACGCTGATCGGCGCTGGCTAAGCCGGAGTTACAGTGGTTGTCCGGGGGCCGCGTTGGCAGGCCTGATCGGAGGCAACTTATATATTTAGTCAAGAATTTACTGTTTTCTTTGAAAATAAATAATAATAGCAATAATAATAATAATAGTAATAAGGAGTTTGACATTTATAAATACAGGGCTCGATATTGCTTACAGGCCCACGGCCCTGTTCTTGGAGTGTGGAGTTGTTTTCCCTTGACCGCCTGTTATTGATAGTAGTGGCCTTTAGCCACCAGGCCTAATCGGGCAGGACTAACACATGTCCGGCTGCTCTGCCTTTGCATCTCCTGTTCAGTGTGAGGAACGGGTGCGTTCCATCTCTGACTGGTTTTGATCTGCGTCCTTGGATTCCCCCTTTTTTCCTAGGTACCCTTGACAGGCCCTACCTAGTTGCAATGGCAGACAGTTCCTCGCCCCAGGCAACACAAACCTCTGGTGCACCCCCTGCGCAGGCAAAGTGCAGATCTAGTGAATTGGAAGCAGGAGGGAAGAAAAAGGCCAAAACCAAACATTTGTCTACTAAAGAGACTTCCAAAGCAGCCGAGCGAGAGGCCTCGAGGAGGCACCAGGCACTGGAGAGGGAATTCTCCAAAGCACAGCGGCTCTTATCCAGTGGGGCTGAACCGGTTCCCCCCGCCCCACTGGATACCTCTATCTTGGAGCCACCTTTTGCGCCTGTGCAAGAAGCTACTTGGATTAGTCCTCCGGGGGCAACCGAACAGGCTGGTCCCTCTCATTCCTCCCCCTCCTCAATACATCCGAGCCCCAAAGATGTTTATGCTCCAGCGGTGGTTGGGGCTCCTCCCAGGGACCAGGGGGACATGTGGTCTCAGAGTCAAATTCAGGCATTCATGCATCATGCCTTTGTTCAGTTTATGTCCTCCTCCAGGAGTTCGCAGGGTCCTTCCCAACATCTGCCTCCCCCCCCAAGTCCCTCTTCTCTGCCGGGACGGACCACGGTGCCGGGCTCAGATATCTCTGAGTCTTCCTCTCAAATAGGAGAGGGGGAGTCCGTGGATTTGGCCATAGCTGACACTCCCATGTGAGGATGAGGAGGCAACACCAGACCAGGCATTTACCTCGGGTCTCTTTGACCATCCCTCTTCAAATCCCTTCTTTTGAAGGCCTGTACTACTACTAACTTGACCAGTTCAGAAGGAAAAGCCGTCTACCTCCGCAGATCAGGAGTCCAATCCTTTATTTGCGGTGAAGGTGGTGGACCTAAAACAGATTCCTTGCCCATTTGTTTTTCGGGATGCAGTTGAGTCCCAGTGGTCATCCCTGGCCACCACTCCGAAAGAAAGCAGTATGGAAAAGAAGCTGTACAATGTATCTCCTTCATTTGCTTCCATACTGGAGGTTCCGACTGTTGATTCCCCATTAATTTCCTTGTTTTCTACTTCCGCCATCACAGGCGACATGGCGGAGGTTTTGAAGGCGGAGGACAAGAAGTTTGAGTTCTCCTCCAGAAGAGCTCATCAGGCCTCGGGCCTGGCCATAAAGGCTGCAACGTCCGTTTCATTCTTCGCCAGAGTGGCCATCATGTGGCTCCGAGACCTTCAGGCCCTTGTCCCACCGGATCAGGTCAGAGTACACCAGACACTTGTCAAACTGGTCGCAGCCTCACAATACATGGCCGACGCCTCTCTCCATTCGGCCAAGTGCTCGGCCAGATCTATTGCCGCCACAGTGGCCTCTCGTAGACTACTGTGGTTGAAGCAGTGGAGGACGGATCTCAAGGCCAGATGGCGCCTCTCCACAGCCAGGTACGCTGGCAAAGACCTGTTTGGCCCTATTCTCGATCCACACATGGTCGAGGGTAAGGATAAGCGCAAGGTTCTGGTACACCCATCCAAGAAGTCGGACAGGTGACCGCAGCAGGAGTCCTGCAGGCAGCCCTTTCGTTCCTCTAGTTCTTGGGAGTGGCGACAGCCTTTTTGGGCAGGGCAGTCCTGGGATTGGCCCAGAGGCTCATGGGCCTTTCCCCAGAGACAAGACCGGCAACAGGACTGCCCGAATACCGGAGCCAGGGGTCAGTCACAGGCCAAACGTCCCTTCAGAGGTTCAGGTGGCCGTCCCTACAGGCGTTCCAAGTGACGCCACAGGGGACTTTCCGATAGGGGGGCGCCTGGAACAGTTTTACCAGGTCTGGGAGCAGACCGCCACTGACTCTGGGTCAGAGACACCATCAGACGGGGTCTGGTGCTCGAGTTTCAATCCCTCCCACACGAGCGCTTCCTACAGTGCCCAGTATCTCGGAACCCCTCAAAACCACGATTGGTCACTAACGCCATCAAGCACCTCCTGGAAATAAGGACCATAGAGGCAATCCCAGGGGATCAGGTTGGAACAGGTTTCTACTCCATCCTGTTCATGGTCCCCAAGGCATCAGGAGGATGGAGGGCGATACTGGACTTAAAGGGTCTGAACCGGTTCCTAGTATACAGAAGGTTCAAGATGCAGACCCTAAAGTCAATCCTGGCAGGTATCAGGAAGGGAGATTTTCTCTCCTCCATAGACCTCACCGAGGCCTACCTCCACATCCCGATCTCCCGGGAGCACCGCAGGTTCCTACGCTTGTGTTACGCACACCAGCATTACCAATACAGGGCCCTTCCGTTTGGCCTGTCTTCGGCCCCAAGGGTCTTCACGAAGATCCTAGCGGTATTGGCAGCCCACCTTCGGATGATGCTGGTGCGCGTACAGTGCTACCTGGACGATATCCTTGTACAGTTCAAGTCCCTCCAGTCAGCAAAATCAGATCTGTCGACCACCATTCAGATCCTTCAGGATCACGGCTTTTCGATAAATTTCAGGAAAAGCCACACTACCCCCACAAAACGGCTCCTCCATCTAGGAGCCCTGATAGACTCCGACCTTTGCAGGGTCTATCTCTCCCAGGAGCGACGGACGAGCATCTGGAAATTAGTCTCCCAGATTCGGGGAGCGGGGGCGATGCCACTGGTACAGCTGTCCCAGGTCCTGGGAAAGATGGTATCTTGCATGGGCATAGTCCTGTGGGCAAGATTACATTCAAGGAACCTTCAGTGGTTCCTTCTCCCCTTCCGGAAGCGGAACCTCAGGGCCTCCACCAGGAAGGTCCTGGTTCCACCCCACATACTCTCTTCCCTCCAGTGGTGGACCTCCGAGGTGATGTCCAAGGGGACCATCTTCAAGGAGCCCCTCAGGCTCGTCCTGACCACGGACGCCAGTCTGTTCGGCTGGGGGGCTCACCTCCAGAACCAATTGGCACAGGGGCGATGGTCCAGGGTGGACCTCAAGCAAAACATAAACTGGCTGGAACTCAGGGCGATTCATTTGGCTCTCCTTCACTTCGCCTTCCTAGTGTCAGGGAAACACGTGTTGATCCTGACGGACAACGTGGCAGCCAAGGCTCACGTCAACAAACAGGGAGGGACACATTCCTGGGCCCTCCTGCAGGAGGCCATGGAACTAGGTTTGTGGGCGGAGGACAACTTGGGCTCAATCAGAGCAGAGCACATTTCGGGAGAGGCAAACCGACAGGCAGACTCCCTAAGCAGGGCGACTATGGACCACTTGGAGTGGCGCTTGGCCCCGAGTCTGTTCGAGATGATCGCGAGCAGGTTCGGCAGGCCATGCCTGGATCTGTTTGCCTCCCCGTCCAATGTCCAGCTCCCCAGATTCTTCTCCAGATTCCCCACAAGGGGGGCCGAAGGGGACGGACGCTCTCCGCTGCAAGTGGCCAGAGAGTCTGCTCTATGCTTTCCCTCCTCTTTCGCTGTTGCAGGCCACCATTCGCAGGCTGATCCTGGAGCAGGCGGAGGTAATATTGGTTGCTCCATATTGGCCGCGATGACCGTGGTTTGCAGACCTAGTGGATCTGTCCCTATCTCCTCCATGGAGGCTTCCTCCGGACCGAATAGCTCTCAGCCAGGGGGAGCTCCAACATCCAGACCCCCAGTGGCTTCAATTAGCCGCTTGGCACTTGAGCGGGAGAATCTAGCTAGTCAGGCCTATTCCTTGGGGGTGATCTCTATGATCCAGGCATCCAGACGCCCTTCGAGAAACCGGATCTATGACGCCACGTGGAGAAACTGCTGCCAGTGGTGCGTCTCACACAAATAGGACCCCCTTGCGGTTACAGTCCCTAATATTTTAGATTATCTACTGGAGGGCATTTCCAAGGGCTTGTCCACTAACACCATCCGTAGGCAGGTTGCGGCCTTGTCCATGGTTCTTACCTGTGACAATTTGGGTCCGCTCTCACACCATCCAGCTATCTCCGCCTTTCTTAAAGGGGCGGCCAATTCTGGTCCTCCCACAGTACATAGATACCCATCTTGGGACTTACCTACCTCTCAAGTCTTGCTCTCTGCATTTTCTCTCCTTGAAGGTTGCATTTTTAGTTGCAATTACTTCGGCCAGGAGGATTTTGAAATTGGCCGCCCTCTCAGTCAGAGAGGATCTCTGTATCTTCCATGAGGACAGGGTGGTCCTTAGATTAGACCCCTCCTTTATTTCCAAGGTAAACACCGGGTTTCACAGGTCATTGGACCTAATTTTGCCTAGTTTCTGTCCAAATCCTTCCCACCGTCTGGAACGTCAGTGGCACAAGCTAGACGTGCGCAGGGCTCTGCGTCTTTACATCAAGCGTACTTCGACCTTTCTCAAGTCGGAGGCCTTGTTTGTATCTTTTCAGCCCTCCGCCATGGGTAGGAAGGTCTCTTATTCTACCATTGGCAGATGGATCAGGATTTGCATTGCTAGGGCCTACGCGTCCCAGACACTTCCGGTCCCGGCTCGTATCACGGCTCACTCCACGCGCAGTGCAGCAACCTCTGCGGCCTGGACTACCCAGGCCTCTGTGGAGGAGATTTGCAGAGCGGCTTCTTGGTCGTCTCCATCATCTTTCATTACGCACTATAAGATCGATAGGTTTGCCGCGGCGGACACCGCATTTGGCAGACGGGTTCTCCAACAGGTTGTTTCCTCTAGGGAGACACTAGCCTAGACCTTCCTTCCCTTAGGGACATGGGGGGGCTTTGGTATGTCCCAATCAAGTGGATTCTACATCCACCATGCTGGAGAAGGGGCGTTGTCTTACCTGAACGCCTTTTCTCAGCATGGTGGTGTAGAATCCACGCCCTCCCTTGGATAGGGGTCTAGGCTTGTGTATTGTCATTTTTTTGTGTTTTGGAGTCATTGCGTCAGACTTTGTCAGGATCCTTCGCCTCGTCAAAACTGGGAAGACACACCCAAAGGGAGGCGTGACTAAAGCTCTGACTTAGTCTTTCTGAACAGGAAGGCTGAAATAACCCAATCAAGTGGATTCTACACCACCATGCTGAGAAAAGGCGTTCAGGTAAGACAACGCCCCTTTTCAAGCACTGTCTTTGGTATATATTTTAGCAAAGCTGTTGTCTTTGGTCAAAATGGAAGTATTTGCTGAAATGGCTGAACTTATTGAGGTCTTGATGTAATCCCCATGTTACCGGTATTCCTTGCTGGTCATTGGGGTCTGCTTTTGGAATTCAGTCACATTTTGAAGGTCAGAGGTTGCTTATTCTTATCCACAGTTCAAGTATATTTTAGAGCAATATTTGATTCAAAAGAATGAAATATTTTTTTAAAAAAATCCGTATCAAACCTGTAGCTCAGTTATTCCTTTATTAAGAATTGTTTTGCAGTAGAGCAACAATATAATTTGAAAGCATGCAGTACTGTTATTGCCTCCCCGAAAATTCCAGATCAGATATGGAATAATTTCTTGATCAGTCTCCTCAATGTTGTTATTGAGTTCTCCGTATTTTTATGCAGACAACTTCATTATTGATGACCTTACCATGGCAAATCAATCAAAAGTGTTTTCATGCTTAATTGATTATACAGTAGTAGTTATTAAAAGTTCACTTTGTTCTTTTTTTCTATGTTATATTTGGCTTTGATTTCTCATATTCCTCAAATGAATGTTTTAAACAAGTCTCAGTGCTACAAAGTTCTAGAAGTCAGAAATATCCACATGAGCTTCAAGAACAAATCCTTTTTGTAAAGAAGGTAACTTCAATGATCTTTTAAGACAGTGGTTCTCAACCTTTTTTAGGTTGAGACCCCACTTGCGCCGCCCATGCGCGCTGCGACCCTGACGTGGGAGCGCGCGCGCGCGCTTGCGCGCGCCCCCCCAAAAAATGGCGGCCCACAACACGCCAATCTGCGCGTGCGCGTGCGACGGCCGATCTGCACGTGCGCGTGCGACGGCCGATCTGCGCGTGCGTGTGCGACGGGCCTGAACCACGCATGCGCACGAAACACCGCACTGCACATGCGCAGAACCGGCGGGCCCATCGGCTCCAGACCAGGCTGGCCTCGCCTCCGGCAGGCACACAAAGGAGCGGTCCGGAGCAGGCGGGCGCAAAGCTGCCTCCTTCCCGCTCCGCTCCGCCACGTCCCAGGCCCGGCCTCCAACTCGCCCTCCGGCAGCCGGCCAAGCGGTCGGGGCAGCCGGACCTCGAGGCGGGCCTGCACTTCACCGAGACCAGCTCGGCTGTGGCGAGAGGCGCCCGGCGGCCGCCTCCGGCCCCCAAGTCCGCGCTACGGACTGGCGTCCAGGTCGCAGCGCTCCCCCTGCCAGGCTCGTCCGGGACTCCCACGCCTTCCGTAGGGTCGGCAGCGGCCGCAGGTAGGTAGGCGGGCGGCAGGACTGGGGAGCCCACCCGGGCCAGCTCGCTCTCAGCGCCAGTCCCGCTCGGGTTGTGCTGGCTAGCCGGGCGGGGGGCATCTGGCCAGGCTCCCCAGCTCCTTCCCCGGCTCGGCCTCCCCCCACACCCGGCTCCTTCCCCGGCTCGGCCTCCCCCCACGCCCGGCTCCCTCCCCGGCTCGGCCTCCCCCCACGCCCGGCTCCCTCCCCGGCTCGGCCTCCCCACATGCCCGGCTCCTTCCCCGGCTCGGCCTCCCCCCACGCCCGGCTCCTTCCCCGGCTCGGCCTCCCCCCACGCCCGGCTCCTTCCCCGGCTCGGCCTCCCCCCACGCCCGGCTCCTTCCCCGGCTCGGCCTCCCCCCACGCCCGGCTCCCTCCCCGGCTCGGCCTCTCCCCACGCCCGGCTCCCTCCCCAGCTCGGCCTCCCCCCACGCCCGGCTCCTTCCCCGGCTCGGCCTCCCCCCACGCCCGGCTCCCTCCCCGGCTCGGCCTCCCCCCACGCCCGGCTCCCTCCCCGGCTTGGCCTCCCCACACGCCCGGCTCGGCCTCCCCCCACGCCCGGCTCCTTCCCCGGCTCGGCCTCCCCCCACGCACGGCTCCTTCCCCGGCTCGGCCTCCCCCCACGCCCGGCTCCCTCCCCGGCTCGGCCTCTCCCCACGCCCGGCTCCCTCCCCGGCTCGGCCTCTCCCCACGCCCGGCTCCCTCCCCGGCTCGGCCTCTCCCCACGCCCGGCTCCCTCCCTGGCTCGGCCTCCCCCCCACGCCCAGCAGGGACTCACCAGTTCATCTTGCCGATCTGCTGGCTGGGTGCCTTACCGCCTGCTTTGGCCGCCGCCGCCGACCGAGGGAGGGAGGGAGCTGGCCCGGGCGGGCTCCCCAGTCCTGCCGCCCGCCTACCTACCTGCGGCCGCTGCCGGCCCTGCAGAAGGCACAGGAGTCCCGGACGAGCCTGGCAGACGGAGCGCTGCGACCTGGACGCCAGTCTCGGTGAAGTGCAGGCCCGCCTCGAGGTCCGGCTGCCCCGACCGCTTGGCTGGCTGCCGGAGGGCGAGTTGGAGGCCGGGCCTGGGACGTGGCGGAGCGGAGCGGGAAGGAGGCAGCTTTGCGCCCGCCTGCTCCGGACCGCTCCTCCGTGTGCCTGCCGGAGTTTTGCGCATGCGTGTGCGGATCGGGTCGTCGTGCGCGCCGCACATGCATGGTTCGGCCCGTCGTGTGCACGCGCCGGGCCGAACTGCGCATGCACCGGCCAAAAAAAAATATTAAAAAATAAAAACAAAATGGCGGCCCGCAGTGTCCGGCGACCCCCGCGAAATGGTCTTGCGACCCCAAGGTTGAGAACCGCTGTTTTAAGACGTTCTGTCAGCTAGAAAGTGTTGTGAGTGTCCCTAGACCAGCTTGGGAAGTGTCAGAGTATGAGGATGAGCAGCCAGGCCCCTCTGGGTGTTTTCCCCTCCCGGCAGCCGAGGAAGAGCAGCCAGGCCCCTCTGGGTATTTTCCCCTCCCGGCAGCTGAGCCAGACAGGGAGGAGATTTACAGGCAGTCTGGATCAGATTCACAAAGTGAGGGGTCAGATTTGGATGAAGAAGATAGATGGCTTGATCCGAGATTCCGAAGGTTTGATAAGCGACGGTGTCAGTTAAGTGGAAAAAGGAAGTAATGAGGGGAAGTGACGTATCGGACACTATATTAGAAGGGGACAGAGAGACTACGCCTTTGTCACGAGCAACGTTAATCAAGGAGTAGCCTGATATCTGGAGCAGTGCATTTGAATTCAGTCTTCTGATGTTTTGGAAATCTACGGAAGAATAATGAGGTATTGGACAATGTGATAAAGAAAGAGTGAGTTAATTGGGAAGGTGTGGGAAGAGCCTGTTTTAATCTAAATGTAAATAAATGAGACTTGGCCGTTCCTGCCAGCAACATGCCAGCAGCGTGCTTTGAAGTGAATCCTTTTGAAATGTGTTAAATAAACCTCTTAAAGACATATTTATGTGGATTTTAATGAGCTGAGAGGGGCCAGACAGAACAGAAAGAGGCACATATTCTCTGATAGAACTTTCAAGGAATTTTTAAAAATTCATAGAACAGGTGACTCTGCTGAGTTGATGCCTTGAATAGCATCTTAAAAATATTAGCTACCAAATGGATGCCCTTGATATATATGAACTTTGGTTTCCATAATGCCCAGCCAGTATAGCTGATGTTATGAATCCTAGGATTTAAAGTCCATATATCTAGACAGGGTTGTTATATCTGAGCTGCAAAAATCTGGACGACTACTAGATGACAGCTAAGATGTACAAAAGCATCAACTCTTAGTGCAAACTAGTGGCTATCTAAGGTTTGGAGCTCAAAAATTGCAAACTGTGCCTGGCTTGGGGAAAGTCAGTAGAGGAATCATGTATCAGAATGGGCATATTTATTTTCATTAAATATGTTTCTTCAAAGCAGTAAACTCACAATATTAAACGTTCTCTGTTCATGTATTTTATAGTTTTTATTTTTAAGAACAATGGTTTTTCTTGTTTATGGCAGAAGCTGCAATTAAAGATAATTTCAGTGTAACTTCTTATAAATATTTTATTTGCGTTTTATGCATCAGTGGTTGACAGCTATCACAAATGACAAGCTACTTAGAATTAAAATGGGAACCAAGCTTCACTCTTATATTTCTACCAATTTAGTTTTTTCTCAGTAAATGAAATAAGAAGGGTAAGAGAGCATAAATTCTAGAAAACAAGATGGACAAAATATTATTTATTTTTTGTTTTGACTACCCTGTATCCTTTTTCGGTATTTTATCTATATATGGATGATATATGGATAATAAGTTGACCTCTATCAGTAAAGGAAAAGAAGCTACAAAAATTCTAATATCTCTTTTTTTAAACCAATCAGTGACATTGTTTGAAAAGGCATTTATTTTAAAGCAGGAGTGGCAGTTTTATATGAAGGGTAAAATTTTACTGGAATATTCTGTTGGAGGCTAGATGTCAGTTGGCAAATAGAAATTCTTAAACAGTTTTGTTTACTATTTTGTTTTATAGTATTTTTACTGATAGTTGTTTTATTGTTTGTTACAATATTTGTTGTACTATTTACTAAAACAAATAGTATTTTCTTTATTATTGTTTATTTACTGTTTTACTGTTTTTAAATTTGTCACAACTAATTGTACCAGTACATATAATATAAAGCAATTTAGTTATATAATCATGAGGCATAAAATAGACATTTGTTCAGCTTCTATATAGTCTGTAAATGCTTATCAGAAAAAATGAGATTTAAACCTATTAAGATAGTGGTTTCATTTTGACATTTGCTGGTTATATATGACATCAGATCATTTGGGCTATATGGAAATTTTAGAAGTACTACGTTCTCCAGCACTAGGAGATGGAGAATCCACCAATGGGTTATGACTGTATTCCTGCCCAATCAGATCAAGTCAGCCAAAGCTGCCACACCCCTTCCTGGACCCTAGATCCCAGTTTTTGACAATATTTATTGCAGTCAATGACCAATCCATTAGTTCTGAATTGTATATATAGGTAGATCTTGTTTAGTGATTGGACTGGAAATGTTTGCAGCTGCAATAGTGATGAAAAAGGAACTGCTTCCAATGCTTGCATTTATAACTTTGCAAAATCTTGTGTGTCTCTCTCTCAGTCATGTATTTGCCATTATAGTCAGTATGTGTTCTCCAGTACCTGACTCATTTTTTCTCCCTCTTGCAAAGTTTGCCTAAACAAGCTAGCTTTTCCTGAGTTGCTTTTCTCCCCAGCCCTGCTCATCCCTAAAAAGTATTAAACACAACTGAACAAGCTCAACTCTGTGACTTTAATTAGTTGATTAGAACCTTGGCGAGCTGGCTTCTACGGCCTGAAAATGACAAGTGCCCAATCAGTTTTACATTAAATACCTTGCAGCCACAAGCAGGTTAGACAAATAGACAAATAGACCATGTTAGTGTAGTCCTTTTGATGTGTGTTCCCCATTGTGTGCCTGCTTACTCTCTTGTAATCCCTTTCTCTCCAGTTAATGTGGATATAAACATTTAATCTCTTGCTAATTATCCCAAAATTTGGGGAAATGGAGAAAGGGCTATAAGATTTGCCTTTTTACCTGGTTTCTTCCTGAGCAGAGTTCCAGAAAGCTTCCTTGTCATTTGGGCTCACCCAGCTATTTGGGATTGTAACATTCTAATGCTATAAAATAAAGAAAAGGTAAAGTGAAATTATAAGCATGGTCCCCTGATTTTCACTTACCAACTGCTTTGCTTAATGATTGAGTTGCTGATCCCAATTGCAGTCTAAATTCTGTTGAAAGGCAGATTTCACTTTCCTTTTGTCAGTTATTTTATTTCTGTTTATCTGTTTGCCAACTTTGTTTCTGTTGATCTAGTGTAATAATCATAACATGTCATAATATTTAATATGAAGCCCTTGAAACGTGTGTATGTATTTGTGCACATATACTATGTATATATAATAAAACTAGAAGTTGCAACTGGATCCAAACTTAAATGAATTAATCACCATTTAGCTTGTTTGTAGTTTCTTGGAATAAGTAGTTATGTATAATAAGTGAGAATGTAGAACAAAAATTTCAGAGTTTTTAAAAAACTGTAAATAGATGCTGTTCATTCAGCAAAATTTGATCCTCTTATCAATCAGCAACATTTCTGGCTCCCAGGTGTCTTTTATACTGGTAATGAGCTGAGATTAGGAGCACTCTCTTAAAAGGGAGTGCTTCTAATCTCAGCTTGTTACCTGTATAAAAGTCGCCTGTCCACAGAAGCAATCAGTCAAACAGATTCCAAACTCTCCACCATGGCCAAGACCAAAAAGCTGTCCAAGGATGCCAGGGACAAGATTACAGACCTACACAAGGCTGGAGTGCCAAGCAGCTTGGTGAGAAGGTGACAACAGTTGGTATGATTATTCGCAAATGGAAGAAACAGTACACAACTGTCAGTTGTGAGCCTTGAAACCTCAATGACTTGAGAGGATCTGCAAAGAGGAGTGGGACAAAATCCCTCCTGAGATGTGTGCAAACCTGGTGGTCAACTACAAGAAACATCTGACCTCTGTGACTGCCAACAAGGATTTTGCCACCAAGTAGTACTAAGTCATGTTTTGCGAAGGGGTCAAATACTTATTTCACTCATTAAAATGCAAATCAATTTATAACTTTTTTGAAATGCGCTTTTCCGGATTTTTTGTTGTTATTTTGTCTCTCACTGTTAAAATAAACCTACCATTAAAATTATAGAATGATAATTTCTTTGTCAGTGGGTAAACGTATAAAACCAGCACAGGATCAAATCCCCCCCCTGCACTGTAGCTATTTTCTCCAGCATGATTGGATGTAGAATCCACCGGTGGGTAATTATAGCCTTCCTGCTCAGCTAGACTAAGTCAGAACTTTAGCCACGCCTCCTTCAGGGAGTGTCCTCCAGTTTTGACTTAGTCTACAGCTCAGCAGCAGCAAAATTTGGAGGCTCCTTAGCTAGTTAGGCCTAGTCAGGAATTGTACTTTAGTAACTTTTATTTTTTATTTTATTTTATTTTATTTTATTTTATTTTATTTTATTTTTACAGCTCTAAATTTACAATATTGATTACAATTCGGATTGAATTAGTTTCAAATTGGTTAAATTCGATCAGAACGATTGGCTGCCATTGGTAGAGGCCTTTGGGCCCAAGAGCCTGAGAGGCTCGGGCTGCAGGGTTGCTGAGGGAATCTTTCCCTCGCTTGCTGTCTGCCGCCCGAGAGACGATCGGCGAAACCGCTCCCTTACAGGAGCGTCCCTGGGGAGGTTTTTACTTCGCATTTCAGACGGACGAAGCAGGCGTTCCGGATAGCAGCACCGCTGCTACAACGAAAAGCAAGTGCCTCTCAGAGTGGGGGGAAGCGGCCCTTGTTGCCCTGTAAGGGGTGGTGGGTTCCGCAACAGTTTTCCCTCTGTTTTTTTGCCGCTTGCAGGCATCGGAGATTGCGGCCGCTGTTGGCCGCGTGTGAGAGTCGCAGCCGCCATTTTCAGCACAGGCGCGACTGCCATTTTGGGGGCAGGTGCGGAGGCCAATTCACAGGCACGACCGCCATTTTAAGAGGTGCGACCGCCATTTTAAGAGGCACGGCCGCCATTTTGTTCTTGGGTGTGGCCGGACATTCACGGAGGCCAGTCGAAGGCCTAGTTGAAGCAGGACGCGTGCCTGCTTTCCCTCACAGTGCCTGCTGAGTCAGGCCCTACCGGGGGGAGAGAGCACAAGGATTGATCTTCTAAAGTGTGAAATTCTTTCACTTGTTTTGAAGGGTGTCTTATTGCCAGTACTTTCAGAGTATAGAACTTTAGCTGGTGTACCTTTTTACTGTAACTCGCCTGTGCATAGGGGACTCATACCACCTGTTGTGATTAGTTTGTGACCTTTAGTCACTTGGCCTTGCAGACAAACCATTGCACCAGTACAGAGCAAGGGTCGGTTTTCCATCTCTGCCAGTAGGATCTGCGTCCTTGGTTTCTCCCCCCACCGTCTGGGTACGTTTACCGGATTATCCAAACAGCATGGCAGACAGTGCTTCGCCCCAGGCATACCAAGGCTCAGGCACCCCTCCACATCACAAAAGTGCAGATCTGTTGATTTGGAAGCTGGGGGGGGGCAAGAAGAAAGCTAAAACTAAACACCTGGTTACAAAGGAGCCATCGAAGGCAGCCGAGCGAGAGACCACAAGGAGGCACCAGGCGCTGGAGAGGGAGTTCTCCAAGGCCCAGAGGCTCAGAACCAGTGGGGCCGAAGTGGTTTCCCCCGCCCCATTGGACACTCCTATTCCATTTGAGCCGCAATTGGAATCTGGGCAATGCCCTAAGGCATGGTCTCCTCGGGGGGAAACTGAGCAGGTTGGTTCCCCTTGCTCAACATCATCCTCACCTGAACACCCAGGTTCTGCAGCCACTCACGCTGAGGCAGGGGACAGCTCTAGGGACCAGCATAGTCAGTGGTCACAACAATTCCACTCATTTATGCAGCAGGCATTTGACCAGTTAATGTCTTCCTCTAGGGGGTCATCCTCCTCCTCAAAGCCCCTTGCCTCCATCTGTGCTACCTTCCCGTATGGGACGGGCTGCAACCCAGGCTTCTGGCATCTCAGAGACTTCTTCACAGGTAGCAGAGGAGGGATCCGTGGACCTGGAGATGACTGACATTCCAATGTCTGAGGATGAGGCAGCAGCTCCGGAACAGGCATCCACCTCAAGGTTATTCGACCCCTCCTTATTCCGTTCCCACCTCCTTAAGGCCTGTGCAACGGTCAATCTTTCCTTGGTCAAGGTGGCCAAACCCGCCACTTCTGACGAGGAGGATGAATCCAATCCTCTCTTCAGCACTCAGGTGGCAGAGGATAAACAGATTCCTTGCCCAAAGGTTTTTCGCTCCACGGTACAGACACAGTGGGCGTCTTTAGCAACTGTTCCCTCCCCTAACAATACAGAGAAAAAATTGTTTAATGTTTCATCCTCATTTGCATCTCTCCTGGACGTGCCGTCGGTGGACGATCCCTTAATTTCTCTATTTTCCACTTCTGCCATTCCAGGGGACATGGCTGAGGCCTTGAAGACGGAGGATAAAAAAATTGAATTTTACCTTCATTGGGCACACCAATCCTCAGCATAGTCAATTAGAGCCACCACTTCGGTCTCCTTCTTCGCAAGGGCCTTTATTATGTGGCTCTGAGAGCTCCAATCGAGTGTTCCACCCAAGCAGGTACGCACGCACCAAACATTGACAAAGTTACTCACTGCAGCAGAGTACATGGCTGATTCTTCCTTATATGCCACAAGGTACTCAGCCAGATCAATTGCAGCAACTGTGGCCTCATGGACGCTTCTCTGGCTAAAACAGTAGAGGACAGACTTAAAGTCTAAGTGGCGCCTGTCCACCTCCAAGTACACAGGTTCAAAATTGTTTGGTCCCATTCTCGAGCCACACATCATTGAGGGAAAGGACAAGCGAAAAATTCTAGCTCACCCTTCCAAGAAGTCTGATAGGCGGCCACAGCAGGAGTTCCGCAGACAAGGGTTTCGCCCGAGCGGCTCCTGGGAATGGAGACAGCCCTTTTGTGGCGGGCAGTCCTGGGATTGGTCCAGAGGCTCGCGACCCTTCCCCCCCAGGTAGGATCGCAACCAGGACCGCCCGAACACAGCCAGGGGCCAATTCCAATCGAAGCGACCCTTTAGGGGTGCTGGAGATCGCCCGTACAGGCGGTCAAAGTGACACCAGAGACAGTGCTCCCATTGGAGGTCGCGTGGCGCGTTTCAGCTACGTGTGGCAAGTAACAACCACCGACTCTTGGGTGAGGGACACCATAAGAAAAGGACTAGCCATAGAATTTTACTCGCCTCCTCCAAGTCGCTTCATAAAATGTCCAGTCTCACGCAACCCAGCCAAAGCAAGGCTGCTAACATTGGCAATAGACCACGTAATAGAGATCGAGGCAATAGAACCGGTGCCACAAGAACAGGAAAAACAGGGGTTTTAGTCCATCCTGTTCGTCGTGCCCAAGGCCTTGGGGGGTTGGAGAGCTATTCTCGACCTAAAAAGTCTAAATCACTTTGTAATCTACAAAAGGTTCAAGATGCAGTCCCTCAAATCCATATTGGCCAGCATCAGAAAAGGGGACTTGCTCTCATCCATCGATTTAACAGAGGCATACTTACATATCCCAATTCTTCAGGAACACCGAAAATTTCTCCGCTTCTGTTACACATACCGGCACTTCCAATACAGGGCCCTTCCATTCGGCCTATCTTAGGCCCCTCGAGTATTCACAAACATACTGGCCGTCTTGGCGGCCTATCTTCGCACGTTGCCGGTATGCGTCCAATGTTATCTGGACGACATTTTAATCCAGTCCAACTCCCTCCAGTCAGCCCAAGCAGATTTACAGGTCACGCTACACACCCTTCAGGCTCACGGCTTTTCCGTGAACTACAAAAAAGTCACATCGTTCCCACAAGAAGATTACTCCATCTAGAAGCGATCATAGACTCCGACTCATGCACGGTTTATCTTTCCCTGGAGCGCCGGGTAAGTATCCGACAGCTCATACAAGCCATTCGGAGACAAAGATTGGTCCCTCTCGTGCAGCTGTCCCAGCTCCTGGAAAGATGGTTTTGTGCATGGGGATCGTTCCCTGGGCCAGACTTCATTCCAGAAGTGTATAATGGTTCCTTCTTCCCTTCCAAAGGCAGAACCTCAGCGCATCCTCAAGAAAGGTCAGGGTCCCTCAGCACACCCTGTTATCTCTCCTGTGGTGGGCCAGCAATGTCCAAAGGGACACTCTTCCTACATTTGGATCCCTCCTTTGTGCCAAAGGTTAACTCTTGGTTCCACAGATTGCAGGACCTCATCCTCCCCAACTTTTGTCCGCGTCCTTCCCATCGTCTGGAGAGACGTTGGCATACATTAGACGTTCGCAGAGCCTTGCTCCATTATGTCTAAAGGACGTTGGCCTTCTGTAAATCGGAGGCGCTATTTGTTTCCTTTCAGCCATCGTCCATGGGTCAGAAGGTTTCTTCGTCGACCATTGGCAGGTGGATCAGGACCTGTATCGCTAAAGCTTATGTTTCATTATCACTCCCGGTACCTTTGAACATTACGGCCCACTCCACACGGAGTGCTGCCACTTCTGCAGCCTGGCTCACTCAGGCCTCCATGGAGGAGATTTGTAGGGCGGCGACCTGGTCTTCCCCCTCTTCCTTTGTCAAACATTATAAAATTGACAGATTTGCAGCAGATGCCTCGTTTGGCAGGAGAGTGCTGCAGCAAGTTGTTTCTTCTTGGGAGGCACTAGCCTAGACTCCCACCCGTAGGGACATGTTGGGCTTTGGTATGTCCCACCGGTGGATTCTACATCCAATCATGCTGGAGAAGGGGCGTTTTCTTACCTGAACACCTTTTCTCAGCATGATGATGTAGAATCCACACCCTCCTCTAACAGTCTAGGCAGGTGTCTTTCTTTGTTTTTGTTCTGGAGCCATTAAGTCAGACTTCATCATGGATGCTTCGCCTTGTCAAAACTGGAGGACACTCCCTGAAGAAGGCGTGGCTAAAGTTCTGACTTAGTCTAGCTGAGCAGGAAGGCTATAATTACCCACTGGTGGATTCTACATCATCATGCTGAGAAAAGGCGTTCAGGTAAGACAACGCCCCTTCTCAATTTTTTTCAGTATTCAGCTGCCTGAGGAATAAAATTACCTGGGGAAGGGCACAAAATATTTTGTAGATAGTACAAAGTTCGCAACCTTCCATTCTGGAAAGTTGTGGAAAAGGTGGTGGCCTGGCAGCTGCAGAGAATCCTGGATGAAACAGTTGGCAGGGTCCAGGAGGAGGGCCTTCTCTGCTGTTCTTCCTGCCCTCTGGAATATCTTGCTCCCTGATGTGAGACTGGCCCCAACCTTCCTATCCTTTGATAAGCGCCTAAAGACATGGCTTTGACAGTTAGCTTGGGGCCCCAGTGGGGGAACAGCACAGTGAAGGTGGTTGATCAAGTAACAACAGATCCCACATCCCCCCACTCCATTCCTGCCCTCCTTAGGTTTTAATGTTTGATTTTAATTATTTATGTTTTAATTGTATATGTATAGACATATTTTTATAGCTATAAGCCGCCCAGAGTTACCCTATGGTAAGATGGGCAGTCAATAAAATTTATAAATAAATAAAAATTTTAGCTCCTCAGTGGAGAGACACTTGCACTCAATCTATGCCAGGCCTCCCAGAGACTCTCCCACCTACCTTTACCACATTTTCTCTCCATTCTCTGCTTGGGTTTCTGCTCCTTCTTATCTTGTGGTGGGAGGGTAGATGAAAAGCTGCCTACCAGAGGAGTTCAGTTCCCCTCCATGCACGGTAGGGATCTCCTTTGACAGGGTACAAGAACAGAACCCAAATTTTCAGGGCTGGAGCTCCATTTCTGCACCCGTCAGCTCCCATCAGCAAGCAGCTTCAGGCAGCTCCCAGAAACGAGTAGGACTCCTCTCAGTAGGTGGCAGTAGCTTGCATCCTTCCCTGCCTGCTTTCGGATTGTCTTTTCAGGAAAGTGGGTGGAGAATATTGCAAATAGCAATCACATGGTTGCAGGGCTCTTGGCAAGTACAAACAGGTCTCTCTATGTGCCACAATCTCAACGACTGCAAGAGTGGTAATGCAACATTTTGTGACAGCCAGAAGGATTTCAGGGGCTGTAAAGCACCATTTCCAGACCTGATAGTTGAAGACTACCTGTATTATTATAATATGATCTTTAAAAGTATATCATTTGATTATGTGTGTACACATTTAAATAGCATAGATTGATACTTTACTCTGTCTGAAGGAAAACTTTGCCTAAAGAGAATTTTAAAGTAAGTATCAGCTCCTCCTTAGCAAAAACTTCAGAAATTGTAAATGAAACAAAAATAGGGTTTTACCAATAAAAAAATTCAGGAGATATCACACATTTTTTTGGAAATTTTAATGGGAATTTTGTATTCTGAAGCGGAGTTGTACACAGGAATTTTGTTTCTTACCCACTCTTATTTCCATCACTTTGGGTGGAGTGAATGCAAAAAAAAAAATTGTTTCCCTACATTTTTCAGAATGTAACAGTTTTTTCATGCAGTAGTAAATAAATGCATTTAATGCTAATTGTTTCTGTTTATCATTTATTTCTTTAAATCTTTTTTGTCTCAGAATTATTCCATAGTTCAATGGAGAATTTAGAAGAAAAATGATAAAAATAATTGCAATATTATTATCGGAAGATGAGTAGAAGTTGGGAACAAAGCCATTTTTATTAGACTAATTTAGGTTGATTATGCATACTTATTCAGAAATGTAATTATTTTCATTGAAAAAAGTGCATGTATACAAACATTCACAGAGAAAGATTTTTTTTGGCTTCCCTGGAATACATCCTAATTTAATTAGTATAAATCCATGAATTTGTGTCTCATTTGTGTAATACTTTCAGTAGTGTAATTAAGAGTGTTGTACAAATTGAGGTCAATATAGATTTGCCTTCTGATACTTTCTGTCAGACAGTATAGTTATATCTGACTTTGTACATCAGTCCTCTCCATTCTTTCTGATGTTTTAAAACTTTGATGTTTCTGTGTTTAAATCATTATCTTGTTTCATGTAGTCTATACAGAGGATTCTTTATGGGTCTCATTTTAACTCCTACAAGTATTCTTGGTGTAATTGATTTTTCTAAGAATTTAAACACAAGATTTCACTAAACTAAGACATCCTTACCATGATAATCATAACTTTTATTGATACTTCTGACTTGAAGTAGTCTTATGTTCTTGGTATTTTTGCTGTCTATGGTTTTGCAGTAGTCACCCCCAAATTTGTAATTTGAAGTAGTCTAGTTTTCTTCTACATGCTTTTTATTGTCCAGTTTTCACAAGTGTGGCTACAGTAGTTACAGGAAAACAGTGTTGTAGCAGAGGTGGCTATGAAAACTAGGGGACAGATCCTTTCTGATAGTGGATTTCAGAAAACACTGACAGGCTGCACAAGACTGCTAGACAGGCCATATGTTGTGCATGCCTATGTTAGATTGTTTAACCTAATTTCCAATTTGCCTAAGTTGACATTCCTCTAAATATCAAATTGAATGGAAATGGTAATGGAATATAACTCCTATTGTACATCTTTTGAACTAGTTTGTGCTTCAGTTGTTGTGTCTCAACAAAATTTTGCTACAGTGTGATGTCAGAGCTATTGTGCAGTGACCTATATGTGACCCTTCTTTAAAATTCAGATGAATATTACTTTTTCCAATCTTTCAATCATTCATAAATGATCTATATTTTTGGTATATATTTTTGTCATTCTTGCTCTTGGTTTTAATTCAATCAGTTCTGATGGAATACCATTAATCCCAGGGACTTTTCTTTTGGCCAGCTGATTCCTTTCCCGTATTACTTTGTCTTCCAATACAGGTCTCCCACACAGATTTCTATTATTTATATGGTTGAAAATTTATATGGTTGAAAAACATAACCTTTCATATATAATACTTCACCATATTTCTTACATGTATTTTTGATTTTCTTAAGATCATTCAATTCTTTCCCATCTCTGTCCCTTACTTTTCCTTTGAATGTGGTAAACGGTATCCAGATTTTCTTCTTTGAGGTAAAAAAGCTTTAGTTACTTTTCCTCCATTTTTTTTGCAAAGTTCATTCTAATAATTTCTTCAGTTTTTTTAGCTTTACATTAAAACATCACATTTATCTGCTTTGCTTCATCTCTGCTACCCATCATTCTCTAGCATGGTTGATGTATAATCCACTGGATTGGGTTATTTCAGCCCTCCTGCTCAGAGAGACTAGGAAAAAGCTTTAACCACGCCTTCCCCTGGGCATGTCTCCCAGTTTTTTCCTAGTCTCGAGCTCAGAGCAGACACCCTTTTGGTTGGCTCCGTAGTTGTTTCAACTTAATCTATAATTTGACAAACAAATTCCAAAATTTTTTAAATTTAGGTCTTCTTTAAAAGCTTAAAACTTACGATCCAGTAGCTGCAGCAATCCGGTACTGATTTTCCAGCCAGCCGGCTCCAGCACGGGCCGATCCCCACCGGCAGGAAGCCGGCGGGGAAGCCAGCAGCCGCCTCCGCTCTCCCCAGGGATTTATAAACTGCAGGTTTTCGCTTCGGGGAAGCCAGCAGCCACTTCCGCTTTCCCCAGGGCTTCACAGCAAGGCTGGACAGAGCAACGGGGACGACGACAGGCTTCCCTAATGGCTGAAGCCGGTGGGAAAGCCAGCAGTCGTCGCGAACTTCTCCGGAGCTCCTCCAGACACCGGACGCACAGCAAACCGGCAAGGAGGCACAGCGAACGCTGGCGGATACCCGATCCTGACACGGGGCTCCGTTCTCGCGGATCGCACACCGGGCTCCTTCCTCCACGCAAGTAGACCGGTGGGGGGGGGAAAGCGGCGAGAGTGAGGCTGCGCTCCGTGCCGCTTCTCCACCCCGGGCCCGTTGTTTTTTTCGGGGGGAGAGAAAATCGCCTCAGGTAATTGGAAACAGGCGGCCGCCATCTTAGGACCACATGGTCGCAGTTTCCTGCCACTCCAAACACCGGGTGGCGGTGGCCATCTTTGATTTTCAGGCCTGCAGGCCCAGTCCGCAGAACCCCTCGTCTTGGCCTAAAGTGTCAGGCCCGACCAGGGACAGCCTCCGACGCGAGCACCAGCGTCCAAGGCCATCGGCGGGCGCCCTCCGTTAACGCAGGAACGCCCGGCCGGTCACACCTTTCTAGGCCCCCTACCCCTCCTTCACCACCAGGGTACAGCAGGGGTTATAAAAATCACGCACTCCAGGGCTGCTGGAGGAGGCAGTACCCCGTGGGCCCTGGCTACCTAGGCCCCGGCAGGAGTGATGGTTTTCGCAGGCCGCCTGTTTTCCTATAGCCGTGGCCTTTAGCCGCACGGCCTACAGGACAGACCTACAACCTGTCCAGCTGATCTGCCGCACCTTATCTGGTTTCAGAGTAGGGGGCGGCTGTGCCTCTTCCCTGAACATTGTTCTGCGGCCCTAGGTTCCAATTCATTTCCACTAGTCACCCTTCTGCAGTCTTGACTAGCGGCAATGGCAGGCAGTCCCTCGCCCATGACTATACCGGTCTCAGGTGCCCCCACTGCGCAACCAAAGCGCAGGGCAACCGAGGTAAATACACGAGGTAAGAAGAAGGCCAAGACCAGGCATCTTACATCCAAGGAGACCTCTAAGTCTGCGGAGCGAGTGGCCTCGAGGAGGCACCAGGCATTGGAGAGGGAATTCTCCAAAGCACAGCGGCTCCTATCCAATGGGGCCGATCCGGTTCCCCCTGCCCCACTGGATACCAATACTAGGGAGCCTTCTCAACCAAATGATGCCTGGACTGCCACTCCTCTTGGGGATACCGAACAGGCAGGTCCCTCTCACTCCTCCCCTCCTCCTCAGCAGAGCCCCCAAGTGGCTATTGCCCCAGCGTTGGTAGGGGCAACCCTTGGGGCCCAGGGGCCCGCATGGTCACAGGCCCAATTCCAGGCCTTCATGCAGCACGCCTTCACACAGTTCATGACTCCATCAAGGATCCCACAGATTCCCCTTCAGGTCTCCTCTCCTCCCACTGGTCCTCCCCCTCAGCAGGACTACTCTCCAGCTCCGGAATCTGCTATCTCGGAGGCTTCATCCCAGATGGGGGAGGGGGAGTCCGATGATTTATACGTCGCGGACACCCCCATGTCAGATGAGGAGGAGGCAGAACCCGATCAGGCCTCTGCCTCCTGCCTCCTCGATCATTCCATCTTTACTGCCTTACTATCAAAGGCGTGCTCCACTGCCTCTTTAACCTCTGTGCAGGAGGAGAAACCTTCCACCTCAGCGGACAAGGAGTCAAATCCGCTGTTCAAGGTGAAGGTGGTGGAGCACAAACAGATTCCCTGTCCCTTCGTGTTCCGGGACGCGGTGGAGGCCCAGTGGGCCTCTCTGTCCACCATTCCCAGTGAAAGCACTGTGGAAAGGAAGCTCTATAATGTGGCCCCGTCTTTCGCTTCCCTACTTGAGGTCCCGTCAGTGGATTCTCCACTAACTTCCTTGTTCTCAAATTCTGCAGCCTCAGGGGACATGACAGAGTTCCTCACAGCGGACGAAAAGAAGTTCGAGGCCAACTACAGAAGAACACACCTGACCTCCGGTCAGGCCATTAAGGCTGCTACAGGTACCTCCTTCTTCGCCAGGACCTCCATCATGTGGCTCCGGGAACTTCAGGCCACAATCCCGCCGGACCAGGGCAGAGTGCACCAGACACTCGTGAAACTGATAGGGGCCTCACAGTATATGGCCGACGCCTCTCTCCACTCGGCCAAGTGTTCTGCCCGGTCAATAGGAGCCACAGTGGCCTCCCGCAGGCTCCTGTGGCTGAAACACTGGATGGCGGACTTACGGGCAAAGTGCCGCCTCTCCTCGGCCAAGTATACAGGCAAGGACCTGTTTGGCCCCATCCTTGACCCACATGTAGTCGAGGGCAGGGACAAACGTAAAATCATTGCCCACCCTTCCAAAAAGACCAATAGACGGCAGCAGCCGGACTCCCGCAGACAGGCCTCACGCCCCACGGGCCCCTGGGAGTGGCGGCAGCCCTTTCGGACAGGGCAGTCCTGGGATGGGCCCAGAGGTTCACGTTCCTTCCCCAGAGGCAGGACCGTCAACAGGACCGCCAAAATACAGGACTCAGGGGCCAGTCTCAGACTAAACGTCCCTTCAGGGGGTCGGGGAACCGTCCTTTCTGGCGGACCAAGTGACTCCCTCGGGGAGATCCCAATAGGGGGGCACCTAGAGCGATTTTATCAGGTCTGAGAACAGACCACCTCCGACTCCTGGGTCAAGGACACAATCAGGCGAGGCCTAGCACTTGAATTCGAGGTGATCCCACACGATCGCTTCCTCCAGTGCCCGGTATCGCGAAACCCCTCCAAGGCACGGTTGGTATCCTCTGCCATCAAACACCTCCTGGACATCAGGGCCATAGATCCCGTACCGGGGGACCAGACTGGGACAGGTTTCTACTCCATCCTGTTCCTGGTCCCCAAGGCATCAGGAGGGTGGAGGGCGATCCTGGACCTAAAGGGCCTGAACCAATTCCTAGTGTACCGTCGTTTCAAAATGCAGACCCTAAGGTCCATACTAGCCAGGATCACGAAGGGGGGATCTCCTCTCCTCCATAGACCTCACAGAGGCCTATCTTCACATCCCAATCACCCAGGACCACCGCAGGTTCCTGCGCTTCTGCTACGCGCGCCGGCATTATCAGTACCAGGCCCTCCCGTTCGGGCTCTCCTCGACACCAAGGGTCTTCACGAAGGTACTAGCGGTCTTGGCTGCTCATCTCCGGATGATGCTGGTGCGCGTGCAGTGCTACCTGGACGACATCCTCGTCCAGTCCAGATCCATTCGGTCGGCGCAAGCACACCTGAGGACCACCATCCAGGTGCTTCAGTCCCGTGGGTTCTCAGTGAACTTCGGGAAGAGCCACCCTTCCCCCTCGAAGCGACTCCTCCACCTGGGGGCATTGATAGACTCAGATCGGTGCAGGGTCTACCTGTCCCAGGAGCGGCAGCTGAGCATCCGGAAATTGATATCCCAGATCCGGGGCACGAAAAGGGTTACCCTGGTGCAGCTGTCCCAGCTCCTGGGAAAGATGGTATCCTGCATGGGGATAGTGCCGTGGGCAAGACTCCACTTGAGGACCCTCCAATGGTTCCTCCTCCCCTTTCAGAAACAACCTCAGCGCCTCTCCCCACAAGATCCAGGTGCCGCACCACGTCCTCGCATCTTTCCAGTGGTGGGTTTCCGCAGCCATGTCCAAGGGGACTGTATTCAAGGAACCCTCCAGGGTAGTCCTGACGACAGATGCCAGTCTGTTTGGCTGGGGTGCTCACCTCCAAACCCAGCTGGCACAGGGGCATTGGTCCAGGGCGGACCTGAAGCAGAACATAAATTGGCTAGAGCTAAGGGCCATCACCTGGCCCTCCTCCATTTCTCTCCTCTAGTATCAGGCAAGCATGTCCTAGTCAGCCAAGGCCCATGTCAACAAGCAGGGGGCCCGCACTCCTGGGCCCTCCTCCAGGAGGCCAAGGAACTGGGGCTCTGGGCGGAGACCCACCTGAGGTCGATAAAGGCGGAACACATCTCGGGGGAGGCAAACCGGCAGGCGGACTTGCTGAGCAGGGTAACCGTGGACCATGCAGAGTGGCGACTGGACACCAGAATATTCGACATGATAGGGTCCAGGTTTGGCGAGCCATGCCTGGATCTCTTTGCCTCCCCGGACAATGCCCAACTCCCCAGGTTCTTCACCAGGTTCCCGACCAGAGGGGCCGAGGGGACGGACGCCCTACGGTGCAGGTGGCCCGAGGGGCTGTTGTACGCCTTCCCTCCCCTCCCCCTGATCCAGGCCATCCGCAAGCTGTTACTGGAGCAGGCGGAAGTAATATTGGTTGCGCCATATTGGCCTCGGCACCCGTGGTTTGCAGATCTAGTGGATCTGTCTCTGTCCCCTCCGTGGAGACTCCCGCCGAACAAAGTGGCCCTCTCTCGGGGAGCTCCGCCACCCAGACCCTCAGTGGCTACAATTGGCTGCTTGGCACTTGAGCGGGAGTGCCTAACTAGGCAGGCCTACTCCCTAGAAGCAATTGCTATGATTCAGGCCTCTAGACGCCCCTCAACAAACAGGATCTACGATGCAACCTGGCAAAATTTCTGCCCGTGGTGTTCCTCACGGGGGTTGGATCCCCTCTCAGTAGTCGTCCCAAACATCTTAGACTACCTGTTAGACGGCATGTCCAAGGGGTTGTCCATCAACACCATCCGCAGGCAAGTGGTGGCATTATCCACGATCCTTACCTGTGACAATTGGGGTCCCCTTTCTCACCATCCAGCGATCTCGGCATTCCTCAAGGGAGCGACAAAGTCCGGTCCACCCCCGGTGCATAGATACCCTTCCTGGGACCTACCCACAGTATTACGGGCCCTAACGGAGGCTCCATTCGAGCTCCTGCGATCATGTTCACTACACTTTCTATCCTTGAAGGTGGCTTTCCTAATAGCCATTACCTCAGCTAGACGGATTTCGGAGCTGGGCGCTCTGTCAGTTCGGGAGGACCTGTGTATCTTCCACCAAGACAGAGTGGTACTCAGACTAGACCCCTCATTCATACCCAAGGTTAACACCAGCTTTCACAGGTCGCTGGACCTCGTACTACCCAGCTTCTGTCCTAATCCGACCCATAGACTAGAACGCCAGTGGCATAAACTGGACGTGCGCAGGGCTCTGCGCGTTTACATAAAGCACACAGGCCCCTTCCGCAGGTCCGAGGCCTTGTTTGTGTCCTTCCAACCATCTGGCATGGGCAGCTAGGTATCTTCCGCTACCATTGGCAGATGGATCAGGGCCTGCATTGCCAGGGCATACGTCTCGCAGTCGCTGGCCGTCCCATCACGTATCACGGCTCATTCTACACGTAGCGCAGCAACTTCCGCGGCCTGGGCCACCCAGGCCTCCGTAGAGGAAATTTGTAGGGCGGCGTCCTGGTCGTCTCCGTCCTCATTCATTACCCATTACAAGATTGACAGATTTGCCGCGACGGATGCCGTGTTCGGCAGACGGGTCCTTCAACAGGTGGTTGCCCCCAGGGAGATGCCAGCCTAGTCCTCCCACCCTGGGGGACATGGGGGGCTTTGGTATGTCCCAATCCAGTGGATTATACATCCACCATGCTGGAGAAGGGGCGTTGTCTTACCTGAACGCCTTTTCTCAGCATGGTGGTGTATAATCCACTCCCTCCCCTAAACAACGGGCTAGGCTTGCGTGGAGGGCACCCCCATTTTTATTATTCTTTTACATTTCTTTTTTGGAGCCATGGTGTCAGAGCTTAGCTATCTCGCCTCGTCAAAAACTGGGAGACACGCCCAGGGGAAGGTGTGGCTAAAGCTTTTTCCTAGTCTCTCTGAGCAGGAGGGCTGAAATAACCCAATCCAGTGGATTATACACCACCATGCTGAGAAAAGGCGTTCAGGTAAGACAACGCCCCTTTTAACTTGCCTTTCTATTAGCTTTCCTACTTAACGGTTTCTTTGTTTTCATTAGACTTTGGATAGCACTGGAGCTCAAGGGCTACAAGAAGCCCCATATGTAGTCACCATATGCCAAAAAACCTTTCGTGCCATGCTGCTGGATCAGTCTGGAACTGGGCTTGACCCTGCACTACAGTTCATGTTTCTTATATCCTCAGAGCCATGGTCCCACCGGAAGCCCCTTTGTGCTTCCTGAAGCTCTCTGGCTTTGCTCCCTGCCGCTGGAGTATCCTGGAGCATGGCAACTTGCAGTGGACTGGGGGGGGGGTAACTGAGGTTTGTTGTAGCTCCAGAGCGGCTGTGTGCCAAGGAGCCCTGGAACCACAGTGTATTCTTTCCCTAGCCTCCCTGCACTAACACAATGCACCACTTTCTCCCTGAGCTTATGTGGCCCATGCTGGGCCTACCCAGACTTCTTCACATCCCTGCAGCAACTTCACACCCCTTATCTGGAACTCCTTCTGCTTCCTGCTTAATAACGTGCATCTGGAGTTATAATGGCAGCCTGGATTGGTCTCATTAAACAATGTGGTCACAAGACATTGCATTTTATGACCATAATGTTTAGCAGTGGAAATTCTCCAGCATGAGGATGGAGAATCCACAAATGGGTTTACTTCATCTTCCTGCCCAATAGACTAAGTGTGACAAGTTGCACGCCTCCTGCTGGGCCATTCTTCCCCAGTTTTTGACTTAGTCTTGTACCCAGCATTGGTTCGTTGCTCCATGTCAGACCGTCTTCAGGTTGTCTGAAAGCCCATTTGTGGATTCTTAGAATATTAGAACTTTTAGAATATCATCATTGTAATCAAACTTCTCCAAGGTTTAGCTTTGAAGCAACAGCTGCCTCAGGCAGCTTCTCAGCAGCGCGGAGGAGTCGCGCTGAGGGAAATCAGCCATTCAGCTGACTCCCGGTTTGGGAGAAAAGGACAGAATATTTGGATTGCAGTGCTGGGATCAGCGCTGCGATATATCATCATTGTAATTGGATTTCTCCAACTGTCACCTTCAAAGCAACAGCTGCCTCAGACAGTCCTTTCTTAAGCAGTGCGTTAGGAATCGCGCTGAGGGAAATCAGCCATTCGGCTGACTCCCGGGTCCGGAGATGAGGAACAGCCGCCCGCAGCTCAGATGACCGGCGGGCTTTTCCCGGCTCTCCTCAGTCTTCCTCAGGCTAATTAAGCTTCAGACTGAGACGATTGCCTCTGCTGAATTTTTGGAACACCACACGGCCGCCATTTTGGAGATCCCCAAATAGCTGTTTTCCTCTTGGATAGACTTAAAACTTTAAAAAAAATTCCCCTGGGATTACTAAGTGGGACCAGGAGGCCGGACAGCCTCGGCTTTTCTGCCCTAGCATCAGACGATCAATTTTTCCCTTCGGCCAGAGCCTCCCCAGCCACATTCCACCCGGCCGCCATCCTAAACATCTGTTTGGCGCCAAACTGACTTTGGGGGGGCAGATCCAGGCCCAGGTCATTTCTGCCAATCCTAGCTTCACAGGATTATTAATTGATTAAGGCATAAGGACACTGGGCACCTAGGCACCCCCTGTCCGTGACTGATTGCCTCCTCACAGTTTGATTCGGACCAGGGCTTTGAGGTCAGCTGCCTAACAGTTATAGCAGCACCTCCACATTCTCATTTCATAAAGTGGTTGGCCCGCCCTCGGCACTGCCACCACCACCACTTAGGTATAGTATGCAGGCACAGATCACCCAGGTGATTGGCCGCCACTAACTGGGACACGTGGGCCAGCCCTCACCAATCATGTTTTTGGCCGCCACCATCAGCCTGTCCATTGCGCTACAGGGTGCTTTCAGGCAATTCATAGCCATTAGGAGCATTTTGGTGTGCGAGAGGCCTCTCTTGGTCCAGTGGCCACCATCTCTGGAGCGATTTCTGGCTTCTGCCAGTATCTGAGATAATAGCCACCCAGCGCTCAGCTCCCATACTTTGTGATTCTTCACAGCACAGCACTGTGGGCTATTTCGATGACAGACACTACGCCGCCGCAGACTGTGCAGGGTGCCCCCAGCCCTCCCATCAAGCGCAAGTCCTCCAAATTGGAGGTGGCAGAGAAGCTTAAGGCCAAAGCCAAGGCTATCTTGTGTAAAGCACCCTCTAAGGCAGCTGAGAAGGAGGCTGGCCGGAGACATCTCGCCTTGGAAAGGCAGTTCTCCAAGGCCCAAAAACAAAATCCAAGTGGGACTCCCCAAGCCTTTCCGGTCTCACCTGAGGACTCTCTCTTCAATCCTCAGCTCGCTCGTAATTCTCTGATCCAACAGTCATGGTCCCCGGATGGTGACACTGGACAGGTGGAGAGGACGCCTCCTGACCAGGGATCAGGCCTGCAATGGGTAGCCCCTTTGCCCCGGGACCAACCGGGACTCACGGCCACGTTCACGCCCACGGCAGCTGGAACCCGTCCCATCACCCCTCAAGGAATGTGGCCAGAGCAGTTTCAAGCCCTAATTGTCCAAGCATTTGCTCAGGGCATGGCCTCCTCATTCCAGGGGCACAGTTCTGAATCTGCTGCTCCAATGGCACCAGTTCAATACCCGTCAGAGCCTCCATAATATCCCTGCTCCATTGCCTCTGATTGCTCCTCTGAAGAATATGACTCGAGGGACATACAATTATTGGAAGATGAAGAGTCATCCCTGAACCCTTCCCCCTTTGTAGGATTGTTTGATCCGACATTGTTTAAATCCCTGCTGTTTAAGGCAACTACGGCTGCCAAAATTAACCCCGAGCAGGAACCTCAATCCACCCCATCCACCAGTCAGGACCAAAACACTCTGTTCTCTGAACCCACCATGACCCAGAGCCACATCCCATGCCCTTCTTCCTCAATACCATCAAAAAGCAATGGGGAGTTCTTAGCGTCCCCCCTGCACCGGGGGGAACAGAAAAAGCTCTTCAACATCGCCCTCACCTTGTCAGAGCTCCTCGGGGTCCCGACGGTCGAGGAGTCCCTAACACCTCTCTTTTCCTCCTCCACCATGTCGGGGGATATGGCGGAAGCCTTGAGTGAGGAGGAAAGAAAATCAGAATTTTCCCTACGCAGGTCCCACCAGGCCTCGGCGTGGTCAGTAAAGGCATCCACCTCTGCCTCTTTCTTCATTGGTGGACTTCTCCAGCGATAGTCGGGGGATCATTTTTCAAGGAGCTGGCCCGACTCACTCTAACTACCGATGCTAGTCTGTTCGGCTGGGGGGCTCATTTGCAATCTCAGATGGCTCAGGGCCGGTGGACCCGGTTGGACCTGAAACACAACATAAACTGGTTGGAGCTCAGGGCCATACATCTCGCTCTACTTCACTTCAAACGTTAGGTGAGGGGACAACACATCCTGGTCCTTACAGACAATGTAGCGGCCAAAGCCCATGTGAACCAGCAAGGGGGCACCCGGTCGAAGTCTCTCATGACTAAGGCTCCGTTGCTGGGTTCTTGGGCAGAGTCCAACCTCTCCTCACTCAAAGCGGAACACATCTCGAGAGAGGCAAACCTGCAGGCGGACTCCCTGAGCAGGGAGACAGTAGACCACTCCGAGTGGAGCCTGCACCCCGACCTATTCATGGAGATAGCTGACTAGTTCGGTTACCCGATACTGGACTTGTTCGTCTCCCCGGCGAATTCTCAGCTTCCGAGGTTCTTTTCCTGTTTCCCATCTCCGGGGGCGGAGAGGGTGGACGCACTCTGCAGCCCATGGCCCAGGGACCTCCTATACGCTTTTCCTCCTCTACCTCTGATTCCTGCAGTCATTTGCAAACTACTGCAGGAAAGGCCGGAGGTCATACTGGTTGCCCCGCACTGTCCAAGACGACCGTGGTTTGCCGACCTCATGAGCCTTTCCATCTCTCCTCCATGGCGAATCCCTCCAGATCGCATAGCCCTCAATCAGGGAGCCCTGCAACATCCAGAACCCCAGTGGCTCCAGGTAACCGTCTGGCACTTGAGTGGCGATTCCTGACCCAGGAGTCCTATTCGATGAGAGTAGTCACCATGATACAGGCATCCAGACGCCCCTCTACAAACAGAATCTATGATTCTACTTGGAAGAACTTTTGTCTGTGGTGCAACAGGAATCAGATTGGTCTCTTGTCCATTACCATCCCTAGAATCCTAGAGTATTTGTTGGAGGGGCTCAACAAGGGCTTCTCGCCAAATACCATCCAAAGACAAGTGGCAGCTCTGTCAACGATGCTGTCTTGCGGCAATTCATCCTCTTTAGCACATCAACCAATGATGCGCTCCTTCATCAAGGGAGCGACCAACACCAAACACCCACAGTCCTCTTGGGACCTGTCACAGGTCTTACAGGCTCTTACTGCTCCATCGTTCGAGCCCATTAAGAACTGTACTTTGCGTCTGTTGTCTCTGAAAGTAGCCTTCCTAGTAGCCGTCACATCAGCCAGACGAATATCGGAACTGGCAGCTCTATCGGTCAGAGAGGACTTGTGTATTTTCCACAATGATAGAGTGATTCTCCGTCTGGACCCGTCATTTGTTTCCAAAGTAAATACCTTGTTTCACAGGTCGCAGGAGGTGATATTACCAAACTTCTGTCCTCGGCCATCTCACGACTTAGAACGTCAGTGGCATACTCTAGATGTACGTAGGGCCGTACACCATTACATCAAGCGGATTTCAGCATTTCGCAAGTCAGAGGCGCTATTCGTCTCCTTTCAACCCTCTTCCATGGGACAGAGGGTTTCGTCATCAACCATAGGCAGGTGGATCAAGGCTTGTATAGCAAGGGCGTACCAATCCCTCTCCCTGTCTGTGCCAAGCCATCTCACGGCCCATTCCACCCACAGCGCTGCAACATCTGCTTGGACAACACAGGCATCCATTGGGGAAATCTGCAGGGTGGCGACCTGGTCTTCGCTTTCTCCGTGTATTAAGCACTACAAAATGGACAAGTTTGCCTCTGCAGACTCCTACTTTGGCCGCAGGGTGCTTCAACAAGTAGTGTCATCCAGTGGGACACAGGCCCAGACTGTTTCCCTCCCATAGGGACAGGTTGGCTTTGGTATGTCCCATTCGTGGATTCTCCATCCTCATGATGGAGAAGGGGCGTTGTCTTACCTGAACATCTTTTCTCAGCATGATGATGGAGAATCCACACCCACCCTTTCAGTATCTGCCAGGGCCTGTGTCAGGGGTAAGAGGAACCAACGCGTTGGACTATAGTCTGCTACTTCGCCTTCGTCGTAAACTGGGGAGGAATGGCCCAGCAGGTGTGGCAACTTGTGAGACTTAGTCTATTGGGCAAGAAGATGAAGTAAACCCATTCGTGGATTCTCCATCATCATGCTGAGAAAAGGTGTTCAGGTAAGACAACGCCCCTTCTGGTCCCAATTGTAGTTGTAAGTTGAAGACTACCTATAGTTCATCAGCTGTTTTTCCAAGAAGTAAAGTATAGATAGTCCTTGACTTATAACTAAATTAGGACTGGAACTTCCATCTCTAAGCAATGTGGTTCTTAAACATATTGGCTTGATTTTAAAACATTTTAATTGTGATTGTTAAATGAATCATGTGGCCATTCCCCCATTGACTTTTCTTTTTGGAAGTCTCCTGGGAAGGTTGCAGATAGTGATCACATGACCCCAGGATGCTGAAACTCATAAATACATGCCGATTGCCAAGCACCTGAATTTTAATTATGTGACCATGGGGATGCTGTGAGGAGCACAAGTGCAAAGATGGTTGTAAGCAAGTTTTTCAGCACTGTTGTAACTTTGAACGATTATTAAATGAAAGGTTATTAAGTCGAGACTACCTATAAGTCAAGTCTGTTCCTTAGTTCAACTGCATTTGGAAATGAAATTGTATTTCCCTTTGGTGTTGCAGTATCTGAAATTGAGATGAATTTTTACAACACATAATTGATGATCTGAGCCACTTTTCTGCATACCTACACAAATGTATTTTTCCATAAGTTGCATAAGATGTAATTGATTTGGAGATGTCCATGTGTGCAAGCAGCATGTCAGTTGAAAAAGAAGTATTGATCCTGTTTTCTTGATAACAACTGCTACTAAACAATCAACTTTTTCATTACTTTCTCCTAAGTCAGATCGTCTAACAATTTATCATTCTTTTTTGTCACCAATTTTGGCAATAAAATATTCCATGATGGATGGATGGATGGATAATTTTTCATTTGTTGTGCTTCTTGAATGTTAGTATAGAACTATTCTGTTTATTCTTCAATTGCATCTGTTCTTGGTGCATACATTTGGAAAATTGTGAGATTCAGAGGTTTAGCTTCAATTTATATAATCATTCTGTCATTTTCAACTTGGAAGCTTTCAACTGGTATTTGTTACAGTGTTATTGCATTCCTTCTGAAGCTGTCATTTCCAGAAGTAATGTAATATAAACTCAAAAGTAGCCATTTCCAGTTCAGTTGATCATATTAATACCTATTTAGGTTGTTCTCATTTCTTTCTTGATAATAACTAGCTTTCTATGATTCTCAGTTTATACCAGTGGTTCTCAACCTTGGGGTCGCGACCCCATTTGGGGTCACGACACCATTTCGCGGGGGTCGCCGGGCACCGCCGGCTGCCATTTTGTTTTTTAAATTTTTGTTTTTTTAATTTTTTTTAATTTTTTTAAAAAAATTTTTATTTATTTTTATTTTTTTGGCGCGCGCGCGCCGCGCACACTCAGATCCGCCCGTCGCGCTGGAAAAAAAAATTAAAAAAAAATTAAAAAAATTTAAAAAAATAAAAAAAAAAATAAAAAAAAAAATGGAGGACCGCAACGGGCGGATCTGCGCATGCGCGGCGTGTGCGACGGGCTGATCTGTGCAGGCGCAGATCCGCACGTCGCGGCCGCCATTTTGTTTTTTTTATTTTTTTTTTAAATTTTTTAAAATAAAAAATAAAAAAAACAAAATGGCGGCCCGCGACGGGCGGATGCGCGCATGCGTGGTGCGTGCGACGGGCCGATCCGCGCATGCGCAGATCCACCCGTCGCGGCCACCATTTTTTTATTATTTTTTTTTAAATGTAACATTTTTTTTGCGGGCACGCGCATACGCGCCCCCCCGGGTTGGGGTCACAGTGCGCATGGGCGGGGCAAGTGGGGTCTCAACCTCAGTAAGGTTGAGAACCACTGGTTTATACAGTTTTGTTCATTTTCTTCTTTTGTCATAGACTTCATCAGTATTTTGCAATCCAGAGGCGTTTTCCATCCGGGATTACAACTTTATAGACTAGTTTTAGAGGGTTATTTTTCCCCAATGACATTCTTGATACCTACTAGCCTCGGGTCCCACTTGTAGTGCTATCTTTGAGCTTTTTTGTGAACATTTTGATTAAATTTTGATTTTAATACTGGAATAGGTCACCAGATCTTTGCTAGCCCTCCCTAGTTATTTGAGCTTAGGACTGGCATATAAAAAAATCCCTATGGGTGGTATGTGACCTCAAGGATTTCTCAGTGTCAGCTACCTCATCCATCTGTCAATGAAACTGTCATGGTTCCAATAGATGAGACCAGTAAAACAGAATTCCAAGACAAGAGGTTTCCTTAAAGAACATGCTTATTGGCTACAAAGTATCAGCATAGTCAAAAGTGAAACCAAGTCTGGAGTTCCCTCCAAAGTATTACAATGTTACAAAGCTGAACTTCCCACCCCAGCACTATGTAATTAACTACATTCCCCAATAAAATACTTTGGTGGGCTTTCTAACAGAAGGCTCAGCCTGCCAAAAGTCAGGCAGCAATGACCTTGACTTCCATGTGACAAAATATTGTTTAGTCTAACATTAAAGCCATCCATCCTCCCTCCCAGTACTGTGGCAACCGAAAATGAAGCAAAAATGGCTTCAGTTAAGATCATTGCAGTGTTCACAGGAACATCTCATGCAGGCCTTGTCTTGCCATGACACTTCCTCTGTTTGATCTTCTTTCCATGTCTGCTGCTGCTGCCATCTCAGGCATTCTTTCAACTACTCATCTTTTAGTGTCATGATACTGATGTACTTCTGGATACTCTGGATTATGGTACATCCAGAGCAGTGGCTTTAATATTCACCAGATGGAGATAGTGAGTTAATCGACATAGAAATTCCTGTCCCCGGCAATCTAAAAATTATAGGGTTCTCAGTGCATGTAAGATAGATGTATGTGTGGAAAAGAATATCAATCTTGCTGTCAAGCAAAATCAAGCTTGTAATAGTGAGTGCCACACAAAGTGCACTAATCAAACAGGTGGTAAGAAAATAGGGGAACTCAGCACCACACGGGTTATGTAGAAAGTAAACACAGGATTAGTCATAAAGGAGTCAAATGTCTATACACCAACGCACAGAGCATGAGCAACAAACGGTGAATTAGAAATTCAGGTAAATGAGGGCAGATATGATATTGTTTCCATTACGGAAACTTGGTGGGATGAAACCCACAAATGGAACACACAGCTAGAGGGATTTAAAAGAAACAGACCAAATAAAAGAGGAGGTGGAATTGCTCTCTATGTAAGAAATAACTACATCTTTACAGAAATAGAGCACAATGATGAAAACTGTCTTGAATGCATTTGGGTCAATATGAAAGGGGGGGAAATGACATTGCCATAGGTGTATACTATAGGCCACCCAACCAAACAGGTAATAGATAAACTTTTTGCTAATCAGTTAACTAAGGTATGTAGGTACAATAGTAATGTGGGACTTTAATTACCCTGACATCAACTGGGAGACAAACACTGCACCAAAAATCAAACAGATTCCTGACAAACCTAGTAGACAACCTTGACTCCGAAAAAGTAGAGAAGGGAACTAGGGCAGGGGTGGCGAATCTATGGCACGCGTGCCAGAGGCAGCACTCAGAACCCTCTCTGTGGGCACACGCACTATGCCCTGGAGATGGCAACTGTCCCTCTTCAACCAGCTGCCTGCTAAGTCGCTGAGGTCCCACGTGGCTAGATGCATCCCAGCATAGCTGGTTTCCCTCCCCCCGTCCCATCCCTCCTGGCCTCACATGCTCTCCTTTTCCCAGGCACGTCCCACTGCATCGCCTCCTTAGCTGTCGCCTGGCCGTCCAGCTCAGAGGTGGCTTCTCTGAACTGCTGGGGGCGGGCTGCGGAACCCCAGAGTGCGTCGGTCGATGGGCCGGCAGGCTGTGGCTGCTGACGGACACTGTTGGCCCCCATGCTCTCACTGGCCTCTGTGCGTCAACAACGGCCCGAATCGCGCATGTGCGCCGCGATGGGCTGATCCGCGCATGCGCGACGTGTGCAACGGCCCAAATCGCGCATGCGCCGCGCGACGAGCCGAATGGGGAAAAAATGGCGGACCCCCCAAAAAATAAATGGCCGACCCAAAAAATGGCCCGCATTGCACATGCGCGGTGCGACGGCCCGAATCGCGCATGCGCGGCGCGACGGCCCGCATTGCGCATGCACGGCGCGACGGCCCACATTGCAAAGGGGGGAAAAATGGCCGACCCCCAAAAAATGGCTGACCCCCCCCAAAAATGGCGGACTGCAGTGTTTGGCGACCCCCGTGAAATGGTCATTCGACCCCAAATGGGGTCGCGACCCACAGGTTGAGAACCGCTGCTCCAGAACAACAGGCTTTCCAGGCGTTCAAGGAAGCCTTCATGAAGGAGCCCATCCTAAAGCATCCTGACCTGCAACGGCTGTTTGTTGTGGAGGCGGATGCCTCCGACATTGCTATTGGGGCGGTGTTACTCCAGACGACGACGCCCGGCAGTGCCCTCTTCCCTTGCGCATACTATTCACGGAAATTGAATCCGGCGGAGCGCAACTATACCATCTGGGAGAAGGAGCTACTGGCCATTAAATTGGTGTTCGAGGCCTGGAAGTATCATCTGGAAGGGGCGCGACATCAAATCGAGGTCCGGATGGATCATAAGAATTTAGAAAGCCTGCAGACTGCTCGGAAATTGAACTAACAGCAGATCAGATGGTCTCTCTTCTTTGCAAGGTTCAATTTCCATGTAACGTACATACCCAGCGGTCACAACCCAAGAGCGGATGCTCTGTCCAGGAAGCCCGAATATTCCCGAGCAGAAGACAAACTTCTGCCCTGGACAGTGCTCCCCATCGAGTCTTTTGCTGCAATACGGGAGCCGATAGATGTACGGGCTCGGATTTGGGAGGCACAGCAACAGGATGGGTGGGTAACTCAGCAAAAAGAGGAGGTGGGGCCCAATTCCCCATGGACAGTCACAGATGGACTCTTCCACTATCGTGACCGGCTCTATGTTCCGGGAGGGCCGCTCAGGGGACTCATCCTCAGCCAGTGTCACGGCAATCCGGCAGCGGGCATTTTGGCCTGTTCAAGACCCTGCACTTGGTCTCCCGTACCTTTTGGTGGTCTCGAGTCAGACACGACGTCCAGGCCTATGTTACGTCCTGCATCCCATGTAGGCAGGCCAAGTCAGCGACGGGCCCCGCATGGACTCCTACAGCCCCTGCCGACACCTAAAAGACCCTGGGGGGCTGTGTCCATGGACTTCCTGACAGACTTACCCCCGTCTTCTGGATTCACGACAATGTTCATGGTGGTGGATATGCTGACCAAGATGGTGCACTTCATCCCGTGCCGTGGTTTGCTGTCTGCCAATGCCAGCACTCGTATGTTCATCCAGAGGTGTTATGGCTGCATGGCCTCCCTGATAGAGTTGCATCCGATAGAGGGGCTCAATTCACAGCCCATTTCTGGCAGGGGTTGATGCAGGCGTTGGATGTCAAGATCTGCCTCTCATCCGCACATCATCCCCAAATTGACGGAGGGACCGAGAAGGTCACCGGGATCCTCGAGCAATATCTGCGTTGCTATGTCAATCAGCAACAGAACAATTGGGCAGACTACCTGGCAGTGGCTGAGTTTGCGTTCAATAACTCGCAGCACACCTCCACGCGGATGACACCGTTCTTGGCCAATGTGGGATATCACCCCCGGTTTTTCTTACTGGTACCAACAGCGAATGAATACATGGCAGAGTTACAGGTGATCCATCGATTGGTGCAGCGATAGTTAGAGAAGGCCAAGGCTGACTACAAAAGGTTTGTTGATTGGTCGAGGTGGGATACGCCTCCACTAACTTTGGGAGATTGGGTATGGTTGTCCACCAGAAACCTACCGTCAACCCGGCCAGCCAAGAAATTAGACCACCGATATATAGGACCGTTCCCAATTGAAGATGTCATCAATCCGGTCGCCTATCGCTTAACTCTGCCACGTTCCCTGCGGGTACATCCGGTCTTTCACAGGTCTCTGTTGATCCCTGAGCAACCGACGTGTCCACTTCGCTGAGCCGACCTTCCCCCACCAGAACAACGTGATGGAAACAATGCCCTCGAGTACGAGGTTGCCAGCATTCGGGACTCTCATTGGGTGAAAGGTCGCTTCCAGTATCTGATCGAATGGAAAGGCTGCAGACCAAAGGAGTTCACCTGGGAGGATGCGTCTACCGTTCATGCTCCTGCCTTGGTGACCGCTTTTCATGAACAATTCCCTTCCCGACCACATCCGGATCGGCAGACCCGGGGGAAGGGCCCTACGGTGAGGGATAGTGTCGTGACTCCGAGCCAGCCTGTGCTCTAAACAGCAGAGTCCGGGGAATCTGAGTAGGTGGGGGGAGGCTCTGAGGAGTTACAAGACTCGCATTCCAGTGAGGAGCCAGACCCCTCCAATCGTGTGTAGGATGTGATGCAGCTGGGTGGGGAGGAAGAGTCAGACTCGGATGTCTCACAGCTGTCGGAAATGAGAGACTTCTGAAAAAGGAGACAAGCTAGGAGAGTAGACCAGAGAGGCTATGGGACAACTCAGGAGAAGGCACTGAGAAGCCATGCCTTGAGGACTGACTTACAAAAGGGGAATGTGTGGGTGGTGCTGGTTGCTGAAGGCAACCGTTGCAAATTACTTCGTGGGAATCTTGTTCTGTTAGTATTGCCGGTGATTACTTTTCTGTTTTGCCTTGTATTTCGTGTGGACAATTTCCTCCCTTTGGTTTGTGTTTTGCTATTTCGGTTTCTGGACTATTTGACAGGTTTGTCACCCATATTAAAAGGGATTTGTTTTCTTTTGGAGTCTCCGGCCTATTTTTCTCAACAGGGGTTTTGTCCTTGTGCCTTTAACAAGGACGGCTATAGGCTGGAACATAACATACAATCACTTAAATATGAGCTAGCAGTGTGCTGCAGCTGCCAAAAAAGCCAACACAGTGCTAGGCTGCATTAATGGGGATAGAATCAATATCATGTAAAGTGTTTATACCACTTTACAATGCCTTGGAAAGGCCACACTTGGAATACCGCATTCAGTTTTGGTCACCATGATGTAAAAAAATGTTGAGACTCTAGATTCTAGAGTCTAGAAAGAGTACAGAGATGTACAGAGTAACAAAAATGATCAGGGGACTGGAGGCTAAAACATATAAGGAACAGTTGCTGGAATTGGTTATGTCTAGCCAAGGGGTAGGCAACCTTGGCTCTTTTATGACTCGTGGACTTCAAGTCCCAGAATTCCTGAGCTAGCATGGCCACCCCTGGTCTAGTCTAATGGAAGAAATGGACGAGGGGTGACATGATAGCAGTGTTCCAATATCGGGTTGCCACAAAGAAGAGGGAGTCAACCTATTCTCCAAAAAGCACCTGAAGGCAGGACAAGAAGGAACAGATGGAAACTAACCAAAGAGAGAAGCAACCTAGAACTAAGGAGAACTTTTTTGACAGTAGAACAATTAATCAGTGGAACAACCTGCCTCCAGAAGCTGTGAATGCTCCAACACTGGAAGTTTTTAAGAAGAAACTGGACAGCCATTTGTCCGATATGGTGTAGGGTTTCCTGCCTGAGCAAGGGGTTTGACTAGATGACCTCTAAGATCCCTTCAACAGCAACAACAACAACATCATTATCATCATCATTATTATTATTACATTAGACGGGTGTCAAATTGCCAGCCGGCTGGCCAGATGATTCATAGCAAAACCACGCCCAACCCAGTGCCAGCAATGGGAAAAAGTCGTGATACGCCGCGACCTGTCATGTGATGTTGCGAGTTTGACACCCCTGCATTAGACCCTCACCTCTTCAGGATTTGTCTTCTCCTTTGGTGATACTTGGATGTTGCTGTTTTCCTTCCCTCCTCATTATGATTCCCATGTGACTGGGATATCAAGGTACTGTATGTCTGCTGTGTGATCCACTGTTAGTTACGCCCCATCAATTTTATCTACCTTTCCTTTTCTTAATACCATCTGGCCACATTTCTCGAGTCCGAATAACATCCCAATTTGTTTATTATATATGTATGTTAGGTGGATCAGCAAGTCGATATCTCATTCACTCTTAGTATATAGCTTGATTTTATCCATGTCAAAGAGGACCTTGTGATTGTCTGAGGGGTATAGGGTTATGCAGAAAAGCAGTGGGGACAGTGCATCCCTTTGTTATATGCTGCACTTGATGGCCACTTGTGCAAGCTGACTTGAGTTGAATTCTAGTACTGTCTTACACAGTCCTATTGAGTTCTTGATGAAGGCTCTCTACTTTTTGGTACATTGAATTTTCTTTTCTAGATAGATTTACTAGATATGTATAAGTTAGATTTAATTTATGGTGGAGATTTAGGTTTCAAAGAGGATTTGATTTGTTAAGTTGGAGATATGAGATCTAAAGACAAACTCATTTAATTTGAACTGTATCACATTTTGCTTAAAAAAAAAAACTCCATGGGCTAAATTAGGGAAGAATCAATATACCTGCATTAATTAATTAATGGTTAATTAATTAACCATTATTTTTTTTGCAAGATGGGATAATAGTGATAGAATAGAAATGATAGTGAATTTTAAGGTTATTAAACTTGCCAGATTTCACCTGGATATTATTAACAGTTTCAATGAATAATTTCTGCTATAACTCTTTTAAGGTACAAGAGAACAATAGAAAAGCTACCTTCACAATGTCTAACAAATTGCCTATGAAAAAATTGTGTTAAATAATGCAGAAAGTACCTTATATTAAAAAAAATACAAAATCAAATTGTTTAAAAAGGATGTTCAAAATTGATATTTCAAACGACTGAAGAATGTACTAAAGAATCTTACTGAGAGATGGTGAAGCTGTGTCTGATCATTGAGTTTTGTCAGGGGCCAGAACAGTTGGTGTATGTAGTTGGCTTCTCCTAGGAAGAATCTCCTTATCACTGGAATGATGTTCTGATATGATAGCTATGGCTTCCTAGCAATATTCTGTCAAAGGTAGAAAGAATTGGCTGGCAAAGTGCAATCCAGTGCACAGAGAAAGTGGCTAACACAGAAAGGTATTTTATGATCAGCATAAAGAAGGTGGAGTACAAAGAACGAAAAAATATAAAAATACATCAGAACGAAAAACTATATATAAAAAACTAAAAATAAAAAAAATCTTTAAAAAGGCTTCTCAGACTTTTGGTTAAGATTAAGTGCAGATCCCAGATCTCCCCAGAGAGAGCAATCATTACTTTATCAGTCCCTCATATTTAAAAAAAGGAAAAAAAGCTTGACTTAGCAGTTGTGTTAACCTATCAGACATACACTTGAGACTTATGCCTACCTCATAATGTAGAATTTTGAAGCATATTTTGATGCAATAATGTATAACAGACTGGTCAGCCTTGAGCCCATAATCAGAATGTCAAGAGTTAAGATGAATTTTCAGTTGAGTTGGCTGGATCAATATAGAAGCATAATATTCCACTGAGTTAAATGAGAACAAAAGTCTTGTAGCTGACTATATTAGGTAAGTTAAGATCTGATAAAATAAATGAAATTCAAAGCAAGATTAGCCATATATTTCAAAAGAGCTTTCATGAAAAACTTAGGATAGAACTCATTGATTGGCCACTGTCAATTTCAGAGACAGTTATACGATTCAGTTCTGGATTCTCTGTAGATGGAAATGAAATTACAATATTGTATATTATTTTTTTAAAAAAAAAACCTCCAGAAGCAGCAGGAAAGTGACCTTGTAAATCCTTATTTTTTTTTTAAATCAACTCTGTAAAGGAAGAAAAAAATGCTTAAAAGCTTATCAAAATGGTGACAGTAATTGGTGATTGAGGCATTTTTTCCAAACTCTTACTTTCACTCAGAAAATTATTATTTCCTTTGAGGTATTTAATTCTGAATTAATTCAGAGTGAAATTGGGAGAACTGACCTGTCTTTGTAGGCAGTCACATTTATTTCTTTATCATTAACAGGATTTATATATTGCACCAGTCAATTCACTAATCTTTGACAATTCCTGTATTTGTTTATAGTAGGAAGAAATAGAATTCAGTTATTCTTGCTTTTTACTTATAATTTGCTTGTTTACTTGTAATTAAGCAACTAAAATGCTTTTAGATTTCAGTATAAAATTCATTTAAAATGCAGCATATTCACCAGCAGATTATAATAATGATTTAAGAATTTTATTGTCTATAACATTACAAAGGATATCATAGTTTGGAAAGGGCCATTTAAGCCATTCCTACAGTAAAACTTTGGTAAACTTTGGTAAAAAGTTTGTTAAAATAACAGTGGCTTTAAATCAACCTAAAGAAGATATTCAGACACAAGCAACTGTACTCAAAGCGGACTTATAGTTGGAAGGATTGTGTCAAGGTAATGATTTATAACAGACATGTCAAACATAAGGCCCGGGGACTGGATGCGGCCCGCAAAGTGGTTTCATGTGGCCCGCGAAGACATCCTGGAAACAGTGAGGGAACAGCCCCCACTGCTTTGGCCCAGGCCAGCCGGGAGGGAGCCAATGTACAATTTTGTGGTGGCCATCTATGCTGAAACGCATTCAGTCTTAGCTCCACAAGGCCGTCTGGAAACAGCGAGGAACCAGCCCCTGCTGCATTGGCCCCACCCCCTGGGTGCATGCTGGGGAGGTGTCACCCTTTGTGAGGAATGAAGAAATGTACCATCGCCTGGAAGTAGCCAGCAAATGGCCCTGGCCTACTTCACATATCCGGCTTGATGGGCTTCGGGGGAGGGGTTTCGGGTGGCAGCGGGGTGCTCTCCTCACAGTGCCGAGAGGCTGAGCCGGGTGGCGCAAAACTGATGAGAAGTGCAATGCTGCCTAGCTTCCAGCCTGCCCAGTTTCAGCAGGCAGCAAGGTGCAAAGCTGGCGAGCTTTGCACTACCCGGCTGAACCTCTCAGTACTGTGAGGAGAGTGCCCCACTGCCTGCCAAGACCGGGCAGCCTGCGGGCTGGGCGGCGTTGTGCTTCTTTTTGGATTTGTGCTGCCTGGCTCAGCCTCTTGGTGCTGTGAGGAGAGCGCCTCGCTGCCTGGCGAAACTGGGTAGGCTGGGGGCTGGACGGCATTGCACAGGTAACGTTGACTCTCACGCTGCTCATGGCATCCCCTCCCCCAGAGCCCACCAAGCCAGATATGTGAAGTAGGTGAGGGCAATGTCCTGGCCACTTCCAGGCGATGATGCATTTCTTCATTCCTCACAAAGGGTTACACTTCCCCAGCTGTGTTTCTTGCCTGTTTTTCTCCCTCCCTCATCTCAAATATTTTCTCATCACTTTGTACTTAGGAATGTAGGAAGGAAAGAAAGAAAGGAGAGGGAGGGTCTGACAGAAGTCCTGCCTTAGTCCTGCCCTGCTGCCCTTTCACCTTTCCCCCTCCTCCTGGTCTATCCTGGGGGGTCTCCCATCCTATTGCTAAGGAAGCTTTGGATCCAAAGCCAAGTCTCCTCTCATGGGGAGTGAATGGGCCTCCCTCTGACTTTGCCCTCGTACCCATCATGAACAACCTGGCTAAGGAGAGCAAGCACAGCAGCTTTGAGGAGGAGGTAAATGCAGCTGGGTGTAAATTTTGGGCCTGCTTTGTTAAGAGGGGAAACTAATATTTATTTATTTATTTATTTGGGTTTGTATGCCGCTCCTCTCCGGGGACTCGGAGCGGCTAACAACACATATATAACAGAAAATTACAATATTTTTGCAATATATTTATTAGTATTCAACTAGGGGGGATAATATATGTATATATGTTTCTTTTTCCTTGTAATGCACATTTGTCTTTTGTTTTTAATATTTTGTCTATCTTTGTTTTATTTCTGTAATTTTTTTGGAGTTTGTATTTTACCTTAACTTTCTGAATAAAATTAAAATTTTAAAAAAAGAAGTAGACATAGTACATGCAGTTAAAGAAGTGCTGATTTAAATATAAAGTGTTTTTCCCCCCCTCTGGCATCTTTGTACTGAGATTAATTCTGTCCAATTTTCATTTGACATTTTCATTTCACTTAATAGTAGCATGTACTTGAATACATTATCTTTAGTGAAATCAATATATATATATATATAAAGACCTTTTAGCCAACATAAGACTTTTGGAAGCAGTTGGTGTTTAACAACTTATTTCTAAATAATACATTTTGGAAGTAGAACAACTTATGGTTGAAAACAATCTATTGAAGCAAGGTGTTATGACAACAAAAATTAACTAGGTTTATGTAGAATGACATACTGTAGTGATAAAAACATTAAATTAGAGTCAAAAGCTGTATTTTTGAAGTAACCTCATCCATCTTAATATCATCTCTGAAAGGTAGTTTGTTCTAACATTACTAACACTAAAACAGTAGTGTTAGTAATTATTGTTGATCTAGAACATGGGTGTCAAACTCCCCGCGACATGTGACATGTTGTGATGTATCGCAACTTTTTTTGCATTGCCGGAGCTGGAGTGGGTGCAGCCTCCACATAATGCAACCGGCCCATGGGCCGGCAGTTTGACACCCCTGATCTAGAAAGACACAGTTCAAAATTATAACAATATTTCTACTTTCTAGGTATGATTTCTCTTTCTTTTCTGTCTCTATGTTTGGTATGATAATAACTTGAACACATTGCTTTTTTTCTGTGATTATGTATAGCATGTAGGTATTTTGGCAAAGTAAAGAAGCTATGTAATTAATCATTTTGGGGAATTAAATAAATCAATAAATATATTAAAAACCATGCACGCAAATTGTGTCTGTGTATTTATATATTGTGAAAGGGAAGCAGTGTAAAACATTTTAAAAAATCAATGAGGAAATGACTTTCTATTGAAATGAAGAAAATAAAAATAACTGTTATTTGGAATGGAATTCGTTCTCATTTACCAACTATTCAAAGTCATGGCATCCCTCCAAAAGCTGCTTATGATCCAGTCTTGTAGTTGTGGTTGCTGCAGCACCTCTTGTGGGAATTCACCCTTAAAACGCAGTGCCCTCTAACTATATCCTGCCCCGTTCCCAGTCGCAGCAAAGCCTGCTTTGCTTTGCTAACTTGAGCTCTGCAGCATTCTGCAGCACTAGAATGCTGTGGAATGCTAGAGCTTGGAGTAGCAAAGCAAGGTCCTCCGTTGCTAGACCACATAGCACATCCTTGGCAGTGGCCACCATTTTCCTAATGGCCACAATCCAATTTGGCTGCTCAAAAAATGGTGGCCACTTCTGGAATTGCTCAATGTGGCTCAGTAACAGAATGGCTGTACTTCTTCCCTATTCTGCGCTCCAGAGATCTTCAAAGGGTAAGTGTGCAGTGGTTGATGGGGGGTGGGTGGGGAGGAAGCTTAGTCCCTGTAGGGCCCTGATGGTGGTGGCGGGAAATCCTACAGGAATTGGGGGGAGAAGCATGCCCAAGGACTATGGGGACCCCAAGCAGTTGGAAGCAGAGCATGAGGTGTCTCAGAATACAGGAAGATTTGGGAGCCCAGGGACTTCTGCTGGTCCTCCCAGGACCTCCCCCACCCCTGAGGCATCCTGTTCTGTTTAATGATTGATTAGGGAGAGCAGGGATGCATAAAAACAACAACAATAATAAAGTTGGAAGTGACCTTGGAGGTCTTCTAGTCCAATCCCCTGCTCAGGCAGGAAATTCTATACCATGGATTGACAACCCGCAGCTCCAGAGCTGCATGCGGCTCTTTGACCCATCTCCTGTGACTCTGGAGCTGCCTCCTCCTCCCCTTCCTCCTGCTGCCCCCCGGCCGCAGTCCCGGTTGGGGCGGCATTGGTGGCAGCATCGCTCCCTGGGCCGTCCCCGGCCACCGAGCTGGCTATGCGTCTTCCCAGGCCGGGTGGGGTGGTAGTCCTGGCTGGTAGTCTTGGCTGGGGTGGCGGCAGGGGGGCATCGCTTCCTGGGCCATCTCCGGGCCACCAAGCCAGCTACGTGTCTCCCCAGGCCGGGCCGGGCGGCAGTCCCAGCTGGGGTGGCAGCAGGGGGACATCGCTTCCTACGCTGTCCCCGGGCCGCTTCCTGGGCAGCCCAGTCAGCCACGCATCTCCCTGTGCCGGTCTGGGCGGCAGTCCTGGCAGGGGCGGCGGGGCATCGCTTCCTGGGCTGCTCCCCGGGTAGCTGAGCCAGCCATGCATCTCCGCGGTCCAGTCCGGGCAGCTGTCCTGGCTGGGGTGGCGGGGCATCGCTTCCTGGGCTGCCTGCTGGGCAGCCGAGCCGGCCATGCATGTCCGCGGGCCAGTCCGTGCAACAGTTCCGGCTGGGGGGTCGGCGGGGCATTGCTTCCTGGACCGCTCCCCGGGCAGCTGATCACGCATCTCCCCAGGCCGGGCCTGGTGGTAGTCTTGGCTGGGATGGCGGTGGGGGGCATCGCTTCCTGGGCCGTCCCCGGGCCATCCCCTGGGCAGCCAAGCCGGCCACGCGCCTCCCTTTCAGCACCTTCTACTGCCTCCTGTCCCCTCCCCTCCCTGCCCCTTCATCACCATCTGCCTTTCGTTCTCTCCTGATCTGGAGAGAGAGAGAGAGGCAGAGGTAAGAGAGAGAGAGGGAGACTTGTTCTCACGAAGAACCAGTGGGGGCAAGGCGAGGTAAGTCAAAAGACGCAGAACTTTCGTGCTAACATTTCCCAAACCCTTGTTATCCCTGCCACAGACTCGGCTCATTCGCCCTTACTCTCTCTCTCCGGACGAGGTTGCTCGCTTCAAATGATTGGCTACTGAGGCCCTGGAGCCAGGCAGGCGGGCAAGTCTCGACTGCAGCATTTTGTTGCTGTTGTTTTGCACGCACAGCACTGGCTGAGAACAGAGCCAAGCAAGCTCTGTGGTTGGAAGTCCCTGCGGCTTGGGAGCCATGATCTTCCCCCTCTCAGTCCCAAATCCCAAGCAGGATTCACCACATTGGGATTGGAAGTGAGCGGGGAGGAGATAGTCTGTCTCTCTTTCTCCCCTCCTCCCTTCCTCGCCAGCTACTGAGGCTCCCTGCTGGGCGCAGTTGGCCTGAAGCAGAGGAGGGTCGGGCCTTTCAAAGCGTGACATTGCAACGGATGGGAGAGCCTTTCAGGAGGGTGCAGATGAACTGTAACTCTCCAGATATTGCTAGCATACAGTGTTTGCAGTACCGGCAGCAGGATCAATGCTAAGTGAGAGGTGCTGGCATTTCTCTTTGTCAGAATGTGGTGAATCCCTGATTGCCCATGTCTAAGGGAGGAAGTTAAATGATTTGGTAGGTGTACTGGTTCTCTTAGTAAAGGGGGTGGAGATGAAGAGAAAGAGAGAGGGAGAGGAAAGAGAAAGAGAGAGGGAGAGGAAAGAAAGAGAGGAAAGAAAGAGAAAGAGATGTTGTTGTCTATTCCTAGCTTCTTGCTTGACTACTGAAGTTTCTTTTAGGTAAGCTATATTAAGCTGATCATCAATGTGTGCACCTTATCTAAGTAACTTGTATATGCTTCCTGAATTGTAGTGCCTGGAAGCAGTAAAAGAAGGTAGCCAACTTTTTCTTGATATATTTAATAATGTATCTAAAGCTTTTTACACAATATTCGGAGGAATATTAAAAACAAGCACTAACTTTGCAATTAATGTTATATTTTTTGTGCATGACAATTATGGGGTTTTATGACTACTCCATTTGTCTTTCCAGAACATTCTGAAACAACTGTTATGTAGGACAGCCCCATGTCTCCCTGCAAAGTCACATAATGAGTAATGTGGGTACTTCATCATTGTGAGGAGTAGGCATGCCCCAAATGTTTTGAATTCATTCCGGTTTGCATGCTTTGTTTTTAAAACTCCTTTGATTCAAGAATATTTGTTTTATTTCTTCCCATTCATTTTAGCAGTATGTAAAAAACATATTCAAAATTATTTGTTTCCTAAATGAATGAAAGACGTGATCTTGAATATGAAATACTCTGTGTTGAATGAGAAAGTTTCTGAACTTTAAATTGGGATTTTCAAATTGAAAATCCTTACCATGCCTCCCTGACTCTCATGGCACCACCCTTGTGCATCTTCTCTGGTTGTCTCCATTGTACCCTCCTTGAGCTTGCTGTACCTCCCTTGCATCCTTGCAACTGTACATAATGCACCATCAATTTATGGTTCTCATTTAGCAATTATTATTAATTGTAATAATTAGAATTATTACATATAGTAGTATTTAGTATTTTAACTATTAATAAGTTGAAGTTATGAAGTTGACTCAGTTGTATTCAAGAATATATTTTGTATAACTGTACTTTTCTGGCATTAATGGCTGAAGTTTACTTTGAAGATCTAAATTGTGAGAACAATTCAGACATTAGGATGTACAGTAAAATTGCCCATGAAGGAGAATATTTAGTTACTGTACATCATTCTCTCTGAAAAGTCCTCTTTTCCGTTCTTGTTTTTCCATGCCTAATTTAAAGCTGCTTGGTTAAAAGATATAGAAGAATGGAAACAAAACAAATAAGTTATTGTGGTGACACGATTCCCGTGTGTTCTTTGTACATAGTAAGGTCCATTTATCTATAATAGTGTAATAACAGCGAGTAAAATATAGTATCACTTCAGACATTATCCATATCATTATTAGAAAGATCAATTATAATTATGAAATGACAAGTAAGAATAAGAGGGCATGAATTGAAATTGTTTTTTATTTAATATATTTATCTTTATATTAACTATAATTTGTTATGATGTACAAATTTGGAACCATGAAAGTAGGAGAGCTAAGAAGATAGCATATGAGATCACATATTTCTGTTGATTGTTCTTTAAATGTACTTTTTCCAATACCATAATTTATTTACAGTTCAGGTCTTTTGGCTTGTACTTTTTAGCAGAGCTCTGAGTGAGTCACAGAATAAAATTAAAAATAGGCAAAAAATGACAATAATTTAGGCATACTTTCAGGAGGTTTTTGCAGAAGGAGTGGCAGAACCTGGGGATGGAGTCAAAAGATTAATTAGCCTAAGAGTTTCTCCATAGCCACAAATGGATTAAGTCCAACCCCCTCTTGAATTCCATTTACCTTATCTAATGTCAAAATAGTGCTAATCCATTAATTGAGTAGATTCCTGTGCATAGACATCAATAGTAATAAGTCAGTTTAATTGGAACTAAACCTATGTCCTAGCCTTTTGCTCCTGATAGTTTTTATGATATTGTTCATTACATTTCCCCCCTTCAAATTTCTATTCATCTAATTGTAGTGTGCATTTGTTCCAATTCATAATTTGCAAATGTGTTCTCAAACTATGGCATTAAAAAGCAAATGACATTGATGGGAGCTTTCTTCCTGAATAAATAAGGCTATAGCTCTTTTTTTTTCTTACGTAATAGGCAAAGAATGAAAAATTTCATTCACTTATAAATTTGGAGCAACATGTATTGCTCCAAATGTTCACTGGACTTCTTATAATTTGTAACTTATTGATCAAATGACAATTGAATTCAGTTTTAGTTAGAGAAATTTGATAGCTGAAATTTTTTGGTCAGATACTTATAAAACTGTTCGTTGTTGCTTTTGGCTTGTTTTAATTAGTCAGAAGAGATTTGCTGTATTAATCAAGGGGCTTTAAATATCTTCCTTCTAGAAACGCTCCAAGTTGCTTTTAAGATGACACATTCTGGCCAGTAATATGAATTAGTTGTTAAAACTATTTTAAAGTCAATTTTAATTTTTTTATTACATAATAACCAGGTTGATAATAAATAACATGTATATTAACCTTAAAATTAATTTCTAAAATTAATCAGTGTCTTTTATCATCTAGGGTTTTCTATGTACTGTAATATTCATATACCAAACTTATCAAATGTAATGGTGATTTGCATATGATGAAAATTAACTGATATAGTTTGCCCGGTAGGTTTGCCCTGATAGCGTTTGAACTTGTTTCAATGTTAATTCAACACTTGTTTCAATGTTCAATGTATGATTTTTTTACTTAACATTATTTAAGACAGAGGTGGCAAAGGCTTATATTTGAGTTCTTTTTTCTGGTCAAAATTTGCAGAAGCAGTTAGACAACTGTAAGTGCCCACGTGACACTCGCTAGCCCTGCCCCGTTTTTGCTGCATGGCCGCTAGCACCACCCCATTTTTGCCTTGCAGCACCCTGTTTAAGTTGCACAGTGCCCCATTTTTATCAGGCTGCCGCAAGTGGGAGTGAGTGGCCAGCCTGTCCAGCAGGCCATGGCCCGGTAGTGGGCCGCGGGCCACAGTTTGAGGACTCCTGTCTTAGAAGAAAGAATTCCTCCCTTATCAATGCTCAATGTAAAAATCAGACAGTTACATCACTGTTTCTTCTTACCAAACCAATACACTCTGACAGTTAATTTCAAGGGGGAGGTAATTGGTAATTATTAAAATTAAATCTAGACATTTAAACTGCTAACCTTCAGCTATGGCGAAATGATTCAGAAAACTGAGACATAGGTTTGACTATAGTTTAGTGTAATTACAGATGTAGACTGGTGATTTTTTAAAATCTTCAATGTGACGATTGTATTGCAAATACTTTTTTCAACATTGAAGTATTTTTGTTAAATGTGATATTTGATTTCATTTTCAAGATAGGCAGCTTATTTTTCATATTGAAAGTTTTGTCATAAGGCAGACAGTATTCAGTTTAGTATTCATAAAACAAACATGATAGAGCAGTGCAAGTAGTTTTACATACCAGTATTTTAATCTGTGCAGTAATGCTTCTTCTATCACTTGCTTCTTTGTTTTCTCATGTAACTGCTGATATTGCCAACTTATATCTGTCAAGCTTAGGTCCCACTTTTTTTTAATACAAAGGACTGTTATCTACAGCATTTCCCTCCTATTTCCATATGCTTATGGAAAAAGTACCTTTATGCTTTTAATCAAATATTAGATGCGTGCAAGAGGAAGATACTCAAGTATTATTAATTATTGTTTGTTAATGCTGTTGAGTGCTGAGAATATATTTGGCCAAACAGCATATATAATTCTAACATACATGCATTCAAAACTTCTTGTGGAAGGAGAAGTTGATACAAGAAAGGACAAAGAGTAGGATAAAGACTAAAAGTGCATTCTAACAAATTTGGGGAAAGAAAGAGACAAAAATAGCTAAGTGAATGCCACTGTAAATTTTGTTCAATCCTCTATGTTTCTATGTTCTATAATTAAATCACTTTTTTCTTTCAATCAAAAATGTTTCCTAATTAATATAGTACATACAGTGTAACACGTTCTATTAATTAGCAAAAGTAGATAGAAATTTTCAGAATGCAAGCATAGGCATGTTACTGCACAGAAATATTGATGGATTTTTTTCCCTCATTCCTCTGTTCTTCATTCTCATCTAAATTTTTACAAATTTGAGAGGCAAATGAACCTATGATATTTCACAAAGATGCTTCTCTTACAGTTTTAGATATGGCTTATAAAAAGATACTTCTCACGTACATGAATCTGAAACTAGTATATTTAAAATTCAATTTTTCTAGTTTCATAAAATACGTTATGCCAGAACTGTGTGGTATTTAATGCTAAAATGACATTTACTGTTTCATTTATAATTTCTGCTACTGCAGAATTGTTCTTATAGAGAAGTGACTAATACTAATACCTTGTATTGTATTAAACTAAACTATCACCTTAATATTTAATAATTATTGAAATACATGATATGATTAGGTTATTTTATTAACAGAATGGAAAATGATGCATGTAACAAAGCAAAATAATACTTAATTTTAAATGAAAATTAAACATAATTGTATTATCATCATAGCAGTAAAATTAGGACACATATTTCCCTAGAAGACAAACTAATATTATGTAAGATGACAAAATGTGGGATTGCTTCTTAGCTTTGCAACAAAAGTCAATTTTAAAGTATATGTTATCAATAGAGTATATTTATAAAGAATATCCTTTTTTTTCCAGGCTGTTGGCTGCTATGAATCGTTAATATTAAAAGCAGAAGGAAAAGTTGAATCAGATTTCTTTTGCCAGTTAGGTCACTTCAACCTTTTATTGGAGGATTATCCAAAAGGTAAGTCTATTATAATTTATTTTAGTATTTTTTCCCCCCAGAATCCTAGATCAAAATACTACATATATAGTACAGTACTTACATTTTTTCCCTTTTTTAGAGAGGTAAGATTATACAAAATACATAAAAAAGCAATAACAAGGAAAATAAATTAAGGGAAGGAGATAAAATAAAACCCCACCAAATTCATTTTAAATCAATACCATTCATTTTTCTTCTCTACATCTTTCTATCCACGCAAATCATTTTTGCTTCCATCATGTCCATTTACATACTAAGTTTTGATCTTCAAACTTTTCTGATGATCTCAATTTCTTCTAACCGCAATTTTCTCAGTGTTTTATTTCCTCTGAACTCATTTTCTCTTTCTTCATTTATTTTTAGTGATTAGTTATTCCTTATATCTGTATGGTCAAATAATCTTATTTCTTTTGTACCGGTCACATTGTTGTTTCCAGTCTCCATTTGTTCCTACCCAGCCATTGATATTCTCAATCTTATCTCTTCTGAATTAGTCTGTTCCCTTCTGTATTTCTTTTGATATACCTAAGTCCCGTTTATGAAGTGGGCAGGAACATAATCCATTTTTGTTTGTTTCAACATTCATTTCTTGCCATAGACCAGTGGTGGCGAACCTATGGCAGCGTGACCGCATGGGGGCCGACAGCATTCAGCAGCAGGGGCTGCATAGCCCACTGTGAATACCTGGCTGGCCCTCCAACAGCAGCACCGGCAGCACACAGAGTCAGGGGAGCACGTGATGTGGACCGCCAGACACACCTACTCCATCCCATCTCCTCAGCTCCCTCGAAGGTTTTGTCCTTGGCCTGCAGGTGGAGCACATTCCCCTTGCGCACCTCAGTACTTACCGCGGCTGCCAGCTGCTCGCACAGGTCCATTAGGTCACCGCCCAGAGCTCTAGGTCTGCCCAGCACGAAGAAGGCAAAGCGGTTGGCTAGGAAGCCCTGCGTAGAGGTGGCAGAGCATGCCCAGGACCAGCAGGCAAAAGGCCACCCTGAGTGGGGAAAGCCGGATCACCATCGACATCATGGCCGACCAGGCCCAGCAGAGATGGGAAGGCACGCAATCCTAGCTGGGACTGGGGGGCCATGGCGCCGATGGGGATCTGGCTTTCTCCACTCAGGGTGGCGTTTTGCCTGCTGGCCCTGGGCGTGCTGTACCACCTCTACTCGAGCTTGCTAGCCAGCCGCTTCACCTCCTTTGTGCTGGGTGGAGCTGTTGCTCTGGGTGGCAGCGGCCCAAGGTGGGGCCAAGGTGCATCAGGTGCGCAAGGGGAACAGGCTCCACATGCAGGCCAAGGGCAAGATCTTCAGGAGGCTGAGGAGATGACCAGCAGCAACCTGCTCTCCAACCTCAAGCAAAAACAGATGGGATGAAATAGGTGCATCTGGCGGTCTGCATCACGTGCCAATGGTGTCAGGCAGCCGCTGCCCTGGCCCCTGCCTCCCCTTGCCTTGCCCTCAGCAATGGCACCCCCTCCTGCCCCTTGCCTCACCCTGCAGGACAAACCTCCTGCCCACTGCCCCACCCTCCAGAGACCCCCTGGATCTCCCACAACCATGCCTGGCCCACATAGGCATCCCCCCACGAGCAATATGACCACTGCAGCCACGTCCACCCAGCGGGCCACACTCACCCGGTCCTCGAGGGCACCACAATGCGTATGTAGCACTTTGTGATAAATAAGTGGGTTTTGGGTTGTGGTTTGGGCACTCGGTCTCTAAAAGGTTCACCATCACTGCCATAGACTATGTAGTATCAACTACATTTCTAGTAGCATTTGCATAGCTTAAATTTTTTGCACTCATTTTGTGATGTCAAAATTCAACTAAGACAAGCAAATGTATCTATTTCCTCTAATTTTTTGTCATTTATGTATAACTTGCAATACTGAATTCTGTTGTCTCTTTCAGACCAAACTATTTTTGCCTTTAGTACCTTTATTTTCAAGTACCGTGTTTCCCCGATAGTAAGACACCCCCGATTGTAAGACGTATCGGGGTTTTCAGGGGGTCGGCTAATATAAGCCGTACCACGAAAGTAAGACATATTACTCCTGCCCACTTCCGCCTCCTGCTTAAAATACTTAAATACTTAAAATACTTAAATACTTAAAATACTTAAAATACTTAATATACTTAAAATACTTAAAATAAAACTGACAATTGTTTTCCAATCAATATAAGCCGTACCCCGAAAGTAAGACATAGTGGGGCTTTTGGGGTTAAAAAGAAATTGTGACGCTGTCTTGCTTTAGGGGAAACACGGGTACATATTCCTTACTCTATCATACAGGCTAATACTTGCTAAAATTATATGAGTTCTTAGACAACAACCTATTATATTGTCTACATGCAGAATTACATGTATCTTTATGTCTCCAACAAGCACATTTCTAATGTCACCATGGGCATTCCTTACATATAAATACATTGAACCAGTCAAAGGCACATTGTTACCAGCACTCATTCATTCTGTTTCAGCAATCATTTCTCCTTTCACATTGCCTCTTCTCCTTTATTTATTTTTCTCCCCGAAGATTCATTTCTGATATTACCTAAAATGCTATGTCTCAAATTCAGAATCTCTCATCATCACTGTTTCTTTCATAATGAACAGTCAGATCACTCATGCTTTTTAGGTGCATTTCTTTGCCATGTGCTTGTGTGTAGGTTAATGCTTAAACTGAATGGCCCATCACTCTTTGTATATTCTTGTTCCCATCCATCTGTTCATATCCTTTAAGGAAAATAATTTTTCTTTCAAGATTGCACGCATTTAGAAGTTTTTCTCAAGCCCATCCGTGGTTCTTTCATAACTAGCAACTATTGCCAACATACAGAACAAGATAGATGACACAATTCATACTTCCTGATATACATTTTACTAGTTTAATATATAATTAAACCTATATCTTGAGGGTGAAGGTTCGTTCTCCAAGCTTCTGGGTTGGTTTCCGAACATTTCGTTACCAGGCTAGGCAACATCTTCAACAGTGTTTAGATCAGTGGTTCTCAACCTTGGGGTCGCGACCCCATCGCGGGGGTCGCCGGGCACCGCCGGCCGCCATTTTGTTTTTTTATTTTTATTTTTTTTTAATTTTTTAAATTTTTTTTTAAATTTTTTTAAATTTTTTGGCGTGCGCACGCTGCGCATGCTCAGATCCGCCCGTCGCGCCGGAAAAACAAAATAAAAAAAAAACAAAAAATAAAATAAAAAAAACCCAAAGTGGCGGACCGCAACGGGCAGATCCGCGCATGCACGGTGCGTGCGACGGGCCGATCCATGCAGGCGCAGATCCGCCCGTCACGGCCGCCATTTTTTTATATATTTTTTAAAAAATAAAAAAAAAATAAAAAAAACAAAATGGCGGCCCGCGACGGGCGGATGCACGCATGCGTAGCGCATGCGACGGGCCGATCCGCGCATGCACAGATCCGCCCGTCGCAGCCGCCATTTTGTTTTTTTGGGGGGGATTTTTTAAAATTTATTTTAAAAAAAAAATTAAAAAAAATTAAAAAAAACCAAAATGGCGGCCCGTGACGGGCGGATGCGCACATGCGTGGTGCGTGCGATGGGCCGATCAGTGCATGCGCAGATCCGCCCGTCGCGGCCGCCATTTTGTTTTTTTTGTTTTTTGATTTTTTAAAAAAATTTTTAAAAATTTTTTTTTGGCGCGCGCACATGCGCGCACGCCCAGGTCAGGGTCGCGGCGCGCATGGGCGTGCCAAGTGGGGTCTCAACCTTAGAAAGGTTGAGAACCACTGGTTTAGATTTTACCTAGCCTGGTAACGAAACATTTGGAAACCAACCCATAAGCTCGGAGAATGAACCTTCACCCTCATCCTACACCCGAGCTACAGATATTCACCACTATTGGAAACCTATATCTTATCTCTGCTTATGTTATTTTATGTGAATTAGATTTCCTAAGCTAAAAAACTACCTCTGAAACCTCTCAATCTGCTACTACTTAGAAAATACTGGATTGTCATTTGAATAATGCTATCAATAATTCTACTTTTGGAATTACGGTATATTGATAAAAGGGCCATAAAATACCTTGTATTGTTTTTTGGTTCTTACTGTTAGCTGCTTGAAAAAGATAAATTTCTGAAAATAATCAGGGTAGAGAAGTCTGGAGTATATGCATTTCTTTTAAGTTAAGTTTTTGAAGATAGTAGTTAAGGGCTAGATTAAGAACACTAAATTCTTTTAAGTTATCACAGTTTGTTTTTATTTCAAGTACATGTATTATGAAAAATGTCATCCTGAAACACAATAGTATATATGCATAAGCAGTCTTGTTCATAAATAATATATATTTGGTTAACCATTCGGAGTATAATCTATATTGATACTTGGTATAGTCATGTGAATACTTCAGTAACATTTCTATATACAAGGAAAAAAAAATCATGTTGCTCCGTTACTGAGAAAATCCGAGTACTCTAGACAAATAGAGTATGCATGTTTATGTACAGATCGTTCTTGATTTAAAACAATTCATTTAGTGACCATTTAGTGACCAGCACTGAAAAATGAATTATGACAATTTTTCACACTTACAACCATTGTAGCACTCTAGTCATTTGATCAAAATTCAGGCGGCTCACGTTTATGATGCTTGCAATGTCACATGCTCACTTTTTGCGACCTTCTGACAAGCTAAGTTAATGGAGAAGCCAGATTCACTTAACAACTGTGCACTAGTTTACAACTGCAGTGATTCACTTAACAACCATGGGAAGAAATCATAAAGTGGGGCAAAATTCATTTAAAATCTGTTTCGCTTAGCAACAGAAATTTTGGGCTCGACTATGGTCTTAAGTCAAGGACTATCTGTATTTATCAAATTGGAACAATGTAACTAGTACAGTAGTGAATTTAGTATTGAAACATATCTTTGTTATTGTGCCAATGTTTTATGCTAGTGCAAAGATAAATTTAAATCAATTTTCTTTAATCTTGCACACTGGCAATACATTCAGATTTATGGTATATTCATTACTAGTACTAATTTCTTATGAAGTTGAGCTCGAGTGATTTCATCCTTGTTAGACTGGAAGCAAAGCAACATTATCTCAACATACAGTGTTTTTACATCATTGGGCAACTCTCATAGCTATGGGGGAAGGGCATTCTATTTGCTTTTTAGATTATATGTTTTTTAGTTTCAATATTGATGTTGTCTAAGGACCAGGATTGGTCTGCTTGAGTAAACCTTCTTGATATTTCCTTTCCTATTTATACAGAAAGATTTTAGGAGAAAAAGACAAATACTGTTTTTCTTACTTCTGCTTTATTATATGTCAATTATTTACCCAAGTTTGGAATTGGGTGGTATCCTTGAATCTGATTTGTTCATGATGTCCCACAATGAATTTAAGATTTCAAGAAAATATCATTTGGGAAAATAGATTCCTACTAGAGTCCCTAACTTTTTACAATACACATGGAAATCAATGGAACTGTTCAAAATAATGAAGACTTTTGCTTTATACTCTTCTCCAGGATTGTGGTTTTTTTTATTCCCAGTAGTATTTGATAGGAGAAAATCTGGAGAAAAAAATGATATGTATTTATATGTGCATGTATGTTTGTATGTACATATACACACACACACATATATATATACACACACACATGCACAAACATGCACACATATATTTACAGAGGGGGAGAACATTTTTTAATTAACTTTATTTTTGTATGATTTAATTTTTTAAAAAAACTTTATTTTTGTATAATCATTTTATTAAGTTTGGGCATTTATTTTTTCTTTCCTTATTGTTTACAATATGGAACTTCATAATTCAGCCTCTCTTGGTTCTGAAACTAATATAAACCCACTATCCTCTGCCAGCAATTACAAATACAGGAAGTCAAACTTAGATCAGAGTTCTGTAAAACTCACTGATGTGTGGAAATGCGAGAGCCCAGGAAAAACAAACAAGTTTATCACAGGAGGTGAGGTTCCATTAAGATAAATCCAGGATCCAGCAATTAAAGCTAAGTTTAAACTTAAAATGAAAGTATTAATACTTTATTAGTCCAAAGGTCAGTCCAGGAATAAGTAGCACCGTGTGAAGAAGCTGTTTCTGAGGTTGGAAAATTGTTTGTCAACAAAAGTCTGACTTCCAGGCCATTTTTTTATCGTTCTGACTTGAGCCTGTCTCTTTTCTTTTTTTTTCCTTTTTTTATTTTAATGGAATTCTTTATTGGCCAAATATGATTGGACATACACAAGGAATTTGTCTCTGGTGCATAAGCTCTCAGTGTTTCTTTGATTGGTGTTTCTCTTGTATGTACCATTCATTTTTCTTTTGAGAAGCTTCCCTGAGCATGTCTGTTCTGTTTGCTTGACCTTTATGCATATGTGAGGGCTAAGAATTTTACTTTGCTCAGTCTCTAGATCAGGGGTCTCCAACTTTGGCAACTTTACGACTTGTGGACTTCAACTGCCAGAATTCCTCAGCCAGCGATGCACAAGTCATAAAGTTGCCAAGGTTGGAGACCCCTGATCTATATCAAGTGACTCATTCTATTGCTGTGTTTCTGCAACAGGTGACTGATTACCTGACTGCTCCTGACTCATCCTCCAATGAGTCTTGCTCTTTCTAAGCATCATTTAGAGGTAACTGAGAGCCTGCTAGCTCCTCAGTTAATAAGCTCAGAACCTCTCAAATCCTGTTTCACCAGTTCAAAGTCGGACTCAACAGACAGGCTCATAACATCCAGAGAAATCCTGGCAAGTGATGGAAATCTTGCTTGCTTTGGGATTTGTTTGAGTAACTGTACTGTTATATATGAAAAATACTGGGTCACAGTCATGGTATCCTTGACACATGAAAAGTTTGTATTACGGGATAATTACAATTTCAAAATTATTTATTTTCAGTTAATTAGGCAATCATATTAATTCCATTACTAACTCATACAATGACTCTAGGTCAGCGGTTCTCAACCTGTGGGTCGCGACCCCATTTGGGGTCGAACGACCATTTCACGGGGGTCACCAAACACCGCAGTCCGCCATATATTTTTTTGGTCGGCCATTTTTTTCCCCTTTGCGATGCGGGCCGTCGCACCGCGCATGTGCGATGCGGGCCCACCAATTATTTTTTTTTGGTCGGCCATTTTTTTTTGGTCGGCCATTTTTTTTTGGTCGGCCATTTTTTGGGATTGGCCATTTTTTTCCCTTTGCAATGCGGGCCGTCGCACCGCGCATGCGCGATGCGGGCCGTCGTGCGCGGCGCGGGCCGGGGTCGAGCCCCGGAAAAGGTTGAGAACCGCTGCTCTAGGTGCTCGCAATAATCCATAAAACTTAGTCAAAAAACAAAGGTACTCTTGCCCCCAAGTGCCACACCAAATACCCTCAACCCTCTTTGTAGCTCATTGCTTATTCTCAGCTCTCCAGAAAATAAAAAAGGTAGGATCTCCCAAGGCACCATCAGATGGCAATATTTAAAGGAGGGTACCAGGAACACGTACACTCTTATCTAACTAGTAGAACATACAGATACCCTCAGGGAGAGGTGGTCTCACAAGTAACATGGCCCTGTGTCATAAAGATGATCACCATACTGTGATTTGCACCCAGAAAGCATCTGCCAGCGCAGTTTGTGTAGCATTGATGTTACTCAGGTGAGCTGCTGGGCACCAAAACTGCATGTGTCATTGCATTCTGGGCTAGTTGCCACTTCTAGATAGTCTTCAAGGGTAGCCCCATGTAGAGTGCATTACAATAATTCAAAATAGCAGATACTTTTTTTCAGGAGGGTAAATTGAGCTTTGGCCCAAAAATTACAAGTAATTGTTGACTTCTGATCATTCATTTAGCAAACATTTAAAATTACAACAAGCCTGAAAAAATTATTTATCACTAGCCATTATGACCATCACAGTTTCCCTGCAGTTATGTGATCGCAGATTGTGCCTTGGCAGTCAGCATGTATTTAATAATGATCAAGCATGTGATGATTCGCGATAGAAGTTCCAGTCTAAATGAATTGTTCATTGTTGTCATAAAGCAAGGACTATCCATATATTGTAAGTCTCCTTGTATTCTTGGATTTTCAGTATATCAGCCTCACTTAAAACTGTTATTTATACAGTATTTAAGACATACATGTTTGTATTTAATGCAACTCCTTTAAAATAAAAATAGACCTGACCTGGGGGAGTATGTGGGAAGGAATATGACAACAAATAAATAAAATTGCAAATTTTTCAGATGATCAAGTAAAGCATAGGCTGTAAAACATAAATTAAGATTAGATAACTTCATTATAATTTATTCAAGTAATATATCAAATAATCAGAGAAAATATAAAATTTTACACTCTCATAAAAGATCTACATCTAAATATTCTTATAAGAGTAACAAAATAGCAAAGGATTTTAAACATAAAATATAATAAATTCTAATCTTTAGAAGTGTCTTTGCCAATAATAAGAATATTAGTCGTATGTGCTTCAGGCTTTTTATACTAATCCTTGATATATTACTACAACAGTGATTGGAAGTTTCATCATAAATCATTGCAGTCATAAGTCAAGTCATCACATAACCAGACCCAATTTTATGGTCATTTTGACAGCAGTCTTAAGTCAAATCACTGTGATAGTAGTGAATCACACTGTTGTTAAGCAAATCTAGCTTCCTTTCATTAAGCAAATTTAGCTTCCTCGGTATTTTTTGCTGGAAAGTTAGAAAACGTGCTGCAAAAGTTTGTAAATGAAAGCTGGTTGCCAAGTGCCTTAATTATGACCACATGACTGCAGAAGGTGGTATAATAGTTTGCAAGAATTTAGGTTGTAAGTGACTTTTCCAGAGGCTACCATAATTTCAAGCCCTTGTTAATTGAACCGTTGTAAGTTGAGGACTACTTATTGTTATATCTGGCCTCTCTCAACTCATTAAAATCCACGTAAATATGTCTTTAAGAGATTTATTAAACACATTTCAAAAGGATTCATTTCAAAGCAAGCTGCTGACATTTTGCTGGCAGAAACATCCAAGACTAATTATTTACATTTAGATTACAACAAACTCCTTCCAAACTTTCCAATTACTCACTCTGTCTTTATCACATTGTCCGAGACCTCATTATCCTTCGCTAGGTTTTCAAAACATCAGACTTTCAAAGCATTGCAAAAGTTTCCAAACCTCTCATTGATAAACGTTGCTCGTAACAAGGGCGTAGTCTCCTTCCCCCCTCTAATATAGTGTCCGATACGTCACTTCCCCCCATTACTTCCTTTTTCCAGTTAACTGACACCTTCGCTTATCAAACCTTCGGAACCTCGGATCAATCCATTTATCTTCTTGCTCTAAATCTGACTCATCATTTGGAGAGTCTGATTCAGAATGCATACAAAACTCCTCATTATCTGATTCGGCTGCCGGGGGGGGGGGGAAATACCCAGAGGGGCCTGCTTGTGCTTCCTCCCCCTCTGATATGTCATCATCCAGTCGTGAGACACCCACAACACTTATATAGGAATTCTCAGACTGAAAATGTATTATCTTCATTTTATATCAAATATTACCGCTGACTGAAAATATTAAAATGATTCTAACAAAATTGACCATCTATTAAGTGTACTGCATAAAGCAAGTGACAAAACATCTCTGGCATCCTGCTGTTACTAAAGTATGATTCCCAGCAGTCCCAGTCAATATATAGCAGTTAGGCTATCTCATGCGAGATTCTAATCATATAATAGACACAATATGTTTAATTTTACCTAGTGAAACTTAGATTGATAAAATGTTAGATCAGAAACAATATATCCTTTTAAAATTGTAAAGAGTAGGTGCATAAAAACGTATTAAATATAAATGTACAAAAGCATATGTACTCTTTCATACACACTAACACACACCCACACCATCACAGAATAGATATTTTGTCATGTTTGTACTGAATATGTGAAGCCAACTAACATTGTACAAAGCATGTGAAGCTTTAGATTTAGCAACTGGTGACACCTCTTTTAATAGTAAGAAAGCAAATGTTTCCTGAACCTTTTGATCAATCCTGCACATTAGCTTGGAGATAGTGGCTTAAATTTATTGACTCTTGAACTTTTTTTTCATGAATCTCTCACTTCACATTGTAAAATTTCACTTTGAGTAAGGCTAGAACTTTATCTCTAAAATGCACAATTCTTTTGTTTCAGTCATTTTATTGTAATATTTACCTAAATGGTTTTACGCTGCATCATCCAGATTCATTTAAGTTTCAGCTTAATTCAGTCCAGTTGTTAATACAATTAAATTCAGTTGTCGTGATAACTATTGCAAGCCCTATCTCCTGAGGCTGAAGAGCGGCCCCAAATCATGATATACCCATCACCACACTTCATGATTGTGATGTTTTTTTGTTGTTGAAATGCATCATTTCATTCTCTATAAAGAGAATGTTTCTCATCAATGGCAGAAAGATATTTTTTTCAGCCAATCTGTCCACAGAATTTTGTTCCAGAAGTCTGCTGAATCATCAAATCATAGCAAATTTGAGATGGGTAGCAATCTGGAGAGCAGTAGTTTCTTCATTGGTACCTTACCTATCCTATTTTATGTATTTGAAGCTGAGCGCTCACTTGTTTAGAGTTGTTTTTAAAAATAATATGGGGCTATTACCCGTTGTAATTACCCTGTAGTCCTTTACTTTTCTTCCTCAATCTTTTTTAAACATCTATTACAGAAAAATAAAAAGAGCCTACAAAAGGATTGGGCTATCAGCTGTTCTTGTTCCCTTGTTTCCCCTCAACTTTTAAAAAAACCCCTTAGTCCTAAATTTCTTGTCTTCTTTACTTTTGGGGCTGTTTCACAGCATTTCCTCTGCTTCTGATTTCCACTTTTTACTTTTCCTGGGCTATGCTCCCTTGCTGTTAAAGTCTGAAATTTCCCACTCTACCCACCCCCACTTCCTTTTCCTCCAATTCTTTATCTTTTCTTTCAGATTCTCTCTTTCCTCTCCCTGGTTCCTGTTCTGTCTGGCCCCTCTCAGCTCATTAAAATCCACATAAATATGTCTTTAAGAGGTTTATTTAACACATTTCAAAAGGATTCACTTCAAAGCACGCTGCTGGCATTTTGCTGGCAGAAACAGCCAAGTCTCATTTATTTACATTTAGATTAAAACATGCTCTTCCCACACCTTCCAATTAACTCACTCTTTCTTTATCACATTGTCCAATACCTCATTATTCTTCCGTAGATTTCCAAAACATCAGAAGACTGAATTCAAACGCACTGCTCCAGATATCAGGCTACTCCTTGATTAACGTTGCTCGTGACAAAGGCGTAGTCTCTCTGTCCCCTTCTAATATAGTGTCCGATACGTCACTTCCCCTCATTACTTCCTTTTTCCACTTAACTGACACCGTCGCTTATCAAACCTTCGGAATCTCGGATCAAGCCATCTATCTTCTTGATCCAAATCTGACCCCTCACTTTGTGAATCTGACCCAGACTGCCTGTAAATCTCCTCCCTGTCTGGCTCAGCTGCCGGGAGGGGAAAATACCCAGAGGGGCCTGGCTGCTCTTCCTCGGCTGCCGGGAGGGGAAAACACCCAGAGGGGCCTGGCTGCGCATCCTCATACTCTGACACTTTCCAAGCTGGTCTAGGGACACTCACAACAGTTCCCAGGTACTACTTTCTGCAACATCCTCCTCCTTCCCAACCGGTCTTTCCTGCTATTTATTTATTTTATTTATTACATTTGTTTGCCGCCCAGCTTGCTAAAGACGACTATAGTTCTCTGCTGCTTCTGTCTGTGTCCAATTCAAGCTTTTTTTAAAAAAAAAAACTGCTGCAATTTTAAAACTGTTATTAAAATATTTAATAGCATTTTAAAATAAATAAATAAATACATATGGGTCTCCAGTATTACCCATTTGATATGGCTTTTTAATCACAAAAAATGTTCTCACATGAGTTCTTTAATGTATGAATTGTAGATTTCATAATTTCTATGAACCCATGAGACTTTTGATTATTAGGCACCATGTATATTCACTAGGATGCACATATTATTTAAATAAAATCTGTACATGCATGTGAAAATGAATGTAAACATAAGTGCACATAAATTACATGCATGACAATTTTGCTGAAATTCTGTATAAATGGGTATTATATGATTTTATTTCTGTTTCTCCCATGCAGTAACTTTATATAGCGAGAATATTTTTATTAAATATATTCTCCTTTTGAGATGAGACATGATGCTATACTTCCTATAGTTTGTATTGTTTTCTGATAAATAATTTTTTTCTATTTCAGCATTATCTGCATACCAGAGGTACTACAGTTTACAATCTGACTACTGGAAGGTCTGTATAGATTTTAATTGTCAGCAATTAGTATGTTTTTTAATTTTACAGAGGACTATTTAATTTATTACTTCCATAGTGATTATTTTTAATTATCGTTTACACTGATATTTATCATAGCTAAAATTTCCATATTAAGAAGATCGCGAGGCATCACTACTAGATTCCAGTCTAGTTCAGCATCCTGTTTCTCACTCAGACCCTTGAGTGTACAGGGAGTCCTCGACTTACAACAGTTTGCTTCATGATTGTTCGAAGTTACAGCGGCACTGAAAATATATGACTTATGACCATTTTTCACTCTTATGACCGTTGCAGCATCCCCATGGTCATGTGATTTACATCCGGATGCTTGACAACTGACTCATTTATAACGGTTGCAGTTCCTGGAGTGATGTGATACTCTTTTGCAATCTTCTGACAAGCAAAGTCAATGAGGAAACTAGATTCACTTTACTAATTTAACAACCACAATGTTTCACTTAACAAATATGGCAAGAAAAATCATAAAATGGGGCAAACTCACTTAATAAACGTCTCACTTAGCAACATAAATTTTGGGCTCAGTCGTGGTGTAAGTTGAGGACTACCTGTATTAGTCTTTTCCTGCAATGTTCTCTAGTAATTACCAATTATAATGCTGTATTTGAACCCAAAACCAGTTGCATGTTCATTGCTAGTTTACTTTTCCATGAATTTGTCTTAACAGTTTCAAGTTTCCTAGGTCATCAATATTGTCAAATTGTGGAGATGAATGTCTTAGTTTAGCTAGATATGATATTGATAGTGTTCATCAATTCAATTTTATTGGAAAACCTTGGGTTTCAGAATTACAAAATTAAGTGTTAAGGAACACTTACCGGTAATTCTATTGTGTAGCAATCAGAATTTAGAAAAGTTGGATTGCTGTAGATCAAGTGTTCTATTGATCACTAATGCAGAATTCAGCAACAACTGTTACCTAATAACAGAATATGTTCATAAAGGTAACTATCAAAACTTCAAGATTATTTTCAGATTAATCAGGACAAGATTAGAATTCCTAGAATACTTTATTAACCAAGTGTTATTCGATACACACAGAATTTGTCTCCGGTGCAAAAGTTCTCAGTGTACATCTAAAGCAGTAATAATAATCATAATAATGATACCAATAAAAGGGGGTAGTAAAGAATATGGGAAAGATAATAATACTACAGCCATACAACATGGGTAAATATATGTAGACATGACAGTACTGTGAGTATTAGGTGTTCAGCAGAGTGATAGCATGAAGGAAAAAAACTGTCCCTGTATCTAGTTGTTTTGGCATGCAGTACCCTATAGTCGCATCCCAAGGGGAGAAATTGTGAAACAGTCTTATGTCCAGGGTGTGTGGGTGTGTAGATATTTTCCATATATGTTACTCGGATGTCATACCCTCCCTCATATTTCCTAGCTCTTTTTGCTATTTTAAGATCTATTTTTGTTATTTGGGGGTTGTTTATGAACTATTTGTAAACTGCTTTTCTTTTTATCTGAAAATTTTGCCTTTTCTCTGGTGACTGAAATTTAGATACTTTATGAACAAGTTAATAAGTAATGATCTACTGCAGATCCCTAGATATCCATAGGATAACTGTATGATTTACTTTTGCAGATAAATGTATTTATGATATTAAGAATTTGGTTGTTTTTTTTGCTGTTATATGAACATTTACATTTGTTTCATTGATTTAGCTCTGTACACTCTTGTTAAGGGGAGTGACACCACTTCCAATGTCCAATATCTTCCATTCTGTATTATTGATATCCAGAGAGAACTGCATCATACTGATTCTCTTTTCCAATAGGTTCCAATATTACCATCCAACAAGTTCCCTTACACACGTCAACTTATCTCCCATTGTTTGTTCTGTTCTTTTTACATATTATTTTTGTATTCTGTTGTTCATTTTGTTTGTTCTTTTGCTTTCAGTTCTAAAATGTTTAAAGACAATATCCTATTGCCCTTGAATTTATCTACAGAACTTTCCTCCATCATGCTCTGATTCTGCTTTTGCATTCTTAGGGATTATTTTATACTAAATTAGCATTTATTTTATAAATAAAAATCAACAATTTATTAACACCATTTGATACTGTCATTCCTAATAAAGGCAACATAAAGGAAGTACCGGTACTTGATGTACTTTTCTATACTAAATGACGTAGGACAACACACTTATTGAGCATTAACCTCCCTTCACTAAATTCAGCTCATTTCTCTATCAGATACTGTTCTATACCATCCAGTAACTAGCATCTCATGAAGCTGCCTAGATCAGGGGTCCCCAACCCACAGCCCCCAGCCTGCAGCGGGCTGGGCCTATTCTGAATTAGGCCATGCAAAGTGGCTGGCTGGAGTGCATGTATGCACGCAGCTCAACTTGCGCGAGCAGCAGGTCAGTGGCTATTCATGCGCATGTGCACTGGCCTGCTACTTGTGCAAGTTGAGCTGCATACACACGCACCAGCCCACCACTCACATGGCTCAATTCCCCCCCCCAGCTGGGCCATCAAGCTGCAAAGATTGGGGGCCACTGGCCTAGATTAGCTTAACAATCTAATTGAACTAGAGTTAGCCACATCCCTCATCACTTTTCTTATTGTAACTGTTATGTATGTAGTCCAATTCTTTGGAATGACAGGGAAGCCAATATTGAAATCTACAATTCTTGCATTTATCTTTACCAATGAGGACATAAGAGAAATATCCAAGCCTGAATTGGCTTTTTCAGAAGAAAAATTGCACAAATAGAAACAGATGGAGGTAATGAAAAATGACAGCATTAAAAAAAATTGGCAAAGTAAATATAATACGTATAGGCTAGATGTTGTTAACCAAAGACTTCTGAAAGGATTTTGATAGGAAATTGCTCATCTTTTCACAAAAATATACAATTTCTCTTTAATAATGGCATCTATTCTTTAGGATTAAGAAACTAGTCAGTGTTACCCCAGTTTTTAAAAAGATATTGAAGAATGGTAAAGGAAACCATAGGTTAATTAAGTTCCGTATCTATTGTAGATACTAAAGTAGTTGCAAGAATTATTAAAGAAAAAAGAAGGAAATACATAGAATTTCAACAAGCATGAATAAAAAGCTGTCCCGATAGATGATGTTTAAATAGACTTTCAAAAAGCCTTTGACAAAATCTCTCAGAAAAAAAAATCTGACCTAACTCATCTTTGGTGTTATAAGAGAGCAGGTAATTTTATAGACTAGCAACTGGTCAGATTAGCAAGAAACAAGAGTAGGAATAAGAAAGCAAATGTGCAAAGAGATTGTGCTGGGACCTCTTTTTTTAATTTGTACATAAAAGATTGGCATTGGGGGTTGCTCAGGTAATTGTTCAGGAAAAATTCTTTGAATCACAGGGTAATTTGTTGAAAATGTCATCTTGGTATATCTGCTTTTTTAAAAAGCAAATTCTACACTTTTGAGTTATTATAAGGGGAATACTATTATTCCAACTGTTATGCTAATCTTTCAGGTTTTGTTGTACAATTCAGCTTAAAAGTTGTTACTATTACTGTGGTTTGTTGCTCCATAAGCCAGATGTTCAGACTGGGTTTGGCATTTTTGTCCACCTATAGAGTCCTTTCCAAGGACCTAGGATAGGCAGATGAGGATGTTTGATGGTTTAAAATGTATCATTGCAGGATGTAAACTATTCTGAGCAAAGCTGCCTTTGGCAATTGACTGATGATGATTTTGTCAATGCTGATGTTTAAATGGTGTTTCAGCTGTTTTAGGATTGCAGTCAAGTTGCTTATTACTATTGGTACTACCTTTTGTCATAGTTGTTCTATTTCTAATTGCAGGTCCTATGTATTTTGTTATCTTCTCCAGTTCTTTCTCTTTTCTTCTGCTGTCTCCACGTACTGCCACGTCCACTATCCAGATTTTTTTGTCTTATTGACAATGGTTAAGTCTGGGGTATTATGTGGCAGGGGCCTGTCTGTTTGAATTCTAAAATCCTAGATCACTTTAGTTTTTTTCATTTTCTATTCTCTGTTTTTTATGGTTCCACCAGTTCAGTAGTATTTTTTGCAGATTTTCCAATGCACCATTGTTACTACTTTGTCACGCCATCATTTGTATTCAGTCTGTGCAACCTTGCTTGCAGCAGCTAACCAGGTGATCCACTATTTCTTCAACTTCTTTGCAGAGTTGGCACTTGTTTTCTGTTGCTTCTCAATTCTGGCTTTTTATGCATTTGTTGTTAAGGCTTGATGTGGTGCAGTCAGAATTAATTTTTTTTTTAATTTTATTTCGGACTTATATGCTGCTCCTCTCCGAAGACTCGGAGTGGCTCACAACATAAACAAAACAATATTTCAAAAACTAAGTCCAAATCTAAAAAGCATTAATAAAACCCCGGACACATTCATCATTCATTCAACGATCCACAGTCAACCCCAGGCCTGCCGGCAAAGATAGGTCTTAAGATTCCTTCGGAAGGCCAGGAGAGTGGGGGAAGCACGGACTTCAGGGGCAGTTGGTTCCAGAGGGTGGGCGCCACAACAGAGAAGGCCCTCCCCTAGGACACGCCAGACGGCATTGTTTCGCTGATGGGACCCGGAGGAGGCCGACCATGTGCGCTCTCACCGGTCGAAGGGAAGTATGTGGCAGAAGACAGTCCCGTAAGTATCCTGGTCCAGTGCCATGAAGGGCTTTATAGGTAATAACCAACACTTTGAATTGCGCTCGGAGACCGATAGGCAACCAATGCAGCATGCGGAGAGTTGGCGAAATGTGGGCACAACGTGGAAGGCCCACAATTGCTCGCGCAGCTGCATTTTGCACTAATTGTAGTCTCTGAACACTCTTCAAGGGTAGCCCCATGTAGAGAGCATTGCAGTAGTCGGTCCTCGAGGTGACAAGGGCATGTGTGACTGTGAGTAGAGACTCCCGATCCAAATAAGGGCGCAACTGGTGCACCAGGTGAACCTGGGCAAATGCCCCCCTCGCCATAGCCGACAAATGATGTTCCAATGTCAGCCGTGGATCGAGGAGGACTCCCAAGTTGCGCACCTTCTCCGAGGGGTTTATAACTTTACCCCCCAGGCTAATGGAAGGACAGATTGAAATGTCCTTGGGAGGCGTCATCCACAGCCACTCTGTCTTGTCAGGGTTGAGCCTCAATCTGTTAACGCCCATCCAGACCCTCACAGCCTCCAGACACCAGCACATCACCTCAACCGCTTCACTGATTTGGCCAGGAGTGGAAATGTACAGCTGGGTATCATCAGCATACTGATGGTATCTCACTCCATGCCGGTGTATGATCTCTCCCAGTGGCTTCATGTAGATATTAAAAAGTAGGGGGGAGAGAACCGACCCCTGAGGCACCCCACACGGGAGTAACCTAGAGGTGGACCTCTGACCCCCCACTAACACCAACTGTGACCAACCAGAGAGATAGGAGGAGAACCACCATAACACGGTGCCCCCCACTCCCAATCCCTCCAGCCAGCGCAGAAGGATACCATGGTCGATGGTACCGAACGCCGCTGAGAGGTCAAAAAGCACCAGGACAGAGGAATGGCCTCTATCACGGGCCCGCCAGAGATCATCCATCAGAGCGACCAAAGCAGTTTTGGTGCTGTAGCCGGGCCTGAACCCAGACTGCAGAGGGCCCAGATAATCGGCTTCCTCCAAAGACCGCTGGAGCTGAAGTGCCACCACCTTCTCAATAACCTTCCCCACAAAGGGGAGGTTAGAGACCGGATGATAGTTGGTCAAAATTCCTGGATCCAGGGAAGGCTTCTTGAGGAGGGGGCGCAACCCGGAATATCGGAAACAGGGAGCCTGTGTAGACTGAAGTTCTCCCGGGCCAAAAAAGCCATTCCTCCCCCCCTTCCCTGGGGTCGCGGCTGGTGCCATACCTGATAACCTGGTGGGCACATATCCGAGAGGGGAACTCCCCCCTCAGGGCCCAACCAGGTCTCAGTAACACACGCCAGGTCATTCTCCTCATCCATGAAAAGGTCATGGATGAGGGGGGCCTTATTATTAACCGACCTGGCGTTGAGCAGCAACAGTCTGAGCCCAAGGCCCGAGCTACGCTCATCACCAGGGTCCTGGGGTGAGCTAGATTTTTCAGAAGGGCCAGAACAAGGAACTGCTAGGAGACAGCAGGACCGAGTTCCCCGAGTGCGGCCTACCCTCCTGCTCCCACCATATCTGCCTCTTCCCTGGATGACCAGTATACTCCAACCCTCGTTGACTCCAGAGTCCGCATCCCCCCAGTCCCCGGCCTCCCTCAGGCTCGGCAGGCCTGTCCATACATCTATCACACATTTATCACACGCATCCCCATCCCATGCATACATCTCCCACCCACCCAATTTAAACAGCTAAAAACCCCAATATATAAAACCCCCCAATATAAAAAACTATCAATATCTGAAACCATAACAAATGTTAATCTTGATACAATAATTGCAACTGTTTCTATATTAGACCTTCCTAAGATAGAACCCGTGGTAGGCTTTGAGCTAAAAAGTCCAAAGCCCAAACCCACAGGAGGAGGAGTTGTAAAAGCAGTCACTGTTAAACCCAACATCCCAAAGTTAAGGCCTTCAGATAAACTCAGTATTCCTCCAAATTAGCCGCTCTGTCTCTTTCTTCAACTTTATTATGGTTCATTGCACAATTATCCAGATGTTTCAACTGGATTATTATGAATATGAAGCTGGCATATTCATGATAGTTGAAATGAGACATAATGTAAAAGAAATTCTCCATTTAAAGTATGTTATTTCAACTGTTTAATTTATTAATAATATATGAATGTGAGTAGGAATCGGGTCTAATCATTTGTTTAAAATGTTTTTTTAATTATCAGAAGAAATCTGAAGATGATTGTATTTCTGGTTTTGTTGCAGTTAAAACTCTCCATTCAGTACAATATAATACCTTGAATTATTATTATTATTATTATTAATTTGACTTCTATGCCGCCCTATTCCAGAGAACTGTTCAAGTGATTGCATTAGAATGTTGAAATTAATTTTAGAATGCTGAAGAGAAATGAATAAGTATATATACAATCCTAATTGTTCCTGATATAATGAGAAATCAGTCGATGAGGGTTAAAATCATTAGTTAGATAGGCAGCCTAAGGTAATAGGCCATGTATATGAATTTATGTATGTATGCATGTGTCTGTGCATGTGTGCAAACTTAGGCTCTACTTTATTAACATAGATTATTGCAAACAGGGTACTAAAAATACAGTGTCCTGAAAAAGCAGAAACTTGCACTGTGCCACGGGTCGGCAACCTGTGGCTCCGGAGCCTCCTCCGCCATTTGCAGAGAGAGAGAGACAGAGAGGCCCTTCTCTCTCTCTCTCTCTCTCTCTCTCTCTCTCTCTCTCTCTCTCTCTCTCTCTCTCTCTCTCTCTCTCTCTCTCTCTCTCTCTCTCTCTCTCTCTCTCTCTCTCTCTCTCTCTCTCTCTCATATGCGGACTTACCCCCTTGTGGGGCTCCTGATTGGCCCTGCGCCCGAGTGCCCTGCTCCTTGGGAGAAGGGGCCAGGAAGACTCTTTTCCGGGCTGGTCCCGTCCGAGGTGCACATGGCCGGGGAGCTATCTGGGGAAGCCCCGAGATCCCCACTGGGAGCGACCCGCCAGAACCTCCGCTGAGCAGGCCAGCCCTCCCGCAAGCCGCGGCCCCGAGGGAGAGCAGCCCCTGTGATCCCCAGCCTGCACGACCATTGGTCAAGCAGCAGCAGAGCCGGAGATGGAGGGTCACTGACGGGGAGGGAGGGGGCTCTGAGTCCACGGATCGCCACCGTGATATGGCCACGGGGCAGGTTGCACGTCCCCCGGCTTACTTGTACCAGGCAGAGGGGCTGGCGGACTGGTCAGGCAGAGCAGCTGCAGCATCGCAGCTAGGGCCAGTGGGCTGCACAGCACCAGCCCCCCAGCAGCCTGCCACGGCTACATCTCATGGTCGGGTGAGCCTGGGCAGCGTGGAGTCCTGGCTGGGGTGGCGGCTGCTTCCTTGGCCTCCTCCCCTTCCTCCTGCTGCCCCCAGGTGGCAGTCCTGGCTGGGGTGGCGGCCGGCAGGGGCATTGGCATCCCTGGGCTGCTCCGTGGTCAGCCGAGCAGGCACATGTCTCCCTGGGCTGGTCCGGGCAGCAGTCCCAGCTGGGGCGGCGACCGGGCAGCAGCATCCCTTTGCTGTCCTCCGGAGGCAGAACTCCGGCCTACCGCAGCAGGCTGAGATAGGCGAGCCCAAGCAGCCATCTACTGCCACCTCGGAAGATTTGCCGCAGCAGCTCCTTCTCCCCATCAGCCTCCTCCTCTGCTCCCTCGGAAACTTTGCGCCAAAAGGCGGAAAGAAGAAAGTCCCAGAAAGGGAGAGTGCGGGGCGGGGGAGAGCAGTCTTTTCCGAGGGGGAGGAGAAGCCAGGACAGGAAAGCTGACCATACTTAAAAAATTTAACATCTATGGGAGAGGAGGATACACTGCAGCACAAGGGCATTGTAGGGAAGGCGGGGGAGGGGGGAGGATAGGAAGGAAAGAAAACGAAGGAAGGAAGGAAGGTCTATAGCCACCCAAGAAAAAGCAAATTTAAACACAGTCGCTGCAAGGGAAGGAGGAGGGAGGGGAGGCTTGGCAGCTCGCCGGAAGGGACCGATTTGGGGTTTGGGGAAGGCGTAAATCTGGATCAAGGCAGGGAGGGGCATTGGGGTTCCGGCCTCGGAGAGAAGAAAATGAAGCTGGCTCTACTTGCATGAAGCTCGTCGGGAGCCGGATCCAGACTGACTGCGTTGCAAAGGCGGGCAGCTGCATTGCAACCTGCCACGCGGTTCCTTGAGGGTGTAAGGCTTTACCTGTTGAGCTTCGGGTGGCAGTCGGGGTGCCAGTAGTGCTTTTTTCCTGGCAGCTGCTGCGCAAACTGGACGCCGGAGAGAGGATGAAGGAGGGATTCGGAAGGGCAACGAAGCTGGGGTGCTGTAAAAACTCTATGTAAGTCCGAGATCACCAGGAAGCAAAGCGAGGGGGTCCTGGGGGCTTAGAGGCCCCTCCTGCCCCGCCAGCCCTTCACCACTTTGGGGCTGCAAAAGCCACTGTGAGAAACACGCATTCAGACGGCCGTGCACACGGCATAAAAGCTGGAGCTGGCTTGTTTCACGCGCCCGGGTCCCATGAAGAGGCTCCCCCCGGTTACCGACCGCCCTGCAAGGTAGGCAAAGCCGCCCCTGGCCGTGATGATGTCGCCGGGAGCAGAGCCGTCCATACCAGACCTGGACAGGTGGTATGTCTCGCCTTAGGCTCCACTCTTCAATCATGTGCCCTATTCCATGCACGTGCACGCGCATTTTGCAGCTCCCAGTTTTTTCTTTTGTGAGGGAAATGGGTCCAAGTGGCTCTTTCACTGTTTCAGGTTGCCGACCCCTGCACTGGGCAAAATACAGGCTGGATTTGATTTAAATCAAGTCGATTTAAATCATGATTTAAATCATGATTTAAATCACTAGTAAAAAGGCTTGATTTAAATCAACTCGATTTAAATCATAATTTTTAAAGAGCAACTGTCATCTCTGTCCCGCAGCGGCTCCTCCTCTGACCCGATGTTGACTCACCAACAGTCCCATTCACCTTAATGGGACGGCTGGTGATGCGGCAGTGAGAGAACAAGGTGAGGGACGTGGTGGGCGGTAGGTGAATGGATGCATGCTAGCAGGCACTACCAAGATGGATCGGAAATGACAGGTGCTCCTTAAATGTAAGGACTCATTCTTGCTGGTAGTTAGAATCTTTAATATTATTATTTGCAAACAAAATGAAGGTTTCCTATTTAGAATAATAAGCTGTCAGGTTAGTAAAACAGCGATATCAGAAGCAATTTTAGGTTAATAGGTTAATCATGCATACCATGTTTCCCTGAAAATTAGACTTACCCCGAAAATAAGACCTACCCTGATTTTTGGGGGCGGGCATAATATAAGCCCTACCCCCAAAATAAGCCCTAATTAGGACCCTGTCCACTCCGTCCCACCTCGCTACCGCAATGGGGCAGGAGAGCACGTGTTGCGCCGCTGCCACCACAAGGCAAGGCAGGTGGAAGAGGGGGGGAAGTGCCCTGCATGCCCCGTACCTGCTTACTTCAGGGCCCCTCCAGCCAGGCCATTCCTTGTTCGACAACCTTTCCTTTCATTCCTCTCCTGAGCTGGACTACCATGCTATGGAGGATGGGTGGAATAGGCCCGGTCCCCCACTACCGTTTTGGAGCTAGGGGGAGTGATGGCGAAAGGCTCCGCTGCCGCTGTGTGCTGCTGGAGGGGCTTTCTTCATGCTTCACCCAACAGATCATCTTCCCAGTGGCAGCCGCCTCCTCCTACCCCACCAACTCTCCCGTGGCTTGTGCTGTGACCAGGCAGCGCAAGCCTCCCCTGCCGCCTCCCTCTGCCAGTCCTTTGTCACCACCACTGGAGAGAACGGGTAGGGGAGAGAACGGGTAGGCTCTGCACAGCGATGCAGAGCAGAGAAGAGCACTTGCTTGCCACTCTGCATCCCCCACGTCACCCTTCTCCATTCTGGAAATGGCAGCCCCATTTCCTGCCACATCTCCTGGCACTGCTGTAGAGTTTGGTGCACCACCTCCCAGCTCTTCTCTCTTCCCAAAAGCATTTCTTCACTAACCTGCTTTTCAGCTCTGGCACGTTTTCCTTTTTTTTTTTTTTAAATTATTTTTTTATTAAGTTTTATAAACTTTTAACAAATTTTAACACCAAAATATAATAACTCAACTGATAACAAACAAATAACATAATTAACAAACAATACAAATAGCTGCTCGGAACCCCCCCCCACCACATCCTCCTACATCCTAACCCCCTCTTCTATCCTTCTACCTACATACTTTCACCTTTCTATACCTCTTCCCTCAATCCTCCTCTACTCCTTCTCCACCCTCTAACCCTCTATACATACCAGTACCTCTCCTTCCACCTTCCTCACCCTCCAATGCGGTGACTAGAGTTCTCCCGAGCACCCTGAAAAAATTATATAATCCCTAAATACCCCCAACTACAGTTGAGAAACATTCTAATACTTATTATCTCCCTCCCCGAAAACATCAGCTCTAAAATTATAATCCCTCCCTAACCCTCGACTTCCCAGAATGATTACAGGGTATAACAAAAGAGAACCCCACTACGTCCAACAAAATTATTATATAGTCTTAACAAGAATTTTAAACTATATAATATATACATTCTCTGAATCAAATCAATCCCTTAAACAAAACACAAAAGAAAAAACTCATCTTATTGAAATTAAACAGATAATATTAAAAATAACAATATCAATAAATCCCTCAATTCTAAAAAAAAAAAGAAAAAATATAACATCTTGTTAAGAATAATAATTATCATTTATATCTAAACCGTCAATCTAAGTCATATCTAATAAATTTAATTTATAATAATATATCTTGATATATCATTTAAACATCCTATCTTAGAACTTACTTATAATCTCAATCTTTAAATCAACCCATAATCTTAGATTAACCTTAATTCTCTCATTTAGTTATAAATTTCGTTTAATCAATCAACTTCTGGGCTCTCTCATAAAAACAAACTATTTGTACCATTTCTAACTTACATTCCAATCTAATATCAAATCTAGATCATCAAAACAAATACATCCTTCATCAATTTAATTATGTCAACCATTAATCATCTTACTCGTATTCTTAGTCCTTAATTCATTCCATAATTTTAAATTACCCAAACATCCTTACATACAGATTTAAATTTCACTACTTCAAATGAATTCTAGGTTTTCTTTTTAACCAAATACACCGCCATAACAAGGCCACCCATCCAAATAATAAATCTCTCTTTATTTCTTCGACCCCATAGATAAATTGCTTCTTGAGTTGAGTCGTGCTTTCTTGAATCAAATCCTCTTGCTTTCCATAAATAAACTGTTCATCAAACCGAATCCATTTATAGTCTAATTGCTTCATAAAATGAAACAAAGTCTCTCTTTTATCAATTAAATCCTCTTCTTGCTGCCCGGCTGGACAGAATTCCCCTTCTTGAAACAAAACCTCTTGCTCTCCATAAACCAACTTTCCATCTAGCAAGATCCAGTTGTAGTCTTTATGCTCAAAACAATCCTCTTCTCTTCCCTGTTGATCTTCTGGTTTCTCTTGTGTTATATAATAGTCAGCAGACAATTGTAAATCAGTTTCATTTGAAGAAAAAGTTCCAGTTAATTGATCTAACTCCTCTCCATGTTCAAATTGTAAAATAAATTGTTCAGCAGTCGGTTGTATATCAACTTCATTTGGAAGAAAGAATTTAGCTAATATGATTAATATTTCTGTAGAAGCCTCTTTCAAAGATGCTTTAATCTCTTTCAAAGACACTTTAATCTCTTTAAAGTCTTGAGTAAAAATCTTCTGTGTATCAGACCTCCGCCGGTGGCTCCGCCGGCGCCGCTAGGGTCTCCTCTGTGAGACTCCGTCATCTGGATTTGTAAAGACCATAATAAAGCCGTGAAAAACAGCGCACACCAGCTGTTTTTTCGCGGTGAAAAATCCCCTCTCCGGGCAAAGGAGAGGTGTAGAGCATCGGGAGCAAGGTTGAGCCCTCTTAAACCCCTGGAAAATAAGTTTCCAGGGATTAAGAGTGAGCTCCCTAAGCTCCGGAGGACGCTCCTATCCAGAGACGCTTCTGTCTTCGGGCAGAGAAAGACGCCGCGACCACTTCTGCCTTTTTTAAAGCTACCACTGGAGAGACTGTAAGCAGGCTGAATGACTACAGGAGTCTTAAAGGGATTGCAAGTATCTTTATTGTTTCTTTTTGGTTTTACATTTCTAACGTCTACAATCAACATAATGTTTCAAAATGGCGTTTAGCTTTCACTATTTTCATTGTTAAGGAAAGTGCTGGAAGTGAAAGTGGAACTGTTACTTTCTTCTCTCTTCCTGTTTCTTCAAGCGCAGCTAGAGAGACGGCTGTGATTATTTGAAACTTAAAATGGAGTGGAATTTACAGCCAAATGCTAAACCTATGTTGGATCGTACTGATGAATTTTATGGCACGTTTTTCTCTTGCTGTAGGGAAACTGAGTTTGTGGGACAATACAAATGTTCAGTCAGCCCTTCCAACTTCTTGCAAGATTTTTTTTTTCGTGAGAAGTTGGAAGGTCTGACTGAAGTTTTTTTAGTCCCATGAACTCCGTTTCCCTGCAGCAGGAGAGAAACATGCCAGAGCTGGAAAGCAGGTTAGTGACAAAATGCTTTCAGGAAGAGAGAGGAGCTGGGCGGTGGTGCACCAAACTCCACAGCAGTGCTGGAAGAAGGGGCAGGAAATGGGTGCCATTTCCAGAATGGAGAAGGGAGATGCAGGCGATCCAAGATGGTAAGCAAGGGCTCTTCTCTGCTCTGCATCGCTGCGCAGAGCTGCTCCCGTTCTCCATTCTCTCCAGTGGCGGCGATAGAGGGCTGGCGGAAGGAGGTGGCAGGGGAGGCTTGCGCTGCCCAGTCACAGTGCAAGCAACTGGAGAGTTGGTGGAGTAGGCGGTGGCTTCTGCTGGGCAGATGATCTGTTGGGTGAAGTGTGAAGAAAGCGCCTCCAGTGGCACACAGTGGCAACAGAGTCTTTCGCTGTCACTCTGGTTCCAAAACGGTGGAGGGGGACCAGGCCTATCCTGCCCGTTCTCCGTAGCATGGCAGTCCAGCTCGGGATGGAAGTCAAAAGGAAGGTCGCTGAGCAAGGAATGGCTTGGCTGTTAGGGCCCTGAAGTAAGGGTACGCGAGACAGCTCTACGCCCTCCCCCACCTGCTTCACCTTATTGTGGTTGCAGCGGTGCGATGTGCCGCAGGGCCACCTGCTGGACATGGCTGTTGGTGCCACCAACACGAGGCAAGTTAGGTGTCACAAAAAATATAAGACATCCCCCAAAATAAGACCTAATGCCTCTTTTGGAGGCAAAAATAATATAAGGTAGGGTCTTACTTTCGGGGAAACACAATAATTAGAGAACTACTCCAATTCTTTTATTTAATTAAAACACTTAGAGCCTGGTACAGATGCATTTTTCTTCAAACAATCATACAGTTTGTAGTTTACATAGATTTGCAAAACAATGGGATAAAAGAATGTCCCTGAACTTTGTTTTATGATTTCTCTCACGGTTACTGTGAAATTGTGTGAATGTATCAATGCAGTGCATGTTATCTCAGCTTGCAGAGCTTGGATTCATTGAATGAGTTTAACAAAAAATGTAAATATTGCAGAATATACAGCCTCATGCTACATAACTAAGCTCCATTTCATGCTGAATAACTAAATTATTAATGTATCTTAAATGGAAAACTATATTTAGATAGATTTTTACTCCAAAAGCATTTTATTAAAATAAATTTAATAAAAATAAAAAAAATCAAATTTAATTTAAAAAAAAAACCATTTTTATTTTATTTTATTTTGAAAAAAATCATCGGTTATTATCCACCCTGCATCCAACTTAATAAATATATATTCAGGTCATAAAATCATCTCAGAAACAGCAAAGAATAAAATATAGTGCAAATCCTGAGGCAAAAGAAGGCTATAATTACCTCAATTTTTAATATCATCCTGAAAGCTATATTTCAGTGCTTGGCAAGAGTTGACTGGCTTGTCTCAGTTCTTTTACATTTTTCTTAAGTTGGGTTTTACCTGTCATTTCACTATCTTTATTTTTTATTTCTTCAACTGAGATTTAATAAGTTCTTGACCATAATAAAGTATGTTCTATTCTAAATCCAGTATCATGTTGACTTTATCCTGAGGTGATAAAATAGTCTTTCCTTTCTTTATGACATCCTTTTGAATATTTGGTGAGTACTATCTTATTCTCTTTCAGCCTGCTTGGATTAAACATGGTTCTTTCATGATTCTCTTCATGGGTTTAATTTCTAGTTCTTTGATCATCCGTCATTTCTGAATCTTTCTTAAAATGTGATATCCAATATGGGACACAGTATGGGGGGCTATGTCCAAAGCAGAATGTGGATTTATTTCATTGTATTATACTAATTATTTTTCTTTTACTTTGAACATAATGAAGGAACCCCCCCTTTTTGTTCTTAATCTTATTCTCTGTCCTCTGACCTTTAGCTTTCCTGTTCATCCTTACAGTTATGGGTTACTTAGTAATATCCTTTTTTCATCTCTGACATATATCCCTTTTCATTTTCAAGCTTTCTGGGTACCTACAGTAGATTTTTTTTTTGCCAGCTTTCCTTTTTTCTTCATTTGAATAGTACTTTTATCTTTCTTTCTCTCTACCTTCCCTTATATCCCCCATTTCCCATTAGCTTCTCCTTACATGGAATTCTATTTAACATTGTTCTGAGTTTTAAAAAATATCTGTGTTTTTGAAGTTCAAGGTATGGTGTTTAACCTCACTCTGATTTAGGATCTCTATTGACCAGTATTACATGGAGACTTTGCCAAAGTTTTTTTTTATATACTTCATTTGCTAAATCTTCTCTATTGGTAACCTAAAATCAAAAGTAGTTGTTTATCATCATCTTCATCATCATCATGATGTTGGAAGGGACCATGGAGGTCATCTAGTTTAATCCCCTACTCAGGCACACAAATGGCTGTCCAGTCTCTTCTTAAAAATTTCCAGTGTTGGAGCATTCACAGCTTCTGGAGGCAGGTTGTTCCACTGATTAATTGTTTTAACTCCATGTAGATGCAGTTCCATTGCGGACGACACATTGAATACGGCTGGTCAGCCATCTGGTGGTGATGGAGTCTAACCCACATTTTTCTATCTTATCAAGTAGTAGGTTGTGGTCTACTTTATAAAATGCCTTACTGAAGTCCAAGTAAATTATATCCACAGCATTCCTTTGGTCCACTAATTTTGTCATCTGATCAAAGAATGCAGTAAGATTTGTCTGACATGATCTGTTTTTGACAAATTCATGTTGGCTTTTGGTAATGACTTTGTTTGCCTCTAGGTGTTCACTGATTCGTTGCTTGATTATCTTTTCCAAGATCTTCCCAGGTATTGAGATCAGGCTGATAGGTCTGTAGTTTCCTGAATCCATCCCCCCCCCTTTTTTTTGGAAGATGGGAACTACTTCAGCTCTTTTCCAGTCCTCTGGTAGTTCCCCAGTGCTCCAGGATCTTTGAAACATATAGTTCAGTGGTGCTGAGATCACATCTGCCAGTTGCTTCAGAATCTTGGGGTGTAGTCCATCTGGTCCTAGTGATTTGAACTCATCTAGGGTGGGCAGGTGCTCACTTACCATTTTCTTGCCTATGTTAACTTGTGTTTCTAATCTGTTTTCTATGGTACTGTTTTTGATAGGTTGGACTGTTTTTTCCCTTTGTGTAAATACTAGTTTAGTTCTGCTTTCTCCCTGTTGCTTGTTGCCTTCTTGCCACTTTCTCCCACTAGTGGACCAATCATTTCTTTAACCTTGTTCTTGTTTTTAACATGTTGAAAGAAGCTTTTTTTAATTATTTTTTACTTTCGTTGCAAGCCTTAGTTCATTTTGAGCCTTAGTTTTCCTCACTTCATCTTTGTAGGCTCAGGCGATTTGCTGATATTCTGCCTTAGTTATATGCCCCACTTTCCACTTTTTATACTTGTCTTTTTTGTCTTTAAATTTATCAGAGAGTTCTTTATGCAGCCTTGCTGGTTTCTTTTGAGAGCTGTTATTTTCTTCTTCGTTGGTATATAGACTGGGCTTTTATAATCTCACTTTTCAAAATTTCCCAAGCTTCTTGAGTTGTTTTCCCCTTGAGATTCTCATCCATGGAATCCTTCCCAAGCTCTCTCTAAGTTTGTTGAAATTAGCTCTCTTAAAGTCCAAGACTCTAGTTTGACTGTGTTCTATTGCTTGTGCTTGCATAATGTTGAATTCCAATATTGCATGGTCACCCCCCCCCCAAGATTCCTGTGGTTTCAACACCTTCTATCATTTCATCTCTGTTAGGGAGAATTAAGTCCAATATGGCTGATCTCCTAATTCCCGTCTCTACTTTTTGGGAGACAAAGTTGTCTGCTAGGTTTGTCAGGAATCTGTTTGATCTTCCACTTGGTGCAGAGTTTGTCTCCCAGTTGATGTCAGGGTAATTAAAGCCCCCCATTACTATTGTGATGTGCTTCCTACATACCTTAGTTAACTGACTAGCAAAAAGTTCGTCTATTTCCTGTGTGGTTGGGTAGCGTATAGTATACACCTATGGCAATATCATCCCCCCCCTTTTATATTGACCCAAATGCATTCAAGACAGTTTTCATCATCTTCTTGTGTCTTTCTCCACAATCTGGAGGAGAAAATTATCAACTAGACAAATCAGGCATTTTTAAAAAGAATTATGCTTGGCAGAGTTTAATGTTTTTTATTAGTAAAGACTTTTATCACTGTTCTTACATGTACTTTCAAAGAGTTGCAATTTCTTTTTAGAATGTTCTTTCTACATATTTTCCTTGGTTGGATGAGTTGTAATAAACCCTAACAATAAACACAGCAATATTTGAACTGTTAATGCAGATATCCTATAAAGTTTTTACTTGAATTCCTAAGCAGGGTAGTTAATTTATAGTAACCTCCTTTTTATTGTTTTTGTTCTTTTTTAACTGTGTCCTTCTTCAAGGGCCCCCACGGTTTTGGGTGCTGCCAGCATCCCTCGAGTGGGGCTTTGTTTGTTTGCACAGCCCAGTTTCTGGCATGCCACGGCCCAGTGCCAGTCCACTGACCAGGGGTCTGGGGACCCCTGTCCTACTCCATTCCAATAATGGGACTCATTCCATCAAAAACAATGGAGTTTATTTTTTTTATTCCTGTCATCACATAACTTGACAACTGCAATTCACTCTACTTGGGGCTATTCTTGAAGACCACCCAGAAGCTTCAACTGGTCCAGAATACAGCAGTGCATGCAGTTATGGATATGCCTCAGTATGCCCATGTAACACCTCTGTTATATGAGCTACTCTAGTTGCCAGTTTGCTTCTGGATGTGATTTAAGGTGCTGGTTGTCATCTATAAGGCCTTATACAGCATAGAGTCTGGTTACTTGAAGGACCACTTATTGCCAATAATACCTTCACAGCACATTGACAGTATTGGTGCACTCTGGATTCCTTCAGTTAAGGAATGCCAACTATTGGGACCCAAAACATGTGCTTTCCCTGCATAGCAACTGCTCTATGAAATGAGGTTCTTTCCAAGAGCCAAACAGCCCCCCACACTGCTGATTTTTCAAAGGACTTAAAGACCAGTTGTTTACCCAGATCTTTGGTGGAGATGTCTGAAGTCTCCTTTTAATTTTGGTTTTCTTTAATTTCTACCAAGATTGTCATTCTGCCATCTCTCAACCCTTTTTTTGATTTTCCTTGTTTTTGCTTTCATGTTTCAGTTACTTTGTAAACTGCCCAAAGATCACTAGGAGTTGAGCAACATATAAATGTAATTGATGATGATGGTGGTACTATTTTTTCTCCAGCATGGTGGACGTAGAATCCACTGATTGGGTTATTTCAGCCTTCCTGCTCAGAGAGACTAAGGCAGAGCTTTAGCCACGCCTCCCTTTGGGTGTGTCTCCCAGTTTTGTCTTAGTCTCGGCTCAGCAGCAGACTGGTTTTTTCTGGCTCCATTAGAACTTTGATTTGAACCTTTTAATTCGATTCTAACTTTTCCAATTTTTTTTTTTTAAATTGACAAATTTATTGCCCTTTTAGATTTGGCTCTTTGATTAAGGACTTTGTCCTTACAGAGCCGAGCCTCTTGGCTCTAGCAGGACTTCTATCTCCCCCTCTGGGCTCCAGGCCTCACCCACGCAGGCTTTTTGGGCACGCCTGCAGGGCGAGCGGGCAAACAGCAGACGCCTTTCGGGCATCGGATCCAGGCGAACGGGGCTCCGTCGTCGGTGGGATCGCGGACTAGCCGTTTTCAGCAAAAAATCGCAAGTGCCCAGTCGGAGGGGGAGGGTAGCGGGGAGCGTGGCTTCGCTCAGGACTCGTTTCTGGCTTTTGGCTTTGCTTTTGGTTTTTTCCCTCGCAAAGAGCTAGAAAGTCGTGGCCGCCATTTTGGCCGCATGGTCACCAGGCGGCCGCCTTCTTCATACTTGTTGACGGCCGCCATCTTGGATTTGCGCCTACTAGGCCTCTTTTAGGATTGTTTTGTCTTGGCCTGGGTTGCCAGGTCCGAACGAGGGACAGCCTTTAGGAGTGTTTTCATAGCGCTTGGAGGCTTATTGGCAGCCGCCTTTTCTCGCTCCAGACCGCGTTCTGCCGGCTCAGCCAGTCCTTAGGCCTTCCTTCGGGGCCGCGTGGCAGGTCATGAGGCATTTCTGGTATCTAGGGTGTTTGCCCTTGGGTTTGTATTACCTGTTCTTAATTAATTGTCATTGTAACTCTGATGTAGGAGGTAGTCCCAGGGGAAAGAACATGTCTTTCTGTGGGCCCCGGTTAACCTAGGCTGGTACAGGAGTGAGAGTTTACCTGGCCGCCTGTTATTCCTAGCCGTGGCCTTTAGCCACTGGGCCTATCGGACAGGCTTACATCCTGTCTGGCTGTTCTGCCCTTGAGTGTCTGTAGTTCAGTGTGAGGAGCGGCTGCGTTCCATCTCTGACTACTGATCTGTGTCCTTAATTCCCAATTTTTTTCTCACTTGTTATCCTATTGCAGACTCTGTCTAGTGGCAATGGCAGACAGTTCCTCGCCGCCGGCTTCACAGGTCTCTGGTGCGCCCCCTGCGCAATCAAAGCGCAGATCAACAGAATTGGAAGCAGGGGGTAAGAAAAAGGCTAAAACTAAGCACCTAACTTCCAAGGAGACCTCTAAGTCAGTGGAACGAGAAGCCTCGAGGAGACACCAGGCACTGGAGAGGGAATTCTCCAAAGCACAGCGGCTCCTATCCAGTGGGGCTGATCCGGTTCCCCCCGCCCCACTGGATACTGATACCTTGGAGCCGCCTCTGGCACCTGTGCAGGAAGTCACCTGGATTGGTTCTCCTCTGGGGGCAACTGAACAGGCAGGTCCCTCTCACTCCTCTCCTCCTCTCCAGCAAGGTTCCCAAGTGGTTCATGCACCAGCAGTGGTTGGGGCTGCCCTTGGGGGCCAGGGGGCTGCGTGGTCCCAGAGCCAATTCCAGGCATTCATGCAACACTCCTTTGTTCAATTTATGTCCTCTAAGAGCCCACAGGGTTCCTCTCAGGCCCCACCTCCCCCCACTAGCCCTTCCTCTCTGCAGGGTTGTACCACGACACCTGGTTCGGATGTCTCTGAATCTTCCTCTCAGGTGGGAGGGGGTGAGTCTGTGGATTTGGACATAGCTGACACCCCCATGTCAGAGGATGAGGCAGCGCCCGATCAGGCTTCTGCCTCGTGTCTGTTTGACCCCTCTGTCTTCACGTCTCTTCTGATGAAGGCCTGCACTACTACCAATTTGACCTCTGTTCAGGAGGAAAAACCTTCTACTTCGAAGGATAAGGAGTCTAATCCTTTATTTGCTGTAAAGGTAGTAGACCACAAACAAATACCCTGTCCCTTTGTGTTTCGGGATGCGGTCGAGGCCCAGTGGTCTTCCCTGTCCACTACTCCCAAGGAGAGCAGTTTGGAAAAGAAGCTGTATAACGTCTCTCCGTCTTTTGCTTCCTTGTTAGACGTTCCTACTGTTGATTCTCCTTTAATTTCCCTATTTTCTAATTCCGCCGTCTCAGGTGACATGGCAGAGGTCTTGACAGCGGAGGACAAGAAATTTGAGTTCGCCTAGAGAAGAGCTCACCAAGCTTCTGGACAGGCCATTAAGGCTGCTACCTCAGCTTCCTTCTTTGCCAGGGCATCCATCATGTGGCTCCGTGAGCTTCAAACATTGGTTCCCCCCCCCGATCAGGTCAGAGTGCACCAGACACTTGTCAAGCTGGTGGGGGCCTCACAATATATGGCTAACGCCTCCCTTCACTCGGGTAGGTGTTCGGCCCGTTCCATCGGTGCCACGGTGGCCCCCCGCAGACTCCTGTGGTTAAAACAGTGGAGAGCGGATTTAAAGGCCAAATGGCGTCTCTCCACGTCCAAGTACGTAGGCACGGATCTGTTTGGCTCTATCCTTGACCCACATGTGATCAAGGGTAAGGACAAGCATAAGGTCATAGTTCATCCCTCCAAGAAATCTAACAGGTGGCCGCAACAGGATTCCTGCAGACAGTCTTTCCATCCCTCGGGCTCTTGGGAGTGGCAGCAGCCCTTTCGGGCAGGGCAGTCCTGGGATTGGCCCAGAGGTTCACGTTCCTTCCCGCAGAGGCAGGATCGTCAGCAGGACCGCCCAAATACCGGACCCAGGGGTCAGTCTCAGGCAAAACGTCCCTTCAGGGATTCAGGGGGTCATCCCTACCGGCGCTCCAAGTGACGCCATCGGGGATGTCCCAATAGGAGGGCGCCTGGAACGGTTTTATCAGGTCTGGGAGCAGACCACCACCAACTCTTGGGTCAGGGACACCGTCAGACGCGGCCTGGCACTCGAGTTTTATGCGATCCCGCACAATCGCTTCCTTCAGTGCCCGATGTCACGAAATCCCTCAAAGGCACGTCTTGTATCCACTGCCATCAAGCATCTCCTGGACATCAGGGCCATAGAGCCTGTACCAAGGGATCAAGTTGGAACAGGTTTTTACTCCATCCTGTTCATGGTCCCCAAGGCATCAGGAGGTTGGAGGGCGATACTGGACTTAAAGGGTCTGAACCGTTTCTTAGTGTACAGACGGTTCAAGATGCAGACCCTAAAGTCAATACTGGCCGGTATCAGAAAGGGGGATCTTCTCTCTTCCATAGACCTAATAGAGGCTTACCTCCACATTCCAATCTCCCAGGAGCACCGCAGGTTCCTGCGTTTCTGTTACGCACGCCGGCATTATCAGTACCGGGCCCTTCCGTTCGGCCTATCTTCGGCCCCAAGGGTCTTCACGAAGGTCCTAGTGGTATTGGCCGCCCACCTTTGGATGATGCTGGTGCACGTGCAGTGCTACCTGGACGACATTCTCGTCCAGTCCAGATCCCTTCGGTCAGCACAATCGGACCTGATGACCACCATTCAAGTACTTCAGACCCACGGTTTCTCAGTGAATTTCGGGAAAAGCCACAGTTCCCCCACAAGACGTCTACTTCACCTGGGGGCCCTGATAGACTCAGAACTTTGCAGGGTCTACCTATCCCAGGAGCAACGGTTGAGCATCCAGAAATTGGTATCCCAGATTCGGGGTGAGAGGAGGGTTCCTCTGGTGCAGTTGTCCCAGTTCCTGGGAAAGATGGTATCTTGCATGGGGATAGTCCCGTGGGCGAGGCTTCACTCGAGGACCCTCCAGTGGTTCCTCCTCCCCTTTCAGAAGCAGAATCTCAGCGCCTCTCCCCAGAAGGTCCAGGTTCCGTTTCACGTCCTCTCATCCCTCCAGTGGTGGTCTTCCGCGGCCATGTCCAAGGGGACTGTATTCAAGGAACCCCTCAGGATCGTCCTGACCACAGACGCCAGTCTGTTTGGTTGGGGTGCTCACCTCCAGACCCAGTTGGCCCAGGGGCGTTGGTCCAGGGTGGACCTCAGGCAGAACATAAACTGGTTGGAGCTAAGGGCGATTCATCTGGCCCTCCGTCATTTTTCTTCCCTAGTGTCGGACAAGCATGTCATAGTTCTGACGGACAATGTGGCGGCCAAGGCTCACGTCAACAAGCAGGGGGGAACACATTCCTGGCCCCTTCTCCAGGAGGCCATGAAGCTGGGGCTGTGGGCGGAGACACACTTGAGTTCGATCAGGGCGGAACACATTTCGGGGGAGGCAAACCGACAGGTAGACTCCCTGAGCAGGATGACTGTGGACCACTCAGAGTGGCGGCTGGACATGAGAATATTCGATTTAATAGCAAACAGGTTCAGCAGGCCATGCCTGGATCTCTTTGCCTCCCCGTCCAATGCCCAACTCCCCAGGTTTTTCACCAGGTTTCCGACCAGGGGGGCCGAGGGGACGGACGCCCTCCGGTGCAGGTGGCCCGGGGGGCTGCTGTATGCTTTCCCTCCCCTTTCGCTGATCCAGGCCACCATCCGCAAGCTGTTACTGGAGTGAGCGGAAGTAATATTGGTTGCTCTATATTGGCCTCGGTGCCCATGGTTTGCAGATCTAGTGGATCTGTCCCAGTCTCCACCGTGGAGGCTTCCTCCGAACCAAGTGGCTCTCACTCAGGGGGAGCTCCGCCATCCGGACCCTCAGTGGCTGCAATTAGCCGCTTGGCACTTGAACGGGAGTGTCTAGCTAGGCAAGCTTATTCCTCAGAGGCGATCTCTATGATCCAAGCCTCTAGACGTCCCTCAACAAATCGGATTTACAATGCAACTTGGAAAAATTTCTGTCAGTGGTGCATTTCCCGTAATTTGGATCCTCTTTCAGTAATTGTCCCTAACATCTTAGATTATCTGCTAGACGGCATTTCCAAGGGTTTGTCCACTAACACCATCCGCAGACAGGTGGCGGCCTTGTCTATGGTTCTCACCTGTGATAATTTGGGTCCCCTTTCTCATCACCCAGCGATCTCTGCTTTCCTTAAAGGGGAGGCAAATTCCGGTCCTCCTACGGTACCTAGATACCCGTCTTGGGACTTGCCTACAGTATTGCAGGCCTTAACCACAGCTCCCTTCGAGCCCCTACAATCTTGTTCTCTACATTTCCTCCCCTTGAAGGTGGCCTTCTTGATTGCTATTACCTCAGCCAGAAGGATTTTGGAGTTGGCCGCCCTCTCAGTCATGGAAGATCTCTGTATCTTCCATCAGGACAGAGCGGTCCTTAGATTAGACCCCTCATTTATCCCCAAAGTTAATACCAGCTTTCACAGATCTTTGGATCTCGTATTACCTAGTTTCTGCCCTACTCCTTCTCATAGGCTAGAACGCCAGTGGCACAAGCTGGACGTGCGCAGAGCTCTGCGCATTTACATAAAGTGCACTGGGCCTTTTCGCAAGTCGGAGGCCTTGTTTGTCTCCTTCCAGCCATCTGTCATGGGCCGGAAGGTATCTTCTTCCACCATTGGCAGGTGGATTAGGGCTTGCATTGCTAGGGCTTATGCCTCCCAGTCGCTTCCTGTCCCAGCCCGTATTACGGCTCACTCCATGCGTAGTGCAGCGACCTCTGCGGCCTGATCTACCCAGGCCTCTGTAGAGGAGATCTGTAGGGCAGCGTCCTGGTCGTCTCCGTCTTCATTCATTAAACATTACAAAATTGATAGGTTTGCCGCGGCGGACGCCGCGTTTGGCAGACGGATTCTTCAACAGGTTGTTTCCTCTAGGGAGCCGCCAGCCTAGACCTTTCCTGGCCTAAAGGACATGGGGGGCTTTGGTATGTCCCAATCAGTGGATTCTACATCCACCATGCTGGAGAAGGGGCGTTGTCTTACCTGAACGCCTTTTCTCAGCATGGTGGTGTAGAAGCCACACACACCCCGGACAGGTGTCTAGGCTTGTGTGTTATCATTTTTTTGGTATTTTTTTGGAGTCATGGTGTCAGAGCTTTTAGGTATCCCTCGCTTCGTCAAAACTGGGAGACAGACCCAAAGGGAGGCGTGGCTAAAGCTCTGTCTTAGTCTCTCTGAGCAGGAAGGCTGAAATAACCCAATCAGTGGATTCTACACCACCATGCTGAGAAAAGGCGTTCAGGTAAGACAACGCCCCTTCTCTACCAAAAATTCAAACTCATCTTTATTTCCCATACTGTGAACATTAATATAAAGACAACAAAATTTATGAAATTTACGATCCAATGTTTTTTCTGATTTTTCATTGAATTATATAATTCCTATTATGGTTACAGTTTATCTAAAGTTATATTTCAGAGCTTTCATCTATAATTCAGTATTCAGTTAAAAGCCATCCCAATTAAACTCACGTTTGTTTTAAAGCATTAAGTATAGGTTGTTGATAGATGGTAGCTAAACTCTGGATGTAATTTCAGGAGCTCTGACTACTTCTGACAATGTATTTTGATGTAAAGTTTTTTTCATACTAGCTTCTGACTTCATGGTGCTTCTGATTTTTCATTAATTACTTTTCACATCCATGTGACCCTGCTTTTAGAAATTTGTTTGAAACATCAGCAACCAATAAATTGGAATCATGATTATTGGCTTATTTTGGATCCTAAAAAATAGGGGAAGGGATTGGATTTAGAGACATCATTTGCAGGCTCAAATACATTTTCAATCTAAGATGGACAAATTTGAGAGTTTTATTGTTTTCTTGCATTATTGTATGCTATTCTAGGAATAATATATATTTTAATCTAGTCGAATATAGTTCAGATTAGTTACTCAAGATTTGAAGGATGAAGCACACAACATGAATTGCTATTGATACTCAGATGCAAATAAATTTTGTTCAGAGAAAGATCCAATCATCCAATACACTGTATAGGCAGTCCTTGACTCACGGCCTTAATGGAGCCTGCCCATTATGTTCTGAATTCATGACAGTCGTAAAGTGGGTCACCACCTGACCAATCTGATTTTGCAACCAATTTTGCTGCTATCATTAAGTGACCACCACGTTTGCCAAAAGCCAGAAGTAAATGCCAGTTTTGGGCAAAAATGTAAATCATGGTCACATGACCGTGGGACGCTGCAATTGACTGAAAATGCAGTCAGTTGCCAATCACCTGAAATACAGACATGGGAGCCCAGCCATTGGAACTTCAGAACTGGGACCTAAGTACTTTTTGGAGGATTCATCATAACATTGGTTGCTTAAGTGACTTGTTGAGGATTACCTGTAGTCAGAACTGATTTTTTAAAAATGCACATGTTGAACATATTTATTAATTTAACAAGATGGGATGAAAATAGAGATGTAGAACAGTTTGTTATCCACTCTGGGTACTATCCACAACATAACTGTCTGGAAATAAACTGCCGAAACAATCTGGCAGTTCAGTGTGGAAGAATGAAACATATATAAAGACCCAAATTTGGGGAAATTGAATGTTAAAATAATAATCATAATTAGCCAGAAATCTTAGATAGTAATATTTCACAGTGGTAGATTTGGAGTTGGATTTGGAATCAGGAATTAACATGGAATATGTGGCTATCACTCAGCAACAAAAAAATGTAAAGAGAACTGGCCGAAGCATAAATACTACAGCTGGAGCACCTACAGAGCAGGATTATATTATTTTCTGTAATAAAGTAATAGTCAGCACCTGGTTAGAGTTCATTAAGTGTCAGTGCAACTTAAGGGGCATTGGACGTAGCTTCCTTGTGGATGTTTAGGAATTCCAGGCTGATTCCTCTTTTCACTTCCCCACCAGAGTTTGCTATTCCTTCTCCTACATTATCATGCCTTTCTGAAGAGAAGTTCTACAGTAGTCAAAAGCAGAGCATCCTCAAAGGCAGTTTCCATGGCTTCAGGTTTCCCACAATTTGCTCAAATGGATGATGTGAGGCAGCTAAAGCAGCTGTTTTGCTTTTATTATCAGTAATTGCAAGGAACATAGCTTTGCATACATGTACTATAAATGGTTTTATCATTTTTCCCTTGTAAACTAGTTTTTGTTAGATTTTGTTGGACTCTTCTTGCATTATCCATTGCTACTTTTTCTGTTATTTCTTCTTTACAAAAATGGCACAATAGAAATTATCACTTATTTTTTCCAGTAATATTAAAGTGCTGTGAAAATAGAGAAAGAGAGGCTAGTTGGTGAAAATAATGAAATGAACGCAACAAAAAATGACGGGTTGTTCCAAAGTATTTTTCTTAGTTTAAAATCCTTTTTATTGTAACTCTGACCATACTTTCAGACATATATTAAATACTATATGAAACAAAATTTTATATGAAATTGCAATATAAATAGTCTTGAGTGGAATGGAAAAATTAAACATGTTCATTCTATTTATTTCATCAAATTAGAAATGGTCAAGACAGGGACTTCCGATTCTGCCTCACAGCGACAAGGCTGAGGGACTGTAGGGCTCTGTCAGGGGACCCTAAATGGGTCTGTTGTTGTCCTGGAGAGGCGACAAAGAAAGAGGGGCACCCCGATGATCACGGAACGACGGAGGTCGATCCATTCGATCCGGGGGAAGCTCTTTAACCCGATAGGAGAAAGGCTAGCTGCACCCCAGCGTCTAGACTAAGCTACTAGCAGCTGAAGTCCAAGAGCACTAACCAGAACAATGGTGAACAGCGTGCTTGGAACTGGGTGAGAGTATCGATCTTCTCTCTTCTATTTTGTAACTGATTCCTTGGAAAAGATCCCCAAAGCAAGAAATCCTCCGAAAGTGAAGGGAGGGGATTATATCCCCACCCCTCCATAGACGGAAGCAGCAAATTAACTTCCAAGGGGAAAAGAATTATACTGAAATGAAATTAATATTACTATAGTCTGGATAAATTTGAAAATTAAGAAAACCGCTAAGATTTTATATCCTAAAGAGCCTTAATGAAATTGAAAAAGAAAAATAATTCTTCGTTTGAAAAAGTTGGAAAATAAATAACTTCTGACATCTAGTGGAGAACTAGAGCATAGAACAATAGTATAACACTCACTCAGCAATTGATAAGACACCCAGAAATAAAGAATAACCTGTTCCCTTGAACTTTAATAACCCTTGGCTAAATAGAAAACTGGGAACAAAGAAAGAAAACATACTGGGCCACCCACAAGCTTAAGAAGTGTCTGCAAAAAAAAAAACCCCTTTAACTATTGTCTAAGCTCAAGAATTGTCTGCAGAGAAAGAAAAACTTTGACTCTTGGCTAATCTTCTAGGGGGGAATTTACTGGAAGGCTTTAAGGTGGCGAAACATTTTGCTGCAATTCTGACTGGTTGATAATTGAAAGACCCCTGAACAGAAGAATTATTATAAAACACTGCTTTCACTGATGCCTTGATAATTGGAAATGCATTGGATTACAAAAACCATATAAAAAGATAAGAACTATATAAGATTTGGTTGTTTGGATTTTAAGATTGGGTGGTTTGATAAGGCTAAACACAGAGACTATGGTAATGGTGAAAGATTATCTGGAGGGAGAAGACAAAATGGATATTGCATACCTACCTAAAAATGACAGGAAACCACACCTAATATTCCATTCTGAAGATCTTAGCCTGGAACATCAGAGATCTGCAGGAGCAATACTCCAAGATGAGACAAATACTTTCCAAGAGTAAATGTATGCAATGCTACAACAGATTCAAATGACAATGGTTTCAAACCACGATGAGATTAAAAACCACTTTGACGACATAAATGATCACATCTTCAATTTAAAATCACAAATAAAAAACTCTCATAAAACAATAATAAAGAATGGAAGAAAGCGATTTAAATAGGGAAACTACAAATCAAGAGAACTACTACTTAATACAATCAGGAAAAAATCTACAAAATTTTGCCACAACAATGAAAATGAAAAAGATATCTGTCAGGACTTCAAAACAAACTTGAGGATAAAAAAAAAGATTTAATAAAATGGATTATAGAGCTGCCAGGAGAATCATTAGAGTCTGGGAGATAAAAAACGTACATCATATACAACCTGTCTTTTCTCACTCCCAACAGTATTTACAAAAATACAGGAATCCCCTGGCTAGCGGAATATACAAATTTGGAAGGCTACTTGGCAAAAGAAGGCTAGAATTAGATTCAAAAGATCTGATTTGACTTACCAGATGGAATACTACATGATTAAATATGGTTAAAATAATAGATAATTTTGGATGTAAAGGAGCTATAGTAAGAGGGATAAGAGACATAAGTAATATAATATTTTTTTATAATATATGAAATGTAAAAATATTGGGATGATGTATGTGAATGAAAAGTTAGGACATTTAAAGGTAATTAACTTTGAAAGAAGTATGACCGAGAAGAATGATTTGAATACTGAGGGAAAACTAAGCTTAAATAAGAAACAGGACATATAGTGACTTAACAAGATGACTTTTACAAATATAATTGAAATATAAACCGACCAGAAAAGATGTTATATGTGGATGTTATAAGATATATAAATAGTATAATATCTTTATAATATATGAAATATGAAAATATTGGGATGGTATAAGTAAATGAAAAATGTGGATTTTTAAAGGTAATCAATTTTGAGAAAATTATGACTGATAAAAATGATCTGAATATTGAGGGGAAATTAAATATAAATAAGAATTCTGAAAATAGGATGTATAGTGATTTAATAAGATGACTTTTACAAATACAATTGAAATATAAGTCAATTAGAAAAGATGTTATATATGGATGTCATTGCTACTTTTACAAATACAAAAAAAGTCTATATCCAACTTTGTATGCATTGAAAATATTAAGAATTATATGTCTAATGCTGATAAAGGAGAACATTATTGGAAGAAGGGAAGATCAAGGAAACAAACAATATATTAATTATGGAATTATAGAAATTATTGATTGTTTTTTAAATATATGAACTCAGACAACACGCTGTTTACTAAGCACTAAAGATTGTCATTGTAAAAAAATCAATAAATTTTTTTAAAAAAGAAAAGAAATGGTCAACTCAGGAACGGTAACATTTGAAATTAATTGCTCAAAGAGAATTTAGGCTTACAGAAATTCTGTGTAGTGCCTGCCACTCTCCTTTAACCCTCAAGTTGTGAATCTAGCTGTGATTTCAAAGTTATTTTTAGAATGTGTATCCCTGTAGCTCTATAAACATAGGAGATGTTTCAAATATCTAGAAGGAAGCATATTCTAAAATACTTATAGATATTTCTGAAGAACATTGTACATTTGGAAAGCTAAATCATTCTTTTCATTTCTTCAATAATGTTCTTCAGTATCTGAAGATTATTGAAGTATACCGATACTGAACACTATTTTCCACAAGTCATTCTGAATGCATGCAGGTCAAAGTTTATATACAAGGATATTAATGAAATTTGAATCTCTAGTCTCTGAAAGTTTGATATCTGTAAATTCATTAGAACAGCACAAAAAAGATATTTGCTGTTATTTTGTTGAATTTTATACATTACTGCCCTATCCGTTTCCTGTGTTCCCTGTGACAATTAGTCTTTATGTCATTACATTGGTCCTCCAGTTTGATTTCAATTGGGACCAGATTTCCGATCATAAGTCATTATCGTTACAGGTTGAGGCACCCACTTGACCAGATGCAAGTTTATGGCAATTTTTGCAATGGGCATTAAGCAAATACTACAGTCGCAAGTGTAACCTATTTTTCTGAATGGGCTTTTTTTTTTTTTGCTAGAAACCAACAAAAATGCCAGAAACTGGCAAAAAGCAATGCAAATCACAGTCACATGACTATGGGATGATGCATCCAATTGTAAAGACAAGGTGATTGCCAAGCATCCAGCATATTGTCACGTGACCTGGTGGGGAGGGTGAAACAACATTTCCCAAGGGCAAGAAATGCTTCAGAGATTGTAAAGAACCCATTCCAGGGCTTTCATAATTTCAACTGGTCATTAAGTGACCAGTTGTAAATCGAAGATTACCTGTACCTTCTGAGAGAAATATTTGGAGGACGAAGGGTGTGTGGCATTGTAGTCTCCAGACTACATTCTTGAAAGCATTAGGCTTAAGACTGTTGTTGTAACCAAGATGGGTTGACGTTGTATAGATACATATGTTCCAAGATTCAGTAGGTTTTTCCAAACCTTAAGCAGAGTAATATTAGAACTTTGTTCCAGAGAGTCGGTAAAAAGAATTTTTTTCCTGACACCATTGCCAGTTGTCTGTCTTACCATTCATTTAACAACCATGTCACATTGTTCAGACATGGCAACAGCTGATTTCTGATTTTTTTTTTTTCCTTAGTGATGCTGGACAGTAGTAGCAAATGCTTTTATCTCAGGTCAACTGCTACTTCTCAGGAGTTGCTGTGGGAAAAATTGGAAAAGAGAGTACAATGTATGCTAGTTCGAGGATTATGGAGAAAAGATGGGATGTAAATCAGATACAGGTAGTTCTTGAATTACAGCCATTCATTTTATGACTGGTTGAAGTTACAACGGCACTGAAAAAAATGACATGACCAATTTGAACATTTATAACAGTTGCAGCATCCCTGTGGTCACATGATCAAAATTCAGTTGCTTGGCAATTGGAATGTATTTATGATGGTTACGGTGTCCTAGGGTCACCTTTTGCGACATTCTGGTCAATGGGAACCCAGATTCATTTAACAACTGCACATGGCAAGAAATTTAACAATTGCAGTGATTCATTTAACAACTGTGGCAAGAAAGGTTGTAAACGAGTCAAAATCCACTTAACTATTGTCTTGTTTAGCAGTGAAAATTTTGGGCTCAATTGTGGTCATAAGTTGAAGACTATTTGTAAACAAACCCACACCAGCTTTCTTTTAAATTAGTAAATTAAGTTATTATCCATAGTTAAACAGATTGTTTCTTTGCTGATGGAAGAGAAGAGAACAATCCCATTCTGAAGTGATTTATATTCACAAAGTAAAGGAAAAGTTGTTGCAATAAACTTGAGGGAATGGAGTTTCTCAGGGCACGAAGGGTGGGACTCCAAAAGTTTTCTTAGTGGACTTCATGTTAGACTTCACTCATACCAATGCTCAGACTTAATGCTTAGCAGGCACAGATCAAGGACATCGGTCTTTGATAAATTAAACCGATACTAAAATGTCATGATTAGAAGAAAAAAAAAAGATCAACTGCCACCTATAAATCTTAAATTGTGTGTGTGTTCTCTCTCCCCTCCCTCCCTCCTGTGGAGGTGGGAAGAGGCATTGCTGTTATCTGTGCTTTGTTCATTCATCAAAGTGGCTTTTAAGACAGTTTGCTGAATATTATATTTAGGGATCTTGCTGAAAGAATAATGAATAGAATAGGAATAGGAGTAGAATAGAATAGAATAGAATAGAATAGAATAGAATAGAATAGAATAGAATAGAATAGAATAGAATAGAATAGAATAGAATAGAATAGAATAGAATAGAATAGAATATGCTTATTGGCTAAGTGTGATTGGGGACACAAGAAATTTTCTCCAGTCCGATGTATATACAAACAACAAAGTGAGATACCAGTAGGAGAAGGTAATAGGAAATATGAGAAGGATAATAGTAATACAGCTGTACTACATGGACAAATTTCCTTAGACATAAGACAGTGCTGTGGGAATTAGGTGTTCAGCAGAGTGATGGCAGGATGGGGAAAAAAATATGTCTACTTGTTTTGGAATGTAGCAGTGTCCTGAGGGGAGGAATTGAAACAGTGAAGTAATTTCATTGAAAGGGAAGGAAAAAAGGTCTACTTTTAAGAAGACGTATGAGCTACATAAATTCTTTATAGCTTTTGTAAGTGGTGAATAAAGAATTGTTTCAGAAATTTCATCTGAAAGATAAATCAAAATTATCTTGATTGCTGTTGTCATCACTAGATGTTTTCTGTTTTTCACAAAGTTCTAAAAGTGCTTCCATCTGATGTAACATAGAACCCCAGATAATAGAAAACTGTATTCATTTAAGTCTTAAGTATGTGTAGTTTCCATTAAGATACCTAGTTGAAACTATAGACATCAGGGAAAGGGGCAGGGGCGACGTACACACCTTATTCTTAATCTAGACGGAGCCTTCACACATGATATGAATGAGTATTTTGCAGCACTCAGCTTTATGTATTCTAGATTTTGAAAAAGATTCTGTAACTTTTCTAGTCCTGGTATAGAATTCTTACCATTGTCTAATAGGGAGAGAACTCACACATCCTGCTGTACCATAATGTATAAATCCAACCATTGCGATTTATAAATTATGGCTTATACTATATTGAAACTAATGGGTTATTCAGTAAAACACAACATAATATATGTCACAGAAGGTTTATTTCTGTTTTGTGGTAGCAGATTCAAACACATCCTTTACATTTAGAGTCGGATATTGCAAAATCATTTACAGTGCATTTAGAAAGCTGTTATGCTGAAATCTGCAATTTCTACAGTTCTTGAAATTCATCCTTTTCTCATTAATCTACACTCAGTACACCATAATGATAAAGTGACAACAGAATTTTAGAAATGTCTAAAGCAGTGGTTCTCAACCTATGGGTCGCGACCCCGTTTGGGGTCGAACGACCGTTTCGCGGGGGTCGCCGGACACCGCAGTCCGCCATTTTGTTTTGTTTTTTTAATTTTTTTGATTTTTTTTAAAAAAAATTTCAGCATGTGCACAGTGCGCATGCACGGATCGTCCCATCACGTGCACGCTGCACATGCGCGGATCCGCCCGTTGCGGTCCGCCATTTTGGTTTTTTTAATTTTTTTTTGTTTTTTTATTTTTTTGGCCCGCCGTGCATGCGCGGATTGGCCCGTTGCATGCGTGCGCCATGCATGCGCGGATCCGCCCGTCACGGTCCGCCATTTTGTTTTTGTTTTTTTGAATTTTTTGATTTTTTTTATTTTTTTATTTTTTTTTTGCGTGCGCGCGCCGTGCATGCGCAGATCGGCCCGTCGCACGCCGCGCATGCGCGGATCTGCCCGTCACGGTCCGCCATTTTGTTTTTGTTTTTTTATTTTTTTTTTATTTTTTTGATATTTTTTTGGGTGCATGCCGCGCATGCGCGGATCGGCCCGTCACACGCGTGCGCACACGCCCGGGTCGGGGCCACGGCGCTCATGGGCGGGGCAAGTGGGGTCTCAACCTGAAAAAGGTTGAGAACCACTGGTCTAAAGGTTGTAGCATAACAAAATTGACAAAAGTGAAGGGGGACTGAATCCTTTCTGAATGGACTGTATGTTAAAGTTGTATGATCTTCCAACTTCTTCATTCATAAAAACAAGCACGTGTAGCGAATGCACACCAAACGAGGATGGGAGGGAAAAATGTAGTAAACACAGAAAGCACAGAAAATATTTAGCATGATTGAGCAGGTAAGAAATCACAGTGTAACAAAGCCCCTGAACTCAGATTGTTAAAATACATTTTTTCTGGATTGTGATGCCACAAATAATGTTTCTTAACTTAGTAATAGGCCGATGGCTGGATAATTGTTTCATTTTCTATCTAATAAACATTTTTCATGTAATATGATAACCATGTTCAATAAATTTCTGGCATAGTATTATTTGTTAGAATGCTATTGCTATTTACAATATGGAAATTACAATACTAGCATGTTTAAGACTTTCTGAAATCCGTAAACCAGTTTGATTGACATTTCTAGTCTAAATTTCAGTAAATCTGCTTGTTCCCAACTGTCATATCTGAATCAGTGTAAAATTGCATTTATTTTTTTCCCAAATTATGTCCCTCATATCATTTTTATGACCTCATCTCATAATTGTCTGAGTCTAGGTAGAGGAGGCACAAAATGAGAGCCTTTGAAGGATTTATTTCCTAAATATAATCCCTAAATTAATTCCATTCTATTTTGTTTTTCTTGGCTTGTTGTCTCATTTTCATGGAAATGATGGCCAACATTGGCTGTTTCATTGTATTTCAGGGTGTGATTAGGGTCCCAAGCCAAGGATTGACAAAATAACTTCGGTAAGCTTGAGGGCTTTTGTTACTGAGTGGTTTCTGAGTTCTTTATGAACATTTCTTATCCAATAGGAAAGGACAAAAAACAGAACAACTTGTTGCAGCTCGTTGGTGCTAAGTTTCTAAGTTTGAGGTATGGCTTTGTTAGAGTTCTTGGGTGCTTTCTCTTGAGAATATTAAGATTAGGATTTATTTGGAACTAAGTGTATAGTCTGAAATATAAAGCTTTTCTACCCCTACTGATTATATTCTGACATAACTAGTCCTCCTTTTTTTCCTTTTTCTCTTTTCATTTTGGTCTGGTTTTTTTAACGTTCTGCTGACTTGAATGGAAATTACTTGGAAACTGAAAAAAGAAAAGGCTGATCTGAGGAATAATTTTCTCCTACTTCCCAAAATTTAAAACCTGCATCATTGAACTATTCTCTTACCTGCCTTTTTATTATAATTAATAGCAATAGTAAAAAAATTAACATATTTAGTTGTATTATTTTCATGGTATTAAATTTCAGAATTGTCTATTTTAGGTCCCTACCCTGCTGCTACAGTTGCATTTACTTAATATACCCTTACATTTTTTCTAAAAACTTGAAAACTTTAATCAGTTCTTAAGAAGTGTTTCTTTTCTTTTTTACAGAATGCTGCCTTTTTGTATGGCCTTGGCTTGGTCTACTTCCATTACAACGCATTTCAGTGGTATGTGGCAAAAAAAGCTGGGAGTGTTTTTATTTTGCTAATTGTCTACAATTTATTGGGCACTGAAAGAAATGAAAGAAAAAGTAGTATAGTTTTTAAAGAACAATTTTAAACAACTTTTTAAAACTACAGTGTAGATTGCTTAACAATAAGAGTTAGCTTGACCTCTCTATATGCCTTGTCCTCTGTAATACTAGTTCCATCATCCTTAGTTGGTATGGCCACTGATTTATTCAGCACAAAAGTATGGAATGTTAGTATTCTCAGCCTTGGCCAAAACAAAATATGAAGGAATGTGAAATATTCAGTGTTCCTTTTCTTCTTATCTGCCCTCATTTTCTCAAGTACCTTCCTTACTTATTCTTAGATGCTCTGACATCCTAGTCTAGCATATTTCTCTCCCAACTGTTAAATTCAGCAGGAAAGATTTGTCACATCATTAATGTTTTGGTCCATATTCAGAACAATGTGTCCTTATGTGTGGACCCAAATGTTCCTTTCATAAGAAGAGTTTTTTGGGGGGTGGTTATGGTTCTGCTTCAGTTTCTTTAAAATTGTTTTTGAACCAATATTAATGCAATTTTGAACTTTCTTTTGAGGCTCAAAATTCATAATTATTTGTCCTGCATTTATGAACAAATGTCATTCTTTTAATTATTTTTTTTTATAAATTGGCAACAATTTTAAATCTCTGGATCACTGATTTTTAGATTGATTGCCTCGTAAATATTGTTGGGATTTATTTATAAAGAGATTCCCTGAAGAAGGGAAAGCCCTATCATTTTCTACAGCAGGTCATGTACTATACTACATTTCTGTCTGATAATTGAGATTGAATCATACATTTAGAAAAAAATATTAAGCTTATTCATGCAAACAATTATCAATAGATTATGTTTAGAGCTTTTGGTAAACATTTTTTTCTTTCCTAGTCAACATGTTGGTGCCTCTAGGAAGTAAATTTATTTAACATTAATGCAGTACAAAAATGATTGTTGAACTAAGACTATATGTTAAAACATTAATTTTCTTATTTTTATCAATGAAATTATTTCAGAACTTGCCTTAATATTCTGCATAGTATTTCCTCCGTTCCTGAATAGTTTGGTCTCTGTCATTCACCATTATAACATATATATCTGAACATTTGGAATTTGGAGCATCTTTGGTTTGTTATTGATCACAAAAACATTAGCAATTTTGTCCTTAGGTTAAAATTATTTTGCTTTATTGGATTATTTTTCATTTTTTGCTTTTCTACAAGATTTGCCCTCCCATTGCAGGTATCCAACTTTGACCTTATGGGTTAAGTTCAGGTATTCAGGGATTAATTTTTGGCTTGGTGAAGTTTGTTCAGTATTTGTAAGCCATTCTTTGAGATCAACTACCAATAGCAACAGATTCCGAAGCCATTATAGCCCACTTCACTTCATCCAAACTTTCTGTTTTAATCTAAAAATTGTTTGGTGATTTTCTCTTCTCTGAGAGATTGAGTAGTTTTACCTTCCACAGTGGATCTTCAGCTCATTCTTATGCTCTTATTGGTATTGAAGAAATTTCCATTAACAGATGCAAAATTATTCTTTAAAAAATGCCCTCCTTGATTCTAGTCAAAATAAAAAGGAGGTATTCATTGTGTCTAGCAGTCTCAGGTTCCTCTCATATCTGCTGTTTCCTCCCTTGTTCTGTCTTTGTTAATATCAGAATCCTTTGAGCCTATGGCTACTATTCCAATTGATTTCCTCTGTTGGAAGATAGCTTTTTGGGTAGTTGTCACATTTTTTAATCAAATTGAACAATTTTGTCTTATAAAGAAATCCTCATTTTTCATTGGTTTGTTTCATTTCTCAAAATGTCAGTCTCAGCTTAATACTAGAATCAAGACATTTATGAAACTTACCATTTTCCCCAGTCCATCAGCACCATAGGAAACAGTTTTGAGTGCCCATTATGATCTCACTATTTATATGAACCATAACAGCACCATTTTGCCATGATATTTATTCTTGGGCTTTCAAGACTCATCTAAAAATCAATCTTTCACACACTGTATTTTCCAAATGGATAGCCAATGCTACTTTGCTATGAGATAGTCAAATAGCTGTGCTCGCTTCACTCCACAAGCAATGTCAGCACTGGCATATATTCTGTGGGACAATTTTATTTATTTGATAAAATTTTTGTGTTACCTAATTATGTGTCCCTGTGGCTTAGAACAAAATAAAATACAATAAAAATATTCACAATAAGAAAAAAATACTGTAAAGTATCCATGATATTCAAACAATTAAAACAATAAACATGGTTTTTTGTATTGCTCCCATAACCCCAGAGCATATAACAATTAAAATAGCCCCTGAAACAAAACAAAAAAATCCAACCCAAACTAAAATATAGTGAAGAACAAATTATATGAAGAGCCACATCCCAAAATCATTTGAACCAATTTATTTCATCTGCATATATTATTCAAATGACATAAACCTTTCTGAACTATGTAGAATTAATATAAAAGTAATGTAAATTTAATTGCCCCATCCAAACAATTTAAAGTACAACTGAATTTATTTGTTATTGTTGAGGGATATCAAGAAAAAACTGAATCTGTTGCATCTGAAGTCTACTAAATGTGGTTGTTGAATTGAGATTTTACTTGCATTGTCAGTTATAATATAGTAGAGAAAATTATATGATCTTGCTTTTTTAAAGAACTAATTGTGTTCCAGCTTAATTTCCAGAAATTATTCAATTACAGTTTGCTTTATTTTCAGTTTGCCAGGATGATAAATGATCAGGAAATCTAACAAGTGAAATCTAAAAAGTGAAATCTAAATAGCACCTGGAGATTGAAGGAACAGGCTTACCGCTGAATTGTGATAGGAAGACACTGGCTACAATAAATTATGTAGCTAGTGATGAAAGAAAGTAGAAATTGCAGGTTTGTTTAGTTAGTCAGAGTCTTCTAGGAATATCCTACAAATATTATAAAATAAATAACTTTAATATGATTACACTTTCTTAAGGAAGGCTTTGGTCACTGAATCTTCAAGAGTTCTTGTTCACTGTTCACGATTTTTAAGTCGTTGACATGTCCTGTTGAAGTGTATCAAAAGTTTACAGATTATGCTTCTGATGCTATAAAGGTTTTAATATTTTTTTTAGTTTTTTGCAAATAAATATGCTTTAATTTACTATAGTTACCCGTTTGCACACTTTTGTGAAATGTAGATGTAATAAAGTATTAATGCTTACCTGCTTTTGATGGTGATTAGTGTATTTAATAGATATTTATTCTGTTACAAATATTAGTATAATTTGGTTTCATAATTAAGCAAATTTTAAAACTCTATTTGAAACTATACATTCACTATTTAGTTGTTCTCCTTAAAGCAGCGGTTTCCAACCTTTCTGGCTCTGAGGACTGGTGGGGCAGTGACAGCACAGGGGGAGGAGAGAGATGGTTTTGTGTGCACACGTCCCACTTATGCAGATTGAGCTTCGTGCTCTCACCTGCCATTTGCATGGTCCGGTTCCCAATGAGCCATGGCCCTATACTGGGCCGTAACCTGGGGATTGGGGAACCTGCCTTAAAATATCTAAAAGGAATTTGTTTGTTTGTTTGTCACCAGGAGGTGACTAGTCCCTGCAATTTTCCCGGCAAGGTTTTTCAGAAGTGGTTTTCCATTACCTGCTTGAGGCAGAACTAGAACTCAATGGTCTCCTGGTTTCTACTCTGATATTTTAATCACTACACCAAACTGACTCTTTTTCATTTAATATGTGCATTTTTCCTGGATAAATTTTCTGTTAAGAATTTTTTTTCTGTTGCTCTTCACAGAACATTTCAGTATCCATTTTTGTTTTTCCTAGGGCAATTAAAGCATTTCGGGAAGTGCTTTATGTTGATCCCAGTTTTTGCCGCGCCAAGGAAATTCATTTACGACTTGGGCTTATGTTCAAAGTGAAGACAGATTTTGAGTCTAGTTTTAAGGTAAGAGTTTAATTTTTAATAGCAATGGATTTATTTGTTATTACACTTGCTCGTCATAATTCAAATATGGATTTCTTTTCTTCAAATGAATGATTGAATGAATTTATAGTCTGCCTATCTCATATACTTAACTTTTGGCCCTTAAATTACAGATGAGATTGGAATTTATTTATGAACGTATTGGATCTTGCAGCTTCACGTAAACTCTGAATTGAAATAATTGAATCCTTCATTTTTTTCTGTTCACTATCCAGAGAGGATTCAGAAGTGCATGTATGAGGTCTAGTCCTCATCATATGTAGAATAAGAAATAGATAATGACTGAGTAGAGGATATCTTGTAAAATATTTTTATGAGCTAAAAAGCCACCTTGATTAATCTTTGAACACTCAATTACTGGAAATTAGCAGTTCTTTTAAAAGAATATTGAATATGCAGTTAATGAAATATCTTAAAAGTAAACAGGATTCTTTGCTGCTTATTAAAACACAGCCTTGGGTTCTGACTGAACTTAATCTATCTGTGATATCTTTGCAGCGTAATATAGGGAAATAGTTTTTAGTAGTCCTTGACTTGCAACCATTTGAAGTTACAAAAGTGCTGAAAAAAAAGTGAGTTATTACCGGTTCTTCCATTTATGATCATTGCAACATCACAACAGTCACGTGATCAAAATTTCAGCATTTGGCAACCAGCATGTATTTATGATAGTTGTAGAATCCCGGGGTTACTGATCACCATTTGCAACCGTCAGTGAAAGAAAGCCATATTTACTTAATGACTACAACAAAACAGTAAACACAACCACATTGCTTAGAGACAGAAGTTTCAATTCCAGTTAGGGCATTAGCCAAGGATTACCTGTATTAATTTTGCCGCTGTGCATACCTGAATCATAAATATGCATCACAACTTTCCTCCCTCTCTCAGTTCTGTTATTATTGAAAAATAGTTCAAAATAATATTGAGAAGGTTTGATTATTGCTCACTGGCATAAAGCTCTTTGGACTTGGTAGAAAATATTCTTGTGGATTTAAAGAGTATTCACAAAGTTCTACACCAGAGTGAGGATGTAGTTATCCAGTTGCATAATTACTGTTAGCATGCAAACTGAGTGATTTATGATATAGTCCATACTCCTCCTAATGACAACAATATAAAAATCAGAAGCCTTTATGCTTTGTAGTGCAGAGTAACAAGAGATTTGGCACAACTTTAATCAGATTTTAGAAAGAAGAGACATTGTTAATATTGGATCATTGTTTATTGTTGGACAACAAAATTAAAAAGCACTTTTGAGTGGCGACTGATAAAGAGAATTATAAACACAAGCAGATGAATAAAAAGCTGAAGAAAAGTACAGAGTCAAAATTAGAGGAGTCTAGAAACTTTTTTCACTCAGTACCTCATTCATAACTTTTACTGGAATTTTCCAAAGAACCTTTAATAACCTGGATTGAAATAAACTGATGTCTCAATATTTTAATACAATATTACTCTTTTAGGCATAGAATATTGCCATGTAGCAAAAGAATTGGGCTAAGCATGTGACCTTAGACCAGTGATGGTGAACCTTTTAGAGACCGAGTGCCCAAACTGCAACCCAAAACCCACTTATGCATCGTCGGGTGCCGGGTGGGTGTGGCCCATTGGCTGGGTGGGCATGGCTGCGGTGGTAACAGCAGACTGGGTGAGACTAAAGAGTTCAATCAATTCCAATTTTTTTTGCACACAGCAGCGGAGGCCTAAAGTGAAAAGGTTTTATAAAACCCAGCTGAAGGCCTAAGACTGGGGCCATGGCACGCATGCCCACAGAGAGGGCTCTGAGTGCCACCTCTGGCACCCGTGCCATAGGTTCGCCACTGCCTTAGACCTAACCTTCTGTATTCATTTTATGCAGATGAAGTGCTTTGTCCTGCTTATACCGTTGATTCCTCTGTTTTGATTATGTAGTCTATAGTGGAAAAAATACATCTTAACTTCCTTTCTTTAAAATAATAGATTCTGATTTTGAAGAATTCTAGCGAACAAACAAATGAGTTGATTTAGCAGTACATATGGCAGCTTCATTTTTAACCTTGATTGTCAGATATATTTCTGCCTGTTTGACAGCACTTTGATTATGGAAGCCTTTCTGTGTTCTAATTACATGAACAAAAGACAGCTCCCAGGATCAGGCTTCGTTTATAGATTATAAGTTATCCTTCTCAAAGATTTGAACTTAGTTATGATTTTCTACCTATGGTAAACACATGTAAAAAATTATTAAGTGTTTAATCTTGACTTTTTGAATGACCTGTTAAAATAAACTTCCAATTCCAGTACATCACAGCATTCAATATTTTTTTTAAAAACTGATATTTTTCTTTGATTTTTGAAAAATCTAGTTCTAGTCTTAAGTGTTATTTTGACTTGGCAGTTGTGAAGCATGATGAAACAACATTGTAGAAATACCCACAAAACTTAAGAAAAAGACAATTCTAGTTTTCAAATATGTAGTGATGAAGAAAACTATTGTTTGCATATAAGTAAGTTAATAATTGATACCGTGTTTACCCAAAGGTTAGACGCAGCACGATAGAAAGCCCTAGCTGATTTTTGGGGGTGGGCCTAATATAAGCCCTACTCCAAAACTAAGCCCTAGTTTTGGGGCGAGGCGAACCCCTAAAAATGAAGCTAGCGTGAGTGAAGCTGCCCCATACACCCCACATCCGCTTATGTTACCGGTAGGACCATCACAGCCAGGCCTCCCACACCCCGACACCTGTTGTACCGCTACTTGACTTCTTCTGCAATCACTTGCTGCCACTTGTGGCCAGCCATGTGGCGCATTGTGCCGTTGCTGCTCCTCCTGGCAAGACGCCGCATTCCACTTCGGGCCACTTCCGCTTCTTGTGGCAGGAGGCCACATGGCGCTTCAGGCCATTTCCGTTGTGAAAACAGCCCAAAGAACCACACAGTGTCCTGCCACAAGCAGCAGAAATGGCACAAAGCACCATGTGGCGTCCTGCCGGGAGAGTGACAACAGCGCAATGCGCCACATGGCATCCGGCCACAAGTGGCAGCAAGCAGCCACAGAAGTCAAGCAGCGGCGTGACAGGTGTCGGGATGTGTCGGGCTGTGGTGGTCCTAAGGTAAGAAATTCTCTGAAATTAAGACCTAGTGCCTCTTTTGGAGGCAAAAAAAATATAAGACGGGTCTTAATTTCGGGGAAACACAGTAGTTACCAAATACTATACTTTTAATTATTTGCAAAGATTACATCATTTTATTGTGAACTTTATCTGATTAATTACTTTTAGATAATCCTCTTCAGATTTGGATTTCTTTAGGTGGACTTTTACCTTGAAATATTTGGTTGTCTAGCTTCTCCTGCATATTAACTTTCATACAGTAATACCTGGCTTCAGTACTGCAATATTTGTATGCAGATATTTACTAGCATTGGTTTGGTGCAGAGATTTATAGTTGGAAGTTTAATGTGATGAGTTGATAGTTATTGTGGTGAAGATAATAAATAGTTTATTTGGCAGTAAACCCAGAGATGTTTTTTCAAAAGGTAACTGGACTTTCTTTGTTTTTCCTTGAAGATGTTTTGCTTCTCATCTAAGACGTTCTTCAGTTCTGACTGAATGGTAGAGAATGGAAGGGTTTATATTCTGTGCAGTGTTCTGATTGTTAGCCCTCTCTCTGAGAGTCGTTGAGGCCACTTGGAGGTTTATCTGTGCCCTCATGGTCACCCGAATAGCGCAAATGGGTACGGAACCTTCTTGGAACCACTGAAAGTTCCACACCCATTTGCACAATGTAGGCAATCATGAGGATACAAATAAAAACCTCCAAGTAGCCTCAATATTCAGAGAGAATGCTAACGACCAGATGCCTGCAAGGAATATAAACCCTTCCATTCTCTACCATTCAGTCAGAACTGAAGAAATTTCTTGGATGAGAAGCAAAAAATCTTCAAGGAAAAACAAAGGAAGTCCAGTTGCCTTTGAAAAAAGTACCTTAGGGGCAATCATGACCTGGATGACTGAGAATCTCCATAGACATTTGGAGGTAAAGGAGGTTTGTTCTACATATTTTTGATTTTTTAAAAAAATAATATTTCTCAAAATGAAATTTGGTGGACATACTAGATTGTTCAAAATTCATAGATTTGTTCATGGATGCACACTAATAATTAGAAGTAACTATACAATATATTGCTAAATTATTTTTAGTTATATATCTGTATCTTCTGATGTTGGCATGTGTTGGGAAAAATACTCTGTTGTGCAAATGAACATAAATCTTGGTAATATTTTCTTTGCAGGAGAGTTTCATAAATATATTTATACTTCAATAGATATAAGAGGAACATTTCAGAATACATTGCTTTCTGGTTCTTGAATTTTTTTTAAAGGGCAAACAACTTATAGATAACCATTATTATTTTTATAAGATTTATTTGTTTGTGTGAGTGTATGTGTATACATACAGTTTGTTTTTATATATAAGTTCATTTAAATTGTTGTAACTACAGCAGATTTTATGATCCAATTAATGTATTATTTTCAATACCTAGTTTGATTTTTTTATTTGATTATATTGATCATTAATGATCTTTGATTTAAAATTGTGATTATGTGATTATGCTTTATGTGTTTGATGGGAGTGAAAATTTACAAAAGTATGTATCATTTTTCTGTTAAGATCAGTATCATTATCAGTTGCTTGACAAAAAATTAGAATTTTTTGCAGCATTGTTTATATTTTTAGAAATTTAATTGGCTTTCTGTTCACAATTCTGTTATTTAACTATATGTTAATGATCGTGTTATGAAAAGATTTTCATTCATTGAGTTATTACAATGAAAATATGTTTCAAATATTTCCAAGTATTTTTTAAAAATTATTAGTTTTCATCAGAAATATTAATTATATTGTATCATTTTGCAGCATTTTCAGTTAGCTTTGATTGACTGCAATCCTTGCACTTTGTCCAATGCTGAAAGTAAGTATTTTAAGCATTTATTACAGTTGTATTTAATCTAATCGTTTTATATCCTGTATCATATCCTTATAATTAATTTCTATGGTTAGTATAATGATTTACATTTCATATAGTACCTTGTAACTGGCATTAAAGTGTGTGTGTGTGTGTGTGTGTGTGTGTGTGTGTGTGTGTTTGTGTGTGTATATATACCGGTATATATTAGTATTTTACATTTACAGAGAAGTCTTGTAATTAGCTTCTTGGTAAATGTTGGATCAATACATTACAGATAATTATTCTGAACAATTTCTCATGAATGGTCATTGTTTAATTTTACCTTGGTAATCTTTTCCTTATAATGAGAAATAAACTCAGACATTGGTATAACAACAACAATAACAACAACAACAATGAAAAAGCATTCTTTATTAATGTCATCATTTATGTATAAGTAAATGGGATATGGCTGCATATAGCTGAAAGGACCCCTACTTTGAGTGTCTTTCATATATTACCTGATTTAGAATAGTGCCAGTCATTTAGCTATGGTGAATCTCAATTAAACATATAAAAGACAATAGTTTGTTAAGAGCTTGGAAAAGGGAACAAAGGGAGCAAGTCTCCTGGTCCACATTTCCAAAGTATTCATTATTGTTTGAAATGATCACCTGATACAATACTTTGTCAAGTAAACATTCTACCACAGCTACCTCTTAGAAAAAAATGCCTGTCTGAGCTCCAGGTTACATGAGAACTTCACTCTGGAAGTAACTTCAGAGGATGCTCTTGCATAGCCTCACAGCCTCTAAAAATAGCAAGAAAACATGCTTCATTCTTGCACATCTTTTGAGGGTCTGAAGGCTGCATGAAAGTACACCACATTCTCATGTGGCTTCTGCAATCTCAAAAAAACAAGCAAGAATGGAGGGGGCTGTTGGCATGTCATCTGTAACACACAGGACATAGGTTCGCCATTACTTGATTAGACTGAGAAAAGTCTAAATTTACTAGGATAGCTTTGCTGTTTAAAGGGACTGTAAAATTATAAAGTTTTATTTAAGCATCAATTCAGAAAGCTCAGACTGCCCAAGGTGCTGCTGATACAGTTCTACAGAGGAATTATTAAATCTGTCATCTATGCTTCTATAACTGTCTGCTTTGGTATAAGAATCAAACAACAGACTTCAGATACAGACTTCAACTGGTAGTTAGGAGCGCAAAAAAGACAATTGCAACCAGTCTGCCTTCACTTGAGGACCTGTATACTGCACAAATCAGATGATTGAGAAAATATCAACAAACCCCTCACATCCTGGACATAAACTGTTTTAACTCAGGATACCGCTATAGGGGATTGCATGCCAAAACAACTAGACACAAGACAGTTTTTTCCCTCCTGCCATCACTCTGCTGAACACCTAATTGCCACAATACTGTCTTATGTCTAAGGATATTTACCCATGTAGTGGGGCTGTATAACTGTTATCTTCTCACCTTTCCTATTAGCTTCTCTTATTGGTATCTTAATCTTATGATTATATTACTTTGTTATTTGTATGTACACTGAGAGTTTATGCACCAGAGACAAATTCCTTGTGTGTCCAATCACACTTGGCCAATAAAGAATATTCTATTTTAGAATATTCTATTGTATTCTAAAAGCTTTATTTCATTTGCCCGATTCCAAACTTAAGTTGAATTTCCCATTTATTCTCTGCATCCAGCATACGTTATCTATTGAATTTTCTTTCTGTAGCACTAACCCCATACTGTTCTTGCTTTTTGATTTTGTATCCCGACTTGCTCTCAACCTTCATGCTTCCTTAAATAACTCCACTCATCCCTTTTAAACTTTTCCCAGAACTTGTATAATGCAATACATAATTTTCTCCAGTCTGTCTTCAAAACTTATCTGTTCTTTGACTGCTTTGGCTTAATTTTTTTAATACTAGCGGCCTTACTCTTCTGGGAGCTAAAGCCAAGAGGCACTGTTTTTTCCTGGTCATGTTAGTGCTTTCGAATATTTTCCTAAGTTAATATTAGACTCCCTGATGAATTTTAGGAGGATATTAAAAGTTTCACTCTTTTAAAGACCACTCCAATTGAATTCATGAATCACTTATTTTTTTCCCATCTTTTTGTTAGTGTTACTGATTTATTGGGTTATTTATTATATGATCTTTTTTAATTAAAACCCCCTCAATTGCACTGTGGCTGTTTTAATTAATTTTTCATGTTGTGGAAACTGGCAGAAAAGTCTTTTAACTGAGGTGGAGTATAATGTGATATACAAATACCTATAAAGAAATTCTTAGAACCCATTCTGTAATTAATATTTTGAATAAAATTGCATTTCTTCACATCCATCCCTTTTTACTATTATATTTACCATTAGTTCCATGTTTTTAAAGTCTAACAATACCACCAGGACAAAAAGAGCATTTGTCTATAATGGATTCCTGTTTTCCCTTCCTTCTCTCTTCTCATTGGTTATTTTTTGAACATGTGAAACTTTCATTATGCTTTCAAGGTAGCTGGATAGGAAAATTTATTTATTCATTAAAAGCACCATATGTTTATTTTCTAATTCTTTATCAGAGATTTCAAGTTGCAAGGCAAATAGGTTGCCCAAAAAAGGTTGTGCCTTTCTGAGATTCATTTACAACTTTGAAAATGTTTTGGTATCACCAGACAATAATTTTCATGGGAAGCATGTCCAGTTTACAAAATACTGGGAGTTATTCTCATTTTTCATTTTCTGCTTTCTTTAGAGTCCACACTGCATTTTCCCAGTATAGGTACTCCTCACTTAACATCCATTCCATTCAGCAACTATTCAAAGTTATGGCACTGAATGAGACTGGTCCTTGAAGTTCCAGCTGTTCCAATGCCCCTGTAATCATGTGAACAAAATCCTTGTCAACTGAGGCCCATCCGCATTTATGACCATGTTTTGGCTACCCACTTACTCACTTCCCATGCTGTCCATCCAGTCTGCTGTAATGTGCAGACTATCTTCTGTACCAGTCTTCTGTATTTGCCAGGGTCTTCTTTCACACTGCCTTTTGTGAAAGTTCAACCAGGGCTTCTCTCATGTCCCACCAGGGCCTATCCTGAAATAAGGTGCTTTTGTGAAAGAAGGGTCTTCTGTCATGCCATAGCGGGGGCCGCCTTTTCATATGGCAAGGTTCATTTACAAACAGAAGCCCTGGGTGGGGTGAGAACAGAGTCACTGGATGGGCCGTCAATGGAGGCCCTGGGCAGGGTCCAAGATAATCCCAGTGCGAAAGAAGGCAGCACACACAAAAAAGGCCCCAGCCAGTGGCCAGTCAGTGGGAGTAATGGGTAGGTGGGCAGTCAAAAGGGCAGAGATGGGAAGATGGGCGTGTAAGAGGAGTTCAAGAGGAGGTGGTCTCTTTTCTTAGAGAGATCAAAATTGGAAAAGGCCAAGCCAGGAATGCTGTGGATTGAGGTGGATTTTTACCTGAACACTGATGGGATTCGATTAACAAGAGGGACTGCTGGAATTAAGAACATAAGAACATAAGAAGAGCCATGCTGAATCAGGCCAAAGCCCATCGAGTCCAGCATTCTGTGTCACACAGTGGCCCACCAATTGTACATGGGGATCTTGAGCAGAAAGAGAAGGCAAAACCCTCCCTTTCCCTTGACCCCCAACAAATGGTACTCAAGGGAATCCTGCCTGCCTCAACCAACATAGAGGCGGCACATGGACATCCGTTTTAATAACCCCCGATACACTTTGCATCCATGAATCTATCTAGCCCTGCCTTGAAGCTGTCAAGGCTGACAGCTGTCACGACCCCTTCTGGAAGTGAATTCCATAAATTGCTGTCTGTAAACAATTACATTACCTTACATCACCCCTTATGAGCGCATCAGTTAGTTGTGAAAATTGTGGTCCCAATTACCATCGTTAACCAAGGACTACCTGTACTGGGCTCAGTTAATTATATTCCCTGTCCACCAAAGAAGATTCCTTTTCTCTTTTTTACCCTCCTCCCACCTTTTATGGGCCAAACAAAGTTGCATCCTATAACAAACCACTACTGTATGTTCCTTAAACCATTTTAAAAAAAACAGGTGGAGGATAATGTTTTGTTCTGAAGCAATAAGTTCTCTGAATAATTCCACTGAAGATGTTACCTAGCCTGGTAATGAAATGTTTGGAAACCAACCCACAAGCTTGGAGAACAAACCTTCACCCTCAATTTTTAAAATTTTGGAAAAGAAATAATATTTCTCCAGGTGTTTTGAGATATGGTGAAATATGGTGTCATCACATTGGCATATTCTATAGTCTTTTTTTTTTACTTTTAAGTGCCACAAAATTCTTGCTTAAGATAAAAACTGTAGCACTGCCAGCAATGTAGCAGGATTAAATTATGAGAAAAACAAATTTCCTTCATTAAAAATCTTGAAAAGGTTAATTTTCTTCAGAAAAAAACATTGTGATTTATAAATATAAATGATACCTGAAATGCAGAATATAATGTATATTTATGTTCTGAGAGATGGGTTCATATATTGATAATTGCATTTACAGCCATTTTTAAAATCCTTTTGCATTTAAATAACCTTACTATTGTTTGGGAAAAGAACTAGTGTAATGCTGGTTAATACCAGGATTTGTTTCTTCATACTCACCTAATCATTTTTTTCAACTATTATAGTTTTCTGTGATATGAATTAAATTAATATTTGGCCCTTACATGGTTAGGCTAAATTGTAACACAATTAAAAATATATGCCGGAAAGCCTAAATCACTTTACCTTGCTAAGCATCTTATTCAATGCTTCAGATATAGTCTCTTCTTTTACAATAAGAGGATGGACAAAAGATGACTTGTGTCAAAATAAGTTTCTATCATGAAGGGATTGTTATTTGAATTAAGAGTCACCTGGGAAATGATAATCCAGGATTCTAAAACACTTGATGTCTTCCCAAATGTATGTTTAATTTCTTGCTACATCTAGCTATTTATGGTTTATTATAAATTGCCTTGAACATTCATTGAATGATCAAACAGTTCAAAAATACTTTGTTTCTGAAAGCAGTAAATATTGTATAAAATTGGTGTTTTGGAGAATTGAACAAAAGGATGTTTTCTTTGAAGCCCCAAAAGCTATTCAAGTATATGTAAGTTGAATTGAAACAGAACCCATTTGCAGGCTATTTCCTTTGCCCTAATTAAAAAAAAAATCTGAAAATCTTGTCAAGAAAACTTGAGAGACTAGTCCAGGGACCCAAAGGCACAGTATATAAGTAAATAAATAATTCCCCAGACCTGCATATTTTCTTTATATGCATGCACAACTCCAATTTGTTGTAGCTGTTGTGGGTAAAGATGATTCTTTTGATATATCTTTTTCTGGAAGGATGGAACTATATTCTCTGCTTCTGTACATGTCCTTTTCTTCCCTGAATACACAGCACTAACACATAAAGTTATACATACCGGTATATGCAATACTTACCTTGATTCTGCTATTCCTAATATTTTCATTTCCGTACTTTTACAGTTCGATTTCATGTTGCCCATTTATATGAAACCCAGGTAAGTATGTAATACCGTTTGAATATTAAATATAACAATTTGGAATATATCAATGGAGCTATATTTTGTAATCAAGCTCTTCCACATTAATTCAAAAAATTACATACAGTAGTTATAAGAGGCAAACCAGTAAAATGACACACATTTTTTCTTTTTACAAATAGTTATAACTTGATTTGTATTTTTATTTGTAACAGATCAAACTATTTATTTTTTTACATTTTTGTAATCCAGAAACAAATATATTAAAATTAGCCTATTCTTAAGAACTTATGAAAACTTTTTTGGACTGTTTTAAGAATTTCTAGTCCTTTATGGTCCTTAATTTTGCTATGTGATCATTGTGATTTGTTACTGCCTTATTGAACAGTCAATATGTACAAATGTAAACTATGCAACATAGGAAGATAGGAAATCCTTAAATTAGAATGTATTCAAATGACATGTACAAAATGTGCATTTTCAGAGAATATTCAAATCACTTATGTCTTTATTGATCTGATCAATGATGCTAATATAGTGGATATTTTTGAACTCTAATTAAATAGCCTGGATAATGATTTATTGCAATGTTCGAATATATTATGTTTAAAAAAACTCAATAATATTGAGTTCCATTTCTGTTTTTTGATAAATACATATAGGAATAGAAAGCATACCCTTTATATACTTTGGTATATGAAATAATAAAATACACATCCTACATTAATTGAGTCTTGAGGTTATAATTAAACATAATAATTATTTTCCTCAAATGTTTATCCATTTGTTCACATCTTATTGATTATCTATATTATATTTTCATACATAGCTATTTTCTGCCCACTTGGTATATTTGGGCAGATTTTGGCAGAGTGGGTGCGGTCCAATCCCCCAATTAAGTGTTGCCATCTTGAGAGACATAAGAAGCAGGCATTTTCTATTTCTACCCCTGGAACTGCATCCCCCCCCCACCCGGAGATATGTAAGGTGCCTACTCTCCTGAGGTTCTGGAAGGCCCTTAAGAACTACTCTGTTCCCAGGCCTGAGGCTAATGTGTTTGTGGAGCCCCTGTATGTTCTTGTTATTATGATTGGGATTTTTTTTTAAAGTTTGGGCTGTTAGGTTTTGTTATTTTTTAAACTGATTTAACTGTATATTTCAATACTATAAGCCACTTAGATCTTTCGAAGTGTGTAGCCATAATAAATCTAAGTAAATAATACAAGATGATATTTCACAGATCCAAATGGCTGCAATAATTGACCAACTTAGTTGGGCCTAGTGTTAGTCACATATTAAGTAAAAGATCTCTTTACAGAAATTTATGGGGCAGAACTGAACAGATTCCTCAGTTGAGGGGTGAGGGAAAGAAATTATTTTTGCTTATTTTCCCCTCCCACTACAGCCTGTATGCCCTCAGAAATCTGTTCTAGATGGTTGGGGGCCACTTTTGCATGTGTTTGACATAGCAGTGAGGGCTGCAGAGGGAAGGGGAAATCAGTGAAAATTGTTTCCCCCTCTTCCACCTGCAGAAGCATCCAGTTGAGGAGGAGCATCCACTGGATCCAACTCACTTCTGGGAACGGAAGAGGCTCTTCCATTTGTGGAGCTGCAGCCCTGGATCCAACCCAGTATGTTTGAATTGAAAAGGCAGATGTTCTAGTTGCTTGACAGTATTTGCTCTGCTTTAAAACCCTGCTTTGATTAAGGATCTCTTCGCTCGTTCCACATCTTTTCCATTGCCCTTTGCATACCCTGTAAGAGATTTAATCCTAATGAGAAGCATAGAAATTGAGAATCGAAAAATGACAGTGTTAAACATTAAGGAAATTTTGAATATAATTAGCTTTTGTTTAATTTAATGGATTGTATTTATTCACTTCCATCAATTTATGTTGGTTCCTCAGTAATTTATTTTGGATTTGCATATGGGCAGTCTAAATTTATTAGATGGACATTGTCATCATCACCTGAGTGGAGCATTAGTAATATAGTAGAATTTGAATAGTTTACATTTAATTAATAGTAAGCTGATAGATCAGGATTCACCAGATTCAAATATTATATTTGAATTTGGTTCTTTAAATATTTTCTTCAACATAAGCATAGTATTCTGCTGCAATGTGTTAGTTGCCATTAACATTCGTATGTATGTATATATGCATGTATGTAATGTCAATCCAGCTTCCAGTTTAAAATAACATCTCATTCTCCTTTTTAGAGAAAATATCATTTGGCAAAGAAGGAATATGAACAACTTTTGCAGTCTGAAAATCTTCCTGCACAAGTGAAAGCAACTGTGTTACAACAGTTAGGTAAGTATACATGAAGAAATGTAAGAGTCTTTTTAACATTCCTTGCTTTGCAGGACATTGCATTGCATCCAGTTCTCCAAAAATTCAATTTTAGATTTTAATTTTTCATTAGAAAAATACTTGATATTTTTGCATCAGTCTTCTAAATACAAAGATACAGCCTTCAGTTATCTTTTGTCTTCAAATAGCTCTTTTTTCAATGAAACTTTCGGAATGATATTAATATCCAAAGTAAGTAAATGGAAAATTATTTTTTTACTTTCAATTCCTTGTTGGTTTTTTTCTATGGTACAATTACAGGTTGATATTGATTATATAAAAATGGAAAAACAATTGTATAGAACTTTATAAAATATACTAGTATCTAAAATACATTTTTATCCAGAAGTAGCAGTGTATTTGCATTCTATGAAATCAGCTATCAGTGCTGCTATAGAAAGAACTATAGTTTCCTGGTTTGCTACTGGGAACTGAGTCTTAACTGTTTTCTAGGAAGAGCCAAGCTCTTTAAAAAAAAAAAAAGGACAGGTGTTATATAGGAATTTATTGGAAGTATATTTATTGGAAGGCTATACACATAATAAATAAAATAATCTGGTTCATTCTAAAACATAAACACCAAATAATATAAACATGCTTCTTTTCTTAGGCTGGATGCATCATACAGTGGATCAATTAGGAGATAAAGCCACCAAGGAAAACTATGCTATTCAGTGTCTCCAAAAGTCTCTAGAGGCAGATCCAAACTCTGGCCAATCCTGGTATTTCCTTGGAAGGTAAGAATGAATTATGATAACAAAGTTATCATATGGTTCAGCAAACATATAGGTAAAAGAAGCAAATGCCTGATTTATATAATAGAGTAATGTTATTTTATACAATTACTAGTATATTGTATAGAATTACTCCTTGAAGCATGGCTGTTCAGTGGCTTAAAAGATGCCAGAGAAGGTCTATGCTCTGACTGTTCAAGTCCTACCACTGCTGATGGCATGAGCTTGCCTCAGCTCCTGCCAACCTAGCAATTCAGAAGCATGTAAATGCAGTAGATTAATAGGTCCCACTTCAAAATGTTCTGTGTTTTGTCATGTGCTCTGCATTGCGACATAATGTCCTGCTGGTCATGCAGAAACATCTTCAGACAGTGCTGACTCAATGGCTCAAAGAAACATAAGTCCATCCCCTAAAGTCAGCTATGACTAGTGGAGTAAAACTCACAGGGACACCACAATTGGTTAATTAATGGTAATTGAGTCCAGAGAATCTGTTGCTAAGCAATGCAATAGTAAAGTGTGGCATCATGTGACTGCGTAGACCTACAATGGTAATTTTATTTGTGGCTGTTAGGTGAATCCCACGCAGTCACAGTGTTCCACAATCACATTATCCCCATTTGTGAACTCCTATCAAGTCCCCCATTGATTTTGTTTGTTGGAAGCCAGCAGTGAGGGTTGCAAATGGTGGTCATGTGACTGCTGGACTCTGTCGCCAGTTGCCATGAATTGTGATCATGTGACCCCGGGGATGCTGCAAAAGCTGCAACTTTGAGGACCAGCTGTAAATCTCCTCATTCAAGACTGCCATAACTTTGAACACTTACTGAAGAAATGGTTGTTAACCAAGCCTATCCGTGGTTTGAAGACAATTATTTTGTAGAAAACTGTTCAATACTGATAATTTTGTGTAATAAGCCTCTAATTGTTCAGAATAACTATAGAGATGAACCCATTAGCAAAACTACATGTGACTACTTAGAGAGAAGTTGATGTGATCTTTTTTTTAATCTGTCTCAAGTGCTGTTTTGCTATTTGATCTACTGTCATCCTTTAAATTTGTGAAGTTTCCAAATTTTAAGTCAAATAATGGCAATTATACAGTCGTGGCAATTCATACTCGAGACTTGCTAAGCCTCTTGTTCTTGTATATTACTTAGAAAGCACTGATTTATGTCTTGAATTTCTTCTTCCAACTTATTTGTCACTTTGAATAGTGAATGATAAAACAAGTATTCTGGAATCCTCCAGATATTTTCAAAACAAAACCTTTACTATCATAGCTTGTATGTTCAGAAGCAAGGGATAGCTGATTCTTATTTGATGACTATAAAATAGTTCAGTAAAGAGTCTGTTTTCTTCAATTTTTCATTGCTAGTTTCTAACAGTCTTCCTGTGCCTATGTAGAGATAGTCCTCGACGTACGACCTTTCATTTAACAATGTCTGAAGTTACCACGATCCTAAAACAAAAGAACGTAATATTTGGTCCTTGCCCTTAGATCTATTGCAATGGCCCCATGGTCATGTGACTGGAATTCAGGGGCTTGGCAACCATCATGCATCTATGGCTGTTGTAGTATCTGGGACTGCCATTTGCGACCTTCCCAGCCAGCTTCCAACAAGCAGATTCATTGGGAAATGCATTAGGAAGGTTGTAGGTTGGGGTCACATGATGTCTTAATGACATCAGCAAAAAATAATAAAATTGGACGTGATGCCTCTCCACTTAATGAGCTGTAATGACAACTCCACTTAATGAAGAATTTTCCAGTCTCTATTGGAGTTATAAGTCAAGGACTATCTGTCTTGCTGTATTAAGTGCAAATAAATCTGTCATTTTATTATTTTATTTGCTTAATAGTCTGCAAAATGTATGAAAATACTCCTGATGGTTTATATTCCTATTTTAATGATTAATTGTATTCTAAAATAACATCACTTCAATTTAGTTTAGGGGAAGAGAAATAAAAGACAGATTTTCCACATAAAATATTGGTTGTTTTCAGTTCATATTTTGTTCTATACTGATTTTCCATTTATTATGTAATATTGGCAATTATTATAACTTATGAATGACGCATGCAATTGCTATTTGTATTTCATAGAAATTTTTTGATGGTTGCAAGTTTCTGGTAAAATTGATTCTGATGAAATTGATAAGATAAATTGAACCAAATAGCAAATTGTAAGAATACATGAATTGTAATTAATCCATGAAATATTAAAAGCAAACAATTATAAAATCAGCCTCTCTATTTGTTTTTATCCATCTTTTCTTTCAGGTGCTATTCAAGTATTGGGAAAGTCCAGGATGCCTTTATTTCTTATAGGCAATCTATTGATAAATCAGAAGCAAGTGCAGACACATGGTGTTCTATAGGGTAAGAAATTATGAGAGAAGCACCTGAAGGGAGGACAAGAAGCAATAGATGGAAACTAATCAAAGAGAGAAGCAACCTAGAACTAAGGAGAAATTTCCTGACAGTTAGAACAAGTAATCAGTGGAAATTATGAATGCTCCAATACTGGAAGTTTTTAAGAAGAGACTGGATAACCATTTGTGTGAAATGGTATAGGGTAGTGATGGCGAACCTATGGCATGTGTGCCAGAAGCGGCACTCAGAGCCCTCTCTGTGGGCACGCATGCTATCGCCCCAGCCCCGCCTCCCCCTGCAGCCCCCTCCTCACCATCAGCCCCCCCAGAGGAGAGTCACCTCTGAGCGTGGCCCACGCGGAGCAGCATAGCCAAGGACATGGCAGCAGGGACAAGACTCCGCCCTCGTGCCACGTCATGCGCAGTTGATGCTGTGGGTCGCAGGTGGAGGTTGTAGCTGCCATGGCACTGCTGGCCCGCCTGGATGATTTGCGATGGGCCGTGGAGGTGGTGGATGGCCCTGCAGGTGGACGGGGGAGCAGGGCGGGCAGGAATGGGGCGGGGCCAGTTTTGGGGCACTCGGTCTCTAAAAGGTTCGCCACCACTGGTAAAGGGTTTCCTGCCTGAGCAGGTGGTTGGACTAGAAGACCTCCAAGGTTCCTTCCAAATTATTATTATTATTATTATTATTATTATTATTATTATTATTATTATTATTATTATTATTTAATGTAACAAAATTTAATATAATTCAGCAAGATGGTTTTTAATAGATGTTTTATCATATAAGTATCTTAGAATAGTTTTTATGAAATATAAAGTTATTAGAATGTCTTATGCTAGGTATATTTCACATCTAAGATATATATATTCTCAAAGTTAATGTTAAGGCTAACTTGTAGGCAAAATTTACTGAGTACTGTACAATACAACTTCTTGTTTAAAAAGATGTTTGAAGCACTTCCAAACATTCCATTATAGTAAATTGAGGTTTGATAGCTTTATTGTTCTAGAGGAGACATGTCAAACACAAGGCCGGGGGGCTGGATGCGGCCCGCGAAGTGGTTTCATGTGGCCCGTGAAGCCATCCTGGAAACAGTGAGGGAATGGCCCCCGCTGCCTTGGCCCTGGCCCAAGCCAGCTGGGAGCCAATGTACAATTTTGTGGTGGCCATCTTGGCACTTGCCCCAGTGAACCATGCCTTGGCACTTGTCCCGGTCCCACCCCCTTCTGCCAGAAACACTCAGATCTGTCCCACTCCTGCCCAGGCCCCCCATAGGCACCCTTGACGTGAATTATGTAGAACTGGCCACGTCCACCCAGTAGGCTACACCCAGTCCATCCACACTCACCCATTAGGCTGCACCCACTCTGGCCACACACACCCCGGGCAACCGCAGTGCTGATGCGGCCCTCAGTGAAATTGAGTTTGACACCCCTGTTCTAGAGAATTATGCTTATCACTTCTTTAAGTACAAGTTGAGACAAATGATGAAACTTTGGATATTATTTTATTTAGAATTGAGTATTTGTCTTTTTAGTGTGCTGTATCAACAACAGAATCAGCCTATGGATGCATTACAGGCCTATATCTGTGCTGTACAATTGGACCATGGCCATGCTGCAGCCTGGATGGATCTTGGCACCCTCTATGAATCCTGCAATCAGTCTCAGGATGCCATTAAATGCTACTTAAATGCAACCAGAAGCAAAAACTGTAGTAATACCTCTGCACTTGCAGCACGAATAAAGTATTTACAGGTAAAAACATGGTCTTAAAATAGGGATCTATTTAGCAATAACATCGAGTTAGAAAGGAGGAGGAAAATAAGGATACAGACATATTATATGTGATTGTTTCATGAGCTTCACAGTCTGTTTCCATATGCATTCAGGACATGCCATAGCTTGCAGTTTCATTTGATTTTTCATTTTAAGTGGTTCTCTATTCTTAAGTATTCTTTTTTGTATCTTGATATAATTTATGCATATTTTGTGTTGTCTACATTTTAAGTTATCATAGCATTTAGTAAGAGTATACACACACTATCTTTTGCTCTTGTTAGCAACTTCAGAACCAAAGGATTAATGAGACCACTGAAATCAGAGCTCAGTTTTGTTCCAATTCTCACAAAGGTTTATATCTGGTTACCCTCTTTATCCTTAGCATTTCTCTGAAGTCCCAGATTTAAAATTGATCCTTTCTAAGACATAATAGAGTACAGAATTTAGGAAAATTTCATGGACTTGATCTTACTAAATTAGGCTTGTGTTAAATTTACTTTTTACATAATTTTTCCTAGGCTCAGTTGTGTAACCTTCCACAAGGTAGTCTACAGAATAAAACTAAATTACTTCCTAGTATTGAGGAGGCATGGAGCCTACCAATCCCCGCAGAGCTTACCTCCAGGCAGGGTGCCATGAACACAACACAGCAGGTGAGAAGTTGGGTTATGTTCTGCAGGTGCCCAGCTTTTTAAGGGTTCTTTTCAATCAATCAATCAATCAATCAATCAATCGTAGTAGTCAAAATTATTTTGCTGTAGCACAGAGTTAGTTTTCACTGGTAATAAGACTTAATAGCAGAGGGAGATTAAGAAACCTCCCTGTCATGGAAGAAATATGGGGGTACCATTTTAGAACCTTTGTGGATTTCATAATTATCACGAAGATAATCATCCCACATAGAATTTGCAGTAGTTTTTTGTCTATCTGTTTTGAAAACAAACCCATGAAAGGTACACACTATTTCTTTGATACTATGAAATTGATTTTTAGTAAATAAGTTCAGAGTAAATTCACAGCCCTTTTTAAAATGTACAGCTGGTAAAAGATATTATTCAAGGAACAATTTAAAACGAATAGAACCATATTTTCTCTCCCTCTGATTCCTAGGCTTGTAAACCTCATCAAAATACTGAACCTGTACTAGGCCTCAGTCAGACACCTATTTCACAGCAGTTGCCACTACACATGATTCCTTCTAGCCATGTAGATGACCTATCCAGTCCAGCCAAGAGGAAAAGACCATCTAGTCCAACCAAGGTATATATACTCATATAAGAGCCCCACTTAGTTTCAAGAATCAGCCCTTCAGAAGAATTAGGCCAATTACCAAGATAGGTCTTTATAATAGTTATAATATTCACAACTGTGACATTGGTGTAAGAGTAGTTCACCATTACAATAGCTATAACAGTACCATAGCAGAAGGTATGAAAAGGGCCGTGCCATTTTTTCTATCATCTTTGCTTATATTTAGAATGCTGAATCATCACATGGATGGTATCGCAGAAACTAAAATGAATTTTGGTGAACTTTGAAATATATATCATTTGGTTTTATTTAATTATTCATCATAATTGGTTGTTTTTTTGCATTATCTCACATTATTCTATTAACTAATATGTTATTGTATTTAGCAGTATTTTACTGTTTCTTTAAGAATCGATTTGTAGTGAGCACCATTGAGACAATTTGAATTTTAGATACTCTACTACCAGTACTCTTATTATTGTTGTTATTGTTATTAATTGTTTTTAGAACACTTTAGAGGCTTGGAGCAGTGGCCACACAGTGTCACATCCTCCTCCGGTACAGCAACAAATACATTCTTGGTGCTTGACACCACAGAAATTACAGGTGAAGAGTTTTGTGTGTTTGTTTTTTTACTTAATACCATATAACTATAAAATCAGCATGTTCACATCTTGCCTCATGACTTAACTATTTTTTTTCTGGTGTATTTGCCTTTTAGTGTATGTGTGTATCGATGTGCGTGTATTTACTAAATGTTTTTGTATTTATGTATTTGTTTTCCTCTTCTGAGATATTTAAATTAAATCATAAAATTATTACTATTAGTTTTTCTACACATTGTGCATGTTACTTGAAAGCACTATATTTGTATGAAAACATATTGTATTGTTATGACAAACATGTCACAAAATAGTCATTTCATATAGTGCTTTTGCTCTGAGAATACTTTTTTGTGGGGTATAATTTTGATATCCTACAAAATAACTGAAATACTCAAAAGATATTCTTGGTATACTAAATTAAAAAAATAAGACAGCTCTGGTCTTTTAACTGGCTAAATGCCTTTTTTAAACCAGTATTTTTTTCTCTCAAAGTAAGGGGATTGACAGAAAAAAAGAACTGTAGAGATAGATGTAAACCCATCAATGTTTATTGTTATATATACTGTACAGCGTGGAATTCTCTGTGAAACATCATGAATTTTGCAAAGACTTGATGTCAGCATCTGTCATCAAAATTAACAACTTTGTTATTATATAAACTGTCTCGCCATAAGGAATTCCATTTGGAACTGTCCTGATTTTGAGTAGATTTTACTTTGTTATTGCATAACTGAAAAAGTTAAAACTTTAAAAAGATGGTTTTAAAAGGAAAGTAAATGAAATACATTAGTCATATTGTGATAAGAGATATATTTTTATTTCTTTTTCAGCACTTGGAACAGCTGCGTGCAAATAGAAATAGTTTAAATCCAGCACAGAAGCTTATGCTGGAACAGCTGGAGAGTCAGTTTGTCTTGATGCAGCAACACCAGCAGGTGCCAGCAAACACATTTACTTTGCAGATTGTCTTATGAAATGAAATTGGTTGGACATTTAAATTCTAGGATTTTAAATATTTATGAATGTCTTAATCATTCTTGGTCAGTATTGTAAGTGTGGAAAAAAGGATGGATGAATAAATAGATTAAAAGGAATTCATATAGTGAATTAGCATAGGCTTATTTTTTCACAGAGGCAATGAAATAATATAGTGCCATATTTATTCTTCAATTACTGACATGGAAGTAGTACACATTCATAATATGGCATTTATTTTTTGTCATTAATTTTGAACTTAAATAGAGATGCTAAAGAATTTAGTGAAGTAAAACCTCAAAAGTGTTATTTTACTATTCCTGTCTTTATTAGACGACAAGATATCTACTTGAAGCATAGGGATTTTTTAAATGAACATGCATACTTTTGCATAATAATTTTATCAAAAATATGCCTGGTTTTAACACTGTATTCTTTCAGAAAACCTGGGGCAAACATTTTAAGTTGAGCCATACACTCACTGCTCCTGGCTGTATCACTTATTCCTGATTTCTGCTGGATTGTTACTATGTTTTACTGTGCTGCTGCAGCATTTATTTTATTTTTGCCAACATAGCATCATTACTTGAGAAGTACATTGCTGTGTGTTACAAGTATGCAGTGAATGAAGAATGTACAAAAATGCAACTTTTGCCTATAAAATATGCCATTTTTTTTCATCGCTACTGCTCAATACAATCCTGCTCAGTCAGAATGATTGTATAATTTTGCGTTGTCTTTTATAGGGCATACTTTTATATTCATAAACTTTAGAAGAGCATAGTTTGGGCTTTAATACCTGCTCCACCAAAAATGCTTGAAGAAATTATAACTTGAAATAATTTGCCTATCTTTTTAAACATTTGATTCCCTTTTTGTTAGATGAGGCAGATGGGAGTTGCACAGGTACGATCTACTGGAATTGCTAATGGGCCAACAGCTGACTCATCACTGCCTACAAACTCTGTCTCTGGTCAGCAGCCACAGGTTGCTCTAACCAGAGTGCCTAACATCACACAGCACGGAATCCGTCCAACCTGTCTTGGGCAGCCTATGGCAAATGGACCCTTTCCAGCAGGCTCAGTTCCCTGCAGCACAGCAAGAACGCTGAGTAGTACAGACACTATTTTGATAGGCAATAATCACATAACAGGAAGTGGAAGTAATGGAAACGTGCCTTACCTGCAGCGAAACGCACTCTCTCTACCTCATAACCGCACAAACCTGACCAGCAGCGCAGAGGAGCCGTGGAAAAAACAACTATCTAACTCCACTCAGGTAAATGATATATTGATTTAATTTTTAATAGAAAAATGCTGATACAAGAGCATAACTTTTATTTTCTATATGTAGTTCAGAAGAATATGAATATCCGAAAATATTAAATAGTTTTTCAAAGGCAAGTTAATATATATTACTAAGTACCTTACAAAATGGAACAGTTTATAGGATACTTACAGATATGTTTAAATAAAGCATGAATCCCATAGCATCTCTATAACAAAATAATTTCCTCAAGGCCTTTCTATATAAATATAGTGGCATTCAAGAACATAACTTTTAGCATAGCATTTATTGATAATCAGAACATGAAATATTTGAATCATCAGGTGATAATTGTATATACTAATAAACAATTAAGTAAATTCATTGTTTTAGAATTTCTCAGTATTTTTATTCATGTATTTATATATTTTAAATAATGAAAATTTAAATTTCTAAAAGGAAAAAAAATCACAAACATAGGAAATGTTTGCCAATAAAATACAGTAATTTTTTCTTTTTGAAAACTCAAAATAAGACATCAGTTTTCTTATTTACACCTATTAAAACAGAAGTATGTCTTACTTTGAAAAGAAATATGATTATCTTCTACCAATACAAAATGGGTTTAATCACAAAAGTAATTTATTTACTATATCAGTTTTCATGGTAGAAACATACTAATGAAATTCTAAGTATAGTGAAAAAATTAACCAAAGAATTTAAGGGGATTCATTTGGAAGGATTTTACTTATCATTGAACTTTACTCACGTATGTACTAAATATTGAGCTTTGAATTTATTTCTCTTAGAGAATTCATAACAATACATTTGGCATTTAATTAACTAACCACATGTCTCTACAGAGATAGTTCTAATTCGATATCTGAATGTAAGCAATCAAGACATTCCTCTTCTTCATTCAGTAGACATGTTATTTCTGTATTGGATATTAGTATATTTCTACCTTGTGATTTTTCTTTTTTTCAATTTCAAGGAAAAACTAGACAACCCATGCTGGGTCATTGTTTCTGAGATATTTCCGTACCAGATTCCTTAATGCCTTCAACAATGGTAGAGCTTCTAGTGTACTTGAAAAGTTCTTAAAAATTCAGGGAAATATTCAGAGATGTATTTGCCTTGAAACTAACCCATATTGAACTTTATAGCACGATCAAACATCACCAGAGAAAATGTTTTATGACATTTTGTATTATGTCAAACTGCTGTTTTATAATTTTTGTCATAAAATATTTTATAAAATTCGCCAAATTTCAATTTCGTGGGAGTCACGGGTCCCGGATTTTGGATTCATTCTATATGTTATAGACCATTTAAAATATAAACTGCTTTATGAAAATGCTTATGTTATGAAATGTTTTAAAAAGTTGCCAAATTTCATTTCCAGGGGACCCGTGGTTCCCGAATTTTGGACACATTCTGTAGGTACCTTGGTTCAAAAAATGTTTCTTCCCTGTGGTGCACTGTTTTGCCTAATTAAACAGTACAGGAATCAAATTTTTAATACTGCGTAGAATACATAAGTAATTTTATGGAGTGAAAGCCATATGTATATGTTTTATATTAAATTTTGATATTTTACTGAGTAAATTGGAAAGAAGTACAGCAGAGGAAAATTGATTCCCCCTATATGGGCTTTAATATGTAAAATTATATTTATTTAAGTTGACTGCTTTACAGTATGATGAAAGCAAGGAAAAAAGTTTTAGTTTTTAAGTCAGTTAAGTTGAATGGTAAGTTGGAATCTTATTTGCTTTTGACCTAAGTAAATCCTTGCGTTTCTCTTTTTTGTATTAAATATTTCTCATCGTTTACTATCAATTTACTCTAGTTTATGGTACCTTTTGAATATAATGAACTTAGAAATGTGTTAGAAATCTATCAAATCCTGTCAGTACCCATTTTAGATATTCCTTCCTCCCTCCCTCCCTCCCTTCAATTTCTATGGCTGCCCATCTTGGTCAATGACTCTGGGCAACTTAGAATTTAGAAAATATATTACAATTAAAAAAAATTAAAAATTTATTTTAAAACAGTAAAATCAGTAAAAAAAACATTAAAAATGTCCAGTTCAATGTACAAGATATTTGACCAGTTAGCAATATAGCCATGAGAAAATGGGACTCTTGGCACATTCAGCACCGCATACTGGGGAACATAGACAGGATTTTAGGGACTTATGAAAGGGTAACAGGGTTGGGGCCATTCTGATATCTGAAGAGAGAATAAAACCACCGCAGAAAAAACTCACCTTTTGGTCCCTGCCAGCTGACATTCTTTGACTGATGGGATCTACAGCATGCCCATTCTGCCTGATCTAGTTGGATGGATAGAGACTCTTGAAAAAAGACAATCCCTCAGATTTTTTTTTTTAGATTTTTACAATCTGAAAATGCCAGGAACATAATCTTTCAGTTCTTAATAGCATAAAATAAAATGTATTTCTTTGTTCAATTTCTATATCACAATCCAACTTACTTGTCCAGAGACGAGTGCTTATTCACCACATTTACAACCCATCTACCACACTCACTGTGGTAAATGAATTGATATGTGTTCTTCCTTATGAGAGAGCCGGTTTAGTGGTTAAAATGCTTACACAGAAACCAAGAAACTGTAGGTTTAGTTTTCCCTTAGGCATGAAAGCCAATTGGGTAACTTTGGACCAGTCTCTCTGTCTCAGCCTACCCACCCATCCCCACCTCACAGAGTTGTTATTATAGAGGAAAAAAAGAGGCAGATGTATGTTTGCCACTTTGAGTTGATTCCCCCCCCCCCATTTCTTTTTAAAGGAGGGATACAAATCTAATACCCAGATCTTTGGGAAAGACTCTATAGATTGATAAAAATCTCAAATCTAGTCTAAACATATGGCTGACTATGCTACCAGCCATAATAACAAGAAGAAGAAGAAGAAGAAGCACCCCCAGTGAAACACTACCTCAATGTGGTTGTGGGCTTGTGTTCTGTGAGAAAGAGGGATGCTATGCCAGATGTTCAACCATATTGGACAGGTCTCATCAGAGGAGCCAAATGCACTCTCCCATAAATAACAAGGTGAGATGTAATTTACAGTTAAACCTGTATCAGATTGGTTGCTTCCTAGATCAACAAAGACAGTGTGCTAGGTGTTGGAGCTCTTGGACAAATTGGCATAGAGGACTCGGGACTGTTGGCTGAGCAACCAGGACCAGCAACTGCAGGACTCCTGGGTGAAGAAGTCTTTACTTGGCACAAATGTACAAGAATGGAAAACAAAGACATAACAATATGCTGTTACAAATCAAGTCCAACAAAAAGAGGATATCTGAAAAGAATGCACCAGTTCTGGAAACAACATCCAGAATCAGAAATGACAGAACAGTGACTAGCAGATCAAGGTTGATTTATAATATGAAAGAAAACTATTCAAAGAAGCAGATTGGAAGAACTGCAAAGGCCTACCCAAGGGAAAGAAATTGAAGCCTCGCCAGAAATAGCTCATATTGTAGAAGCAAATCAAATGAAGCCAGCATAATGGAAACCAGCATAGATATTGAATCACTTTCATTCCCAAATCAGGTACTCTCTCCTCTGCCTTCTCAGAAAGAACAAAGTCCTCTAACTAAAAGAAGAATTGAAACGAAGAATGACTGAGCATCTAGAACAGCACAAAAACAGAATAAGGTTGTCTGCATTGAAGTTATTAAAAAGGAACTAGTACAAATTTAATTGACTACAAGAATTGCTCTTCAGCCGCTCATTGTCAAGCAGTTTAACAACATATTGCAAAGAAATGAAACTGAGGATTAGTTAACATCTGGTAAAATCTACCTGATAATGAATGATCCAACAGAATAAACAATACCAGACAAATTTCCTGCTTAACAACAACTTTCAAATTGCTAACTGGTGTGGTAGTTGATGCAGCTCTAAAAGCACCCAGTTGAAAACAAAAAAGGAAACTGCCCAAACAGCAGAGGAACAAAAGAGCAGGTACTAATTGACAAGATGATTCTAGGAAATTGTGAGAAGGAAAACCATCTTGAATGTAGCTTGGAGTGATTACAAGAAGGCATTTGATTCCCTGCCACATGATTGGATAATCAAGTGCCCAGAAATAACATGAGTAAGCAGGAACATCAGAAGCTTTGTGTAAAGATCAGTAGCACAGTAGAAGACACAGTTGATGGTCAGTGGTGATAGACTGGGAGAGATTAATATCAAGAGAAGAAACTTTCAAGGAGACTCACTATCACCATTGCTGTTGATCAAAGCAAAAACATCTTCCAACCTATTCCACCTCTTTTATATGAAGCTGTATGGAAAAATGCTATCTGAAATATAATCACTGCTTAACACTGTCTGTATATACAGTCAAGATATTGCAGTGGAATTTGGACTGGACAAATGTGTCACCTTTATCATCAACGGGAAAAACAGTGAAAACTGAAGGAATCAAGATGCTCTAGGGAAACAAGAGTCTGGATGAATATGATTACTATAAATACCTGAGCATCCTTCAGGCTCAACATCAAGTACACTAAAATCAAGAAGAACTTTGAAGTGAATGCATCAAGAGAGCGAAGAAGATCTTAAAGTCCAAGCTCAAAGAAGGAAATTGAAGACGATAAAGAGGCATTTGATCAGAGATGTACTGAAGCTAGTATACTAGGAAGCCTTACTGAGTACTGGAGAGACCAAACTGGCCTATAAGAAAGACCAAATGAAGAATAGAAAAGAGACATGGCAAGGCAAAGCTTTACAAGGCCAATGCATTAAAAAATAGCAAGCAAAACAGAGAATAGCAATACTTCGCAATAGCTAAGAGCAGGAAAATTGAAGAAAGACAGAGGGATTGGTTCTGGCTGCACAAGACCAAGCCTTAAGAACAGATGCATACAAAGCCAGAATTGAAAAGACAGCAACAGGAAGCAAATGTTGCCTCTGCCAAGAAGCTGAAAAAATAGTAGATCACTTAGTTATCTGCTGCAAGATCACACAGACTGACTACAAACAATGATCTGACAAAGTATCAACAATGTTGCCTTGGAATATCTGCAAGAAATGCTGTTTGTCTGTAAGCAAGATCAGGTGGGACCACAAAGTAGACAGTAATAGAAAATGAAGAAGCTAAAGTATCCTGGGACTTTAGAATTCAAGCAGACAAGCAACTGCTACAAAATACACCACACGTAACTTTTGTCAATAAAAAAAATACCAAAAAGCTGGATAGTAAACATAGCATTACCTGGAAACAGCAGAATAGAAGAGAAAATCTGGAGAAAATCACAAAATATAAAACCTGCAAATAAAAGTAGAACAACTATGACAAAAGAAAGCAAAGGTAGTGCTAATAGTGATAAATGCCTTGTTCTCCAGCACTGGAGATGGAAAATCTGATTGGGCAGGAACACAGTCTAAACCAGTGTTTCTCAACCTTGACAATTTTAAGGCATGTGGACTTCAACTCCCAGAATTCCACAGCCAGCAATGCTGGCTGTGGAGTTCTGGGAGTTGAAGTCCACATGCCTTAAAATTGTCAAGGTCGAGAAACACTGGTCTAAACCCATTGGTGGATTCTCCATCTCCGTGCTGAGAAAAGGCGTTCAGGTAAGACAATGCCCCATTCCAGTCCCCAAACAACTTGGCATCCCACTTGAACACCATCAGCAATGACAGAATCACCATCAGTCAATTGCAAAAGGCAACTTTCTTCCTGCAATGATACTTTTAACACCATCGAAGAACAACATCTGTCTATCTTAGGTCCTTGTGAAGGATTCAATATATAGATAAAAATGCCAAACCCTTTAAACATGTGATGACTATACAACAAACCACAATAACAGTTACCAAAATAATTCATTGAAACGTGTAAAAATTATCCTATACCAACTAATGAAAAATTGATGAGAAAATAGATTTGAAATAGTAGTTGAAAATAAGCAGGTTAAAATATTGTGGGATTTCTGAATACAAACTATTAAAGTCTTGGCTTATAACACAGTAGCTATAACTGTGGTTTAAAAGAAAAAAGTATAGATAATTGGCAATAGCAGGGAATAGCAGAATAGAAGACAAAGAATTAGGGAAGGTTACAATGTATTCAGAACTGAAAATCAAAATTGAAAGATTCTAGCATAAATCAGATGTTGTCCAGTGGTTATTGACCCACTGGGTGCCATATTAAAAAATCTTGGAGATCACTTAGAAAACCTGTGCATTGACAAAATTTTCATGTGTCAATTGCAAAAGGCCACATTACTTGGATCTACATACTATGCTGATACATTATTACTTCCTAGGTTTTGGGAAGAACTCCTTTTGCCTAAGGCCAATACCAGCTCAAGAACTAGCACCTGTGACTTTATATTGTTCTGAACAGATAATTTAAAAAATACTAACTAGATTTTTTTCTAGAGGTATTTTATCTGATTTACCAATAATTGATCAATAGAAGTTATTCCACAGTTTATTTGCCTATAATCTCAATTTGCTAATGAATTATGCTCTTATTTGCAGTTATCTAAAAGCAGAAGCTGTCTAAATAGTGAAGTTGGTACAGCTAGATAATTTTCAATGCATACTGAAATAAAATTACTTTAGGCAAGTGACTACTCTGTGTTTATGCGAGAATATAGTCCCCTCTTTATTACAGTTTAAACCGAGTGCTGTTCTTTTCCTCCTTTCCCACTGTCTGGTGGTTACCTTGCTTTGTGCTTCTCAGTCATTTTGCTAGGTAATAATGGATTATTCATATAATCATGTAACTTACATCATCGTCCTCTTTATTACACCTCCTCCCTCTCTGGGGGTCTGAAAGATCAGAAACCACTCCCTTCTGATACAGAATGTTTTTCCTCCCTCTGGTCCATAGCAAAATGCCCCTGTTCAGAGCAGCATAAATGGACGATGTGTAGTTTTTGTCTTCCTCAGTCTTTGTTGCTAAAAGTTTCTCTTTGCCTGCAACAACAAAATTATTGCTTTAACATGAACTTCTGTGGGTAATTATCTAAAGATAGCTGGATTTTAACCTCCAGTAGTTGGGTCTGCTAAAAGCATACCATAAATGGTAGCTTATGTCATGAATCAGGAGTTTGGACAATTTGTAATTTTTAAGAACATGAATAAATGGCCATTTTCCTCAGTAAAAGAAAAGCCATGGCAAAGAATGAAGTAGACCAGGGGTCCCCAACCTTTTGGGCACCAGGGACCAGTTCTGTGGAAAGAGATTTTCCTCCAGCATGACGAGTGGAAAATCCACCAATGGGTTAGCTTCATCCTCTGCCCGTAGAGACTAAGTCAGCCAAGTTGCCACGCCTCTCTCCCTGGACCAGGAACCCAGTCACGACTTAGTCTTTCGCCTGGGAGGACACGTTTGCTTTGCTCTAGTCAGTTCTGTGGACAGGAAGGGGTATGGTTTCGTGTTCTGCCTGCATCCCGCAGATGGGGCTTTGCTTGTTTGTGTGGACTGGTTTCTAACATGCCACGGACCGGTCCATAGACCAAGGCTTGGGGACCCCCGAAGTAGACCATTTTAGAAAAAATATCACCTGTTACCAGTATTTAGAGCACGAACATGCTAGTTCACTTGTAAAATCTAAGGTTTTTGTCGGGTGAATGGAGGCTGCAGTTTGCCATTCTGGGGCAATATTTCAATATTCAATTTATATGCTGCTATTTCATCTAGTGACAATTCTAGGCACCTTACAATCATTAAAAACATTAAAATATCAAAACAAGAAATAGTAACATTAAATTAGTTTAAAGTTAACAAAAATGAGGGAAAGGGACAAGATGCACATGGGGAAGAGGTGGGGGGTTAGTTACTTCCAGAATTATGCCACCTCCATTAGGGCTCCAAACCAGTTGGTAGATCCAGGTCTTCAGGCCCTTTTGGAAGACCAAAAAGGTGGTATGAATCTCACCTCAGAAAGGGCACAATGTCTGTCTGGGCAGTTGTCATGACAGAGTCGCAGAATCTTCTCCATCAATGAAAAAGGACATAAGATCATTGTGGTGCAATTCTCCATCAGAGTATGATGATTACAAGTTGCCCTCTGAAGGTCATCCCTCCTAGTTTGTATATAAACTTTCTAGAATCTTAGCATGGATTTGCTCAGGAAGAAGTCGTTCTCACAATATATACAATACATACCAATACAAATAGGACAGAATTATTGGCAGGGATCTCTCAATCCTCCTCCAAAATTTATGGCATAAGATGGAAGCAGGAGGAATTCATAAGACACAAGAAGCTTGTTTGACGAGGTCCCAGCATTCTTGTTCTTATTGCTTCAGGAGATTTGTAAGACAGAACCAGAACACACACACACACACACACACACACACATGTTCATTCGTTTACTATATATTTGTTGCAAAAGTATGTGAACCTGTTGGATTACTAGTTCATTTGAAAAGGAAAGTAGATTCAGATATTTCATTCAATTGATGATTGGGTGTAAATGTGGGATGTCCTGTCTTATTAAACAACATAACTCTGGTATTCACCATCAAAATCTGATCTCCACAAAACAGACATATGGAAGTTTGACATGGCTCAAAGAAAGGAAATTTTTGAACATCTCTGAAAATCAGTTGATGTCCACTATGCTGAAAAAGGCTACAAAACTATTTCCAAAGAGTTTGGACTCCACCAGTTCACTGCCAGGCAGATATTGTACAATAAATAACAGTTCAACACCAATATAACCCCAGGAGTAGTTGACTAACCAAGATCATACCAAGAACAAGGTGTGTAATATTCCAGGAAGTCTCAGAAGGGTCTAAGACAATTCGCCATGGCCAACTCACTGCAACCAACTCATCACAAGGACAACTCTCTGCGGAACAAGAGTTACAATAATATCAAATAAATGGTGGAATAGAATCATTAAGGAAAGGATACAAAAGGAGGGACAGAATGAAATGTGAATGACAAAAATTAAAATATTTGTTTATTTTAAATAATTAAATTGAATTGTTAAATTGTTCTGCAGCGAGTTGTCCTGCAACAAGTTGGTTGTGGCAAGTTGTCCCATGGCGAGTTAGCCACAGCGAGTTGGTCACAGTAAATTGACTGAGGTGAATTGTCCCATTCTGTCTCAGAGAACCCCAGGATAATGTTTAGGGAACCTTTTTGGATTGGCAGATGTCAATGTCTATGAAATCGTAATCAAGAAAACATTGAACAACAGTGGGTTGTTGTTTCCCATCTTCAATTTGTGAAAGACATATGGCTAAACAGAAGGCCAATAAAAAAATTTTTTTTGAGACAAATGAGACAAAATTTGGCTTGAAGAAGAAGTGTTGTTTGGCAAAACACTACTTTCCAATATAAAAACCTTAACCCATTTATAGAATATGGCCATGCCAGTATCATGGTTTGGGCCTGCTTTGCTACCTCTGGATAAGGGTAGAAGTATGGTCTATGATGCAACTATGAATTCTGAATTGTACCAGCAAATTCTATTGGGAAATGACAGAGAATCAGTCTGTGAACTGATCCTCAAAAGTAAGTGGATCATATAGGAAGACATTGATCCAAAATATATGTCATGCAACCATGGAATGATTAAAAGAGAAGAAAATTAATTTTTTCGAATAGCCAAGTCAAAGCCTAGAGCTTAATCTTATAGAAATGTTATGGAAGGAGCTGAAGCAGCCAGTTAACATGAAAAAGGCCACGAACATCCCTGAAATGAAGCTGCTATAAGGAGGAATGGGTGAAATTCCCCCAAGACAATGTGCGGGAGTAATCAGTCAACAAGAAATGCTACAATTATTGCTGCCCAAGGAGGACACACCGTTACTGAAAGGAAAGGTTCACATACTTTTGCCATGCACAAATATATAGCTTTGGATTATTTTCCTTAATAAATCAGTAAAGTATAATGTTTCTGATTCACTTGTTTAATTAGGTTCTCTTTATCTGGTTTTAGGGCTGTGTAAAATGTTTTAGGTCATATTTATGCAGAGTTCAAAATCTTTAAGCTGCACTGTATATAATAGTATCAATTGGCTGGCAAATGCTCACAGGAATGAAATGCACAGGGAAGAATACTGCCTAGACTTTCCAGAGTGGGTCAAAACTATGGATCCAAGGTGAAGTTGGAAATACCAGGTGGCAGAATTAGAATAATGAAGGATTGTCTGGAAACTGAAGGCTTGAGGTTAAGTCAATCAAAGGCTTGTCGGGCCTTAGACTCCCACTGAAAGAGTACATCCTTTTTGAAAAGCCAAGTCTAAAGCTACAAAGTCAAAAATAAAAATAGGAAAATACAATAATTGCTTATGCATTCCTGACACTGGGATGCTCCCAGGACAAAATAGACTATATTTTAGCTAGAAATGTCAGAATTTCTTCGAAGATGAAAAGATCTGAGGTTAATGTAGAAATTGTTGTCATAAAGACATTGAAAAAACACGTGAACATTATTAGAGAGCAGGGTCCACTGGGTAAATAAACATATCCAAATAATAATATTTGGACCCATTTTATGACCATTATTGCCGCAGTTGTTAAGAGAATCACTTCAGTTGTTAAATTGATAGCATGGTTGTTAAGTGAATCTGACTTCCTCACTGACTTTGTCAGAAGGTTACAAAAGGTGATACAGTATCCCGGGACACTGCAACTGTCATAAAAAAATGTCAGTTGCCAAGCATCTGAATTTTGATCATGTGACTATGGGGATACTGCAATGGCTGTAAGTGTAAAAAAATGGCCATAAATCAATTTTTTCAGTACAGTTGTAACTTCAAACAGTCATTAAGCAAACGGTTGTAAGTTGAGGACTGCCTATACATTAAAGCTAATTGTGCAGTAACTTGGTAACTTTGAACAGTCACTAAATGAACTGTTGTAAGTCGAGGACTACCTGTACCTATTTTTTAAACAGTGACAATCAGAAGTGAAGCTGATTGTACAGTAACAAGATGGATGGTGGGGATGGGTCTTTTGGAGTTGGAAATAATGGTGATGTCAGAATGAATATTCAAGACTTTACAATAGTGTAAGAAGATGATAATATAAGAAAATAATCAAAGAGGAATACTATAGAATATTGTATTAGGCACTAATCAAATAATATCCAAATCTACAATAACACAAAGAAAAAAGACTTAGTGAAGTTTCTGCCAATCATAGAGAACTCCAAAGAGAGAATGGGGATAGACAACTTCAAAGCTAACAAATATCCAGCACCCTCCTGATTAGTTCTATATTTGAGGCTCTGCTCCATGAAGATTTCAGAGTAGTCTATATAGATTCTGAATCATTGTTTCTCACATGTTTGGGATGGTTTAATCTCATTGAGGTTTGCCAAATCTATCTTATGTTGTGCTTAGAAAGCTTTGCTGAATCTTGCCAGTAATGAGACCATCAAGATTAAGGAGTATCTTTAAATATAAGGTTACAATGAGACCATCTCAAAGTTAAGGAGTACCTGTTTTCAAGATTTTTGGATTGATGTTGAGAAAGATCATCCTACCTTACACAGATGTCCCACCAAGGACATTGCAAAACAAGTATAGCCAAAGCATAACTCTTTGGTGACTAAAATAAATGCTTGCTTAATTCTGTAATATGTATTGAACCATTACATGGGGATATAAAGTTCTATGTATTGTTCATCTAACATAAAGAACTATTTACCACTATCCAATCCTATTTGTCAATCTTCTAATAAAAGCACTAGACTACAAGAAGCAAAGTTTGAGTCTTTGAGCAAAATTGGAGAGCCCTCATGTGACACAGTGATTAATGGGGCCTGAGCCCATGCAGGCCATGAGGCTTTTATTTAAATAAACTGAAGGGAATATTACCTTGGTCCCACAAAATATGCGGATGGTGAGCCAACAGTGAGTCCACTCCCAGGACTAAACAGAATGACAACATGCCTGTGCTAATAATGGGAAGTGATAGATTCATTTATCAATCATAAATACCTGCTCATCTCCCCCAGGGTGACTCTAGGACAAGACCACATATTAAAACAATACAAATATTAAAAAATCACATTAAAAAAGTAAATAATATAAAAGCAGAGATACAAACCTAGGTGAAGAGTGGATAAAAATAGCCAGCTCAGCAGTAAAGCCATCTAAACATGTCTCCAGTTGCCTGAGAGCCCCAGGCCTAATGATATATAATCAGATCTTGAGACCCTTCCAGGATATGAAAAGGGATGGAGCTAATCTAATTTTGGGGGAGGGGAATATTCCATAAAGCGGGTACCATGACAGAGAAGACATATCTCCTGGGGCCTACCAAATGTAGATCGCTAGTTTGAATTGGAACTCAGAAACAAACTGGTAACCAATACAACTTGCTAAGCTGAGGTGTAATATACACTGTTCTAAGAGCATATATAACTGCCCATACTGCTACATTTTGTACCACCTGAAGCTTCTGGATACTTTTTAAGGGGCAGCCTTGAATTCACAAACCAAATGGATTTATGAACAGTAAATAGCCCCTTTGCAAGTAGAGCAGAACATAGCCCCTTTGCAAGTAGAGCATCATCTTTATAATTAATGTATTATACATAAGAGTTTTGATTTAGCCATGTTGATTTTCCTCTTGGATTCTCTTAAATTGGTAGCGTTCTTTGTGATTATACAGAGTTGATTGATGAAGGAGTTGGGAATTATAAGCAATGGAGTGACTTGATATGTGAATTGTATTGAAACTGGTAGTTGCTGAATCTCATTTAAAATAAAACTAGCTGTATTTTAAAAAAGAAAATCAAAGTTTATTACATATACAGTGGGGCTTAGATAAAGTAATATCCATGTGATTACAGCTGACAGTTTGTTTAGTGGTGGCACTACAAGGTAACAGAAGAAAAATTCTCAGTAGCTGGAGAGAACTGCTAATATGAGTGTTATGCTGTTTTATCTCAAAATGACATGGCATGTTTACATCTTCTTTTTTGGGGTGAAATTTTCTTTTTCTGTACATTGAAAAGTCGTCATCTTCTGGTTAAAGGAGGCATTTTTCTAGAAATGTAGCTCAAGATTGTTTTTGAATATATTTATTTATACTTTACATCTACAAGTGAACACAACAAAACATTTTTGTGTTGGTGAAGGCTTGGATTTCTTTTCCATGAATTCTTGAGACACCTAAGAAGTAGAGGAGATGCCATGTCTTCACCCTATTTGGACACAACTATGGAAGGATGCTGTATTCAGATTTTCAGTTCAGCAAATAATAAGGAAAAGAGTTTGCATTACTGTAATATAAGAGGAATGTAAATTTCTTGTGGACTTCATACTCAGTTGCTGAAACGCCTTAATTGCAATATGTATAAGAGCTGTGTTGAATCAAATCCAAAAAACCTGTTTACCATTCTGTTCTCAGAGTAGCCAAATAGATGTTTATGGGAAAGCCATAACAAGATGCAATATTGTATCTTCTTGCTTAGCTCCCTAGCGCTATTATTTAGACACATATTCCATGAAATTTTCTAATCCCACTTTAAATTTGTCTAACTTTACGTCTTGTGGTGAATTACTTACTTTGCCCAAGTGTGAATTTCTTATTTTGATTTGTCCTAAATCTCTCTCCATCATCACTGTTCAGCTCAGTTGGATGATTCTAGTGTTTTAACAAATGGATATAAACTCCCATCATTTTTTTCCTGCACCATTCATAATTTTATATATATGTGTCACATTATCCCAGCTTCTCAGATTCACTCTCTCTTTTTTAAGTTAAAGAACCTGAAATGCAACTATTGCTGAATATTATTCCATCCCATGTTCATTCTGCCCCATGCTTCAATCAATTAAGTGATTTTTAAAATTTTTATTTTCCTAGTAGGTATACAGTGTATTAGTGTTCTTATTAAACTGTCTTCCCCAACCAGAAACTTTCTCTGATACTACACATATCCTCCTATTATGAGATTTATATTCTTATCTTAATTTTTAAAATCGCTGATTAGGGAAGGAGAAGGAACTTAATCCCAGTATTTTATTATTTGTTTTTAATGTCCTTAAATAATCTGACCATTTCCAGTGACTCCTTACTCTTCTCTGAATAATTTATGAACAAATTAAAGGGGCATTGCTATCAATTTCTATTATGAATTCTAGCAATTTCTGTTTTGTTCTATTCTCTGTAACTATATATTGAACTATAAAAGACTTTTTTTAAGATGTCTATTTGTGGATATTCTTAAGGTCTTTTAAGATGAGAGTTATTATTGCTAAAATAATTGATATTTGTTATAAATTAGGAATTTGTCAGTGGAGTTCTTCTCTTTTGGTTATCATGGGTATGTATAGTTGTATTTTCCCTTTCTACTGGGAATTGTATTCATAAGTGAGCTACGAAGCACCAGTTTCCAATAGAATATTGAGTACAGAGTAACTAGGAGGCATGAATAATTAAAACCTATATAAGCAACTCTTTAGGTATTTTTTATGAATTTGGATAACATGCAACTACTTTTAACTCGCCTATGAACCATTTCAGGCATAATTTTATGTGCATTATAAATAAGGGTTTTCTTAGCATCCTCTAAACTTTTTAGAAATAAGCTATTTCCAGAGACTTCCCTTTCTACTGTGTATACTGTTATATTCCTTTTTTTGGGGGGGGGAGCACAGAATTAGCATGTTCTCTCTCCATCAAAATGCAATGTATGCAAAATCTATATTTCCTATTTTATTTTCCTATTTAATTTTGATACTGGAATTTGTCCAAAGAAACAAAACACCCAAATAAATAAATAAATGATGCTATTATCCAGTGATTTTAATTGCAGCACCACCTTTATTATACCTCTTTGCACTTTATGACCCAGAAAACTTCCTTTTTGAAACTGCTAAATTTAGGAGTAAGCTTCCCTTCAGATTAACATTTTTGTATCATTTGTGTTTGGAAAAAGGGTAGTTGTTCGAATCCTATTTCCCCTGTCAGAGTTTGTTTATTCTGTTAGACAGTGCCTGTCTCCAACTGACTCTGGGTTGCTCACAATATATTACCATAAAAATTGAACACAAACTAAAATAAGATGGGACTTGGTCACTATGTACAGATAGGAACAAAAACATATCTAACAAAACTATACCACTTTAGCCATTCCTTCCTATTTATTGTTGTGCTGTAAAAATGAACATTTTAAGCATCTCATATTGCAGTATTGGTACAGCTCTAGACGACTCTTAAAAAACTTCCAGTTATAATAAGAATGTGCAGATGGTCAGCAATCTAGGTGCCTCCCATTATAGCTGGTTCAGCTACCATAATAGTCTAGGAGCACATTAGTTTTATGCTTAATGAGGCTCTTACATTGGGGCCAGCTACTGTGTTTTTGCTACCCTATTTTCCAGAATTTCTATCATTAACCATTGACCATTCTATTGTAGATTTTCCAAGTAGTTTAGCTTCTGCAAGAGAAATCAAAGAAAAATAATCAGGTTCCCTGATTCTGCCAAGTAAAAACATTACTGTTTGAATTTTCAATCAGAACAATTCAGTCTGCTTGCTATATTGTTTCTCTGAGTTCCTAATATACATAATATATTCTTCAGCACTTGTCCTTGCCATTCCCGAGACTCCTCATTCCTACTAATTTTGCCTTAGATAAAAATAATGAATCTAGTTTAGTGTTGAAAATATCAATAACTTCATCTGTTGTTTTTTTTTTCTTTCTTGTTGAAATAAATAGTGGAATGTTTCCATCAGAGGTTTCTTAAATGGGAATCTCATTGCCATGTAATGACAGCTTGAAAAAGATGATCTATCTGGAAATTAAATGCCCGGATATATATCAGTAGAAAGGTTCCTGCAATCCGGAAAAGTTTGATGGGCTTCCAGATCATGTTTAAAGAAATTGTTGCAGATTTCTACTGGAATACCTTGATGATTTTTTTTTAATTCCAACAAAAAGATTTTTGCATTTGACTTTTGATTTTACTTCAAGGCATTTTATTAGTAGTTATTCCACTTTGCTGGAAATCAGAATCCACCCATTGATCTGAATTTCCATCCCTTTATTCTTCACCACAGCAGGAAAAAGTTGGTTTACTGGTGAATGAGTTCCTGTTCTCTTCACTGTAACTTCCACTTTCCCATTGCTAAGGAGAGCTAAGTAAAGTTCCAATATGACTGATTAATACCATATTTATTATATGATGATGACTTCATTAGCTGTAGTTCTCGTATTTTAGAGTCTTCCTAACTTAATTGGCTTAGTACCAACTGCTGGGTTTCCTTTGTGTGACAATCTATATATCACACTTTTACTTATTTGCCCAAAGCATGGAGAATCGACCTTGTGCAATACTTGTAGCAGAAGTCATTTCAGTTTTGAAGGTTACTCCCTGTGATCATAGCAGGTAAAATGACACTTTGCCAACCCTTTGATTTGTGAATCTTGTAGTAAATGTTTTCTTTGTATATCTATACTCAAAGTTTGATTCTGTTATTAAAAGTTTACTTCTAATGTACTTTTCCCTTACTGCTTTTCATGTGCCTGTGAATCACAGTTGTGTTTTTACCTTCCCCTATGAAACATTTTTAAAAGGACTGAGAATCTACTCTTCAGTCAAAGGAATAGGTCTGATGAACATACGTTACACTAAACAAGAGACACTAAAAATTTGTGCTGCTGAAACTCAAGAACACATATCAAACCCTTACAGAAGAAACAGGTCATGACTTTTCACAAAGAAAAAAGACATTTCAGGAGTGGAGACAATATATTCCTGGAGGACATAGGGGATGGATTTATTAGATTTCATTTTATAAATACTAATACTCAGTATGAGAAGTAAACAAGACAGGTTTCAACTTGTAGTATAAAAGCATTTGAGAGAGAAGTAGAAAGACAAATGATGTTGATGTTTACTACTGCCTTCCTAACAAAGAAATGGATGCAAAAAAATATAATGTAGATGCTTTTCAAAAAAAACAATGCACACTAGGCCAGTAAAAGATTTTTCAGTATTTTAGGCAAAAATCAACGTGCTCAAATTTGAAGATTATAAATTGGGAAAGCTAAATAAAGAAAACTGTTGGCTCATGTGGTAACTATGTATTTAATTTAAAATTGAAGACCTTTAAGGTTATAGATTTTTTCATAAAGATAACAAAAATGTGAATTTTAATAACGTAAGAGTGTGAGAAAATTAAAATTAAATGAATACATTTTTCCATCACAGGACAAGGTTCTTTAAAGAATGGTTTAAATTTCATTTGACCTTATTTCTATATTATATCATTTTCTAGATTCACATAGTATACTGTATCATAAACTAATAAACTAAACCCATTTCACAAAATATACAATACACAGTGAAAATAAGCCCTGCTTCGCATGTAACATGCATGCCAATGCTAAGTCTTTAATTGTCTTGGTAAATCATTGTATGAAAAAATGCAATGATTCAGCTATATTTTACGTGCAAGAAGGATTGGCATTTTTTATTGCTGAGAAGATCTTTAAGACCTCTCTGAAAACATTTGAAACAACAATTTTAATAAATTACAGGGAAGTAACATTACCTACTGCAATTTGAGACGACAATATCAGCCAATTGGTTTTGATAGGAACTTGCCAAGTATTGGGAGAGAGTTTTTTTTTAACTAAGTGAATGAAAAAAAAAAAAAGATAATGGTAGCTTTGAATATTCCCATTTGTTTTTTTTCCCTAGCAGTTAACATCAATTTCAAATTACAGCAGCAATAGTAGTAGTAATAGAAATAATTAAAAATAACAATTGTGTATAACTCAAAGTAATAAATTTAAAATTACAAACATTTTGGGGAAACATTAATTCATGCATACATTTGTTAGAAAAATAGATCTCGTATGTTCAGTAAAAAGATAACACTTCTAATTTGCTAGAGATAGTTTTGGGGTTATTACTGAGAAAAGTGATACCGGTAATAGGAAGATACTGTTCCCTTTGTGGTTAAGTCTCTTGTAAACAGAGAGGTCCGGGAGTAATAGAAAGCAAACACTGACTATCCAATGATAAAGTAAACCTGCTGTGGTTTATTCTCGCTGGAACCTTAAGCATTCAGGGTCAGGAACTAAAAACAAAATCAGACTATTTGGATATATGCAGTTCAAACCAGCTCAAAACTAATTTTATAAAAAATTCAAACCAAGGAAGAATGTAGGTCAGGCTGCAGCAATTTGAGGCTTATTATCCACCTTTTCACTAGTAGGCATTCTATAATTCCGTACTTTGGAAGTCTCTGGCCCCTTCCTTTTTTCTAAGTTAGGCTTTTTAATTTGAGAAACCAACTCTGTAGCATGCCTGAAAAATGAGCTGGATCCCAGCCAGATAGTATAGAAGGGTGTACAAGCCTTGATCAGGTTAATTCCAACTGGTGCTTCCTCCACAGGCTTGAGGTCCCCCCCCTTTTTTTTCTTGTTCCTCTGCAGCTTGATTGCAACCCCCACATCCTTCAGCAGAGCAGCCTTGAAGCTTATCTAGCTCTGAGACTGCAGGAACTTAAAGTCAGGAGCTGTGGCTTACTTAAGTTCACCACATCCAGACAGCCATCCCAATCCAGGATGATCCAGTCTATTTTCTCTCCTTTAGTTTTCTCTTCTTGTCTGTCCTCTGAGTGAAATTGTGCCCTTTTAAGAGAAGTGAGGCAAATCAATCACTTTCTAGTCAGTTGACATCCCAGTTTGGTGGAATTAATGAATTTTCTGAACAATATTCAAACTCAAGCTGCTTTGGAGCTGTTGATTTCAAAAAGACATTGAGTAAATTGCAATAATTTACTTTTGGAGTACATACATTTCATTATACACAGCTGATGACCTCCCTACCTGTATCTATGATTTGGGAGATTGGGAGAATTCCAAGGAATTAAAAAGACAAATTCTGGGCCTGCAAGGAGTAAAATATGCAGGTATTTTAAAGAGGTTAAAGAATAATGCTCAGTATTGCTGGTTATTGGGCTCCAGGGCTCCAGGTGAACGGTAAAATGTTGGAATAACCTATGGGACTTGTAGACAGCTTTGTGTAAGGAATTATCTCTAGGAGGATATAACTAAAATTGTATAATAAAAAGTATAAATTTTAATAACAGTCATATAGTATTCAAAATTAACCATCCCAAAACAATCTAATCATTCATGATATCAAAATATAGTATGCACTAGTTACCGGTCTTCAGAGGCCTTCCAGAATAATTTAGTCTTGACAATTTTTTGTAAGTTATCAGGAAAGGAAACACTCTTCCCGTTGGAAACAACTATTCTTAGGGAGACGTTCCCACAGAGGACACCAACCTCTGCCAAAACCCTCATAGATATTTGGGACAAGCAGATTGTACACAGAAAAGGCAGTCTCAACAATTTCAAGTTTCAGTTCATATAGGGCTTCATGGTACCATCCAGCAACTTGAAGCCAGTGCAGCTCTTATAGCAGCAATGTAATATAACAAAAATAGGACCAACCCATAGGCACGCATACAGCTGCATTCTGCACAGTTGAAGTTTCTAAGTGGTCTTCGAGGGCAGCCCCCTGTAGGATAAATTACAGTTGTCCAAGCAGGATGACAGGTGACAAGGATATGAGTGACTATCCTCGATATAATGGATCCCAGAAAAGACTGCAATTGGTAACAGCTGAAGCTGGGCAAAGAGCTGGAATGACTATATATTTCTAGTTCTACCTTTAGATCATGTCTAGATTCACACAACATGCAGAGGGGGACTCGTTTGATCTTGCACTTTGTAGAAATATAGCTGAAGTTAAACAGAAATTTTATACCCTCAAATCAAGGCACAGAGCAGTAGTTTATGTCAGTGTTTGTTCAGTGAGGCTGGCTGCTCTACTTGTCTACAACTAACTCCTGCCCTATGCCTCATATGGCTCCATCGTTCATGCTATATCTTAGGCAAATGTCTCAATTCTTCCTATGGGCACATAGGTTTTCTGGTAAGTGGGAGAGGCATGAGTTATATCAGGTAGCTAGGTGACTGCAACAACTGCAAATGGGAAAAATTATACCAAATCTGTTAACAGATCTCTGCCCAAAGAGAAATGTAAGTATTCTCCTATCCCCATTTTTATAGTATGCAAACCAATGAATAAAGCATTGAAGTTTAATCAAGTTTAGTTTTTTATTTGTTTTTGCCATTATTTAAACACTTTACAAATAGAAGTAGGATGGGCTATATCATTTTAAGTTTATTGCACAATAAAAATATTAATTAGAATAAGTTACTAAGATTTAGTGTCCTGTTAAGTATAGCAGGTTTTGGTATTCCCATTAAGGCTTTCATTATTATTATTATTATTATTATTTATTTAATTTCTATGCCGCCCTATTCCAAAGAACTCAGGGCGGCTCACAGCATGATAGAAATTACAATAAACACATATCTATAAAAAAACCCTTAAGCTAAAAGAAACCAATCACTCCACAAACATACACAGAAACATACACTGGCTAGGGGCAAGGTGTTAGCTGCCCCAGGCCTGCCGGCAAAAGTATGTTTTAAGCAATCTACGAAAGGCGAAGAGGGTGGGGGCGACACGGATCTCCGGGGGAAGTTGGTTCCAGAGGGCCGGGGCCGCAACAGAGAAGGCCCTTCCCCTAGGCCCCGCCAGGCGACACTGTCTGGCTGATGGGACCTGGAGAAGGCCCACTCTGTGGGCCCTAACCGGCCGCTGGGATTCATGGGGCAGCAGACGGTCCCGTAAATAACCTGGTCCAATGCCATGTAGGGCTTTATAGGTCATAACCAACACTTTGAATTGGATTCGGAGACCAATTGGCAGCCAATGCAGCTCGCGGAGTGATGCCGAAATGTGGGCATTTCTAGGCAAGCCCAACACTGCTCGCGCGGCTGCATTCTGCATTACCTGAAGTCTCCGAACATTTTTCAAAGGTAGCCCCATGTAGAGAGCATTGCAGTAGTCGAACCTCGAGGTGATAAGGGCATGAGTGACTGTGAGCAGAGACTCCCGGTCCAAATAGGGCCGCAACTGGTGCACCAGGCGAACCTGGGCAAATGTCCTCCTCGCCACAGCCGAAAGATGATGTTCCAAATTTAGCTGTGGATCGAGGAGGACGCCCAAGTTGTGGACCTTCTCCGAGGGGGTCAAAAGCTCCCCCCCAGGCTAATGGACGGATAGATTGAAATATCCTTGGGAGGCAGAACCCATAGCCACTCCGTCTTGTCGGGGTTGAGTTTGAGCCTGTTATGCTTTCTAATATTAAATCTTTGTCTTCCTTCTCCTTCAGGGAAGAAAAAGAGTTAACTGGGAATGGGATTTGCAGCTTTGCTCACTTTAAAACAATAATCAAAGTACATTACATTAAATAGAGCATTCTTGGTAGTGAAAAAAGCCCTAATAGCAGGGGTGTCAAAGTGCCGGCCCATAGGCCGGATGCATCATGCAGAAGCGGCGCCCACCCCATTGCCGGCAATGCCAAAACAGTCCTGATATGTCACGCGACATGTCTGCCTAATAGTCTTAGTCAAATTTATTTTATTGCTGATGTTTTGCTGTATACTTATTTCAATAAGGTTTAATAAATGTTGTGTTAAATTGTGCTGAATTAATTCTCAGACCTATCGGTATATTTAAGATATTTATTTTGAGAGCTTTTTTGACATATTTTTTTTCCTCCTCTCATATGGCCAGAATTTCTGCAAAATGTATGGTTGCAACTGATGATCAATTTGTCTACTTAACATGTAAAGATGGTTAAATTCTAAGTCTTTTGATCCTTGACTTTTATTTGTACAGTAATTGTGAATCTACAGTAACTGGTTTCTGTTTAAAAAGGTTTATATCCAGTTCTTTTTTTTTTGGTTGGAATAAATCCGTGTATAATACAGAGAACTTTCTTGTAAGCATATGAGATTATATGCCTTGAAATGTGTACATTAAGAAAAAAAATCAAAGGATATCCAAAGTTCCATAGATGAGCAGACAAAAATTATGTTCTGGGGTATGTGGAGATAAAAGTTTTTAAATAATTGTATAAGTTGTAAGCTGATAGGATTAATTAGTGGGTTAGAGTATACATAATTTATTAAGTAATATATTCTTTGAATTATGAAATCTGATCAATAATATAAAATGATGAAATTGTGCCAGCTCTGTCCAAAGGCCACAAAATGGACTTAATAAACCATGAGATCAGTTTGTTTTATTTATCAGATTTATATAGCCACTCATCTCACCAACATGACTCTGGACAGCTTTTAGTAACTATCAGTTAAAACAATGAAAACTAATTAACCAATAGAACAGACCAGCATTTACATACAAAATAACTACCTTGCAGATTGCCCATTTCACTTTCAGGTCTGCTGAAAACAAAAAAACAGGTTTTCAGAGATTTCTTGAATACCAGTAGGATAGACACTAATCTCACTTTGGGGTGAATGCTGTTCCAAAAAGTGAGGGCCATAGCAGAAAAAGCCCACCTCCTGTGTGCTGTCAGATGAAGCTTTTTAGCAGATGGGTCCTATAACATACCCCTTCTGCTGGACCTAATGGGTCAGGTAGATGTAAACAGGGAGGAGCAGTCCCTCAAATAACCTGATTCCATGCCATGTAGGCCTTGAAAAGTCAAAAACAGTACCTTGAACTCTGAAGCAAACCTCCAACCAATGCAGCTTGCAGAATAGAGGTGTAATGTGTCATTCTAAGGATACACATAACTTCCTGTGCTTTAGGATTTTGCAGCAGCTGAAGCTTCCAGATGCTCTTCAAGGGCAGCCCCATGTAGGACACATTACAATAGTTCATTCAAATGGTGACCAGGGCATGAATAACTGTGACCCAAGTATCATGATCCAACTTTGGCACACAACATAAAGCTATGCAAAGACCTTCCTAGCTTCTATGAGCAGGAGTTGTGAATCCAGAAGGACTTCCAGATTGTGCACCAGGTCTTCTGAGACAGTGCATCCTATCTACCAAAGATGGTGAGATCCCTGATCAAGAAGGTCGTAAAACCTAAAGTGACTCAGTCTTGCCAAGGTTCAGTTAAAGGTTGTTCTCCATCCAGATACCCACAAAAAAAGCATTTTTTTATTTATGCATGCATGCTTGATTTTCAGAGGTTTGCAACTAATAAAAGTTAAAAACAACTTTTATTAGTCACGTGGCAACTCGCAAAACTGTTGATGGGTGGTATATAAATTTAATTAATAAATAAAAGTTTTGCAAGTTACCATTTGTGACTAATAAAAGTTGTCTTTAACTTAGGCAGATGAATTTCCACTATAAATCCAGATGGCTAAGCCTTTTAATGCTTTCCACGGTTTTAGAATTTGAGCTGTAATAACTACCATTTGTCCCATGTTGTTTCTGAGAGTGGACTTCTGTGTTATAGTTTATTTTATGATGCTGCTACAGCTCTTTTGCAGGGATTTGGGAGCTTGAGATATGAGGAGAGATCTTCTGATGCTTCCTTTTCAGAATAGGCTTTTGAAATTCATGTTTTCAAACTGCAAGTTGAAATATTGAGAAGGGTTGAAAAACAAAATATTGAACAAACTGCTGGGAAAGTATTGAAGTTATATCTGATTCCTAAGGCATAAAATGTATGTTTAGGTATTTAAATAAAATGATGTTTCTTCTCTCTAGGGGCTTCAAAAAAGTCAGAGTTCACATTTGGCAGGTCCTAATAGTGAACGACCTCTCTCTTCCACTGGGCCTTCCCAGCATCTCCAGGCAGCTGGCACTGGTATTCAAAATCAAAATGGACATCCTACCATGCCTAGCAATTCAGTAACACAGGGGGCTGCTCTCAATCACCTCCCCTCTCACACTGCTACCTCAGGTGGACAACAAGGCATTACCTTAACCAAAGAGAGCAAGCCTTCAGGAAATACATCAGCAGTGCCTGACATAAACAGGCATTCTGGAGAGACTCTTAACAGCACTGCCAGTGTAGAAGGACTTCCTAATCATGTCCATCAGGTGACGGCAGATGCTGTTTCTAGCCCTAGCCATGGAGATTCAAAGTCACCAGGTTTACTTAGTTCAGACAATCCTCAGCTCTCTGCCTTGTTGATGGGAAAAGCCAATAACAATGTGGGTACTGGAACCTGTGACAAAGTCAATAACATCCATCCAACTGTTCATACAAAGACTGAGAATTCTGTTGCCTCCTCACCATCTTCAGCCATTTCCACAGCAACACCTTCTCCAAAATCTACTGAACAGACTACCACAAACAGTGTTACCAGCCTTAACAGCCCTCATAGTGGACATGCAGTTAATGGAGAAGCATTGGAGGACTCTCAGAGCCCCATAAAAATTAATCCTCCTCTTACTGGACACAAACCTAATTCCCCGATCATACCATCTATGTCGGTATCTATATATCCAAGTTCTGCAGAGGTCCTGAAAGCATGCAGGTAAGTGCACAAACTCTCTAACTGCAAGTAACAATTTTATATTGTTATGTACTGTATATCCCCCAAATACTTAATAAATTTTATTTAAAGAAATAAAAATCATTAAATTGTACCATAATAGATACCTGTTTTTAATTATAATGTCCCATTGAAAATGAATATGTGTTCTGACTTGAGCACCTTTAAAAATGAAACTTATGAAAATATATACAATAACTACATGTTTGGATATGTATTGAAAATGTAATTGAAGAGCAACCTTACCCCTACCCAATGTTATAGCAAATTCTGGCAGAAGAAATGGAGTAGCCACCAGGAGTCAGAATGAAAATGGCAATATATACAACGGATATAAAAAGTCTATACACCTATTTAAAATGGCATGTAAAAAAAAAATCAGACCAATATAAATCACTTACATTTTTTTTCCACCTGTAATATAAGCCATAGGTTTAGAATTCATTTGAAAATCTGAAATCTTTTAGGGGGGAAAATGAAAATAAAAAAAAATAAAATAAACCATAATAATGTGGTTGCATAAGTGTGCACACCCTTAAACTAATACCTTTTGATTTTATGAGAGCATTCAGTCTGGCACATCTTGCCTTGAGAATCTTTGTCCCCTCTTCCTTGCACAAGCACTCCAAATCTGACAGATTGCAAGGACATCTCTGTACAGCCCTGTTCAGGTCACCTCACATATTTTCAGTTGGATTCAGGTCTGGGCTCTACTTGGGCCATTCCAAAACTTTGTTCTTCTGGCGAAGCCATTGTTCTATTGATTTGGACATATGCTTTGGGTCATTGTGGTATTGAAAAGTGTACATTCCTTTTCATCTTCAGCATTTTAACTGAAGGTTTTGTGCCAAAATTGACTGGTATTTGGAACTGTTCATAATTCCCTCCACTTTGAATAAAGCCCCAATTCCAGCTGAAAAAAAGCAGCCCCAAAGCATAATGCTGCCATCTCCATATTTCACTGTATGGTGTATTTTTGTGCAGTATTGTTTTTGCACCAAATATACTTTTTGAAATAACAGCCAAAAAGCTCAGTCTTGGTCATAACACATGCTTTTATCAGATTTGATGTAGATTTTTATCAGATTTGATGTAACAGGGCTTGGATGTTTTTCTTTGTAAGAAAAGGCTTCAATCTTGCCACCCTATCCCACAGCCCAGATATATGAAGAATACAATGGAAGTGTTGCAATATGTGGTACACAACCTGTCCTTGACAGAAATTCCTATTGCTTTTTAAATTTTGCTGTAGGCAGTTTTTTCTTGATTTTTCATAAATTTTGGAGGAACATCCAGTTCTTGGTAATGTCACTGTTGTGCCATATTTTCTTCCCTTGTTAATGACTGTCTTCATTGTGTTCCATTGTGTTCCACTGTTGTTCCATGCCTTGGAATTTTTTTCTTCTTCTCCTGACTGATACCTTCCAACAATGAGATCCCTTTACTGCTTTGTAAGAGCTCTTTGCAGACCATGGCTTTTGGTATAAGAGGCAACTGAGTAAATCTTAGTAAATTAGTATACTAGTAAATCTAGTAAATCCTACTAGAACAGCTGAACTTTATATGGGCTTGAACAGAGTCACTTTAATTGATGATGTGAGTTTTGACCATTATTTACCATCAATTTGAATGTGATTGGTTAATTCTGAAAACAACCACATCCTTACTTATAAGAAGCTGTGCAGACTTGTGCAACCAATGTAGTGTACATTTTTTATTGTTATTCCCCCCAAAAAAAGATTTTAGTTCTTCAGTTGAATTGTATAGCTTATATGTTATATTAAAGGTGCAAAAGTTCTAAAGTGATTTATCTTGGTTTTATTTTTTCACATATCAAAACCCTGGCATTTTAACAAGGGCATGTGAAGACTTTTCATATCCACTGCAAATATGGTAAATGTTCATATTCTCCTTTGCCCCACTGAAATCATTGGGAAAGGATTGGTTTTATTTTAAATTGAAGGAGTCTCCTCTCCCAACATGCCTTCCCTACATGGAGCTAGGCACAAAGTACATTTTTGGTTCCTGTTCTTTTTGTCCTGGGCCACACTTAGGGGGGTTTATTGTTCACTTTTATAGAGATTGGTAGATTTTTTTTCTGACTTCTGCCCAGCCTGACTTGACATCTAAAGAATGAGGTAGTAGTGTTGAACAGCAATATATTAACTGCTCTAGAGCAATGGTTCTCAACCCTTTTCAGGTTGAGACCCCACTTGCGCCGCCCATGCGCGCTGCGACCCCAACCTGGGCACGCGCGCGCATGTGCGTGCACAACGGGCCAATCTGCGCATGCGCGGCGCGTGCACGGCGAAAAAAAAATAAAAAACAATTTTAAAAAACAACAAAATGGCGGACCGCGACGGGCGGATGTGCGCATGCGTGATGCGTGCGACGGGCCGATCCGCGCATGCGCAGATCCGCCCGTCGCGGCCGCCATTTTGTTTTTTTTTATTTTTTTAAAAAAAATTTTTTAAAAAATAAAAAAAACAAAATGGCGGCCCGCGATGGGAGGATGCGCGCATGCGTGGGGCCGATCCGCGCATGCGCAGATCCGCCCATCCCGGCCGCCATTTTATTTTTTTGTTTTTTAGTTTTTTTTAAAAAAATAAAAAAAAACAAAATGGCGGCCGCGACGGGCGGATCTGCGCATGACCCCGGGTCAGGGTCGCGGCGCGCCTGGGCGGGGCAAGTGGGGTCTCAACCTCAGAAAGATTGAGAACCACTGGTCTAGAGATTCCATTAGAAACGAGGAATTGATTATTTTCCTTGTTCAGGAGAACAGAACAACTTAAAACACTTGGAGTTGAAAACAGTTCCTTGTAGCTATGTGAGTCTGCTCTTTTGTTCCCCAAAAGAACAGAATTGCATGGCTACAAGAAAGCACTGTAATTCTTTATGGAAAAAGAGAGGTTTTACATTCTGAATGATATGTCACAACCCACAGACTATCTGTAAAGGATTGCTTTGGGATTCTGCTCTGATATTTTACCCACCAAAGGTTTTTATTTCTGTATTAAAAAGAACTGTCAGTGTTTTATAAATTCTTCACAATTGAATCTGATTTTATTTCATTTCTGTTCTGTAGCTATTTTAGATTTTACTCTACAATTTGTTTTCTGGTTAAACTTCTGTTGTATAAAATGTCAGTCTGTGGAGAAGTATAGAAATATAGCAAATAAATACAGAAATGAATATATGTCTTCAGAACAATTACATTAAAGAGCACAGCTCAGTAGAGTACAGAGTAGAGTGCTGTATATTAAAATAATTTACTGTAAACAAATATTGCAAGTGATGAATCATGTAGGAGTGAGAAATAATAGAAAAATAGGTACTGAATTGTTGAAATTGAGATACCACTTCTTATACAAATACAATTGTATTATGTTGCTGAGTTCTGCTACAAGCTAGAGAAATCTACCAACAAAACTTCTAAGACCTGGGAACAGCCCAGGAGGGTGGGCATCACATGTATCTCTCAGGTGAAGCTATGCCAGAGAGTAGGGGCAGCAACAGGGAAGGGATGCTTTCCTCAGTCCTACAAGGTGACAAAGTTTAATTGAGGGGACCTGGAGCAACTCAGTCTGCCTGAATATTGCCAGGTGGACAGAAATCTGGAAGCAGATGGTCCATCAGATAACTGGGCCTTACACCATGAAGGGTTGTAGAGATAACAACCAACACCTTCAATTGCACCCATAAGTAAATTTGCAGCCAATGCAGCTTGTGAAGCAGTGATGATATATGGACATCACGAGAAGTGCCCATTACTGAGAGCCAGTTTAGTGTAGTGGTTTAGGCACCAAGGTAGAAACCAGGAGACTGTGAGTTCTGGTCCCATCTTAACACATGAAAGTCAGCCAGATGACTTTGGGCCAGTCACTCTCTCTCAACTTACAATTCCAGGTGACAAGTCCAAAAATTTAACCCTACAGATATGGGAAAATTGAGGGGGGGGAGTGCCCATTACTGTTCATGCTGCTGCATTTTGAGCCAGCTACATCTTCCATATGATCTGCAAGGACAGTCCCATGTAGAACATATTGCAGTAGTCCAGATGAATTTATACAGAGGCTCTCCTGATCACTGTTGTGACCTGCCCATCAAAAACAATAGCATATTAGTCTCTAATAGGGAAGTGAAATCCATGAAAGATGATGGAATTATAATTCAGTGATGGAATTATCCTCAGTCTAAGGAGGCCAAACAGCCACAGCCATTCTGTCTTCTCAGGATTGGGCTAAAGTTTGTTCCTCCCTTTCCAAACCTGAATAGTGTCTAGGCTCTAGACCTGAGTTAGTATATGGACAGCTTCACCTGTGCAACCCATGGTTGAGATATAGAGTTCTGAACTGATGAATGTCCTCACCCAGTGGTTTCATGTAAATGTTAAGGAATAACAGAGTTGAAAGGGACCTCGGAGATCTTCTAGTCCAACTCTGTGCTCAAGCAGGAAGCCCTATACCAGAAAAATGATTGTCCAATCTCTTCTTAAAAGATTAAAGAGGAGAGAAGAGAGAGTTGAGTCCAGAATTTTCCCCACAAGTGAGGGATCACAGATGGAGTCACTCCCTTCCCATCAACACAGACTGGAAACAAATACTATGAAAGGATGTAAACCACTCCAGCACAGTTCTTCCCACTCTTAGCCTTGCAGTTGGGCCAAGACAATAGTCTGGTCAACAGCACTGAAAGGATGGATACATCATCACCCCACCCTAGCCTGACCAAAGATAATTGACAAGCATGTCTCCGTAAAACACCCCAGTCTGAAACCCAACAAAAATGGCTTTGGATAATTCATTTCCCTTAAGATCCACAACCTTCCTCACAAAGGGAAGATTGGAAATTGGATGATAGCTGCCCAAAATGGAGAAGTACAATTATTTAGCTTCTAGCATCCATAACTGAAATAGAGTTCAGATAGAAGTAATGTTGATGCTGTGATTATGAACTAGCTGTGAAGATGTCTAAATTTTGTAAATGAGTGCATGTGATTATGAGGACTGGTCATAAGTCACCTTTTCAATACTGTTGTAACTTCGAACAGTCATTAATCAAATGGTTATAAATCAAGGATTACCTGTACTGCAAAACATAACAATCCATTATACATCATCGCGCCTTATTAGAATCCGGGATTCTCCAGCAAGCCCGCAGCACAGACAACAAAGTTGTGGATTTCACCTTGTTTTGCTGCATTAAGCTTAATGTAATATACTTTTAAAATATATTTACTGTCAAAATACAGTTTCTTAACAGTTTGCTACTGGAATATAGCAATGCTGTTTCTAGAGCTACACAAAAAAAAGATTAAGCCATGTATACTTACAGTTTGTAGGTCTTTTTCTTGTGAATTGGGCTAAATAATGGTTAATAGTATTTTTCTATTACACCCATATTTGGTGTATACAGTCATATGCCAGCTACTAAAATCTGGGTGCTATAATTTTTCTTGCATTTTACTAAAAAGGATTAAGAAGGGGAAAATATAGTTGGGTAACTAGTTGCTAGTTATTCCTTGCCCAGATTGCTACAACTTAATGCAATAATGCAATATTGTATTAAGCTGTGGCAATCTGGGTATGGAAAATCTCTAGAGTTGTGCATTAGTAGAATACAAATAATGAGTAAACTGAAATCTTTGACTCCTAATTTTGATTCTAGAAAAGCAATTGACCATTGATGGCTATACTCTCAAAAATCAAACTTAATTCAAAGTTGTTTGTTGACATTGTTTTGTTTATTCAGTTTTTAAAATAGAAAGTTGGATTTTATTTGTTCATTTCATAGCAAACTACATCTGTTTCCTTCAGTGGAAGGAGAAACTGAACATTATCCATGAATTCTTCCAGTGTACTCCAAAGCAAGTTTTACTGGAAAATATTGGAATAAGGAAATAAATTGATTCTATTAGAACAATGTTTCCCAACTTTGGCAATTTTCAGATGTATAGAATAATGAGTATAAAATGAAGAACCTCTTCCAAAGTTAACTCTAAGAAATAAGTGTCTTAGTTATTATACTGAATCTGGAAGGCATTTTTTAAATTATATGTAACAGGAAAGCTTAATTAACCTGCAATCAAATTATTACGTTTAAAAATATAGTATTCCTTAAAATATTTCAAAATATTTTCCAAGTTTCATAAAGTATATTAAAAGTTAAAGTTGAATAATTTGAAGCTGACAATTGTTCCTGTTTCATTAATAAATTGTTATCCTTATGTAATATGTAAAATATTATATCTCTTTAATTATAATAGTGCTTCTTAAGATGAGGGTATTGACTTGGACATGACATCCTTTATTCACGAGTGTAAATCCATGGTATTTGTACTTTTTTTCACATGTAGATAAAAAGGATGTTCTCTATAAACAATCACTATTTTCTTGTTAGTTTTTGTTCTGCTTTGTAGCTCTCAGTTTTTATGTCTGATCTTGCAAACTAAAGAGGGATAAGGAATGCCTTTCTAACTAAATAAATATTGAAGCCCTTCATTAAATATATGAAGAATATCTTTTTCCAAGCTTAAAAATGATTTCTACAGTTTGTGTGCAAAGTAATACATGGTCTTTATTTTTGTGTGTTTTATCAGGTTTTAACTATTTTGTTTCTTAGGAATTTGGGGAAAAATGGCCTATCAAACAATAGCATTTTATTGGATAAATGTCCTCCTCCAAAACCACCACCACCTCCATATCCTCCCTTGCCAAAGGATAAGTTGAATCCACCTACACCTAGTATTTATGTACGTATTGTCTAGAGATGGTTATAAAAAGTATGACAGTGCCTATTAAAAGCAAAATCTAGTTTAAGGTATTGGATATATTTTCAATTATCTGTGATTATTGCACTTATTAGTATATATAGTACAGAGAGCTACTGTATTTCAGATTTTCCAAAACAATAAGATTTCCATTGTCATCCCAGTATTTCATTTCAAATAGATTTCAAAAGTGGTATATTCAATAACCAGACTGTTATTAAAAAAGAGAAAACAAATTAACCACACTTCTTTCAGGAAAGCTTATATACTCACATTAATTTAAGACATTAATTAAGAAAATAGATTTACAGTAAAAAGGAACATTATACTTATAAATATCCTATCATGCACAGATATTTCTGTATAAAGGTTATCATATAGACCTATTTATTTCTGTACTCTTCCAAGTATAATAAAGTTTATTATTTCTTAGGCACTTTAAAAATTCCAGCTATATACAATATGTTGAATTACTATGAAATTTTATAGGCCCTCTGAACATTTGATTATATCTTTCTTTTAAGATTATTGTTGCACTGTTTTTAATGCATTAAATGATGATTTTTATTACTTGAATATTAATATCATGAAGTCATCCTTGAAATATAATCAAAGGACTAAATCCAGTTTTATATTTTGTTGTAACAATGATATTTAAATTACAGTGTTAGTTTCTATTTTTGTAGCTGGAAAATAAGCGTGATGCTTTCTTCCCACCTTTACACCAATTTTGTACAAATCCAAACAATCCTGTTACTGTAATACGTGGCCTTGCTGGAGCTCTTAAATTAGGTATGTTTGATAAATAAAAATTAAATTTGGGACAAAGGAGACTGATTTTATTTTTATCAATATTTGCTAAGGAGACACTATTGTAACGAGACATGTTATTATATTTTAAAACAGCATTTACTTAGGTTGGGAATAATGCAATATTTTTTTGTAATCTCTGTTGGTAATGTCTGTAACTTTTTCTGCTATTGTATTAGGAAAGCTTTTTGTTTTATTAAACACATTTCCTATTTCTTAGATCTGGGACTCTTCTCTACCAAAACTTTGGTAGAAGCTAATAATGAACACTTGGTTGAAGTAAGGACACAATTATTGCAACCATCAGATGAAAACTGGGATTCTACTGGAACAAAAAAAACATGGCATTGTGAAAGCAGTAAATCTCAATCTACAATTGCTAAATATGCACAATACCAGGCCTCCTCATTCCAGGAATCCTTAAGGGTAGGTACACATTTTTGTACTGACTGAAGGTTATTAATTTTTTGTGGTTGAAAATTTTATATAAATTAATTGTAAATGCTTACAATTTCAAAAAATACTACACTACAATAATGTATAATAATATTTAAGCAAAATAAAGAATGCACCCATATGTTGTGCTTTGTTAAGTTATAAATACAAGCATATGAAAATGTTAAGCTTAAAATAAAAATGAACTTACTCTAAACATGATATTTTTCTGTATTTTCATGCTTGCTTTTTTATTTAAAGTACATATTTTCACATTTTATGTTGAAATTTGTTATATTTTTCACTGCATTCTGTTTGCTTTGATGTCTTTACAGAAAAAGTTTAGCCTATTTGAAGAAGTGGCCTCATATTTAAATTTAATATTGAGCAACCCCAATACAAATGAAGTTGAAATTGATTATTTCAGATGAAGGAATGTGGATTAATGATTACTAGTTAGCTACTATGTCATGTTCAGGCCTTTGTTTTTAATATGTGCAGCTCTAAATAGATCATTCTATAAATCACTGATATCACCAGAGAAGTGATCTACTGCAGCAGTCTCTAACCTTTGCAGCTTTGCGGACCAGCTGGGAGGGAAGGGAATGGTTCCACATGAGCCCACCACTTGCACAAATGAAGCTGTGTGTGCTTGCCTGCCTGCTGTGAGCACAGGTGGAGCTGTGCGCAGACTTGCTTCCGTGGCCCAGTTCTGAACGAACCACGACCCAATAGTGGGCTGCAGCCCCGGGGTTGGGGATTCCTGATCTATGGCATTTGCTAAGATTGATTGCCATATTTACAGAAACTCCATGACTTACAACCATGCATTTAGCAACCATTCAAAGTTAAAACAGCACTGAAAAAAAGTGACTTACGATTGGTCCTCAGATTTACAACTGTTGCAGCATCCCCACGGTCACATGATCAAAATTCAGGTGCTTAGCAACATTCATTATTTACAACATTTGCAGCATTTCAGGATCATGTGATTGCCATTTGCGATCTTCCCTGCTGGCTTCTAACCAAGAAAGTCAATGGGAGAAGCCAGATTCACTTAAGAACCATGTGAGTCACTTAACAGTTGCAACGATTGGCTTAACAACCATGGAGGAAATGGTTGTAGAAATGGGTGCAACTTACTTAACAACCACCTTACTTAATAGTGGAAATCTGGTCTCAAATTATGATTATAAGTCAAGGACCACCTGCACTCTTAGATAAGGCTTCCTGTAATGATATCTGCATTCTGGGACGTTTTCTTCCCTGAAAGAAACTTACTGTTTTACAGCTTTTGAAAAATCTTTCTCTTCACTTGGGTTTTCAGTATATTACTTGTGAATAACTATTTTGTTTTTGTATTCCTTTATCTTTTTAATGAATATATTTCTATATTGTTTTCACGTATGCTTTTATTTGGAAAGTGAAATAGAAATATAATAAATTAAATAGTAAAGAATGTGAAGAGATCTAATATATTGTGGGCTATAAAAATGATGGTGTTAGAAAATACTGTCATGAACAGTTTGCAATTAGGTGTATAGACTCTCCATTTATGCTGGGCATGAGGATAGGGAGCTGGGGTTGTGTGATGGCCAAGCTAAGGAGATCTGCAACGATGCAGCATCCTCAGATAAGCCTTCAGGAGGATCAGGGAGGCAGAGCTCCCTAGCAATTCAGAGATCGGGAGTTGGCTGGATTTGTAGGCTCAGAGCTGCTGTTTTTACCTGGATTGGCTAAAACGGTAGGGGAAGTCTCAGGTGAGTTGGTTCTCCAGCACATTGCATATCAGTTTTTGGCTGTGGCCTTGGCTCAGCTACTCAGCTCTTGATGATTTTTAGAGAAAATGGCAAAGTGGGTGTGCTAGGAACAGTAGCAGCAAAGACCGATCTGTGATCAGACTTTTGGGCTGTTGGATTATGTTTGCAGACAGATGAGGCTATGCCTGTGTTTTCTGGTAATGCTGGTCTTTGGGATGGCAGTAGGAGCAGGCAGGAGGCTTTTGAGGGATATTGGCCCATGTTCAGACTAGTCAATTAGAACAGCAGTCATTTTGTTAGCTTCATCTTTTCTCCCAATTGCATATAACTTGCCAGCCAGCTGAAGCAGTTACATAACTGGAGTCCTGTTTCATCTAATGTTTGGATCTGTCTCCCCAGTGCCATTTGAAGAGTTTGTGACTTTGACAATGTTATGGGTTGGGGATGTTCTCTGGGCTACTGTTACTGTTTTCCCTTGTGTAACAGAAGGATTGCAAAGATGTATTCTGTGTTAACCTTGCCTTCTAGGCTATGGCTCTTCTATGCCAGCTGAGAGCAGGGCAGGTTGTGTGGAGTAATTTATTGCTTGACATATGGCAGATGGAAAGGGAGATGTGATAGCCTAAACTAAGAGATGCTCAGGGGAAGGCAGAAGGCTTCCCAATACTGGTCAGCCCTTAAAGGTGGATTAGAATGTTGGGATCCTTGGTTGGGGATGGAGCAGTTTTGGCTGAGGGTGTCTGGGGTGATCAGGGGGGAAGATGCAGGCAATAGACAGAAAGAGATATGGTAGGAAATGGAGGATGGAAGTTTCATGGATGGTGGCCTCAAGCTTTAGTATTGATATTGCCTTCCATTCACCATGCTCTGTCCCAAAGCCTGGTAATCACCCAGCTGCTACTACTTAATATAGAGTTAGCCTATAATAAGACTTTCCTCATCCACAATTAAATTGTGGGTGAGAGGGCTGATTTTGTTTGCATTATTCAAACCTGTTGGCTGGGCCTGATGGAGGAGGTTCCCCTCTTTGAAATTTGCCCAGCTGCGTTTCTTGTGTGGCATCAACCATGAACTCAGGGTTGGGGCCGAGGTCTGGGAAATCTTAGTCGCTTTCAGGGTGCCTCTCTATAAATTGCTAGGTATGAAGCCTTGTTTGTGAAGTTAGGCTATTGGGATCAGAAGAAACTGTTGGTTGTGTACCATCCTCTGTGCTGCACAGTAACCTGAGTTGGCTGTGGAGTTCTGCAGATTTATGGTTCTAGAGACTTGAGCCTGCTGTTCTTGGGTATAGACTCCAAGGCAGATCAAAAGTTCATGGCAATCATGGACCTCAGCCAATCATCTTTGGCTCAACTTACAGAGAAGACCCTATTTTAGGCTTAGTTTTTACCTTGGGCTGTGGCAATGTGGTCTGCAGTTGGGGGATATTTCCAGTAGTCCCTTGCCATGTACTGATAGCTCCCTGCGGGCTCTAAGGTTCTCTGGTGATACACTCCTTGAACAGAGGCAAAATCTATTTAAACAGTATGCCTTAAGCATTTGATGGACCCTATTCAGTTTCACAGGGAGCATAGGATTGTGTTTTGGTACACAGTTCAACTGAGGTCTGTGTTGTCTCCTGGAGTGAGAGAGCAATCTTAGATTTGGACCAGATCATGTCTGTCCATCTTCTCTATGCTCATGGATTATGGAGGGTTCTGTGGTTTTCATAGGTCAGTGGTGGTGAACCTATGGCACGCGTGCCAGAGGCGGCACTCAGAGCCCTCTCTGTGGGCACTTGTGCTGTCGCCCCAGCCCCACACAAGCAGCCCCCCCCGGAGGAGAGTCACCCCCGACCATGGCCTGCACGGAGCAGTGCAGCCAAGGACATGGCAGCCAGGCAGCGGGGACAGGATTCTGCCCTCGTGCCCCGTTGCATGCAGTTGATGCTGCGGGGCGTGGGTCGAGCGTCGCCAACATGGTGCTGCTGGGCTGTCTGGGTGATCTTTGGAGGTGGTGAGTGCCTAGCGGGTGGGGTGGGGGGCGGGGCAGGGGCAGAGCGGGGCGGGGGTGGGTTTTGGGCACTCGGTCTCTAAAAGGTTCGCCATCACTGTCATAGGTGGTTCAGATGATGAAATGGCATAAGAGGTACCCACTGGAGAAAAACAAATAGTGACTCTAAACAAGCATGGGTAAGAATCTTCCTTTAAGGATTACTTGTGTTGATAAGGGCAACAAAATCTATTTAATTTTCTGCCCTTATTGCAGTCATAGAGAGCCAGCCAGTGACCCCGATTACAGTGACCTGGTCCCTTCTTTGTAAGGGGGGTCCCAGGAACTTTTGCAGAGCTGAAGATTATTCTAGGCACCTGTCAGATAAGTTGCTCAGATTTCTTAAAGTTGGAATTTAGCTCTGTAGTACACAGAAATTGCCTGAGGTATGGTATTGCTTGGAAGAACTTGAATCTGCTTGTTCTGATTGAAGTGGAGCTGTGACTTTGGTCACCTGTGTTTTAAGTCCCCATTATTTTTGGTCGATTAAGGTCTGCTGGGAGATAGCAGGTGGTTGAGCCTATGTGGTAGTAAATGGTTCTTTATGAAAGAGGACAGTTCTGTCTGCCTTGAAGAAGGCAATTGCCCACCCCCTGCTTAAGAGATCATAATATCGTTCTGGGCCAGCTAAGGATTAGGAGTGGGAGGCACTATACGGCATGGGGAAACTAAGAACAACGGGACAAATTGCTCAAAACGGTTTTTTTTATTGCTGTTTGTGTATAAATAAGAATCTTGTCAGATTAAAGTACACTCTGCATATCTATCAGACAAATGCTGTGAAGAATTTACAGAAGAACTTTTCTAGGTCTCTTCCTGTATACCAGCGGTTCTCAACCTGTGGGTCGCGACCCCATTTGGGGTCGAACAACCATTTCACGGGGGTCGCCAAACACCGCAGTCCACCATTTATTTATTTTTGGTCAGCCATTTTTTTTGGGACGGCCATTTTTCCCCCTTTGTGATGCGGGCCGCCACGCATGCGCGATGCGGGCCCGCCATTTTTTTTTGGGTCAGCCATTTTTTTTTGGTCGGCCATTTTTTCCCCCTTTGCGATGCGAGCCGTCGCGCTGCGCATACGCGATGCAGGCTGTCGCGCTGCGCATGCGTGATGCGGGCCGTCGCGCATGCGCGATGCGCCCCCGTCATGCGCGATGCGCACCATCACGCCGCGCTTGTACAGCGCGGGCTGGGGTCGAGCCCCGGAAAAGGTTGAGAACCGCTGCTGTATACCAACAATTCAGTACTGATTTGTCTCTTCACTCCTCTCCCCTGCAACTCACTGCAGTACAATTCCACAACAGCTACCATGTTACAGTGGTTTCCTCTCCTTGACTTTGGGTTCACTCATTATAGGTCAGAAGGGAGAGATTGAGCTTGAGGCCTTTACTTGGTACAGTTTCCCCAATTCTGTTTAACATCTACACAAAACTGTTGAGTGAAGTCATCCACTGGCATGGACTGCAGTATCATCAGTATGCTAATGATAATCAGTTGTACATCTTCACCCTGGGCTGACGAGGTGATGCTTCCCAGTGACTGGAGGCAACGAGGATTTAGAAAAGGGACAACAGGCTTTGGCTCAGCTCTGGCAAGATTGAGTGACTTGTGTGTGTGTATAATTACATAGAATTGTAATGTATCTCTTTATAGTCTTTGTAACATCACAGTTGATGTTTTAAAGAACAAACATTAATGGTAAGCTTATAAAGAGAGATAACTATCTTAAAGAATAATTACACTGAAAGCTAATCCATGAATAATTGAATATGTTTATCTTAGAAATATTTATAGGCACTTCACATTGTACATATACTGTATATTTATGATAGACTATAACAATTGTATTAAATTATATGACATTTGCAGGAGGAAAATGAAAAAAAGACTCATCATAAGGACCATTCAGATAGTGAGTCAACATCTTCTGATAAGTAAGTCTATAGAATGTTTAATTTCTTTCCCCTGTCATATTAATTTTCTTTGTATATGCTGTTTCTTTTGTATGTGATCATGTTGCTAAAACTTACTGTAAATGCACTCAAGTATATAAAATAGTTTTCATTAGGCTGGAGTCATGTAGAAAACAAAAGTTTTCAGTGAAACAGTTTGGGCAGGCAGTGCCTCAGAAATGTTTTAAACCTGGTTAAAGACAGGAAAAATATTTTTGGAGCTTTAGAAAATAATCTCTGGAATTTCACAGTTAAATAAGGTTCCAAAGTTAAATTACAGGATTGTCATAAATTGATTAGATTAGAATTATAAAAATATTCAGTTGTGGTTGTCCCAAAGGTGCTTTTCCAAAAAGCAACTGGACTTTCTTGTTTTTTTCCTTGAAAATGTTTCACTTCTCATCCAAGAAGCTTCTTCGATTCTAACTGAATGATGGGAATGGAATGGAAGAAGTTAGTCCATTCATTTTGAACTGAATAAGCTTTTTGGATGAGAAGTGAAACATTTTCAATGAAAAAAAATTAAGAAAGTCCAGTTGCCTTTTGAAAAAGCATCTTTGGGACAATAATGACCTAGGATGATTGAGAATCTCCACAGACGTTCACTTGTAGTAAATGAATATTCTAGAGCAGGAGTGTCAAACTGCTGGCCTACGGGCCGGACACGTCACCAGGAAACCGCGCCCACCCCATTGCCGGCAATGGAGAAAAAACTCTGATACGTCGCGCGACATCACGTGACTCGCAAGTTTGAGATGTCCATTCTAGAGTTATCTGTTATTAATTAATATTCCACATTCATAACATGAAGAACTTTAGAGTTCAACTTCAGCTTCTTTACAAAAAGATGGGCAGGATTTAAAATATTTATTTACTTATTTACATTTATTTATTTAAGTGAAATAAACATATACCTCTACAAGATCAGCAGCTACATTGTTATGAAGCATTTGTTCATGCTCCAATTAACTGCAAGCTTAAAAATTGTATATGTTTGATCTAATGGTGCAGTGTGGTCTAGTGCAGGGCTTTTCAACCAGTGGTACGGGTACCACCTGTGGTACATTGGCACCTGGCAGGTGGTACGCGACCATTCTAGAAAAGTAGCGGGGGAGGGGAATGAGCTGAACCGGTGGCAGCACCGCACAAGCCTGAGCGAGAGATGGCTGGAGCTGCAGGGCTCAGCGGAAGCGCCAGGATCAGTGCCGCTTTCCAGCTGATCGGCGCTTCTTCGTGGCTGACAGGGCTCAGTGGAAGTGCCAGGATTAGCACCAGGCTCCAGCTGGAGCTCGGCACTGATACTGGTGCTTCTGCTGAGCCCAGAAGAAGCACCGATCAGCTGGAATGTTGCAGCATCTCCAGGGTCTTGTGATTTACATTCAGATGTTTGGCAACTGATTCGTATTTATGACGGTCACAGTGTCTCATAGTCATGTGAAGTGACCAAAACCTGCTGCAACCACCCAGCAGACGGGGGAATAAAATCCTAATACCCCCCCACCCCACCCCCGCTGCCAATGCCCAACAGAAATGCTCACAACAATGAAAACCTTGGACAGGAGGAAGAGTGCTGCTGGGCGCTGTCTTGCTTGGCTGTGGCTTGCTGATCTTGCAGAGGTATAAGTATATGTTTATTTCAATTAACAAAACCAATATCTATTAATTATCAATAACTTGGTAAACATTTAAGCCACTTTAAATGTATGTGTGTGGGGGAGGAGGGTTGCTAAAATACATAATCTATTTTTAATACATTGCCTAATTGCATTCTTTGTCTGATTCAATGCCCTAAATAAATTATTAAAAACTAAAAGATTTTAAAATAATTTATTTAAAACCTTTTAAAATAAAAAACTAAATATATTTATTAGTGTCTTTTGTCTTTTAATTTACAGTTCTGGGAAGAGGAAAAGGGGACCTTTTAAAACTATCAAATTTGGGACCAACGTTGATTTATCAGATGACAAGAAGTAAGTAAAGCCACATACACAATATTAAAGTCTTTCCTTTTATTACCATTTTTTCTTAGATTGTATTCCCAAGTATATTTGGCTTCATTATTTTAGGCAGTATGATTACAGTGGTGGCTGCTCTTTTCTTAAGAGAAATTCAATTCAAATATTTTTCCCATCAATGTATAAATGAGATATTATTGATTTTCCTTTAAAATAATGCCTTTATTCACTCAAATCATTTTCTTAATCGATGACATTTATTTAAAATTATATTCCATCTAAACTGAAGTAAGGTTTCCAATACATTTTTCAGAGAACACCAAGCTACTAGCCACATTGATTAATATTTCAAATTATCTGATTATCCATTGTGGGTAATATTTATTAATACTTATCAGGACAATTTATATATTAATATTTATCAGGACAATTTACATACACCATCAGTATCCTAACACAGAGACCTCCAACCTTTTGGGCACCAAGGACCAATTCCTTGGAGACAGGATTTTCCGCGGACCAGAGGGGGTGTGGTTTCTCATGCTGCCTGCATTCCACAGATTGGGCTTTGTTTGCTTGCGTGGACCAGTTTCTGGCATGCTGCAAGCCGCTGCCGGTCCACGGACCGGGGGTTGGGGATCCCTGCCCTAACATTCTGAAGAATAAATACTTCCCCTCTGGAATAGACTAATATTATCGTGGAAGTCGTGCATTTTTGCAGATTAAGATTAAAGGTGAAAGGTCTAAATATTATATCTCAAGTGAGAGACTGAAGGGACATTTATGCTCATCTTTGTAGGGTTATTATAGGCAGATGATAATTTAAGAGAAATAATAATTATTAATTAAAATTGGATTTATATGTATCTGAATTGTATGCCCATTTTGAATACCTATTTTGGACAAGTTGCTTTAATACATTGTGACAACTTAATAATTTTCTCTTTCACACACCTATGTCATTCTCCCTTTCAAATGTCATTATTACACTGGTTGCTGTTAGTTTTCCAATGGGCTTCAATTGGTATGTTAAGGTGCCCTTAGATTTTTATTGTAATTATATACAACAGGGGTGTCAAACTCAATTTCATTGAGGGCCGCATCAGTATTGCGGTTGCCCTCGGGGAGGGCAGGTGGGTGTGGATGGAGTGGGTGTGGCCTATTGGGTGGGTATGGCCAGCTCTACATCGTTCTATTCAGGTGTGCCTGTGGGGGCCTGGGCAGGAGTGGGACAGATCTGAGAGTCTCTGGCAGAAGGGGGTGGGACTGGGGCAAGTGCCAAGGCATGGTCCACTGGAGGAGCCTCACTGCCTGCTGAAACCCCTCCCCCGGAGCCCATCAAGCCAGATAGGTAAAGTAGGCGAGGGCCATTTGCTGGCCACTTCCAGGCGATGGTACATTTCTTCATTCCTAACAAAGGGTGACACCTCCCCAGCATGCACCCAGGGGGCGGGGCTGACACGGCAGGGGCTGTTTCCTCGCTGTTTCCAGACGGCCTTGTGGAGCTAAGACTGAATGCGTTTCAGCATAGATGGCCACCACAAAACTGTACATTGGCTCTCTGCCGGCCGGCCTGGGCCAGGGCCAAGGCAGCAGGGGCCGTTCCCTCACTGTTTCCAGGATGGCTTCGTGGGCCACATGAAACCACTTTGCGGGCCGCATCCGGCCCCCGGGACTTGTGTTTGACATGTCTGATATACAGTTATTAAAAACTTTTCAGGGAATAAAAATGCTTTGTATTCCCCAAAATATTATATAACCAATTCATTTGCTATTTTGTAACAGATGGAAGCTACAGCTACATGAACTTACAAAGCTTCCTGCTTTTGTGCGAGTAGTATCAGCAGGAAACCTTCTTAGTCATGTTGGTCATACAGTCTTGGGAATGAATACCATTCAGTTGTATATGAAAGTCCCAGGCAGCAGAACATCAGGTAGGTTATACAAAGTATATGCTTCATTTCAGAGGTTGGAGGAGAAAACATTAGTAGAATGAATTTTGGCTTCACTTCAGAGAAACATTCAGTTGCAGTGACACTAGAAGGGGATCTTGAGTAGTTATAGACCAGGGGTTCTCAACCTTGGCAACTTTAAGACTTGTGGACTTCAACTCCCAGAATTCCTCAGCCAGCTTTGCTGTTATAGACAATGTCTTCATGACCAGACTTCATGACATAAGCAGTGCCCTGCTGGATTTGGCTCTTAGCCCATGTAGTCCAACAGGCTGTTCTCACAAAAAAAACATTAGTCTCCTAATGTATGTCTATCAGAGTCAGTTACACTGCCATTAAGGCTACTAACCATTGATTCCCCATAACTTCCATGAATTGGTCCAACGTGTTTTTGAAGTAAGCCAACTTGGTAGCATCTTGTAGAACTGACCTCCAAAGTTGAATTTTGCGTTGTGTAAAAGAAACAAAAGTCCTTTTTTTCTGTCTGAGTCTTCCAAGTTTCTTTTTCACTTGGTAACCTTTTTTTTCTGGCATTTTGGGAAGAAGAAAATAGCTTCTCTTTGTTTACTTTACCCATATCAGGGGTCCCCAACCTGTAGGCTGCGGCTCAATAGTGAGCCATGAGGAGTTTGTAAACGGGCCGCAAAAATGATTAGAGAGTTCATGAATGCTCACTTGTGTGAGCAACGGGCAAGCGAACATACTCCATTTAAGTGAGTGGCAGACATGTGTGCGTGCCCCTCGCACAAATGGAGCTACATGCATGCTCTTGCCAGTCACTCATGCAGAGCCATCCCCTCTCCCCCCCCCCCACAGGTCTGCAAAGCCGGAAACATTGGGGAACTCTAACCTACACCCAAAATATTGAAACTATTTCCCAGAACCCAGTTCCCTAAAAATATTCCAGGGGATCAGTGTAAGAGTTTCTGTTTAAATCATATAAATGTATTTATAAATGTATTACTACAACATTAATTGTAACATTTTGTTCAAATAAATGCATTCTATGAAATGTATTTATTAATGACCCAAAGATGCTTTTTCAATAGGCAACTGGTTCTTGGATGAGAAGTGAAAGGTCTTCAAAAAACAACAACAAAGTCCAGTTGCCTATTGAAAAAGCACCTTTGGGACAACCATGACCTGGATGACTGAGAATCTCCATAGATATTTATTAATGACTTCTATATGATTTGAAATGGTTCCTCAGGTATCTTAAATTTGAAGATTGCTAAATTACACTGCATATTTTATACTTCAATTATGTCCCCATTCGTTTGCCTCATTTTTAGATTTAAAAAGCCCAAATGTTGCCACCTTACCTAACAGTGAAGTTGTTCCAATACCTTGATCCTCTTAGCTTCCTTCTGAACCTTCTTTATCTCCCCTCTATCCTTTCTGGGGTGCGGCAATGAAAACTGCAGCATTCCAGATCCCATAGGACTATTGATTTTTCAGTACCATTTCTTACCATCCCTAATATGCTTTTGGCCTTTTCCACAGCAGATGCACACCATGTTGACAGCTTCATTGAACAGTTTACTATTCTCCAAGGTTTCTTTCCTCATCAGTCACTACTAGCTCTGATCCCCTTAGTTTATATGAGTAAGTTTTGGCACCAGACATAGAGGTATTGTTCCTTATCCACCCACATTAAAAAAAAAACTTGAAAAGAGTTTAAGACTTCAGAGGGATTATGCATGACAAGATGTGGGATAGAAATCTTCCCCTTCTGGCTGGCTGTTCTTGAGAAGAGACAGACATTAGAGGCTACCTTTTCCAACATCATGCTGTTTTCTGAGAATTCATGCAGAAGGCCAACTTAAGATTCTGCCACCACAAGAGGAGATGAGGCATGGATCAAATGGGAGACTTTCTCTGTGTTTCTGCGTTATAGAATACACTATTCCACCTTCCACCTTCATTCTTGGGATTCAGGAAGGCGTTAAAATGTTTCTTTTTAAACAGCTTTTTGATGGTCTATTACTGGGTAACCAGGTATACAGTTGTTGTTGTTGTTGTCAGTAGTTTTGGTTTGGAAATGTGGTCATTCTTCATGAATTTGTTATGTTAGGTTTTATTATACACTGCCTAGAAGAGGGGTGTCAAACTGCCGGCCCATGGGCCGGTTACATTATACGGAGGCCATGCCTACCCCAGCTCCGTCAATGCAAAAAAAGTCGCAATACTTCGTGACACATCACGTGATGTGGCGAGTTTGACACCGTGGCCTAGAATATAATATTTTTATGTATTGGGGCTTTTCCATCTCCTGCTTACTTTTTGGAAATTTCCTCCAGATCCCTTGGACTTGGAGGAGAGAAAGGGTGAGACTTTATTGCCTCTAGGCTCTTCCTATTTGTCATACCCAGAGGAAGGAAGAATGTAAGCTACTTGTATATCCACAGCTAAGGGAAAAAGGAGAAGAGCAGTGGAGAAAAAGGTAGCATGGTGGTTAGCAGAACCATGGTCAGAGAGGAAACGCCAGAATCCATATAGGTCAATTGAATAATACAGATGTCAGCCACTCATCCCACAGACAACCATCTCCCAGTTGGGGTGCACAGATAGGAAGCCAGATACAAGATCTGAACCAGAGGATATAAGGTTTTAAGCTGATAGTTGGCCATGTTGCTCATTTTCTGCTCTAATTATAACTTTTCTGTATCTTTGATAAAACTAGCTTACTAAAGAACTGTATTTTTGAATATCTGCTGCTATCCTTAAAATGGAAGTAATAATCGGTGAATTTCTTCCTTTGCACCCATACCAGTGCACAAATCAAGAATCTCTACCACCTCAACAAAAGCAGGAAGCTTTCACAAAGGGGTTTGAATAATAGTGAAGTAATTGGCTAAAGGAGGGAAGATGCCCTTAAATGGCAGAAACCAGGAGCCTGCTAAAGTTAGCAGAGTGGAAAGTAGCAAATTCCTTGAATAATGAAATGAGCACATTTTGCCTGCTACATGGAAGGTCAGGAAGGGAAGATTGAAATGCTTAAGACCACAGTACATACAGCCAAATGGATTGTGAGCAATTAGAAAAGATGCTGAAATGCATATTGAAGTCAACTTTTTTCCTTGCTTATTTTTAATTCATGAAACTACCTTCAAAGATACTGTTTGGTGCCACCTCTCTCACTTTTTAAATCCTACTTCAAAGCTTAATTTTTGTAGAAAAATTGTGATTCAATCCCTACCTCTCTATGTCTTCTATAGTATCTAAGTATCACCAAGATAATAGTATAAGCTTACACTTGCATCCCTTCTTTACTTTTCTTTTTGTTCCATTTGCGAAGGACTTCGCTTCTCCTTTATTTATTAAAGTGATTTGAATAAACGTATTTATCATCTCAAACAAGAGTAGTCTTGTATGAAATCTTACAGTGGTATATTTCTTAAATCTTTAAGATTCTGTTTTTCTATGTGTATAATGCTCCATATTGTTTATACTGTAAATATAATTCATCACTTACTTTGTTTTAATTATAGGTCATCAGGAAAATAACAACTTTTGCTCAGTCAATATAAATATAGGTCCAGGTGATTGTGAATGGTTTGTTGTTCCAGAAAATTACTGGGGTATCATGAATGATTTCTGTGAAAAGTAAGTGTTGAATTCTCTCTGTGTCTCTTTCTCTAAAATAGAGATGATAAAGTGATAATACTGCAGGTGCAGCCAGACTATAATTCTCAGAAACCCCAAATAGCATGCCTTTGTGAAATATTTTAAATTGAAAAATTATAGATTGCTCTTCTCTAACACAGTTCTATTTTTAATTATATTCATTATGTCTGTCATTGTCTCCTATATTTTTTCTTCTGTCATTTTTACGCAACTTCTAAGTAATAACAATATTGATATGCAAGTATAGATAAAAATTATCATCCTAGCTAGAATCTATCTAACCAGCATAAAATACTCTTACGCCATAATCTTGTAATTTCTTAGAAAGCAATTTATTATACCTTTTGCAAATATTTAAATTAGATGGATCACATGTGATGAAGGAAGATGTTCATAGTTTTTTTTTTTAGAAAAAAATATTCTATTTAGTATAGGCAAGCATTTGTGTATAAGTAAACTTTTCTAAATATTTGTTCTTCTTTTACAGAAACAATATGAATTTTCTAATGGGTTCTTGGTGGCCTAATCTGGAAGATTTGTATGAAGCCAATGTTCCAGTTTATAGGTTTATTCAACGACCGGGAGATCTAGTGTGGATAAATGCTGGGACTGTCCATTGGGTTCAGGCTGTTGGCTGGTGTAATAATATTGCCTGGAATGTTGGCCCTCTTACAGGTAGGATACTGATAAATCTTACAATTGGAAAATGATTTAGAAATATTTCTGAACTTTCAAATTCTAACAGATATGTAACATGTTTACAAGACACAAAATTAGACTTATCTGTAGCACTAGAAATTATGTAATAGATAAAATAATTTGATATCTTAACAACCATTTTAACATCCAGAAACCCCAAACCTATTGTAAGGGAATTAATCATCAAAATGATATTAAAACATGCTTTCCAAGTGATAACATTAAAATAGAAAATATCTGGAAGTGTTATGCAGAGGTTGAGCAAGTAGTGAAGAGAGTATCATAAATTATATTCAGCACCATGTCCTTCTGAATCATGATTTTAATGATCAGAAATAAGCTGTACATTTCTACATATTTTTCCACTTGACCAGATGAATATTTTCTGGTTATCAGAGTATGATGTGATGTGCCCTTGACATCAACTTTGAGCAACTTGAATGATAATTGGCAATCCTAATTCAAAGGAAACTTTTAGTCATTATTTCCCACGGCAGCTTTTCAAGGCTTATTAAGCATTAAGGTATAGCTGGTTGTGATTTCTTGAATAAGTAATGTTTGGGATACACAAAACATAAAAACACCTGTACCATAATTTGCATATAACAATAGTTAAATTCACAAATATGCTATACTAAAACCAAACCAAACTTCTTAGCCATAGCATGAATGTAAACTTACCAGATATCTTTTCTGATCCCAAATCATGGGTATTATTTTCTGTCACTTGAAAGCATTCATGTAGCTTAGGTTAAAATTCTGTGTTAAAATTAAGCATTTTCTGTTCAAAGGAAGCAGGCCTAAAAAAAAAGAGGAAGTGGGGTTGCATTATATGTAAGAAATCACTACACCTCTACAGAAATGTATAAAACCAAGGATGAAAGCCTTGAATGCTTATGGATTAATATAAAAGAAAAAAAGAATCACATTGATATACATGTATACTACAGGTCACCCAACCAACCAGCGGAAATAGACAAACTTTTTGCTAATCAATTAGGTAAGGTGTGCAGGAAGCACCATAGTAGTAATGGGGGACTTTAAGTACCCTAACATCAACAATGAGATAAGCTCTGCATCACGTGGGAGATCAAACAGGCTCCTCACAGTCTAGCTGAGAACTTTGTCAACCGAAAGGTAGAGGAGGCGGCTAGAAGGTCAGCTGTACTGGATTTAATACTTACTAACAGAGATGAAATAATGGAGGGAATTGAAGTTGCAAGAACTTTGGGAAAGAGTGACCATGTCATATTGGAATTCAACATAATGCAGGCACAACTAATTGAACAAAGTCAAACTACTGTCTTAGACTTTAGGAGAGCTGACTTCAACAAATTAAGACTTTAGGAAGGATTCCATGATGAACAACCTAAAGGGAAAATAAGTGCAATATAACATAATATCACAGAGAAGAAAAAAACAAGAGACCACAGACAAAGCCAGCATGTTGCCTAAAGAACTCTTTGACAAACTGAAAGAAAAAAAGGTGAAGTATTAGAAATGGAAAGAGGGACATAAAACTAAAACAGAATACCAGTAAATAGCCCAAATCTGGAAGGATGAATAAGGAAAACTGAGGCTCAGAATGAACTAGGACTTGCAACAAATGCCTAAAATAATTTAAAAGGTTTCTTTCAATATGTAAGAAACAAGAAAAAAATCAATCAAAAATAAAAAATGAGATCCTAGAAAGAGCGCAGAGGACAGTAACAAAGATGATAAGGGGTCTGGAAATTATGAATGAATGAGTGAGGGGATTAGGTATGTTCCATAGTGTAACAAAGAGAAAGGTTAGGGATGATATAATAGCAATCTTCTAGTACTTGAGGGTAGTGAGGTGCTGTCAGAGGAGAAGAAGTTGACCTATTCTCCAAAGCACCTGAGGGTAGGACAAGAAGTGACAGATGGAAGATCATTAAAGAGAGATCCAGTTTAGAACTAAGCAGAAATTTCTTGACAGTCAGAACAATTAATTAGTGGAACAGCTTGGCTCCAGAAGTTGTGGGTGCACCATCACTGGAGCTTTTCAAGAAGAGACTGGACAGCCATTTGTCCAAAATAGTATAGATCTTTTGCTTGAGCAAGGAGTTGAACTAGAAAACCTCCAACCCTGAACTAGAAGACCTCCCTTCCAACCCTATTCTATATTCTGTGTTATTGGTACTTCAACCCAACATTTTGTTATGTCAGTGTGGTTTAACCACAAAAGGCCCTGCCTTAGAACTTTTTTTTTTTTAAATGACAACGCGTTTTTTGAAATTCTGTTCATATTTATTTACCTCTAATACAAAAAAATGTGCTTAGTATAAAATGTCTCACTGTAAATGTTCCCTTTTGTCTCTGACATTTTACTTTGGCATATACAATCAAGAATTTTGGCCAAGTGATTTCATAAAATATTTAAAATCTTTAATGACTAGATTTTTTTTCATTGATGAAGGGAAAGATCATTATAGAAAAATGGTCCACATATTTTTTTTCTTTCATTTTCTTGTAGCTTGTCAATATAAATTAGCTGTGGAACGGTACGAGTGGAATAAATTGCAAAGTGTGAAGTCAGTAGTACCTATGGTTCATCTTTCTTGGAACATAGCACGAAATATCAAAGTACCAGATCCAAAGCTTTTTGAAATGATCAAGTAAGTCATTTTAAATCAATATATATTTACTTAGTGAATTATTATTTGTAGCAAGAACAAATCTCTAAGTGAAACAAATTAGGGGTTCTTAGTGTAGAAATATAAATACGAAAGAAAGCTTATCACTACTGTTAAATGTAGCTGATTTGTAAACAACAATTTTGTAAATGTCATCCTGCTTTATAATTAATTAAAACAAAGATAATAAAGTATATCTAGCATTCTGACAAAGAGCAGCAAATCATCTGCTGTTGATTATTGGCTTTGCAATATCAATTGTTGAATGCTTCACTTTATATTAAAAAAAATGAAAACCCCTACAATAATATACAATAGTTTTGCTCATTTGGATTAAATATTGTAATTGTAACTAACATGCTGTATAGTAATGTGCAGTATAGTAAGATGCAATATATGGATGTAAAGTGGGAAAAGTGCCTTGAATCCAGCATAGCTGTGTTTGCTATACCTATTGGGAATTTCTTAACATATGCATTTTTCTAGGACCACTCATCTTTGGGTAAATCCAGGAAAAGGTGTGACTTAAGGAGCTGTTAATGAATTATTTATCTATTTATTTATTTGTATCCCACCTTAATTATTTACAGATAACTCAAGTCAGTGAATATATCCAACACACCTTCCTCCTCCTATTTGCATACCAAATCTAAAAGACTTTCTTGCTTCAAATTCGAATATTGCTCATTTCTAATATTGTACTGTCGGTCATATTGTGGGGGGGATGATAGCTATATATAATTTTGTACTGATGAGGAAGTGAATGTGATACTATTTTAAAGCATCAAAGCTATATTCCCAATAGATTATATTCTTTCTCACTCCTTCAAATGCACACATTGTGAAGAATGATTAAATGTTTTTGCTGAATCTCTTCAAGAGTCTACTGATTATGCTAATATACTGCACACTTTTCTCAATTTCCTCTCCCTCTTTATTACTGCATAATTCTGCTTAACTACCAGGTGTTTAAATGAGTTAGTAGTTAGTAGTCACTATTGCTATATAGTAAATTACTTTCTTTTCCAAATTACTACATAAATGTAGAAATATACAAATATTTTATAAAGCTGATTGTTGATACAAATAAATCAATAAAAAAGGAATGAATTAATTGACCAAATTATTTATGATATAGCCCAATTAAAGTGACATTAATACATTAAAACAATTTAAATGCAGTCCAACAATATTATAAAGAAATAAGATATATAAAGAACATAAAATAGTAGTACTTTACTATTTAATGCTCAATAACCAAGTAAAATCTAAAAAAAACATTGGAAATACAATTTTAACATAAGTATCAAGAAAAAAAAATAAACAACAGTTAGATTTAAGAATTTGTAGATTATGCTTATAAAAAGACATTCTGCCAAGAGGTTCCTACAACCACTGCATTGGAAGTACAATGTCACATAAGATTCTCGGTTTCAATTTTATGATGTAGGTGCTGCAAGAATGATACCTACAATCAGTTGAAGCATAATGTATCAAATTGGTATTTTTAAATTTAGTAGTCAAAGCAATAAACAAATAAAATGTCAGGTATTTAGTAGGAAATATTCAGTCTGAAGCACCAGAGCTCCTATGTTACCTTTATAATTTTCTAACCAAAAAACCAAGATGGACAAACTGAATTGTTGAGATCAAGAGTTGCTATTTCCCATGGTTAATTCCAATCTTTCAGGTCATACATCATAAATTAAAATTATGAGAATACAGTGAGGATTTATGTTAATCTCCAGTTCTTACCGGAAAAGGAGGATTGAAGAGTAAAAGGAATATGAAGCGAATGCAATTATTTAGAGTCTAAAAGAAAATATTCTGAAGAATTGTGCTAGGCAGCCTATTTTTGTCCTGATCCCATTTTTCCACTGTTGTGACATTAATGCTATAATTTTACAGCAATCATGGCCATCATTTTGGGGGTCATGATTGAAAAACACAATCTTTTAGAAATGTTTTGTATATGTAATATTTCCTCTCAAAGGCCTAAATTGCTCTCTTAATATATTATACTTTTTAATTAGTCTGATTAGGATTTTTTTAAATTTAACATGCATTTCTGATATTTTATATTGACAAGGTGGCATATAAATTCTTTAAAATGTAAAAATATAATAAAAAGATAAAGGGAGGGAAAATTGAATTTTCATGAAGATGTGAGCAGTAGCACTCTTTTTCCAAAAATAAAGTTACTCACCATTCATAGCTATATTTTCCAAGTTGGATCATCTAGTTTATGATCAAGATAATGAATGTTATCAGTTTTATAATTAACTAGAATAAAACTTGCTCCTGAATACTTACAAAGAACAAAATAGGTGGAATGCTTCTGTTAAATATAATTATGTTTTATATGGTGTGTTTATATTATATTTTTTTAAACCATGTCAGCCACTCAGAGTTGTATTTGTGAGATGAGCAGTATCAGATTCAAGCAAGCAGAACCACTCGTGAAGAGGCCCAAGTGGATATTTTATTACCGATTATCTATATTACAAGATATCGCCAACTATCTGCCTTCCTTTGAGAAATGGCAGATACAGACCTATGGGTTTGACCTCAGACATTTCCTTCCCAAAATGACTCCCAGCTGGAATATCTTTTTAGTTCCCTCTAGAGAGCCCCCTCCTTCAGCCAGTGATTTCATCACATCCAGCCATATTAAATCAATTTAATATTAAGACCTTTAATTAAAATGTGAAGGAATATTAAAATATAGAAAGATAGCAGAAAAGGTCCTAGTGGTCCATTGAGTCTGCCCTTTGAGTTTATATTTTATTTATTTTTATTTTTTAATTTTTGTTGGATGATGGACGTGTGTGTATCCCAAGCATGTTTAAACTTAGGTACTGATGATTGACTTGGAATCTCTGCTGGTTCCAAGCTTCTACTACTCCAAGCTTCCACTACTCTTTCTGTGAAATAATACTTTCTAACATTACTTTTGATTTTCCCTCTGGTCAGTTTGAGTTATGCTCCTGTTCTTGTTCCTGATAATTGCTTAATATTAAAAATACTGTCTTCAAGAAACTTATTCACAGAAACCCTTAATACATTTAAAGATTTCAATCATGTTATCCCTATCCCTTCTGTCGTCTAGGCCAGGGCTTTTCAACCAGTGGTATGTGCACCTTTTGTGGTACTTTGCCACATGGCAGGTAGTACGCCATTGCTAGCCAAGTGTAGCGGGGGGGGGGAATGAGCCGAAGCGAGCCAAGCCTGAGGGAGAGGCAGCTGCAGCTGCAGGACTGTCTGGGCTCAGTAAAAGCCCCAGGAGCCAACAGGGCTCCAGCTGATTGGCACTTCCAGAAGCAGCTCAGAGCTGGAGGTGAACTGAAGAAAAAGGGGGAGGAGAGGAGAGGCTATAAAAGAACGTGGTTTGGGTGGGGGAAGGGGAAAAAAGACAACAGGAAAGGTTTAATCCCTTTAAACAAATGTAATTAGTTTTACCCTCTTTAATTGAGTCTGTCTATGGCTTTTAGAAAGTTTTCTTTGAAGGTAAACAGGCTTAATTTAAAGCTAAAACTTTTCACAATTGCCGAGCCTTTCAGTTTAGAATTGCAACATTGTGACAACGGGACACACCTAAGGCAGCTTAAAGAGAAAAAAAAACAAGAGTTTGTGTTTCTTAATTTTCTTGCTTTGCACTTGATTCCTGTGTCTTTAAGGGTACAGGGAAGGGATTGGGGGGGTGCATTCTTACTACACTGTGGAAGAGCTCAGAAGAGCAAACCAACTGGCTCAGGAGTCTACAAACTTAGCAACTTTAAGACCTGTGGACTTCAACTCCCAGAATTCCTCAACCAGCCATGAGGGCTGAGGAATTCTGGGAGTTGAAATCCACAAGTCTTAAAAGTGCCAAGTTTGAAGACCCCTGAACTAGCTGGTAGTGGTACATATTAATAAACATGGATAAATTCATCATACATTTGTCAGTGCAAAGGGAAAGTGATTCAGCAAAGGAACAGCCACCGAAGAAATTCAAACTTTTTTTATTTTTTTTCTACAGTTTGTAATATTTTATTTGATTGTAGAATAAAATACAAAAATACAAAAGCAAATAGTAGGACACAGTGGGGAGGACAAGGGGGAGAAAAGTGAAGGGGAGAAGGGAAAAAGAAGATACTTCCTCTGTTCAGTAGAAGGAAGCATTGAACCTCAACTTTTTACTTTTCCATAATATTATAAACTAGCCATTTCTATAACAACAAATGAATCTAACCAGTAAAGCCCCCCCTTTTTTAGTCATTGAGTTTTTGACACCTTGCTAAGCACTGGTGGTACTCAAATATTGTCATGTCCTAAAAGTGGTAGTATCTGTGAAAAGGTTGAAAAGCCCTGCTCTAGGCTCAGAGCTTGCACTATCTCTAGACTCATTCAGTCCTATCTTTATCAATATCAATATTGAATTTTGTTATATGATTTGTTAATATAAAAAAATGAGGATATCTTCTTAACATAAATCAAATTAGTATTCCATATTATCTACCACAGAACATAATTTTATATCAGATTTCACTACTGATCTGCAATAGGATCACTTGGAAAAAAGATATATATGAGCATTTTTGGACTATACTATTGATTGGAGTCATTAGTGCCATTGAGAGATAATATCTATTTATTTACCTACCTACCTGCCTACCTATGGTATGAGATCAGAGTTTAACACTATCAGAATGAATCAGTCTTTATACACATACAGATAATTCTATCCAGTCTTCCTTCTTTATCACCATCCTATTACTTTTTTTTAGTTGTACCATAGAAGATGTGGTTAAGGCAGCAGAAAGCTTTCTTCTTTTCTCTGTTAGGATGATATCAAACTTAGAAGACAGGAACTTCTTAGTTCTAATAAATATCTTGAGAGTACTAGAGGACCATGTTTTCCAAGAATGGCTACACAACTGCAATGGTGCTACTTCGGGTATATATTTCTATGCATTCTGATAGAGGAATTGGGACAGAGAAGAGATATTATTGTTTTCATTATCCCATCACTAGATAGATAAGGAAGAAAAATCAAGATGTGTATATGCAGTGGGAGGATTACATGGGTTTGAAAAATGACATTATCTAATCCAATAGGTTCTTATGGAATATTTCTGAATGCTCAAAATCAAATTCATATAATCAGTTCCCTATTTTTAAACAAATTAATGAAATAAATTAATATTTAAGGTATTGCCTGTTGAGAACTCTCAAGCAATGTCAGACTTTGAGGGAAGCTCTAATTGCTGCAGGAAAGGAGATTGTATGGCATGGGAGAACAAAAGAAGAACCAGCTCATTATTGTAGCATATGTGAGGTTAGTAAATACATGTGTGCTGTGATTTAATATTTCTTGAACTTTTTTGAAAACATATTCTTAAAGCTTTTACTAATTTCTCTTGTATTCTCTGTAGATGTTGGTAATTTTAAACTCTTCTTTAAACAATCCATTCTCAAGTGTTACATTCTTCTGTTGGACCTAGCTGTAAAAAAAATATTTTTCTAGGTGCAACATTAACTATCAAAAGTTTCTATTTAATGTAAGGTATAAAAAGATGTACACTTTGAATTCTGTAGTAACACATTTTTATAAATTCCTTTATACAGCTTTTCATTTTTATGAGATCACAAATGATGTTATAGACCAATTTTCTTAGCGTATAATGCAAAATTACAGATCATATAAATATTTTATTTTTGTAAAAAAAAGTTCATTGTAGTCTTTAATCAATAAGTTCTAAGACATTTAACAGAAAATGTATGAAAGGAGCCTAATAATATGAAATAGTTAAATAAGTGGGAAAATAAAATCCCTCAGCTTGTTACTGAAAAGAAGAAATGCAGGAGATGTGCATATGTTTCTATGTATCTATTCTACATTTAAGGTTAGATATAGTCAGTAGCAAAGAATAAAACCTTTCTTCATTGTTGAATTACAAATTTCTGTAAGTCAAAAGTAACAATCTATTTTGCAGGACAAGCCCAGAATACTGCTAAATCATATTTTTGAAATTTTACCTCAAAATTAACAGATTTTGGGTGGTGCAGTTATTCCACTTTTTGAAGGGAGGGAGGAAATCAATATAGGAGCCTTTGAATACCCATTGTTCTTTAACCTCTCCCCGTCACCAAATATGGCTGCAAGTCATGATTCGGGTCCCTGCTTTAAGCAAACATTTTACTATTTCATTTCAACACTGATCTCATGTTGTAATTCATCATAAGACTAATCTCAGATCTGTGAAGGTGATGAACAAATATAGAAACTGGTCAGGTAAATCTAAAATGGAGTTCAAAAAACTGTTATAGATTGATCCTTTTGCATAATTGCAGAAAATGTTACGAACATCACAAAGTTAAAAACACTTTTTAAAATTACATGGCCAAAATCTCCTAGAAGGACATAGAAATCTTCTGACCATTTTTTTATTGTATTTGTTTAATTGGGGCGGCGGGGGTGGGGGTGAATGAGAAAGTAACAGTAGACACTACCTAGTGGCCTTTTGGTGATGTATTGCTGAACCCTAAGGTAGAAAAATGAAATTTCCAGGATTTTCTCCTTTTAAAAACAAAGAACTTTAATAAAGTACCAGATTCTGTTATCAACAAATCATAATGTTTAATATATTAAAAGTAACTGTAGTTAATTTTTAAACATAAGCATGATGATAACCAGATAAGTGCATTACTAATCTATTTCCACAAAACATCAGATTAGTAAGAAAAACCTCATTTGTGAAAATAGCAACACCTGTCCCCAAAGTATCTTGGTGTTGCAGGTATTTCTAGACTTCAGCATAGAAATTTTAATTGGAGAATGGAGAAATCTTTTCTTTTGTTAAGATTTTGAAGAACATTTGAGAGGAGTAAAAGTTTTTTCATATTAATATTGTAAATATTTTTTTCATAATTAATAATTTTTATTCAGTTCTCCAGTTTATTTTTTTTAAGATCTCTGGTGATGGCAGAAAAAAGTCTTAAAACTAAAACCATAAATTTTCAGAAAAATAATGGAATGTTCTTTATGGGCACTGATTAAAATTTTGGGAGGAATTGGATCACCAGAGGCTAAAGGAAGAATGCTATTAATTCAGAGCATAGATGTCTATTCTTATTTCAGCACCCCCCTACACACACACATGTCCTAACAGCTCCTATTTTTCTCATTAGATAGTAGTATGTGATGTCATGTCTAGGGTTAGACTTTGCATGTATATCCTAAATTGCTGTGTGATTTTCCCTCTAACTTTGTCTACTATTTTAACATTAGTTTTATCCTCTTTTTGTGATTCAACAGGTAGAAGTCTTCAATTTGCTTTATGTTACAAATGAGAGTAATTCTCAAAAAACCTATGTTGTAAATTGCCTAGACTGTGCACGAAAGATAAGTGGGAACCTGGAAAACTTTGTGGTGCTAGAACAATACAGAATGGAGGATCTAATGCAAATCTATGACCAATTTACATTAGTAAGTGATAAAGATACAAAATACATTGAATGCATTATTGTAAATAAAACATGTTTGAATAATGCTATAAATTATTAACTTCAGAAAACTAAAGCTTATTAATCTCTACAAATTAACTCATGACCATCTGTATTCTTTCTATAAAGCAAATTCATTCCTTGAGTGCTGAATGATGATAATTTAAGATCACTTGATAGCCCTACATTCCATGACAGCTGACTTTTCATTATCCAAGAAATGGCACTGAGATGCAAAGCAACTGGACATGTCAGGAAGAAATTGCAGGGGTGTATAGAGCTCAGAGAATATAAATTGCAAAATTACTTAGTTGTAGCTCCAGATATTACCATGTGGTTGAAGGGAATTGAACTTATCCCAAGAGTCATCTCCCAGTTATTTTTTTCTTTAAATTCCACATATACCAGAATTGCTTTTATTTGATTTTTAGACAGCCTGGTACTTGCAGTAGAGTCAATAAATGCATAATACAACATGTTACATCCTGTTCATTTAAAAGTTAAGGAGAAAGATGATTCCCTGATGTGGCTTATAATCACAAATAGTCCTCACTTATCAACCACTCAATCAGTGACTATTCAAAATTATGATGTTGCTGAAAAAATAACTTTATGGCCAATTTACAATCGTTACAGTATCTCTTAATCAGATGATCACCATTTCAGTCAGTATATGTTGTCCTGCCCCCCCCCAAAGGGATTGCAACAGAATAAGTTGTTTGTTTTTCTACTCATCAAAAGCAATGCATTTGGGCAGTGGTGGGATTCAGCCGATTCACACCACTTCGGCAGAACCAGTAGCTAATTTTTTTTATTACCCAGGCCCAGAATGGACTTCCAGAAGCAGCATCCACACAGAGAACCAGTTGTTCACATATTTGAATCCCACTACTGCATTTGGGTCATCCACCTAGAGCTGGGAGCAGCAGGCAGCTATGCAAACAAATTACTCTCTTACAATGACTTCCTCTTCAATCTCTTCACTCTGCAAGGTGGGGGAGAAGCAGTGTCTGTAGACAATTTCTCCTTTGCCTGACTGTTTATTTATTTATTTATTTGACTTATATGCCGCCCTTCTGAATGAATTTAAGGAGGCCTCAAAAAGAAATAGGGTAGTCATAATGGGGGACTTCAACTATCCCCAAATAGATTGGGTAAATTCTTGTTCTACACATGAAAGAGAGACAAGGTTCCTCGACATGTTAGCCGATTATTCCCTTGAGCAGATGGTCATGGAACCTACCAGGGGAAAGGGGATCCTGGACTTGGTTCTAACTAACGCACAGGATTTGGTTCATGATGTCCTTGTAACCGAGCCCATAGGAACCAGCGATCACAACACAATAACCTTCAACTTAACCATGGATAGCAAATTGTCAGTGAAAACTAACACAGAGACCTTAAACTTTCACAGAGGGAATTTTGACAAAATGAGGAAAATAGTAAAGAAGAAACTAAAAGGAACAGTAAAAAAAGTCAAATCCCTCCAAAATGCTTGGAAACTGTTTAAAAATACGTTACAGCAGGCTCAAATAAAATGCATTCCTAAAAGAAGAAAGAGGATTGGAAAGTCCAAGAGGATACCAGTATGGCTTACGAATGAGGTAAAGGAGGTTATTGGAAAGAAGAAAAACTCATTTAAGAAATGGAAGGCTCTTCCTACCGAGGAGAACAGGAGGGATCACAAACTCTGGCAGACCAAATGCAAGGCGATAGTCATGAAAGCCAAGAGAGACTTTGAGGCGCATATAGCCAAGAATATTAAAAATAATAACAAAACCTTTTTTAAGTACATCAGAAGCAGGAACCCAACCAGAAAATCAGTTGGGCCACTTGATAACAATGGTCAAAGGGGGATAATCAGAGAAGACAAGGAGATTGCTGAGAGGCTAAATGACTTCTTTGCCTCCGTTTTCACCGAGGAGGATAGAGAACATTTGCCTGCCACTGAATTAGTTTTCCCAGGGAGGGAAATAGAAGAATTAAACCTGATAGAGATAAACAAGGAAGATGTTCTTGCATGCCTTTCTAAACTAAACGTCAACAAATCGCCGGGTCCAGATGGCATCCACCCTAGAATTCTCAAGGAACTCAAGTGTGAAATTGCTGAACTTCTAGCTAAAATATACAATCTTTCTCTAAGATCAGGCACTGTACCGGAGGATTGGAGGGAAGCAAATATAACCCCGATCTTCAAGAAAGGATCCAGAGGTGATCCAGGAAACTATAGACCAGTCAGTCTAACCTCAGTTCCAGGCAAACTGATGGAAACCATTATTAAAGATAAAATTACAGGGCACATAGAAAAACAGGCATTGCTGAAAGAAAATCAACATGGTTTCTGCAAAGGCAAATCATGTCTTACTAACTTGTTAGAATTCTTTGAGGGTGTGTATAAATACATAGATAAAGGGGCCCCAGTTGATATTGTATATCTTGACTTTCAAAAGGCTTTTGACAAAGTCCCTCACCAAAGGCTCCTAAAAAAGCTCTCCAGCCACGGAATTAGAGGACAGGTCTTGTCCTGGATTGGTAACTGGCTAAATTGTAGGAAGCAAAGGGTGGCAATAAATGGACAATTCTCCGGATGGAAAGAAGTGAGAAGTGGTGTACCCCAGGGTTCAGTTTTGGGGCCTTTACTTTTTAATTTATTCATCAATGATCTGGATGTAGAAGTTAATAGTGAGGTAGCCAAGTTTGCTGATGACACTAAATTGTTCCGGGTTGTGAAAAGTGAAACTGATTGTCGGGAGCTCCAGAAGGATCTCTCGAAATTGTGTGAGTGGGCAACAAAGTGGCAACTGCATTTTAACCTAAACAAGGGCAAAGTTATGTACATCGGGGCAAAGAACCCCAATTATACTTACCAACTGATGGGGACCAAACTTTCTGAGACAACCCAAGAAAGGGATCTTGGGGTTTTGGTGGACAGCTCGATGAAGATGTCAACCCAATGCGCAGCAGCAGTAAAAAAAAGCAAATTCCATGCTTGGCATGATTAGGAAGGGAATCGAAAATAAGTCAGCAAGTGTTGTATTGCCTCTGTACAAATCGATGGTGAGACCACACTTGGAGTACTGTGTACAGTTCTGGTCACCGCACCTCAAGAAGGATATAATGGAACTGGAAAAGGTGCAAAAAAGGGCAACAAGAATGATCAAGGAAATGGAGCGCCTCCCTTATGAAACCAGATTGCAACGCCTTGGTCTCTTCAGCCTTGAAAGACGGCGTTTAAGGGGTGACTTGATCGAAGTGTATAAAATCATGCATGGGATAGAAAATGTGGATAGAGAAAAATTCTTTTCTCTATCACACAATACCAGGACAAGGGGGCACTCCCTAAAGCTTATAGCTAAGAAAGTGAGGACAAATAAAGGGAAATATTTCTTCACCCAGAGGGTCATTGATTTATGGAATTCACTTCCTGAAGGGGTCGTGACAGCTGTCAGCCTTGACAGCTTCAAGGCAGGGCTAGATAGATTCATGGATGCAAAGTGTATCGGTGGTTATTAAAACATGTCCATGTGCCGCCTCTATGTTGGTTGAGGCAGGCAGGATTCCCTTGAGTACCATTTGTTTGGGGGTCAAGGGAAAGGGAGGGTTTTGCCTTCTCTTTCTGCTCAAGATCCCCATGTACATTTGGTGGGCCACTGTGTGACACAGAATGCTGGACTCGATGGGCTTTGGCCTGATTCAGCATGGCTCTTCTTATGTTCTTATGTTCTTCTCCCAAGACTCAGGGCAGCTCACAGCAAAAATACAAGTACAAAAATATAATATAAATCAATTAAAATACTAATTAACAATGTTAAATCTATAAAACTATTTCCACTCATACAACACACAGTCACAATCAGAGGCCCCAGGGCAGAGTGCAACTCACACGCCCCAAACCTGCCTGCATAAATGTGTTTTTAAGAGTTTTCGAAAAGCTAGGAGGGAGGGAGCAGTACGAACCTCTGAGGGAAGTTGGTTCCAGAGGGCTGGGGCAGCAACAGAGAAGGCCCTAACCCTAGGCCCCGCCAGATGACATTATCTAACAGATGGGACCCGTAGGAGGCCAACCCTATGCGCCCTAACCGGTCGCTGGGATTCATGGGGCAGAAGACGGTCCCGCAAGTATCCTGGCCCATTGCCATAAAGGGCTTTATAGGTCATAACCAACACTTTGAATTGTGTTCAGAGACCAATTGGTAGCCAGTGCAGCTCACGGAGGGCTGGAGTGATATGAGCATGTCTTGGGAGACCCAAGACGGCTCGCGCGGCCGCATTCTGGACTACTTGCAGTCTCCGGACATTCTTCAAAGGTTGCCCCATGTAGAGAGCATTACAGTAGTCGAATCTTGAGGTGACAAGGGCATGGGTGACTGTGAGGAGTGACTCCTGGTCCAAATAGGGCCGCAACTGACGCACCAGGCGAACCTGGGCGAACGCCCCCCCTCGCCACAGCCGAAAGATGGTGTTCTAAACTTAGCTGTGGATCGAGGAGGACACCCAAGTTGCGAACCCTCTCCGACGGAGATAAAACTTCCCCTCCCAGAGTGATGGATGGACAGATGGAATTGTCCTTGGGAGGCAGAACCCATAGCCACTCCGTCTTGTCGGGATTGAGTCTGAGCCTGTTGGCACCCATCCAGACCTCAACAGCCTCCAGGCACCAGTTCATCACTTCCACTGCTCCGCTGTAATGACGCGGGGTAGAGATATAGAGCTGAGTATCATCAGCATATTGATGACAACTCACCCCGTGTCGACGGATGATCTCACCCAACAGCTTCATGTATATGTTAAAAAGCAGAGGTGAGAGAACAGACCCCTGAGGGACTCCACATGGAAGAGACCTCGGAGCCGATCTCTGACCGACTGCAACCACCGACTGCAACCAGCCAGAGAGGTAGGAGGTGAACCACCGCAGAACAGTGCCCCGCACTCCAAGCCCCTCCAATCGGCGCAGAAGGATACCATGGTCGATGGTATCAAAAGCCGCTGAGAGGTCAAGAAGCACCAGGATAGTGGAATGACCTCTATCCCGGGCCCGCCAGAGATCATTGGTCAGCGCGACCAAAGCAGTTTCCGTGCTGTAACCGGACCTGAACCCAGACTGCTGAGGGCCCAGATAATCAGTTTCATTCAAGGACCGTTGGAGTTGGAGTGCCACCACCTTCTCAACAACCTTCCCTAAAAAGGAAAGGTTGGAGACTGGACGATAGTTATTTAAAACTGCCGGGTCCAGGGAAGGCTTCTTGATGAGGTGGGGCACAAGTGCCTCCTTTAAGGGAGCCGGAAAGGACCCCTCCCTCAGTGAAGCATTAACAACCGCCTGGACCCAGCTCCGTGTCACCACCCTGCTAGCCGAGACCAGCCAGGAGGGGCACGGGTCCAGTAAACAGGTGGCAGAACTCACAGCTCCAATGGCCTTGTCCACGTCATCAGGAGTTACCAGATCAAACTCCTCCCATTCAACAGGACTAAGACGGGCCTCTGTCATCTCGACTGACTCATTGTCAGCCGACACTATATTCCAATTGGAGTCCAAGTCAGCCCGGATCTGAGCGACCTTGTCTGCGAAAAAGGTATTAAATTCTTCGGCATTGCCCTGCAAAGGTTCCTCTCTCCTCCCCATATCAAGGAGAGAGCGAGTCACCCTAAACAGGGCAGCCGGATGAGATTCCGCAGACGCAATCAATGCGGAAAGATACTGAGATCTTGCCGTAGTGATTGCTTCCAAATAGGTCTTAATATAAGCTCCCAATTTGGTTCAATCAGATTCGGATCTGCTTTCCCTCCATTGCTTCTCTAAACGTCTCTTCTGGCGTTTCATCCCCCTGAGTTCCTCGGTAAACCAAGGAGATCTCCTGGGTCTGCTACCACAGAGAGGTCGCAACGACGCAATCCAGTCTAGGGCCCCCGTAGCGGCCATATTCCAGGCCGTCACTAGGGACTCCGCTGAACTGTGTACGAGCGAATCCGGCAGTTCCCCAAGCGCCCTTTGAAAACCAATAGGATCCATCAGGCGTCTGGGGCAGAACCATTTAATCGGTTCCGGCTCCCTGTGAGAGAGGATTGGTGTCGTAAACTCAAGCCGCAGCAGAAAATGATCTGTCCATGACATGGGCAACACTTCTAAGTCCCTTAATATCAGATCATTCCTCAACTGTTCCAAGAGAAAAACCAGGTCAGGTGTGTGTCCCCTCTCATGGGTTGGGCCCTCAATTACTTGTGTCAGGTCCATGGTTGCCATGGAAACCATGAACTCCCGCGCCAACCCAGAGGACTCACCGAGTGACGGCACATTAAAGTCCCCCAAGACAATAAGTCTGGGGAACTCAACCGCCAACCCGGCTACCTCCTCGAGTAGCATGGGCAGGGCTGTAGAAACGCAGCTGGGAGGCAGGTACGTAAGCAACAGACCCACCTGTACACCTAGGTCCAACCTCATAAGGAGGGACTCACAACTTGATATCTCAGTAGCAGCGAGTCTGCGCAGCCCGAGTGTCTCCTTAGCTATAATCGCCACTCCTCCCCCCCTTCCCTGTAGTCGCGGCTGATGCCATACCTGAAACCCAGCTGGACACATCTCAGAGAGGGGAACTCCTCCCTCTGGGGTCAGCCAGGTCTCAGTTACACATGCCAGGTCGGCCTCCTCATCTAGAATCAAGTCCCAGATGAGGAGAGCTTTATTTACCACCGACCTGGCATTGAGCAGCAGCAGCCTGAGTCCAGGGTCCGGATTTCGCTCATTACCAGTACTCCGGGAGAGGTTCCGGGGGCCGGAACAAGAGATCGCTTTCAAGCAGCGAGGCCTTGTTCCCCGAGAGCGGCCTACCCCAGGCCTTCCGTCGTATCTGCCTCTTCCCCATAAGACCGGTATAGACTGGCCCTCTGATCCCTCAGAGCAAGGTTCCTCCACTTCACTAGCTTCCACAAATGCAGACAGGTCGGCCCTTCTATTTATCATACAACCACCCATCCATTCAACCCGATTCACTCCACAATCAAACAACCCCCCCACATCATTCATAACATCCAGAAGAATAAATTAAAACAGTATTAAACAGATTTAAATTATTTAAAATTTAGACAATAAATATTAAAACATTAAAATAATTAAAATATACATAAAAGATTAAAAGCATTTTGTCCAAGCCCTGTTGTAATTGTGCTTGCATTTGGGAACAGTGTTCCTCCCAAACCAGTCTGGGCTCCCCTCAGAGAAAGTCCTATATACACAGTTATAGTTGTTATAGTTGGAGCCGTGGTGCCTCCCAAATTTAATATAAAACCAGAAGAACCAGCTGCTGGAACAGAAGTAAGGGCAGAAAATAATGGAAGTCCAGAAGAAGTATGAGTAAAAAGCTGGAGTAAAAGCTGGAACAAATGGGGTGGCTAATCCAGCAGGTTTACTGTTTCTCACCTTCTCATAGAATGGAGAGATTGGAAAGGATGGAATTACAAGAGAGTAACTTGTTTATGCAGTACTCCTGTGGCTACCAGTTCTAGACTGTTTGTACAATCACATTGTTTTCAATGTGTACAAGATATTAAACAAGGATTCAAGCATGCCAAAAGCCAGAAAAGTGGTTAGGAGGCAAACAAAAGCTGAAGATGTAAAACTGTACATGGGTTTTGTCTTTTTACAGTCAAAGCACAGTGGCAGTCATTTTCCCGCTTAGCAGCTGCTTCACTTAGCAGCATAATTGTCAGTCCAAATTAGGTGTGTTAAGTGAGGACTACCTATAATTTCATTCAGCTGTCTTAGAGCCACATTTAACAAGAAATTTGTTCTCTCTTTTTGTCTTTTTAATGTAGTATGAAACTGGCCTGACTGCTCTCAGCTGGATATTGGCTGTATTCTCCTTAGCCCATAGAAAAAAATATTTGCTACAATATTTTTAGATTTTAAATTATTTCCCATGTCCTAATTCAGCAAGTAGCCTTGCTCAATGGCGGGATTCAAATATGTGAACAACCGGTTCTCTGTATGGATGCCGCTTCCAGAAGTCCATTCGGGGCCTGGGCAACAAAAAATTAGGTACCGGTTCTGCTGAAGTGGTGTGAACTGGCTGAATCCCACCACTGGCCTTGCTCCCATGGAAGTAATATAATAGAAAATTAGAGAATTATCCATTTGTAAATGTAAACACTGGAAATGATCTTGGAGATCATCCTTTCCAAGTTTCTACACCTTGCAAGAATCCACTACTACAGTATCCTGTTAACAAATGGCTATCCAAATTCTTTTTAACATCCCGACCCCATCCCTCAGTGAAAGAAGTGTACTACTTTTTGAACTGTCCTGTTTATTGTTCAAAACATTTGCTATTAAGATCTTTCTTCCAAGTCCAGCCAAAAGCTACTTATTTGTAATGTAAATGCATTGTTTTTTATCTGTCTTTCAAAACAATTCTGCCCCATGTCTCCTCTAAGGTTTCTCATCTCCAGATCAAGTATACCCAGTTCCTCCCAACTGTTCCTTATAATTTTTTCCTTCCAGTCCCCTGATAATCTTGATGATTTTCCTGTGGATACCCTTCAGTTTTCAATATCTTTCCTTTATGCAGTGTCCAGAGCCATTTGCAATGTTCTGCATGAGGTCTGGCCAATACAAATACAGAGGAAATGTGATGGTAATCTTGACCTTGACAGTAAAAGGAAACTTTGTGTCACTTGATACTTTCCTCCGACTCAGAGCATTTGGCTATATATCCTGCTCATGGTAACCTAGTTCAGCCCATGTTTTATCATCCTCTTTGCTAGAATCTTATGAAGTAGAACTATACCACATCCAATACACAATGATCACTATATTCCATAGCCATTTAACTGTTCACTCTGTGAAAAGGAAATCAGACTGATTAGGTACACGCTATTTACTATTAAAAAGCTCTGGTTCCTGATGTCAGCTCTGCAAATGAACCATGACACCTGAATCTTTTAACTGAGCAAAATGGTAGACCATAGGGCAAAACCTTTTGAACAAAAGTATCCCAAATGGACTAACTTATAGAATGTGTTCAAAACCAGAAATCCATGACTCCCATGGAATTGAAATTTGGCAAATTGTATGAAACATTTTATGACATAAATAACATGAAGCAGTTTATGACATAATACAAAATGTCATAAAACATTTCCTATCCTGATTTTGTCTGTGCTATACAGTTCAACATGGGCTATTTTCAAGGCAGATACACCTGTTAATCTATCTCAGCTTTTCCAGTGAAGGCAATACATTAGAAGTTGTGTCATTGTTGAAGTCATTGAGGAATCTGGTAAGGAAATATCTCTGAAACAACTCAATGGGGCACGGACTGTCTTGTTTATGGATAAACCCATGGTAGCTCTCTCGATGCAATGCATTCTTTTCTAAACATTGATAGAGCAACTGCTAAATAATCCATTCCAAAGTTTTGCTAGTTTTAACATCAAGTTGATTGGTCAATAGTTTATTAAGCTCTTGTTTCCCCTTGTAAAAGGGTAACGTACTATGCCTCACCTCCATTTTTCTCATAAATCGTAGAAAATAGTTCCAAGATGAAATCTGCAAGTTCTTGTAATGTAATTGGTTTGATCCCGGAGCCTTAAATTCATTCATGTTGATCATATGCTCCTTACCCATCTTTTGATGACTTGGGTTGTGGCCCCCTCTTTTTATCAATCGCTTTGCTTAGGTCTATTTCAATATAGTTCCCCTTGGGAAAAGTTAAAATAGGTTCTAGATGAACAAATCTGTTTATCTTCTTCAACAATCCAGAAAATTAGCAGAATAATAAAATAACAGAGATGTAAGAGAAACTTCAGAGCAAATTCTTCTAGACCTGGGCCTTTCCTCCATTTCTTAGCCCATCAGTTGGGAAATTTCTTTTAATGCTGATGCACTTCTGCAAGTAATCTTTGTGTCTAATTTAAGATATTCCTACTTTTCTTGATAAACTGGAGAGTGCCCCATTTTGTAAAAAAAAATGAAAACAGTTTCTGCATCCCCTCAGATTCAAGCACTTGGCTTTAAATCTACCTTATTCTAATGTACTTAGGTGTTAGTTTCAGTAATTTCCACTATCCCTTTTACTTATTTGGATCTTTCAAAATAATTTCCTGCAATAATTCAGGTCATTTAATCCTGCAGTAATTCAGGTCAGGTCATTTCTGAACTTTTAAGAATAAAGTTTCAAACAGACAGAGAACAAGAAAGCTGAGAGCTCTGTACACATGAGAAGTTAGGAAGATTATGTAAGTTTGAAGGGTATGTGTCTCTAAATCAGCAGTTCTCAACCTGTGGGTCGCGACCCCATTTGGGGTCGAACGACCATTTCACGGGGGTCGCCAAACAACGCTGTCCGCCATTTTTTCCCTTTTCCTTAGTTATGCTACTTTCTATTGGCTTTTGAACGTGAATAGACTCTATTCAAGAGACTATTCTACTGGCGTTCGAAAGCCAATATAAACTAAGGAAGTTTCGGTTTCGGAGCACGTGGCAGAAAGCGAGACAGAGAACAAGCGGCAGAAAGCGAGAGAAAACAAGCAGCAGAAAGCAAGAGAGAACAATCAAAAACAGTAAGTTTTGCCTGCTGCTGAGCTTCCTCTGCTTGGCTGCCTGCCGTCCGTCCTGCTCCCCCTCCCCATCTGTTTGGCTGAGGATGTGGAGGGGGGCGGTTGAGAGCCGCTGCCTCCCGTCCTCGCCCTCGCTGAACCCGTCCTCCTCGCCCTCGCCGCCTATTCGGCTGAAGATGGGGGCAGTTGGGAGCCACTGCCTCCTGTTCTCGCCCTTGCCAAACCCGTCCTCCTCGCCCTCGCCGCCCGTTCAGCTGAAGATGGGGGGGGCGGTTGGGAGCTGCTGCCTCCCATCCTCTTTGCCCTCGCCGCCCGTTTGGCTGAAGATGGGGGGGCGGTTGGGAGCTGCTGCCTCCCATCCTGCTCGCCCTCCCTGTCCATTTGGCACCGTCTGCCTTTCGCTCGCTCTCTCTCTTCACCTGGAGGGAGAGAGAGAGAAAGAGGAAAGAGAAAGAGAGAGGAAAGAGGGAGAGAGAAAAGAGGGAGAGAGAGAAAAAAGAGAAAGGGGGAGAGGAAAGAGAAAAAAGATTGAGAAAAGAGAAAGGAAAGAAAGAAGAGAAAGTGGAAAGAAAGAAGAGAAAGAGAGGAGTGAGTTTTTTTTTATTGGAATGGAAGGTATTATTTTCTTCAAAAGAATTCATGTCAAAAGATATTATTTTCATCTCCTCTTTTTCATAGAACATTGTCTCAAAACCATGCTGGATCATGCAGCAGGGATTTTCTTCCTAGTATCATCCCATGTGTGCATCATTCTGATAGCTTTCAGATTTTTTTGCCATTACTCTGGAGTTTTCTTTGACCGTCTGTATATTCTACACATTACTCTTCGAATGATTTTGTTGAAGAACCTTTCTTGAAGGTCCTAGGAAAAGTATGAGTGGGGTTGCATTTTGTCCATTTGTACAATGTTATCCAGACTGGATTGGTGGAGACAATAGTTTTTCGCTATTGTCTTATTTCTCTTTCCAGTCTTGTGAACATTGACAAAGTATTTTTTAGATATATAGAGTTCTTGTGCATAAAACTGTCCAGGAGAGCCTACTTTGTTGTTGATAACCAAAATGTGTGTCTTATGTAATAGGGCCCCTCAAACTTGCATTCCTCGGTCATCTTCTAAATTAAAATATCTGACTCGACTTACCCTTTAGGAACTGATTAACCTTTTTTTTTAACAAAGATAATAAACATACTCATTAAAATCATACCACAGTACAGTACGTTGTTTCGTATGTAGTTTGTGTAATTTGATTGTGAATAGGATTTAAATGAAGCTTTAACTGCATTATAGGTTATACCGTAGTAGTGCAGACTTGCAGATGCTTCTAAAATATTCATTTACTTTGTCACCGCTGAAATTGCAACGTGTTTTGAAAAGCTGCAGTGGAACAGCATTTAGAATAGATTGACTACTGTAGGTCAAGTCAATATTCTGTATGTACTGAATACTTGTCCTATAGTATATGAAGATTTTTTTTAAAGGTAAATCTGATGTGTTTTCTGTTTACAGGCACCTCCATTGCCATCATCTTCATCTTGACATATTTCCAAGGACATTTATATAAAACCTTTTCTGATATTCAGGAAGTGACCCAGTTCTGCACCATGGATTTTTGTAGCGATCCCATAAGGCTGCTGGCTGAAAGCTGTGTCTATGCAACCTTCCAAGTGTGGAGTGTCAACCAACTGGACAGGAGAGAGCACAGCTCCTACTCCAGAATTTTAAAAAATAGAAAGCTCATTCAGCTGAATTGAAAAACAAAAATATCCCATGTTTTGTATATATCTGACAAAACTGGCAACATTATACAGACTACTGACTTGAAGACCACCTTTTTTCTATTTCTCTGTTTCTGGGCTGATGAATTGGTTTCATCAAATTCTCTATTCCACTCCCCTTGAAAGATTTTTTTTTCCCCTCCTTCTTCTTGGAGAAGTACTGGCTTAGCTGGTCCTTTCTATGTAAGGTAGTTAGAATTTTATGTCTTTCTTTGGGCTACTTTGTTTTTTAATGTGAAACTTAGGTGATACTTTTTTTTCTACTGCTTTTATGTTATTCTGTCTTGTTTTGAAACCATGATGGTTACTTTTTCTTTCCTAAATAAAATTTTAAAAAATTAACAGCCAAGTCACAAAGATAAATGGGTTGCACATAGACTAAAGAATAAACTTCAGATTTGTGATTTTGTTTCTAATCTTGATGTAAATTTACACTATTTATAAATACATATTTATTGCTTGAAAATATTTGTGAATGGAATGCTGTTATTTTTTCCAGATTACCTGCCATTGAAATTTTAAGGAGTTCTGTAATTTCAAACATTACTCCTATTACATTTTCTATATGTAAATAAAACTGCTTAGCATTGTACAGAAACTTTTATTAAAATTGTTTAATGTTTAAAGTTTTGTATTGTTTGAGTTTTAAAAAATTATGTACATGGCCCCATTATTGTTGATTTTTTAAAAATCTGATTATATATATTTTATATATACTCTTTTGTGTGTGTGTATATATAATATATATATATATAAATATATATAAAACTGAATATAAATATATGTATAAAGATTAGAGCTTAAAATTTCTTGTTTTTAAGTTTTACATATATATGGTAGAATTGAGGTGTCTACTGTAAATATTGCTTACAAAAGTATGATTATTTTTAAATATATATATATATGGTATGTATCCTCAAGATATATGTCCTTCAGACTGATTTATTGTTAAATTGCACTTCCTGCAATGACAGACTAATAGCTGATGCCAAATTGTAGAAGTAATAAATGAAATAACCTAGTTAGAAGCTCCAATGAAATATAACTTAATGGGATTTTGAAGATTCAATTTAGGCACCTTGGAATTTAGTAAGGAGTTATACAGGAAATAGTTTGAGAATGATATCTTTACCTAACCAAAATAAGAAATGTACATTCCAGTTGTTTTTTTAGCAAGCATATGGCTACATTGTCTTAAGTACAAATCATGCTATATTTTTGCTTATTATGTAATTCAATCACTGATAAATTTTTAAAGCATTAGTGTCCTTTAGGGCATGTTCTTTGTTTAAAATTACTGATAATATTATTTTTTATCCAGTTGCTCCCATATGCTTCACCTGTCACATGAAAACCCATTAAATTGAAATCCAAGTTCTTTGTTCATCCCAGTGGATTAGTTTACTGATTCATAAACCTCTGAATTGAACTGATAATTGTTAAGTTCTACAAATGTCTTACTATATTTGATGTTGTTGAAAAAAACTATCAAGATTTGTTGAAATAATGGTTCTTACATTGTTCTCAGCAGACCATGCCTCCAGAAGGGTAAGAGAAAAATCAGAAATTACTGTGACCAAAACCAGTTTCAAAACAGTTACCTTATCACAGTACTTCAGATAATAATTTCAGAATCAGTGTAATACATAGCACTTTCAAGTATGGCACTGAAGAGAATTGGTATTTAATCTTAGCCCCGCATATATAGTTTGTATTCTTCAATAAGTAAACTGAAATTGTGTTATCTGCTAATAGAAACAAAGATGGTTTATTTGAAATGCCCCCAAACTGGACAACATGACAAGAGAGAATTCTTATTGTCTTACATTTCGGTATGTTTTGTTTGATAGGCTAACAGTGTGAGCAAAGGATTAATGTTGGTGTTTATTTGGCGTATTTCCAATGAAGTAGCTGTTGTGTTTCAGTGCTGAAATTCCAGAGGTAAAATATGCCTTCAGTGAGAAAACGTAATTTTGCTCACATAGAATTATCCTAGCACGGACATTTGAACCAAGTATAAAGATACCTTCCGTAGTCATAAATAATTAGTTTTGCAGATTCAGCATTGCCTTTTTAAACATTAAATACCACTTATTTTTTAGGATTGAAATAAAAACAAAATTAATATATATATATATTTAATATATATTAAATATATATACTGTGTGTGTGTAATATAAACATAAAATAATAAAATAGATTTTATGAAAAAACAGAATGGAGTAAATCTAAAACCTGTGCATTTTCCGGGGGGGGGGAATATATTTGTTACGAGATAAAACTATAGTTTCTCCACTATTGAATATAGCACAGTATTTAACCTCCAGACCTGTATGAAATGATATATCCAAATAAAAAAGCTTAGGGATTACAGGATTCTAACTAAAATTTCCTGTGAATTTCTGATTTGTAACTGGTAGCTCTTAATATAAGTTTGCAAGATTTTCTTTTTAAAGATCAGATCCAGGAAAAGAAACGTGAGGACCTGATAATTTGTGCCATTTCCTGTAGCAGTGGAAGGCTTGTGTAAATACCAACATTCTGCCATCAGGTTAACATGCATTCTTCATTATTTGAGGTAGCTTTCAAATAAATATTCAGAAACTATTACATAAGCAAAATGGACAAAGGCATTCCCTGAAAACAGAGATAATATTAAAAGACTCAGGTTAGCCCCTCCCTGATTCACTGGGGTGAAGAGGGAAGAAGAAAAAAACATACCCAATTTAGGAGATTTGTTACTATAGCCTACCAATAAACTAGTTCTAATCTTCCTGTGGAGTTGATTTTCAAGCCTGGTCTACCTTATGGAACTGATAGGCAATATGCTAAGAATGCAAATAAATAAAGTGTTGCTTGATTTCTCCACTGCTTTAAATTATTCTAGTAGATTACCCTATATCACTCTAGGAAGGAGCAGTTTGTATTCATGCTCTTAATTTATATAGATTATGTCCACAGATCACATCATTTGCTGTTACTTTTGTTCTTTGCAGATATCTTCATCACATTTTTGTGAAGTAGGCTGGTGAGGTTCATCATTACTTAGATTCAGTGTGCTATAAATCAAATCCTGTAAGGGATAAAGATTACTCAGATTTGATGGCTTTGTAAAAGCAAATTGCAGATCTTTCAAAGAGACATGAAATAATTGCTGCATCGCTGGTTGGCAGATGAAAAAGTCAAACATGGCTCTTTCAAAAAATTCCTGACATGTCTTAATGACAACTTTATCATTCAAAGAGTGGAGGAATGCTAAGAGAATCAGTTGTCTTTGTTCTATTACTATTTAATAAAGATTTACTTCAGAAAGTAAAGTATAAGAACTTTAGAGAGAGTGACTGTAATACTGAGGTACTTGATTTTAAGAGAGAAAAAAGTGGCTAAGCCTTTGTATTTATTAAAATCAATTTATATAGCCACACATATCACAAATGTGACTCTCAGTTTTGAGTTAGCCATAAATATTAATGATACAAAGCAGTGACAAGTAAGAAGATAAAGAGAAAATAAGTTTAAGAATAATAAGAGTTCTTAAAGAGATTAATGACAAATAATCCCATTGAGAGAAAAAATGGATGACAGAAGAAAACGATGGGGCTGCACAAAAACCTCAGATGAGGATTTGAGATCAAAATCATACATGAAGAAGTTGACTAGGCCAGAGCTGAAGAGTTGGTTTCAAAAAAGTAAAAGGTCAATATAAGCTAAAATATGAAAAGAATGCTAAGTTTATATTTTAAAAAAACTAATCAGTATTGCAGCTGATTCGTAAAAAACGCCTTGTGCTTTACTGTTAAAGCTATGCCACTAATGAATTTACAGTGCTCAAACTTGAATCACTCAACTATTTGGGGGGGCTTCCTAATCAACACTTGGGTATTAAGTTGTGTTTTGCAAAACATATGCCACAAAGAGCCTTCCTACTTACAATGTGTCTCATTGCAGATAACCTTCCATCAAAAAAACCAGAGTATTTGATTACTTTCTTACAATGAGTTGGATCCATTGTGAATAGAACTTCGTTGAATATTTGCACTCGTACAGGTGCAGACATAGAAAACTTTTCTAACCATTTGTGGCATAGATACAACCAAAGATATTGATAGGAATCAAGGAATTGGAACTATTGAATCTTTCCAAAATTGCAAGAAAGCATTTGCTGTATTAACCAATTACTCTAAATCTCAAGTCAGAGGTGAGAGCCCTTTGTACCTAAAATAGAAGCAAACTACCAAGATTGCAAGATCAGGCTGGGCTGTTAATTCCCAGCAAGGAAAGTTGCAGGTGCAGAAAAAATGTAGGATGCATGACTACACATGTGAATAGAGTACCAGCAAGGCTGAAATGCCCTGCAGACTCTAGTTTTGGCTTGCTTGGGTCACATTGATTGAAGAGGAATTGTCTTGGGCTCCAAATGTATAGTTAAATGTTTATAAATAACAAACTTCCTTTTAAAAATATTTTTATTATTACAATCTTATTGGGCCATTTTACTAGCTGTCCAGGGTCACATGCAGCCAGCAGCCACCCCATTGTGTTAATATTAAACGGTATTCAAAATGTCTATGATCACCCCTTAGAAATAATCAGGGGCAAAGATTCATAGGAAAAATATGACTTTAGGTGCTTGTGTATTGCAAGGATTGTGGCCAATGGAGTGCTGGGATAAGGCTGTTCCAAAGAGTAGGAGGGCCACTGAGAAGGCCTGCGATCTGCTTTACTCCCAACTTACCTCTCAAAGAATAGAGACTTCCAACAAGCCTGTTCTATATTATGATTCTGGACAAATTCAATCCTGACAAGGCATTGCTTGTTGTGTCCTAGTGCTGTGCTGTAAAGAGCTTTCAAGGTAATGGTCAGCAGTTTGAATTGGGCCTACTGGTAATTAATGCAGCAGCCTGAAAAGTGTTATTCTTAGTATTATTCTATGCTAGTGGGATTGTGCCAGCAGCAATCTATCCCCATGTTTTTTACCAGCTGCAGCTTCTGAATCATCTGCGAAGATACCCCCAGTTAAGCACATTGCAATAGTCCAACCAACTGGCAATTAGGTCGTATTTGTCATCGGTAACACAAATCCTACTTGAATGAGGAAAGAACAAAAAGAAAAGTTCTATATTTTTGGAAAAGGAATGATTCTATTCGGCATTGACCTACACAGGTTCCTTTGTAAATGGAACCCCCACCAGAAACAAGCCAAACAATCTACATTAATAGGATTAGAGAAAAGTATTAAATATTGTGTTCCATAAAAAGAACCAGCAGAAATCAAATTGGCTAGAATTTGACTGAGACTCTATCAGGGACATTTGAGTGGTATAAAAGGGGAGTGGTATACAATCCTCTTTTTTTCCAGTATAGAAACTCTATGGGTGTACATGAAATGGAAATATGCTATCTTTTGATCCAATCCCCACCCACCCATCCCCTAAAATGCACTAGGTCTCAGAAGAACTGTCAAGCCCTTCCAGGTGGGTTGTAATTTAGCAGAACCAAAACCTAGGACATTTTTCATCTTTCAATTTTCAGGTGAGAAAATACAACAGTGTCTTAAGGAGAATGGAGCAAGGTTTCCACACACTTGGATCTTGTTTGGGTTGCACTTTAAATGGTTGATGGTGTATCGTCCTAATTCTTCAAGTGCTACCATAAGTTTCTCAGCTACCTCATCAAACGTTAATCCTTGTGCAGCCGCTGTTAAATTGTTCACGTAAATGAATAGACATGTTAGGGTTTTAGCTAAAGATAACTTTGTGTTAACCTTAAAATGTTCATTTTAAAAGGCTACTTGAATTATCTGCAGCACCAAAAAATATATTTAGTTGGAGCTAAATAGGCTGTTAAAATGAAAACTTTGTGTACTATATGTGTATTTAAGAATGTCCATTTTGATGTCTGATCTTTAGCATAGCTCCCACTTCCTTCTACTAATAATTTGCCAGCAAAAATTATAGACAATTTATGTCCTAGAACCTCTTTTATTTATATAGAATAGGGCTCTTGCATTTTTAGAAGTAATAAGAAGTATGTTTCACTATAGCAGAAGTAGGATGGAAAAAAGGGCACAATTACAGCTTTCAGGGGTAAAAGGTTCTTCCAGGAGACCGTGAAAGATAGCAGCTTCAGAGGTAGGTGGTACTGAATGGCTGCAAACTCCAGGATATCTGAGCTGTGCAGGCCCTGTGGCCCATCCTCAATTCACTAAAGTGTGTACTCTTAACTGGAGGCACTCTCATAACCCTAGTTTGAAAACCTGACACTATCATCATGAGGAGGTAATTCAACCAGTAAAATATCATTTTGCTGTATAATCCACATGTACATGTTTACATGTGTTATATATAAAACGCTGAAATGAACTTAAAAATAATATATGTAATGCAATGTCTTAACCTTATATGGCCATAAAAGTAATTGAATAGCTGAATTCTATGTCACTTATTTTAAAAAAAACACATTGAGATGAATGTAGACAAAATATTTAATTCATAAAAAGGCCAAAAGTATGAGCTGAAAATCAGAAAGAAACTTCCCATTAAAATTTCCACCTTAGTTGTGAACTTATTAAGCATCATGTAACATGCTGAAATCTCTCAGCTTCAACCTTCTATCAGTCTTGAGGGGGAAAAATTTTTAGAAAAATATTACCGAGCTATTGTGAAATAGTTTTAAAGTATTCCAGTTCCAGGTAAAATCATATTATATTTAAGTATATAGTTATTATTATAAAAGAAATGCAAATCTCTCTCTCTCTCTCTTCCCCCCCCCCACTGCTTTTTGCATGATTGCTTCATATATTTGGATTATTCCTTAGTTCATCATCAAACCATTTCTATTCTTGCCAAAGTTAATTCCTTAGAAACAGCTTTCTAAAATTACTTACCCTTCCTATTGAAATTAAATTCTGGCTTTTCCCATCTTCCTTATCAAACCTTACAACCCTACCTCCTTTTTGTTCTTTTAATTATTGTCCATAATTCTTCTAGACCAGGGGTGTCAAACTGCCAGCCTGTGGGCCAGTTTCATCATACTGAAGCTGCACCCACCCCATTGCTGGCAATTCAAAAAGAATCGTGATACTTTGTGACACGTCCCGTGACGTGGCGAGTTTTGACACCCGTGTTCTAAACCAAAACCTCATCCCATAAAATATACTCAAGTTACCTAAGACCTGGAAAGCCGACAGGACCAGACTGCTCTATGTAAGAAGGTTTCTCTGAGAGGTCAAGCTCCCTTTTTGAAATCAGCAAGATGTTTACATCATGTAACTGTCTTTGAATTTCAAAGAGTATTAATTTTAGCATGCTTCAATACTTTCCCGAAGTAGTTTTGGAGGACTGATATAAAAAAGTTCCCTATGTGCTACAGCCGTATCCCTACAGACAAGGGGGATATTGAAATTGTACCTCACGTCTTGTTATGCAGTATTGTACCCTCTGTAAGGATCCTAACACTCACCTTATGATACCTGATAAAACAGCCAGGAAATCCTGAGCTTTTTTTCTGTACAATTATTGTTATCAGATTAGTATGATTTAGTTTCCTTGAACACAGCCAAATTCTATTACACTCCTTGTAAAATTAGATATACCTTCATTGGTCCACTGATGAATCCACCACCAACTGAAACATTCTTATCCTGTTTTGTTTTTATTTTAGTATTAATGTGTTTTATTTGTAACTCTGGCCTGGGATCATAATAAAATTCTCTTTCTCTCTTTCTCTTCCATATATATGTTTCTATTTGTGTACTCTTATCTTCCAGAAGAGCAGGACTCAGAAATTTCCTTTCCATACATTTTGTGATTGAAAGAAAATATTTCTTATCAGAACTTGGGGTTACATTTGGTAGATTTCAAATGTTAACAGATAAATAACATAATCATTATCTAACACTTTAAAATGAAGAAAAGAATAAGAAGAACCCTGGAAATGTGTAATAATGAAAGAACTCAAGGACGTCTAGATAAATTACCTAAAATGACTTTGCTTGTTGGAAGCTGGCTGAGAAGGCTGCAAGTGACCCTGGGATGCTACAACTGTTGTAAATGTGAGCCAGTCACCAAGCACCCATATTGAGATCACACGGTCCTGAGAATGCTGCAATAAGTATGAAGTGGATTGTAGATTGTTATTTACGTTTATCGGTGCTGTTGATCAGTCACAAAATGAATGGTCGTAAATTGAGGACTAATGTAGAAAATATGGCACTGCTGTACATCAAGGGTAGGTTTATTCTAATATAGGGTTTTGTTTGGATTCCCCCCCCATTTCTATAAGTAGAATGGAGAGGCTGCTATCTTGAATGGAATAAATGATCTTGTATAAATCATTTGGAATTGGGTTTGGAATCATTGAATAGAATGGATAGGAAACAACTTAAGAAAGGATCAATATTTCTTTGAAAATATGTTGGATCTCCAAAATACCTTTTGAGAAATACATCTTGAAATAATTCAATAACAGAAATAAATATGAAATGAAAGAACAAGAACAATAATATGTAGCTTCGACATATGTAATCACATGGATGCTACAATTCTATATGAGTCCTGAAAAAGTAAACCAAATAGCCATAGAGTTTTAATCTGGAAGACAGCAAATGTCCAGTACAAATCCTAGTGCTCACGTTCTGAAGAATTTGCTGGGCAACTCCATTCTTTTAACTTCCACAGCAGAAGAAATATGTAGTTTATAGCCCAAAGATTCCAAGAAAATATTCATTTAGAGTTTTGTGCTATATTTGCAGTCAGGATATCGGTAAACAAAGCGGGAATCACAAATCTGCAGAGGTTTCAAAATGTCTACTAGCAGTTGAGTTGCTGTGATAATCTCTTGGTCAGAAAGAAATCTGTTTGCACAGGTACTTAAAGCGCTGTCAATCTTCTCCTGCAGAGGTGATTGGAATTTTTGTTTTAAGAGGTTGGGCAACAGTTTCTCACATACCATGATAAGGTTCTGGCTTTCCTTGATAGAACCACAGGAAGGGAGCAGAGGCTCACAATCCACAGCTAAGCAGCTAAATATATCCTTGTATTTCTGTTGCCTATTCATCAAGTCTCTGCCTATTAAAAAGAATGAAAAAGTCTGCTTAAAACATAATTGTTATTATGTTTACTAGGTAGCCAATAATCAAATTTCTGTGTGCAAAGCACAGAGAAATTTAAAATATAAAAATAACAGTAACATTATGATAATAAAAGTATGTTAAATAAAACTGAAATAAATCAGAAACAGAGAGGAAAAAAGTAACGCAGTACAATATAACATTAAAATAAAAGCCAGCAACAAATAAATAAAGCAATACAAAAATCTAAAGGCATTCAAAAGTTTTTAAACTATTTGGCAAAAAACATATCCCCAATATTAATATTGCTAAGAAAATATGGATCGCAGTAGGCTATAAATATAACAAAGAAATAACACTAAAATATTATCTTGTAAGGAAATATTTCCATTATAAGCATATGCAGTGTTGACTTTGACATTGCTTCAGTTTTTTTTATTCATATATTTATTTAACAAATCTAATTATTTGTCTTACTTTCATCATTAACTTTTGAAACAACATTGTAAGAAAACTGTATTAAAGATAATATAGAATTCCATCTGGTTTGACAATTAGTTTTTCAATCTGGTTTCAACAGAAATATTTATAATATATCACATGCTAATTTTGACACTTTTTTCTGTCTATATAGTTAGTTAATTGGCTATTATTATATTAATTAAGCTGAAAGAAAAGTGAATTGAATGTATTTTCAGCTCACCTGTCAGTCGTACTAGATAGACCAGATCAGGAAACCAATTCTACAGGAAAACTGGAACTACCTTTGTCAAGATTGGCTATAATAATGGAATCCTGCAAGTCTGATTGTCCAATAATACATTTCCCCTACCCACCACTTCTTATACTTCAATGAATCAAGGAGGCGAATATTACCTTGTTTCTCAAGGTTTAAAAATTTTAAGCCTCCTTTGCTTATGTAACAGTTCTTTCATATGAGAGCTGAATGCAATGAAATTTCATTTTAATGTATGCTGATTAGTGTATATTTAAAAAGTTTTATTCTATTCTATTCTGTTCTATTCTATTCTATTCTATTCTGTTCTATATCTCTGTTAGTCATTTTATCCCTCTCTATAATGCCTCCTAACCTGTTGTGACATATTATTCAAGATTGCGTCTGAGTACCTTCTTGTTTGTCAATGACTCCTAGCATGCTGGCATCCTGGATAAAGAGTTGTCCATTGTTGAAAACACCAAACATGTCAGCATCAACATGAGTAAAGTAGAAGAAATAGTTCAGGTCATTATTCATCATAAAACTGATAACAGTGAGGAGCTGAAGAGCTAAATCTGCTGTCACATCAGAAGATGAACCATAAAATTCCTTCAAAGGCCTAGTACTGACTGTTACTATTAGTCGGCCACAGGATCCCAAATATTTTGGAAAGGGCCATCCTTCTGCACCAGGGAAAATCTGCCAAAAAAAAAAGGGGGGGAAATGTGAAGTTCCATGATGATATGGAATTATTGTACTAGCTTTCCCCATGCTAATAGCCTCCTGATATCGTGCATTTCCACTCCATTGCCCCTCTATTTAAAAAGACTAATTTTAGTGTACACAGGGGATTCCTTGGGTATAATTTTATTAGAGCTACCATGGCTGGGTGGCGAAACCAAATGATCACTAGATTCCAGCGTAGAAACAGAAAAGTGCAGCACTGCTGCAATTTAGTAGTTATTCTTTTTCAGATTTCCCCTTTTCTATGTGTTTTCTAAGCATTTCTAAATCATTACAACTTTTCAAGAAAATCAAGCAAACTAAAAGACAGTGTAAAGTGCAAATTCTAGTACATTAGGTTTTTTGAGTTAAATTTGTGAATAAAATATTAAACTTCTCAACTGTTAAATGTAGTGAATGTATTTTATTTTATTTACTCACTTATTCACTAAGTGAATAAAAATATGCAGTACACTAATTACCAAAGAAATATGGGTTTGAAAAAAGTAGTGCTTAAAATATTAACATATTTAGATATATTAAAACCATTAATTGTTAATCAAATCATTACAAGTCCGTGTCAATATTTAGATTCTATACAAACTACAGTGTAATAATAAATTCCAATTAAATTATACTAAATTATAATTCTTTATTATAACACCATATGGAGCATGCTCCTAGAAAAACTTTCAATACCTTACATGATTTTAGGCTTCCTATTCCTAAATTTATCCTTGAAGATTTGGACTATTTCCTGATGTTCTGCTCTTTGCATTTTTAAAATGTGTCCTTTTTGTTTTTCAGTTTATCGGACAGATCTTGGTGCAAACATGGTGGTTTCATCGTCTCTCTTTTTTCTCTCTCTCTTTCTCGTATAGTTTGGGTGTATCTTAATTATTTCTTTCTTAAAATTTCTCAAGTATCTTTACCTGTTTTTCCTTTCAGGATTTTCATCCATGAAATTCTTCCTATTTTTTTCTCCTTAGCTTTTTAAAGTCAGATTTCTTGAATTTAGAGCACTAATTTGGCTGCCTTCAGTTCTCCCTACCCTCTATATGGTGAAATACTCACTCTATCCTCAAATTCCTTACATTTTCACTTCTTCAATCACTTTTTCTCTGTTATTAAGTATCAAGTCCAATATATCCTCTAATTTCTTTTTCCACTTTTTGAAAGATGAAGATTTTTGCAAGGCATGGTGAGAATCTGTGGCACATCCCACTTGATTCCCAGTTGACATCAGGGTAGCTAAAAAAAAAACCCCATTGTTACATAATGTATTTCTGGAACATTCTGCCCACTGCGGATATGTCATTTTTAACCTTGGATGGGGTTACAATTCTCCGTTCAAGAATGGTGTGCAGTCTGAGAGTCCTGAATCTTCTTTAGTGCATTTTCCCTTTCTTGAGAGCAACTGACCCTGCTATCAGAATTTTATCCAGAGTTCATCAATACATCTCTCTGTAAGAAGTGAAACTTATATCCAAGAACTAGTAGCGAAGCATAAAGTTTAAAGTTTTTATAGACAGACCTTTTCTGGGGGTGGGTGGGGATATTAAGACCTAGTAATGAAGATCAGCTATTGCAGAGTCAAACAATCAAGCAGGATAACAGCCCCAGAATCTAAACCTTACATCCCTTACTTCAATTAAGACTCCTTGCCACTTTGATAATAGCTTGTCTGGTCTCAGAAAATTTAATAATTTCCATTTCTAGGCAAGAGCCATGAAATCATGTATGGTTGTAGAACAGTGGTCCCCAACCTTTCCGGCTCTGCACCAGCAGCAGTGGCGGCAGGGGGGAGAGAGAAGGGTTTCACATGCATGCCCGCTGCTTATGCAAATGGAGCTTTGCATGCTTTCATGCTCTCTCGCTGCTTGCGTGTCCCAGTTCCCAATGGGCTGCAGCCCAATACTAGACTGCAGATCAGGGGTTGGGGACCCCTGTTGTAGAATAGGAACAGTGGTTCTCTACCTGGGGTCTGCAGGATCTTGTGGGGGGGCACGATGTTTTCACAGGGAGTCCATGGAAGCTTGAAGAAATGTTATGGTTTAAATCTTTAATTAAGTCTTGAGGGCACATGACCATGGTATTTAAAGGGGGTCTGTGGTGAAGAAAAGGTTGAGAACTACTGCTGTAGAATATGACTTTTACTTTAGCTAGAACAGATTTAAGCACAAATCAGCCATTAGATTAAAAACAATGTTTGTGTCTGTTTAACTCTCGGAGCATGGAATTGATTTAACACAGGTGCCCTCTCTTTGGGGCCCTAATATTCCTGAACCACAACTCTGATTGCCTGTAGTAATTGGCCATATTGGCTGTATATTAAAAATTGTAAATCTGGTATCCTAAGCACTCAAATCTGGGGAGACCTGAACTTAGCAAGAGTCAAAGTAGGCATGGTTTAATCATGCAAATGAGTAGCCATTCTTAACCTAAGTACCACAAAGAGAGTAAAATCTCACGCCCAAGAAAAAAGAGTCTGCATCCAGCATAAGGATTATCCAACCAATTCATAACTTTTCTCATATCTCAAGTGAGTTGAAATGGGATTTCCAAAGGATGAGTTATATTGTATGAAAGCAGATGCCATTATACCTGTAAAATAATGGGATGAGTGTTAATAGACAACATGTAGAGGAGACGCAGTTTATCCCGGTCTGTAAAATGATCCATGTAGACACTGCCAGCATCTGGAACTTCAGCATATCTCCGTACTATTCGATCCAATAATCTTTGTGATGGACAGCGAAGCATTGGTGTACGAAGGCCCTAAAAAAAAATATTGACAAGCACAGTCTTTCCTCTGCTTTTATCACAAGAACTTAGATAAAATAAGACTGTTTGTTATTAATTTCCCTTTTGCACATTCTGGAATGGATTCCGACAATGAGTAATTTAATTAATTCAATATAGATTGTCCTTTTTTAACAACCACTCATTCAGTGACCGTTCAATTTATGTTGGTGCTGAACAAGTGGTAGCTATGATGAGACCTCCTTTTTATGGCCATGGCTGCAGCCCTGTGGTCATGGGATAGTGATCTGCAACCTTCTTTGCCAGCTTCTCACAGGCAAAGTTAATAGGGAAGCCAACAGGAAGTCAGAAGTTATGATCATGTGACAGCTGTCACTTAAAGACAGCAACCAAGACTGCTAGAACTGCCATCAATGTGGTATAGTCACATGATTTTTTGACTTATGACCTCTTTGCTTAATGAGTTTCCAATCCCATTAGCGTAGTTAAATGAGGGTTACCTATAAAACATCGAAGAGATGCCTATATAATAGTGCTTGTGTTTTGCTACTAATTATAATAAAAAGAGCAATTGTGTCGCACAAACATGTCTATATAACAAGTATGAGTATGAGAAACAAGTATAACATTTACAAGGAAGAGATTTCTCCAAATGATAGCAAGCCAGATCTTTTGCCCCAACCCCCAAATTTTACAAAGGTCTACAAAGAGGACCTTTGCATTGATCCCTGAAGATTCAAGATGCTGCAAGGTGTAATGCAGTTCCATGTTGACAGCATCATTTGCTGATCTATTAGCTTGTTAGGCAAACTACAAGGGGTCTAACAGCAGATCCGTGATGATTTACATGTGGGCCAGTACTAACCTCGCAAAGGTCTTCATAGCTAAAGATGTCAGAGCAACTTATCTGTAATCATTCAGCTCTTTGATGAAGGGTTTCTTGGGAACTGGGATGATGGTAGAGCATTTGAAGCAAGAAGGACACAACACATCTCTAATGAAGAGGGGGACCAGTTGTTCAGCACAGGCTTTCAAGTAGAAAGGAGTTACTCCATCTGGCCTTGGTGCTTTTCTGATCTTTTGCCTATTAAATAGACCTCACACATCTTTTTCTAAGATCACCAAAGATGGCAGACCCAGAATGATAGGTGTAGGAGATTGGGCTACTGTTGGTGTATTCGAGGTGGGGAAGGTAATGGTAGATTTCAGTGATCTCCTCTCAAACCTACAGTAGAATACATTCAGGTCATCTACCAGTTCACGATTCTCTTCAGTAAGGGAGGAATAAAGGTTTTTGGAGAGATACAAGGCAATGGTAAACCACCTCTAAACTTGATAGACTTGCCGGTGCCATCATCAGGTACCATCATCAGGATCCAAGATTGACAGAGGGCACCAAAAGAAGGCTCTGCATTGTTCGTAAATAATTTGATATTAGAAACAAGTAATAATTGGTTAAATTTTCAGATTGGCAGACGTGCCCTCATGAAATGTTTGGTTCAGCCACAGAAGGACAAAGTTGTCAGCCAAAGAGAAGCTTAGGTGGAAAAAAGTTGTTGCTAGGAAGGTGATAATAATAAAAGATTTATAATGATTACGGATTGCTACCACATTGAATATGGTAAATTGCACTGATATATTGTGCTTAGCCAAATTACTGTATAAAAGAATGAAGAGCCAATTTCTATATTTCTGATTATTTTTATTTGCCATGTTAACTGTCAAACTCTGATTCTAAACTGCACATTTTTACTTCCCAATTGCTGCAGCTATTCTGTCGCCTAGAACTGAGTTGCTATAAAGTGATAATTGAAGTTCTCTAATCAGCATCTTGAAAAACCAGACTGGCATTTGGACTGGGTAAGTATAAATTCAAAATAAGATCAGCATAACCTTCCTTGATTGAAGAAGAAATCTGGTTTACCCACTTAGGATTAAATTAGACCATCTTTCTATACTTGACCCTATTTCATTTCATTTCATTTATTGGATTTCTATGCCGCCCTATTCCAGAAACTCAGGGCGGCTCACAACATGGATAGAAATCTAACATTAAAATACAGTATAAAACCCCCTTAATTAAAAAAAGCCCAATCATTCAAGACATACATACAAACATACATGCACTGGCTGGGGCCAGATGTTAACTGCCCCAGGCCTGCCGGCAAAGATGTGTCTTAAGTAATTTGTCTTAAGTAATTTGTTTGCTAAATTGTTTTTATACTGTTATAACAAAGAAAAATTGTAATATAAACCTTTGCAGCTTTTCATTTCAACACAGCTCCATAAGGCCAGATAGGCAGAGGTTACATATACTTCTCTAAAACATGTTCATTGAATCCTGAATGTGGCAAATTGTTGTTACAATATATGATATATTTAGCATCTCTTGTTTGCTAAATATATCATATATTGAACCTTTTGCTCTGCATGACAATATTTGGTAATGTCAAATTCAGACACTTTAAAAAATAATTCAGGGAGAAGCGTCAGTTACTGCAAACTGAAATGTAGGCAGCCTGGATGGCATGGCTGGGGAGCAACGTCTCTCTGCCAGTGAGACTTTTTGTCAAGAGATGCATATAAGCACAAATCTCTTGAGCAGGCAAGGTTAGCAGACAACGTTTTCAGCCCTGGACCAATTGTAATTTTCAGTAAAGACTTCCACGGTGACACACAAAGTAATCATTCTGGCAGCTGCTAAGTTGTTAGTAGGGTCAGGTAGGACCATCCACATGAAGTGAAAAGCTTTATTTCACAGTCTGTCATTTTGATTCAAGTACATTAAGACAGTGCCATAATTCTTTGCTCTATCTAAAACAATTACTTCAGCCCAATAATTTGAGTCAAGTCTCCTATATATCCAAAACCACCAAAGAGAAGAAGTAGTTACATTGGAAAAGTTCAACTGCTTTGATGCAGAAATGGGAGTTCATGCTCTAAAAATGCCACTCTTCACTGCAGTTGCTTAACTTGTCGGTAAAGATGATTGATTATTAGGTGAAGCAAAGGCAACAGTGCTTTTTTTCAATATTTTATTAAGAGTTACAAGTAGAAAATACAAACTAATACAAACTATAAAAATATAGAAATATAAAAAATAAATTAGAAAAGAAAAAGTATAAAAATTAACTTCCCCCTTCATCCCAACAAGTAAGAACAATTTTAATAGCTTATTGCCATCTCTTATTACAGCATGTACTCCCTTCACCCCATAATTCATCTCTTAACTATAGAACAAAATCAAAAAGCCTTGCCATTTGTTCTTTGTCAACAAAAATCTAATTAATTTTCTATTTTAACTTTGATTGAATAAGCCAACACTCTAACCCTAACCCTTCCCTGAATTTTTAATGATCTTAATTTTTAACTCCTTCAAATGTGGTCCCAGGACTTGTTTTCTGATCATCTTTTTTGTAACCCAAAAATCTTTCAAATCTTTATCAGGCCTCTTTTATACATCCAGTAAATACAAAATTTGCCCTTTTTCATATCACTTCTCATAAAGTCCTTCAAGACTTTAACATATTTCTTTTGTAAATCCAGTAAGAAAAATAATGTCCAAATTGCTTCTCTGGTTTAATAATTATCTTTTTAATCTCTTTTAAGTAGTGAAATCTCTATTGGCTTCATTTGTGTATCCAGCACATCTTTCTCCATTATTCTTCTCATTGCCTCACATATTTAAATCTACACTGAAATTAAGTTCAAACTCATCCATTGTAGCTAATAACTTGATAAAAACCTACAGGACACAAATCAGGAAGTGGGTCCCGAAACAAGCCAAGAACCAAGACAAAGAGACAATGAACAAATATAGAAATAAAGAGACTTCTGGACTCTTTTATTTTTTCCTGTCTACATAGACAATGGGTGGCCTGAATAGAAAATGCCATTTCAGATCCAGGGAAACAAAAGCTGCCTAGACATTTCATTGGAAATTATCTACAATCCCAGGACTATCAGTTCAAGCCCTTATAATGTTTAATGTGTGGCATAAAATGTGGAAACTGCTAGTGGTTTAAATACACATACCTTCAATCACCACAATTATAAGCACTGCTTAGGGCAGTGATGGCGAACCTTTTAGAGACTGAGTCCCCCAAAACTGGCCCCGCCCCTGTTCCACCCCGTGCCCCATCCCGCTCCACCCCATCCCCTGCCCCACCTGCCCGCAGGGCCACTCACTGCCTCCAGGGCCCGCCGCAGATCGCCCAGGCAGCCCAGCAGCGCTATGGCGGTCACACCCTCTGCCCACGCCCTGCAGCATCAACTGTGCATGACGGGGTGTAAGGGCAGAGTCTTGTCTACACTGCCTGGCTGCCCTGTCCTTGGCTGCGCTGCTCTGCATGGGCCACACTCAGGGGCGACTCTCCTTCAGGGGGCTGCTGGAGAGGAGGGGGTTGCAGGGGGAGGCAAGGCTGGGGCAATGGCACGTGTGCCTACAGAGAGGGCTCTGAGTGCTGCCTCTGGCACCCGTGCCATAGGTTCGCCACCACTGGCTTAGGGATTCCACATCTCCATTGTTGGACTTATGAAGATAAACTATAAGACAGCGGGAATCAATCTGAGTGAGACATTACATTTATTGAGTCCTGAATCATGCATCCTACATCTGAAACTGGGTTGCTCAATCTTAAAATGATCGACTGCTTCATAGAGATTCAGGCTTATTTCTTACTGGAACTGGGATCTGGAAAGTTTCTGCAGTGCTCAAAAGCCCTGAGATAGAGTCTTATTCACCACTCAGTCAGGATGGAGTTTGGCAGAACAAACAAAGTCCTAGGAGAAAATTCAATTGCACTTGGTGGAATTTATATTTGAACAGACATCTACAAAGTATATTTGAAGGGCAATAAACCACCCTGACAATGAAAAGGTATGAAATAAACATTATTCTTGTTTTTGATTATAAAAACTAAATAACAAATAAAAAATTTTAAAAATCCAAAAATCATTTTGGAAAAATATACATTTCCTTTGGCCAGAAATTAACTGTCGCCAGAAATTTAATGTGACATCTTCATTTTATGGTATTAAAATTTTAATTAAAAATACAAGTTCTGTATAATACCAGTAGTAAATGATTTTCTTCTAATTAAGCTTGGGAAGAAAGATTATGGGTCTTGCTGTCAGTAAATGTTGCACCTTTATAAGAATTTAGCTTCTAACAAGCGCTCCAACAGGAAGAGTTTGGAGTTTGGAGAAGATGCCTGAAATTATCATGAACAGCCAAGAAAACAAACCAATGAATCATTGAAATCAATCCTAGCTTTCTGGAGAAAGTTCTAACGCTTAGATCAGAGGTCCTCAACCTTTTGGCCACCAGGGGCTGGTTCCGTAGAGAGAGGTTTTTCCACAGACCGGAGGGTGCATGGTTTTGTGTGCTGACTGCATCTCGCGGATGGGGCTTTGCTTGTTAGTGGGGACCGGTTGTTGGCATGCTGCAGCCCAGTCCTGGTCCATGGACTGGGGTTTGAGGACCCCTGGCTTAGTGGATGGACTCAGTTGCAGTGATGGTGGTGTTGAGTGAAAAATCTTCATCAGGGTCCAGTCCAAGCCGGGAATAAACAAAATGGAGAGTGCTTTAGAAAGAAGGTTATAGTTTACTGAAGAGCAGAGCCAGACAGAAATGAGGCTTTGGGAAAGCTGACCACATGTAGCTGGGAGTGATGGGTTTTTATACCTTCTTGGGCTTTTGAGGTTGTTTCCTGTGCCTGTGGCATGAACTTTGACCTGAGGTTCAGTGTGTCCCTTTTTGGTATTGGTGGGTTAATCCTATTGTGTCATAATGGTCATGTGTTTAGAGTTTGGGTGGGGGATGTAGATTTTAGGGTTCTTTATCTTTCTAATCTCATCAGTTCCAAGCTTCCTGGCTCAAGTCTTTTTGAATGAATCACCAAATCTGCATTTCTATAGAACTGGCCTCTGCTTGGCTTCTGCTTGGGGGAGGGAGACTTGGGGCTATTAAGAAAAACTGGGCATGCTTTTCTGCCTTTTTAATATTTCCTTTTCTGGGGGGGGGGCTGACTTCCCATAATGGGTTTACCATTGGAAGAGGTAAAGGATCAGATTAGGGCAGAACATCATGATGAAAAGCTATCTATGTGGTCACTAAGAGTTGATCACAACTTGGCAGCAAATAATTGAAGTAGTCCAATGGAGGGCATACCATTGTGTATGAAAAGTTTGGATTCTGAAGAGAACTTTGTATGACAGAAGCCAGTCTGAAGAAAGAGGGTTTCTTCCAAACTGAAGATGGACAGAAGGAGGTGGAGAGATAGATAGCACAAGTTGCTTAAATAAAACTTACCAGAAAGCAAGAAGGCAGATAAAATGCTTATTAGAGTTTTGTTTTGTTTTTAGAAAGCTGAGGGGAGTCCTTGATTTGAAATAATGGAATCCTATTGCTCGAGAAATTAATAGTTTCTAAGAGGAACTCTTGTGTTTCCAGATAGAACTTGGCAGGCTTTTTTTAACACTTAAAGTTGAAAATGTCCCATGCTGCCATCTTGTGGTGATTACAGAGAAATCCATGGAAAATGGATGAGTGTACAGGTGGTGGATGTACAGTTGACATGTTAAAATAGGGCTGAGGGGGGTAAAGAGACAACACTAGATAATAGATCTTATAGTACGTACTCTTTTCTTTCAAATTAAACAGTACATAATTGTGTATCTAATACTGTTCCAGAAATTGCTATACCTTTGCTCAGAATAATATTTTCTTTTGAAAAATGGTTCTTGATTTAACATTATCTGAAAACCCCTGATTTACAAATCAAATATCCATTTGTTTCATTTTTGATTTCTGTTCAGAACAATTTAAAGCCAAGATGGTAAAATATTCAGGGAATAATCTATAATTATATTACATATTGAACCTACATAAATACAAAACACATTTATGCATAAGAAACTATTATATAACCCAACTGGCTATAGTTAAAATGTATAAAATATGAACTCAATTAATTCTGTTGGTAATTAATTCATTATTATCTACCACTGTTTTATCTTACATAGATGATGGACACTTCCCTGTATAAATTTAAATTGTGCTATATTGATTTATTATTCAGTCATTTCTTTCTACATGTTTCATTATTTTGCAGGCAACCCTGAATATGTTTTCATAGATGATCTGTCCCATTGCAACGGTACTCTCAAAGCATCAAAAGAGGAATTGAAGACCGCATGCATTCCGAAGCCATCTATAATGAATGCTTTTGCATATCCAACCAATTGGGAGTTATTCAGTATACTGTGGTTAAGCAACCACTCACAGTGCTTCTTAAAAGCCCAAATAAGAGATACTTATATATCTTGTGAATCTCAATTTAAAAGCAAAAGCCTAATCCAATGACCAGCTGGCAATAAATTCAGTCTCTCTGTAACAAATCAATAAGGAAAATGTATTTACAAAGTATTTAAGGGTAATAAAAGGAACTTTTAAAGCTATATTTGCTTTTCACTTTTTCAGAAAATTAAATATTTATTGGAAACACACATGTGCACACATACCCTGAACATCTCAGCAAGTAGTGAAAAAGTAAAAGTGAAGGACTGGGAGAAAAAGGCAGTCTGTTCTCCTGAATTATGCAACTTTTGAAGAGAATGTACTGTGGGAAGTCAGCCCCCCAGAGAAGGAACTATTAAAAGTGCAGAAAAATATATTTCCTCAAAAGGATTTTAAAAGCAGAAACCAACCCTGCCCCCAAGTCTCTCTCTCTCTCTCCCAAGCAGAAGCCAGCTCTGTACAAATGCAGATGTAAACCATCAGAAAGGCCCCAGCTAGGAGATCAAGAAGACAAAGACCTAAAATCTGGATACCCCACCCAAACTCTAGGAGTCATTAGCCCCAACACCAGGGAAGCAGGATATGACCTTTGGGACATAATAGGACTAACCCATCACCACCAATACCAGAAAGGCACACCCAGACTCAGGTCAGAATACGTGACACAGGAAATACAAAGCCTCAACACAGGAACAGGAAGCAACTTCAAACAAAAGACTTAAGTGGTTATAAAAATCTACTTCCCACATGTGCTCAGCCCTTTTTTTTTTTAACTTCTCTTGCTTCCAGAACCACTTTTCTGTCTGGCTCTTCAATAAACTGCAACATTCTGCAACCAGGATGAAGACTTTTCTTTCAACAGTACAAAAGGAAAATTGGTTTCCCTTGTTAGTGTAGGTTCTGCAATGGTAAGCACAACGATTAAGAAAAATAGTACTACAAGTTAATTCTGAAGCCAGAACTCTAATTTTATTTTATTCTGTGCTAGTTTTAAAAACTGGAGGTCTCAGACGGTAAGCATGATACAAACTCTGAAAGCCTGTTCATTGTCTGATGGTTTGTCTATGTGACTAAGATTAACACATTGACTGCTGAACTGAAATTGAGCTCATCAACTGCTTTGTTGTAGACTTTCTAAAATGAGGTCCTTTGGTTCATATTTCTGCTTAAGCTATATAAATTATATTTCACATATAACATTTTTGTTGAAATGCTATCCTTCATGGAATACACCGAGAATATCCTAAACCACTTCTACAAACATAGGGGTCAAGTTGCCTGTGAATCTTAAAAGACTGACATGCCATATTGTTATTCCTGTCAAATACAGACGATATTAATATTCTCCCACTGAATTTTATAATAAAATACATTTATCTGTTTTATTTCTTTGGCTAATCTTGTTTAAATAAGTCAGGCTGTAAAACAAACAGATAGAATTTAAGCACATCAAGGAAAGGTGTTATCCAAATCAGTCTAGAATCTAAATCAGTGGTTCTCAACCTTTCTAATACCGCGACCCCTTAATGCAGTTCCTCATGTTGTGGTGCTCCCCCAACCATAAAATTATTTTCGTTGCTACTTCATAACCGTAATTTTGCTACTGTTTTGAATCGTAATATAAATATCTGATATGCAGGGTGTATTTTCATTGTTACAAGTTGTACATAATTAAAGCATAGTGATTAATTACAAAAACAATATAGCAATGCTCACTGGAGAAGCTTACTCTTCCTTGCTCAAAAATGTTGGGAGGGAGGGAAGGAAGGAAGGAAGATTGAAGGGGAAAGGAAGGAGATGGAGAAGGAAGGAGATTGAAAGAGGAAGGAAAGAAGGAAGGAAGGAAGAAGAGGGAGATTGAAGGTGAAGGGATGGAGTTGGAGATGGAAGGAAGGAAGGAAGGAAGATTGAAGGGGAAAGGAAGGAGATGGAGAAGGAAGGAGATTGAAGGGAGAAGGGATGGAGATGGAAGGAAGGAAGGAAGGAAGGAAGGAAGGAAGATTGAAGGGGAAAGGAAGGAGATGGAGAAGGAAGGAGATTGAAGGGAGAAGGAAGGAAGTAGAGAGAGATTGAAGGGGATAGAGATGGAGATGGAAGGAAGGAAGGAAGATTGAAGGGGAAAGGAAGGAGATGGAGAAGGAAGGAGATTGAAGGGGAAAGGAAGGAAGGAAGGAGAGATTGAAGGGGAAGGGATGGAGATGGAAGGAAGGAAGGAAGATTGAAGGGGAAAGGAAGGAAGGAAGGAAGGAGATTGAAGGGGAAAGGAAGGAAGGAAGGAAGGAAGGAAGGAAGGAAGGAAGGAGAGATTGAAGGGGAAGGGAAGGAGATGGATGGATGGAAGGAAGGAAGAGAGGATTGATTTTTGGAGAGTCATGTTTTCTCAAATGGTGATGAACTGCAACTCCCAGCATTCCCCACTCTTCCACAGTGCTTTTTAGGGCTGCTGGGGATGGTAGTCTGGAGCCCCCCATCCTCATCATGGCACCTCTTGCCCTCTCCCAGCCGCCCCCCCCGGGATCTGCCCGCCCCTCCAACCTTCTGAGCGCCATTGCAGCGGTGGGATCGTGGGAGCCCCTTTCCACGCTGCGCAGCCCTGCACTGCCAAAGCCTTTCCCGATTCGTCAGATGTGAGAGGGGCGTAGCCGGAGCACCAGCTCCTGCTCGGAAGGCGTCGCTTCTCCCCTCCTGGCCCATCTGGCTGGCCTCTGATGCACATGCGGGCATCACCCTCTTCCCCGCCGCCTGGCCACTTCCGAGGCCCGGAGCCCGACAAGCCAGGAAGGAGCGGCTCCTGCCCACCAGCCCCAGGGCCGCGCTGGGCGCCAGAGGGCCAAGGCGGCCTCCGACGGTGAGGGAGGTGGGCCGGGCGGTGCGGGGGGAAGCTCCGGTGCAGCGTGGAGGGCGGCCGGGGGTGGAGTGCGGCTGGGCAACCATGAGGCATGGGGACCGGCTCAGTGCTGCAGCTCAGCTCAGGCAGCAGCAGCGGAGCAGCCCAGCGGCAACGCCGCCAGCGGCCTAGACTTGGCTCGGCTCGGACCAGCCACCCATGCAGCTGAGTTGGTCCGGGGCGGCATCGGGGGCGCATTTCAAGCCCCTGGGCTTGCCATGAGCTGGGAGATGGGGAGGACGCAACCAGCAGCCGGCCGACGTCTGCATGGCCCCCAGGAGCACAGCCTGACTCCCGACAGTCAGCTGGGAGTTGGGTCGGAGTCCGGACATCGGTGGAGAACCGGCGGGGCTGCTATACACCGCCCGGCTCCTGACAGCCAGCTGAGAGTTGTCCCCACGCACGCCAGCTACCCTCCCAGTGCCTGCTGCTGCCCTGCTAGCCTTACCTTGTCCACCGCCCATTCAGTGCAGTGGCAAGCAGGCCCAGGTGCTCCTGGGCGGCCATGGCAAGCAGCAGTGATGGTGCAGGCTGACCACTGGCTGGGCCATCAGCTGGCCCAGCCCAAGGGAGGTAAGCCACCCACCGGGCCCCATGCACACCAGCTACCCTCCCAGCACCCTCCGTTGCCCCGCTAGCCTCACCATGGCTACCGCCCGTTCAGTGTGGTGGCAGGCAGGCCCAGGCGCTCCTGGGCAGCCCTCCCCACCAGCCCTCTTTTACTTACATTTAGTAGTTGCTCAGCAGGGAGGGGTGGAAACTTCAAGAAAGCTCGCCTTAGCTGCAGACAACTTGCAGCAACATTTGCAGACTGCGACTTTTGGCGGGTTCAGCAGGGCAGAGACAGCCTGGACAATTCCTATTGGCTTTTGAAAGCCAATAGAATTAGACTCTATTCAAGAGAGTCTATTCTATTGGTGTTCAAAAGCCAACAGAATAAGAGGGAGTAGCACAGCTCATGAAAAAGGGGAAAAAAAACAAAAAAAATGCCAGACTGCAATTTTATGAGGAAAAACTCCAGGACTTTGGCGACCCCTGTGAAATGGTCGTTTGACCCCAAAAGGGGTCACGACCCACAGGTTGAGAACCGCTGATCTAAATAGTGTTAGACATATCCCATTGATCGTTCACAGATCATTTATCAACATTTGGGAGACATACACTAGTATTTTGGACTCTCTAAGGTTAAAGAGTGCCCACCCAGAAGCTTCTATTTCCTAGCTTACTCCACAAGTTGGGTGTTAAGTTAATTATTTGTGTACAAGCTCCCCCCCCCAAAATCAAGCAGACAATTTTGCACAAAGACCCTGACTAGAGCATGATACACCATAGAAATGAACATTGTTTTAGAGAAAGGATGCAGAATTACTGAAGTTCTGGTATTTTGAAAGAAAGACAAGGACTCTATATCCAAATAGATCAAGAAGTATCTCATATAAAAGGAGAGACCAGTGGATAACCTGACTGGTATAAGATAGAAAAACACACAGACTGGAACATTCAGGATTAGGAAGCGGAGGAAGGCATCTTCTTTTGACATGATCATATCAAAGTGAACTCTGCCAAATGACGGAATGCCAAGTTATGTTTAAACTCACTGTGGAGTAAGTTTGGGTAGCAACAATGCGATCTCATCCACAGTGAAGAGCCCCAGATCAAATAGTTTATTGTATTCTATTATGGAATTTCATTGTGTGCATTTATGGATAGAGAGAGAAAGTGAAGCTTCAGAAGAGTTTGGGGTTTGTTTGTTTTTTTAATTGTCCAACTTAGTTTTTGTTATTGTGTCTTTTCTACCGATCAGCAAGACAATTGGAGTCAGAAGTACTTTTTCTATTGCTTGCCTTACAGTAACTTTTAGTAAGTCTTCAAGAATGATGCAGAGCAGCCTATGTTAATCACGTATCAACATAAAATCAAAGGCATGCATAGTCATCAATAATAATAACACAATCTATTATACTCCATAGTTTCTTTCTTTATGAAAGTAATCATGTGCTAGAGAAACTGGGCCATTCAGCAGCTTGTCCACCTTACTACTTTGTGACTTTTGTGGTTTGCATGTATCCACTTGTGTAGGGAAGGGGGAGTAAGAAGCAAGGATGCTCCAAAATCCACTTTACAATAGTTGTTCCCCAACCATAGGCAGCTTTTATACAAGGGCATTACAAAAGACTTTGTACAAACCTGAACCAAGAGAGGGGTCAGGCGCTTTGCTTTTAGCCATTTCTGGAATCTCTCTGTCTTCCATAGAGCTCTCTCAATGCTACATCTTTTAGTCTGGGTAAGGGAAGTGCAAATTCTCTCATCAGACTCGTCGTGTTGGTATTTTGTGGTTAATCGGGAGATGTCAACCAGCCGCCAACTTTTGCCGTCATCTGAATAGTTCCCAGGGTAATGGGAGAGAGAGCTTGGAGGGAGGGTTAAATGTGAGGAGAGCCAACTGTAAAACCTGTCATCGAAACACAAACATAAAAGAGTGTTAATCCACCTTTATCCAGTTTAGCATGTGAATGTTTTACCATTCTTTAAGATAGGCTGCCAAAAAGTGATCTGTAAATTGGCTAAATAAAGGCCATTTTTGGAAGAATGTTAATCTTGCGGCAAGTGTTCCATGTAATTGCAACTGGAAGAATCTAATACATTTTCCCCATTCTTTACTACATTGGTGAGAAAATAAATTATAGAAATTGTAGAATTAACCACAATCAGCCTAAGGGTAGTTGTAGTTCAGTACATCGGACTACATCCAACATTAGACATAATCATGCTCAGCAAAACTGCTATTGATCTTTTGCATACTCATTAATACCAAATTTGCTATTTATGTTGAAGGTCTGATTTGGAGGTCTTTGAGCTTTCTCAGTCATACCCTTGGGTGGGCTGGGAATATCAAGATCACATTATTTTGAGAGAACATCAGTTAGAATGAAACCATTGGACCTGATCCCTGAAGGAAAGGAAATAGTGAATGTAAACAATGAACAGTAATGACATATTCTGAAGATACGTATTTTTTTGCTAATAGTTATTTAAATTTAATAATCACTGAAAACTTTTGGGTTTACAAAGATGGCTGATCTTCTTCATCAACCTTCATTATTAGTTTTCTTTTCATCCCATTGTAGTAACATAAAAAGGTATGTAAAGGCATTTGGTGTAGCATCTATTTGGCACCAGAACGGAATATCATAGCTTGTTTTCAAGATTCTTAGACTGTAAGAATGGCTCTTCTGTGAAGTTTACCTAAAGTGTAAAGAGAAACTCCCAAAGTTAGTTATGGAAGGTTAGTTTCAGTTTCCTCTAAGCTCTAAACTTGACCTCCCCTAGGAAAGTACTCCAGGAGAAAAAAAAATACCTTAGACTCAAAAGCAAGTGTACAGTTTTTATAATGCAGCTAACTAGTTTGACAACTCAAAAGGAGCTATTTATAGAGATGTCATCAGATTCTGTCCAAAGAATCATAAAGGGCAGCTAGTCTTATTATCAGTGTAGAAGGCATCTGGAGCCTCAAAAACAGGTGGTTACTGCATATAGATCCATCTATGTGGTCACTAAGAGTTGACACTAACGTCATGGCACCTAATCAATCACCAATCAGTATAAATCAAAGACATAAATGTAAAACAAAGCAAGCTGAAGGTCCATTGTGAAACCAAATTTAAGCAACAAGCAGACCAAAATTATTTTGCAAAGTAAATCCTTAGGTTCTTTTTCATAAACCTTCACACTATGGAAATATTGTGAACTTGGGCTGTTTCTATTTTGTGTCCCTCTCTTGCAGACTGTTATATTTATAAAGCTATAAAATGTTCAAATAATGTGGACAGAATAGTGCTCTCACAGCCTCCACAGATGTACAACATACACATGCACACACACACAAAGTGGCAGACATTCACAAAAATGTCTTAAATGTTGCAATGCTTCCAATAAATCAAGGGAATCTATTACAATTTTCTCTTATTATAAAATATATTGTAAACATTCAGACTCGAAGCTTTGGAAAGATGATCTGGAGTGTGCAATAAAACTACTTTAAAACTGATGTGACTTATGACTCATTTCACTTAATTGACTGATTTTTAAAGTGTATTGAAAGATGCATATGATTTGGAAGACTGCCTTAATATTTCCAACAAATGTATTTCAAAACTGATTTAAGAACTTGCCCATTATAGCCTTGGGCTACAATGTTCACTTAGAAATCAATTCCAGTAGAATCTTTTCAGAGTTAGGGTGATTTGATCATGACTACATTAATGCTAAATTTATTTAAAATTGCAGGTTTTTTTCGCCCTCTAGCTCCAAAAGAAAATTAAATCTCTGCAAAGTCTTTGACTCTGGAAAAGCACTGAATTCTTAAGTGATGTTTATGAATGACTATTTTTGACAGATCAGTCCTGTGTATATTTACTCAGAGATAAATCCTACTCTTTGTAATGTGTATAATTATATGACAATAAGATCAAAAAAACTGTCTCTCCATGGCAGTTGCAACCAGATAATATTTTATATGGTGCAAGAATTTTCAAGTTCAGTTCTGATACTGAAAATGTCTAGATCATTTAGTTACAGACCTTGAGGTACAGCAAAGAGGATAATCTGGTATTACATAAAAGAAAGCCATGTTGCTGAGTTTAAGCAGTGGATCCAGGATATGATCTGTTGTCCATCTTTGAAAAGTCTTTGCTCTAAAAAATGAGGAAGAGGCCACATTGCTATCCTATATGAGACAGATTTTAGCTTAATGTTTGAATTAACCTTGTATAAACCTGTACTTGCACTTATTATATATATCACTCTTGTTGCTCTTGCTACATTTAATTTATTTAATCATCCTCTTTTTTCTTCACTGTATTATTACAATTCAATTTAGACTTTTTTCTTTTGTAATTCACCACCTTAACAGTAAAAAAAACTTTATATAGATATATGCCCTCAAGATCTGGCATAGGTGAAGTTATTTTCATCTTTCAACTTTTAATTTGAGAATTCCTCAGACTTTAAATAGTATCTAACTAAAAGCCAATGTGAACTTGTGAAGATCATGTTGGACTTGAGCTTGAAAATCCCTGGTTTACTCATGAACTCAATGCTCTCTCATTTACTGAATCCTCCTTGGCCTCATTTCAATATATATAACAGAAGAATTCCAAAGGTATGTGTAATAGAGTTCCTTTGAGGATAAACTCAATAAAGATGGTAAGGAAGCTTACCTGCAAATATTTTTAAATCAGAAATAGTCACTGAAATCTGTTAAACTTGTTGCAGCCTACCATGTAGCATTCAGTATAAATGGCTAAGCAGATTAAGACTAAATAGATCTTTTCCCATTGAATCCTTTAGGGCAGAGGTGTCAAACTGCCGGCCTGCGGGCCGGATGCATCATGCCGAAACCACACTCACCCCATTGCCGGCAATGGAACAAAAGTTGTGATAGGTCACGACACGTCATGTGATGTTGCGAGTTTGACACCCCTGCTTTAGGGCAAACTGAAAACGCCGAGTCCCTGACCTAACCTGCAGGGAATTGGATTCCAATACCATGTTGTATAAGTTACTGATACTTTGAAATGTTTTGTGAAAATTCAGCAAGAGTAAATTAGAAAACAGTTCACTATTCTGTCACATTCTTTCATCTGAAGCTTTCTCTCTACCCATGCAAGGCATGATAAACTATTCAAAATGCTTTTGCAAATAACAGAGTAAGTCATGGGCCTGAAGACATGCCATACACAAAGTACTTACCCCAGAGAAAGGTTTTATATTTTGAATAGAGATAAGCAAATCTCTCATTGCTACATTTTGCTATCAGTTTTTTTTCCATAATTCTGTTTCATTCTTATTAATTTGCATCTTTACACACACATCCAACTCTCTCCTAAATCCTTTATAAAAAAAAGATTTTAAATGTGCTTTTTAAGAGTAAAACCACAGTATTCAGAGATATGTAAAACCCCATCCAGAATAAATTCCGTTCTGCATGCAAGTTTATTACATGTGAACCAAGTAATTATGCACAGAATTAATAAAGATTAGATTCCGGGGAGATCCTTAGCTTTCTGTACAGAGAGATTATATTTTCAGTAAATAAAGAAAGCCATAAGGCCAAACAATAAAAGAAAAAGCTGTGACTTACGGACTGGCTTCATCTCACTCAAAACCAAAAAGTGGTGCTTTAAGTTTTGGTATGGTTTGTTGTCATTTTGATTGCTATCCTACAGTTTATGACTTGATGTACTGCACACGTGTTATATTGATGTATTATGCATATTCAATAAACCTTAATTAAACTGTATACAAAATAAAGCAGAGTATTATGCAAATATATTATATACTCAAGTAGCATTGGTGTGACCCACTTCTGATTGTCACTGTTTAAAAAATAGGTACAGGTAGTCCTCGACTTACAACAGTTCATTTAGTGACTGTTCAAAGTTACAAAGTTACTGCATAATTAGCTTTATTGTATAGGTAGTCCTCAACTTACAATCGTTTGCTTAGTGACCGTTTGAAGCTACACCTGCAATGAAAAAAGTAACTTATGTCCATTTTCCACACTTATGACCATTGCAATATCCCCATGGTCACATGATCAAAATTCAGACGCTTGGCAACTGGCATGTACTTACGACAGTTGCAGTGTCCTAGGGTCATGTGATCACCTTTTGTGACCTTCTGACAAGCAAAGTCAATAGGGAAGCCAGATTCACTTAACCATGTTACTAACTCAACCACTGCAGTGATTCACTTAACAACAGTGGCAAGAAAAGTCATAAAATGGGGCAAAACTCACTTAACAACTCTCTTCCTTAACAACAGAAAATTTGGGCACAATTGTGCTCATAAGTTGAGGACTACCTGTAGACAACTCTCAGCATCACGTGGCTCACCGCTCCTTTTTTTCAGTCCTTAAAGTTCCCTAAAACTGTAACTTTTCAAGTCTATTTTAAAAGAAGAAGTAGTAAAATATTTGGTTTAACCCCATTCCTAAATGGGATTTTAAAAAGTGTGAGAGCAAATTCTGACTTTGCTCCTCCAGTAATATTAGCACATTGCCACCATTTCTTCCTATGTCCTTTGGAAGCTGATCCTTGGAAGATGGCAAAAAAGCAACCACAAAAAAGTAGTCCAACTCTAGCACAGAACTTTTTAACAATGTGCTTTCTATTTCCGCTTCTTCAGTATGGCAAAGTTAAACAACCTGGTGTCTTCCAAATGTGGTCTAAAATTGGTAGAGTTCCTTGTTGTTACTCAGGGCTCATAATAATTGACATCCAAAATATTTGGAGGGCCCAGAGTGCTGAACCTAGTAATCAGACATACAGTTATCCCTGTGAAAAACTCTCATGCAGTTTATTATCTTATTATAATTAAAAAAAACCTTTATGAAATATACTCATCTGCTTAGCTATATGCATACATCAGTTTCCATATGTTGAAAAGAAACAAATAATTCTCCTTGAAGTTCAGCTAAAGATCCAGTGTAGTTTTGAACAATGCAGCAAAGCAGGTGGGTTTTCAAAAAAGAAAAATACTCACTTTCCACCATGCTGAATTTCTTGAAAATTTAATAGCTAACCCCAATATTCCTGGATATCAAGGAAAAATGCTTTTAGAATATTCTTTCCATTTTCACTGTCTTGATGAATTTATTAGCATTGATCAAACCCAGCATCATTTCACAAATTTAGGGGAACTTTTGAAGTCCATCCTTATTTGAAGGAAGCTTATTTGCCTTAATGACTCTTGGTACCACAATATAGTTGATACCCCTATATAGTAGTCATTGTTGCTAGGATTTGTGACCATAAAGTAAAACAAAAGCATGGTTGTTGCCAAATAGTAATAACATATTTTTTGGGGTAAGACTTTATGGATTAAGTTTTAACTCATCCCAAAGGCTGACTCAATTGCCACAAAGCATTTAGAATCTGAAAGTAATATTAAAAGTGGCTATTGTGTATATGTGTTGTGTGTGTGTACACACACATATACACATATAAACATATACATGTGCACACACAAGTGTGTGTGTATATATATGTGTGTATATATGTATGTTCCATGTTTTCCTGAAAGTAAGCCCTGCCCCAGAAATAAGCCCTAGCTTGATTTTTTTTGGGGTGGGCCTAATATAAGCCCTACCCCAAAAATAAGCAAGGCACACACCTAAAAACCAGGCTAGGTCAGAGGTGGGGGTATGTCCCACGTGCCTCGCACCCACTTACCTGGCAACCAGGCCTCTCCTCACTGGTCCATTTTTTCTGCAGTGTCCCCAGGCTGCATTTCGCAGTCAGAGGCCTTTCCGGAAGGCTACTGCCACCGAGAACTGAGTTATGGATTCAATCCATAGCTCAGTTCTGTATTAGGTTTTACCAAGGCTGTCATAATTATATTATAGTACCTTCAATATGAGAGCAGAGACAAAAAAAGTCAACTTATTTATCTGATAAACTATACTATGATTTACTAGCATAACAATTTCTATCTGCTGTGCGACCAATTGATACAAACCATTTAAAATTATATAAATCATTGGAAAAGAATTAACATTTCTCTCAGAACTCTCTCAGCCTATCATAATATTTTTTCTCTCTTAGAAAACCTGAAACTGAACAAATCATGACAAGAGCACTAATAATTCCTGCAAATTAGAAGAATATATTGGCTTAAATTGCCATGCTCGTTTTACCATAGCTGAAGTATGATAAAAGTACTTGAGTCTGATTCATATTTTAGATAATTCAAAATGATGTGAACTAAGTACACATTGATTCGAGGAAAGCCCAACTACAACAGCCTGAAAAATGCTCATTCCAACTTCAGGAGCACTAAAATTGCAGTCTCATGTACTTCCAGGGAGGAAGTCCCTCTTGTGAAAATATGCAATCTTCTCACATCTTCTGGGTTCTTCTTGAACTTCAGATGATCAGATATAGTTCATCTTGGTATCACCATTACAGAGCAGTCCAGCAGTTAGCCTAAAAACGTTTCAGGCCTTCTTTGTTGCAGAGCCCCTTTGAAATGCCATGGCTTTAGAACCACATCATGCCAGCCTAGTGTTAATTTTAGAAGTGCTAACAAAACCTATTTATTTGAGCAATCGTTTGAGTCTGGAATTAATTTAGCATCTGTAGCTCTTGAATAGATATTGGAAGCCTAATTTTTTTTATTTATTTTCACTATATTTAAACAAACAACAACCACATAGCTGGTGCTGCTTCCAGAGTTCATAAAACTACAGTAGTAACATAAGCATAGATACTAATCAAATAAATAAAATAAATTACATTGATTTCATTTTGAAAGAGTGAAGTATGTACGTGAAATTAATTGGACTCAAAATATATGATAGTAATCTGCCATGTCATTTCCTTAGCCAAAATGTTTGAAATGTAAAGCAAACAGCAAACAACAGTCAAAACCTAAGGCATATTATAGTGGCAAGTTTACTTATATTTTATGGTACAATTGTTAAGGTCAAATCTTGCTTGTGCAAATTATAAGGAACTTTTTTTTATAAGCAACTAAGCTTTCGATACAATATTGATGTAAAGTCTTTCTAGGGCAAAGATGAATTCTTGCATCTTCAAATGATTTAGGGATTTATTAATCATTTCAGTAAGATGAAATGATTAGGATGTGTGATGACAAATTTACATACTTGAGGATTTTTTTTTCCTCCTCCAAAGAAATAAGTCCCATTTCCCCTTCATCCCACCCCAAATATGGTATGGAGATTCTGACCTTATTTCTTCTTTAAAGAATTTCTTGCAAATTGATGTTCCAATGCAGGCATTGCATTTATCAAGTCCCAAAAAGTTCCGACCAAAAGTATAGCTGGACTTGACTCGGGGCCCTGAAGAGGGGGAAACTGTTGCTTCTAAGAACAGGCTGCAATTCACAGTGAAACCCAGAAGAGAGAGCAGGAATTTGGAGCCAAGGTGATACATCTTCTAGCATCTCTTAGGCCTACCTAAGTTCTAATATTCTCCGTTTTAACTGAAGAGCATTTACAAAAGAAGAGAAATTGGTCCAAGAGACCTGGAATGTTTTTCTCTTACCAACTAGTTGGTAGCTTTAATAGAAGGAGCATGAACTAGGGTGGGCACAAGGAAATACATGAGGATGCAGATAACATTTGTTGCTATAGTTACCTTTCCTCTCCTAGGAGTAGCTGTTGACCCACCCATCACAAAACACAGCATGCAAAAAAAGCTTTGCTCATCGTAATGTTCATGGGAGACAAATAAAGGATATCCTGTTGAAGGAATAGAAGTCATTCAAAGTGAAAACCTCAAAGTACGGCTTCAAATTCAGGCCACATTTATAGACAAGGCATGTAAAATAATGGAAAATTGCACTTCAGTTTTGCTCTGTTTTGTAAAATTCATGTTATAATTCAATTTCATTTCACTGGTATTAGTGTTTGCAATAATCTCAGAAAGTCTTTCTGTATACTTATGAGCTTCTGTGATTTAATAGATATATTTTTCCCATAGTGCTGAAAGGTTGTTATTTATTCTAAAAAACAATGCTTCCTCATTTCTCTCATTCTTGTTCCAGGAAACAAATACTGGAAGCAGTGGAGAAAAACTATTGGGGGAAAAACTCTGATTACACAAGAAATAAAAAAAAAGAAACAAGTTTAAATAGAACTTCAAGGGGAAAAACTTAGTTATGGTGACTTGCTATTTAATTCTTCAGGATGAAACATTAACTCATAATCATAATTATAATGGAACTAAATGATAGTGATTCTGAAACAAAATATACAAAGTTGAATGGATTCAATATGCAATGTGTAATGTGCAATGTTCTTTTGAGCTGGATAATCATCCAATTAAATGTGACAATTGCTTGAAGAAATTAAGTATCTGATGGAAGCCTAGTTTGATGATTGGTCAATCATTAACTAACACAGAGATTTATTAAATGAACTTTGAAAATAATTTTTCAGTAATATTTCCTTTTATTTCCCTGGAGAGAAAAAAAATACTTTTATTTTTTTTTCCTGGTTTCATTTTTCATAAATTAAACAAAACAAACAACAAAAAAGGGAAAATAAAAAAGGGAAAGAATACATACACATACATAAAATAAGCTTTATACCGAAATAAAAGTTGAAGTGAAAATATGTTTATAATTTTTAAAAAGATGAAAGTCAAAAAAAGGCAAAACATTTTAAGGAAAAAATTCGAGTAGCCCCCTTCTTTTCCTTTTCTTCCTTTTTTTTTTCCTTAATTGCTAATTTATACCAAAGAACTAATATTTTGTACTATGCTTTGGTCATCTGCGATTATTGCTATATATTGTTCAATTTGTTTGCTAAACAGTTTTTATTTTTCTACAAAAAAACATTCTAAATCTTTGGTTGTGACAACTCACTATGGCACAACTCACTGTGGGACAAGAGTTACACCAATATGAAAGAAATGGTGGAATACAATCATTAAAGAAAGGATGCAAAAGGAGGGGCAGAATGAAATGCGAATGGCAAAAATTAAAATAATTTCTACATTATTTTAATTAAATAACTTGAATTGTTAAATTGTCCTGCGGTGAGTTGGCCGTGGTGAGTTGGCTGTGGCAAATTGGCCGCAACAAGTTGTCCCATTCCATGTTGTATATGAGGGAATCATATCCTTCTGCTGTGAAAATATACTTTCAATTTTTCCATTGTCACGTATTCTCCAATTTTAGTCTCCCTTGTATTGTTGGCAAGGTTTCTCCTTTCCAGTGTTGTGCTGTATTGATTTTTGCTGCTGTCATTGTGAAGAGAATTTATATTTATATTCTCTGGGATCATATCTGCTATGCAGAATGCAGCCGCCCGAGCAGTATTGGGCCTACCTAGAAATGCCCACATTTCAACATCACTCTGCGAGCTGCATTGGCTGCCAATTGGTCTCCGAACGCAATTCAAAGTGTTGGTTATGACCTATAAAGCCCTACATGGCATCGGACCAGGTTACTTACGGGACCGTCTGCTGCCCCATGAAACCCAGCGACTGGTTAGGGCCCACAGAGTCGGCCTTCTCCAGGTCCTGTCAGCCAGTGTCGCCTGCCGGGGCCTAGGGGAAGAGCCTTCTCTGTTGCGGCCCCGGCCCTCTGGAATCAACTCCCCCCGGAGATCCGTATTTCCCCCACCCTCTCTGCCTTTCGCAAATTATTGAAGACCCATCTTTGCCGACAGGCCTGGGGCAGTTAACACCTTGCCCCAGCCAGTGTATGTATGTTTGTATGTCTGTCTTTGGATGATTGGTTTTTAATTAATGGGTTTTACAATGTATTTTAATACCAGATTTCTTCATGTTAGTATCCATGTTGTGAGCCGCCCTGAGTTCTTGGAGTAGGGCGGCATAGAAATCTAAATAAATAAATAAATAAATCTGCAATTTTAATTTTATTTTCAGGATTTTCTAGATGTTGGTGTGAAAAAAATACTACAGTGTTTTCCTGAAAATAAGTCCCACCCCCTCCAAAAAGACCTAATTAGGACCCTGCCTACTCCATCCCACCTCGCTGCCATAATGGGGATGGAGGTTGCGTGGCACATTGTGCCACTGCCATTAGCACGAGGCAAGGCAGGTGGGGGAGGGGGTGGAGCTGCCCCATGCAACCCGCACCCGCTTCCTTCAACTCCCCCGCCCAGCCAGGCCACTCCTTATTTGGCGACTTTCTTTTCATTCCCTTCTGGAGCCAGACTGCCATACTACGGAGGATGGGCAGGATAAGCCTGGTCCCCCCTGCCATTTCAGAGCTGGGGGAAGTGACGGCAAAAGGCTCCGCTGTGCACCACTAGAGGGTCTTTCTTTGCACTTTGCCCCAGACATCACCTGCCCAGCAGCAGCTGCCACCTCCTTCTCCTCTACCAACTCTCCTGTAGCTTGTGTCATGACCGGGTGGCACAAGCCTCCCCCGCTGCCTCCCTCTACCAACCCTCCATCACCCCCACTGGAGAGAATGGAGAACAGGGAGTGGAGTGGCTCTGTGCAGCGATGCAGAGCAGAGAAGAGCACTTGCTTGCCGCCCTGCATCACCCTTTATCTCTCTTCTCTGTTCTGGTAATGGCAGCCCCTTTTCCTGCTGCTTCTCCTCCTGGTGCAGCTGTAGAGTTTGACACACCATCGACAAACTCTGGTGCACCACCCACCTCCCTCTTTCCAAAAGGAAAAAAATTCTTCTCTAACCTGCTTTCCAGCTCTGGTGTGTTTGTCTCCTGCTACAGGCAAACGGAGTTTGTGGGACTAAAAAAAGCTCAGTCAGACCTTCCAACTTCTCGCAAGATCTTTTTTTTCCTCCACCAGAAGTTGGAAGATTGAAGCACTTCACTGTGCCCCAATCCATGGCGGGTCCTTCACGATTGCCTAATTAAGGAAGATCATGCGGCCATGCACGTTCCTTTGGGGTGAAGCGACCAAGACAAAAGGCTGCCTCCCCTTTTTATTACCTTTCATAGTGGGCGGCTGAACTTTTTTTAGTCCCGCAAACTCCATTTCCCTGCAGCAGGAGAGAAATGCACTTTTGCTTTTGGGAGGAGGGAGGAGCTGGGCGGTGTTACTAAAGCTCACTAATATGCATACAAGTAGTCCTTGACTTACAATCATTTGTTTAATGACTGTTCAGAGTTACAACAGCACTGAAAAAAATGACTTATGACCATTTTTCACACAACCATTGCAGCATCCCCACTGTCACGTGATCAAAATTTGGATACTTGGCAACTGGCATGTATTTATGATGGTTGCAGTGTCTTGGGGTCATGTGATCATCTTTTGTGACTTTCTGACAAGCAAAGTCAAGGGGGAAGCCAGATGGGTGCTAACAGGCTCAGACTCAATCCCGACAAGACGGAGTGGCTGTGAGTTCTGCCTCCCAAGGACAATTCCATCTGTCCATCCATTACCCTGGGCGGGGAAGTTTTGTCCCCGTCGGAAAGGGTTCGCAACTTGGGTGTCCTCCTCGATCCACAGCTAAGTTTAGAATACCATCTTTCGACTGTGGTGAGGGGGGCATTCGCCCTGGTTTGCCTGGTGTGTCAGTTGCGGCCCTATTTGGACCAGGAATCACTCCTCACAGTCACCCATGCCCTTGTCACCTCGAGACTCGACTACTGTAATGCTCTCTACATGGGGCAACCTTTGAAGAATGTCCGGAGACTGCAGGTGGTTCAGAATGCGGCCGCGCGAGCTGTCTTGGGTCTCCCAAGACATGCTCATGTCACTCCAGCCCTCCGTGAGCTGCACTGGCTGCCAATTGGTCTCCGAACACAATTCAAAGTGTTGGTTATGACCTATAAAGCCCTATATGGCAATGGGCCAGGATACTTAGAAATTAAATTAATAATAATAATAATAATAATAATAATAATAATAATAATAATAATAATAATAATAATAATAATAATAATAATACTTGCGGGACCATCTTCTGCATCATGAATCCCAGTGACCGGTTAGGGCACATAGGGTTGGCCTCCTACGGGTCCCGTCTGTTGGACAATGCCGTCTGGCGGGACCTAGGGCTAGGGCCTTCTCTGTTGCTGCCCCAGCCCTCTGGAATCAACTTCCCTCAGAGGTTCGTACTGCTCCTTCCCTCCTAGCTTTCCGAAAACTTTTAAAAACATATCTATGCAGACAGGCTTGAGGCTTGTGAGCTGCGCTCTGCCCCTGGGCCTTTGATTGGGACTGTATGTTGTATGAGTAGGTATAGTTTTATTGTTTTTTATATTGTATATTATTATTTTAACTAATTTATATTTTGTACTTGTATTATTTGCTGTGAGCCGCCCTGAGTCTGAGGAGAAGGGCGGCATATAAGTCAAAATAAAGTAAAGTAAAGTAAAGATTCACCTAATAATCATGTTACTACCTTAACAACTGCAGTGATTCACTTAACAACTGTGGCGAGAAAGGTCGTAAAATGGGGCAAAACTTTCTTGCTTAGCAATGGAAATTCTGGGTTCAGTTGTGATTGTAGGTTGAGTACTATCTGTATAGAGATGAAAATAATATATAAAATGACATAAATTAGGGAATGCATTTGCAGAAGAATTTATTTTATAAACACACATAGAGACACAAACACATAAATGCATACATTTAGAGAAATATGGACCAACATTCAGTATTTTAATATTTTAGGGAATTCATAACCTAGAAAGCAATGATTTCCTATTTATTGCATTCCTGATAAAAATGAAAAAAAAAATTCCTGAATTTTGCCTCAGAATTTAGTCTTTTGCCAAATCCCAAACTCCTGCCTCTTTGACATGTCACCTAACATTGTATTTCACAGTTTGTGAGGTCATTTTCTATAACATGCAAGATTCTTAGGACTCTGTAATTAGCATATATAATAATCTCAATCAGGTGGAAATAAAAACAGTTAAAATAAAGGGCTTGTTGACAGAAGCAATCTAACATCATTTTCCAAAGAGAGATTTTTCTCTTTATTATTTGCATATAATTCTACAAGGCTGTCCCAATTGCTTGGCAGTAAATTTGAAATAAATCAATTTCCAAACAAATCGGGGGTGGAGGGGGGGAGGCGAGAAGGACGATTCCTTCTTTCCTTCCTTCCATTGTATTTTAACAGTGTATTTTTAACAGTAATATTCAATATTAACAATAAATATTTTTCCTACCCCTTCATATCATGGCAGCTTTTATGTCAGATTGTTTGCCCATGTCTATGTGCTTTTAACAACGGCCAAAACTTCACTAAGATAACATACTTTTGGATGCCTCTATACCAGCCTTGGGAGAACAGCTGTTACTAATAAGAGTTAGCAGATTAAAAAAAAACATCTTTTCCTTAGGAAACATTTTGTACAAATGTTGACAGTGTTTATTTTCCTCCACAAACATTTTCAGGAAGTGTTATCTATGTTACAGAAAATTATTATAGGGATTGTTTATGTGTGACTAGCTTTGTGGGGATAGGGGTGGGAGAGTGGAAGAATTTTCCTCTGGTTTATAATTTGCTGAGGTTTAATTTGGTGCTCCTTACCTGATATAAAACAAATCCTATAAATGTTGCTTTTATGTAATGTCAAGGCTATTAATATCAAAATGTTGGTTGTACTCTGTGCTTGGAAAAGCAAGGGCAGGAGGAGGGCAAGGAAGAGGGAGCCAATGCAGGGGAAAGAGAGTCTTTTCACACTTAGCAACTGGAAAGAGGGAAGGAGAATGGTAAGGATGACTCTGGACATCAGAAGTTATTGGTCAAATCACTGACTGCAGAGGGAAGCCATAATAAAAGAAATTCATTAAAGTATCCACAAGGTCTATTATCTTAAAATCAAACTGCAGGTTCATAGAATCATATCCAGGCTGGATCTCCCTCTGACAAGCTTCCACCCATTGCTTCTTGTCCTATAAATAAATCGATACTCTCTCTACCCTGTGGCAGCCCTTCCAGTATTGGAAGATTACTATTAGGTCTCCCCTAAGCCTTTTCTTTGTTAAGCTAAACATGGCTACCTCCTTTAGCTAAGTTTCCTGACTCTTCTCCCATTGATTCCCCTCCACCACCATGGAAGGTCAAGTGGGGCCCTGCTAAAAAAGTTCTTCTGTTTAGTTGGGAGCAAGTCTCCTTTCATCTCTATCAGGCCCTTCCATCTGAATGTCCTGTTCTGCAACATCCCACATCCCTTCTCCTCCTCCCAGAGGATCTGATCTTCTCTAAGTTAATCTACACATTTATTTTTGGAAACGCAATAGACTAGGTGGTGACCAGAAGACAATTTGCATTGCTCATAGGACAGTGCTCCATAAATTAGCAAGTGGCATCTTAATATTTCTTATCACTTAATGTACATAATCACCAAATCTGTTTACTAGAAAGTTCTTTTTGATGGTGTTTGTAACAGGATATCTTGTTATAGTGAACATTTAACAACTTGAATAGTAATAGAAATTACTATTCATTCAATGAAATACTTCTCTTCAGTAGATTGTACCTCAAGATGGCAGTCTTGAACTATCATCTTTTCCATGGATGTTGATTAAAAATTACTCATAGCAGGAAACTTTCAAAAAACAGAAAACAGGATATCTTGGGGAGGTCTAACTTAAGCAGGAACAACTGCAGCAGTGTTCAAACAGTACAACCACATCAGACGCCAATAGCATGACTTACTGATATTTATATGCTGAGGATTAGTCTTCTTCCAAATTCTAGCTGAAACCACTCATTACTATTGAAATTACTGTTCTTCTAAGCTGAATGCAGTTTAGCTCACCACTGTAACAAATGGAAATTCTTTCATCTTGCCTCTGAACTTTGTAGCCTCAAATTTTAATTATGAAAGTCCTCATCTGATATAAAAGAAGCCCATCTTTATTATTATTTTTCTTTCCAACGTCTGTTGTTTCTTTTTTCTGGATTCACATTATAGTGAGCTGTGGTTGCTCCCATTGCTAAGCTATGCACAGCAAATGAGGGAATTGCACAGCAATACATTGTAATTTCTTGCGAGTGTATTTTGGAATATTATTTACTCTACATATGGGTTTTTTTCTTTTATGGCAATATACCTTTCGTATTTCAGGGAGCGAGTTCCAAATTCCAAGTATTACCTCTACTAAGTTTATGGAAAAGAGGGAGATAGAAAAACTGTCAACAAATGGGAGAGGAGACAAAAGTCTCTTTAAGTCTGAATATTCTTTCTTCTTCTATACTTCATCTTCCTTTTCTCTTGTTACAATTTCAGTAGAGGAATCATCTCAGAACGTGGAACACAGAACTCAAAACCAGATTACTCAACAATTTAATCTGAGCTCATATTTGGTTGGCCCCAACTTGGCTCACCTTTCAAAAAGCATTGAAGTTTGGCTGTTTCCATAGACCTCAGGACTGGGAGGGCAATGCAGCCCCATTCCTGGTAAAAGGTGTCTTAGGGAGCTTTTTTGTGATATAGTTAGCTTTGAAATGTATGTTTTATATTGTATTGCATTGTACTGGTGTTGTACTATTTTTTTAAATTTTTGTCAGTTACTCAACTTCACTTTTGTTAAATGGGTACCATAAAAATCAATTTAAATAAATAAATAAATCTCAACTTCCAAAATCAAGACAGCATTTAGGTAGCAGCAAAGAGTTTGAATTTTCTATAGGTTTCTGTATCTTTCACTTCGTGATGAGTTTTATAATCAAATCTGTAACATGGCATGCAAGGTACAGGGTAAAGGTTTTGAGGCTCTGCATCTGGAGTAATTTCAACTGACTGCAGAAAATGGGCCTTTATAAGTAAGAATTATGTTCCATGGTACTAAATAATAATAATAACAACAACAACAACAACAACAACAATAACAACAACAACAATGACGATGATGATGTTGGAAGGAACCTTGGAGGCCATCTAGTCCAACTCCCTGCTCAGGCAGGAAAGCCTATACCATTTCAGACAAATGGCTGTCCAGTCTCTTCTTAAAAACTTCCAGTGTTGGAGCATTCACCGCTTCTGGAGGCAGGTTGCTTCTCTCCTTGATTAGTTTCCATCAGGCGCTTTGGAAAATAGCTTGACTCCCTCTTCTTTTGTGTCAGCCCCTGAGATATTGGAACACTGCTATCATGTCCCCCCTCGTCCTTCTCTTCATTAAACTAGACATACCCAATTCCAGCAACCATTCCTTATATGTTTTAGCCTCCAGTCCCCTAATCATCTTTGTTGCTCTTCTCTGTACTCTTTCTAGAGTCTCAGCATCTTTTTTACATTGTGGTGACCAAAACTGGATGCAGTATTCCAAGTGTGGCCTTACCAAGGCATTGTAAAGTGGTATTAATATTTCATGTGATCTTGATTCTATCCCTCTGTTAATGCAACCTAGCACTGTGTTGGCTTTTTTGGCAGCTGCAGCACACGGCTGGCTCATATTTAAATGATTGCCCACTAGGACTCCGAGATCCCTCTCACAGTTACTACTATTGAACAAGGTACCCCCTATACTATACCTGTACATTTGGTTTTTCTTGCCTAAATATAGAACCTTACTTTTTTCACCACTGAATTTCATTTTGTTAGATAGCGCCCAGTGTTCAAGTCTGTCCAGATCCTCCTGTATCCTAAGCCTGTCTTCTGGAGTGTTGGCTATTCCTGCCAGCTTGGTGTTGTCTGCAAATTTGGTGAGTTCCCCATCTATCCCCTTGCTAAAATAGCAAGAACAGACATTATCAATAACTGTGAAGTTTCAAGAGTAGAAGATACCTTTCCAAAAATGTTTGGTTAATTTGGAAACATTTTAAGAGACATTCTTACTGCTTTTATTGCTCATTGTTGGTTTTTTGCTTATGATTTCTTTGGATGTTTTTTATGTGTTGCATTTGGTTTCATTTACTATTCTCTATCTTAGGAGTCATTGTAATCAAAGATAAGTTATATTAAAAAATATTTTATTTAAAGTTTACTTATATTTTCTAAGTAATCACAACATCCCTTTAATGCAAGCCTTTGTTAATTCAATTTTATTGATACACTACTTGATGAAAACTAATAAAAAAACACCTTATGAGGTTACAGTATATGTGGAATTGGAATCATATCTACCATAATACATCACAATATTTTTCAGTGCAGTATAATCTTCTTTACTATATAAATTAGTATGAAAAAACAACAGCATAAGGAACAATCATAATCTGTGCTGTTTATAAAAATTGCCTGACTTATTGAAATCTTACTGTTTCTCCCAGTTAGTGGGTCTAAAATTATTAATTTGTCCTATACTCTATCAAGTGAAGGGCTTGATTTTTGCATATGTGCAAGAAACTAATTCAAAGGAAATTTATTTGCCTCTATGCATAAACTATAAGAAACATTTTTGAGTAAAATCTGAAAACCTGAGCTCAGACAAATTTATTTTGTTTAGGTTTTCCCCCCCGAAATCAGTCCTTCCATGTATATGATTCTGTCTCTAATTCTTTCAGGTTTTCCGTTAACATTATAATTAAAGGAAGACATGAGAAAATTAAAACACATGTGTGTGGCCAATGTCCATATGTATTATGATGGGGTTTCATAACTTTGCTGTTGTACTCTTCAGCGTATTGCATAATGGACAAATCAAACCACACAACGTTTGCAGTGGGGTCTCCTAACGTGACTTCTAACATGCACTGGCTGATGACTATTTCTACATGCATTGTAGTGAATACTGTTCTCCAGCTGTGAAGATGCAAGTGTGATGGTGCCCAGATTGTGGTTTCCAATTCCTGAAATTACCTGGGTTGACATGTCATGTTGGACGACACCACCTATTGTATTTACTACAATGTATAAATAAAATGGTTTGACATTTGATGTTGGTTTTTTTTATGCCAAATGGGAACTTTTTAATATTTTGTTAGTTAGGAATTGCCATCTTCATAGGTAAGTTTGGGAGCTTCAGTACTGATATTTATATTGGCATTCAGAAAAAAAAGTGAATGAGGGCACATAAAAATCTACATTTCTTTTTAGTTTAATTTAATTGAACGGAGCCATATTTATATACTGATTTTATTGCTTTATTTTTAGATGTCACTCCTAATATATATGCATCATTTAGGATGATATTTATTTAACTAAATCGACTAAAAAGTACCTTTACTCTGCATGTAGTTAATTTTCTCTCTTGATAACATTAATAATTGGTTAGTCATTTGGGGGGACATTCTATGACTCATACACAACACTCTCAGGAGCCACATGTATAACCTTGGCACCATGGTTAACAGGTTTTATCCTGCACCTGAATATATTTCTGTTGTTGTTTATCACCTTAGATTTATACAAGGAACTATACAAATGAGTTTTTTTTAAAAAAAATTCTGCAGGAGAAAAAAAAACCATTCTCACCAGGTAATATGCCTTTGGAGCACAAGCACCTTGGAAGATGCAGTATTATGGCTCTTTTAGAAGATTTAATAGGGAGACCCTTATACCATTTGCTATAAAAAAAAGAGCAACTTATAGGCAACCAGTTGCCTAATTAGAATAGAGTAGAACAAGACAATGTTTCACTAAAGTCTATCCTTATGCAAACCATAGTATTGCATAACAGTAAGTTTCATTATGATGGCAAGGAACATCTGCTGCACTCTTCCTGGGTTAGAATTTGAAGTTGTTACATTTTCAAATGAACAAAATCTGTGTGTTCTGATGGTATCATCTTGATAGTATAGTAGTTAATGTGATTGATGAGGACAAGGAAATCCATTTTAAATTCTTCAAATCCGCCACAATTTTCACTGGACAATTAGGGGATTTTCAGCATCTGTGACCCTAATTTACTTTACAGCAAAAATGGTTGTATGTGCATAGTTATGCACTTGTATGTCTGTCCCTGTGAAAGAAAAGTCATGAGAATTGGATAATGGAAACAGTAGAATAACAACATAATAATTAAGTAAGCCCACAAGTTATGCCATTCTATCAGCCACAATGACATTTAATAAGGAACAAAACAAATGACATGAAAGCAATGAACTCATATTCTCAGGGAGAACGAATGAGAAGCTAAAAGTACAAATAATTAATTTAAGCTGATAGAATTAGTGTTTTCTGTCTCTCTACATTCAGCTTCAACCATTTCAATAAAATGGAATATTTCTTTTTATTTGTTTGGTTGTCATAGCTTAAATTATCTAAGTGATGAACCAGATGGACCTGTCAAGAGAAGATTTAGAATATGGAGATTCCTTTCACATCTTGTAGCTTTCCCGAAAACCATTAAAGCGTTTTGTTAATAGTTGTTTTTTGCTGCTTTTTATTGGAAGAGTGGCTGACCCTTATGGTCCAAACAAGCATACCAAGGACAAGATCATTTGAAGCCCGAAATGAAAGAAAGTGAAGGAAAAACCTTGATTTTTCTTGTTTTGCAGAGAGAGGTACATTCAGGGCCTGCAACTCTTACCTGTCATGTGATAAAGTTCATAAACGGCCCCCAATAGACTTTAAAATCTGATTTCCTTAATCAGCATATGCTTGATGATTTTTATTTTAGTGAAACTCAAAATAAAATATAAGATACATAGGAACTTAGCTAAATATGCCTCTCTCATTTTGGCCCAGATGAAACCATCACAAGGATCTTTAGCCACAATCTCACTAAAGAGAGAATAAATATTGAGTAGTCTGATCCAAGTGCCATGAATGTGCTTGAAATGAGATCCAGAAACCATAGGACTTTAGAAAATAAATGTTGTTTTTCATTTGGAATTTTTCTATTGCACCCTAGAATATATTTTCTTGCTTTCTTCTTTAATTATGGAGGAGAGATTATTATTTCTGAAACACAGTTTGAGTTCTTTGATGATAGCAGGATTTGAAAGAATTTCAGCTGAAAGCTGCTATAACAATATATGAAAATCAGTTACTATTTATCAGTGCTTTTTTTGTAAAAAAAAAAAAAAAAAAAGGTGCCGGAACTCACACACGTCATACAACCCTCCTTGCCTACCCTACAAGATTCCATCCAAAAAAGGTGCCGGAACTCCGTTCTGGGTGTTCTATGAGAAAAAAAGCCCTGCTATTTAGTACCTTGGATATGCAGTCACAATTAAATCTTAGGTCAGCATCAACAGCTAGTTAATCTAAACAGGAAAAGGAATCTCCCCCCCCCCAAGTCACTACACTATATCTCCCAGCACCCTTCACCAATGGCTGGGCAGCTAGAAATTACGGTTCACCAACAATGGGACAATCAAGGTTAACCTCTTCTTGCCTAATGGTTAGTGATCTTTACAACAATTTCTAACTAAAATCTTTGTCCCCATATTCATGTAAATTAACAAAATATTAATATCTCTGTCCAAAACAATTCATCTCCTCACAAGTTTAGATGTGTGCAATGGAAGTCTGAAAATATGGTGAATCTTATGTACCTTCCCTACTGAATTATTGGCTGGTAAAAAACAACAACAGAGGGCTGAGAGAAATCAAAATAAACAACATTATTCTTGTCTATCATCTATAATCACTGGTTGATTACTATGACCACTAGTAACAAAAATGACAACTTGTACACCAGTATGATTTTTGTTTGCTGAGAGGGGAAATGAACCTGTTACACTGTCAATACTAACAATTTATGTGGTTCCCTAGGATTAAAAATATTGCACACTTCTGACGTTTGTCCTCTATTCTACTTCACCAGGGATAAACTCAGAAGAAAAATGTAGACCTGCGATGATTTCCATAAAGGCCTGAATTGCAGGAAAATCCCTCTTTAGATTTCCAGAACTGTAACTTGATGCTGAAGATAGAGATGAGCAGAAACCAAATGAACTCTAGCTGGAAATGGTGAAAGCCAAACATAGATACCAGTTTTCCAAGTAAGAAACAATAAATTCAGATATATCTAACGATAATTAGAAGTGGCATGGGATATTTGAATAATTCAGGCATCTTCAGGAATCCTCACATTTGAATGTTCATCTATTCCTGTTTGCCACATGTCCCTTTCAAATGTCAAGTAGAGTAATAATCAATTCATAAGCAAACCTATTGATCTAGTGCTTTCATCATTTGTAGTTCTTTAAAGCAATAATAATGTATATCATTGTGATAGTACATACTGTTCTTTATTTCTCTCTGCACTTGCTCAAAACCTTCCCATGAGAGGCATAAAGATATTGCACACAAGTAAGCATTATCCTTAAAACACAACTATGACTATTTTCTTCTTTCCAATTATTGCAGCACAAAATCATAACAGTCATCCCAAATGTTTGATAATTAGAAGCTAAGAAAAAAAGAATTTAGATAGCAATTAGCTACACACTGTAATTACCGGTAACATATTACTAACTAGCAATCCATCTGCCAAAATATAGGAATTTTAGTTTGCTATTTTTATTCTCAGCATAGCACCTACTCTAATCTCAAAAGTGTTCATTTTCGTATCAATATGTGAATATGAAAATGGAACAATTCATTTCATAAATACGTCCTAGAGATTTTTCCTACCAGCACAGGGATGCTCCAACAATCTTTTTTCCCCCTTCTGTGTCTTTATAATGTTGTCTCCATCTTCTTTCCAATCTATCTTGGAGGGCAATTCAAATTCACCAGAGGTGGGATCTCTGAGATTCTCAGCTCTTCTAGAATGAAAATAGCTAAGCAACAGATTTAGCAAGGCTAACACCTAGGGCACTGTATTGTGTTAATGATAGTGTCAGTGACCCTTAGGTGATGGAATCAGCTAGTCAATGAATTACGATTTTAAGTTGATTCAGACACCGTCACTATTACCCTATTGCTGGTCTCAGGACCATTTAGCTTGGGGCTGTGGGAGAGTATAATTCTTCTTCCTGTTGTATCCTGCAGCATCCCCAGTGCCTGTCAGCTGTTACAGTAGTTGGCTCATAACATTTTCAAAGTGAGGTCTCCAAGATGCAAGATGTTCTCAGAGACCTGGAAGTATAGAGAAAAAGACCACTTTGAAAGATGTGGCTATTGTTACTGGTCAAACTGGCATATCTTTGGAGGACTCTGCCCACAGATTGATAACCACAGGAATCAACTGATTATGCTGATAATTGGTCAGTGGAGCATGTTGGATTAAAATCTACAACCAAAAATGGATTGGACTAAGAAGGAAAAGTGTATTTTAACATAAGAACAATTAAGGTTTGTTTAAGTCTACCCCAACCATGGGCTGTAGATTATGAAGACAGGGCAGAAAAAATGTGTCATGTTTGTGCTGAAGACAAGATCAAAAGCTGCTATATAAAATCCCATAATAACTCCAAAAGCAAAGAAAGCTTTTGAATTTTTTTTTTAAAAAAACCACTTTGAAAATATCCAGGATATCTAGATAAAACCAGGAGAAAACTGGAATATATGGAATTGGAAGTAACAGTGTTCTAGTAGCTGAAACCATTTTTTAAAAAAAAGTTTGAGAAGATCTAAACCATATACAGTAAAAGTTCAGAGATAAGGAGGAACCTAATAGTAAGAACTTTGCACGTTCTGAAGGTGTAAATGCTGTAAATGAAGAAATAAAATGCTGTAAATGAAGAAATAAAAACGTTCCATTGTGTGATTTTCTCTAGGTTTCCTGTTTAACTATTAGGACATTAATAATATTTATGCCCTATAGACTAGGAATGCTTTCACCTCCTGACCTGTGATAGGTATTGAAAACCTTGTCTGGCTATCAGTGAGCTTCTTGGTACCGTGACAACTATGACTTAAAATAATAATAATAAAAAAAGTATAAACAGCCGAAATTCAGGGTCTGGAGTTCTAATCTCAGATATGAAGAAAATAGTTGGGGGAGTAGATGGTGTCTTCTAAAAAGCAGAAAATGTGTTATATTGGACAATCAACAGGTAAAGTGATGAACCTGGAACACTAAACAGTACTACATACTGTAGTACATAGTACTGGATTTATGAATCCATAAATTGGATCTATGCACCATATTTTCTCTTCCATTATTTCCATACTGATATGATTAATTCCATCCTAAATTGTACTATTTATTTTGTGACTTCTAGACATAACATTAAATTTTTAAATATCATACATTTAATTTAATAGAAAACATTTAATATCTGTATGTGTGTATAGAAACAATTATAACGGAAATTTGATATAAACATTTCAAAAGCATGAAAATGTTTCCCCTTATTAAACCTGAAGGTTGTATTGAATAGACATATACGAAGCATATTACAGTACTTTATCTTTTGATCTCTTATGAGAGAATTGCGATCCTTTCTTCACTGGTTACTTATTTGGGATCCAACCACCATTGTAACCCATAAACCCTCAATTTAACAGATTTTGATTTTCATGGTATGTTCTACACATGTTCTACACCATATGCATGTGCAAAATTCTATTTGTCATTTTATGCATGCATAAATTACATAAAACTTAATACATTTTGATATTCTACCATTCATTTTGTAAAAATTGTGTTGCTCATGAAATAATCTTCTATGCTGATATTTTATTGCTAGATCAGAAACTATATCTGCAGATTACATATATACTGATATGAATACGTCAGTGTATAGTGTATAAATGCATTGCTCCAGCTACAGGGCCTGCACGCATTTGCACTAAGTTGTCTGTCTAAGCCAGTTCAAAAATCACCCCAAATCAGTTTGAATAGTAGTAGTGCTCTTCTGGAACTGTGAAGTATTTAGAGACATCTATTGGTTAAAGCAAGTATTACATGAATTTCCAACAGCAAGAGATAAAAGACAGGTAGATCTTACCTTTTTTGATCGGAAAAATTGTGAAAACAAGAATACAGAAAGCTTCATCATGTTAAAATTGAAAGGTTGATAACTTGGTCTATGATTCTGGTATCTTTGCAGACTCAAGCCCAATAGCCTAACAAATTCTATCAAGGCTTAAATTTGCAGTACCAAATTATTTGCAGTACCAAATTTTACTATTAAATGAAGTGGTTCGCACTGTTCTTCAGTCATCATTCGCTTTGATTGATGCTCAGTACTCTGTACATTTTACAAATAATGACTAGATTTCACTGGTTTGCAGTCATGTTGGCACTTGTGTCAGTTTGCAATCTATATTTAAAAATCACAGGATTTGTATAATTTTGAATGCTCATAATAAATGCATGACCAATTTTTAGACTCTCTCCCCTCACCCCATGGACCAATGCAACAACTAAGATTGGTTTTTATGAGATTATAATGTGCTTTCCATTGAATTACATGTATAAGAGTTATCTTATATATTTAAAAAGATAAAAAAAAGAATGTCAGATATTATAAATGGCGAAGTGTGTTTAAATTCTGCCGAAGGTTGAAAACAAAAAAGTGCTTTCTGGCATATATCCTTTCGTCTCCTCTTATGTGCTTGCTGACAAATGAACCCAATAAATGTCAATTCAAGGGATACTCTTGCTCAGAGAAAGGTTTTTTTCTCTTCATGCAAGGTTAAACGAAATGCAAAAGCCACCCCTATTTTCTTTTATGCTGTTTTCCTTTTAATTTTTGACCTTCTTTGTGAACCATTTTTTCTTACTGTTGAAAAAGCATTTGAACATTTGGCATTTTCAGGGGACAACAGTAGAGTGAAGGTGGCTCATAATGTCTAACTTTTCTTCTGCTCATGTGTTCTCCTTCCCAAATGCCCTTTCCCCTACATTCTTTCCACACAGAATCCAAGATTAGAAGGATATGGGGAGGTAGTATGTTTCAAAGAGGGAGTAACAATCTAGGCAATATCAGAAGTTTTCACTGATTTGCTATTAATTTGTCAAACCTCACATTGTTCTCAATGAGAGTCTCAGTACATTTAATGTATGATACCATGTTTGAAATGGTCTACTTATTTTGCTGCTAAGGATACAGGAAGTTGTTGAAGGGGCTGAGAGTTGAATATCCTTATAAGAAATTGAGCGTCCTTAAACATAAGAACATCTGAAAATTTGATTTTCCAGCATATCATCTCCCATAAAAATAACACATAATTGCAGTTGAAGATGCTGTCCTTGCTTTATTCTCAAATACCTTGTCTCTGTCTCAATCTCTGTACACAAACATTTTATTAAATCTTTTCTCAAGTTTCAGGAAGGGTATGGTTATATGTCTGAGTCCAGACTCAAAATTAGCCACTATTATTTTTCAAATCTTTTTTTTCCAAGTCCATATCCAGTAATCCTAAGAGAAAAGCTTCAGGTTTCAACTTTATGTTTGTTTTAAGGATCTAACCCTAATCCTAACATGGATCTGGCCCCAGAGATTAAAGAAAGTATCTTCTTTAGAATTACATTCTGTGGGAAGTCAGCCCCCACCCCCGCAGAAGGAAATATTAAAAAGGCAGAATATTATATTTCCTCAAAGGATCTTAAAAAGGCAGAAAAGCATGCCCAGTTTTCTGGGGTTGTATTTTTTAATGATTTTTTAGATTTGGACTTAGTTTTGAAGTATTGTTTTGTTTATGTTGTAAGCCGCTCCGAGTCTTTGGAGAGGAGCGGCATATAAGTCCGAAAAATTAAATTAAATTAAATTAATAGCCCCAAGTCTCCCTCCCCCAAGCAGAAATCAGCTCTGTAGAAATAATCCTTTCAGAAAGACTGGCACAATAATCCTTTCAGAAAGACTGGTACCAGGAATCTTAGAGCTGATGGGATTAGAAAGACAAAGATCCCTAGAACTAACAACCCCTCACCCAAAAAAATCCAACACAGACATAGCCATCAGCTACAGCCCCAGGGAAGCAGGATATGCCCTTTAGGACATAATAGGATTAACCCACCACCATCAGAATATCAGAAAGGCACACTGAACCTCAGGTCAAAGTTCATATCACAGGAACAATTCCAAACACAAAAGCCCAAGAAGGTATAAAAATCCAGCACTCTCTGCTCCATGTGGTCATCTTTCCCAGAGCCATGTTTCTGTCTGGCTCTGCTCTTCAATAAACTACAACTTTCTTTCTAAAGCAGTCTCCATTTTGTTTATTCCCAGCTTGGACTGATAAAAGATTTTTCTTTCAACAATTCCCAACAGACATTTGAGACAACTTTGTATATCAAATTATCTTTATCAGGGTTAGGTAACAATGCGTCATTTCATAAAAAAAATTCTTTCTAATTATAATTCAGTGGAAACCATCTGACCACCTATTCTTGCCTAACTTAAAATCCCTTTTTGTAGGTTACAATAGTCAAGAGGCAGGGAGCTAATAGCTACAAAACTGCAAGAGTCTGTCTCAGAAGGATACGGGCAACCTTACAGTACATTTTGGGAATAAACACAGCATATGCAGAATTAGGATAGTATCATTTCTTATGAATTAAAGCAACTTTTACAACAATATTGTTTCTGATAAAGGGATTTAAATGGAGTATATATCATTTTTACTCAGCACTAGGAAAAAGCCATGCTGTATTAGTGAGCAAATCGGAGTGAACAGGAAATGGTGGTAAGGGAATGTCTTTGCTCTCCAATAAACTTGCTGTCCTGAGGTGGTACTTACTGTTTTCAGTGCTATTTCTACTTCAAAGATTATCCATGGAAGCTGGTGGCCCATTTTTCTTTTGCCTTATGCAACAGAATACTTGGACCAACCCAGGAAAATAAGATGTGCCAAGGTTCAAAGACTGTCTTTGAAGTGTTTCATTATCTTTGTTGGTGTGTGTACACATGCTCACGTACTTTGGTTTGCGTAGGAGTATTTATTGGAATTAAAACTTGATTTTGCAATTAATATTTGGTCATTTCAGTGAAGTTCACAGTGGAATCTGAAATAATGTGAGTTTAATAGTTGTTTATTTTGCAGTATATGTATAATAGTTGAAATGTTGTTATTGATTGTATGAACAATTGTACTCATTGTTTTTATAAACTGTTATTCTTTGCTGCATTTTTGTCTTTTTTCTTGAGCATGTTTGGTGCTTTTATGCAAATTGAAATGAAAAATGAAAAATATTAATAGTATGTCATATGGCTGTCCTACTTACTCATGGCCCAAATGAAACTGTATCTGTTCCTCAGATAAAGCTGGAATACAAGTGGGTCAGGCCCAGTGGTGGGATTCAGCCAGTTCGCACCACTTTGGTAGTACCAGTAGCTAATTTTATGTTGCCCAGGCACAGAATGGACTTCTGGAAGCAGCATCCACACAGAGAACTGGTTGTTCACATATTTGAATCCCACCACTGGTTAGGCCTCAGGCAGTGATCCCAAACATGGAAGAAATTGACAAGAAAATAGATGAAGAACAAATTCAGTATTTTGGTTGGTCATCCAGAAATCATTAGAGATATAGGGTAAAAAACAGCAACACCAAAGATTAGAACATTTTAATAAGATAATTATTTAAATTGAGAAAACATTTTAGCATAATTAAGATGGCTGAGTACACAATGTTTGCTCTTGAATTTAAGGTACTATTTTTATTGTATTCTGGGAATGATCATAGTAATAGTAAGTCTAGCCAGAGCTACTGAAATCCAAAAATAGTACAGCATGATTGATAGAGATTTGGGCTCTAGTTGCATTGATTAAGATGACCAACTGTCCTCCTTTAGGGAGGACAGTCCTCCTTTTGTGAGTTCTGTCCTCCCTCGAAAAGTGTCCTCCTACATGTCCTCCTTTTAAATATTTGAAGACTAATCTGCAGGGCTTTTTTTTTTCCTCATAGAACACTCAGAATGGCGCCCCGGCACCTTTTTTGATGGTTTTTTTTTCAACTTTTGCATGAGCTGTGCTACTCCTCCTATTGGTTTTCGAAAGCCAATAGGAATTGCTGCTGAGCGGCCAACAAACTTTGCACATATAAGTTGTCTGCAGCGAAGGCGAATTGGCAGGAACTTTGCACCCCTCCCTGCTACCCAACTACATCATCTCCTAGTTAGTTCTGAAGATACTTGGAGGAGACTGGAACGGCGACGCCACGGTAACTTTCTATTGATCTTCAGCCCTGCTAGGGCAATAATGGCTGCGGGCGCAAGAGGCAGGGGCGGCAGGGCTGCTATGGGTGGAGGTATGAGGAGCGGCAGTGGCCAGCTGCCCCCCCATGCTGTGGGAGCCGCGGGGCCTGCTCTACACGGGGCTGCACAGGGTGGGCGGTGGTGCTGGTGGGACGGCTGCAGGCGGGGTGTGTTGATGGCGGGCTGCCCCCCGGGACTGGAGCCGGCACAGCTGGTGCTTTGGGAGCTGCGGGGCCTGCTCTACACGGTGGGGTGGCAGTGCTGGCGGAGCGGCTGGGGGCGGGGGCGTGGCATGTAAGCATAATTACACTATAAAATGTTATTGTTACAAATGTTTTTTATTATCCATTTATCATATTATAGTGTATTCTGTATTATTGTTGCAATGAATAAAATATTTCTTTTATTTACAATATTTTTTTCTTCAATTTATTTGTGTCCTCCTTTTCATTGCAGAAAAGTTGGTCACCTTAATTGAGATTTAAGGATTTCCTTCTTCCTCTTCACCTATAGAGATAGTTCTAGATTTTCAAGAGAGTTGTGATATTTTTTTGTTTTGTTTTTAACTAAGTGTTGCAGAGAATAAAAATGCACACGCAAAAAGTTGCAGATCAGTTTCACCATTGGGAAGAGAGCATTCTTTCTGGATCATTAAACTCTATGCATGTAGGTTAATCTACTGATATTTCCTCCCAAGAAATATTATTTTAAGACAGTCACAATAAATTAAAAATCTTCCTGTAATATTATAATAATAACAACGATAATAATGATAATAATAACGATGATAATGATAACGACAACAACAATAACAACAACAACAACAATAATAAGTTGGAAGGGACCTTGGAGGTTGTTATGTACTGGGCTTAATTAAGAGCAGGTGCAAGGAGCTGCACCAGAAAAGTCAGCAGACCACATGGTCTGCCCGGTCAGACTTGCTCTCTGCAAGCAATGACTAGCATGCAATTTGCGTGGGAAATTCCATTGCAACGATTGGCTGGTGACGCCCCAGGGAGAATATATAAAAAGGGGTGGAGCCATTTTTTTGTTGTTCTGTTTTACTTGAATAAAGAAATACCTGTTCTTGAGCTCTGACTATTCAATGCCTACCAATGTGAGGAACAGAACAGAGGCCATCTAGTCTAACCCCCTGCTCAGGCAGGAAACCCTATAGCATTTCAGACAAATGGCTATCCAGTCTCTTTTTAAAAACTTCCAGTGTTGGAGCATTCACAGCTTCTGGAGGCAGGCTGTTCCACTGGTTAATTGTTCTGTCAGGAAATTTCTCCTTAGTTCTAGGTTGCTTCTCTCTTTGGTTAGTTTCCATCTGTTGCTTCTTGTCCTATCTTCAGGTGCTTTGGAGAATAACTTGACTCCCTCTTCCTTGTGGCAGCCCCTGAGATATTGAAACACTGCTATCATGTTACCTCTCCTCCTTCGCTTCATTAGCAACTGTTCTTTATACGTTTTAGCCTCTAGTCCCCTGATCATCTTTGTTGCTCTTCTCTGTACTCTTTCTAGTGCAGGGGGGTCTTCAAACCTGGCCCTTTTATGACTTGTGGACTTCAACTCCCAGAATTCTTCAGCCAGGCACATTGGCTGAGGAATTCTGGGAGTTGAAGTCCAGAAGTCATAAAAGGCCAAGTTTGAAGGCTCCTGTTCTAGAGTCTCAACATCTTTTTTACATTGTGGTCACCAAAACTGGATGCAGTATTCCAAGTGTGGCCTTACCAAGGCATTGTATAGTGGTATTAACACTTCATGTGATCTTGGTTCTATCCCTCTGTTAATGCAGCCTAGCACTGTGTTGGCTTTTCTGGCAGCTGCAGCACACGGCTGGCTCATATTTAAATGATTGCCCACTAGGACTCCAAGATCCCTCTCACAGTTGCTACTATTGAGAAGGTACCACCTATACTAGTGATGGTGAACCTTTTAGAGACCGAGTGCCCAAAAACTGGCCCCGCCCCGACTCCACCTCCTGCTCTGCCCCCATCCCCCACCCCACCTGCCCACAGGGCCACTCACCACCTCCAGGGGTCACCGATCGCCCAGGCAGCCCAGCAGCGCTATGGTGGTCATGTCCTCTGCCCGCACCCTGCAGCATCAACTGTGCATGACGGGGTGTGAACGAAGAGTCTTGTCTACGCTGCCTGGCTGCCATGTCCTTGGCTGCACTGCTCCACGTAGGCCACGCTCAGGGGCGACTCTCCTTCAGGGGGACTGCTGTAGAGGAGGGGGTTGTGGGGGAGGCGAGGCTGGGGCAACGGCACATGTGCCCACAGAGAGGGCTCCAAGTGCTGCCTCTGGCACCCGTGCCATAGGTTCACCACCAATGACCTATATATCTGTGCGTTTGGTTTTTCTTGCCTAAATGTAGAACCTTACTTTTTTCACCATTGGATTTCATTAATTTCAATTAATTTCATTAATACTGATAATCTTTTATCATATCATGTCATCTCTTAGATGAGAGTGTGATGAAATTGGTTAAAAAAAATAGAAATGGAAAAAACAGATAGCTAAATGAATATATTAGTCATTCCCCATGGCAGATAGAAAGGTGGTTCCTGGAAAAATACAATAATCAAAGAAAGGAAGGGGTGGGCAGTTAAGAAAAACTAGCCAATCAGCCTGGAAGAATGTCTGTAATCATTTGGCTGCAGCCTTTATTAAACGGAATAAATGAAATTTAGGAAACTAATAGTTATTGCTGTTATTTTGCACTTTGCCAGCGGCCTGTTGTTATGGCCTTCAGAATGGGATTTCTTTAGACTTGCTGTGAACACGACTCTCTTGAAAGGAGATTAGTAGCAGAATTACAGTATTTGTAAAAACAATCAGATTCTTCCTTCACCTTCCTTCCTGCCTCCTCAGCTTTTTAATTTTTCTTTTATGAACTTAATGTTGAATAGTTAATATTTTACACTACGATGTAAAAAAGATGTTGAGATTCTAGAAAGAGTACAGAGAAAAGCAACAAAGATGATTAGGGGACTGGAGGCTAAAACATATAAGGAACGGCTGCTGGAATTGGGTAGTCTAGTTTAATGAAGAGAAGGACGAGGGGGGATGATAGCAGTGTTCCAATATCTCAGGGGTGCCACAAAGAAGAGGGAGTCAAGCTATTCTCCAAAGCACCTGAAGGCAGGACAAGAAGCAACAGATGGAAATTAACCAAGGAGAGAAGCAACCTAGAATTAAGGAGAAACTTCCTGACAGAACAATTAACCAGTGAAACAACCTGCCTCCAGAAGTGGTGAATGTTATTAAGAAGAAACTGGACAGCCATTTGTCCAAAATGGTATAGGGTTCCTGCCTGAGCAGGGGGTTGGACTAGATGACCTCCAAGATCCCTTCCAACTTTATTATTATTGTTGTTATTGTTATTGTCGTCGTTGTTGTTGTGGGTTGAATTTACCTGATTTGGTTTACAAAATCATCAAGGGGAGCTCGGAATAAGCTGAAGTATCAGTGATGGAAACATCAATAGATAAGAACCACAGTGTCGGATATTTCTCATAATTTGCCTGCAAAAGATGCTAAACTCAATCCAAAGACCAAGAAAAGCCCTTTTTAAAAAATTTCTGGGAAGCTACAAAGTTATTATCAGTCAGCAGGACAAAATCAAACTAAATAGACCAATATGCTGAGAAGGCAAGCTCCAATGTCCAAAAAGATAATGAAGAAACTCACAATAGCACTTGACTGGTTTAATTTAAAATATTATATACAATTTATGCACAAGTATGCTCACACCTTAATGTAAAATATACTGTCTTCCGGTTTTCATGCCACACTTTCATATTTCATAGGGAGCCAGTTTGGACCGGTGATTGAGATGTTGATCTAGAAACCTGGAGACTGTGAGTTCTAGTCTCGCTTTAGCCAACAAAGTCAGCTGAGTGACTTCGGGCCAATCATTCTCTCTCAGCTGAACCCTGCCTCACAGGTTTATTGTTGTGGGGAAATAGGAGGAGGAAGGAGTATTATGTTTGCTGCTTTGAGTTACTAATGAAGTAATAAAGGCAGGGTATATATATATATATATATAATAAATAATAATATTAAAGTAAATTTTCCAAGTAATAATAATTGGTGCAAATGCTAAACAATGCCATCTGGCAGGACCTAGGGCAAGGGCCTTCTCCGTTGCTGCCCCAGCCCTCTGGAACCAGCTTCCCTCAGAGGTTCGTACTGCTTCCTCCCTCCTAGCTTTCCGGAAAGTGCTGAAGACACATTTATTCCGACAGGCTTGGGGCATATGAGCTGTCCTCTGCCCCTCGGCCCTAAGAGTGTCCCGCCATCAACGGCTGTGAATTGATTGTGTTTGTATGTGGTATGAGTGTGGCTAATTTTAAAATTGTTGTTGTATCTTGTTGTAAGCCGCCCTGCGTCTTCGGAGAAGGGCAGCATATAAATGTGAATATTAAATTAAATTAAATTAAAAATCTGTTGTTTCAAATGCTTGTAAAATAGGTAATGCAATGTAAAATGGATGGTCTTATGGAATAATTTTTATACAGAAAATTGATATACTTTATAACGAAAGGAGGGTTTGATGTCTGACTCTTAAGTAGGAAGTGACTCATTGTCTCAGCGGGGAAATATTTCACAGAGGTGGGGCTGGAAATACTGCAAAAAATTTTCCCTGCATTATAACCCAGTGAAAGCAGCCATGGGGAATATTTCATCCTCACTCTCTGGGAGGTTTTATGACACTAGACTCTATAATATATAGCCATTCTATTATTGGATATAATTTCTTAATGATATCCAATTAAGATCAGCTGACCTTTTACAAGTGGAAAATATAGGTAGTCCAAGTAGAAAGAAGCTTAAATGATTCCGAAAGGGATCTCAGTGAGTCAGAAATGAACTTCTAGATCATGAATGCTGTGGTCCTGGCAGTTGACTCTACAGCACTTGTTTGGAGCAAACAGAAATGAAACAAGAAATCCCATAGTGATAGTGTTTTGCTGCGCAAATGATAAAAATGTAATTAAAAATACTTATTCCATAAAAACTGAATTTCATAAACTATGAATATTATGATGTGATATATTACATCACATACTACAGGGGTGTCAAACTGCTGGCCCGTAGGCCGGTTTCATCATATTGAAGCCGCGCCCACCCCATTGCCAGCAATGCAAAAAGAGTTGTGATACGTCGTTACACATCATGTGGCGAGTTTGACACCTGTGATATACTATGATATTATATCATATATTATGATATTATGTACTATGGTATGATATATTATTATATTGATATTCATTTGTACCAATGTTTTGTCCTTTGCATCAATAAATAATTTCTTCCCAAAGAAAAGTCTTTTTTCACCATACTCCAAAACTATATGCATGATAAATTATCTATAGGTAATTTTCAACAATATGCCACCTTCCCCCCAAAAAACATTTAGGCATGCCTAATTTAGGCAGCCAGGCAATATAATCCAAGTGGCTTTGGTTCTTTGGATGCCACTTCTCTAATTCAAAGGGTGGTCCCCCTTTCCTTCTCCCAACTAGCTGTCTTGATATGGGTGCCAGTTCTTGGACACCAGTTCTTTGATTCCCCTGAACTGATTGTTTTGGATAATTGGGTAGCAAGAATCATGGGGAGATGGGCTATTACCCACAGTATAGCAAGACTCATAAATATAGGCAATACATTTTAAACTAGAATACTTTCTTGCTGACTCAGCAACTAAAGAAAGACACTACGGTCTGAGTGAGCTCTTAATTAAAAAAAAAAAGACACTCTACCTAAACCAATAGGGGGAACAGAGTACGCGGAGATGGTCAAAATGTGAAAGATGTTCTGCAGTTGCATGTCCCTCTAGGGAACAAGGTGAGAATATTACTGAGGAAGATCATTATGGAAGTACTATAAAAATAATCACATAAAACAGTAAAAATCATGATTTGGGGGGGGTGGAGTAGCTCTGTTGGTTTATAGAACATGATGCATTTATTAGGTTGCACCATTCATTAATCAATCTCTCCTTTTCTTTATTTTCAAAAGGTGATGGCAAAAGCATAAAGAATGCCAGTGGAGCCTTTGATGTTTCATTTTTCTTGAGTGCTGTCTCAGTTTTTTTCTTCCTATGATCTAACCTACCATTGTCGGTGTTGCCTATTTCTAAAGAAATCAAGACTCTTAATCTAAATTATTAGATGCACACTCATTAATTTGTTACAAAAGAAATATTTCAAGAATGACAGATTTGTTGTGTAAGGCAGGACAAGTGGATACAAGGGAAGGTTGTCTCTCTTACTTCAGAAATAAAAGGTAAGGCCCCAGGCCCCTTGTTTGTGCCATAAGATGTGAGTCCTTTGATACTGTGTATTCTTTCCAAGCAATCTGCCAACCTTGGGGTGCCTCGGGGTAATTCTGTAACTGAACTCAAGTTACATTCTGAGGCTATTGCAAGACTTCTTGTACAAGAATGCGTCTCTTCCCTCTTTTTCTTTGTTGTTATAGAACAGGGGTCGGCAGCCTGCAACAGTGAAAGAGCCACTTGGATCCATTTCCCTCACAAAAGAAAAAACTGAGAGCCGCAAAATGTGCGTGCGCGCATGCGCACAGAGCACAGGGCTTGATTAAAGAGTGGAGCTTAAGGCGAGACGTGCGCTGGCCCTGCCCCCCCATCCAGCTCTGGTATGAACTGGCTTCTCCTCCCTTCGGAAAAGACTGCTCTCCCCCCGCCTGTGCTCTTCCTCTCTGGGACTTTCTTCTTTCTGCCTTTTGGCGCAAAGGTTCCAAGGGAGTGGAGGAGGAGGCCGACGGGAAGAAAGAACTGCTGCGGTGAATCTTTTGAGGCGGCAGCAGACGGCTGCTCAGGCTCGCCTATCTCAGCCTGCTGCGGGAGGCTGGAGTTGAGGCTTCTGACTCTCTCTGGGAGGGGTGAAAAGAGAGGATGGGAAGCGGAAAGTGGGAGAAAGGATGTCTTCCAGCTCTCTGGGGTTCTTTCGCTGGGAGGGCGAGGAAGCAGCAGTTCTGCTCCGTGGGAGGTGGGAGCAGACGGCCTCTCCTTTAAACTTTGCTAAGTGACTCCAGGAGCGAAGCGAGCTCCTAGTCCCCAGAATGTCAGCTTTGCGAAAGAGGGAGGCGATGGTGGGATTAAAATAAAACGGGGGGGGGGGGAGGTTGAGGAAACCCAGCAAACGCTTACATCAGAGGGCCAACAAGAAAGGCAAGATCAGGGAGAGGAAGAAAGCTTTCGGGGCTTATGCACAGACATAGCTGACTCTTCCTCGTCTCCTGCCCTTGCTGCATCTCCTGTGGAGATGCGTTTGCATCTCTCTGTGTCTCTGCGACTCAAAGCCATCCTGCAGCTCGATTCTTGAAGCTATTTCAATCAGCCCCTTCATTGCTAAGAGTCCCCATGGAAGTCAATGGAGGTCCGCGGCGACTCAAAAAGCCAGCCGCAGCACCTCCAAGTCCATTGATTTTACCGGCTCAGTGGCCCAGGGACAGGCAGGAACTGATGCCCCCACTGCCCGCTGGGCCTGCCGCCCAGCCCAGGGAGATGTGAGGCTGGCTCAGGGGCCCGGGGATGGCCAGAAACCAATGCCCCCACCGCCTGCCACCCGGCCCGCAGAAACACGAGGCCGGCTCAGTGGCCCGGGGATGGCTACAAACCAATGCCCCTGCCACCTGCTGCCCGGCCTGGGAAGACACGAGGCTGGCTCAGCGGCCCGGGGATGGCCAGAAACCAATGCCCCCGCTGCCTGCCGCCCGGCCCGCAGAAACACAAGGCCGGCTCAGCGGCCCGGGGACAGTTACAAACCAATGCCCCCGCCGCCTGCTGCCTGGCCTGGGAAGACACGAGGCTGGCTCAGCGGCCCAGGGAGGGGCAGGAACCGATGCCCCTGCCGGCCACTGCCCCACCAGACCTACCGCCCGGCCCAGGGAGGGGCAGGAACCGATGCCCCTGCCGGCCGTCAGCCCCGCCAGGCCTGCCGCCTAGCCCGGGGAGACAAGAGGCCGGCTCGGCTACCCCTCCGCCTGTTGCAGGTAAGCCCCCTCCCTCCCCCCCACTCACCCTCCATCTCTGGCTCTGCTGCTGCTTGGCCAACCAGGGCCGCGGCTTGCAGGAGGGCTGGCCCGTTCAACGGAGGCTATGCTGGGCTGCTCCCAGCATGGATCCCCAGGCTTCCCCACACGGCTCTCTGGCCACATGCACCTCAGACCGGGCCAGCCCTGGAAAGGTCCTTCCTGGCCACCCTTCTCCCTGGGGCCAGGGCACCCAGCTGCAGGGCCAATCAGGAGCTCTGCGAGGGGGCAAATCTGCATGAGAGAGAGAGAGAGAGAGAGAGAGAGAGAGAGAGAGAGAGAGAGAGAGAGAGAGAGAGAGAGAGAGAAGGGAAGCACAAGTGCCTCTTTGTCTCTCTCTCTCTCTCTGAAAATGGCGGAGGAGGCTCCGGAGCCGCAGGAGGTGGCTCAAAGAGCCGCATGTGGCTCCGGAGCCGTGGGTTGCCGACCCGTGTTATAGAACATTTTGAAAGACCTATAAATATATCACAACTTAATAGAAAGTGGAAACACATCAAGGCACTTCCATATTTACCTCTATGTATTATGCAAGAATTGGATGTAAAATATCATGTGGAGGGAAATTATATATGGAGGTTCTTGTAGATGCAAAGTGGCAGAGGTTGCCCTGCAGTACAGGTTCCAAATGTAGAGGGTAGTATAATGTCTAGGTCATATTTGTATTTTGTTTTTCTTATATTCAGTTTTAGTTTAACAAATTGAAGCTTAAATTTGAAATTTAGGAAGCTCTCCCTGCCATACCTTTCAACATCACCCTCTTAGGGGCAAATAACTGTGTTATTAATTTTTAAAAGAGGGAGGTATCAAAAAGAGATTATATAGCTAAAACTACAAAATATCAATAATTTCCAAAACTTTATGCTTCTTACCAATAGAAGTCTATAAACTTCAATTTTACTATTAATACAAGAAAATAGGACATGTAATATTTTTAAGATGCAGAAATTTAAGGACATTGGGCCCAGAAGGAACCTGCACAGCATATTAGAGAATTAAGGGTGTGCAATACATCCAACTCTAATAATTATCATCTATAAATTAGATCTGCTACAATGCAGACTTCAACCAGCAGGTTAGCAGCTGCAAACTTCCTGGAGCTCCTTTTATCTCTGCAGCAATGCCATAAATTATGAGGACAGATCCAAGCTGCTAGCAGAGTTCAAAACTTCTATTCTAATCAAGATCTCAGCCAAGAAAGATGATCATACTATTTGAAATTTAAATCACCAAGACAGAATTTAGCAATTCAAGCATTCAGAGCAACCTCTAACAACTGGTCGTCCCTTTAAAGCATGATTGATGAGGTAAGTGCCTCCCAATTTCATCATTTTAAATATAATTTTATTAAATATTATAATTACAACAGTATAAGCTAATACAATGAAAAACAGAATAAAAAAAGAATGGAAAATACAGAATACAAAAGAAAAAAGACAAAAAGAAAAATAAGAATATAGTGAAAAAAAGAGAGAAATATATAAAGAAGTGACTTCCTATCTTCATCACAAGTACAATTTTATCACTTTCTCTTAAAATAATGATTTCTTCTTCCATAGCCCATCTCTTATCTATAAACACATCTATTATTTATTATCATTATTTCAGTCCTAGTGTCAGCAAAAGTCCATTAAGTTCACCAGAGAGAGCATCATATCTATTTTAACCTTGTCCAATTAACCAACTTTATATTTGTTCCTGTTTTAGTTTCTAATCATAATCAGGTCTGCATGTGTGTGTGTGTGTGTGTGTACGCACACACACACACACACACACACACACGGGGGGGGGAGACTCTCAAATGTCCCTTATTCTCTGGGTGAATACATCTTCTAAATTGTTTATTCTTGAATATTACTGGTGAAATGGCACAAACCTTCCATTTATTTCACAGTAAATTTGGGGTCTCTCAGAAACCAGCCCCCAGAAACATGTCTGAGTTGCACCTCCAGATGCAGACATCTTCCAATTCCCTGTACTGACAATGAGCCAAGTGATTATTATTATTATTATTAATTGGATTTTTTTATGCCGCTCCTCTCCAAAGAACTCGGAGCGGCTAACAACATGAACAAAAAACAACATCACAGCATTTAAAAACCAAAAAAACGAATCGACAAAACATTTAAAAGACCCCCCCAAACACATTCATCATACAGACACAATCACAATCATCCCCAGGCCTGCCGGCATAGATAAGTTTTCAAATTCTTCTGGAAGACCGGGAGAGTGGGGGAAACGCGGACTTCAGGGGGCAGTTGGTTCCAGAGGGTGGGCGCCACAACAGAGAAGGCCCTCCCCCTAGGACCCGCCAGACGGCATTGTTTCGCTGACGGGACCCGGAGGAGGCCGACCCTGTGCGCTCTCACCGGTCGAAGGGAAGTATGTGGCAGAATGTTCCTTTCAGCTGCTCAGCCAGGTGCCCAGATATCACCTTCCATTTAGCATCCCACCCACTGTTGCCTCACTGCACTTATTTTCTCAGCAAAGGTTAGAAAAAAAAACCTGGACATCTGGGAGGCAGGACAATAGGAAACAACTCTCATTTGCAGTGGCAGAACTATCCTCCCACACTTTTTTTTCTGTGCCACAACTGAGCTGGGGGCTACAGAAGAGCTGCAAAGACCAACTAAGCTACAATTGAACACAGAGCGACAAGGGCCAATCTCAGAAGGTTCGAGATCCAGATATAGAAACAGTCCAATAATATCATGTCTAAATGTGCTACTGGTGGTCCCTATCTGTTCTCCCTTCTCTTCCCCTTCTCCTTTTCTTTCCTTCTTTCCTTTCTTCCTTCCCCACCCCACCCCATCCCATCCTGTCCTACCCTACCTTGTTGCCTTCGTTGGTGCTGTTTCATTACAGTGTGAAAAAAAAATGTAGATTCAGGTAATCTCCCAATTTAATCAGGTTTACTTGGATATTCCCAGAATCCTTTTCTTCTACCTTCCTACTTCTGTATTAGTCCTTTGTGGCTTTCTAGAGCTTCAAGCATAGTTAAAGTGGATTGATTATTTCTGCTTGACCTGTTAATTCTGCTGCAATTGCTTCTAGAAGGCTATTGGCTAGCTTTTCCCCAACCTGTATTTTTACAGCTTGAGATAAGAATGGTTTCATACCAATATAGATAAAGCCATTTCATGTGCATAAGTAGTAAATATTACTTTCTTCCTCTTTAAATCAGCTAGTGACCTGGCATTGGGTTTTCTGTGTAACAGTTTCCTAGGGTTAAAATTTACTTGTTTGAGCTATCTGGATGTGATTGAATGCACATGTTATTTTCTCCACTGGCACCTTGCCTCTGGACTGATAGACCTTGTTGTTGAAGCCTTCCTGATAATATGTTGAATGAAGGGATTGGGCAAGTAGTGAAAGGTGAAAGGACTCGATGATGCCCTATTATGCTATGGCTCTGTGGATAAAGTTCGGTTTGTTCCCTTTAGGAGTGTCTTTAAAGCTACAGCCAGAAGAGGGCAGAGCTAGCCTACACATCAGTCAGTTCAAGACTTCTGCACACTGTGATTCAAGGCCCTTAGAAGAAAGAACCATTCACAGGAGGACTGTTTGAACAATACAAGCCAGCATTCTGGAGATATGTTGAGATTGCAACTCCCAGAATTCCCCACTACCATGGGAACTCTGGGTATTCAATCCCAAGAGGCAAACCGCTCATGCCTAACAGCTATATTTTCTTGGTTTATTGAGGCTGAACACAATGAGATCACGAGTTAGAAGGTTGCTGTTTGCAATTCTGGCTGTCAAAATTGAGGCAGTGCTTTCAAAGTACATTTCAGAAAAGATGTTTTTCATTGTTCTGCAAAAATTTAAATTTTTCCATTAGTGGGGAAAAATGTTATCTGCAAGGTTACAAAATGTGTTTACTTACAAATTTGGAAATAACAGCAGTGTCGATGCATCAAGTTTGTCATCTGCTCATGATTAGCAGATGGTCCTCCTTCTTTGCAAATAAACGGCATGACTCACATTCAGACTGCAAATCAGTGCTTGCCCTCTGTTGGAATGACAAACTGGGCACTTGATGGGGCCAGGGGTCATATTTTCTAGAGGGCTACACTCTGTTTTTACCTTGAATAATCTCCTGAACAATCTAGATAAAAGATAATAGCTGAATGAAAATAAGTTACTGAATTTACTCAGAAGGTATTGAATTTACTATATTGTCTTTCTTAGGTTTCAACTTTGGCAATAAAATTGATGACAGTGATCTCAACAAATCTTCATAGTAATTGCAATTTGGCCCATAAAACTACTTTTAAAAAAATCAGATTTGGTATGTGATTTAAATATGCTTATTACCTATATGTGATGCTATGGTAATATCCGTCCTTTCTGATAGAATACATTTAGTCTGAGATCCTTTGTTTGTTATAGCTGCTTTACATACTGGTTTATGCACTTAAAATCTGATTCAGTTAGTAGCTTGGGTCCAAAGCAAGTTAGGTACATTTAGCCCCTGTGAAGTTAAATAGAATTTAAGTCACAATTTACCATTCACTTTAATATTAAGGCATTCAACTACATTCAGCAAAATTTGTCAAGATCAAATATTATTGTTACCAGAGAAGTTGTTGCTTTTTCTTTTTGCCTGAAGCTTTACAAGCATAATTAAATCAAACTAAGCAACTCCCCAATCTTCTAAAAATATCAATCATAATTTAAATTACACACCCTAATAATTCCCAAATTCCTCCTGGATGTTATATATGTAGCCACATCAAAGACAATCACATTTTGCCAAAAATTACAATGTTCAATCTGTGTCATATCTTTCAAATTCTCGTATGTGTTGTTTTAAAACTTGCAAATAATGAATTCACTTTTAAAAAGTCTTGTTTCCATTATTGTTATAAGTTACAAGTGCTCTGTTCCTTTATCACCACACTTGCTGTGTTATAATCTAAGGCAAACATGTCAAACTCGCGACATCACGTGACGTTGTGAGACACAGTTTTGCCATTGCCGGCAATGGAGTGGGCGCAGCTTCCGGATGACGCGTACGGCCCACGGGCCGGCAGTTTGACACCCCTGATCTAAAGCAAAAAAGATACATTTCTAGTTATGGTAGATGAGCCAAGTTAATGTCTTTGTTGTATTGTGTCTCTCTGCATACCTTCTACAGTTTTTGTATGATTGTCTTAGTGAAATGGAACAAACCTGGCAGTATAACTTATTTAACAACATCTCCCTGTTCCTTCTATTCTGCATTAGCCGTGCAGCTACAGGGAAGTTAAAATAGGAAAATGGGTTTTAAGCGTTGTTCTCTTTAACGAACTTAATTTTGAATTTGATCACAGCAGCAAGACCGTTGGTGAGACAATACTGGAAGAAACCAGAATTACCATCTATGGAAGAATGGACCTTGAAAGTCATAAATCTGGCGGAAATGGCCAAAATATCTGCATACTTGAAGGACCATTCAAATGAAAAATATATGTTGGACTGGAAAAAATGGATAGACTACATACAAGAGAAACATCAATCAAAGAAAATGTATCTAGCTTATAGTTAAATCTTGATATGCTGAGTGAAGAATGTTTACAAGTAGAAAATGATTGTACTAAGTTGAGTTGCACTCAACCTGATTTTTTCCTTTGACTCCAATGTTTACATTTACAAATATATAAATAATAATAATAATAAAAAATAGTATACAGTAGTAGTTATTCAAGGATCAGAATATGTTTAATATTCATGTTTCTTAGGGGAAATTAATCCATAAATTATCCTTACTAAACTCATATCTTTTTTAATTGACAATTTTTATTTTCTAACAATTTAAAGCCATAGAATCATCACATACATACACATCTATATATGTTTGATCAGTTGATCAAGAACAGTCATGCTGCAGATCCAGCTGGCAGAGTGCAGGAGAAGAGACTACTGTGGCAGCCCTTTGTAAGTGAGATTGGCTCCCACCCTCCTGACTTTCTGTAAAAATCTGCAGGCCTGGCTCTGCCATTTGGCTTGGAGTCCCAATAGGGGAAGATCACGCTATTTGATTTATTAATAATAGTTCCCACCTCACCACCACCACCCCCGTATATTCTGCTCCCTTCCTCCTCGTTTTTAGTTATAACTTGCATTTTATTGCAATTTTAGTGTGATTATATAATATACATACACATACGTGTGTGTGTAGTTTCATTTAAGTAGTCTTGTGGTGAAATGGGAGGTAAACAAATTTAATAAATACATAAACTTGAACATTTATGCCATCAGTTGTGCACTACTAATTGAAAAAAGTAGATCTCATTTGTGTTACAGCTTAAAGAAATATTCTGGATTCCAAAACTAAATCTAAATAATAGCTATGAAATGACTGTTGTATGTCACTAGGCACAAAATGTCCATGTTTTTTTTTATTATAAAAATTCTTTTATTAAAACAATCAACATTGAGCATAAAAACCTATTATGCAGCAATCATCATGACACCTGGTATACAATACTAAGTATTAGTCTTTGAAAACGTCTGAGTTAGTAAGCCTTTTTCCCCACTCCTCGCGTCTAGCCTCAACTATACTCCTGTTACATTTTATTTTGATTGGTGTTTCCCCTATCTGTTTCAATATTAATGTGATCAACATTAAACATAAGATCCTATTGCTAAGCAATCATCCTAGAACATACCCGTGTTTCCCCTAAAGCAAGACAGGGTCACACTTTCCTTTTATCCCCAAAAGCCCACTATGTCTTACTTTCGGGGTACGGCTTATATTGATTGGAAAACAATTGTCAGTTTTATTTTAAGTATTTTAAGTATATTAAGTATTTTAAGTATTTTAAGTATTTAAGTATTTTAAGCAGGAGGTGGAAGTGGGCAGGAGTAATATGTCTTACTTTCGTGGTACGGCTTATATTAGCCGACCCCCTGAAAACCCCGATACGTCTTACAATCGGGGGTGTCTTACTATCGGGGAAACACGGTAGCATACAACATTAGGTATTAATCTTTGTGAACATCTGTTTTAGTAAACGTTCTCCCCTCCTCCCTTACATCTTCAAGTATACTCCGAATACATTCTGCTGTTCTGAAGCTGAAAAGAGTATCCCTTAAAGGCTAGTAAAATGTTATGAGGGAGTTTCCAGCCTTAATTTTTCTCAATCAAGGAAAATTGGTTGGGTTCCTTTCTCTGGCCTTAGGCACAAGCCTAAAAATTAGAACATTCTATTATAGTGGTTCTCAACCTTTCTCAGGTTGAGACCCCACTTGCCCCGCCCATGTGCGCCGCGACCCCGACCCGGGGGTGCGCGCGTGTGTGCGCGCCGAAAATTTTTTTAAAAAATTTTTTTTAAAAAAAAATGGCGGCCGCAACGGGCGGATCTGCGCATGCACAGATCGGCCCACCGCGCGCACCGCGCATGCGCGGATCCGCCCGTCGCAGCCGCCATTTTTTATTTTTTTTAATTTTTTTTTAAATTTTTTAAAAAAATTTTTATTTTTTTTTCGGCGCGACAGGCGGATCTGCACATGCGTGGCGCACGCGCGCAAAAAAAACAAAAAAACAAAAAAAAACAAAATGGCAGCTCGCGGTGTCCGGCAACCCCCGCGAAATGGTCGTGCGACCCCAAATGGGGTCGCGACCCCAAGGTTGAGAACCGCTGTTCTATTATGAACAACAGTTGACTCCACTCTTAGTTTTTCCTTTACTTGTCTTTTCACTTTCATTTTCAGTTTTAGCAGAAAAGAAGGACTAGGGGCGGATATGATAACAGTATTCCAGTATTTGAGAGGCTGCCACAAGGAGGAGGAGGTCAATATATTTTCCAAAGCACCAGAAGGCAAGACTAGAAACAATGGATGGAAAACTAATCAAGGAGAGAAGTAACCTGGAATTAAGGAGAAACTTTCTAACAGTGAGGACAATTAACCAGTGGAACAGCTTGCCTTCAGAAGGTGCTTCATCATGGGAGGTTTTTAAGAGGAGACTGGACAGCCACTTGTCTGAAATGGTATAGGGTCTCCTGCTTGAGCAGGGAGCTGGACTAGAAGACCTCCGAGATCCCTACCAGCTCTATTTTGGTTCTGATTCAGTGTTCTACAATCAATTGGTAAGAAGAATGTATGTTTGATTGCAATCATTATTATACCGAATAGAGCAAGATCGGGTACGGTACAGATATCGCAAACCATTTTGTTTCTTTCTTTCATAAATTCATAGCCCACCCACATGTAAAAGATTCTGGGTGGTTTACAATCCTACAAAA